>OY288109.1:70810640-72070671 GCA_958431115.1 Syrphus vitripennis | reverse complement strand
CCCGTGAGCAAGATAGATCCATCTTTAACTTTTTCTAATCAAGGTTTTTTTCCTTTATTTTATTAAATAGGGCTTGCTTATTTTGTAGTAAATTGATTAAACATGTATTATTATCTTTATATAGTTTACAATAATTGAATCGTAATTCAAATTTACAGTCTTTTACGTTTTTATATGATTTATCGCATTTAGCAATTTCTTTGTTTAACAATAACTTCCCATCTGACTGGCTTAAGGCCCTCGTCTCGTATAACTTACATTTTTTGTATAGCATGGGATATTTGATCATAATTGCTATTATAACATCATTATTTTGTAGTACATATTTTTAAATTTAGAGATATCTACATAAATGATTTCGTTTATATTTACTTCAGTATTTTCATTTTTGATAATTTTACTTATTTCTTTATGATTGAGTATACTTGGATTTAATAAATTTAGCTTTGCTAAAGTCAATGTTAGTTACAATATTTTGCAATTCTAAGATAATGAGTTTGCATTTTTCATTCAAGTAATCATCTGTTACATCTTTTCTTATACTTTTAATAACATCAAAAAGTTTGGAATTTATCATAAATTGTTTGTTATTATTTATTATTAAGTCATTAATTTTGTTCTCAATTATTACTTCATCATCTTGATCGGGTGATCCTGCGACCTGCGATCCATTTCCAGATCTTACCTAAGGGGCGAGTTATAGCGAACAGGAAAATGGATCAGGAAAATTTTTCTGATGGATTATTTAGTAAGTTCTCGATCGATTTGAAACACATAAGTTGAAGTAATCGATGACAAATGACAATTTTAATGCGCTATGTAAAAAAAAAACTGATTGAACAAAGGTTTTTTGATAAAAATGCATTTATTTGTTTTCCTGATGAACTTGCATCAGGAAAATAAACAAATGCATTTTTATCAAAAATCCTACGTTCAATAAATTTTTTTTTTACATAGTGCATTAAAATTGTCATTTGTCATCGATTACTTCAGCTTATGTGTTTCAAATCGATCGAGAACTTACTAAATAATCCATCAGAAAAATTTTCCTGATCCATTTTCCTGTTCTCTATAACTCGCCCCTAATGTCTCTATAGCTCTTTTGTGCTTAGTCGTAGGTAATTGATCTAAATGTGTCTGGATTATGTTTAAATTGTTGTCATGTCGATTACTTCTAGGTGTATCGGGGTAATTTAGTTTGCATGTTCTTTAGCTAGTTGTTCCCAAGGGTTTCGACGAATTTTTGTATATACGTAAGATTAGTTACGTGAAAAATATAATATAAAATATAAATATTAAGAGACGGATGTCCATTGTCTGAAATTAAAGTTTCAGGTTATCTTTGTGTTTGTGGACTTCTCTGTTATTACTCAGTTGTATTTTATTTTCTAAGTCGGCTGCGATCACTTTCTTTTTAAATTTAGGTTGTAGTTTATTGCGTACACCGGGAATCTTTTGGCATACTACATCGTTTGGTTCTAGTGTCTTCTCTTTCCTTTTTTTATTGTGCTTACTTATCATCTTATCTTGAGTTATGGCTAACTTTAGAGGTAAATCTTCGTGAAATGTTTTATTAAAAAGGATTGGCAAGAGTACGATAACTCAGGCGACAAAGTTTAACGACGGATTTGTATAGAACTGTCAAAAATAAGCATTTTTTACTATGGGAGGGGGGGGTCTATCTCCCCCCGTTTAGGCGGTAGGGGCAGTTTAAAAAATATATGCGTTAAATGGAAAAAAAATAATTTAAAAATAACGGTAATACTTACAATTAAGTATTGTACGTTTTTTTAAAGCCTACATTCTATTCTATTAGCCAGTTTTTAAATCAAGTCAAAACTATGCATAGTTTTTGAAAAATTTAATTTTAAACTCAAAATTTGAGTAAAAAAAAGTTAAAAAATAATTTTAAATTTCAATATTTCAAAACCATAAGTTTATAAATAACTTTTTTTTTAATAGTTTGTTGCTCTTATTAATATTTAATCAAAAACAGAAAACTAAATCATTTTATGTCTTTTAGTTTTTGAGAAAATTGAAAATAACCACAACTACTATTTCAATTTTTTATGTTTTTTTTTGCTTGAGCGGTCTTATTTTCATAGTAATAATGGTAGGTGCGAGTTTGGGTACATGCAACAGTGGGGTGTGTGCGAGTTTGGGTATATACAACAGTGGGCTGCGTATGGGGGGGCATGCTGCCCCCCTGCAACCCCCCTGCTTGGGCCCACTGTAGGATTTGGGGTAGGTGCGAGTTTGGGTGTAGGCCACACCGAGGTGTGTATGAGTGGTGAAACCCCCCTGCTTGGGCTCACTATAGGATTTGGGGGGGTGCAAAGTGGGGTGAGTGCAAGTTGGGGAGCATGCGAAGTTTCTTTTGCGTTTAAATAAGCTGAATTTAATAAAAATTCATCTATCCCAGGTATATCTTAATACATATTCGATTATTACTATCAAAATAAGACTACGTAAATACTCAAGCAACGAAAAAATAATTTAATTAAAATTTAATTTTCTCGAGAACTAGAAGACATAAAATCATCTAGTTTTCAGGTTTTGATAAGGAATCGATAAGAGCATCAAATTCTATAAAAAAAAATTATATTAAATTTTATGGTTTTGAGAAATTACACTTTAAACTTTTTTTTTGTGTTTTTTTTTCTCGAATTTTAAGTTTGAAACTAATTTTTTCGAAAACTGTGCATACATTTTGCCTGATTTAAAAATTGGCTTAAAGTACAAAATACTGGCTGTAAAAAACAGTATTAAATTCAATTGTAAGTATCACCGTTATTTTTTAATTATTTTTTTTCCATTTAACGTACATATTTTTTAAATTGCCCCTACCGCCTAAACGGGGGGAGATAGACCCCCCCCTCCAATAGTAAAAAATGCTTATTTTTGACCGTTCTATACAAATCCGTCGTTAAACTTTGTCGCCTGAGTTATCGTACTCTCCCCAAAGGATTTCTAAAGGTTTTTTCTGTGTAGAAGAATGAACTGTTTTGTTATACTCTTATGCAGATCTGATATAAATTTCTACGGGGTCAAGTAATGTATGTTCTTGTTTTAAGCATCTAGCTATTTCTTGTATAGTACTATGGACTCTTTCGATTTTCCCATTTGTGGTACTATGGTTAGGGGGAGTATAGTATATTGTTATATTTGATCTTCGCATTAGTGTCGTAAAGACTGCGGATGTAAAAGCTACATCTTGCTATTGGAATATTTGAAGGATTCCCAAAACTTTGTTTGGCATATCTTGACGATTGTCGATTAATTTGATTGTTAAAAATTTTGAATATGCTGCTATACAGGTTAGAAATTGTAATTTTTCTGTAAACATTATATCGATGTGTAAAGTCTCACCTTCCCTTAAGGGAATTGGCGCCTCGCCAATTGGTTGCAAATGTGGATGTCTGTTGTATTTACTAGTATTGCAAATTTCGCAGTTCTTTGCGAATTGTGTGAACTCCTTTTGGATGTTGGGCAGTAATACGTATATTTGTCTAATATTTGTTTCATATTCTCTCGAGCATTGCGATGAGCTTGGTTATGGGTTGTTTCTATTAAAGAAATTTGATCCTCTTTATTCGTAAGATCTATAGCAAAAAATTTGCTTCTGTTTTTAATTTCATGAATTGTTTCAGCTGTAGCATACAGTGCTACTATACCTTGAACAATATGTTCTTTAAATATAGGGATTATATCTTCTTTATTTTTGAAGTGAATAAAAACGTCTAACTTTCCCTTGGAAATGAAACAATTTTTCATGTAGGGTTTCGGGACCTTTATTTATTACTATTTGCTGTATTGGTTAATAGGTCTATCTATTTCTTCGATTTGATACTCGTCGCTACTTTCAGCGGAATGCTGGGTAAGTTCAGAGTCTGAATCAGATATTTGATTTAGATTTTGTCGTGATAAGGCATCTGTGCATAATTACGAACAAATTTTCTGTGGTACCCTATCATGCCCAAAAATGATCTGAGCTGCCTTAAGGTTTTAGGCTGAGGGTATTCCTTTCTTGTTTTAGTTTTAGAAGGGTTGGTCTTAATTATACTATGTCCATATCATATATCAACTTTTTCTTCATATAATTTGGACTTCTCGATTGAAATTTTCATATTTGCGTCTTTTAACACATTTATAATTGTGTTTAAATGTTCGGTATGTTGTTCTAATGAACTCGAGTAAATAATGATGTCGTCTATGTAGACGTGACAGAATTTCCCAATGTAAGGACGCAATATGTCGTCCATCGCTCTCTGAAATATTGAGGGAGCGTTCTTTAGCCCAAACGGTAATCTAGTATATTCATACTTTCCGTTATTAACACTAAAGCTGGTTTTTTCGATGTCTTCTGGCTTCATTTTAATCTGATGGAAGCCAGATTCGAGATCGAGAGTTGAAAAATATTTTGCATTACCGAGATTCGACAAAATGACATTGGTATACGGGATAGGATACTTGTCACAGATCGTATTTTCATTAAGCTTTTTGAAGTCTATTACTAACCTATTTTTCTGGGTGCCATTCTCATTTATACCCTTCTTCGATACTACCCATACCGGAGAATTAAATGGACTCTTCGATGGTCTTATAATATTTTTTCGTAATAATTCTTAAATTTCATCATTGACAAA
Organism: Syrphus vitripennis; assembly: GCA_958431115.1. Classification (NCBI taxonomy): domain Eukaryota; kingdom Metazoa; phylum Arthropoda; class Insecta; order Diptera; family Syrphidae; genus Syrphus; species Syrphus vitripennis. The sequence goes on along the minus strand of OY288109.1, from coordinate 72,066,025 downwards.
TTTATTTACACTTAGGGGATAAGGATATTGTTTAGTCCAAATAGGACGGTCTGAACATGCGCGTATTTCAGCAGTAACATCGGTCCTAAATGGAAGTGTAGTGTCAATGCTCAAATGGATACTTGAAATTTTCTCCAGCATTGTTGCTACTAAAATTTCGCTTCCCTGAATATGATTTAATGACTCGTTAGTTTCATCAAAATATATTTTGTGTTTTTTCCTCCATATTTTAAAATATTATTTTTGAAATCTATTTCAGCATTAATTGAATTTAATAAATTGCTTTCTACAAGTGCGTCGTATTCTAAGTTATTTAAAACATAGAATCTTGTTTTAATGTCAAAAATGTTTGCTTCGTGGCATTGTTTTATGATTATCTCCCCGTTTACCGTACATGCACGCTTGAAAATGGGGAGATCAATAGGATTGCTTAGTACATCTGGTCGACAGTAATTGCTACTTGCGCTAGTGTCTATAAGGATCTTTATATTTTCCCGTTTATTTTCCTTCGTAAGTGGGGCAGTCCCACTCTCCTCCTAAAAAATTATTCCTATCTTCGCTAATAATGTTGACGCATTCACTCTTGAAGGATGGAGGTTGCATAGATTGTTGTGTACTTTCCCTATGTTCCCGTTTGAAAATATGTCGGGACGGATTTTTGAAAGTATTGTAATTTGGCCTTTGTCAACGTGGTGCATTATTTCTATCGCTTTGTTTATTCTGTGAACTACATAATTCCATTGGTTCGAATAACTGAGGCAACTGTCTGTGGTCTTGGTTGCGTCGTGTTTGTGAAGTATGATTCTTTATAATTTGTGGATTGTTTTTATGAAAACGTAAATTATTATTTGTGTTTCCTGAGTTTCTATTATCAGATCTTTGCGAATTCTGTAGAGCAAAGTTTGATCTGATGTAATTGCTTTCAAGCACTTGAACTTTCGCAAGAGCGTTGGCGTTGGGTAAGTCGACTGGTCGTAACGAGAACAATATTTTTGTTAGTTGCCCATTCAGTCCACTTATGAAAACACTTAGAGCATCGGCTCTATTAAGGCTATTTACTTCTGAGGTGATGTTTAAGTTTGACCCGTAAGTCATTATGACCTTATTTGTTAAAAGAGTTAATTTTTTACTAACTTCATCGTAATATTGAAGCAGTGAAAGTGAGCCTTGTCTCAAAATACTCATTTCTTGATTGATAATGTGCATTTGCCGTTTATCGGCATATGCGTAGTCTAAGCGAGCAATGATTGCTTCAAAGTTAAGTACTGTACTGTTAGCTTAACTAGCTTATGGTCAATATTAATTAAATATTGTATGTGATAAAAAACTTATGTTTTCTTTTCTTATTCAGAACAACAACAAACAACAATTTTTATTTTTCTCTCAGACAAAACAATACAAAATTACTTAAGTATTTTAGTTTTTCTTTTCTTCAAGTGAACCGCTTCTAAGTGTATTGAAAAATAATAAGCTCTTCGTCCCAGAATGCACTACATCTAATAGTACCATGATTAGTAAGTACATCGTTTGCAGCTTTAGTGATCTTATTTCGAAAGATTTTTAGAGCAGCGAAAAATCGTTGGCTACCGATAATATAAAGTCTCATACTGTTATGAGCAGCATCTCTCCAGCTAACATAAGCTGTCGGGGTGCCGTCGAAATCCCTGAACGACTTAATTATATCAAGTGTCTCGTCACATGGGATAGACGAGTTAATTGCCTGAGTCTTGTATTCAGTAATTTCAGGTATTATTCATTAACTTCTCTAATCTGTCAATTCCAACTCGTAAGTATCGCGTTGTTCACTTAATATTTGTTCGAAATTTGTGTTATTCACTCCGATTGCCTGAGAAATCAGGTCATTTACTTGGTCTTGATTCATTTTTTTTTAATTTTTGTTAATTTTATCATCAGATCACGTTACAGTGGAACACAATATGGGTTATTATACCCTATATAATAAAAATGAATTGCTATATATATCGATAAAAATACTCTTACTCTAATTTATTTTCTTGTTGCAGGAACTGTTGTTGTTTTGTGCAGAATTTGTTGTCCTTTTAGCAGGAATTGTTGTTTTTTTTTTTTGCAGGAACTGTTGTTCTAATTGTTTTTTCTCAGTCTTATACTGATACTTATTTTTATTTTGGCTGATCGCAAAAGTTCACACTTTACTTTTTATTTCAAGCTTTGTTAAAATCACGAGAACCGTTGCTTTAATTATTTTTTTCTCAGTCGTCTACTGATACTTATTTTTTATTTTGGCTGATCGCAAAAGTTAACACTTTACTTTTTTTGTCAAGCTTTGTTAAAATCACGATCGGTTGAGCCCCCAATTAATATTAGACCGATTGGTTTAATATAAAAAAATATTTTTTTATTTTTATTTCGTTTTATTCAATATAATTTCTTAAACTAAATCTACTAACTACTGCTTGGTGTAACTGACTGCAACTGCATGCAGCATCAGGATGAATTATGACTTTATGAGGATGATTGTGGAGTAGCCACAGTGGGTGAATTATCATTCTTTGTTGCTGGTGCTCATTATGTGTTATATGATCTTCTGTATTGAAGTCATGTTGGGTGGTCGGTTTGGTGGCATATTAATATGTAATATGCTGAGTGAGTGGTTTGTGGAGTGTGTTGTTAACTTGTACTTATTTGCACAATTTACATCCTATCATTTTGGGCATTAGAATTTTTGCTTATCAAATTAAAATTTTTTAGAGGAATTTTAACTGATATATTATTTAGCCACTTGAATTCGTTTTTAAATTACACTTGTTTTGGCAGCGAGTTAAACCAAAAAAACATAAAACTAAAGGGGTAACATTCACTGCTCAAACCTGCATATAAATTAATGCGCTTAATTTAAATAAATTCAGACTACCCACACCGCCGTGCCGGCCGGTGAGCATTTTAAATAACTCAAACCAGTTATAAACTCCTTTTATCAATATTCACTTCTTTTTTGCAAATACAATTGGGCATATTTTCACTCGGAAAAAAGGAAAATATAAATTTTTAAAAAATGAAAATAAAAAAAACGTGTTTCTCAAAACAAATTGAATTTATTTTTGTTTGCAATTTAAAATCGAACCACAACAATAACAACTGAACACACCAAAATTCTTAAAAACATTACAAACGGTGAGACTATTTAAAATCGGTTTGAAAAAAAAAAACAGTTTTACATCCAGTTTTATGCCATTTTTAACTTGCCATTTATATTACGCGTTTTTGAACGAATATTATGATTGCTTTAAAATACTTCTAAATATGATTTACACCTTGATTGAACAATATAGCATAAAGTTTTAGTGGCTTCAACTTATAACTTAATTCTATTTACTTTGTACAGTTACTGCGAAAACTTAAAACGCTAGATCTGCATGGTAATCATTTGCAAGTTCTTAAGAAAAATCAGTTTAAGAATCTAAGAGATGTTGAAAATCTTGATATTAGTTTCAATAATATAACAAAATTAGAGGCAATAAATATAGCTGATTTGACCAAACTTGGATGGTGCAACGCTTCAAATAATGCAATTGTGGACCTTCCACGGTATATAGCAAAAAATGCTGTAACTTTTTGTTCCAAAATAAAAACCTTTTTTGTATTTTTTCAGTGGAACCTTTGCCCGAAATTCTGTTCTTAAGGTTTTAAACTTATCATTTAATATGATACAGAGGTTGGATGCAAATAGCTTTAGAGGAATGCGGTTTTTGAGGTAAAATTAAATATTATTATTTAAATAATTCTAAATAATTTGTATTTAAAATGTTTCTGGATAAAAAAATATTTTAATCTCCATGAAGGCGCCTGTACCTAAATGATAATCATTTGTCCGATATTGGAAGAGGAACTTTTGGATCGATAACACGCATTGGAACAATTGATATTGCTAGAAATTTCTTGAAAAAAATTGAATTTCAAATGTTCTCACAACTGAATTATGTTGAGGTAAGTTTTTTTTTATATTGAACCATATTTCATTATGTTTGATGTAGATACTTAAAAATAAATACAACGTAATAAAATTATAAATAATATCCTCTTATCTCGAAAAATAAATAAACTTAAAAAAAATCTTTTTCTAGTAAGTTAATTATTAGTATAATTAAAGCCCAGCTGCATAAAGTTAAATACTTCGTGTAGTCTCTGTAGCTAGGCAAAGATTTTACCGCCGAAAGTTAAGTAAACATTTGAATCAAACAGATGTTTGCTGTTAATACAATATGTGAACCAATGTCAAGAGTGCAGCGTATTGTATCGTAAGGAACATATTGGTGGATATGTGATAATAATAATAATATAATGATGTGAATTAATTTAATAGAGTTGCGATTGAGTTAAATACTCACCCTTTAACTAGTTCAAGGGGACTGGATACAACAAATCGTTGTCCACATTGCCTTGATTTTACAGATGTGTCGCACAAATTATCTTTTTCCTTTTCCATTTTAGAAGACCCAGTATTCACCGAGCGTTTACAAACTTTATGAGCGATCATAACTCAAAAAATCCTCCCTCATTAATTCATATAAATTTCCATTGCATGACCTATGGGGATGGCGCATTTTTTTAGTTATGAGCACTTATGACGGTAAGAACGCTCTGTGAATAACAACCACTGGAACAGATAACTAGATTTCAATTAATTATTATCACAGAAATAAAACAAAATAATCAATACATAATTATTTTAATTATTTTTTCAGATACTTTATATTGCTGAAAACAACATAACCATTATTGAAAAACAATCATTCAAAGATATATATCAATGTAAAATAAATATATCACATAACGCACTCGAAATAATAGAACCTTTGGCCTTTGAAAATTGTGTTAATATAACTGTATTGGATTTATCACATAACAAACTGACGGAATTCGTAAAAGGAACTTTCGATGAAACAACTTTTCCAACTGAATTTCAACTTTCTCATAATTTCTTCACAGATTTATCACAGGTTTGTTGTACGATTCATACATATTTAAAAAGGTATCATAAATTAAAAATTTATTTAAGGTCCCAATGCAAAATATGAGTGGCTTGAAAATACTTAATGCTTCATTTAACAATATCGAAACGATTCCAAAAAATACTTTTCCAAAGCTTTACGAACTACATACTATTGATGTGTCACACAATAATATAACCACAATAGCAAATGGAGTATTTCAAATGTTATTTTCACTTAGAAATTTAAATATAAGCCATAATAGCCTAGAAGAAATAAAAACACCCGTGTTTGGCACAATGCCAACTGTTTTGGAATTGAACCTTAGTCATAACAAACTAACTTCTATAGTACGCGGGGCATTAGCAAAACTTACAAGTTTGAGGCAGCTTCATTTGGAGAACAATTTGTTGGAAAAGTTGTTTCAAATTCCAATTTCGCTAAATGAACTTTACATAGCAAATAATAATTTGGAATCAATTCCGCCTGGAACATGGCCAGTCATGAATTCACTGCTTTACCTGGACTTGAGTGGAAATAATCTGAGTGATTCCCTCGAAGGTGACAATTTCAAAGGTTTATTAGTCTTGCAGACATTAATTTTAAATAAAAACAACATCAATTATCCACCAAGACAAAGTTTAACTGATATGTCAACTTTACAGTATTTACATCTGGAGGTATAACATGTTTTCAATACATTGTTTTCGTTTATTTTTCAACGTAAATATATTTTTTTAGGAAAATAATATAACGACATTGGAAAAAAATGCTTTTGGAAAGTTACCAGTACTATTTCATCTAAACTTATACAAGAACGCTATTACAGAATTAAGGTACTTACATAAATCACATAACAATGTTCGTAAGAAACGATTTATTAAAACAATTTGATTGTTTTTTCAGCAAACGTTCTTTTGACGGACTCCTACAGCTTTTATTGTTGAATCTCTCTTCAAATGCTTTGGACACAATTCCAACTGAGACATTTTTAGGACTTCCATCGCTACGAACTCTGGATTTGTCTCATAATAATTTGAAAAAAATTGACAATAAAACTAACGGTGTATTAGACGATCTAATAAGCTTAGAAAAGGTATGTCTTTTATTTAATACAAGATTGAATTCAAAACTATGTACATATATAACTTGGTATTTTTTCAGCTCAACCTTAGTTATAATAAAATAAGTTTTGTAACTAAGAAAACATTTCCTTCCAATAAGTATATTCCATATAATTTGAGAGACCTTGATTTAAGTTATAATTCAATGCCAGTACTTACTTATGACATTACGTTTGGCACTAAAAAATTGTTCAAACTTAACCTTTCACATAACCACATCAATGAGATAAGATCAGGTAAAGTATATACAATAGTATTTATTTATATTTAGATATCTAATATTTTAGTGAAGTTTGAGGTTGTGTTATGTCATTTTTCATTTTCCCATTGAACGTTCAAAAGCGTCCGGATTCACAGAAATCTTCTGGTACTATATGGCTAGTTTTCAATTCATGCTAAAAATCGAACTAATCCTAATAATGTTAAGTTATAATAGAGAACACGAAAAAAGTAGGTCCCGCAAATAAAAAAGTATTTTTCCAAAAACCCTTAATAATAATTGTACCTACCATAGAATCGGATTTTTGTGTTTCGATTTTTTCATTAACAATTTTTCGGATTGTAATCATTTTTTTATGAAAGAGGTTCTATACTGTGATAACACTTAACATTGCAGATCAACAATACAGATCAATTTAAAAAAAAAACATTTTAGGTTTGTTCGATGTTAGCACTGGTCGCCCTGGAGTGAGTTATATCAAAGAAACCTATTGAGTGAAACCAATGAAAAACGACATAAATAATTCAAATAGTAAAAAATGCCTATTCATAATCATTAAGCATTTACTTCCCTACTTATACATTTAATTTTTTATTTAATGCACTTCAATGTTCTTCATACTTGGAATTCAATTTCTGATTCTTTGTTTGTTTTTATTAAAAGGGGTTCTAGGAAATTTGACATCTTTAAGAAATTTAGATTTGTCATATAATAGCTTGACGGATCTCGTATCTGGTGGAGTTTTTTTGAACTTGCCTGAAAACCTTACTACGCTCAATATTCGAAACAATGAGGTGTCCAGAATGCCATTTGATAAAATCTTACCAAAACTAAAGTTGAAAAGCCTTGATTTGCGTGAAAATAGTTTGGATAAAATTCCTCTTAGTCTACTTACAACAATAAAAAATGGATCAGAAGTTTTAATCAACGGAAATCCTTTATATTGTAACTGTGCTGTTCGACCATTTAAGCATTATCTTGTATCGCAAATTAATGTATCGGAAGAATATGCGAATATCATGTGTTCAATGCCAGCCCATTTATCTAACCAACCATTGATTTTAATTCCGGACGAAAACTTGCAGTGCAGTTCTGAAGACAATAAAATCTATCAAGAACAAATGTTTGATATTTTACCAGATGTCCGTTTCCGAGACGTTGTAGTGTAAGTATATTTTATAGATGTTAGACATTTAAAGCAGTTTAAACTCAATTATAAAATTTACTTCCAGTAATGCGGGACAAGTTATTGTAAAATGGTATGTGACTTCAACTAGAGATATTTCTGAATTTTCCGTCTACATACGAAACAAGAAAAACGAGATATTCTATCAAAAGGAATTTGATTACGTTCAGAGATCAGCCAGCATTCCAATAGAAACCGTTGAAAATGCAATTAAAGATGGGAACACTGTCCAGATATGTGTTATATCGAAGGAAAGCAGCGGAACTATTGGACGGTGGTTTGAGTCGCAATGCATAGATATGCCAGATGTGTCAAAGAAATCTTTTCGTGGAAGTATATGGGCTCGCAGCAGTTCACCATGCAGCAATAATTATAGTTTTGTTTTATTTTTCAAGATAGCTCTTTTTGTGATTGTAAGTTATTCAATTTGAAAGCTTTTTTGTTCCTACCTACGTTTAATAAACATGTTGTTATGTACATATGTACAGCGGTGGCCATCTCTTTGTAATTTTTTATCTTTATTAAATTTGAATATAAGGAACAATTAGACCGTTTTTCATGTCATTTACGACTAAAAAATAGCTTGTGGAACTAGTTATGCAACATTTAATTTGCAGTTTTAACTAACTCTGTTTTAACTCAGTGGTAGAGTTAAAACAGAGTTAGTTAAAATTGAAACTTCAACGGTTCCTTTTGTTTTAATTTAATAAGAGGTAGGTACAAAGTGTTCTATTTCTGTGGCCACCACGGTATATGTATAAAAAAAAACAAAAAAAATTGTTATAAAAAGAAAGTAAATTAATTGTTACAAAATATGATATTATTTATTCTTGTTTAATTTTTTTTAGTCAATATTTGATTGTACTCGTATGAGACTTTTTGACCGATAAGACTGAACTTTAATTTTCGATAAGCATTTTTTGTGTTCAACTTAATGGTCCATTACGTATAAGACGTATGTATAGTTATAAAAATAAATGTTGATTAGAAAAAATAAATTTAAACAAAAAAAAAATGATTATAAGATGTATTTGACCAATTCTTTAATGACATTTTTTTATGATTTTGTTGTTTAGGCTTTTTTGGTCTTGAATTGAAATCGAAAGCCGCACAATCGATTTGAATTAATAAATTAAATCCAATAAAAACTCTAATTAATCAAGCGAACGAAAATTGTTTTTCTAATCCAACGATGAAATTTCCACCCAAAATCAATTCCATTAAAAGAGTTGTATGAGCAACCAGAAATAACAATTTATTTGTCAATTTACCAAAAGATGTTTACTGCTTGAAGTCCAAAATCAAAAGGAAATAAAATAAAAAAAAGAAATAAAATATTATAATGTAATAAGTTCAACAATGTAAGAAGCGTTAGTATAATTATAATAAAAGCTTTACTTTATCTAGGTACATAATGTGCATGAGATGATGGTGCATTGCAGAAGACAAGCCCGTTAGCATGATCATGCGATAAGAACAAACAAGTTAAGTTTGTCAATGCAAAAAACAATAAGAAGCACTAATAGTGTATGTTGCGTATGTTTGGTGAAAAATTAAGTTATCAATTTATTATTAAAATTATGATTTTAGATTTAAACTTATAAAAGGTCAATTAATTAATTAATTAATTAAATATAAATTAGATTTGATTCTCGAACATCCCGGCGCCCCTGAACGAACTTCAGGACATTGGAAGGATGGCCAGTTTAGATATAGGACGAGTAAGAGTTCCTGTGGCAGTCCTTACATTGGCACACGAACAAGTTGATCTGCACCAGGTGAGACAGATTGAATGCGACCAATTAACCATTTTGTGGGTGGCAAATTCGGCTCCTTTATGACGACAATATCTCCAAGCTTTAAATTGATTTGTTGGTTTTGCCATTTAGGTCGTTCTTGAAGAGTCGTAAGGTATTCGGTATGCCACCTCTTCCAGAAATCTTGCACCATGTTTTGTAGGTAATTCCAATGGTCAAGTTGATTAGCTAGTACATCAAGAATTCCAGGTTCAGGTATAGCTATCATTGGTTTACCTATGAGAAAATGAGAAGGTGTTAAAGGGTTATCTATATCAGAGATACAAGATAGTGGTCGAGAATTTAAAATAGCCTCAATTTGAGAAGTTACCGTCGTCAACTCTTCGAAAGTTAATATATAGAAGAGCCAATGACACGTCGAAGGTATAGTTTTACTGACTTGACACCTGCCTCCCAAAGACCACCAAAGCGAGGTACAGAAGGAGGAATAAAGTGCCAAGCAATTCCATCCTTTGCAAGCGATGATAGTATAGTGTCGTTGTGCGTCTGGGATAAGACCAATTTATGCATTTCAGAGAGACTACGCCGCGCTCCCTGAAAATTAGTGCCGTTGTCACTATAGATATTTCGACAAAGTCCACGTCTTGACACAAATCGGCGCAGAGCAGCAAGAAACGCATCATTAGTGAGATCACTAACATTTTCTAAATACATAGCTTTGGTCGAGAAGCAAACGAAGAGTGCAATGTAGGCCTTTAGAAGTTTCGGCTTTCAACCTCGAGAAAGCCTGATTGTCAGCGGTCTAGCGTAGTCACAACCCGTATCCGTGAAAGGTCGATTAGGTTGAATACGTTGAATAGGGAGGTTTCCCATTAGCTGCTCACAGGTTGACTTTCGCTGCATAAAACATGATTTACAGTCATGGACAACCCTTCGAACAATGTTTCTGCTGCCCATTATCCAAAATTGCTGTCAGACGAATGTGAAGGTCTCCGATACTCCAACATGCGCATATCTCAAGTGAACATCCTGTATTATAAGAAAAGAGATTTTATTAGATTTTCGAATAATAATAGGATGTTTTATATTGTAAGAAACTGCAGCATGTTTTATACGACCGCCAACGCGTAGAAGTCCATCGCTGTCCAAAAATGCAGAATACCTTAGTAAGGTTGAATTCGATGATAGAATCTTATTATTTGTCACATCGCGCGTCGTTAATATCCTTTTCATATGAAGTAAGCTGAACATATTTGATGATGGAAATCTTAGCAGAGTGGATTTCGAAGAATTTTATTCCGTGGGATTCGCGATTGCCTGGTGGTTTCACACGTAAGTTTGAGACATAACGACGAATATACGCAAATATTATACGATTATACGATGCCACGACGAAATATTGTTAATTAGAGTTTGAATGATGTTCGATTCACGCGACGACACAAGCACAAGTTTTGGTATCCGCCTGGTTTCGATTTTAATTAGGTCACTATTTGCAAGTTCTGACTTGTTACACCAGGGGGAAGTAGGCCAATTTTCTTGAGATTCTGATAGCCAGGGTGGCCCGGACCACCAAAGGCTACTATTTATGAGAAGCGATGGGGCAATACCGCGCGACGCACAATCGGCTGGATTGAATTCCGAGGCAATTTGTTTCCAAAAATGACTTGGAATTGTTTCCAAGATAGCTGCAGTGCGGTTAGCCACAAACGTAGCCCAACGACAAGGGGGCGAAGACAACCAATGAAGCTCTATTTCAGAGTCACACACGGCGAATATTTTAATGGTTTCTTTAATATTTAGCGATGTTTAAACTAGTATTAAGAGTTTAGATAGAAGAAGGGCACCACAAAGTTCTAACCGCGGGATAGAAAGAGGTTTTAAAGGAGCCACCTTCGTTTTCCCTGCGATTATTGTTATCCTTACTTCACCAGAGACCGATTTCAAGAGCGCGTATACGACTGCCACGTACATATGCCAGTGACGAGTCATCTGAAAATCCGTGGAGTTCTATGTTACCCTCAGCAAAAACATTACGAGGGACTCCAATATTTTGAAAAAGTCGAAGTTCTTTACGATAGTTCATCCACTGAGCAGTTATCCTGTCTGGTAGGGGATCATCCCATCCAAGTTTCAATTCTGATGCCCAAAGTTCTTGGAACATCATTTTAAACAGGATCACAGAGAGAGACAAAAATCCCAATGGGTCGAAGATTCGAGCGACTTCTGAGAGAAGAGTTCTTCTTGTAAGTGGCAGTTTTAGCTCAGGTTGATTAAGGTGAAACGAAAAGACGTCACTAGATGGGTTCCAAAACATCCCTAATACCTTAATGTGTGAAGAAGAACGCGAAGCTTAGTTGATGAGCTGTCGGGATTTAGCACCGCATGGTGTGGAAGGTAAAAATGTTTACCAAGTGAAGATATAACCTCGTCATCAGGAATACTTTCCATGTGACCAAGACTCAAATACTCTTCTATAAACTTTCCATATTGTCGCCCTAAATCAGAGTTCCTTTGAAACCGACGCTCCATGGAGGGCAAACGCGAGATGGCAGCTCCTAATGAGTTTCCAGAACGAGAAACGGATTCACGAAAAATAACTTCAGCACGATCATTATCTGCTTGGTCTGCGATTGGAGGAACTTCGTCCAGTTCCCAGAAACGTTGCATGAGCGAATCAATATCAACAGTTGAATGAGGATTACAGAAACCTACATTACAAGAGACGTTGTCGATGAATTCTCCTGTGATCACCCAACCAAAGGACGTTTTCTGAGCTAATGGTTTAGCTTCTGGATCATGAATCTGTTCACCCTTTAGAATCGACCAGACCCTATCTGCTCCTAACAAAACATCTACCGAACTCGACACGTTGAATAGAGAATCCGCTAAGTCAAATCCTTGTATATAAGACAACGATGAAATATCGAAGGAATGAGTCGGTAAGTTAGAAGTAACTTTTCCTAAAATATGTGCATCACAGTGTAGAACCGTATTGTTGAATCTGGAAATCAAACGAATAGGAATACACCCAGTGGTGTGACCAGCCGCTGCGCATGAAAGCCCTAAAACAGGAATCCTAGAATGGCTTCGACGGTGTCCAATCCGTTGAGCTAACGCCTCCGTAATAAATGAGCACTGCGAACCTGTATCTATAAGAATGCGACAGTCTAATAGATTACCCTGACGATCCTGAACTTTAGCAAGAATAGTGGGAAAAATTGTTTGATTTCGAACAAATAGATTATAAGCATGTTTCGTCACTAACTGTAAAACAGAGCCGCTAGCTGGAGCAGCTGGGGACGTCTGAGGTTTTGAGTTGTCTGATGTTAAATCGAGTGATGGGTTTTGCTCCGAAGACGACGAATAACTACTAGTCTCATTAGAATTGGAATGCACGAGTGAATGATGCCGAGATTTACAAACCCGACAACGAGAATGGCTAAAGCTTTTGTAAGATGCATGGCCAGAACGAAGGCAGTTGAAGCACAAAGAATTTTCTTTTACAAATGTTCGACGAGATTCTATGCTAAGTCCAATAAACATTGCATACTGCGACAAGCTATGGTCACCTTTGCATTTAGGACATTTTGAATTTTGATCCTGTGACTCAGCCACATGTGAACGAAGGAAACCGGTTGTTTTTGCGCGATGTACCCAAAGTGTTCATAGGTTTACATGATTCGAAAGCATCGCCCCGCAATTCAAGGAAATCAATCAATTCTTGCACCGTACAATCATTCCGAGAACCGACCTTTTTTGCCCATGCATGCCTTGTTGATTCATCTACTTTATTAAGAAGCAGAATGGTTAACCAAGGATCGCGACTCTCCTTATTAGCTGGCTCAAGACCACGAATGACTTCATCGGCACCGTCAGTTATCTTACGAAGTGTGTCAGAATTAGATGAAGACATAGTAGGCAGCGAAACAAACGATTGAATAAGCGAATGCACGAGCAGGTTAATACGATTGTATCGTTTATCTAGTTTACCCCACGCCCCAATGTAATTAGCATCCGTGGGTGGAATATGGCTGTTAGATCAGTGGCTTCATCCCTCAAAAACGACTTCAAGAAATGAAACTTCTGCGTAGAAGTTAACTTATGGTTGGTATCCACCGAATCAAGGAATATATCGCGGAAGGTTGGCCAATCTTTATAATTACCGGAAAAAGGAACAATGTTAATCTTAGGAAGTTTAACTGATGAAGACGATTTCGAAGAATTTAGATTTTTAAGAATAGCTTGAATAGCTTTTTCTGTTTTCAGCACCCTGCCTATCACAAATAGCCTTTGTTAACTTTGTGTTAGCAGTAAAAAACTTCGTTTCATACTCCACGAACTCTTCTTCAGGTGCCTTTATTTCATCCTCATCTAACCCTTCCAAGCACAAAACATGATGAAATGAAAATTCCTTCCACATGACTTCTAATTTGGATAACCTGACTTCTAGCATCTCGACATCTTCCCCATCCGATATAGATTGACAAAAAACCGATGCACGTGTAATGGCTCCTTTAGCGTGACCTCGTAATTGTTGAGAAGTCGTTTTAATTTAACTTTTATTAAAGTAGTTTTATACACAATACTTTTTTATAATAAAAGTCTAATTTCTATAAAAAACGAATTAATTTTATACGTTGCTAAGCGATTACCACCACTGATTATAGATTTAAGCGATGATAACCACTGATTTTATAGTTTAGTTTTAAGCGATAATAACCACTGATTTGGATGCGAAAAATCATTAATCAAATTCAGCAAGAATACGTGATATTCAAAAACGCACTAGTACAAAAATAATGTCAATTAACATCCGCTACTCGAAGGACCAATGAATTATACTAAAAAGCCGCACAATCGATTTGAATTAATAAATTAAATCCAATAAAAACTCTAATTAATCAAGCGAACGAAAATTGTTTTTCTAATCCAACGATGAAATTTCCACCCAAAATCAATTCCATTAAAAGAGTTGTATGAGCAACCAGAAATAACAATTTATTTGTCAATTTACCAAAAGATGTTTACTGCTTGAAGTCCAAAATCAAAAGGAAATAAAATAAAAAAAAGAAATAAAATATTATAATGTAATAAGTTCAACAATGTAAGAAGCGTTAGTATAATTATAATAAAAGCTTTACTTTATCTAGGTACATAATGTGCATGAGATGATGGTGCATTGCAGAAGACAAGCCCGTTAGCATGATCATGCGATAAGAACAAACAAGTTAAGTTTGTCAATGCAAAAAACAATAAGAAGCACTAATAGTGTATGTTGCGTATGTTTGGTGAAAAATTAAGTTATCAATTTATTATTAAAATTATGATTTTAGATTTAAACTTATAAAAGGTCAATTAATTAATTAATTAATTAAATATAAATTAGATTTGATTTTCGAACAGGTCTATTTTAGATTGAATACAAATAAAAGACTTTACTCCATTCTCCTACCCCAACGTAAGAATTCCTTACTTCTTAAGGAGCTTTTTTATTTGTTTGATTTTTTAATTTACTTGACAATTTTTATATTTACTTTTTTATGTTTCGTCCCGAACGGCAAATAAATTGAAATAAATTAACAAAACCCACACGAAGGAAATTAAAAAAAAAGCAATCAATTTAAACAAGGAATGACATTTATATCGTTTTTCAAACACGCCACAGACGACTTCATTTCATCGCTAGGAATTGAGTTTAATCAAATCTTTGAGCATGCAGCAGTTCCTGACAGCTTCAAAAAATCTATTATATTTCCAATACACAAAAAAGGTTCTATGAGTATCCATCCAACTGTAGGGGAATTTTATTCCTTAATACCAGCGTTGAGTTATTTTTGGGGTTGATACATAGCAGGCTAACGAAATTTGTTGATGAGAGAAAAATTTTGTCCAAATTCCAGGCAGGATTCCGGAAAAGTTACTCAACAATAGACAATATATTTTCACTTTGCAATATAGCAGATACTTATTTGAAAAAAGGCACTTCCGTGCCTCTCAGTTGAGCGAGAGGCCCTTTTCTGCAAATTATTTGTGATGGGATAGTTAATGTTCTAAGAGCACTGTGTGCTATCAGACGAGTTTCCAACAACAATGGGCCTAAAACAGGGTTGTATTGTAAGCGCTTTGCTTTTTATACCCTTTATAAATGGCATAACGGATGTAGTCAGAGGTGAAATAAGAATTGGAGGAGTAAACATTGCTGAACTTATGTAAGCAGACGATATAGTCTTTTTCGCTGATATGGTAGATGGAATGCAACTAATGATGAACAGGCTAGGTAATTACTGCAAACTTTGGAACCTGGAAGTGAATTTACAAAAGTCAAAAATGGTGGTGTTTAGAAGTGTTGGGGGCAAACATTGTAGAAACGAGAAATGGAGGTTTATTGGTGAAGCAGTAGAAACTGTGCGGGAGTACAAATATCTTGGAATTCTTATAACTGCAAACCCTACCATGAAGAGACATCTGGACGGAAAATTAGTCGAGGCAAAACAGGCAATTTCGACGGTATGGGAGCGCTGCATCAAGAGCAACTACATCGATCATAGTTCGAAGCAAAAGTTATTCCGCTCAGCAGCAGCATCAATATTTTTATATGGAGCACAAGTCTGGGGATATTGTTCTTTCGAAGCCGTGGAGAAATTTCTGCGTTACTTTATTAAAAGTATTTTTTATCTTCCAAAAAATACCCCAAATTACATGCTTTATCTAGAAACTGGGACACCACCTATGATAATGGACACACTTATACTACGTTTTCACCAAAGGTTAATCTCGTTGAGGATTAGTAAATCTTCTGAAGTGTTTCCACCACATTAAAAAGATTTAAATAAGATTAAATTTGACAGCTTCCTTGAAAATTCAAATGGCGTTCTCTTATTTCTTATGAAGTGAGTGAGATAGAGGGTTCCATCTGTGTCAGAGCAAAAAAAATAGTGGAATACGTTCCACAACACAAAGAGAATATGAATTTAGGGATGTTCGGTTTACGAAACTATTTGTCCATGAAGATTTATACAAGATTTATTTGAAATCTCAAGATTTATTAATATGGTAAATCTTCGAGATTTGTACAAGATTTATGGATGATCTACTTAAATCGCGATTTAGCTCTTGGTAAAAACGTAGTATTAGCATGTACTTCAACTATATTGCTAAGGTTATGGCGATGAAAAGTGAAAGGTTGCCGAAAATCATTCTTAATAACAGGATCCATACGAGAGGATCCATGATGATAAAGTTGGAGAGCCTGTCAACCGAATGTGGCACAAGTTTAATGATAACGCAAAATGCCTTGAATACAATCAAACAAAACATACCTACTTAACAACATTCCAATTAACCAGATAAGCACTGTTTTCAAAACGAGAGGGGTATTATTGAATTTGAATTACATGTCAAATAGAGCTGATCTGCCAATACTTTGTAGACTCTGCAATCTTTTTTGCTTTTTGTTACATGATGTACTTATATTATGTATATTTAAAATGTCAATCTGGTAGATGAAGGCCAAACCATTTAGACTTAAGAAAGGTATATATGTAATCACCATATATAATCATTTATATTTTCAAACAAAGTCAACTAACTAACTAATTAACACAACTTAATAATCAGGTACTTTATTTGCAATGATAAAAATTCTGAACAAATATTTCATTTTTTGAAAAGTGTCTAATCTTATTTTAACTGCATGAGTATGAAATGAAAGATTTGCATTTAATATCGCTGGATATGAAAATTATTTTTTGCGAGATATGTAAGTAAAAATAAGTTGGCGAGAATGGAATGGTTACTGTTTAGTTTTTGTAAGAATAATAAAAAGTAAAAATAATGAGACAGATAGATTCAATAAAAATTTTGTGTAAAGAACCATCAGATCATTATTATTAATAATTATCAAAATAATTCCAAAATTCTGAATTTCTTAATACACCTTAATGAGGTTTCCAAAATTCTGTAAATGTGTAAAATTTGTTTTGAGAATAAAAAAGGTGCGCGCTGAAAAAAAAAACATTTTTTCTAGAGGTTCTATTACGTAAGCTTTTGACATTTTAAAACCCTTGAAACAATATACATTTTTAGTTAAATTTGAGATCTTTTCGTCGTGAAGAGGACAGCAAAAAAGTGGTGAGTCTTAGAATTGGTTCATCTTTATGTTACTTATAGTTCCTTATATGTTCTTAACATAAATGCAGAAGGATTTTAAAATTTGAGGTCTGGTGCTGGAGTTATGGGTTTTTAAGGCTTCTGCATGCTACAAGTAAGATTTTTTTTTTTTAATACTGATAAATTAAATTAAGCAATAGAAAAATAATTTTAATGTTGGAATATAATGGCAAATCAGATGCTCTTTTTGTTTATGAATTTTAAACCGGAAATTGATTTTTTTTCTGATAAAAAAACCGGAAGTAAACATTTCAAATTCATTTTTAGGACTGTATACCAATTTTGGTATTTTTTTTTAATTTTAAAATTTTTCTTATATGTTATAGATGTTACCTACCAAGTTTCATAGTGGAATCTCTGTTCGTTTAGAAGATACAGTATTTTTAGTGCGAGAAAACCATGATTACGCCAATCATAAGTCAGTGGAAACAAAAAAAAAAAATTTGATGACTAAACGTGTTTTTTGTCCGTGTTTTTATTCAAAAAAAAAATATTTTCATTATTTTTAATTATATAAAATAAAAAAAAATAAAAAAGTCCAATGAAAAATGGAGATATTAGACATATTGACTTCCCGCCTGCTCCTGTCTTATTATTTTTAGTATGGTTATGAATGTAGCAACATTCACCGCACAGTATTTAATAAAAATATTTACATACATTAAGAACTATTTTAAATAACTTATTATGCAGCTTCCCAATTTTCCGTACAAAATAAAGGAAAAAAGATTCTCTTTTGGATCCGCTGACGTTACGCCACGATGTCGAAATAAGAACAATAAAGCTAAAAAAATTGTGCATAGTCTTTTATGTATTCTTTGATTGGTGGCACCATCGTATATACGATTTATGGAGATGTATTTTAGCTCTCTTCCTGACTGACGGACTTAGTAATAGCAAGATAAGGAATATTTTCCACTATCTCAACTGGTGGTTTAGAAATATGAGAAGATGAGGAAGTTCCAAGGTTGATCCTTTTTGGGTCTCCGATCTACAGCTTAATGATTACAGCTTCTCTTTCCACCCTTGTTGTTACTTAATGGAGATCCATGATCTTTTATTTTTTATTTTTTCCTTTTTGCTCCAATTAAAACTTTAATTCGTATTGAAAAAATCCTACGTCCAACCGAAAACCAGAGTGCATATTTATATTTATTTATACCCACTGTAATATGCAAACCTGTATACTTACGTAAAATTATGTGGTCGAGTATAACTATACCAAATTTGAGGTTTACATGAAATCAGTTTGGCTAACTCATTTTTGCAATATTTTTAAATAAAAATCGGGGACATAACTTCCTACACAAAATTCAGCTACGTTTTACGTTTGCCTAGGTTTTTAGGTTGACTTAACTTAATCTTAGCTTTTCTTACATCAACTTGTTTTCATTATTTTTGCATGTGTGTCGTATGTATGTGTTCACTGTACATGTTTCGTAGTGTGTCCCAACCACCACCCACCGGATACTGATGATGGATTCACTTATATTTGTGGGACAATATCACCTCTTCTGAAATCACTTACCGCAAATGTTTGCTGGCATCTAACCAACATAAAGTTATTTGTAATTAATTCACTACTTACAATTTGAAACAATAATTCCAATCCAATCAGACCACCCTTCTGATCAAACAATAAATTAATGGTATTCATTTTCAAAGCTTTTTATCTTAAATTTTAAGGCAGCGGTAACGTATACGCAACAAATTGTCTCATTTCAAAGCATTAACGTAAAGCTCTTTCCCAATACTCATACATGTTGCATTGCTATTGTTGGCATTTATTTTTGGATTGACGGCATAGGCAGGCTATTCAATTCAGTATAGCACGAGAACCGACACCGATCGCCGCGACACGTTCACGTTCGATTTAGTACTTGGGTAGAATAAATCTGTAGATTTCATCTTAATTCTCTAAGTATGTACCTATAGATACACTTCGGCCTTGGATGACAAGACAACGCCAAATTGTTAACAAATTGATTGTATCGTACAGAAGAAAGTTTTACGCAATTTCTATATGCAAAATTTGCTGCGTGCACTGCAAAACAAATTACCTATTTTAATTTTTGAATATCAAATGGACTTCAATTCGGTTTAATTAGCATGTTATTAAATGAAAATAAAATATTAAAGTGTGTCTGTATATTGAAATAATAATAAATAAACACAAAAGCCTTGACAGTGAACTAATTATAGATATTTTTGAGTTATGAAACGTACCTGCCTATATATTTTTTCTCCGTTTTTTTTTTTTCAATGAAGATACTTTTATTTTCTTTCAACTACCACCTACATTTTTTCTCGATCTAGATGTTTTATTTGGCATAGGTATATGTGTGCTTTGCTTAAAAAAGAAAAAAAAAACATGTTTTATACCTACTCGAATAATTTTCATTTTATCGCAGTACCAACATTTTAACTCCATGAGATCATTTTTACATTTACGTTTTTTTGGTTGAATTTCCATTTAATTCACTTGTATCTGTTTGCCCCCGCATACAAATTTCTTGTGCATAATTTGGGTGGGTTTTATAAAAACAAACTTAATCACATCATCTTTCTTAACTCAAAGTTGTTTAACAGCAGAATGATATGGATAAAACTTTGCTCATATGAGATCATTCGTGTAGAATGCACAAAAGATTTTAAAACTTGGCCATATGCTCAGCTATTTTCTGTTTTATTCCTTTTCGCGAAACAAAATGTACATTTGTATTATGTATGCATATGTATGTATAGCTACTTCTATCTAAAAATATTTTGTTTTACTTTGCTATTTGTACCGATTCAATTTGTACGTATGTATGAATTTTTCAAAATTAATTGAATAAACTTCGTGCTTCGTGTTAAATTGTTAGGAGTTTGATTTTTTGCGTACAATTTCTACAACTACCTATGGCAGCTATGTACATGTACATATTATTTGTGTACATATTATAGTGAAAATGACACATTTCTTACAACTGTCTGCCTGATTAATTTGTTAACTATTTAAGTAATAATTCTATTATATTCGATTACTATTTAGTTTTAGAACCAAAATGGATATACAACACGTATCTTCCGGAAGCATGATGGCACCCATGCTAGACTCTCCATCAAAATATGGACGCGTGAGTTGTAGCCTTAATACATTTTCTATGCGCAATATAATACACAAATTAGCATGCTTAGTAAAAAAATTCCCAACACTTTTAGGATCAAAAATATGTATATAAAAAATCATCTTATGAATATTCGAATACGGATGGAAATATCGCAAATAGTTTTAAATCTAGTACAGAACAAAATGTCAATCAATTGGATGCTTTATTAGAAGACTTAAAAAATGAACGTGAGCAAACCAGAGAAAAGGGTAAGTTATGTGAAAAACCTCTAAATGAATTATTACTATGCCTATTTGGGAATTTGAAATGTTTGCCAAATTCAAATTTGGGTTTTTTTTGTTGAAAATTTTAAAATATTTACAAATTCGTACGAAATTTCATGCTGCCATGCTTCATGCTTATTGCATATATGTAAGACTATAAATAAATTACCACTGTTGGTGTATTGGCCAAAATGGCTTTGATTTAAATGTTTTTAAATGCAGGACAATATCGTTTTATAGAAGTTCGATAAAAATTTCGTATGATTGCCTTCGACTTCCTTAACCGATGATTGTTGGGGTTGGCATTTTCTTTTAACATGACAATACCAGCTAAGTTGATCATGTTTTATTTTGTCCAAGATTCTTATTCTATAACGCTTTGCAACTCCTGCTGACATACAAAACATCTTTATTTTACAATTTACTCTAATACTTCTTGTACATCGTTCAACACTTTGAAGCTGATAAATGATAAAAATGATTTGAAAAATAAAATACAATCAATTATTTTTTTTTTCGTAGATATTCACACTACAAGTTCCAGCTTCAAAACAATGTAAGTAAGAAGGACCACAAAACCTTATATTAAAATATACATATAATAAAATTAATTTATATAAATGTACTACAGAGAACCATCAGGTACTATAACAAAAACGACACGCATAATCAAATCTCATCAATTACCGATGGAAGTGGAAAACATAACATCATACGGTTCTTATAACTTAGCAGATGATCCTAATTCTGCAATGAAAGACATAATACGAAATGATTCTTCAACTTTTAAATCAAGTATTGTTTTTGATTACTTTATATTAATATTTAAACTAACATAATTTTATTTTTTTTCAAAGACAAATCTGTTTCTAAAAATATCAGCACTTCGTCCAATGATTTTGACACTAGAAAAAGTACAACCCATTCTGAAAACAATGTACTCGTTCCCATGCTACTAGAAAATGATTCAAAAAGTCTACAACTTTCCGATGATATCTTGCCTATACCTGGAACAAAGGTGACGACAACAGTTCGTACCTACACCTATGAAATTCCAGCAGAAAATAATACAATAAACAGAACTATTTTGTATAAAAATAATGTTCACAATTCTTCGAGGAACGAATTCATATCTGAACCAAATTTGCCACAAACAGTGGTTTATAGCTCGGAAAGTTACAATTCAACAAATGGTCCAAGCAACGGTCTTAACAACCCAATTGTGGACCGTCATTTGGGAGTTAATTCAACTAATCGTATTTATGAGATCAATGAAACACAAGACTATCGTACACAAAGAAATGAACATTTAGTTCCAATTCAGCCGACTCAGCCCACATCCAAAACTATTGTTTACAATATAAACAAAACAGAACATAATACAAGCACTATTCAAGGAGCACCTTTCCCATCAAATAACGTTCCTTCGCATACGCTTTTACCACAACATCCACAACAATCACCACACCAACCGAATGGCTCAACAAACAACTTTTATTACCGAGAGTCTACTAACACAGTGAACTCGGTTAACGGTCCATCTGGAGACAACTTGCATCCAAACGTAACTATAGAGTACCCTAGAGAAAACTATGGACCAAGAGAAAAATATAGTCCAAGAGACAACTATGTTCCCCAAAATACTACTAACACTGTAACCTATGATTACTCATCATCTACTATGAACTCACGCCGCGGACCAAATTACGACTCTCCAACATCACAACCTCCTCCATTCCCTGTCGATGGTGTTGTATATCCTGATAATACCGGACGTCCTCCAGCTAAACTTAACGATCTCTTGGATTCATTTGGCGGCGAGGTGAGAACATTTCATTTAAATATATTCAAATTCCTTTGATTTTAATTAAATCTAATATTTATTTTTTTTCCTTAATTTAGGATAACGTTGATAGTAAGTTTCTCGATACCAATCATCGTCCAAAAAGAGAAATTGAAACAGCTCTGGCCACAACCAACCAACAAACTATACCAAGCGTAAATAAGGCAGGACCGGCTGTGTATTATCCACCAGGACATGATATGGTTACCAAGAAAGAAGAAAGTATGGCTGGTGGCTATGCTGCTTCTGTAAGTTTTTATTATTTGCTAGACATAGTTTATACATCCAAACGCAGAGATTTTCATATAAATATATTAGTATGGATAAAGTAGTACACAAATAAAAATTGTATTGTCACGAAATTTGATTGAAAAATATCATTTGCCATAACAATGAAGAATCGAAAGAGTCTATAAAAATATTAAGCACATGACATGTTTTTAAGATACTTTTTTAGTACTGCAATCAAAACCATGTCGACTTGGCTGCTGCAAAAGCGGTCAATAATTTTTATGGTTTTGAGTATATTTGATTCGGCACTAAAAATTACTTAAAAACGTGGTTCATTTTCTTTCCCCCTGGAAAAACAGTTTGTATGCGCATATTTTTTTATAGACTTTTTTGGTCCTTCAATCTTTTGATATATTAAACATTTAAACCAAGTTTCATGATAATACTATTTTTTTTGCATATCCTTTTTTAAGCATGCTACATCAAAATTAAAATAAAATTAATAACTTAAGAATGAATAGCAAGTTTTTTTCGAAACCCACATAACGGAATTCGCATACCCAAAGCAATGTGATCAAAGAAATTTATCTGAAAACCTTTCGTAGCGAGTTATATTGAAATTTCATTTCAATTTTTATTTTACTTCGAATCGATGTATAAATTACGCTCTACCTAAAAAAAAATATTAATATAACTTGGAACAAATCAATACAGGGTAAATACGCAAAAGCATCGGGAATGTACGAATATGAATCTGGATATAAATCGAAGAGCTCAAGTAAATCCGGTGCAGCTGTTGTTCCAGTGTGTTTGCCTCTTTGCTGTGCAATGCCATGTAGCATTATGTGATTTGGTTCTTATAATATTTTAACTTTACATTATGTAAGATTGATATTTTTTTAATGTCTTTATTTAATATCTACATTTTATATTCTCTTAATCTGCTTATCTCTTGTTGCGAACTGATAAATAAAGGAAAATCAAAGATTTTTCAATGCCATGTTGTGTTGCAGTTCATAATAACTGTAAATGTTTATATCAAATGTTATACTATCAAATTTCATGGCTGCTAATTAATTAACAAATATAATTTTAAAAATATCTATATTGGATGCATTTTTTGCAAACATTGATTTACAATTTATATTAATGTCGTTATTATTAACATATTCAATCGAATTCAACGCTATATTTGTAAAATAAATAAAAATTAAACTAGACTGCTAACTTACTTTAAGAACGAATTTCATAATAAATTGTATGTATCAACTTTATTTTTGATTCAATAAACAAGCCTTACTTTCATCATTTTTTTTTTTAATTTATGATTAAACTATTGATTTCGAGCGGGTACCCAGTACACTGAATGTTTTCCACAGTTTAAAACAATACATTTTTAGGCTGATTTTTTTACGTAGACATTCTATTTGTTGTGTTGTTGAAAAAAAGAAGAGTTAAACCTTTATTTTCTATATCATATACATAAATTAATTTAACTATCACCACTGGATCTAATATTAATATATTTAGATATTTGTTCTTGTGCTCTAAAAGATTTTAAGGAACAAAAAAAAGTTAATTTAACTGAATATAATAACGATTTATTTTATATTAAAACAACAAATGATTCTATATTTACAACTTGGTACTTTAGCTATAATTTAAAAAGGAATGAGTTTCATCTAAGCGCTAATTTACTGCATCATCTTTGATCTGACATCTTAAGTTCCGATAAATACCAAGTAAAAAGCGGATACTCTTTAAAACTATAAATATCATATTTGATGGAATTAAGACCGTCCATATCGAACTTATTCACCCCATTCACGAGATTCTCATATCTGAAAAAAAATTATAAAAGTAACAATCAGTATTTAATAAAATTAATAAGAAATAACATTTATTCCTATTTTTTTTATAAAGGTTATTATTTATTCCTTACACTCAAAGATAACGTATGTAGCTTGTGGTGTAAATAAAAATTTAAAAGTCTTGAGAGGGAAAATATTTTTTTTTTGTGTATGATTTCATTTCGTTTTTCATAAAAGACTGTTCACAAAAATGAAAAACTGAGATGTATCCAAATAAAAATCGTATAAAAATGTTCTAAACTAGTGAACAATTTGTCATTATATACAGAAAATAAGAGCCACTTTGTAGTTCGAACAATTCCAACCACCCTAGATCACCTTTTAAACCCGGATTTACTGACGGTTAAACCAAAGAATTTAATCATCTCTGTTTGTGAATAAATTATTGGAACAACGAACAAAAAAAAAATACAATTACAGTTACTACGCCTTTTTTGATAAAAAGTCCTTATTAATTCTTAATAATTAATAATTGTATTGTTGTATTAAATTTAATATTCACCTTTTTGGGTTGGCCCTCTCTTTTTGGTGGGTCAACATCATGTATCGAGCAATGTTTATTGGATAACGGGAAATAAACAAATTGGCATGCTTCAACCTGCAAATATTAAAAATATTAATAAAATTATAATATTTTTATAAATATAAAATAATTTTATAAATATATAATAAAATTAGTCAGATAAATAAAATTGTTAATGACGAAATGAGAAAAAACATCTGAATTTCGAAATTCTTTTGACTCAAAAACCATGATTTTCTTTCTCTAACATGTAGTATGTGATTAAAAAGGTATATTTATCTTCTTTTTATGAAAATTAAAAAAAAAATAATTCGGTTAAAAAATGGCGGAGTTTTAAACTAGTATGTATATTCAAAATGAACAAAATAACGGTTATTTGACCCTAAAATGAGATTGTGAGGGTATATTGACAATTTTAATCATGCTGTCTTATTCAGTTCAAAAGAAGAACAGAGAAGGGCAATTGGTCTCATAATAAATGTATTAATAATAGAAATCATCTTGCAAAGAAGTCATCCAAATTACAGGTGTGCTGATCCTTTAGATAAATTATTATTTAGTAGTCGCACATTACTACTTTCTATTTTCCACACAACTCATATGCGACCTTTTTAGTTTACATCTTTATTTTATAACTTTAGAACGTGTTACTATACAGAAATGTCTTCGCTTCATAAAAACTTCCGACGTCTTAGACGCACAGGTTGTGTTTCGCGTAGTACAAGCTAGGTAGACATAAGTTTTAACCTTTTCTTAATCTCATTATTATAAGAAAAATAAAGGTAATATTTCTTTGGATTCGTAAAAAATCGAACTGTAGATATAAAGGCGCCTTTACAAAACTACAAGCGAGAAACGTGGTCTCGCAAGAGTCTGTTAATCATCATATAGCATAACTTTCGTCTGCCTTTGTTTCCAGTTTTTTTTTTTATATCAAACTTCTGAATAATGAATCTTATGCTTTTATAAATTTTCTTATTTGAATTTTCAAAAATATAAGAACATAAGGTATTTTAATTTTTTTTACCGCTATTTCTGCTATGCAAAAGTGGTAAAACATGAATTCTAACCACTTTGAACATTGCAGGTACGAAAATTCATTAAAATCGCTAGAGCTGTTTAGGAAAACCAAAAATTTGTATTTCTATACATTATTCCATCGGTTTAGAATTTAACTCGACGTACAATGGAAGTTCAGATTGCATTGCGAAAACTAGTAATTTAGTTTGCATGAAACCAATATTTAGTGTCTTTGTCTTTCGAAGCATTCACAACATAAAATACAATAAATAGCTGCTATATTAAACTTACCTATTTGACATGTCATCATCTTCCCCTCCCCATCCCCAAAACGAATTAGAGAACCCATTTACTTTAGAAAAATGTTCACGTGTCATGCCTGAAACTCCTCCAAATATCGAACTATACGGTAATCTAATAATATTAATTTTAAATAAGGTAAAAAGTATTTAAATAATTTATTTGTACAACTTACTTGTATCCAAATACATCGATTGCCACGGACATATGCCGTGGTTGATTTGGGCAATTGTACAAGTTTCTTTCATCTAGCGGAAGTAAATCAACATCGTGAAATATGAAACAATCCCAGGGTAATATTTTTAATGCCTCTAAATACCCAATGTTCATCAATGCAGCTCTATTAAAGAGCTTTCCATTTGTTTGTTCTATCACGAATATTCTGTATTCAATATTTTGCTTCATCAAAAAAGGATGAAGATTTTTAAGAAATATAGATAAGTGTGCATAACGGTCCCTAAAGGGTACAATAATAGCAACGCGAAATTTAGCTACACATTTTGTTGGACGATACCAACCGCCCATCATCACAGTTGAAGACAGTCTTTGCTGCACAAAATCCAGCGATTCCAATGTTGTGTTTGGTTTTATTGGACCACCTGTAAAAAAGTATATAAAAAAGTATATGAAAATCTATATGAATACAAAAAAATAACATACAAATAAAGATTCTGTTAAGATTCGGAAGATTGAATACACCAGTATGGTGGGTATTATAGCATTTACACTAAAAACTGTGAGGCGTCTCAAAACGTATTGAAACAACAGTTTTACATTTCGCGCGTTGAAGCAACAACAACGGGCTGTTAAGCGTTTTTATTATGTTTTCTTCATGCCTCACGAGTTCTCTCAACCCGCACTTCTCTTGCAAACAAACTGACGTTAGTGCATACTCAATTTTCCCAATGTCTTAGATATATATGTTATTAATTATAAATGCTTTTATTAGTAGGATAAAACGTTTCTGGCCATGCTGATGAATTTGTCCTTTTAGATATCCAAATCAAGGAATTCTATGCAGGTTTAATTTTGCAGCAGATAATATAAGCTCGTTTCATAGATCTATGCAGATCCAAGTAAAAAGTTTCTCTAATTTACATTTTTTTTAACAAAATAAACCGGATAGAAAAAAATCAGAGACGTAGTTTTATAATAGTATCTATGCAAAACGTTCATTCAAGGTCTTCATTTGATTAACGTACCTATGAAAATTTGATTTTAGAATTCAACAAACAAGAAATATAAGTACCTGTATTTGGCTTAGGATCCTTGCATATTGGAAGTTTATTGTTTGTGTTATTGGTTTTGCTTTCCATTGATATCATGGCCCATGTTTTCGAACTTAGTATGACACGCGGTGCCGACGTATCATTGGAATCAGTGATATTGAAATCCGGCGGGTTCGTTTTCGGCTCGAAGCCAATGCTGCGGTGACCTGGTGACTCCCCGGATCCATTGTATAAGTGACTACTTGAAAGAGTCACTCTTTTAACACTGTAAATATAAAAATTAAAAGAAAATGCATTCATTTGCAAGGTGCATTTCATTTACAAGTTTTGTACCTTAATTTAGAAAAAGAAAATGTATCGTTAGCATCGCTATTGAAATAATTAAATAACACATTTAATAGCACAAATAAAACAACACCAAAAGTAACTGCTTTGAATCCATTTGTTTTGGTGCAGACTCCCATCCCAATTAAGAGAAGTCGGAAAAAACATTAATTTACTTTCAATTTAAAATGTGCCCATCAAGTTATCAAATCAACAAATAAATTTACAAGAGAAATAATTGAACCAGTTCATGTTTATAATTCCTCGTCTTGTCGTCTTTCACTCCGAATTTAAAAAAACAAAAAGGTTCGTTCGCGTACTGCGAAAAATTGGTTATTTTTCGGATTTCTTAGGCCTCGACCACATTGCTCGAAATGATGGAATTGCGTCAGTTTGGGAGAGACTTTACATGGATGTAGGGTCAATAATAATAGACTGGCGCTAGTCGAATACCTTTCAACTTCAATTGCAAAAGAAAAATTAAAGAAATCCTCTTAACAATATTTTTGCATGTGCCAAGTGGCACCCCTTCACATTTGTTCTTTTTGCTATACAATTTTCATCCTTCCTCTACCCAAATTGAAAAATTCCATTTATTTCTCCTTTGTAAAACAGACAATGAATGAAAAATCAGCTAGATACATAACTCCCTCCAACTCCCTAAAATGTACAGTCCAACTTTATACATAGTTTTCTATCTTCTGTTATTTCATAAGCACTCATTTTTATTATTCTTTCTCTTAGTGACTTCCCTATTCTCAATTCCACAGTCCTCTCCAATTGAGGTTGGGAAAAGCTTCCGTCCGTCTCATCTCATCAGAGGTCGCGTCGTTCGTTTTTCGCTATATTATGTCGAATAACTTTTAACTATTTGAATTCGATTTTTTTGGTTGGGAAGATATTAGTGTCTCATCTGACACGAGCTTCTTCACAAAAATACAAAAATATAGTTGTTGATATTTGTATAAGATTGTATGTATATATGTACAATGTGAACTGTCTGATTTTGTATGGAAATCAAGTTTACCCTCTTTACACATACAATTTGTTGTGTAAATAAAGATAGTAAGGGGCGAGTTATAGCGAACAGGAAAATAGATCAGGAAAATTTTTCTGATGGATTATTTAGTAAGTTCTCGATCGATTTGAAACACATAAGCTGAAGTAATCGATGACAAATGACAATTTTAATGCACTATGTAAAAAAAAAATTTATTGAACGTAGGATTTTTGATAAAAAAGCATTTGTTTATTTTCCTGATGCAAGTTCATCAGGAAAACAAATAAATGCATTTTTATCAAAAAACCTTTGTTCAATCAGTTTTTTTTTTACATAGTGCATTAAAATTGTCATTTGTCATCGATTACTTCAGCTTATTTATTTCAAATCGATCGAGAACTTACTAAATCATCCATCAGAAAAATTTTCCTGATCCATTTTCCTGTTCGCTATAACTCGCCTCTAACAGCCAAATTTATAATCAAATCTTAAAGGTTGCTTAACTCTAAGAAAGCTCTAAGAATGGTTTAAGTAGAAAATCCATATTTATAATCAATTTGAAGATCTAAGCAACGTTACTTAAAGGTGTCTTAAGTTAAGTACGAAATTGTTTGTTTAAAGCTTACTTAAATGTTGACGTTTATTTAATACTTCGAAATAATCATTTTCTTATTTTGGTGAATTTGATATTTCTATTATTTTGTGAAATAATAATTTTGGTGATTTTAGTTAAAGAAATAGAAATGGAATATACAGACGTCAACAAATAACAAATATAGGTTTACATAGGTTAGTTTTGACGTCTGTCTGTCAATTTTAACCACGTTACGTTACGAAATCCTTACTTATTAATTGTTTATAGAACTGTCAAATTGTTTATATTTTGTTAATTACTGACTAAACAAGGGTTTTCCAAATTCTTAAAATGGTTTTCCAAATTTGCTGAAGCCATTCCTGATCGATTGATACCAAAAAAGTCCACTTTTGTTTCCATGCTTGCTAACTATACGCCAAAACTTTAATTGTTAATAACTAATTAACCACGGTTATCCAAATTCTAAAAATGGTTTTTCAAATTTTTGCAATTGTTTTCCAAACTCTGGACACCAAAAATTTTGAAATTCGTGAAAGTCGTTTGCTAAGTATACGGCGGTGAAATTATCGACTTTTGACCGCCGAGTTCTTTATGAAACTATCTTTTTGACATGGCCATTGTATATAAAACTTATAGTACTATCATCACGATGGTTTTTGTGTTGTGGGGTGTGGTCGTCTGAGGGCGCACTTGTATATACACAGAAACAGCAACCAGAAAATTAGTTAGGGGTGTGATCGCTAGGTGGCCGACGTGTGGAACGTGTTCATGAGAGTACGATGCAAATTTATATACATACAATGGACATGGCCATAGTAAGTATTATTAATAGTAGAGCAACGTTATTTAATTCATAAGTTTTTTTTATTAACATCATCAATGAAAGCAAAAAAATAGTTAATTTAAAATATGAAATTATTTAGTTTTCTTTTAAACCAAGATTAAAAATGATTTCTCTAAACTTAGGTAAAGCTACCTCCAATGAGCCTTTCAAAATTTTCTGGGGAAGCCAAAGATTGGAGACCATTCCACGATACCTTTGTTTCAGTGGTGCACAATGTAGACACGCTGTCAGGTGCACAAAAACTTCAATACTTATGCTGTTCCCTGGCAGATAGTCCACGTGCCCTACAAATAGTTAATAGTTTTCCTATCACAAATAGCAACTACGACCAAGCCTGTACTCTATTGAAAAAACGCTTCGACGACGTCGAAAGAGTAATCATCGACTCGCATTTTCGAGCTTTATTTCGTTCAAAAAGCTTAACAGCTTAACAGGAGTCGTTTACTGGATGCCATAGATTCTCATCAAAAACATGTACCTTCCAAGGTGGTACAGTCTAAAAAACAACTTATTCTTCTTTTCTTACGTCATCGACCGCAAACCAAACCGCACCTTCGAAGATTGCAGTTGAAACGTGCTCTTACTGCTCAGCTGACCACAAAATCTTTAGCTGTGACAAATTTCGAGCGCTGCAGGTAAAAGAAAGAATAGCTGCTGTTAAAGAAAAGAAACTTTGTACGAACTGCCTTGGATCTGGTCACATTGATGAAAGATGCCGTAGCTCCAATACATGCCGTACATGTCACGTGCGTCATCACGCTTACTTACATGAATCAATGCCTGTAACACCTAAGTCATCATCGTCAAACAGTTGTATGCATACTAACATTTCAAATACCGAAGAGCAAGTCCTTATGGGCACCGCAATCGTTAATGTCGTCGATAAATCTGGACGACATCAACCTGCTCGATTACTTTTTGATAATGGTTCGCAACTAACGTTTATTAGCGAAAATTGTATGCAAAGACTGAAGCTGATAAGATTTTCTAAATCTACATTAATTCAAGGCATTGGCACAAGTTCGGCTTAAAGCTCCAAAGGTGAAGTTCAACTCACGCTTTTTTCATCTGACCATAGTTTCACGACAACTATTAATGCTCAAATTCTACCAAAATTAACAAATAATCTCCCGCCTGTTCAGCTTTGTCAAAATACTTGGACTCACTTAAAAACTCTGAGGCTTGCTGACCCACAATTCCATACACCAGCTGCCATCGATATTTTGGTAGGAGCAGATGAAATGGGACAATTTCTTTGCACTGGTTTAATCAAAGGTCCGATTGCCCAGCAATCTACTCTCGGATGGGTTCTCTTCTGAAAAATCATCGAATCAAAACCGCAACCAACCGCTACAACCGCAAATTCAGTTACACCCGCAACATCCGCAAAAGCAGCTACTCCCGCAACAATCGCTGCCACCACTACAATCGCTGCTAATACTACTACAAGTTATACAGTAGCCGCAACCCCCGCTTCTACCGCAAACATCTTGACAAATGGGATTTCTACACCCGATATCAACTTTTCCGTATGCCTACTTACGGACAACGCACTTACTAAAGCCGTTTTTAAATTCTGGCAAGTTGAAGCGCTGCCCGACGTCAAACATCTGTCAATCGAAGAAAAGTTATGCGAAAAGATCTTCGAGGACACGCATTACCGGCAGGAAAATTGACGGTACGTAGTTAGCCTTCCGTTTTAGCCTGATTGCCCGTTGGTTGAATCTCGTCATGCTGCTATTCGTTCACTTCTCCGTTGAATTCATCAACGAGTTTATTGAGCTGGGCCACATGGAGAAAGTGACTCAACCCCCCGTACCGGGAAAACATTATTACATGCCCCACAGGTCATTAAAGATACGAGTACTACGACGAGGCTTAGAGTCGTCTTCAACGCTTCTTGCCGCACTACGAGTGGATTTTTGCTTAATGACACGCAAATGATCGCACCACAACTTCAACCAGACCTCTTTTTAGCACTTATACAAATGGGAACTTATCGTTTTGCTTTGAGTGCCGATGTAGCCAAAATGTATCGCCAGGTACGAATCAACAAAGACCATATTGACTATTGACTATCAACGCATTGTTTGGCGCGATTCTCCAGAAAACGACATCGAAGAATGTCACTTATGGTGTTGCTTCGTCTTCTCATCTTGCTGTAAAGTCATTTCAACAGTTCAATGGTCTTCAAATTCTTCTCTCGTTATAAACTCCGTACCAGAAGACTAACGAGAAGTTCTCCAGCCCCTGGTATTTTCGGAAGTAGATGGCGTTCGTACGTTAGGACTTCAGTGGGATCCTTGTTCTATTATTTGCTGTCCAGACTCCAGAGGTAAGAACAACGACAAAATTAACTAAAAGATTACTTCTTTCAGAAGCCTCAAAACTGTTCGACCCACTGGGCCTTTTGTCCCCGAGCACAATCATTCCGAAAATGCTTTTACAACGCCTTGGCAGCCAAAGGTGGATTGGAATGAAGCAGTGCCAGAGGAAGGTACCTGTGGAGCCGAACGACGTTCACAAGACGGCGATAGTCACACCGTTTGGTTTGTATGAATTTATGTTCATGACACCTGGGCTCAGGAACGCATCGCAGACGTTCCAGCGTCTTATTGATGAAATTCTTCGAGGTCTGGATTTTGCAGTCGCATTCATCGATGATATACTTGTAGCCTCCGAGAATATGCAACAACATGAAGAACATCTCCGTACCGTGTTTAAAAGGCTAGATGACTACAAACTTACCGTTAATCTTGCGAAGTGTGTTTTTGGAAAAAGTGAGGTGAAGTTTTTGGGACACCTGGTTGTTCCTGAAGGCATCAAACCTTTACCTTCTAAAGTAGAGGCCATTGCGAATTATGAGAAGCCAAAATTAGCGAAAGATCTGCGTCGATTTCTGGCGATGATCAATTTTTATCGGCGGTTCATACCAAATGCTGTCGATATTCAATATCGTCTACAGTGTTTGATCGAAGGTAACGTCAAAAATGATAAGAGACTTTTGAAGTGGACTCCCAATGCAGAAGAAGCTTTCCAGTAATACAAAACAGCACTCTGCGACGCCACAATGCTTGTTCATCCCGCGAAAGATGGTGTGTTTTCAATGGCAGTCGATGCTTCCGACTTTTCCATCGGAGCGGTCTTAAACCAAACGCTTGGTACCGAGACAAAACCGCTTGCATTTTTCTCCAAAAAGCTATCTGATTCTCAGAGGAAACATTCCACATATGATCGTGAGCTTCTGGCGATTTATGAAGGCATCAAACACTTTAGGCATTATTTGGAAGGACGTGAATTCGCGACATACACTGATCATAAACCTCTTGTGTTTGCATTTCAGCAAAAGACCGACAAGGCATCACCTAGACAAGGAAGACAACTAGAATTCATCAGCCAGTTTTCAACTGATATTCGACATGTGTTGGGTAAGGAAAATATCATTCCAGATCTTCTTTCTAGGATTGCTGAAGTGACCATTAAACCTGGTATTGACTACGATCAGTTGGCGGAGGATCAGAAGACGGATCCTGAGCTGAAAAGTCTGTTGGACGACAACAAAACTTCTTTGATTCTTAAAAGAGTTGCCAATTTGAATACAACAAGTGATCTCATATGCGATGTATCAGGTGCGCACGTTCGTTCTTATGTTACTAAAAGTTTTCGAAAAATTGTTTTAGAACAAATTCATGGTTTGGCACATGGTGGAGCTCGAGCAACTATGAAATTGCTGCAACAAAAATTCGTATGGCCCAGTATGAGAAAAGAATCATCCAGTTTCGTGAAGCACTGTTTTTCGTGTCAACGCTCTAAGATTCAGCGGCATTCTAGAGCACCACTGCAGTCATTCAATGAGCCTGTTGAGAGATTCGAGCATATCCATGTCGATATAGTTGGCCCATTACCCCCATCGCATGGATTTTGTTATCTACTTACTATAATCGACCGACAAACCAGATGGCCAGAGGCCATACCTTTAATGGATATCATGGCGGAGACTATTGCAAAGGCGATTCTTCAGGGATGGATTTCGCGATACGGTGTTCCTGCTCGCATTACTACGGACCGTGGCAGACAATTTGAGTGTGGTCTTTTTAGGCAGCTCAACAACGTACTAGGAGTTAAGCACTTGAAGACTACCTCATACCACCCACAGGCGAATGGCATCGTGGAACGATGGCATCGCACCTTGAAGTCTGCACTCAAATCGAAAATGCCTGCTAGTTGGTCGGAAGAACTCCTCTTATTTTACTTGGTTTGCGTGTAACCTGCAAGGAAGACTTGAACGCGTCACCCGCTGAACTACTTTATGGTAAGACTTTAAAAGTTCCAGGTGAATTTTTCGTTCCTAAGAAGGAAAACTTAATGGATCCCGATTTCGTGCGTAATCTTTCCAAAACCATCGACAAAATTCGACCGCAGAACACAACTCACCACAATTCTAGCCAAACTTTTTTAATTCAACCAGCCCTGTCGAGCTGTAAGTATGTTTTCGTGAGAGTTGACGGTGTAAGGAAACCTCTGCAAGCACCATATAATGGACCTTTTCTTGTCCAAAAACGTTACGATAAATATTTTAAAATTCTCGTTAACGGTAACATCGAAAAGGTTTCTATCGATCGTCTAAAGGCAGCGTTTGTTGTTCCTGAAGAGCCAACAGAAGATAAAAGCATCAATTTACCATCAACAAAGCCTTCTGAATACCGGACTCGGGCTGGACGGCTTGTCAAACTACGAGTTCACACTGCCCATAGACTGGAGGGGGAGTAGTGTGGTGCTTTCCCACCGCAACGGCAACGCGCACCAGTTCAATTCAGCGAACACCTGCTATGTACATAATCTTTATATACATGCAATTTCAACGGAAGATGTAACGGGCATCGAATGTTCTTTTCGAGTGAGCTGTAAAAGAACGAGGCGAATCATCACTCACTTGGCGTACATCAAAGCGAGTGGACCACACAGCTACTTCTATAAAAACTAAAAAAGCTAAAATTATTATATTATCCCAACTGAACTCAATTGAATTTAAATTTAATTAAACTAAGAATTATCTTAAACAAAAAGTGGTTTTCTGTTTCATTTATTAAAGGTGAAATCCACAAATTCATCCCGGTGATGCTAAGCTGGAATGAATCCTAATGGTATGACAAACACCGAAGACGGACATGGCGGCGGCGGTCACGATGAAGAAGATATGTCTGAGATATTTATTCATCAGGGTATACATACATACAATTGAATACGTTTTTGGATTCCCATACGTTCCATGTCCCATACTGCTTCTTATCTTCGTTTTTGTCTTTGGCTCATGCTCGTTAGTAAAAGAACATCTTCGTGCTTGAGTTTTTATTTCTAAATCTTCGTTTTTCTTTCAGAACTTGCTGAAGTTTTGTGAACTATGGTTTTGTCGATTGGATGGCGTCAAGATAGCTGGGTAGATGGTATAATCGTATAATGTTGTGGATAGTGTTTTCATATTGGTCTATTCTAACTATTGGAATGTTGGTTTTGATGGAAGGCTTGTCGGCTTACTTGCATGATTTGCGTTTGCATTGGTACTTTATAAAAGTAAAAAAAAAAGAAATAATGTTCTGAAATATGTTCTCTTTTTGTTTTACAAGGTTGAATTCCAGAATAAATTCTATGCTGCGAGAAGTTCACTCCTTGTAACGCAATAATTCCTTTCTGGCTTTGAGAGTACCTTGCTGTAATAGGCGACAACTTTTTCCTCTCCGTCATGTTTTTGGGATAGTACAGCTCCAATTCCAACGTTACTTGCATCAGCGGTTATAATGAACAGGACGAAAAAACGTAAAACCAAGACACTCAACGATAACGAAGTACGTCGACGACAAAAACGAAACGCTGAAAGGATTGTCCGACGCTTTGCTAACAGGACTCCCGAGTCCTTGATAGCAAAGGAGAAGGCAGCACTGGACAAATCCAAACAGTGCCTACTGACTACTACGGGACAAGAACCGAACGCACCACCACCTCTTGATGATGGCGCTCCTTGCTCCTCCAAAAGGACAAGGATCGAACTTGCATCTCCTACTGACTCTTCACCTAACAAGGTAACGAAGAGGATAAAGATCTCCCGGGTAACCGTGAAGGGAAAACAAGTCGCAATAGCGGACTTTGGTAAACCTTCACGAAAACTGACTGAGGATGAATGGCAACTCCTGGAGCTCAGAATCCTTGAAGAAGTCAACGAGGCCATCGTCAAAAACAGGCCCCCTCCGCTTTTCGGCAACCTTACGACCGTTCATGGTTTCAAGGTGATGGATTGCGAAAACGATGACACCTTCAAGTGGCTTCAGGAGTTCACTAGAACAACTGCAGCACCATGGCAAAATGCCGATCTTCGTCTTATCGAAATGAAGGATATAAAAAACCTGACAAGACCAGTAGGCAGCTTACTAGTCAAAGGTCCAACCCTTCCCAACGATCGACTTGAGAGATATATTATATCTCTTAATAAAGATCTTCTCAGTCAAGAGTGGGAAGTGATAAGTTGCGAGAAGACCAGTGAAGGTACGGAAGTAATGGTGAGATTGAACCACAAATCTCTACCATTATTAAGGAAAGTGGACTTCAAAGTACGCGTCGGGATCACCAGATGCAAGCTTAGATTGAAAACAAATAAAAGAAAACAGGTTAGTAAGGCGATGAACAAATTCTTTATTATGTAAATGGAATTGAAAATCTTACAAATCAATCTTCATACCTCGTGGAGAGTAGACAATACGACGTGGCCCTGGTTCAAGAACCCTGGACAGTAGGTGGCATGATCAAGGGCCTAAACTCCAAAGACCTCATACTGTACAAGTCAAATACTGACAGTCAAAATAGTAATCCAAGATCTTGTATAGTAGCCAGAAAACAGTTTAACCTTTTTCTTCTAACTACTTATAGCAACATCGACCAGACTGCGGTAATATTAGAACGCAATGAGCTCCCAACGCTCATTATAACCTCCACATACATGCCTTATGATGGAGAGGAAGGACCACCAACGGATTTAACAAGTCAATTGGTATCATTTGCAAGTTAGAAAATTTTTAATATTATTCTAGGTTGCGACTCCAATGCACACCATGTGCAATGGGGAAGCACCGACACAAATACTAGGGGCGAAGCCCTTTTCGAATTCATTATTGGTAGTAACCTTTGCGTGGCTAACCGAGGTAATACACCCACCTTTGTTACAAGGAACCGTAAAGAGGTGCTCGACATCACCCTTTCTAACAATTCAAACTCCTGTCAGATAGAAAATTGGAAGGTTCTAGACGAACCCTCCTTCTCAGACCACCGTCTTATAGAATTTACTACTCCCAATGTTGAAAGTCAGCTCAATCCCTTTAGAAATAATAGGCGAACAGACTGGCATATCTTCAATAGGGAAATTAGTAAAAACATAGTAACCGTTAATACAACTGCAATTCAGGGGCCAAACAGCTTAGAAAAAGCAACAACAGATCTCAATGGGGCTCTGCAAAAAGCTTTCGAATTGAGCTGTCCCATTGTAAAGTTAACGAAGAAAAACAAGAAACCACCCTGTTGGACTTTAGAACTCACGATTATTAGGAAAGAAACTAGGAAACTTTTCAATATCGCTAAACGTACTAGACTTGAAAGTGATTGGGACTGCTACAAGTCCAGTCAAAGAAAATTCAAAACAGAAACACAACGTGCTAAACGTAACTCGTGGAGAAATTTCTGTAGCAATATTGAGTGCACCAACAAATCAGCTAGACTCAGACAGATCCTAGCGAAAACAACCATCTCTGTGGGTTCTCTAAGAAAACCCGACAACAGTTGGACAGAGTCAGGTTGTGAAAGCCTAGAACTCCTGGTGGAAACACACTTCCCAGGAAGCAAATCAAATCCTGCGTATCAGATAACTCTCTGCTCTACGCGTAAGAAATCCCTGCTGATATCGTAACGGAAGAAAGGGTTTTGTGGGCTATCAACTCTTTCTCCCCTTATAAATCTCCAGGCCTTGACGGCATCTTCCCTCAGATGCTGCAAAAAAGTAGTGAATTTATCATCCCCCACCTGATAAATATATTCCATAGCAGCCTAAAATGGAGTTATGTTCCAAGGACATGGCGTGAGACTAAAGTTGTCTTTATTCCTAAAGCCGGCAAGCCCAGTCACACGGAACCCAAAGACTTCAGACCTATTAGTCTCACCTCCTTTATGCTCAAAACACTTGAAAGGCTAATTGATATTCATATCCGAAGTAATCTAAAACCGGAGGTCATATCACCCTTTCAACACGCCTATACAAAGGCAGAAGTTAAGAAACGGCACTACACTGTGTTGTCAATACGATAGAAAAATCGCTTGAGGTTAAAGAATATACTCTTGCAGCATTCCTGGACATCGAAGGAGCTTCACAACAGTGCAATTGAGAAAGCACTTCGTGCTCTCAAGGTAGAAGTAACAGTTATCAAATGCATCATGTGTATGTTGTTAAACAGACAGATACATAGTGAACTTGGTAGCGCACAGTTAAAGATGCACGCATCTAGAGGTACACCGCAAGGTGGAATTCTTTCGCCTCTCCTCTGGATCTTGGTGATGAACGAGATCCTTATAAAACTGAAACACAACGGTATAATAGTGGTAGCCTACGCCGACGATCTAGCGCTTCTGGCAAAAGGAAAATATCTTACCACTATTAGAGAGCAGTTAGATAATGCACTGTCCACGGTCAGTAACTGGACCAAAAAGTGTGGTCTTAAGGTAAATCCCCTTAAAACAGAGTTAGTACTTTTTACAAACAGAAGGAAAATACCTCCGTTCGATTTACCAAAAATTGATGACACCCCACTTAAGACTTCCGACCGAGCAAGATATCTCAGAGTAATCTTGGACAAAAAACTTAACTGGGGCCCAAATATACAAGAAAGATATAACAAGGCCATGTTTGCACTCTACTCATGTAATAAGATTCTAGGCAGAAACTGGGGACCTAATCCTAAAATAATCATGTGGATGTATACCGCCATTGTCAGACCTATTCTGACCTATGGCAGTTTGGTTTGGTGGAAAGCCCTGGAGAAGTCCATTTAATTTAAAAACCCTAACCAAACTACAAAGAATGGCTTGCATCAGCACTACGGGTGTGATGAGGACCACTCCCACTGCGGGCTTGGAAGCAATCCTCAATCTCCCACCCCTAGATCTATTTGTACAAGAATCAGCAGCAAACAGTGCCCTTCGGCTTAGTCAAACCAGCATCTGGAAAACGAATCCAAATGGCCATGCTGCTATTCTAACGAAATACGTAGGCAACAATATCTGTACAGATTATATGACCCCTTACTTAGATTTTAATAAATCTTTTAGTACTAGATTCCCCAATAGAATAGATTGGGAAAATAATGTGCCCTACTCCAACGAGTCGACTTTCACCATCTTCACTGATGGTTCAAAAATGGACACTGGAGTAGGAGCAGGTTTTTTCAGGCTCCCAGACCACAGCAGCGTCTTCCAAGCTGAAATCTAAGCAGTGAAAAACGCTGCGAGGCATATATCGATGATGGCGATATCACACGCGGACATCACTTTTTTCATTGACAGCCAGGCAGCAATAAAAGCTCTGTCTGCCACTCTTATCAAGTCAAAGCTTGTTTCTTGCTGTCGCGAAGAGCTAAAGGTTCTTGGTATATAGTACAGCATAATGTAAGACTCTGCTGGGTTCCCGGCCATAGTGGTGTGCCAGGAAACGAAAAAGCAGATGAGCTGGCAAGAGAAGGCTCAACACTTGAACCTTCTCTCATAGATCACAATATAGGAACTCCAATATGTGTACTGAAGCAAAACGTCAGTAACATAATTGTTCAAAAATCCAACGAAAGATGGAACCTCCTAGAAACCTGTGTTATTACCAGGAAACTATGGCCTAGATAAGATAAGAAAAGGTCCGATAGAATTTTAATTCTTAACAAACCTTCCTTAAGATCCCTTATAAGCATAATAACAGGACATAACCTACTTGGCTACCATAAAAAGAAAATGGGGCTCAATACCGACGATCTCTGCAGAGGCTGTGGCGAAGAAGATGAGCGTGAAGACACAGCTCACTTTCTTTGTCATTGTCCAGCACTCTGCCACACAAGGAATAAAACCCTAGGCAACTACTTCTTTAACGAATTAGAAGAACTATCAGAACTCTCAAGCAAGAGCTTACTGAACTTCGTCAAGACCTCTAAATGGCTAGACGAACCAACGGATTCATAGGTTAACACTTCAAGAAGTTATAACATTTCAGGGTATCACAACGGATCTACATAGATCTACATAAGTGTGACGGTAAAAATAGCAACTGTCAGCCCAATCAACCTAACCTAACCTGCATCAGCGTCGATGATGATAGGTTTTCCTGGAGTTGGGTAGGCCAGGTGCATTACATAAACGCAGTTTCAGTTCTTGAAAGCTTTTCTCGCACTCACCTGACCATTTGAACGGCTTCCCCTTTTCAGTAAGGTGATGCAAGCTTTTGGCGATCCTAGCAAAATCCTTCACGAAACGCCGATAATATGTGGCCAGAGCAAGAAAGCCCCGGAGTTGATGTTTTTCCTGAGGCGTTGGCCACTTCTTTACAGTGTCAAATTTCTCAGGATCAATTTTTAGTCCTTGGGATGAGAAGATATGCCCCAAATATTTAACTTCGGATTTAACTTTAGGTGTGCTTCTCGAAGCCTCTGGAATACGGCTTTAAGGTTTTCACAATGTTTGTCAAATGTTTTTCCGTACACGATGACATCGTCCAGGTAGACCAGGCAAGATTTCCAAGTTAGTCCATATAGAACGCACTCCATCAAACTCTCAAAAGTTGGTGGAGCGTTGCATAGTCCAAATGACATCACATTAAACTGCCACAGACCGATTCCTGTGGAGTACGCCGTCATTTCCAGATCTTCTGGGTAAATTTCGACTTGCCAATAACCGCTCTTCAAATCCAAAGTCGAAAACTGTTGGGCTCCTTCCATCGCGTCTAAGGTGTCGTTGATTCTGGGTAGAGGGTAGCTATCTTTCTTTGTCATGCCGTTCAGTCTTCGGTAGTCTACACAAAATCGATCGAACGATTGGTGATGCCCAAGGGCTTTTGGAATTTTCGATTACCCCAGCTTTCTCCATTGTCGATATCATTTCTTCAACTTCAGTTTGTTTTGCTAGAGGGAGACGTCTTGCTGGTCTTGCATCTCCTGTATCAATTCAATGCCGTACTAGTTGTGTTCGATCATATTGTCCGTTGGGTGAAGAGAATATATCAGCATACTCATGAAGAAGATCTCCAGCAACATTAAGCTGATGTCGACTCAGACTTGATGACTTCAGAATTTGGTCTTTTAATCTGTCAAAGCTCAAGGGCTTCTTTGTTTTCGTTTCGGTGATCTTAGTAATCGCGGATACAGGTTCTTCACAGTGCCCAACTATTTCTCCCTTCTTGAGCTTAATTTCGTACGGTTTGATGTTCAGTATTCGTACAGGCACCATGTTGTTCTTTGGTGCCACCAGATTCTTCCCTATCATGATGTTTTGGAAACGTTGTTCCGCATCTGGTTCCACCATGAGGTATCGATGGCTTCCAAAGTCGTCCTTTAGTTTGGTCCACACGAATACTTCCGACGAAGCAGGCAAGCAAATGTCTTCTTCGATGACGGTCCTGATAGTTGTTGAGTTTTCGTTGCCATGGACCATCGGATTTTCCACATTTTGGTACTTAAGAACTTGCTCACCGATATCCAAAATTATTCCATGCTTTTTCATGAAGTCGATTCCAACGATGCACTCGTCACATAGATCCGCTACCAGCAATAGGTGTGAAAACTCTTGTTCTGCCAAACGGATCATAAGATCATAAGCTTCTGCCTCTCGAAGTTGGGTCTTACTCGTTGAGCAGGATTGTTGGTACTTTTGCTTGGTTGTTCTCGAGCGTTGGTTCTGCTTCCACAATGTTGGCATGCAGCTCTTCTCGGTGTTAATCTACACTGCCGCTGGAGATGTCCGGTTTTGTTACAATTCCAGCATAGAGCAAGTCCTTCACGCTAGTCTTAATTTTTCGAACTTTGCCTAATTCGTCAGCAATGCTTTGTATTTTGCCTTCGAATTTTTCTTGAACGCTCTCGAGTTTTGAAAATTGTTTTTCGACGCAATCAAAACGTCCATCAAAAGTAACGAACTTGTTCTCAAAGGCATCAAGCTTACCTTCTTTGGTTCTTCTAAAAGGTTCTTTTGTTGTTTTTCCATTTGTTCGAGAAGGTTCTGTTGTTCATTCTATTTCGAAAAGGAATGTGTCTGGGTCTTCTCCGCGTTGACTTAAATCCTCTTGCAGACGCATTATGAGGTCGGCTTTTCTTCCAGAAGTAGGAAGGCCTCATTTATTCAGCTCTGCCTTAAGTTCAACACAATTCAATTCCATCACTGTCTTACCCATTTTCCTTTTATTTTTCTTCTTTAATCACAGTCACTTTTTGTCTTTGTTTTATCAAAACACACACACGTATGTACATTGTATATAAATTTGCATAGTACTCTCATCTTTGTATATGAAAACTATAGTACTATCATGGTGGAAGTCGAATGGGGCGACATCTAATTTAACTATGCAACCCTTACTCTTTTTTTTTGCGGAGAGCTTATGGAGGTTTTAAATGATATTTATTTATATTTTTTGGATGCAATAAAACCAAAAAAATAGTCTACTCTTGCCCCTACCACCAATTTTCGACGCTTAAAGACTCCCCAAATCGAATTTTACACCTCACATTTTGCAGCGCCACCACCAGGACCTCTGCAACCCTAAAAAAAACTCGCCATGATAGTACTATAGTTTTCATATACAAAGCTCTCATGAACACGTTCCACACGTCCGCCACCTAGCGATCACATCCCTAACTAATTTTCTGGTTGCTGTTTCTGTGTATTTACAAGTGCGCCCTCAGACGACCACACCCCATAACACAAAAACCATCGTGATGATAGTACTATAAGTTTTATATACAATGCACACGTATATATTATTTTTTTTTATCACCACAAATTATCTGAATGCACAGACAACATAAGTTTTTATTCCACTTCTGACACCAATGTAATATTCTGCTAAGGGTTCGCAATAAAAACTTATTTACTTTATTTCTTAACTTCTTCTTATTACATTCAAAATAAAACACACTTTACTTCAATTGAAATCACTTTTATTAATCACTGGCACAACAGCATGCAACACTTTACACGAACTTTATTCTTTCACTTTCAAAATTAAACTGTGTCCAATCGGTAGCGCCATCAAGCTTATATAAGAAAATATCTGATTCTGGTCTAATCTCGTAAGCAATAGAAAGCTCTGGAACATGTATCTCGATCTTTCTATTCTGACAGATAGATGGAATTATTCTTTATATATAAAAACCCTTACTCTTTTTTTGCGGAAAGCTTAAATTGATATTTTTTGGATGCAATAATACAAAAAATAGTCTA
This sequence comes from Syrphus vitripennis, assembly GCA_958431115.1. Lineage (NCBI taxonomy): Eukaryota > Metazoa > Arthropoda > Insecta > Diptera > Syrphidae > Syrphus > Syrphus vitripennis. Next base: position 72,021,940 of record OY288109.1, on the reverse strand, counting down.
CTCTTGCCCCTACCACCAATTTTCGACGCTTAAAGACTCCCCAAATCGAATTTTACACCTCACATTTTGCAGCGCCACCACCAGGACCTCTGCAACCCTAAAAAAAACTCGCCATGATAGTACTATAGTTTTCCTTTGTATATGAAAACTATAGTACTCTCATGGCGAGTTTTTTTTAGGGTTGCCCGGATCCTGGTGGTGGCGCTGCAAAATGTGAGGTGTAAAATTCGATTTGGGGAGCCTTAAAGCGTCGAAAATTGGTGGTAGGGGCAAGAGTAGACTATTTTTTGGATTATTGCATCCAAAAAATAATAATAAATATCATTTAAAACCTCCATAAGCTCTCCGCAAAAAAAAAAGAGTAAGGGTTGCATAGGTAAATTAGATGTCGCCCCATTCGACTTCCACCATGATAGTACTATAGTTTTCATATACAAAGAGTTTTCATATACAAAGCATGATAGTACTATAGTTTTCATATACAAAGGTTTTCCATATACAAAGCCTTCAGGCTTTAACATTTACCAATGTTCGAAAAAGCTCATTCAAAGCTCACAGCAGGTTGTTCTAAATCGCGAAGGAAGATGGCGCTGTCATCGCATTCGAGAATCGATAAAGTTCGAATGTAAAAGTCGTTACATTATGATTCAAAAGTAGCTAACTAATTTTTATTTACAGTATAATCCAAAATTTGTACGTTTGCAGTACATAAATGTAGTAATAACCCATTAAAGTAGAAAATAATTTTTTATTAAACTTTTATTGACAACTTTACCAGATACTGTAATAACTGTTAAATTTTCATCTTTCTTTACTATCTCTTTCTTGTATTTTGGAGAAAGTTTATTGCCTAATCTTTTGTTAACCTTTACATAGATAATATCTCCGCAAACTTTAACTGGAGTTTTCTTTTTATTTTGATATTCTAAATCAGCGTTTTGTTTTCCTATTAATCTTTTCTTAACTATTTCCCTTTCTATATTAAGTTGTTGTGGGTCATTCATAATACTCTAGCAAAAAATATGTCTATGGGCTATTTATTTGTTGTTGAATGGATGGAGTTATTGTATTCGAGGATTGATTTATCGAGAAATTCTGGGAAAGTGAGTTTTTCGTCTGGGTCGACGAATAAATTAGGATATGATTCTCTAAGTTTTTGTATTTGGTTTTTTTTTTCATGTGATTGTTTCTAATATTAATAGAATTGAAATTTGTTGTTTCAACAGAATTTTGAGTTGATTATTGATTAACATATAGTTTTCCTTCGTGAAAATAACTGCAGATAGTTCTTTCAAACTATCATTGGCTAAAATGCCATGAAAAGACTTTAGTGTTGGAAGAATAAAAAATTGTATTTTAATAGAATTTATGCCAAAGAGGTTTATCAATGTGTGATGGCTTATTTCGATGTTGCCACCAACTGAGTTTGCGTTAAAATCACTTGTTTTACATTCAAAGTAAGGTAAGGACGAGCTCGTTATTCTAAAAAATGTATGTCTGAATAATCATTTATTGGTTCGACGTAATTATTGTATTTTGAAATATACTCGTTTAATGACTCTTCTCTTAGTTAAACATTATTTATTGAAGCATTTAAGGTATTGTACTCATCATTTCCTTGTTGGAAATTTAACGGCCTTTTTTGTAAATAAAATACTTACATATTTTTATGATCTTTTTTTTTTGTTTCTTTTTTATAGGTACATACATAATATCCTTTGATTTTTCAAATCTGAAGAAATGATCATTTGAAAAACTAAAAGGATAACAAAATTGTTGTAAAATCACTAAAAATAGTTTATGCAATTTTGTTTTTTGTTTTTAACTTTAAATTAAAATAAATAAAAGTTTAAAATAAAACATTTGCATGAAAGTAAATTTCTTGAATCAACCGTTTTTGAAAAAAAAAATATTCAAAATGAAAAAAAGTTGATTTTTTCTTATTCGTATATCTTTCAAAATTCTACTCAATACAGTACTAATTTTTTGATTCAGATCTTAGTTAAATTTTTAACAAAAGTTAAAAATTTAAAGTGGCATTTAAATAGTTCTCAATAAAATTAAAAAAAAATTTTTTGGTAAATTAAGTAATCCAAAAATTTCACATGAAACTTCAAAAGTTTAATCGTTTAAGAAAATTTCACAATTTTCATGGCTTTAATTGTAGATTTTAAATGTTCTGAATAATTTAAAAATTTTCACGTAGATTTTCAAAGTTCAAAGTTTTAACCTTTTTTTAAATTTTCATGTGGTTTTATCACAGTTCTTAAAGAAATTAAGATTTCATGTGAATTTTCGAGAAATAAAAATATAACGTATTCGGAAATCTACGTGAAATTTGAAAAAAATCAATAAAATATTCATAAATGCCTTTCATGCTTACTTCAATTGCAAAAGAAAAATTAAATAACTCCTCTCAACAATATTTTTGTATGCGCCAAGTGACAACCCTTCACATTTGTTCTTTTTGCTATACAATTTTCATCCTACCTCTACCCACATAGAAAAATTCCATATATTTCCCCTTTGTAAAACAGTCAATAAATTAAAAATCAGCAAGATTCCTAACTCCCTCCAACTCCCATAAATTTACATTCCAATTTTATGTACATCTTTCTCTGTCTTCTGTTATTTCGTAAACACTCATTTTTATTATTCTTTCTCTTAGTGACTACCCCATTCTCAAGTCTACAGTCCTCTACACTTGAGGTTGGTTAAAGCTTTCGTCTGTCTTATCAGAGGTTGCCTCTTTCGTTCCTCTCCATGATAGTACTATTCAATTCCATATACAATGCAAGTAAACAATATTAAATTCTGATTCCAAAACCATTTCAATGATCAAAATCGGTTCATTAGATCGGATGATATTCCTAAGTGTTTAAGTGTTGCTTTGTATATGAAAACTATAGTACTCTCATGGTGGAAGTCGAATGGGGCGACATATAATGTATGCCTGCAACCCTTACTCTTTTTTTTTTGCGGAGATCTTATGGAGGTTTTAAATGATATGATAAATGATAAATAAAACCAATATTTTATTCCATAGCATCGAAACTCTTTTCTATAATAAGCAGACACAAAAACTCAAACGCGATTTCACGACCTATTTTTGAATGTTCGTATTATAGTATTATTAAAATTAATGACATAATTTTTTTGTATTTTAGCATTACCCATAAAAAAATTTGGTTAGGTATGAAATAAAAAAAAAACCTTCGAAATAAATATAGTTTCATCATAGTTAAAAAATTGTTTTGGCGATTTTTTTTCTGGCTTACTCAGAAAATTCCGCGAGGTATGTATATTAACTACGATAGTGCTAATTTTGAAAATAAACTGGTTGGCTAATCCCTGGTTTTTTCTTAGATATTAATACATGCCTCATAATTAATAGAATTTTACATCGTGCTATCCATTTGGAACTATAGATTTTGTTTTATTTTCAATAATTTTTTTTTATATTGCTTACTCTGCTGTGATTTCGAGTAGTGAATGCAGGCATTTTAAACACTTCTGTAATACAATTTTAGGCTAAAAAATTACTACTAAAAGATAGTTAATTAACAACACTTATAGTCAAAAGCTTTTATCTACATTCAGATTAATATTGTCAATTTCCCTTTAAGGGACAATAATTATCCTCTCAATGGTAATTGAATAGCTTCTGTGTCTTTAATGGATATTGAATGTTGCTTATTCTGGTAAGAATACTCGATATATAGAGATTTCTCTTCGCCAATGCAAGGGTCATAAAAACCCGGAAGTTCACTCTGTTAAAATAATTATAGTAATTAATTTCAATATATAGTCTACAACTCAAATTACCTTTGTTGATTTGTACAAAAGCAATGTACTGGTATTTACTAAACATTGTACTGGTATCGTCACATCAATTTTTGATTCATTTTCTTCGTCATCCTCAGAAGCACCATAAACAGCTTTAAGAATGATAAGGCCTTGTTTTTCGTTTTCTTCTAAAACTATTCGCTCATATGTGTGCATCATGAGTTCAATAGCTGCACGAGCTTCTTCCTTTTTTAGTGCTAGCCTTTGTTCATTATTCTTTTTTGTTTTTTTAATTTCTATACTTTTTCTCTCTTTATTCATTGGATCGATTATTGTTTTTTTCACTAAAAACCACGCAACAACAGGTGCAATAGTGGCATAAAATATAGCAGCGGGAATTATCTCATCGCTCAAATGAATTGGAAACACATATGTTTGATTTGAACGAATGAGCCTGTAGAAAAAAACAAATATTTTTATTTTGGTTTATAATACAAATAATTTAAATAATTACTTTAGCCTCAAAAAAACTCCTGTCGGCCTTCCAACCGATACTGTGGCAACAACTGAACTATACTTGGAAACTTTTTTTTCTGCTCCGCACTCAGTAAGGAAACCAAAAGTACCAGCTCTGTTGTAATAGAAAATTTTAATCAAATCAAAAAAAAAGTTAAGAATAAATCATTTGAACAGTTATTTAAAAAATAAGTTTTATTAAGTCCCTGAAGGATTTAAAGAGCAATGAGTTTGATAATTTTAAATTTCTAAAACATTGCATTAAGATGAATAAAAAAATGTAATGGCGAAACTTAAAATGTCATTCTATACTTTTTTTTCAAAGCCAGTCCATTTTATAACCATCTTTTTAAATCCAAGTTGCTTAGCTAAATTTTTTTAGAAAAATTTACAACGACAAGTATGTACTAATTGTATGCCCTTATTAAAATATATATGGGACTATGTGAGACTCTGCAGACATGCATCCCCTCCATTAATAAGAAACAAAACTGTTTAGAAAACACACATTTTTTCAAACTTTAGTTTCTTCAACAGCCGCAAATTCGAGAGCAATATGTGTATGGGTACCAAATGCTGAATAATAAAACTAATAATAAAACACACAATAATCAAATTTAGCTACGATTTAAATGTTTCAGTGAAACAAAAGAAAATTGTGTGGATAATTTACCAGATAGAATTTTTGTTAAAATATTTATTTGATTATCAATTATTTTTCGTTGATAACAACTAACTAACTACATATATTAAAATTAAATATTCTCAACTTTGTTTGTTTAAAGAAAATTGTAATTTTTTTTATTCCTATTTGAACTGTTGTTTGAGAAACATTAAACATTTGTATTTTATCTATAAAATAAGTCTTTGAAATCATAAGGAATCTACAATTCGATACATGGCTTATTATTTAAATTAAACGTAAATATTAATATAGCACCACTACCGGTTTCTTACTGAGAGTCCATTTAAGTCACAACTAAATTTGATTATTGGTAAAGCCCAGTAACACTTCATAAGAACTTTTTAATATGTAAATATGATCACGAAACGGCATACTAAATCTTTTAAAACTTCGGGTAGATAACTTTTTTTTAAAGGGGGAGAGAAAGCCATGTATGTATATATATACCCCATCGAACTTTGTGTGTATTCTTCAGACTACATTGAACAATATAACACGACTTAAGATACTATCTATAAAGTCGAAAATGTGTCTGTTTTTCTAAAAAAAAGATTGATTATTAACTGAAAAGGTGAAATATCTTTGACTTAATGGACACAATATGGAATCAAGACTGTCACAAATGATTTTAATGTTGCTTTGATTTTTTTTTAGTCTGTTTGATTGAACTATTAGTTGTCATCTTAAACGCAACACAAAGTAAATCATACTACTTAATCGATCTTTTCATTTGCTTAAAAATACGCAGAGTATTTATTAAGTACGAATAAAATTTGAGAAATTAATGATTTCTCAATCTGTCATTTTTTCTTTGAATTGATAACTCTACAAAATTGTAAATGAAATTTTTTCATTGAACTGCAAACAGAGGTTCTTTCCTCTTTCGATCTGTGCAGAAAAACCATATTGATAAATATTATAGTGTACTTACTTCAAAGCCACTTTTAATTTAAGCTCATACTGAATCAATTTTCTGGTATACGATGCAGTAAGATAGCAATGTGGAACCCCAATCGTTACGGACGTATTCCATGCGTGTTTTTCAGTCTGACTTTCAATTGATGTTGACATGGATGACTGTGCACTTGCATTATATGTTAAGTAACCGATAGTGTGTTTGTCTAGTTGAACAGCAAGTGTTGTTACAAATGTCGGTACAACACCATTCTCTCGGAAATTTAGCGATAAACCTCCATTACAGAATATTTTTTGGTTTAAGTTTCTTGAACCTGTTTTAACAGACGCTTTAACATTAGATTCTTAAGAAAAATCAAAAAAACATACCTTTGACTCCAATCATAGGTCCGTTTCCAGCTCCAAGATCTAATTCAAGCCATCCTTTATTAATTAATCTACGTCCAGATATAAGAAAATTGCCACTGCCGATTCCATTAGAAGAATGCAAGTTTCCAGACATTGTCACCGTATCCTTTAAGGTGATGGGGGCTTCGATTGATTGGGAAATGCTCATAGACGACACTTCAACCTTAGGAATTCTTTGGAAAGCATTAAATAAATGTTTTGTTTTTTGTTATTTCATCACTAAACGCATACTCATCATCATCGTAAGGTGCAAATAGCTCAGTGGCATTCACATTGACAGTAATATTCCCTCTGGGATTTGTGCGCTGCAAGAGTTTTCTTTCTTCTTGGGCCCTTGCAAGATTCTCGTATTCCTCTCTGATTTCAGCTGGAGTTTTTGTTCTATGCACAATTTCCCAGCCATCGGTCTTTAAGCCTTTTTCACCAACACAGTCATATATTGCACGTTTATGTGGGTCCGAGAGAATTTCGTAGGCTCGTTTTGTGCGGTTGAACAACGTTTCCGCTTTATGTTTACTATTGGGATCAACATGCTTATCTGGATGATAGATTTTACTTAGCTTTCTATAAGCAGCATTTATTTGGTCACTTGTGGCCTGAAAAAAATTCATAGAAAATTATCATTGAAAGAAACCGAATACCGATGGAAGTTACATTCTTTGGAAGATTTAAAAAGGCATAATAGTTTTCCTCCACTTCCTGAGTGACTTCATCTTCATCACTCATTGCAATCCTATTAATAAAGGCTATTAATTTTTAATTTATTTATTTTTAAAATGCTTATTTTTTTAACTCATTTAAATAATATGTTTTAAGTTTATAACCTTAATAATAGTGCTTCGTAACAAGACAAAATACAAGACCCGAGAAATGAAAACGTCAAAGTTTTAGTACTTGTCTACATGACAGATAGCCCGTTCAATGGATGTGTTGTTACATACTCTTTTAGTTATGTCAACTGTCATTTTTTTACTAGCTTGAACACAGTAGACGCGACAACGGGCGTAACAACAACAGTAACAAAACGTTTCTTATGATTGACAACAACGCGATATTGTTATTAAGGGTATTCATGCAACGAGATAATTTTCCGTTTTGCAGAAAGATATAATTTTCCGCTTTACGTTTGCATGAGCACCCCATAAAAATTCTTGCATAAATGTGAGATATAATCAGCTGTCACAACTAAAAGTCACAAATTACTTCTCGAAACTTTATGAGGTTTATTTCTTCGCTTTCTGCATCAATTCTGTGAGATAAATTTATCTGGTTTGCAGAATATTTTTCCCATACAAATTTTGACAGCTTTCCGCGGAGATAAAATTATCTGGTTTCTGAGGTTTATCCGAGTTTTCCACCGTTGCATGAATACCCCTATTATTTTCTCGTCGCGGTGACAACGAGATCAATAAAAACAACCGCCGCGTTTCATTATTGACCAAAATCCATATGGATCATCCTGTGATAATAAAACGATCCAGATCCTACAAACTAATTCTTGAATCTTGAATAATAGATCCAGAGAGAAAAAGCAGCATCCCAAAAAAGATAATCTAGATCCTGATCCACATCCCCATAACAGATAATAAAACACAGCTAAGGTGTTTGTTTTTGTTGTTAACCGAATATTGTTATTATAGTATGGGAGACGGACAAAATCCGAAAGTCCAAATCCCGAAAACCCAAAATCTCGAAAATCCAAATCCCGAAAATCTAAATTCCCGAAAACCCAAAATCCCGAAAATTCAAAATATACACGTTTGTTTTGTATACATGCACCCTCAGTTTCAACTACAATTCTCAACTTTACACTTAAGATTATTTTTCCGAAATCGAAATATTATATAAAATGAAAAATTTGCGCAAATGATTTCGGGATTTTGACTCCAACACTTTTAGTATTCGCTGTCGCCATGACAAATCCCTTTTTCAAACTATTGCGAAACCGATACGAGACATTCTGAGATCGACCGTGAAGCCCAAAAAACAACCCACTTGCATCTCCTTAACGTCGTATTGCTCTTGCAAATATTCAATTACGGATCTAACATGTTCTTTATCGTCTCCAGTCGCAATCTTATCTTCATATGTTGCCAGCATGAGTGTTTTTACATTTTTGTTACTTACAAAAACACAAAATTGTTTTGAATACCTGATGCGAAATTAAAAACAGCTGACATACCTTATGTCCTTGAAATTCAGGAATTCTAATCCATATATTTATTTATTTTAAATAACCATTTTCATGCAATTATTTATACATTTACAACAAAATAAAAATGTATCTCATATTTTAAAGACCAAACGAAATAAATAGCTCCGAAAGGCAGTTCGATTCTGTATAAATTAAGGAAATTGATTTCGATTTCTGCTTTGTTCTTTTAATTTTTTGAGAGCCGGTCATCAAATAAAATCGAAATGTCAAACGGTACTTAAATGTGTATTGTGAAAGCTTTACGAGTTTTTGAAAACATTTTTCCCGATACTGCAGTTTGGATTTGGTGTGATTAGCCTAATAAACAAAAACAAAACTAATGTTTTCTGTGAGTAGAATTCTTGTTCCCATTTGAAGTAACCAAACAAACCTTGGAAAAAAGAGAACATTCCTAAAAAGCGCAAACCGAAACAAAATGGAAAAGAAATACTTCTACAATTTTCTAGTCTCCATCTCCACTTTCCCATGAAGTTTCTAGATACTAATACTAGATCTTCAATTTTGACAGTCTTCTTCTTTTGTGACGAGTGCTCTTCAAGTATTAAGGGAATTTTCGTGTGTTACGTGCTGAATTATCTTTCTGAATTTATATCGATTAAAAATATAAACCGAATCATTGAAAATGCTTAAAGCACCGAAATTTTTAGCACAATATGTCGCTCAGCGCCAACTGGGATTTGCAGCCGGAAACAAATCGCAACTTTCTAGTATTTTCCAAAATGTAAGTAAAAAAATATTCAGACATTAGTAGTTATTTTGAATTTCACAATGAAATGTTTAATTAGAATCTATTTACAAAATTCATTCACACTTTTTTTTTGGATTAGCGATTATCTGGATTGAACAATGGAGTCTTCTCGCAAGTCCGGCACAAGTAAGTACATGCAAAAGTTGAATCTATCAAGGACGAATGTCCTCATTTAAAAGAAATGGTTTTTGTTTCTTTAATAAACGAAATATTTGTGCTAATTTCTTGTTCCTTTGCCGAAAAATGCATTTTCTCTCCGAACATGTCTTAATATTTCGCCATGTGAGCTATTATGTAACCTCAATGTAGTAAATCTATAACGCTGATAATGAAAAAGTTTTTGGGATACAATACCTATAGTTTACTTTTTTTGTGACTTCTCTACAATGGAATGAATTATTTTTTATTTAAAAACTGGATAATTTAAGAATTACATATATTATTTTACATTGTTTCAAGAATTGTGATTCCTTATGCGAAACTTGATAATTTTATAAAAAGGTTGAGAATTTAATTATTTTGTAAATCGGATATAAGAATGAGATATCTTTAGAACTCACCAATATACGTCAATTTATCATGTTAATAAAAATCTAGAAGGAATTATTCCGGTAGCTAGTATAATTGCATCACCTCAAGAATAGGTGGATATGTTACTGCGCTTATTTTATACCCGATAAACTGAAATCGATGAAATTAGTACATATTTGTTTTTAATATAAGAGAGTGTTATACTGTTTTTCTAGACGGTATTGAAATAAATCTGTTTGCTATGAGCTAAATGGGCTTGCAGCTTAGTTTTTGATTACCTTATGAGCAACTGCTAGCTAATTCATCCTTCTATAGGTACTAAATATTTATAACTATACTAGCTGTTACCCGCCCACTTCGCTGGGCACTTTATGGAATTGTATTTTTAGATCTAGACTTGAAATTTAATTGAAGTATTGTTTTGACTTACACAGATCCACAGTAAATTCAAACATACCAAAAAAAATATTCTGGTCAAGTTTCTAAGTTTTAAATCTACAGATTAAAAGATACAATTTTTTTAAATTTATAACGCCCGCCCCCGGAAAACCCTCTGGGGGTGAAACATCATAAAATTATTTTTTACTAAATTCAAACATGCCAAAAAGAATATCCTGACTAAGTTTCATACCTATATAAGAGCTGTAGTTTTAAAATTTTAATTTTTTTTAATTAACACCCCGCAACCCCTCTTGAGGTGAAATTTCGTAAAATCCGTTCTTAGCTGACCTTTACTCGGTGAAAAGAGTATTCCTACCAAATTTCAAGTCTTTAGCTCTAATGGTTCCAGAGATATCGTGATGAATGACTATATATGTACGTGGAAATCTCTTATATATATTATATAATTGTGACTGTCAATTAATTATAGACAAATAATTTGCAATAAAATAAAATTGCGACTATAATTAAAGATCTAAGCTATCCTATTTCTCAAGTTGGAAAAAAGCACACATTTAAAAAAAAAAACATTAAAATCAGTTAAGTAGTTTAGGAATCCATCGCGGACAAACATCGTGACAGGAGATTTATATATATTAGATAGCTTTCCTGAAATCTTGCAAAAAAAAAACTATACAAAGCATTGCACCACGTGTTGTTGAAAAATGTTGTTGAAAAAGAAATTTCGAATTCCAACGTGGCGCCATCTAAGAGAAGTTCACAATAGATGGTCCGACAGTTTTCTGTAAAAAATCTGATTTAAGGCGCCATCTGTTTGAGACTTATAAAACTTACGATTAATAACAAACATCAACATTGACAATCAGTTTATTGTTAATTATAAATTATTAAGACCATTAATCGAAATATAAACTATCCTATATCTCAAGTTAGACCAAATTACACATAAAATGCCAACTTTCATCGAAATCGGTTGACTTGGTGAAGAGTTCACTGGGAACATACATATGACACTGGATTTTTATATATTAAGATATATGACTATAGCCAAAAATTATTAACAATTATCAAATCTTACTTCAAAGGCGCCTGGAAACTCATTTCATTGTTAGCCCCCACAATAAAAAAGAATCAAACAAATCTAAAACTTAGTGTTCACTTTTTTTGGTAAATTTTTAACCAAAAATTAAAGCTTATTAAGTTCGGCGCAAAGTGCGCTCTTAACACTCTCAGAGAATTTTAAGTTTCAAAAATGCAGACCGAATTATAGACTAGTCACTCAAGCCAAAAATCCGGCTAACCTAAAGGTACGCAATACGATTTCTATGTGATGTCTTATTTAACATTTCCCATCCATCGGAGAACACGATGGTAAATAGTGTACCATGTTATGATGACAAGTTAATCTAATTTGGCGGATTTTTCAAAATAGCGGATCATAATTTGCTGTTTATCCTTATACATACAGGGTGAGTCATGAGCAATGCGACAAAATGCTAGGGCGTGTAGGTTGCGTTGAGACAAGAAAAAAATCGTATGGGAGGGGGGGTCTATTCCCCTCCGTTTAGCCGGGAGGGGCAATTTTCGAAAAAACTGACTTAAAATGGGAAAAAAATTATTTAAAATCAACGGCTTCATTCATTCACGTTTTTGAAAAGCCAATAACTTTTTCTTTCATTCTGTGTTTAAATAAATCTATTCTTAGAAGTACTTTTTGAAATATTAATTTTCAAAGTCAAAATTTTGAAAAAAAAAATTGAAAAAAAAAATTTCAAATTCATTTTTTTCAAAATTTTACGTAATTAAGTGCTAATTTTAATTTCAAAATTCAATGCTGTTATTAATTTTAAGTCTAAATAAGAAAACCGGATGCAAAAATTTTATGTCGTTCTCAAGAAATTAAAAAAAAACCAAAACCACCTTTTTCTAAGAAAAACATTTATTTTTATTGTAACGAAGCAATTTAAGAAGCATTAATCTTAGTTTTTTTAGTTTTTTTTATTCCTTTTATTTTTACTATGTTTTTTATTGAAAGTACTTATAAAAAATTCTCGATATGATCTCCATTGTTTAGAAGGCATAGATTATATCTCCTTGTAATGGCTTCACATAAGTTTATGCTTGACAAATTTTCCTGCAATTTGACTCCAGCGACTTCAATTCGTTCCTTCAGTTGTTCCAATGATACTATTTCCACTTTGTAAACATAATTCTTCATAAATCCCCATGCATAGAAATCTAGGGGAGTTAAATCTGGTGACCTAGGTGGCCATTCCGTGGGGCCCCTTCTTCTGATCCAACGGTCACTAAAATGATCATCCAGCCAGTTTCTCACCTGTAAGCTGTAGTGTGCTGGAGCACCATCTTGTTGGTAGATTAAAGTATCTGCTATAACCAATGGAACGCTGTCTAATAAATCAGGTAAAAGGTCTCGTAGGAATTGCAGGTATGATTCTCCATTAATAATGGAATTCAAAAACCGGGGCCCGATCACAGTGTGTCCAACAATATCAAGCCAAAAATTACAACTAAAGCGGTGTTGTGATTTGTTTTTTTTTTTTTTTTGTGTGGATTGGCGCTACTCCAATAATGTAAATTGTGGAAGTTAGTAACCCCATCCTTAGTAAACTGTGCTTCGTCCGTCCAGAATATTCTTCTAAAATAGTTTTGTTCAGTTTCATTTCTAAGCAGTAATGTTCTACAAAATTCGGTTCTCAATAACTTGTCGTTTGAGGTGAGTTCCTGAACAGGCGTAAAGTGGTACGGGTGTAAATTTTCCGCACGAAGCACTCTACATGCTCTAGATTGGGACACTCCAAGCATAGTTGATATCCTTCTTGTACTAACGGAGGGATTATTTCGGACTAAATCCAGAATTCTTTCATCTGAGATTCTTGACTCATCTGAAACTGGCCTTTCGCTTCTTCGATGCTCCAGCACTCCATGATCTCTTAGACGTCGGTGGATTCTTGGAAACGTGCTATGATGGGGACACCTCCTATCGGGATATCTTTCAGCGTACAGTCTTTCGGCTTCACGACTTCGACCATTAGCTAAACCGTAGCAGAAATGCATGTCCGTTAATTCTTCTCGGGTGTATGAGCTTGACATCGTTATGTGTTAATGAGTTAATATTCAAATTGGAAATAATTACTAAGCAAAACTGCAATGCCTTTTATTTATCTTGCGTTGCAATTTTCTTTTTTTTTCATTAAAAAAAATGCGGTTTTATTGTCCCTATTGTCCCCATAACAGGTAGAACCCATGGGCTGCGGGCAGGCCAAGGCAAAAATATTGACAGGTCAGTTTTCAGAAGTTATCAATGAAAATAATATTAATCCAGGGTTATTCCAATACTATTTAATTTTATTACGTTCTCATAAAACTCCAATTAAAAAAAAAGTAAAAAAACTAAGATTAATGCTAAATAAATAAATAAATTGCTTCGTTACAATAAAAATAAATGTTTTTCTTAGAAAAAGGTGGTTTTGGTTTTTTTTTTAATTTCTTGAGAACGACATAAAATTTTTGCATCCGGTTTCTTATTTAGACTTAAAATTATTAACAGCATTGAATTTTGAAATTAAAATTAGCACTTAATTACGTAAAATTTTGAAAAAAATGAATTTGAAATTTTTTTCAATTTTTCTTTTCAAAATTTTGACTTTGAAAATTAATATTTCAAAAACTATTTCTTAGAATAGATTTATTTAAACACAGAATGAAAGAAAAAGTTATTGGCTTTTCAAAAACGTATCGCACAGCATTGTGAATGAAGCCGTTGATTTTAAATAATTTTTTTCCCATTTTAAGTCAGTTTTTTCGAAAATTGCCCCTCCCGGCTAAACGGGGGGGAATAGACCCCCCCTCCTATACGATTTTTTTCTTGTCTCAACGCAACCTACACGCCCTAGCATTTTGTCGCATTGCTCATGACTCACCCTGTATATCCATATAGGAAGGTTATAATTTATTTTTTTTTTGGGGTCTTCGACTTCATTTAAACTTGCGGCTCGAAACTATGCGGTTACATAACTTAATTTGCAAAAGAAAATACTTCAAAATATCTCTAAAATGTACAGAAAAAATCACTTATAAGCGAAGCAACAACCAGTTTGTTGGTAATACAGTGATAACTGTAACTGTAATTATATGTAAATTTCCAAATTTTACGGTTTATTTTATAGAACGAATCATTATACCTAAAACTCAAAAAGGAGTAGAAGAAAAAAAAAAGTTTTTGCTGGTTTTTGGTTTTACGGGCGGCCTTGAAAGCGAAAATAAAATAAGTAACCTTAATAATTTTCATCCTAGAATAATAACTCTTGGTTCTAATATAAGGTTTTTATGATTGAGAAATTTTTTTAAAGCAATAAATTTTGTGTATGGAACCGAAAAACGGAATATTTTACGTTTTTATTTTAATTTTTCTTGAAGAAATGTTCAAACAAATTGTACTCAAATGTGCAACTTTTATGCTATATTGAAATAAAGTACGAGCATATAATTGATTGAGTTTCATGTAATTTTTGAAGTAGATTGAATACTCTATCACTTAACCTTCCTCTGGGACCGCAACTCAAAGGGCTCGCGTTTATGTTTTACTTTGAATTTACTTTTGAAACTTATACGAATTAGTTAAATGACATGTTATTAAGGAAAACAAAAAATATTTTATGGAATATTTGCTTTTGTTATCGAATAAAAGCCTCCATTTGAACCTCTAAAAATAGACAGTTTTGTACATGTTTCTAAGAAATCGAAAAAAGTAATTTTTCCTTTGAAATGATGGAAAAAAAACTAAAATCTTTTCTAACTTAAAGATAATATAATGAAGAATTTAAAAAACCAAAAAAAAAATTCGCTCTATATACATATATGTACATATACAATGTATACGCCGATCTTATAGACCGAATTTATTAAACATACACCAAATCCGTACAAAAAATTGAATGACATAATATAATTAATTAAAGCTTGGGTCAAATCATGAAGCTACTAAGAAGGTCATTTCATTTTGGAAAAAGTTTAACTGAATATGTTTCTATGTAATTCATACGACATATGTATATGTACATATTAGGGTGATTCAAACTATAAAAAGTGGCTCCGAAATTCTTGACACCATGAAACACTGTTTGCTTGGGACAAACAAAAAAAAAATTCAAAAAATATGATCTCAAAATTTTAACGATTAGAAGTCATTTATCGCCTAGCCTTACTGGCATATATATGTTTGGGTGTGTGTTAAAAGCGACTTTTCCTCAAACAAAAAAAAATTCAATGGTCATAAATCATAATTCATAAATATGTATATACCTTTTTTTAAAGTTCAAAAGACAAAACTTTTTATCTGAATTACATTTTTTTTTGTAGTTTTTTATGGTGACCGGCTGCTGTTTCGAAAAAAACTGCCTTCCGGTGGTGTGATATTTGTGAACTTTGTGAACTCATGAAAACTAGAATTTTTACTAGAAAAAGTCAATGTGAAGCTTATAATTACTCGTGTATACATACTCGCATAAGTCGCAAAATTGTGTTTCGCATATTTAAATACTTATATTACCGTGTTTAAATTATTTTTAGGCCCTGAAGCTATTTTAAAGTATTTTTGTAAATTAAGTTTTTGGGCGTCAGAAACAATTTTTCATGCTATTTGCGATTCCTATTCTTTTGAAATGTGCTACGCATTGTTATAGGAGTGGTAGACCAAACTTACAGCCATTGTATTGTAATTGGTTCTAGAAAATCTTTCCAGAGCTCACATTCGTGAGGTGGTATACAGGTCAATGATGTTGGAAATTCATGATTTTTTTACTACCGACTTTTTTTTTTTAAATAATTATGCATTCAAGGGGATTTTTATGTACTCTTTATACATATGTCAGAGACACAGTGCGAGCTTTATGTAAGTAGGAGTGGATTTGAAAGGAGATGTCGGTGAACATTAGTCTTGAATTTGGTCACATCAATGAGAGGAAAGACAGATCTGGAACGGCTAAAAAACGAATCCCTGTACTTGACAATACGACCGAAATTGGGTTCAAGAGTAAACTGATGAGCATTCCTATAAGCGCGAGTATTGGACGTATATAACTTTATAGATAATAGCCAGATCATGAGGGGAAAAGAATTTCTTGCATCTCCAAAGGAAACCTAAACATCTTGCGCATTTATGGCAACGTTAAGTACGTGATTATTCCACAAAAAAGATGGTTTGTGATACACATACCTAAAATCGCAAGCTGATTAGTTTATTCGATGCAAGTGCCACTCATAGATAATGGCAGGGGGAGGGGCTTTAACGACAGAAAGCAGCATTGAGTACAATACTGCCTAAGTCAGAATTTAATCTACTTATCATATTTAGCCGTTTCATTTCCCGAAGAGCAGGGATGTGAATCTGGAAACGAATATGAAAAGCCAAGGGTGCTATCGTCAGCGAAACAATTTATTGGAGTTGTAGTTACAGACAGGAGATCATTAATGAAAATGAGAAAGAGGGTCGGAGATTCGAAAAGAAAGTTACTAATCCAACTAAGAAGGGTTTCATCGATACCAAAAGCACGCATTTTCGATAAAAGAGCAGGAAGCAAAATTTTATCAAATGCTTTAGAAATATCAAGTGCAATAATCTTACCTTCTCCAAAACGATGTAAAGATTTGTTCGGTGAGATAAACCATCAAGTCACCAGTGGACCTATTGCTGCGAATGCCGTATTGCCGGTCATTAAGAAGCTTTCAATCTTCGAGATATTTCTTGAGCTGATAATTTATCAGCGTTTCCATGACCTTGGAAAGAAGATACTTAAGTGCGATTGGTCGGTAATTAGAGAGTGAAGAAGATTCGCCTTTTTTTTGATATTACAGAAGGTTAATAATTTGAAAAAGTTAATAAACAAAGGTTAGCTTTGAAAACTGAAAATAAAACAGGACAAATAAGTAACAAAAACTATAGAATTAAAGGTGCCAACGATTAGAATCCAAATCTAGGGGAACAAAAACATCTCATTTGCCGCGTTGATGTCTAAGGTCCAAATTTCTTACATAATATTCTTCCGAGTCATATCACTTAGTCTTATCGATTTAATTTTTTTTATAAATAAAATTAAAAAAAAAAAATGATTGGAAACACGACTATTTTACGAAACTACTAAAAAACCGTCTGAAAAACTTAATCCTTGATTAAGGTAATATAAAAATTCACAAATTATTCTATTAATTTAATAGATCGAGTTACACAATACCGACGGTGATGATCGACAAAAGAACGAAACCGCAAGGAAAACAGCTATTCCGGTTATATGATAAATGCTATGAAAGTTTTTTCAATTATTTATCAGATATTATCATTTTTAAGGATGCGTTACGGATTTCATCATAAATGAGATAATTAAAACCCAAATTTCTCAATTTACTGTACCAAAATATTTATTGCCTTTATTTTTATTGCCTAATTTATAAAACCGTAGGTCGAACGAGTATATGTTATGTTTGATTGTAAAGGTGCAAATAAATTTTCTAAAAATAAAAAATTAATGATCGCTAAACTTTTTAAAACAAGAAAATGATGATTTGCTTTAAAAAGTCCTTTTATTTTTACTATATTTTTTATTGGAAGGACTTATAAATAAAGCAAATCATCATTTTCTTGTTTTAAAAAGTTTAGCGATCATTAATTTTTTATTTTTAGCTTTAGAATTCTTTTAATTTCTTGAGAACGACATAAATTTTTTGCATCCGGTTTTCTGATTTTGAATTAGAATTAATAACAGCACTTAATTTTGAAATTAAAATTAGCACTTAATTACGTAAAATTTTGAAAAAAATTAATTTGAATATTTTTTTTCCACTTTTTTTTTCAAAATTTTGACTTTTAAAATTAATATTTCAAAAACTATTTCTTAGAATAGATTTATTTAAACACAGAATGAAATAAAAAGTTGTTAGCTTTTCAAAAAGGTATCGCATAGCATTTTGAATGAAGCCGTTGATTTTAAATAATTTTTTTTCCATTTTAAGTCAATTTTTTCGAAAATTGCCCCTCCCGACTAAACGGAGGGGAATAGACCCCCCCTCCCATACGATTTTTTTCTTGTCTCAACGCAACCTACACGCCCTAGCATTTTGTCGCATTGCTCATGACTCACCCTGTATATGTATATGTATATTTAAGTTTTTTTAAACTTGCACTTTCCCTACCTTTTTAAATGCAGCTATAAAAATTCTTCTTCCATTTCCATTTAAAATGAAATTAAAAACCTCCAGAAAAGGAACTCTGGCCGCCGGCTATTACTACCAATTTAAAAATGAATTAACCCCCTCGGGTGTTTCAGATTCTCAAAAAGTGCATTTATAACATTTATAATTAGGGGCAAAAAAAAATTACAAAAACAATAATGTAAACAAACTGGTTTTTAGGGGTGTGAAACTTACAAAGGGATCTCATAGTTATGTCGATAATCCGATTTGAACATGTGTTAATTGTTGCAGATAAACACTCTCTTTGAAGAGAAGGTATACTTGAAACTCGCGCACTCGAAAAACCAACAATTTATCAATTAATTCATCAATTAAGTCATTTTTTTAAATGTATCCGAAGTAGAAAAAGAAACTCATTTAGACTTTGTTTTATTTTAGGTCCGATGAAGTCAAAGGCGCAGTTATTGGTATTGATTTGGGAACAACAAATTCATGCGTCGCCGTCATGGAAGGAAAGCAAGCCAAAGTTATTGAGAACTTGGAAGGAGCCAGAACTACTCCTTCTCACGTTGCTTTCACAAAAGACGGAGAGCGATTGGTTGGCATGCCAGCTAAACGTCAAGCCGTTACAAATTCCGAAAACACATTCTATGCCACAAAACGTTTGATTGGCAGACGTTTTGATGATCCCGAAATAAAAAAAGATTTAAAGAATTTGTCTTACAAGGTGGTGAAAGCCTCAAATGGCGATGCTTGGGTTCAGAGCTCGGATGGAAAAGTTTATTCGCCTTCACAAATCGGAGCTTTTGTACTCGTCAAAATGAAAGAAACAGCTGAAGCATATTTGAATACTAAAGTAAAAAATGCAGTTGTAACGGTACCTGCCTATTTCAACGATTCCCAACGTCAAGCTACGAAGGATGCTGGCCAAATTTCAGGCTTGAATGTACTTCGAGTAATTAACGAACCAACTGCTGCGGCCTTGGCTTATGGCATGGACAAAACTGAAGATAGAATGTAAGTTTTTTATGAAATATGATTAATAGATTTGTTTTTTTAAAAAAATATGATATTTGTTTTCCATAACAGTATTGCTGTTTACGATTTGGGTGGTGGAACTTTTGATATTTCCATTTTAGAAATACAAAAGGGTGTTTTCGAAGTGAAATCAACTAATGGTGACACACTCCTTGGTGGTGAAGATTTCGATAACGTCATCGTTAACTTTTTGGTTGCTGAATTCAAGAAAGACAGTGGCATTGATATCACAAAGGACTCTATTGCAATGCAACGTCTTAAGGAAGCAGCTGAAAAAGCTAAGATCGAATTGTCATCATCCCAACAAACAGATATCAATTTGCCATACCTTACAATGGACAAAGCTGGACCTCAACACATGAATTTAAAAATGAGTCGGTCGAAGTTAGAATCCCTTGTAGGAGATTTAATTAAGAGGACTATCCAGCCATGTCAAAAGGCTTTAACCGACGCTGAAGTATCAAAATCAGAAATCGGTGAAGTTTTGCTTGTAGGCGGTATGACGAGAATGCCAAAAGTACAATCAACAGTTCAAGATATATTTGGACGTCAACCTTCACGCGCTGTTAATCCCGATGAAGCTGTTGCTGTTGGTGCCGCAGTTCAAGGTGGTGTATTAGCCGGAGATGTTACCGATGTCCTTTTATTGGACGTCACTCCTCTATCCCTTGGTATTGAGACACTAGGTGGAGTCTTCACAAGACTGATTACAAGAAACACAACAATCCCCACTAAAAAGTCACAGGTCTTCTCTACTGCTGCCGATGGACAAACCCAAGTCGAAATCAAAGTTCACCAGGGTGAACGTGAAATGGCATCGGACAACAAGCTCTTAGGAGCCTTCACTTTGGTCGGTATTCCTCCCGCACCTCGTGGAGTTCCTCAGATTGAAGTTGTGTTTGACATTGATGCGAACGGCATTGTGCATGTGTCAGCGCGGGACAAGGGAACCGGTAAGGAGCAACAAATTGTGATTCAATCAAGCGGTGGTCTCAGTAAGGACGAAATTGAAAATATGATAAAGAAGGCCGAAGAGTATGCAGCCACAGACAAACAAAAGAGGGAAATGATTGAACTAGTAAATCAAGGCGAAAGTATTGTTCATGATACCGAAACAAAAATGGAAGAATTCAAGAGCCAGTTGCCTGCTGAAGAAGTAAAAATATACCATTTGCAACTTATTTCTATATATTTATTTAATTAAACTTTATTATAGTGTGAAAAACTGAAAAAGGAAATCGCAGACCTAAGAACATTATTGGCAAACAAAGAAACAGCCGATCCAGAAGAAGTCAGAAAAGCAACAACCCAATTACAGCAATCTTCTCTGAAGCTCTTCGAAATGGCTTACAAAAAGGTACGTGCTATTTTATGATCATATTTAAATAATTTCTTACTAAATTTATTATTAATTAGATGGCTGCCGAACGAGAAAGTAGTTCCAGCAGCAGCAGCAGTGGAGAAGAAAAGTCATCCGAAGAACAAAAGAAGGAAGAAAAGAACTAATTGCAATTTCTGCGGAAATAGGGGCTAGTTTCCATTATGTTTGCCCAACAATTAGTCTTAACAGTTTTGATTTGACCACAGTTTTATTTTATGTAAATTATTAAGTTCTTAGTTCGCATAAAATTATTGTAAAGAAGGCTCAATAGAAGGGCCAAATTTTTTGTATAGTTTTGGAACTTCTGGAAACTCACATTTTTTATTGTTTGTGCTCACGCCTTAAGTTGAACTTCTTTTCAATAAACTAAAAATTGTGAGCTTGTATTTATCAAGTCTGTTGGTCCATCACACTTTCTTCTTTTTTACAAAAAAATAGAATAGTATATTTAGTTTAACTAAATAATTTTAATGTTTATTTTTTAAGAGTGATTATTCGTTACATAAAATATGAACTGGTACATTAATGCAGTTAAAATTAAAAGCTGTATTAAAATAAGTTGAAAAACCTTTGTTTTATTTTTCTTCCTTTTATTGCGTTAATAAATTTGCATCTCAATTCCGTATTGCTAAAAGTCATTTCGCAAGTCAAATCTAAATTAAATAGATTGGCAATTTTTATTTTAACTTGAACATAAAGTTTGTCAATGCTTTTTAACAGAACGGTGTAAAACCAATTCAATTTAGAATCAGATTTTTTTTTCAGTTATAATATAAATAAATAAATAATTTTTTTCTAGAAATAAGGAGTTACATTACATAACATTGTACACTGTTGTAAGAGTTATAGAACATTTTGTATAACTGTAAATTCAAAAACTCATCGTTGCCGAAATGATTTACAATTACTTAATGCATCTAAAAACTTTTCCGTGTTGGAAACTTGGATCAAAATTCGCGATCCGTTGTTACTGATGCATTCGCATCACACATTCGTACGATTTTGTCTTTAAATAAAAATCGATTCAAGACATGAATAAATTATCATCAATAGAAAATTGCATGTATTTAGTGTGCATAAAAAGTAATAAATATATTTCTTAGAAATTGTATGTATATTATAATTTTGAGGACAGAAATAATAAACAAATATTTGTTTGTAAACAAAGTTAAAAACAGCCTCTTTATTAGCTTATTTAAAAGCATAAAATTATGTTGTACCCGACTGTAATCTGTACAAATTGAAATATATTCCTCGCATTTTTATTAGTTCCTGATGTGTACCCATTTCGCTAACTTTTCCAGCATCTATCACAAAAATTCTATCACTGTCAACAAT
The DNA here is from genome assembly GCA_958431115.1 of Syrphus vitripennis. Lineage (NCBI taxonomy): Eukaryota > Metazoa > Arthropoda > Insecta > Diptera > Syrphidae > Syrphus > Syrphus vitripennis. The sequence goes on along the minus strand of OY288109.1, from coordinate 71,999,772 downwards.
GGTAGACAGTCTGTGTGCAATACTTATGCTTGTTCGGCCCTCACTCGCAGTTTCCAATGCATCTTGAACAACCTTTAAAAATAAGAAATTTAGAAAATATATTAATATACATATCCTGCCATAATGCCGATTCAAACCTTTTCACTTTCTGCATCTAAAGCTGAAGTCGCCTCGTCTAGTAAAAGAATTCTAGGATTTCGAATGAGCGCTCGAGCTATTGCCACTCGCTGTTTCTGTCCACCAGATAACTGGGTTCCTTTTTCTCCCAGTCGCGTTTCGTATCCCTAGTTGTATGATTTATATTGTTAAAAAAATATTTTAATATTATTTTTTTTTTTTTTACCAATGGAAGGGTGGAAATGAAATTGTGAATATTGGCTTTACGGGCAGCTGAAATAATTTCCGCCTCTGAAACCATTCTTGAGTTATCACCATAAGCAATGTTTTCCGCAATAGACCTGTCGAACAGAACTGGTTCTTGTGAAACAATTCCAAGCTGACGACGCAGATTGCTTGTTGTCAGATATCGAATGTCTTCTTTATCAATGGCCACTTTACCATCAGAAGCATCATAAAAGCGTTGCAGAAGCTGAATGCAAGTGGATTTTCCGCAACCTGAAGGTCCAACCAAGGCAATTTTTTGTCCTCTGAGTACTTCTAAATTTAACCCGGCCAATACGGTAATATCCTTTCTGCTGGGATAGCTAAATTTGACCATATCAAAATTAACATTTCCTTGTGACTCCCAAGGACTTTTACTGGCATTTGGAGAATCTGTTATAGCTGGTTTCCTGTTTAGTAGTTTAAAAATATTTTCAGCGGCTGTTACACCTTTCTGAAAATTAGGAGCGAATGCAAGTGCGTTGGCTATAGACATTGTCCCCATTATTAAAGCTTGCGAAACTCTGTATTATGAACACAAATTATTTTTAGACAAAAATGTACATATAAAATTTTTCATTTAAGCTTACTTGAACACATTTCCGTATGGCATTCCATTGTTGACAATGCAATAACCACCATAAAACATAGTAGCAGCATACGCAAAGAACATAATTGATCTAGCCAATCCATAAACAAGGCCACGGAAGTGTGTGTTACGTTTAGATTTCTGCTCGTAAAAAAAAGAAATATTCAAAAAAAGTTATTTCAAGTTCTTATAAATTCAAGTTTTTGTACTAACATTGCACGCAGGAAGGAGTGTATCCATATATTGAGTTTGGAACATATCTTCTCGTCCCAAAGATACAACAGTTCGTACATTTGAAACTACTTCCACAGCGAGCTAATAAAAACGAATAAACTAAATTAGTAAAAAGATCTTATCGGTTATTATATTTCTCTTTTATGAACCTTTGTACAACTTTCCATTGTTTTGTTAGTTCCCATATTTTCATCAGCCATTACTTTTCTTTGAAAATATGTAGCTATTAAAATAAAAGGAGTGAATGCTAAACCTATCAGGCCCAAGCTCCATTCGTAGTACATTGCAAGACCAAGACCTAATACAAGAGTAGCAAGTGATTGTACAATAGTTCCAATTCTCTGTCCCGTGGCCTGTAATTAATAATTAATTTACAATAAAGACAGGGACTTTACAAACATGGTTATTTTTGAAACTCACTCCTTGCACTGCGGAGGCATCGCCAGATAATCGAGCACATAAGCTTCCGGTTCCGTTTGTTCGGTCATCAAACCAACCAATTTCCTGTTTAAGCATCGTCTCAAATACCATACCACGTAGTCTTTCTGTCAATAACTCTCCAGCTATTCCAAATGTGAAGATCTAAATATAAATTTCGTTAGTGTTTTTTTTTTATATTTAGCGCACACTCAAGGGGATTTCATGTACCCTTTATACGAGCTTTAGGTAAAGAGGAGGGGATTTGAAAGGAGATGCCGTTATAGGTATATACTATTAAAGAAAACTGGTTTAAATAAAATAAACCGTTCATAAAAAAATAAATAAATAAAAGAATGTCTCACCACTGACAAAACAAAAAAACTGTCCTCATTCTATTTTTTTTTTAAATTAATTCATTAGCCATACTTTGGGATGTCATATTCTTGGTTCTTGGTCATATTCTATGAAACAACTTTGACATCACTTTTTGACGATTTAAAAAAAGGCTTTGTTGCACACTGATAGAGATTGCAATCCCGGGATGATTTTCCGATCCCGGGATTTCGGGATTTAAAAAATTGAATCCCGGGATCCCGGGATAATCCCGGGATTTAAAAAATATTTTCAGACTCAACTTGGGAGCCAAAAAAAAACAAATTTTATGGTTTAATTTTTATTATTAAGAACGAACAAAATAACAAAAAAAATAATTTTCTTCATAAAAACAAACAAAATAAGTAAAAAAACAATAAAGCTTTAAGCAAAAACTTAAAAATATTCGTAATAGAATAAACTCTAAACATTAATTCATTATTATTTCAGTCTTTAGGTTTAGTTTAGAAGTAAAAAAATAAATAAATATTAAATTAACATTAAATAACACTTAACAATTTAATAAATAACATTTGGAATTATTTTTATAATATAAGCGAATAAAAAGCAAAGCATCCAATGTTTTGTCTGCAACTGCTTCTAAATTTTGTTCCAAAACGTGCAGCAGCAGAAAATGCACGCTCTGGTTCAATACTCGTTGGAGGGATGGACATTAAATATTTATGGGCCTGCTCTAAAAATTTTCCTCTTATGAATGAAATTTTCCTATAGATATCGATATACCTAGATGATCACTGACAATAAGAACATTACCGAGAAAAATCAAAACAAAACCAGGGAAAATTAGGTAATGAAAAAAATAAAAAAACACCCCTTCAAGGAAACAAGTCCGACCTCGGTCCGAATCCGCTCCGCCGCAGACGGAGCTGAGTCTGACTTCGGCTCAGAAATGGGTCCGAAGGCGGCTCAAATTAGTATGGAAATTATAATCACCGCGGAGCCGATTTTAAATGTATTGGTTTTTTCAACACGATTCCTCCTTCGACTTTGTGTTTATACACAAAAAGTTGCAAGTGTGTGAGTGCAACCCCGTTTTTCTCGGTCGGAGGTCGGAGTGTCTTTTCTGAACTCCGTTTTCTTGCTTGAAGGGCACACAAAATCAAACATGAACTGCAACAGAAAATTAAAATACAGGCGCAAGGCTGCCACTTCACCATAAATTTCTCAAAAATTCACTACTTTTTGTTAAAAGTAGTAAGAAAAATGTATGCGAATATTTAGCCACCAATCCCGAAAATCCCGGGATTGAAGAACTATAATCCCGGGATTTTCGGGATCAAAAAATGGGCCGGGATCCCGAATCCCGGGATTGCAATCACTAACACTGACCCATGTTAAATTCAATTTCTCATTCATTTCATTAATTTTACACCTTTTTTTTTAGTAGAAATTGTCTTTTAAAATTACGTTCAAACATACATGTTTTTAGGGTTGCCAGATATTCAATTTCAAATGGTGTTCAATTTTTCTGCTCTAGCAAAATTTAGACTTTTGAGTAATTTTTTTCAAAAAAGTGTAATAAACATAAAGTTGTATTATTTTTACCTAATGAACAAAACAATAATAAAAAATAGTCTACTCAAAAACCCATACATCTTTTGATACTTGGCAAAATCCAAAACAGGTAAGAATTCAAATTTTGGGTTTTTTACTTACTTTTAGTGCAGCACTTGACAATTGGTGTGGTTTTCCAAGAATTGATTGCTTTTAGATAATTTTTAATTTCTTGACTTGCTGTCAAAACCCGTATAACCTTACCTCCTCCAGGGTGAGTTAAGTTTGGGGTATAAATGTTTAATATGTAAATTAACTTAAAAAAGTGGTATAAAAGAATAGAAAAACAAATTCATTCATCAGCTATCATCAAGTTAAGTTACTTTGATTTCATTCAAGAAGAGCACAACGAACATACCAGGAACTATATTCTAACAGACGACTTCTAAACTATCTAAACACTTTTGGAAATACCTTTCGAAGGCTTCGAGAAACTGGATCAGTTTCAACTGCAAGACCCAACGCGGGAGGTGCAAGCAGAAGAAGAGTTTCGGTCGATGAAAGAATACTGGCAGCTGTTGAAATCGATCCTTCCATCAGCATAAGACACTTAGCTCTACAGTTCAATGTTTCTAAAAACAGAATTTCCACTATACTACATGGAGAAAATATGCATCCATATCACCAAACACCTGTGCAAGAACTGCTTCCCGATGATTTTGAAAATAGGCTCGAATTTTGTAACTGGTTGCTAAAATCTTAGATGTCAACCAATTTATAAACAGAATTCTTTGGATAAACGAATTTCCATAATATTCATACCTGGGCTTCGAGCAATCCACATTCAAGACGGAAAACATCATTTCAGCACAGATTCAGTGTCAATATGTGGGCAGGTGTAATTTGAAATAAATTAATTGGGCCTTTCAGATTACCACCCCACCCCGACTTAATTTACTAATTAATTGGAGTTTTTACAAAATATTCTACCAGACCTATTGGAGGATGTTCCACTGCTTCAATTAGCCTCCTCATTTTTCCAACAAGATGGTGCTCCGGTCCACTATAGTCCTGAAGTTAAGGTTGGCTGGATAAAGAATACGGTGATCGATGGATAAGCAGAAATGGACCAATTCACTCCCGGTCTCAACTTTAACTGAATTAGAAAAACATATTTCCCAAGGATCAATAAAAGTAAGGCAAGAGTTATCTAGAATAAACATTAAAAATGAAATCCAAAAACGGGATCTAGCATGCATTCAAAACGTAGGAGGGCACTTTGAGCACTTATTATGACTGCATTTGTGTACATAATAAAAAATTACTTAAAACTACACAAATAGTTGTTTTATTCAAAACTTTAACGGCAAAAAAGGTAAAATACCTGTTTTAGGTTTTCCCAAGTATCATAAAATGTATGGGTTTTCGGGTGGACTTATCAATAAGTTTTTTTTTTATTATTGCCTTGTTCATCAGTTAAAAATAAGACAACTTTGTGTTTATTACACATTTTTTGAAAGAAATCCCTCAAAGTCAAAATTTTGCTGGGGTAAGAAAAATTAAACACCATTTGAAATTGAATATCTGGCAACCCTTAAAACATATCAGCTTAATTTAAACGTAATTTTAAAGGATAATATTTCTACTAAAAAAAGTGTAAAATGAGGTCCCTACCATTAGTACTGACAGAGAAATTGAGCTTGGCTCAAGTTGGCCTTTTTTTAAATCTTCAAAAAGTGATTTCAAAGTTGAGCATCAGGCATTACTGTAAAACAATATTTTCTAAAGATATCACCAAGAATCACACCCCAAAGTATGGCTAACGAATCACCGGACATCCTGTATAGTGACATTAGTGAAATTAGTTTAGTTTTCAATTTTTACTCGTATTTTGTATTTTAAAAATTTTTATTTTCCTTTTATTTGTGCGATTTAGCGTGAAGGAAGTACCAGTCCTGGAAGGACGTCCATTGAATGGTTTCTAAAAGTTTTTTAAAAATCATCCTAGGTGATTTGAGCACAAATTGTGCAAATGTGGGCAGTAAAATATTAAAACATAATTTGTTTTGTTTTGGCATTTTTTTTTCGTATAAAAACTCGTTTGTCTGCAATTTCGTGTTTGAAATGTATCAGTCCTGCTAGGACGTCCAGGTTTATGACCATCCACGACAATTATGTTAGTTTATCGTGTGGAAATAAAAAATAATGAGGATAAAATTAAAAAATTATAATGAAATTAGTTAGTAATGAGTACTTTAAACATTTTAATTTTAAAATTTAGAAAATGTTTCTTCTTCGGCTTTTTTGGTCAACTAATGAAAATTTTGTAAATTAATATACGTTTCGACTGAGTTTTCAGTCGTCTTCAGGTACATTATTGATTATTTTAGGTGTAGGCTTTTGAAGTTTTAGGATTTTGAACAAGAGTAAAATAGCTTTGTTCTCAACTTTTTTTTGGCAGAAATTGTCAGTCACTTAAAAAAACAAAAGAAAAGAAACCTTCAAAACTTTAAAAATTTTGAATTTAAAAATAAAAAAAATATAAAACAATTCAATTTACCTGCAAAAATGTAGCTAGTCCAACAACAACTCCACAAATAACAAAATATAAACTGTATATATTAGTATTTGTTCTTATATAAGTAGAATCATCTGAAGCAAGGATTTGTAGAATTGAACCAAATAATATAGCGAAAGCGGGCATAGCGCAGCCCATGATTACAGACGATATTGAACCAGCTAATATTTGGGGCCATTCTGTTTTATTAAGTTTCATAACATTCAAAAGAGAATATGAACCATCGTTTTCTTCATTTGTATTTAGTGGCTAATTCAATATAGAATTGTTATTATAAATGGTGATAAGTTTAAAAAAAATGTTTTGAGAAATATTTACCACATCTTCTTTTACAATTGCAATTTCGGTTTCGTCTTCATCTTCCACAAAAATATCTGCTTTATCAACCACACCGGGGCTGAAAGCTAAACAAAAGATCAAATAAGTGAATCATTTAATTTCCAATCATGACAAGATTATTTAAAATTATTCAGGAGGTGAAAAAACGTTATATTTATTTAATTGTATGCTAAAAAATTTATTAAAAATAGTTTTCTACTTCTTATAAAATATAGTTTGGTATTTATTTTTCGACCAAATAAATAAAAACAAAATATATGAAAATCAAAAAATTTTCTGAACGTGTTTTGAAAATAAAAGAAAGTGAAATTAATATTTGAATGTGAACTCGTATATATGTAAACAATCGTTGTAAGTTCAATTTAAGCAATTAACACCACAGTGAGCCTACCGAGATCGACACATAGTACCTAATACCTCAATGCTTTTGACAAAGTGTGCACAAGCCCGTCAAGACAGCTTCAGCTCGAGTGGGTAGTTGGTGTAAGATATAAAAGCTTAAATTCACAAATAAAAAAATTTTTTCATTTAGATTTTTTATTTATTCTTTTGATTAAACAATAGTTTTTTTTTATTACGAAACCCGCAATTCGTTTGGAGTTTTTTGAAAAAAATTTATTTAATAACTCATCCGAGGAAGAATGGGCAAAAATATTTTGGATCTGGTTTGGCTGCGACCCAAAAATAAGAAAAAAAAACTTTGCAAATTCGAATAAATAAAGATACCGTAAAATGGTGTTTTTTGCACTATTTTCAGAAATCTTTTCAAAATTGTACTAAAATAATTTTTATCTATTTTTTTATTAATAACATGTGAAATTAAGCATTTTGGGTATGAAAACCGTTTAAATAATAGTTAAAATTCTTTTTTTTTGTGGTTGAAAAGTGGGACAAAGTCGTCCAAGGGATGGGGTTACTTTGCTACATCTGAAAGTTTTGACTATATTTTCTCTATCTAAAGAGCCGGAGAAAAGTTTGTATTTTATTTCAATAGCCGTGATCAAACGGATCATATCTGCAAAAAAAAATTTAAAAAGTTGAAAAACCAATTTTTTTCATTTAAAACGTATCAGCCTCTTTTTATTGCTTCAAAAGCCTTAACATTAAAGTATAAAAACAAAATATATAAAAAGATAGAAAAATGTATAGGCAAAGTAACCCCAAAATCAAAAAAATGCGTGTTCACACAAAAAAAACAACATAAATACCAAAAATTGGATATGACATGTGCAAACGTACCGATCGTACGACGCTACTTCCTGTTAAACAAGTGCAGCAGTAATGCTTGAAAGTAAAGGTCATTTGCCTTCTCTGACCATGCACAGTACTTCAATGTATGCTGTTTGTTGCATTCATAGAAAGTAGTGCACACTGAAAATGAATACACTGCACACCATTCGATCCTTTATAAATTATAATAGAATGAATACACTATTTGGTTTCTCTCCTAGGCTTGAATGCTTGAATCAAATAGAACAGAAGAAGCGTAACACATCGAATACACCGAATGCACCGAGTACAAAATTAAATACATTTGTTTTTTTCTCTTCTAAGTTTTACTTCAAGTTTTACTACAATGGTAGTTGGTCGCTGCGACGGACCAAGAAAAAAATTCTAATTCAATTCTATTGTATCTATGTACGTAATCCCCGCTTAGTTGCACCTGGCTTAATTGAACATCCCGTTTAATTGACTGAAAAAATTGCGTTCGAAAATTTCCCGTATTAGAAGCATAGCTTTTTAGATGGTTAATTGAACCCCGCTTTATTGAATTACTCGCTTAATTGCAGATGAAAAACTAAATATATGGACATTTTTCGGATAATTGGACGCACAAAAAAATTATAATGAAACAAACCCAAAAATAAAATTCAGTTATTGGAAGCACTTAAATTGGCAGCAGTGCTCGCTGAATAAAAAATGACAGCTAGCTGTTGTTTGTTTTTGTTTTTTTTTTGTCACACGAAATTTCAATGTTGGCTGCCGGCGGCGCGTTAATTTTGACAGTAATAAACCTAAATAAATAAAAATGAGTGGAATAAAGTACACAAGTTTATCAATTAAACAAAAACTAAAAATTATAAATGAATCGGGAGAAAAAATAAGACTGAATTGTGTGCCAAATACAAATGTTCCCTCAGCACGCAGAATTTGCAGATTTTTAAGTTGCTGACGATTCTTTAAATTCTATTCTCCCTAATCTAATATCAAATTATACTGCCAGTAATATTTTCAAGCCGATGAGTCAGGCCTCTTCTATAAAGCCTTGCCAACATCAACTCTTACAAAAACAGGAGCCGATGTCCGATATTTTATCTTTTAGTTGACCGACTCGTGCAATTATACGGGTTTCGCTTAATTGAACAGGTCAGTCAATTAAGCGGGCGTTAATTGAACCACCCGGATAATTGACCGAAAAATCTGACAAAATGGTCAGTGCAATTAAGCGGGGAATACTGTACATATAATTTAAACTTATTTTATGATTGTGACGCTTGTATGGCACGTAAAATTACAAATGAGATATCCAAAAATTGGATTTTTTACACAGATGCCATATATGAAAAAAGTTGCGTGTTTTTTAATCAATTCCATGCAAATAACGGTACTTGGTGATTTTTTATAATTTTAATTCTTTTTTATTATTTTTTATAGAATGAATTACATACATGTTAGGGGTATTCATGCAACGGTGGAAAACTCGGATAAACCTCGGAAACCAGATAATTTTATCTCCGCAGAAAAGAGCTGTCAAAATTTGCATGGGAAAAATATTCTGCAAACCAGATAAATTTATCTCACAGAATTGATGCAGAAAGCGAAGAAATAAACCTCATAAAGTTTCGAAAAGTAATTTGTGACGTTTAGTTGTGACAGCTGATTATTTCTCACATTTATGCAAGAATTTTTATGGGGTGCTCATGCAAACGTGAAGCGGAAAATTATATCTTTCTTCGAAGCGGAAAATTATCTCGTTGCATGAATACCCTTGTTGTTAGAAAATATTTAAAAAAAAAACTTGAAAAAACAGTTCAAAAACGTTTAGCTTAATATCTTCGCTTAACGGTAACATACAGTTTTGAAATTTTTACCAAAAAATTAGAATTCCGCATTTTATGAGCTCGTAGAATTTCAGATTTTTCGTATAGCTATAGAAAATAAAAAAAAATGAGATGGTTGAAATAAACTACAAAAAGAAAAAAAAAAACATTTCGCCTCATTGAATAAACAAAGTAGAATTTTATACTGTAAAAAGGAAAAAGCATGATTTGTTTTTTAATATACTGAGTTGGTTTAGAGTTTTGTGTCCACATTCAAAAATTAAGCTCTTGAACTAAGCTTTCAAACGGTACTAAATGTCAAATAAATAAATAAAGTAGAATTTTCAAATTTTTAAGCGCATTATTCGCTAACCATGACAATATTCGCTATTATTGGCCATTGATTGGTATAAAAGTTCATTTATTTTGGAATCTATTCAGTTCATCGAAAGTGACCAATAATGAAATTTCATTGGATCACTATTGCAATTATTTTTTGGTCTAATTGCAATCTTTGTTGCAATATTTTGCCTAAGCCCCATAGCTTGCAGCAATGTGTCCATTAAAAAAAAATGATGTACTCTCATTCCTAGACGCTAGGTAGACCAAAATGTCCGTTTTCCTTTCGATTTTCCCTCAGGGCGGAATAAACATGCAATAAAGCAAAAGTGTTGAGCCGATCATAAGGTATGATTTTAAACGACCAAATATAAACTATAGTACTATCATGGCGAGTTTTTTTAGGGTTGCATGGACCCTTATGGTGGCGCTGCAAAACTTGAGGTGTAAAATCCGATTTGGGGAGTCTTTAAGCGTCGAAAATTGGTGGTAGGAGCAAGAGGAAACTAATTTTTGGAAAAGCAAAAGGAATACGGTCTACATTCTACAACGAATGGTTCTAGTAGCTTGAAGAAACTGGAAGAATCATCTATAAATCTTGCATTTAGTGATAATAATAATAATAATTGATCAAATATTTTAAACAATGATTTTCTGTAAAAATCTTTCGGTGTTTTGAATTTTTAATTTTCTGAAGTAGCATCATCGTTACGTTTTGGTGCTTTTCGCTAACGGGGCAATTGTGGTTCTTCAACTTCAAGATCAACAAATGCTGCTATGGAATTTTTAAAAATTTTCTCAAATTTTGAATCACGGGAAACGTCAAGGAAAACAGAGCAGCTTCTACTTTTTGAAGCGATTCCACAACGCTGAGATAGAAAATGCGGCAAGAGTACGATAACTCAGGCGACAAAGTTTAACGACGGATTTGTATAGAACTGTCAAAAATAAGCATTTTTTACTACGGGAGGGGGGGGTCTATCTCCCCCCGTTTAGGCGGTAGGGGCAGTTTAAAAAATATATGCGTTAAATGGAAAAAAAATAATTTAAAAATAACGGTAATACTTACAATTAAGTATTGTACGTTTTTTTAAAGCCTACATTCTATTCTATTAGCCAGTTTTTAAATCAAGTCAAAACTATGCATAGTTTTTGAAAAATTTAATTTTAAACTCAAAATTTGAGTAAAAAAAAGTTAAAAAATAATTTTAAATTTCAATATTTCAAAACCATAAGTTTATAAATAACTTTTTTTTTAATAGTTTGTTGTTCTTATTAATATTTAATCAAAAACAGAAAACTAAATCATTTTATGTCTTTTAGTTTTTGAGAAAATTGAAAATAACCACAACTACTATTTCAATTTTTTATGTTTTTTTTTGCTTGAGCGGTCTTATTTTCATAGTAATAATGGTAGGTGCGAGTTTGGGTACATGCAACAGTGGGGTGTGTGCGAGTTTGGGTATATACAACAGTGGGCTGCGTGGTGAAACCCCCCTGCTTGGGCTCACTATAGGATTTGGGGGGGTGCAAAGTGGGGTGAGTGCAAGTTGGGGAGCATGCGAAGTTTCTTTTGCGTTTAAATAAGCTGAATTTAATAAAAATTCATCTATCCCAGGTATATCTTAATCCATATTCGATTATTACTATCAAAATAAGACTACGTAAATACTCAAGCAACGAAAAAATAATTTAATTAAAATTTAATTTTCTCGAGAACTAGAAGACATAAAATCATCCAGTTTTCAGGTTTTGATAAGGAATTAATAAGAGCATCAAATTCTATAAAAAAAAATTATATTAAATTTTATGGTTTTGAGAAATTACACTTTAAACTTTTTTTTTGTGTTTTTTTTTCTCGAATTTTGAGTTTGAAACTAATTTTTTCGAAAACTGTGCATACATTTTGCCTGATTTAAAAATTGGCTTAAAGTACAAAATACTGGCTGTAAAAAACAGTATTAAATTCAATTGTAAGTATCACCGTTATTTTTTAAATATTTTTTTTCCATTTAACGTACATATTTTTTAAATTGCCCCTACCGCCTAAACGGGGGGAGATAGACCCCCCCCTCCAATAGTAAAAAATGCTTATTTTTGAAGGAAATTGCCCCTACCGCCTAAACGGGGGGAGATAGACCCCCCCCTCCAATAGTAAAAAATGCTCATTTTTGACCGTTCTATACAAATCCGTCGTTAAACTTTGTCGCCTGAGTTATCGTACTCTCCCCGAAAATGCATTTAAAAAACTCCATGTAGTCATAAAAGTCTGACGCTTTGGCTGATACCGCAATTTCCTGATCTATCAAGCAATCATGGAAAAATTGTATCAGCTGAGCATACTTTGCTCTCACTGTCTTGAGGGATTTAATGCGTACAACTTATAAGAAGAATTTAAGATGCTCACACATTCTCATAAAATCAGACTATTTGAGTTTTCATTATGTAGGTAACTCTTTTGCAGAGTATAATACACTATACAGAATATGCACACTATAATCTATAAATAATAACCACGTTGGTGAGAGTACACGGAATGAATTCACATGGCGAAAAACCGTCCACTGTTGACGTCGCGTCGGTCGTTTTTTTTACTTAATTTTTTTTTTCAATAATGAGATTGAAAATAAAAGTACTGAAATTTCGAGTGGGCAATTTACCCTTGAGTGGGTTTTACTACCCACACTACCCATATTACCTGCCGGGCCTTAGTGTGCATGGAAGTCCTTTGGTCTTTGCGGTCACAGTCAGAGTTAAGAAATTTTTGGAGCTCTAGTAATAGAAAAAATTATTTGATTTGGATGAATAGTTTGGCTTGTAGCGCGAATAAAAGTGTACAACTTTCGCAGTGTTAAAAAAAAAAAACAATTATAACTTGGTTGCGTACAGCTGTGAGCCGTCCATATGTACATAAATACATACATACATACATACTCTTGTCAATTACTGAAATAATAAAAAATTTATGCACTTTTTTAAGCTGTTTAATTTCGTTTTTTTTGGAACAAAACTTTTTTCACATTTTTGAGACTTTAAGCTTTGAGGAGTAAAAAAAACATCATTATTCGTCAAACCAAACTCGACGGATAAATAATCTTTATATGTTTATTAACAAAAAATCCGAAAACAATTGCATAAAGTTGGATAGAGCTGAGCTAAACATTTGGTTTCAGTAAATTTTTTCTGGGTTTTTTTTTGCAGCAAAAAAAGTTTTTAGGTAGGTAGCACAAGTTTACAAGTTTTTAGCACATATTTTTTTATTTAATGTTGAGTTGAAAAACAGTCTTAATAATGTTTAAGTTCAACAGAATTTTAAATAACATGTATTTGTAAACATCAACCTAGAAGTTCAGCTGCATTTACTTAGAATTCTTTGAGCTACATATGTAGATTTGATTAATGTTCGCATTTGTTTTTTGGTTAAAACTTAAAACTTAGAAGTTTGTTTGAATATCTATTTATGTTTATACGGTAAATATCAACAAACTTAACTTTACAGGTAAAAAAAAATCAAACCTATTCATTGTGATAAAAATTTTAAAGTATACCTACCTATAGTAAAAAAAACATTTGAAATGGTTCTTTTTTCTCCACCCTTCTACTCGATTTTGTTTCAAACACACAAAAAGTACTACCGCATAAACAATTCTATGAGACAGCCCGCACATGAGCGACTACTTTATCCTCGATTCGAGTTTCGAGCAACTAAAAATAACACTTGTGTGTTATCGTACTTTTTCTGAGATAAAAATTTAATGAAGCTGAAGATCGCTGCATTTTTTTTCTTTTTTTTCTTTTAGAGTTGCAGCTCTCGAAAAGTATCAATGATATTGGAAAATTTTAAACACCAAAATGTTGGGCACAAAATTTCCCAGGGGCGATATCCGCTACTTTTTAAAAAATTTATCCCGTTATATTTGTTTTTAATGGGTTTTTAATCTTTTCAGATTATTTCTTTGATTAGACGTGCAGATAGACGAAACTAACGGTAAAAATAAAAAACAAAAAATTGTATCGTGTAGAGCGTCTTTTACTCTAGAGGCGATGTTCCTTATTTTTTTTTTTTTTTTTACTAAGCGTTTTTAACCATGAAACATAAAAACAAAACTCACAAAACTTTATACCGTTATAACTTCGGATCACCTAACGGTACCAAAAAAAAGTACATAGAAAAATTAGATTTTTTCAACTCTAGAGGCGATGTTTTTTATTTTTTTAAAATTCATGTTCTAAAGCCATTAATTTGCATTACAACAAATTATAATAATTTATTATTTATCAAAATTATTATTACTATCAAAATAAGACTAAGAGAACTAAAACCTCAATTAAAAGGAGAAAAATTGATGGTAAATGAAAAAACATTTTATTACGATAAAAACAACATTCTAACAAGTGACAGCGAAGATGGATTGACGTTTCTCAAACAACTGATCGGGGATGTTATTGAGGGTACATATGAGTCAAAATCTAATGGTGGAAACACAATGGAAGCGAATTGCAGCGGCGCCGGTGGCGTAACAAAAGCAAGAAATCAATATTGTAATTTTTAATAAAAAAGCCGTCTGCCATAATAATGTAAATAAAAATGTAAACACCAATATAATTAATATTAATATAGTTCCTATTAAAATTTCAATACTTGCGTATAATGTTTCAGGTTTAGTCAATAAAAATTTATATTATGATTTTTATAATTATGTTAACAGTTTTGATATAATTTTTCTGTTCGAAACCTTCGTAATTGAAAACAATTTTGATAAATATGAAAGTAAATTTAAGGACTTCGAATTTGTATGGATCTCAGCGATAAGAACGAGTACGCGTGGAAGAGCTAGTGGAGGTTGTTATTTTGGATATAAGAAAACCATCAAAAACTTAGGTTGCAAGTTCGAGATTAAAAATGAAACAACATTCTTACAACTAAACAATGAGAACGAAAAAATGATAATTATTCCGACATACATTAACTGCAACAATTGGGAATCAGATTTCGAAAAGTTGTACGAATTTTTGCTAATGAATGACAATCCAAATGTACTTGTAGTAGGTGATTGCAACGCAAGGACTGCGGCTGAAGCGGGGTTTGAAAATGAGGAAGTGGAAATAGCACGTCAATCAAAGGATGAAATGTGCAATGCACGAGGAAAAAAATTGCTTGACCTGTGTAATACATTTGGACTCAGAATTTTGAATGGAACCTCAACGTCAGATAAGGATGGTGAATTCACATTTGTTGGAAGTCAAGGTAGCTCAGTAATAGATTACAGTTTAGCTGGAGGTGCTATGGTGGAGTTTATACGCGATTTCAAAGTAGACGCGATACCATTCTCGGATCATTTTCCCACCAATACGATGATGCAAGTAGTTACCAATGATGAGTCCGGTACAAGAAATCTACGGATGCTACCAAAATTGAAATGGAATGTTAACAGAGCAGCTGTATATCAGAGAAACCTAAACCTTTCACTAAGTCAGGGAATCAATTCTGGTATGAGTGCTATTGCAAGTTGCATAAAAGCGGCTTACCCGGCAAGCAACAATAACAACAAAAAGTTCACTCCTGTAGAAAAATGGTTTGATGATGACTGTAGACGTGCGAGACAGAGGTCATTTGCGTGGTTAAAGTCATTTCGTGTTTATGGAAGTCATTATATTAAGAGCAAGTATCTGGAAGCAAATAGAGAGTACAAAAACATATGCAGGACTAAAAGCAATACCTTTTATAATGAAGAGGCTAGACGGCTAGCACAATGCAAGAAGTCATCGGATTTTTGGAAAGTGGTGAAAACATTAAATGGAGAGGAGTATAAGATACACAGAGACTTAACACCTGACGTTCTCTTGTCGCACTTTAAAGAGCTTTTGAATCCATCAACCGTCAATCCAACAGTTTCCTATGCAGAGCCATACATTGAAAATAGCATACTAGATGCGTACATAACTATTGAGGAAGTTATAAATACTTTAAAAAAACTAAAGGATGGAAAAGCGGCTGGATCCGAGGAATCCCAGCTGAATTCTACAAATACGGAACCAATGAGCTGATAATACGATTACCTCGGAGTTTAATTACATTTTGGATAGTGGATCTGTACCCGAATTGTTTAAGGAGTCCTTAATCTTCCCTATCTACAAAAAAGGAAGTACTCAAAACCCAGACAATTATCGTGGAATAAGTTTTTTGAACGCCTCTTACAAAATTTTTACGTCAATTCTGCAACGACGACTTAATTTGTGGATTACCCAGAATGGATTATTGAAGGAGTTTCAAGCCGGTTTCAGATCAGGTTACTCCACGGTCGACCAAATATTCGTTCTTCAGAGCATTGCCGATAACTTCCTACGAAACCAAAAGAAACTTTACTGTTTCTTCGTGGATTTTAAAGCAGCCTTCGATGCGGTGGACAGAAATGCACTCTTTTACAAGCTGTATGGATTAGGGATGTCCAGGAAATTCGGTAAAGTCCTCAAAAATATATATAATGATACCAAATCCGCGGTTTGGAATGGAGAGGAAATTTCTGAATGGTTTCAGACTGAAACAGGCGTTCGACAGGGGTGCTCGTTGAGTCCTCTTTTATTTGCGCTCTTTGTGGATGACCTTACCGACAACATTGGAGGAGGAGTTGAATTCGCCGGGACATTGATCAAAGCACTTTTCTATGCCGATGACATCGTGCTGTTTTCTAATTCACCCCAATCACTGCAACTGATGATAAACCAACTGCATAGGTACTGCGTAACGTGGAATCTAAAGGTCAATCTGAGTAAATCCAAAATAATGATTTTTAAAAATGGAGGTGGAAGAAACTGCTCAAATGAAAGATGGAGCTACGATTCGAACTGGATTGAGGTAGTGAGGGAATTCAATTATCTAGGAGTGTGCTTTACAAAGAATCTTAGTATGGAAAGACATCTTAGCGAAAAACTTAAGAAAGCAAAAAGTGCAATTGGGACTTCCTGGGCAAAGTGTTTCTCAAACAAGGCTATAGCACATAGTAGCAAATTCCGTGTATTTGAAGCAGTGTCTGAGTCTATAATGCTATACGCAGCACAGGCTTGGGGATACAAACAGTACGAGAGTGTGGAAAAACTGCTAAGATTTTTTATTAAAAGAATATTTCATCTTCCCTACAACACACCAAATTACATGGTCTTGCTGGAAACTGGATTATCACCGCTTTTTATTCAAACCCTCAAACTACATATAGACTACATTCTCAAAGTTTTGCAAATGCATAGTGAAAGATTACCGAAGAAGGCAGCCCTGTATGCAATCAATCAAAGAAGTAGTTGGTACGCAGAATGGCATGAGTTGGCTTTATGGTGTGAAATTTCACTGGATTTGGATGTCGGTAACGCTGATGATTGCAGAGTTAAATTGTATAAATTGATTGCGACGGTTGATGAAAAGCTACGTAGTCGATGTATAGAAGAAGCTTCAAATTCAACTCATAGATTAATTTACAAACATCTGAGTCATAATCTTGGTCCAAATAATTATTTTAGAGATGAGAACAGTATAGAGGTTATTTCTATGATGATGAGACTTCGAGGGGAGCTCATGCATCTTAACTATATTCCGCATAGGGAGGATCTTCCAGGACAATGTTGTTTATGCAACCAGCGAGAAAGAGAAGATGTTTTTCACTTCTTAGGAAAATGCCCTGTACTGGTAGAAAGTAGGAGAATCTTTCTGGGATCTAATTACCTTACGGAAGAGGAAATGATAAGACTTTTAAATGAGATGACGGTGGATAAACTTTTTGGGTATTGCAAAGTGGCTGCATCATATCGGAACAGAATACTCTGCGAAAGCTTCTAAAAACACATCGAGTTAAAAATAATACAAATTCAGACATTTTTGTTTATTAATTTCTTGCCTTTTAAAATAATGGGAAAACCAATGAGCTTTATTATATTTATTTTATTATATATTAATTTGATCTTGTCAACCTGGCAGACGGCATTGCCATGCTAATATTGATTTTGTAATCTGTAAATATGTTAAGAAATAATGAAAATAAAATCTATCTAATCTAATCTAATCTAATCAAAATAAGACCACTCAAGCAAAAAAAACATAAATAAATTTAAATAGTAGTTGTGGTTATTTCAATTTTCTCAAAAAGTAAAAGGCATGAAATCATCTAGTTTTCAGTTTTTCATTGACAATTAATAAGAGCAACAAATTATTTTTAAAAAAACTTGTGGTTTTGAAATATTGAAATTTAAAATTTTTTTTACTCAAATTTTGAGTTTAAAATTAAATTTTTCAAAAAGTATGCATAGTTTTGACTTGAATTAAAAACTGGCTAATAGAATAAAATATGTGCTTTAGAAAAACGTATAAAACTTTGTTGTAAGTATTACCGTTATTTTTTAATTATCTGTTTTCTATTTAACGTACATATTTTTTAAATTGCCCCTAACGCCTAAACGGGGGGAGATAGACCCCCCTCCTATAGTAAAAAATGCTTGTTTTTAACTGTCCTATACAAATCCGTCATTAAACTTTGTCGCCTGAGTTATCGTTCTCTTGCTGATCAAACGCTTTTAAAAACAGGCATTTAAATCATAAAATGACGTTTGTTCGATACAAAATACGTAATTTTAAAATTTAAAAGCCTGTTAAATAATGCTACAATCGATCGTAAGTTAATGTAATATTGAATGAATGTCAGCAGAAGATTCTGATATACACATTTTCATTTGGTTGTAGTTAAATAATGACATTTTAAGCTTACCTATACTTTCATCTCCTAATTGAGTGGTCACCAGATTAAAATATTGTCCTTTGAGGTCCATTAATTGTTTATGTGTTCCACTTTCCACAACTTGCCCTTTATCTATAACAATGATTTTATCTGCTCTACGGATTGTAGATAATCGATGTGCAACTATAACGGTTGTTCTTCCTTCACTTGCCTTTTCAAGGGCAGCTTGTACTTTTGCTTCGCTAGCAGTATCCAATGCAGAAGTGGCCTCATCCAAAAGCAAAATTTCCGGATTACGAACAAGAGCTCTTGCTATTGCAATTCGTTGTTTTTGGCCTCCAGAAAGCTGAGCTCCTCGTTCACCAACCAAAGTTTCGTATCCCTTTATTAGTTAAGATTTGACAAAAAAGAACAAAGTAAACATATTAAACATTTTTGAAAAGCAAAATACTTTATTATTACATACTTGAGGAAGCTTTTTAATAAAAATGTGAGCATTAGAAGCTTTTGCAGCTTCCAAAATGTCATCCCTTGTTGCATCTTCTTTGCCATATCGAATATTTTCATATATAGTTGTACCAAACAATACTGGTTCTTGGCCTACAACACCAATTCTCTCACGCAAACTTTGTACATCATATTCTTTGATATCGACATTATTAATGAGGACATTTCCACCGTTAGGGTCGTAGAATCTTTGTAAAAGTTGAATGCACGTCGACTTTCCACATCCAGACGATCCAACTAATGCAACAGTTTCACCTTTTTTAATTTTAAGGTTGAGTTTTCGTAAAATCTGCAAAACAAATTTATTGTAGGTAGGTACAAAGTATAGTAGTTAAACTGACCTGAATATCTGTTCGAGTGGGATATTGGAATTCAACATCTTTAAACTCTATCTCCTCGAGATTACCCTCTGGTTGTTTTCCTCTTCGTAAAATAGGATTGATCTTAGGTTCCTTCTCAATAAGATGATAAATCTTTGCACTAGCACCTTTTGCAATTCCAAATGCTTCAATATAAGGTGCTGCCATACCAATGTTCATAGATCCCATCATTACGGAAAAAAATACCTAAAAAATATTTAATTTTTTTTAAGTTGTATTCACTGAGCGCTTTTTAATACAAAAATTTCTCTTTTATGCGCTAATGAGGGAGGAGTCTAAATGAGCTGCGATCTGCGTCTGCGAATTGCGAATAGTAATATAATTTGAGATTTCATTCCTATGAATGGTCGCAGAGACAACACAAAAGCAGTCAAATTTTTTTTTGAAGTTCAATTCGTGCGAATTATTTTTTCCCGTAGTAGTTTTAACTCATTATACGCAATATTTTCTATTTTAATTTGTAAATATGTTTATTTTTTCACACAATCAAACAATTAAAATAAGAATAAGTAGATATTTGCTTTAGAAAAAAGCTTTAAAAGAATTATTCGCAGACGCAGGTCGCAGCTCATACGAATAGCACTTAAGAACAGTCTCCTAATTCAAAATATTCCTCTTCATAAGCTTATAAAAAGGAAATTTTCCTGACGTAGCCAAGAAGCATTTTAAAGTTAACCAGTCTTAGCTTAGAAAAATGTCTTACAGTAATCATTGTTCCGGGAGTGTAATTAGAAAAGCCTTCAACGCCATTATTTGCTTTTATGACCAATCCAACACCATACCAAAAGGCTAAAGCGTAAGATGCGTAGATAAAAAACCATAATAGTCCAAATCCAAGACCAGAGAAAAATCCTCGTTTAACATTTATTTTCCGTGCATCTACTATATTCGTTCGATATGCTGCTGACTCTTTTTCTTCGCCTTCAAATGCTTTTACAGTTCGAATTCCGCTTAAAGCCTCTTCAGCAATGTTACCTCCTTTAGCATAGACATTTAATTCTTTTTTTGATAGCTTAGCTGTAATCTATAAAATTTTAATATAAAATTAAACTAATATTTTAAACTAAATAAATAAATTACAATTGAATAAATATTTACGTGATCTTATCTATTTCTATGCGTTTTTAAACGAATTTTTATTTATCTTTCGTCTAACGTAAACTAAGCTCTTATCATAAAGCTAACTTTGAACTGTGAGAAGGTTATTTATTCTCAAATTAAGATTTGAAGATCGGTTATTTGAAATGAAGAAAAAGGCATGGAGAGAGAATTAGAAATTGTTGGGCTAAATATCAACACGGCAAAAAAAAAAAACAAGAATTAACCGTCGAATGAAGAAAGCAAAGGTACCTTCGGGATGCCGTTCATTCTGCGTTCATCCACCACTAAAAAATGGTTTATGGAACTAGCTCAACACTGGCCCTTAACAAACAATATATATATATGTATATTTTAGTTGTTTTATTCGTTTCTTACCTTTTATTATCTGAAACACATTTGATACATATATAAAATTAAGATCTTGTTTATGACTTTCGACAATTACTATAACAATCGATCCACAGACAGTTACAAAAATGAACTCAGCCTTTCGAATCAAAAGAATTGGTTTTATATTTAAATCAATGAAGATCTTTTGGTTTAAATTTGGAAATATTAAAAATAATTTAGACGAATTACTTTTTCCTAAGTTATACAATTTTGTAGTACACATTTTTAATTTTCCCCATAGAAGCGCACATGGGGAGAGGTTTTTCCAAGTTTGGAAAGTGTTTTAAAGAGCTTTTTAGACATAATCTCTGGAACTGGAATATAACCTATTTACATATTTATTGTTGCACTGAAAAACTATATAGTACATACATATTATTTATACAATTTATTTGACTACTTACCATTCCAACTACTGACAAAGATATGAGAGTGACAGGAAGACTTGTCAGACACACCAAGGCTAATTGCCAACCTTTAACGAAAGCTAATATTAAAGACGATAAGAAAGCTACAATAAAGTTCGTGAATATCACAACTTTTTCTCCCAATCCATCCTCCATTTTTGTTAAATCTCTGCAATTTAATAATTTATTATTCCATAAACGAGATTGTTGAGAAATCTTTTATTAATTTCAAACATACTCATTCATTCGGCTGGCTACTTCTCCACTCTGATGAAAATCGTACCATGACATGTCCTGATGTAAGACAGCTTTGAAAAATTTTCCTCGAATGGTGTAAATCTAAAATACGGAGTATAGTTTATTGTTGTGGTTATTTTATTCATATTATGTGTATTATTTTACACACCTGAGATTGAGCTGCATAATTAAATAGTGCAATGGATAGATAACTGCATACTAACATAACGGCACCAATGCAAGCATTTTGTAGGGCAAAAGTTTTTACAGCTTCAAGTAATTGATCACTTTCAACACTTCTTGCATTTTCCTGTCCTACCAAGTACAATCCGTATTTAACCATTGCCTGCATATTTTAAGTTTAATTATTAAATGGTATACATACATAAGTACCTTCAGTAATTTGGGTTTTAAAAAAAGATCATAATGGATGGGCCTAAAACTGCTTCAATTTAAGTAAAATAAAATTATCCAATTTAAATTTTCATTCTTAATAATTATACTAACTAAAAAAACATGTACATAACAGATTATCAAAAACAACGAAAACTTTTCTTATAACAAAATGCTAAAGCCAAGAAATTGAATTTTTAAACCAGAAGTAAGAACATTGGTTCTTAGAACTTTTAATTACAATATCAAAAAAAATTAGATAATTTAGTAGCTTATAATGACTCTATAGGCTTAACAGTGTACAAACAAAAATCTAAAGAAATTAGATAATTATTGATTTAATATTCATTTGGAATCAGTTTGGTCTCCCACTTTTATTAGTCCAAGGACTTTACACATCAGTTGTTTATTATGTTAAGCTATTGTTGTATTCCCATTCCTATCTGAGGAAATCGAAGAGCGTTGAACTCAATGCACTACTTGTTGTTCTGGTTGCATTTATATTGCAACAAAACACTATTAACCCAAGTTTTGAACATCGGACGCAACTTTCGCCTTATTTTCAGTTATAGGTGATTTTAGCCCTTAATAACTATTTTTTTTTAATACAAACCATTATCGCAGACAATGGTAACTAGATTTTCTTTAATTTGAGTCCAATATTATATGTCCGATTGAGTCCAATACTATATGTAGTTTCAATAAACACTGCCTAAATTAATAAATTCAAGCGATTTCTAATTGGATGAGTCAAACAAAATCGAGGGCTTCATGGCTAAGGTCCACGGTAGCAATTCGGCTGGCAAATGATACATGCTGCGTTCAGGCACGCATTGTCATCCATTTTATTACTGTGATTGCTTTTTAATGCCCATTGAACCTTTAAAAAAAACACCTACATATTATTATAGATATTTTATCTATAATAAACGTGTCGTTATCCGCACTATAGCAGTAGAAAAAAATTTTGTTTCGAAAATGTAGTCAGCAGTCTGAAAAAAGTGGAATTCTTTTTTATTATATGTATAGGATCTTATCTGGATCACATCACATAGATAGTAAAATGCTGGCGACTTCTATTAACATGATATTATTTTCGCTAATAATTATGATATTTGATAAAAAAATATTATTTTACATTTTACCCGGTAATTGCCTGTAAAAACAGGATCCTGTAAAAACAGGAATTATAAATTTCCTACAAATTATCGGTACGACTAAAATTTCAGCAAAATTAGAAAAGCACATAACACAGGGCCGTATTTAGGAGGAGTAGGAGTGGACTCTGATGGACATAAAAAGTGAAGGGTGCAAGTTCCATGAAATTTTGAGACAAAAATGTTTTTCTTTTTTCTTAAACTGAAATTTACTAAATACAATATGATGTTAAAAACATAAATAAAATATGAAAATAAAACTTTTCTTTGTCCAACGTTTCTACAGAGTTTTAAGTCTTACCTGTGAATTCTAGAATTTTCATTTTTCAGTGATTTACCTTTTGCCCTTACCCTGTTCATATTTGTTTATTTTATAATATGCCCGAATACTATTGAAAATATTTTGTAAAACAAAATAGCCAAATCGCTTTTAATCTAGTATACATTTTTTTTTGCTAGAAATAATAATTAGGCTATAAGTATGTAATTTAGTTTGCATACAAATAATAATTCTTTCGATTTCAAAATGTCTCATTGAGTAGAATATGTACTATGTCTTCTATTGTTCTCATCATATATGTACATAATGTATATTTTTAAATCTAACAAAGGCTAAACTTAAAAAAAAATCAAAATCAGAATATAAAACTAAATTATTATTATATTATATTATATTATATTATATAAAATATTATCGCAGACTTAAAAAATAATTGCATAAAACGGCTTAAAATCAAAATTACATGTAATATGTAACAAAATAAAAAATATAGTTTTTCTTTGAGACATCACAGTGAACTTACATCGGTCAAGTTTCCAAATATTAAACTGTTTAAAGGAGTAGTTATTCCAGTTGCTATAGCACATATCATACCCACAAAATACATAGATTTATCCGTGCAAGTCGAATATTTGTACTAAAATTTGTTATAAATCAAATAATTACGAGAAATATAAATGTTTATTTTAGTAAACTAACCATACTTAAGAAAGGCACTTCAGGTGCTTCATCCTCCTTTCTGGCTTTTGATTCTTCCTGAGTCTCCTTGCGTTCTTTCTTTTGTTTAGAGCTATGTACGTACACATAGAATTAAAACAAATAATGAAGTTTTTATATTAGTTTTTAAATTTTTAATTAAATAGGCAGCTAGGCTCGTTAATCTACTATTACCATGTAATTTTTATTTACTTGTTAATAAATAATAATAATAATGATAAACAACTTGACGCAAAATAAGAGTAAGATAAAGTACTTTTTTAAATTATTTGAGTAGATAATAAAGTCCAAGATAATTTTTTGACAAATACGAGTATAAGTAGTCAAAATAAAACCCATTAAATCGTTAGCGGCTCCTGATAAATTTATAAATTTAATACTCACCAAAAAGCATTTTTAAAAGGGGTTTGATTGAAGTATCTTTCAGTCCCGTGAAAAATGTCTTCAAGAAATTTTTTTAAAGATTTTATTTTTTTGGGGTTTTTCAAAAACCATATATGTATGTAGGTACATATGTATATACAAAAACCGGGCTAATTCTATTTAGTATTTATGAACTGGATGAAGACGAATTGTTTTGTCGATACAGATTTGACAAAATCACTGTCTAGTTTCACCATATTCCTTAGCAAAGGCTTTCTTTTATTTTTATTAAAAAAAAAACAAAAAAAAATCGGAGTCGGAGTTTCCATTTATCCATTGATGGAAATTATAATACCTTTTCCTTTGGTTTATGTTACGGAGCTTTCAAAATTGAAGCTTAGAGCTTTTGAGAGAATATATTTTAAGTTAAAGGAGTTAAAAAAAGTGTTGTCGCTGCTTCGAATTATTTGTATGTTTTTTTTTGTGATTTATTTTTACGTTAAAAGAGATTATTCCTACGAGGGAACTTTAAAAAAACACGCCTAATATCTTACCTCTTGGTGGTGTGGAAAGAGATAAATTTAATCTAATACATACATACATTGTATATAAATTTGCATAGTACTATCATCGGCACGTTCCACACGTCGGCCCCCAAGCGATCACATCACTTACTAATTTTTTGGTTACTGTTTCTGTTTATAAACAAGGAGATGGAGATAGCTTAAAGAAATTCATAATAGTGAGGTTGAAAGAAAAATATCCTATCTTCCCTGTACTGCAAATATAAATTGAACAGAGTAAAGTACTATCAGCTTTTAATTGTAAGACATTTTCATGTTACACTACTTACGTATTACCTTGTATACTTAAAAAACTGTCGAATATTATTAAAATTGATAGTAATCTATTATCTATGTGAAAAATAATTTTAAGACAAGTTATAATAAATTTTTGCTGAAAAGAAGAAGTCGTGATTTTCAATTATTTTATTTTATTTAAATACCTAATCTCTCATATAATAAAGGTTGTTATTATGATTGATAAGTTCGTAGGTATTCTTATGAAACCACGAAGGAATATGATAAAAAAAAATCACGGTCACAATTTGCATATTAATTCCAACAACATATAACCCCCGGGGATTATCCAGAGAGTTCTCAGACTTAAATTAACCAACGGATAGAGGTGGACTATGACAGATATTTTCCTACAGGTTATCGATAGATTGTATAGAAACTTAGTTTTTCTTCCGTCACGACGCGGCGTCCTTAAATCTTGGTCAGTTCCCCAGGATTTAGAAAAAATACAACTTATATAAAAAAAAAATGCATTTTTAAGAATATTGCTAACACATTTCTTTAACGATGAGGAACATTGGCAAAATTATTTGTGAATTTTGTACAAACCCAATAGAATTGAAATTGCTGACAAATAAAAGCTTATAAGTTTCAAAATTTGCGCAGAGATGTACATAGGTAAAACCTGATGTGTTAATTATGTGCCTGTTAACTCAAGTGATGATTATTTGTGTTTTGAGTAATTTCGATTTTTTTAGTTTTAATATCTTGGAAATGAGATTAAAACGAAGGATCTTGTGGTGACGACAAATAAGCTTAGGATGTATAAAGTGGCTGGAAAAATTCCACTGTGATTGTAAAATTCCACGTAAACAAAAAGAAAGGCTCTATGCGGCGCTTATAAATAAGGTTCACAGCGTTTGAAAAAGTACAAGACTACAGCGGATTAACAGTTGCTATGTTGGAGATGCTTCGGATGACAGTGGGGGTGACGAGTGACAAAGCACTATCGAAAAAGAAGAAAGAAAATCCGCGGAAGCCTTTACGTCAAAAATATTATCTTGAAAAAAATACAGCATGATCAACTTGGTATGTTCGGTCATATACAAAGGAAGTACCTTGAGAACCCAGTTCAAAAGGCGATAGCAGAGGACACGTTTCAAAATTATATCAAGAACCGGCGAAACCCTTGTGGAGCCCTATATACTCGGGATCATGGTAGTCTTCGTTAAAATAGAAAGAAGAGCCGTTTTTCAAGTTATGTAATGTTCGAAATATTTACAGGTAAATTATAGCTTAGTTAAAAGTTATAAAATATAAAGATATAAATTATGAAACTGTTTGCTTCACTATGAGTATAAAGGATCAAAATAGTTTTTTTTTAAATACTTATATATTTTGAAATACATAAAGAATTTGTGTTCGCAAAATCTAGTATTAAGGAGATAATTTGGATATTTTTTTCAATATTTTAATGAGACCAAAAATAATAATACACTCTGTAGCTAACAAGTAACTAATATTTAAAAAAAACACACTTGAAAAGAAAGATCCTTGAAGACATTTCACATAAAATCATAATATTCCAAAAGATCGTTGTCGTGAAGGCAGAAGCGTTCAGTAGAGGTATTTCTTAAAATTATCAACTTCTAAAAGTAATGATGGATAGTTAATGCAAAAGTCTTAAAGATAACTCCCTGATAGGGAAGGTATTTATTTCATTCCAAATCTGCAAGTCAGAGCTTTATACCCTCAACTGATAACGCCAATAAATCATTCATAAACATTTATTAGATACTTTCCAATCAATATACTATTTCACAAAAAGGCTAACGTAAGTATCCAATTTCGATATCAACTATATATTATCAATGTTACGTTTTGTTTAATATTTACTGTTAACACAAAACCGAAGAAAAAAAATTATTTAATCGCAATCTTAGCTCCGTACTTTTAATCAAAATGTAATTTTTAAAAACTTCATAGACTAACCAACCTTCTTTATTAATGCATAGGCTAATTAATTTGATCACAATTAAATCAGAACAAATTTGTGCATAATGTAAGTACTTACAATATACTCGTAGATGTATTCTTCTCTTTTGAATTTCCATTTTTAGTTGTTTCTTCTAGTATAATATTAGCATTGTAAAAGGACGGATCATCCTTCTTTTGGTCTGTCGAGCCCATTCGAATGGATGTTGATTTATTTTTCGATGTTTACGCGAACCAGGAACAAATCAAACTGATATAATTTTGCGCAGACATAGTACTATTTTGTAAATAAATATGGTTAATCAATAGCCCGTATCATAAGAATGATATGTTATCAATTTCTTCGATTATGAATAACTACTATGTATTAGTTTGCGTATGAATGTAGCCAACAGTGTCAAAAGCTCTTAATATCTACTTATTATTCACATTTATAAAAATATTGGCACGATTAAATTCGTACGACAAAATTTCATATTAGTACAACTATCGCCTTGTTTCCTTGGTACTTAGAAAAAAGGTCACGTATTGCGCTTGATGTCAACAAAATGACGAGCTTTTAATAAAATCTCATTAATTTCCGATTCAACAAATATTAAACATACTCGTATAATGACTTTTGTTCCATACAAAATACGTCATTTTAAACTTTAAAAGCTTGTTAAATGTTTATGAAATTAGCCATGAGTCTATTAACGATTCAGTCTACAAGGAGTACCTATGTACTACATCGAGACTAATGTGCATTTCTCAGACCTTAAAAAGTTGCAGCTTGAAGATCTTACCCTTTGATTTTCAAACCAAGCGCAATAGTTCTGTTTTGAACTATGTATAAATTATTAAAATTCAATAAAATTTATTTTAAAAAAATATTTTTTATTTTCCAAAAGAACGTCTTAACAATGTAGCAGATAACTTAGAACTAAATTTTAAACATAAAATATTCTATTAGCTAAAAATGTAAAATAGCAAGATTGCATTTCCCACAGTTTTGCTCGTTACCTGCGCGTGTGTATCCGGTGACCACAATGGGAATTCGTGAACCCGGAAAGTTGCTGATGCAATGGAACAAATCGTGGGAAGTTGCGGGATATTTGATATTATGAATATTGCAATGCTGCTGTTGTTAACTCCTCCCTGCTTAAATCTGGATGCCCTCATCCAGCAACTAAAAGAAAGGAGCGTCATAGAGCTTTGGGATGCTGGGACTTCTTATCTGATTAAAGGTTGGGATGAAAATTGGTTTGAAGGTGCTAGGTTTTCCCAGGACTTCAGATGCTATTTCTTGATGGGTCTCCTCTTGTTTAATTGTTACTTGTGTTTGCTTCCTTTTCACAAAAATCATTAGCACTATGATGCCTATGATGATCATTACGGTACCGTGAGAGATGGATTGATGAATGAGGTTGGTTACTTCGAGCTTCTTAATATGCTCCCTGTTCTTAATGTGAAGTTCATGCATCATTTCTAGAGATAGCACTTCATTGATCTCTTTTTCATATGGCTGAGGTTGGATAACGGCAGGTAAGATTTGGACTGAGGATATTTCTCCAGAGCGATAGATTTGATCCTTGATCACGATGGTTGCGTTGTGGAATTTGATAAGGAAGCTTCCGTTCAGAGGATGTCCGATTCCATCAATTGTTATGTTGTCTTGAAATTGGTTAAGGAAAATCACGCCTGTCTCGATCATCTCGATACCAGGAATGTGTTGGGAGTTTGTAACGGGGCAGGACGAGTTGCGGCTTTTGAGCAAGTTGGGAATGCAATCTAAATTAATTATTTCTTTGATATTTTCTGAATAGCAGACGGACAAACTGTTTAAAGTTCTACATGGTTTTTCAATATTATAAAATGTGTTTCCACATATTAATATTTGACATTTATTCTCGTTTGGTAACTTAATTACTTTATTATTTTTCTTTATTGGCTTAAGAGAAAGTTTTTCGCAAATTCGTGATTCTGTAAGTGGAATGTTAACAATATAAACTAATATTGAATTATTCGTAAAAATTTTAACATTAGCAAATTCTAGTGCTTCTTCCACCGTATTAAAGGGGAATTTTTCTTTATTTAAAGCTCTTATGGCAATATTAATTTCTTCATTTGACAAAATAAGTGAATTTAAAATTTGTTCTTTCGCCCAATGAATGGCGTACTTAATATTTATAAGTTCTTCTTTGATAATTTTAATCTTATATTTAAGTGTAACAAATAATTCGTTATCCAGATATTTACTTTCTCTTATTTCTTTTAAAATTTTATTAGTGACAATCGTTATATTATTAATTCTATTATTATACAATTCATTTATTACAATTTGATTTTCATTTTCTTCTACTAAGTTATTTATTTTATTTTCAATTAAAACAAGATCATCATGGTCAGGGCTGCCTGCGAGCCACTTCCATGCTGATCCTACAAAATTTAAAGATCTTTTATTTCTGTTAGGTTTAATGTAGGCTAGTATGTCTTTTATCTGTGTAAGTTCAAATTGAAGGAGAGGGAAAAGGATATGGGACTTGATGTTTGTTGACAGGAGGGTAGTGTTGGCTTGGTTTATAAATTCTTCGTATTTGTCCAGATCGATTGTATGTATGATTTTAAAATTTCCATTCTGAATTTTTGCTAACCCATTATTTATGGCAACAATTTGGGAGTTTGAGTAGTCCAGTATTTGCACCTCGGCGCAAGCTATTGCAAAGAAAAACCTGAAATGTTATACGAAAAATTTAATTCCTAATGTTGCTCTTATGAATTATTTTCCCTGATTCAGTAAGTACAGTGGTGTTCCTATCTTCCTTTACATTTTCGATTTTATAGCGTACAGTCAATTTAGAGCCTATTCTTTTATTATGTCTTACGAAAATTTCTTCTCCTACCTGGTATGTCTTAGGGGGCTTTCGTGATTTGTTATGAATCCGTATGTCTTTCAATTGTTTCTCTTTTATCCTTTCAATATTACTTTTTCTTGCCTTTTCGTATAATTCGGGAGAAATTCTCTGATCTCGACCAAAAAATAATTCTATTGGTTTTTTTCCTGTGGTCGAATGGATGGTGGAATTGTATTCGTAGACCGATCTTCCAAGCAACTCGCTGAATTCAGTTATCTGAAATTCGGAACTCACACATCGCATGATCTCTGATAAGGTAGAATGAAATCTTTCTACCTGGCCATTAACTTCACTCTTGTATGGTGGAGTTTGGTAAATTGTAATATTAAGTTCTCCCATCATAGCTCTAAGAGATACTGAGTTTAGGGATTTCTCGTTATCAATGACAACGTGCTCAGGGACACCGAAGTGGAACAGTGTATCCCATAAGGGTTTTCGTATGTCTTCTACCGACCGGGAATTTATAATTTTTGCATGAGCAAGTTTTGAAAATTTATCTATTGCAGTGAGGACCAGAAAGTTTTGTGTGGAGAAAATATCAATGTGGATAATATGACCTGGATAGGAAGGTAAGGGTGTTTCGTTTATATAAATCTTATTGGGGTGTCGCTCATACTTGTTTTCTTTGCAGATTGTACAGCGCTTGAGGAAATTTTTGATTCTTGCATTCATCCTTGGAAAGTAATATCTTTGCAAGATTTGAATCCTATTCTCACATGCATTCCTATGAGCCCTTCTGTGTGTTTTGAGGATTAGTTCCACCTGTTCGGTCTCATTGGGAACGTCTGTTACTTCTAATTGAGTGTAACGTATTCTATAGCTTGAAAAATGGAGTGGGTAGAGCTCTTGAATGATAGCCATAGTTGACTCATCTGCTTTAAGACCATTTATTATATTAGGATTTAAATATCGCTTAAAAATACCTATTATCATTTCCTTGGTGTACCTGGACTCTGTAAAGACATGTCGGTTATAATTAGGGAAGGGTTGTTTAAATTGATAACTTGTCGCTTGGCCAATTGTTAAGATCAATTGGTTTCTGAACGCATTAATGGGGACTTCGACTGATGGAATTAAGTTGTGGGATGAACTATCATCGCTATGAATACTTGCTGTCATT
This sequence comes from Syrphus vitripennis, assembly GCA_958431115.1. Taxonomy (NCBI): domain Eukaryota; kingdom Metazoa; phylum Arthropoda; class Insecta; order Diptera; family Syrphidae; genus Syrphus; species Syrphus vitripennis. Next base: position 71,968,503 of record OY288109.1, on the reverse strand, counting down.
GAATTTATTTCGATTCGTGGCGGTCTTGACAAGCTATCCGCTACAACGTTTGCTCTCCCAGGCTTATACTGGAGCTCATAGTTATATTCCTCGAGCTTCGCTTTCCATCTTTTCATTTTCGTATTTGAATTTTTGTTGCTGAGCGCAAAGGTGAGCGGTTGGTGATCAGTGAAAATTTTCACCTTCTTTGACCCATATAGGAAATTTCGAAGGGAGCCAAGTGCCCATATTATGGCAAGCATTTCCTTCTCGTTGGTGGCGTATGATTCCTCGGTCTCATTCAATGATCTGGAAAGGTAAGTAATTGGCCTATCATCTTGCGAGAGAACTGCACCGATGGCATAGTCCGATGCATCGGTAGTGAGGTGAAATTCTTTCGAAAAGTCTGGGTAGGCAAGCATAATCTCATTGGAAATAAGGATGTTCTTAATTTTTTCAAAGGATTCTATGGCTTGTTTGTCTAAATGGATAATTTTATTTTTTGATTGAGTTTTGGACACTCGTCCATCTTCCCCCCTCAGAAGGGATGTCAGAGGTTTTGCGATTTTCGCATAATCTTTGACGAACCTGCGATAATATCCCGACATGCCAAGAAAAGATCGGAGATCTTTTAGTGTTTTGGGTGGAGGAAAATTTGCTATTGTACGAACTTTTTCGGGATTTGTCTTGATGCCATCTTCTGAGACAACAAAACCTAAAAATTCAACCTGGGTTTGGAAAAAATTTGATTTCTCTAGTTCAACCTTCATGTTCGCGGCTTCCAATGTTTTGAAAACAAGTTCGACATCTCTATAGTGGTCTTCCTCGGATTTACTGAAAATAATGATGTCATCAATGTAAACGTAACATCGGACACCTATGTGCTCCCGTAATATGTCGTCAAGTGTTCGTTGAAATATGGATGGCGCATTTTTCAGGCCAAATGGGAGTCGAAGGAATTCGAATTTTCCGTTGTTTACGGAAAAAGCGGTTTTTTCAATATCGCATTCCCTTAAAGGGATTTGATGAAATCCACTCTTAAGGTCGATTGTTGTAAACCACTTGTTGTTACCCAAATTCGACAAAACTTCATTGATTTCAGGAATTGGATATTTTTCTGCCGTAGTAACAAGATTCAATTTCCTGTAGTCAATTACCATCCTGTATTTTTTCTTTCCTTCAGAATCCGGTTTTTTGGAGACTATCCATACCGGTGAATTATACGCGGACCGCGATGGTCTAATTATTCCGTTCTTCAGGAGTTCATTGAGTTGAGACTCGACTTCTCCTTTTAGAGCCATCGGATATGGGTATGCCCTTGAATAAACTGGTTCGTTAGTCACAGTTCTGATTTCCCCTTTTACTCTAGAAGTATAAGTGAGTTTTACATCGGGGTCAGCAAAGAGGTTTGGGCATTTTTTAAAAATCTGAGTAAGTCGATGAACTTGGTCCGAAGACAAATGAGAAATTTTAGCAGTTAATAGAGAATTTACTGCTTGGGAAAATTGTTGCTTAAGAGGTATCTTGACGTCGTTATTAATTATGAAAAAGTTATCCTTCGTATGGATGACAGCGTTCAATTCCTTTAGGCTGTCGTTTCCGAGAATGCCGTCAAAGGTTTTTAGGCCGGGAAGAATAAAGAACTTAATTTTCTGGATGTTTGGCCCAAAAATTTCCAGGTATGCATGGTGGGTTATTTTAGTGTTACCGCTAATAGAATTCGCGAAAAAAATGGTCTCGTTAGATATGGGATTTCGAATGTAACATGGTTGAATATAATTTTTATTTGATCCGGTATCAAGTAAAAATTTGAATGTTTTTCCGCTCTTCGCAGTGAACTCAAAGTACGGCAGCGAAGAGCTATTTAGTCTAAAAAATGAACCTCTTCGGGCTGGGCTTGTTCTACTTGTTCATCCTCCTGTAGTTCAGCGTAGTCGTCTAAGCCATCATCGTGGCCGTAATCCTCTGGAGGTGGGAGGTCCTCAAATTCTTCGTAAAGTTGAAGTTCTCTGGATTCGTCGTTGCCTGGAACGTCCTTTGAGGTAGTGTGGTAAAGCCTTTGATATTTGCCTGGTGTGTGGATCTGTTGAGAATTTGGCCGCTTGTTTGCTGTAGGGGTTTGATATCGGTTCTGATAGTTGACTTTTTGGGACCGGACTGACATGTCGACTGACATTGGTTGAGGCCTTGGTTGAGGTTTCGGAGGGAGATTTCTAGGTTGATAGGGATTTTGGTTGTACGAATTTTGTTGGTTATATTGGAAGGGATAGGAGTTTTTATGGAAAGGAACGTACGATCGGTTCACTGGTTGATGTGGTTGGAAGTAAGGTCGGGGTTGAGGGTTATGGTAAAGTTCAGGTATAAACCTATTTCCTAGGTTTGGTGTATTATGTGAGGAAATTTGTCGACGTGGTGGTAATGGAGGAGGAGGTTGAAAGCTAGATCTCTTTAGAGTAGTTTGGTTATTCATGGCATAATTTGTCCTAAAATTTACATTATCCAGTTTTAGGCAGAGATGCAAAGCTTGAGGAAGATCGATTGGTTCCTTTATACTCAGAAGCCGTGGAAGATCTCCCTTTAGACCACGTATAAACGTGTCTAATGCCTTGTCTCTATACGCACTTGTCATGGTAGTGAGTGACTCAGTGCTTAGTTCCATAGAGGCTAGTTTATTTAGGATTAGAGAAAGATGTTGGTAGACTTGCTGATAAAATTCGGGAATGGTTTGGTTCCCTTGAACCAAAACCATCATTTGGTACTCGAGGGTACCAAGGTCCCTTTTATCTGCATAGTGCAGCATTAGACATTTCGATATTTTAACCCAACTAAGCGGGGTATTATAGGATTCTAGAACTATGTCCGCTTGCCCAACTATTTTATTTCGGACAACGCTCAGGATGCCAAAATATTTGGGCGAACCACGGACAGGCTCATAAATTTTTAAGATCCTATCTACACTTTTCTTCCAGGAGCTAAATTCTCCTGGTTCCCCTGAAAACTGACGTAGACTTTTTACTACGTCCGGTATTTTTTCTAATCCATCTAAATTTCTTGATTGACTTACGTCAATCGCCTGATCTATACTATCACTTTCTCCTGATGGAGTTCCCATTTGGGAGAAAGCATTTGCGACCACCTGATTAATATAATCAGTTAATTCCTGCATTGAGGAATTATTTCGTGGTGGTGGGGGAGGTACTTGATTTAAAGGAGCTTGTTGTTGAATATCTGGGTTGCTCATTTTGACTATTGGTAATTGGGTGAAATCCTAAATTATATGAAATTTTAAGGAAGGGAAAGGCGGTAAATGTTGGATTGGGATTGTTGGGGTTAGTGAGTTCTAAGTCGTCTAACTATTTTTATAAATTGTATTTTGAAATATTTTTCCCTATTTGGGTTTTCTTTTCTCTTATTCTTTTTTTTTTTTTTAAAAAAATTATATTTTTATTCAAAATAATTCGTTTAATATTAAAATAAATGCTCAATAATATGCTTACAAATAAATTATCTTCATGTTACAGTACTGTGCCGGTTGAGTATTGTTCCTTTTTTTCCGGTGGAGATTCTTAGTTCCCACGGTGACTCGGGTACTCTTCCTTTATTTCCTTTCTTTGGTTTCTTTTTTTTTTACTTTGTTTATTTTGTACACTCCTTCAGTTTATTTAATTCACTGACAATTTTTCTTTTTATTTAATTTTTTTTTATTTAATGTCAATAATTCTTCCTTTTAATTTTTTTATTTTTATTGCCTTTTGTAAAATTAGGCACACACACTTTTAGAAAATTATTTTCGTAGTCGAACGGTTATTTTCCTTTAATATTATCGCGCACTTTCTTACGGTCGCGTATTCGAGTATTACTTTTCCTATAATTATTACTTAAACACTTTTTACACAGTACTGTCCCTGCTCGGGCGCCAATTATTAAAATTCAATAAAATTTATTTTAAAAAAATATTTTTTATTTTCCAAAAGAACGTCTTAACAATGTAGCAGATAACTTAGAACTAAATTTTAAACATAAAATATTCTATTAGCTAAAAATGTAAAATAGCAAGATTGCATTTCCCACAGTTTTGCTCGTTACCTGCGCGTGTGTATCCGGTGACCACAATGGGAATTCGTGAACCCGGAAAGTTGCTGATGCAATGGAACAAATCGTGGGAAGTTGCGGGATATTTGATATTATGAATATTGCAATGCTGCTGTTGTTAACTTATATGCACATATCCTTACTGGAATCTATCTCCTATGGCCGAGTTCGTGTCGCAGCATAGACATAAAGGGTCTATGCCTAAAGGAAACAACAGTATTCTAATCAGACAACAACAAAACCGCTAGTTAACATTACTTCACAAACAGTTGCAAGCATTTATCAAGTGGATTATAAGCCAGCCAAAATTAAAACGCCAGCTTTGCATTTTGGTTTCCTGAAAATAAAGTTGCCATTTCTACTAAAATAATCAAGTTGCCAGATTATATTTGGCTGCTGGAATTTTGCCAAAATAATTAAAGTTGCCTGCTGTGATAGTTGTTGTTGTCATATTTTTTCTATAGTTTTTCCGAATCGTTTTTCGTCTTCCACAATAAAAGGCTATATGCCATTGGTGAACTACTACTGTTAAGGGGCAAATAAATTTTTGAAAGTCATACTTTTACCGCTGTAGATAAGCCAAGCTACAGCAGTAAATAGGTGAGACAAATTAAAAACATAACCTTCCAGGATTCACAATCATGAGAGCCAGTGCGACAGCTACAGCCACAGTTGATACAACAAAGTCAACTTTTAACGGCCCTGGTAGCGTAGATGCAGGCGCTTAAAGGGTCGGTTGACCAGCTACGCTACAACGCTAGCATCATCCAAGCTGAGACATAACGACTAATGGAAACAATAGATCAGCAGACTGGAGGACAGCTTCTTAATATGAATATAATTGAGACCGGTCAATTAGAAGACATCCGGTCAAAATTATCGCAGCTAACAACAGTACCAACACGAACATTGCATCCAATTAAAAAATTGTACGATTTGCCACATTTTAATGGAAAATCGGAAGAGTTGCCAACTTTGGATATTCTGCGATGAAAAACACGATACGCTTACAGAGATATCTTCAAGGGAGGCCAAAGAAGCTGCATTACTCATTCATCCCAACAATGTGACGCAAGTCATTGAAACATTAGCCTTTCGATACGGCCGGCCGGAGTTGCTGGTGAGAACTCAACTCAATAAGGTGCAAATATTTCTGGCTATTAGTGAAGCTCGTATCGAAAGCCTTATTCCGTTTGCAACAACGGTTGAAAGTGTTGTTGCTTTTCTTGGAGCAGCAAAATGTGAACATCATTTGTCTAATCCAATGCTCTTGGAAGAATTGGTTATGAAGTTGCTCTAGAAATTTCACCATATGTGAGAGTCAAAGATTTTGCAACATGGTTGAATGAACACGCGAAAATAATCCAGCTTTTCCCAAAGTCTATAGTGCTCCTGGAACTGCAAGAAATCACACATCTCAAAGGATGTTGTAAGAGTACGGTGTGTAGGTTCGGAGGTAATCATCAGCTTATGGATTATGAATCCTTTAGAAATTTATCAACCAATGACCGTAAGTAAGTAAGTTAAAGATAAACATTTATGCTTTTCGTGCATGAAAATAGGCCATGGAACTGCAACATTCCGCAAAAAAAACAGGTGTAAAGGGAGTGGTTGTGGTAAATTTCACAACAAACTTCTTCACGGAACCACAAGCCCGCCACCAACAATTACAGCTATAACAACATCAATATTATCTCAACAGCCAGAAGCCGCTCCAACAACTGACCAGTTACATATGTATCTATTCGCATGCATACCTGTCAAACACAAGTCACCGACACGACGGACAACTATATTTCTAATTGTGCAAGTAACACTGTGTGGTCAAAGAGGACATAATCGAAAAGTATGCAATGTTCGACAAAGGTTCATCAATCATCATTTTGGAAGAAGCAGTGCAGATAAGCTAGGACTTAAGGGCCAATCACAACAATTAACTTTACAGTGGTATAGAACTCAAGTGGTGACTGAACCGAAAGGTTACCTTTGAAGTTAAAGGAGTCAGTAAAGGTGGCATAGATTTTTTGTTGAGGAATCTGTTGGGGTTGCATAATTGCCATCTGGGAGTGGCCAGAGATTTACCGGTAGTAAGCTTTAGGTTAGTAGGAGGGGATTTCAAAGGAGATGTCGGTGAACATAAGTCTTAAATTTCAGTATATCACAATGAGAGAGAAAGACGAAGCGTGGAAGAATGCCAAACTTTATCAAACGCTTTGGAAATATCAAGTGCAATAATCTTACTTTCTCCAAATTGATGTAAAGATGTGTTCCACTGTTCGGTGAGATAAATCATCAAATGACCAGTGAACCTATTGCTGCGAATGTCGTATTGTCGTTCATTAAGAAGCTTTCGATCTTGGAGATATTTCTTGATTTGATAATTCATCAGAGTTTCCATGACCTTGGAAAGAAGGGACTTAAGTGCTATTGGTAGGTAATTAGAGGGTGAAGAAGATTTGCCTTTTTTTGGGATAGGCTGGACAAATGCTTTTTTCCAACTGCTCGGAACAAGCCCAGAAGAATAGGATAGATGAAAAGCCTATGCGGGGGTTTTGCCAACGTGGAAGAACACTCTTCAGAACAATGGCGGGGGTTGTTGCAGGATTTCCTGGCTTGTTTGAATTTTTTTCCGGTTTTCCTCAGTTGGGTTGGCTGTTGCTCTAAGCCCTATTCGAGATGAAAGTTCTCATTCCCAAAAGAATCATATTAGTAATCATATCCGCGCTGGAGTCTACGTCACTACCGAGTCTTGTTCCAGTTTCGTCAGGGAGTAGTTGGTGTGGTAGCAGATATACAAGAGATGTTGTCACAAGCTGATCAAGTGTCACAAAGATTCTTATGGAGAGATGGTAAGTAAGAACGTACACCATGACGTCAATGATTTTTGGAGCTGCTTGCTCGCCGTGTTCTGTGGATTACATCAAAAACAAGAACGCAAAGGAACTCTAGAAGAAGTAACCGGAGCTGTCAGAAGAATAATATTGATAATCATTGTGTGGATGATTATGTTTGCAACTTTCCAAATGAAGCCGAATCTGAGCGGATTAGTATGGAAGTGCAACAGATCCATGCGGAGGGTGGTTTTCGACTTAGTAGCTTTGAAAGCAATACGAAATTAATACAGCAGAAACTTGATGGTTCGTCGTGCAAAATTCAATTCAAATCTGTCAATCTGGAGTCGGACAAGGTAGTGGAGAAAGTACTCAGCATGTATTAAGACACCGAAAACGATACTTTTCGATTAAGTTCCATAAAATCGCGAAAGATGTTTTAGAAGCCGAAAGGCCACCAACAAAAAGAGAAATGTTAAGCATTGTAGGCTGAGTTCATAATTGCAACATTATTGCACATGCCATGCACGTATGCAGCAGCTCTACAATGCCAAAAAAGGGGTCATAAATATTCTTTTGCGGCCAGCCATAAATTCAAGACTCCATTGCGAAACGAATGGTAACAAATAGCTTGATATCTGCATCTGACCATAATTTTTGTTCACTTTCATTCCCAAAACATTATAAATAATATATTTTAACTTCTTAACAAAAAAGAACAACAAAATTTTGCAAAATATATTAAATATTCTATTATTTTACTCACATATTTTGTTCAGCCATCCTGCACATGCAACACGCGCGAAGCAAAACAAAATTCACTGCAATTTTGATCGCATATCGATTGTCAGCCTGCTTTTATGAACACAGTTATACCGATTGCTATAATGCAAAGATGCAGTGTATTTACATTTGTGAACGCAAATCTTGAATGACTGCAGCATTTTTACATTATATCTTTGTATATGAAAACTATAGTACTCTCATGGCGAGTTTTTTTTAGGGTTGCCCGGATCCTGGTGGTGGCGCTGCAAAATGTGAGGTGTAAAATTCGATTTGGGGAGTCTTTAAGCGTCGAAAATTGGTGGTAGGGGCAAGAGTAGACTATTTTTTGGATTATTGCATCCAAAAAATAATAATAAATATCATTTAAAACCTCCATAAGCTCTCCGCAAAAAAAAAAAGAGTAAGGGTTGCATAGGTAAATTAGATGTCGCCCCATTCGACTTCCACCATGATAGTACTATAGTTTTCATATACAAAGGTTTCGTTCAATCATCCGTTAATTTGAATTATTTTTTAAATGATACAAGAATTTATGCAAGGAATTTTCGGAAGGAATTTTTTGAGAAGTCAAGTGTTAGACAGTCTGGATATTCAACATCCGTAAATTCAATTGATATTTTCAAAATTTTACATGAATTCATAGAATGGAATTTTGAAAGAAGTTTTTTTGGAAATTAAATTGTTTATTGAAATTTAAGCGTTCGATTGTCAGTTATGATTTATGTCAGGACTTAAAAGCAAAATGATCATTCACTATCCATCCTATTCAGGTTTTTGACTAGGAAAGTAAAAATATTATAAAACATTCTTACTTTTATTTGTAGGTACATATTATATCTGCGATTACTTTTAATGTAATAAATCTTCGTCTTCTAAAATCAGTCCAATATGTGTTGCTTTCGCCTTTCTTATCATTATTATTTTCTAGTATTCCTCTTCTCAGCCTTCTCGAGTTGAGTCACCACCGACCGGTCAGTCTTGCTTCCCTTCAGCGTTGCCAACCACTTTTGACAAAAAGTGCCTTACTTTGAAAAAAAAGATGCCTTTTTCAATAAAATAATGCCTAAAATATTTTAATTTTAATTTAATTTAAAATTAAACACAAATATAAAAAAATAACAAAAACCTTTTTATTTCATTTTAAAAAACAATTAAATATTAAATTATAAATTTATAAATCACAGAAAAGGATTCTTTATAGGAACAACATTTTTGAATTTTAGTTTCATAAGTAGGTACAAAAGTGTTGATTACAAAACAACCATATTCTTAGCCCATTAGATCGTCTTCGTCCTTAAAATCATACTTTGATTTTTGAAATAATGCCATGTGTGTTTGTTCAAATTCCAAATCATAGCATCTTTTTACTTTAAACAGCGACTTTGCATGCAGAATTCCACTTAAGGTATCTGTATTAAGCCTATTTTTAAACTTTGTCTTGTTTATATTGATGGATGAAAAAATCCTTTCTACAGTTGCCGAAGAATGCGGCAAGCATAAGATATGGTTAACTAATTTTTCCAGAAAAGGAAACATTTTACAACCAGAAAAAGTGTTCCAAGAATGAACAGAATTTGAAGGTGGAAACAAATTCTTTAAGACTGAGGTAACTTTTAAAATTCTTTTTCACCTTGCGTAAAATAAGTCAGGATGTTGAATAAAAAAAAAATAAAAATAACTGATAAAAAAGATGCCTTTTAAAGAAAAAATAAGCCTTAAAGCCTTAGCTAATGAAATAATGCCTAAAAGGCATAAACAAGCCTAGGCTGGCATCGCTGCTTCCCCTTAGCATTGTTTTCGCTCATTTCTTTTGTTATTTGTTTAGTTAGATTCCCCATCGTGCACCTAAGGTATTGTAGTTGTAGCGTTAATCCTCTTTAATTCGCTCATTGCGCATTGGGCAAACTGGCAAAGCACACTGTTGTGCATATGGCTGTCTCGGTATCGTGAATCGGTCCCTTGTAGCATTTTTTTTTGGAGAATGTCCCGTTTTAAGACAGTTGAAGCATAGCCAACGACACTTCACAAGTCTTTGCTTTATCAAGCTTAGTTCACTGAATTGTGGACAACACCAATCCGCATGTTTGATTTGCCTAAATTTCAACGCTATCGTTTCTTTTTTATATCTTGTTCAGCCTTACATTGCTGCTTATGATTTACTTACTGTCATATATGTACCTCGTTCAGGCGTTTTCATGCCTTACAATATTTTGTTTGTTCTCTGGATTGCCAATCGCCAAGTACACCTTTTGCTCTTCCAGGGAGTGAGTCCTTTGTATTTTGTATTTGTATATGGTAGATACTATCATCGTGGGAGTCGAATGGGCGACATCTAAAAAGTGGGGGCAACCCTTACTCAAATTTTTTTGCGGAGACCTTGTGGAGGCTTTAATCGATATTTATTGATATTTTTTCCTCTTATATTTTTTGTCTCCTCTTGCTCCTACTATCAATTTCCAATGCTTAAAGACTCCCCAAATCAAATTCTACACCTAAAATTTAGCAGCGCCACCACAAGGGTCGGAGCATTATTAAAAAAATATTCGCCATGATAGTTACTATGTTTTTCATATACAAAGGTGAGTCCTTCAAACATCCGAATTTGTTTTGTATGGCCGCAATAAATCTACCTCGGATTTCCTGCCATCTGGTGATGTTCCCCTCGAGCTCCCACCATGTATTCTTCATATCATGCTGTTGAAATGGTGTTTTGTGTTTTCATCTGAACTGAACTGCGACTTCTCATTTCTCATTCTCACTTTTAGGTGACATCAGATGGGTCAACAAGAAACCTATAGGGATATCGCTTTGCCCAGAAATTTCTTTGGGGCTTCTCAATTCCCGGATTGATAGATGGGTCACCATCAATTTATTTATTTATTTATTTATTTATATCTTTATATAACTTACACAGTAAGATTGTAGATATCTTATAATCTAGTGAAAGCCTATGGATATTCATAATTACATATATAATTTCAAATTCTTAGAATAATTATGCAAAGAATAGCAAAAAAGAACATTTAAGGAAGAAAAGGAGAATAAATAAAAAAATTAAGTAAAATAATTTATTAAAATAGGTATATAATATTTGATCTTGGAAAAGTATAATAATAGTTTAAGAGATATATATGTAGATATATTGATAGAAGTAAATCGAGAAAGGAGAGTGAAAGGCTTAGATTGAGCTGAAAAGAGAGGATAGGTTAAGTTACGTTAAGTTGGTTGCTTTGATTCGAAAAGAACATTTTAAGCTTATTTTGAAATATGTGTAGGTCGTCAATATCTCGCAGATGGGTAGGGAGTGAGTTCCAGAGGCGACATGCAGCAATGAAAAATTGCCTTTCCGAGGTCAGATAAGAAAAGCGCGGCAGAATCACCGAAATTGATCTGTTTGATACTGACGGTCTTAGTATTTCATATAGATATGTTGGTTGACGTGTTCTTAAGATTTTAAAATATAGTATCAATGCTCGGAATCTCATGAAGGCATCAAACGACATTTTAAGGAGCCTCTCCTGCAAATGTGAGACATGATCATACCTTCTTAACCCAAAGATGTATCTAATGGAACTATTAAAGGCAACTTTTAGTTTATTTTTGCTTATGGCGTCGCAATTGTAAAATATTTCGCATCCATATGTAAGGATAGGTATCACCAGGGTTCTTGCCAGCATTGCACATGAAGTGAATTCATGTGCGGTCCATAGCGCTCTGAGTGTTCCATACGTTTTACCTACCAGTGAATTAATGTGATCGTTCCAGGTCAATGTTCTATTGAAAATTACACCTAGATTTTTGTAAGTGTTTACAAATTCTAAGACGTTATTGTCTAGTTTTATGGATGGAAAATATGACAGATCTAGTTCTTTTCTCGAGATAACCATGCATTTGCATTTTGTCGGGTTGAGAATCAACCCATTGCAAGATGCCCAGTTAGATATTTTTTCCAGTTCCTGATTTAAAGTGAAAGCACAGTCTTCTATCAGACCCAAAGGACAGCTTTTGTAAATTTGTATGTCATCGGCATAAAAGTGTTTTGATGCTTGATTGATAATGAGCCCGATTTCATTGATATACATGGAAAATAAAAGTGGGGACAAAATTGATCCTTGGGGAACTCCTTGTTGCACCGGAAGGAAATCTGAGAGTTCTTCATTTAAGAAGACGGCTTGCTTTCTATCACTCAGAAAAGAGGAAAGCAGTTTAGTAGCTTCTGGAGATATGTTGAAACTGTGACCCAGTTTATTCAAAAGTAAAGTGTGATTCACTATGTCAAATGCTTTTGAAAAATCTAGTAATACTAGGAATGTTACATTATTTATATCGAGCTCAGCTCTTATATCTTCAATGATTTTTGTAAGTGCAGTTATACAGCTATGATGTGAACGAAAACCTGATTGAATATCGACTAAGAGCTTGTTGCGGGTGATAAAAGTGTTCAATTGTTTTTGCATAAGGCGTTCACATACTTTTGATAGGAAAGGAAGTATTGAAATCGGTCTGAAATCTTCGCAGACCGAGTTTTTAGGGATTGGTATTATCTTAGCAATTTTCCATTGATGTGGGTAGATCCCAGTGGTAAGGATAGAATTAATCACATGAGTAAAGTATGGAAGAAGCAATGGAAGAATAGCTTTGATGGGATTCAAATCAACTCCAATGGCATTGGATTTTATACAAATGCAACTTTCAACTACATCTATCGTGCTCACACAGGCAAAACTGAACAATGTGTCCGTTGATGGTGAAGGCAGGCTATTGAGAAATACGTGTCCTCTTGGAGGTAAATGAGGTGCAGATGCAAATTTGAGGTTGAGTTCATTTTTATTCACATCGACTCGAAGATTTGGTTTTTGTTTCCCGATTCCTAGTTTGCGGAGATTGTTCCATAATTTTCGACCATCAGATTTCACATCTAAATTGTTGGAGAAGAACTGTAATTTTGCTCGTTTTATCTCTTGAACAACTTTATTCCGTAATGATTTATATGATTCATGAAGTTCATAAACACGGAAACTTTTCCAACGTCTATACGCTATGTCACGCTGTTTTATTAGTTCAGTGATCCTACTTGTAAACCATTGTTTATTTTTGTGAGTCCTAGCTTGTGTTTTTAATGGAACGTGTTGATCAAATAAGAAATTAAGATTTGCATGTAAAAAATCGACTTGGTCATCTGGTGAAGGCATTTGGAAAATGTTGTTCCACGCTATCGCGTTTATGTCGTTTTCAAGGGATATTCTATTTATATTTTTAAAATCTCTGAACTGAACTTTAGAATTTCCTGGACTGTTACCCGTTTTAAAATCATAGGTCAGGAAAATCAGATCGTGTTTAGAGAAAACTGGGGCTTCCAGTTGGTCATATAAGAGTATCCGATCTATTTCACTGACATAGTAATGATCCAATAGTGTAGAAGAAGTTTGGGTAAAATGGGTTGGTTGGGAATTATTGGCTGAGTGTAGATCGAAAGAACTCATGTTTTCACTTAATCTTTTATCGATTAAAAGGTCAGAGTTAAAGTCACCGCATATAATTATGTTTGAAGAGCTGACCGTAATTTGTTCTATAAGTCGATAAATTTGCTCCAAATCAATATATCTATTTGGCCTATAGATTGTTCCTAATAGAAGATTATTTTCAATGCCTTTCACCTCCACAAACAAGTACTCGCACGAAGAACCCGGTGACGAGAAATATCTTTTTCTACATATAAGATTCTCTTTGACATAAATAGCAACACCCCCGCCGCGGTTGCACCTATCTGAACGAAAAACATTATATCCATTAAGTGAGTATGTTGCATCCCTCACAGATGCAGAGAACCAGGTTTCGGAAACACAAATCGCGTCGATTTCCGAATCTTCAAAGAGGTATCTAAATTCATCAATCTTCATCAATAAACTTTGAGCATTGATATGAGCTATTTTTTCAATATTTTCAGTATTATATGGAAATTAGATTTTTTTTAAGATGACGTCGTTCAGTCGAGACTTCGATTTTTTTACCAAACTTTAAGGGTTTTTTAGGGGGAAGTTGCTGTTTGTTTCATATAATATTATAGATTTAATTATTTTGTAAAATTTCGACAGTTTAATTTTAATTAAAATACTAATTAATGTAACAACTATGCAGGTTTAAAGGTTTAAGAAACGACATCTAGGTTAAGCATCTTGAAACATAAGACTAGATCGCACAAACTTGCCCCTACGTTAAAGTTGTTGCTTTAGTTTAGAAAAATCAAAAAATAACGAAAACAACATTGTAATTACCTAGAGAAAAAAAATCACGAACTAGATTTTTAATCTGTCATAACGTATTGAATTCCAGATTTTTTTTTCATTAGTGCTTGCGGAGTTTAGAAAAAAACCGAAACTAATATTCATCTTCATTTTGATGTATGTATGTATGTATTTAAGGTCTGCATGAATGCATTCATTTGCCTTCTCTGACTAAGCACAGTACTTCAGTGTATTCTGTTCGTTGCATTCATAGAAAGTAGTGTACACTGAAAATGAATACACTACTTTTAAGAACAAACACTGCACACCATTCGATTCGTTATAATAGAATGAATACACTGTTTGGTTTCTCTCCTAGGCTTATATAAACACATCGAATGCACCGAGTGTAAAATCAAATACGCTAGTTTTTTTTCTTTTCTAAGCTTTTCTTAAATGGAAGTTGTTCGCGGCGACGGACCAAGAAAAAAATTCTAATTCATTTTTAGTGTATCTATAATTTAAACTTATTTTATGATTGTGACGCTTATATGGCACGTAAAGCGATATATAAAAAAAAAATAACAATACATTCAAGCAATAAAGAGTTGTGTGGTTCTTAATCGATTCTGTGCAAATAACGGTACTTTGCGATTTTTCATAATTTTAATTCTTTTTTTTATTATTTTCTGGAATAAATTACATAATGTGTTAAAATTTTAGATTCTTATATCAACACGTTTAGAAAATATTAAAAAAAAAACTTGAAAAAACATTTTAAAAGCGCTAAAAATAGAAAATGAAAAAAAAAATAAAAACGACGAAAAATATCAATGAAAAAAAAGTAGGGGTTTTAAAAATTCATAGCGTTCAAAATATGAAAAATTTCAAAATTTCGTAATAGACACTTAATTTTTTTTATTTTCTTTCATATGACATTTTCCGAATTCAAATTCGATAGTCTGGAAAAATACAATGAAAATTCAGTTGTCAAATATCTAAATTGCAAATTTTGTGTTTCAAACGTTTATATCTTGAAAACTATAATTTTGAGAACTTTTAATTGTACTACAAATTTTCTTGTAATAAAAAATCTATCGAATGGAAAAAAAATCATCCTTCTATGATTTTTCGTTTAGAAAATAGAAGTTTGACCTTCATTTACGTTTACCGTTATTTGAAATAGTAAACAAAGGTAGATTTTAAGAACCTACCCTAGTGAGCACCTACATAAATGTAGGTATCATTTTAACAATTATTAATGAGTCGGTAATACAGTGAATCAAGATTTTAGGGGATAGTATGATAACCGGGGCGCCGAGAAATGATAACGGTTTTTTGTAGAACACGGCAACACAAGCATTTTTTACTATGGGAGGGGGGTCTATCTCCTCCCGTTTAGGCGGTAGGGGTAATTTAAAAAATATGTACGTTAAATGGAAAAAAATTAATTAAAAAATAACGGTAATACTTAAAATTAAGTATTATACGTTATTTTAAAGCCAACATTCTATTCTATTAGCCAATTTTTGAATCAAGTCAAAACAATGCATAGTTTTTGAAAAAAATTGTTTTAAACTCAAAATTTGGGCAAAAAATAGTTAAAAATAAGGTTTAAAGTGTAATTTTTCAAAACTTTAACATTACCTACTGTTATTTTTTTTAGAATTCATTGCTTTAATTTGTTTTTGATCAAATTTTAAAACACGATGATTTTATGTCTTCTAGTTCTTGAGAAAATTGAAAATTACCAAAAAAAATATTTTAATTAAATTATTTTTTCCTTGCTTGAGTATTTACGTAGTCTTATTTTGATAGTCATAATCGGATATGGATTGAGATATATATTATAAATTAATTTTTCTTAAATCCAGCTTATTTAAATGCAAAAGAAACTTTTCATTCACCCCACCCATAGCACCAACCCCATCTTGTACGTACCCCAAATCCTATAATGAGGCCAAGAAGGGGGTTGCACCACCCATACACACCTCGGTGTGGCATACACTCAACCTCGCACCTACCCCAAATCCTACAGTGGGCCCAAGCAGGGGGGTTGCAGGGGGCAGCATGCCCCCCATACACATCCCGCTGTTGCATACACCCAAACTCGCACACACCTCACTGTTGCATGTATACCCAGACTCGCACCTACCATTTTTACTATCAAAATAAGACCACTCAAGCAAAAAAAAACATAAATAAATTAAAATAGTAGTTGTGGTTATTTTCAATTTTCTCAAAAACTAAAAGGCATAAAATCATCTAGTTTTCAGTTTTTGATTGAAAATTAATAAGAGCAACAAATTATTAAAAAAAAAAAAATTTATAAACTTATGGTTTTGAAATATTGAAATTTAAAATTGTTTTTTAACTTTTTTTTACTTAAATTTTGAGTTTAAAATTAAATTTTTCAAAAACTATGCATAGTTTTGACTTTATTTAAAATCTGGCTAATAGAATAGAATGTTGGCTTTAAAATAACGTATAATACTTAATTTTAAGTATTACCGTTATCTTTTAATTAATTTTTTTCCATTTAACGTACATATTTTTTAAATTGCCCCTACCGCCTAAACGGGGGGAGATAGATATTGCCGTGTTCTACAAAAAACCGTTATCATTTCTCGGCGCCCGGTTATCATGCTCTTGCCAGATTTTAAGTTCGAATTAAATTAATTTGTTATATTCGGTGTATTCGATTGTTCGATATAAACTCGCTGTATTTGATGCATTTCAGAAAAAAATAAATAAGTAGTGTATTCGTTTCAAGTAAATACACCTTTGTATATATAAACTATAGTACTCTCATGGTGAAAGTCGAATGGGGCGACATCTAAAGTATGCCGGCAATCCTTGCTCGTTTTTTTTGCGGAGAGCTTGTGGAGGCTTTAATCGATATTTATTGATATTTTTCCTCTTATATTTTTTGTCTCCTCTTGCCCCTACCACCAATTTCCGATGCTTAAAGACTCCCAAAATCGAATTTTACACCTCATATTTTGCAGCGCCCGCCACCACAAGGGTCTGGGCAACCCTAAAAAAAACTCGCCATGATAGAACTATAGTTTTCATATACAAAGAATACACGATTCTATTGTTTTGGTTGGAGCTGATGATTCATTTGTTTTGGAAAGATGTGAATGCAGTGAAGAGCGTATTTCAAAAAATATAGAATGGCTTGGACGTGGTTTCATGGCCATTCGTTGCAGTTGTCTAGTATGAATGCTTAATTGCATCGACACATACGCTTTTTGTCCGAAAGTGCTGAATAGTATTTTTGTTGCTGATGAGTCTCGATTATTGTATACATCCTTATACAAAACGCCCACACGAATAGTTTGCCCTTTATTTATCTAAATAACATACACGATTTTTTTTAAACAAAATATTTTTAAAATATGTATGATGTATGTACGCACATTGGTTGTAATGTTACAAAAATTATGACTGAAATTAATCTAAAATGAAATAACCATTTTAAGTGCATCCCGATTAATTACAGCTTGTTTGCAAACTAAACCTTCAGCAAAAACACTCGATTCATGTTTTAGGTATTGAATTGCTTTCTCGACGTATGAAAGTGATTCTTCCAACAGTACTACACAGTTCATGTTAGTTTCAAGAGAAATTCTTCGGGTTTTTTCGGCTATGGCTGAGTGTACTTCGAAACACAGAATTCCTAATATTCTTGTTTCACCTGAAAACAAAACAAAAATGTATGTATTATAAATTGCTTTAAATTAGAGCTATTGATTTCGACCGGGTACCCGGGAATTTATATAATTGGTCCATAGCTTTTGAAGAATTAAATACAATTATGTAAAAATACAAAGATCTAGATCATTGTGTATATGCAGATGATGCATATATTCTTTGTAAACACAATGACAATAAAACTTTATTTTTAAATGTACTAAAAGAAATAAATGACTGGTCCTCTATCTCTAGATCTAAACTTTCAATTAATAAATACAAAAACAAATAAATACAAATACAAAACTCTTCATCTATGTAAAAAAAAAAAATTGTGCATACTTTGAACTAAATAATATTCAAATAGAAAATGCTGTTAATCTTAATATACTTGGACTTCTTTTCAACAATAAATATAATTGGATAAATCATTTTATAATTTTAATTATTTTTTTATTATTTTTTATAGAATAAATTACATGTTGTGTTAAAATTTCAGATTTTTTTGTCAACACGTTTAGAAAATATTTAAAAAAAAAACTTGAAAAACAGTTTAAAAACATTAGAAAATTCAAAACGTTTAGCTTAATATCTTCGCTTAACGGTAACATAGAGTTTTGAATTTTTTACCAAAAAATTAGCTGTTAGAATTTCAAATTTTTCGTATAGCTAAGAAAATAAAAAAATAAAAAACAACGAAAAAATCAATGAAAACATTTACAAATATATAAATTCAAATTAAATTAATTTGTTGTACATATTTGATTCGGTGTATTCGATGTGTTCGATATAAACTCGCTGTATTCGATGCATTTGAGAAAAAAATCAAATGGTGTATTCGTTTCAAGTAAATACACGATTCTATTGTTTTGTTTTGAGTTGATGATTCATTTGATTTGTTTTGAAAGATGTGAATCATTGAATAAATATAAATAGAAGGTGTCACTCAGAAAATGGCCGCTATGGTTGGTCGGTGCCGCCACCATCGCTTAAAAAAATATAATAGGTCTGGATATTCAATAAGAAAATTTATCCTTAGTTATAAATGAGTTGTGTATTCGAAAGGGATTTTTTCTCAATTTGAAAATTTGTTGTTTATCTACGTTTCTACGGCAACGATTGTTCTATTTGTTTTCTATTATTCAAATTATTTGTTTCTTTCAAAATAATTTGTTTTCAAATATGTATGAATGTATGTATGTATGTAAATATGTATGTATTTGAATATGTGCCTATGAAAATTTTCGTTATTTTTAATTCTAAATTAAAAATCAAAAAAGGGGTTGCATTTGTGTTTTGATTTTTTTTTTGATACGAAAGTTACATTAGGTAGGGACATAATGGGCTCTACCAATAATCAAATTTAGCAACGGCTTAAATATTTCGAAAAAATTAACCATTATGTTATGGATCCTAAATACTTAACCAAACACTGCATGTTATTTCTTTGAAAGCCATTTTATAGATATATGGTTCATTATTTATTGTCCACTTAAATATTAAGGTCATACAATGTACGGTTTATTATTTAGAACTCTTTTCAATATGGTCCATTTCACAGAAATATTAAAGTGGTCACTAAATGTGATTATTGGTAAGGCCCAATGTGCCTATACCTACTACTTGATCTGAGTGAAGGTCTTTAAATACAAGAGAGATTATATAGTAGTAGTACATTATACAGGGTGAGTCATGAGCAATGCGACAAAATGCTAGGGCGTGTAGGTTGCGTTGAGACAAGAAAAAAATCGTATGGGAGGGGGGGTCTATTCCCCTCCGTTTAGCCGGGAGGGGCAATTTTCGAAAAAACTGACTTAAAATGGGAAAAAAATTATTTAAAATCAACGGCTTCATTCACAATGCTGTGAAAAAAAATTTCAAATTCATTTTTTTCAAAATTTTACGTAATTAAGTGCTAATTTTAATTTCAAAATTCAATGCTCAATTTTTTTTTACTTGTGTCCATAAGAGTAAATGAATATATATCCATAAATAGGCCACGAGAATAAAGATCGATTTGAACAAGTTTTGTAGTGCAAGAGATATGAATTATTAAAGGAATTCCATACAAAATGCTCGTTATGCAAATTTTTACTTAAAACACAAATAATTAAATATACTTTCTTCTGATACCTAATAAAAGTTAACTTCTCATAAGTTAAGGTCAAATGAAGAACTTATTTTTAACTATGTACATACCTACGTATGTAGTTACATTTATAACGTTTAAGCCTTGCACCCTGCACAGTCAAGTGACTTCCATTTAAGGCATCTTTCTTAAAGTATATTTACATTATTTTCTTGTTCATATCTTCGTATCTAGCAAATACTTTACATGAATCAATTTTTTTTTTTTTTAAGTTAGCAATTCGGCAATTATTTTACTATACCTACATTTTAACCAAAGCTTTTTCTAGGTATGATCCAACTATGTATATTATGTTACATCACTTTAAACATCATTTTTCTCTTTTCATTCACATTTAAAATTACTTAAATCAAGTTATTTTAGCAAATAAATTGCGGGAAAACCGTTATCCACACAGAAAATAGGTGTATGGTACATACAAATTTCTAACCTATATTGTTTAAATAAAAATAATAAAGAATCGGTTGTGCTTTTGCAATGTTAAAACCAGCTAAAGTAAAAAGAATAAAAATGATAAAACCTTTACAAGTCGGAATCATTATATGTACCTACTTTCTTTGTCCTTTGGCCTAACAGGAGGTGTTTGTAAAAAAAAAAACAAAGGAACAAAAACTAACAAAAAAAAGTTCTCTAATGTCTTGAACTTTTTTTATAGTAAATCAAATAATGCATTCGTCGGTTAACTTGTTTATTCAATTGAAATTTGAAAATTTAACAAAAAGATGGATTTTTGAGAACAAAAAATTTTCTTATAAAGGTAACCTCATATAACTTTTAAGGTTTTCGCGGTTGGTTGAATTATACATTTTTAGATTTTAAAAGTGTATGAAGGTAACCTCGTTGTATATGTATGTAAGTGTTTCCTAAAGCCGTAAAATACCGTATTGAGTTCATTGTTTTAACAATTTAGTTTCAATTTTGAGTTATAGATATTTCCAACAAGTATCTGAATATAATGCATTATTTTAACGTTATTTTAACATTAGGTATTTTTCTGAGTAAAAAATGTATTCGATTTGCTTTTAATTTAAAATAATCTACACCAGGTGTTTAAAAACATATTTACAAATCAAATAAACAAACAATCTTCAATTAATTTCTTATGTTTACATTTCAATAGGCAAAAATGTACATTCATTTTCCGACAAAGAAATATCGACACATGAAACAAAATAATAAAAAACAACCCATACTCCTAAAGAAAACTACCTATACACATTTATAATCCATGAACTTATATTGAAATTTGAAAAAAAATCAAAACAAAACTAAATCTCTATGGATACGGAAAGGCACAAATATATAAATACAATAAATAAATATCCCGTTGAAAATTGGTTTGTGTTCATGAAAACCCCACATCTTTTTTTTTTGTTTCTCAAATTGGCCACAGGTAGCCGGTGCCGCTTTGAGCTCTGAGGTGTCACTTCTATTTATATTTATTCAATGATGTGAATGCAGTGAATAGTGTATTTGAAAAAATATAGAACGGCTTGGAAGTGGTTTCAAGCCATTCGTTGCAGATATTTAACGACTATGAATATGCTCCTTTATGTCTACTACGCATTTTTTGAAAAAAAAAAAAAAATGACCACAAAGTCAAAATTTTGCTCGGGCAAGAAAAAGTTAACACCATTTGGAATTGAGTATCTGGCAACCTTAAAAATATATCAGCTCAATTTAGACTTTGTTTTAAAGGATGGTATTTTTATTTAAAAAAAAGTGTAAAATGAAGTAGCTACCATTAATACTGAAAGAAGAATTGAACTTAACATTAGTCAGGGTACACCAAAGTTAGCCTCTTTTTAAATCGTCAAAAAGTGATGTCAAAGTTGAAAATCAGACTTTACTGTAGAACAAATTTTTTCTTAGAATATGATCAAGAATCACATCCCAAAGTATGGCTAGCGAATTACCGGACACCCTGTATTTTTATTCATGAGTCAAATAAATTCACCACCTTATAGTTAGCACCCAAAAGTCTGGAATTTGAAACTTTTTGATGCAAATAATTTGGTGAGAGTTTGGTGAAATTTGGTTAATCATTTTTATAATTTGGTGAATCCTAGTTTAAAAGTTATTAACAATATAGGGTAAGGCGTATAGTTAGCACCCTATAGAAACAGAAGTGGGCTTTATTGGTGTTAATCGATGGGGAATGGTTCCCCGAATTTAGTGAGACTGTACTCGAATTTGGTGAGGCTATTATTTAATAAATAATTAAGAAAAACTAAACAAAATGACAGTTCTATTGACACTTGGTAAGTTGCTTTCCACGCTCCCTGGAAGTCAGCACACGAACCCGCAATTGGAGATAGATTTTTTTTTCGATTTGAAGTTCCATGTATTTCCAATAAGAAAAAACCAGAAAAGGGCTCGAAAAATACTAACTTTATTAATAGAATTTATATGAACGGGTATTAATATTATAATTGTAAAAGCATGATAAAATGTTCAATGTTTATTCAAATTTTGTCATTTTGAATAAAAATTTGATCTCTCTTAAAAAGTATTACTGCTTAGAATAGAAAAAGTAACAATTCGAACATCAGTCATATTAGAACATCGACATTTTTTTTTTACATTCCATCCCAAAAAATTAACGAGCTGCTAAATGACCAATTTTTACGCAATTCAAAAATAAAGTAGGTAATGGCAAATTTCCAAAAAATTATTTTTGCATTTACATAAGATTCAGTTCCTAAGATCGGATTCAAACAAGATTTTTCGATCCGATACGTCTCTGTGAGCTGAATCAAATCGAAAAATACAAGTAGACCTTGATTGAAAAATTTAAGAATCGAGTCTTAAGAGTGTCTGTATGTTTCAATTTATTTGGTTTTGTTGTTATTAATAAAAATGAATGTGTCACTTCAAGTATACTTCGATTTTATGAGGACGTATTTATATAGTAAGATCGAAATCTCAATCGGATTCGATAGCAGAATCGTGCTTTTTGTTTTGTAACTGATATTTTTGAGGCTTTCTATTGTACACGATGGTAGTAATAGTGTAGGCCCTGAGCCATGTAGGGGAAACCAACGGATATAATAGTTCCGAGGCCCGAAGTATAGGTAAGTATCCAATAAAAGTCTTTGCATATAAAAAGTAGGTAAGAAGAACAATCGCGTGCTCCGACGCAATGTTGATTCGAAAGTTCAAGCGAATGGTGCAAAACTTTAGGAGATAACCGGTTTTCTACAAACGAATATTTAAATGTTTTATCGTGAGAAAAAATTCCACCGCCATTATGCGCGTGTCTGTTTGATGACCGTGTTCCTACGCGCGCCGCGCTTCTGTTCATTCAGTATTTTAATCGTACAAAATTACAGTTATGTCCTAGGTGTTATATTTTATAACACTAGTTCTGCATTAAAGCGACGATTTGTGTGTATGTGTAGTGTATCTATAAAGATGAAGGTGCATTGATAACATGTATATGTACATATTTTAAATGAAATTATTTTCATCTAAAAAGTTTATCACAGAAAACTTGTGTGAATTTCTGAAATTCTGCCTAAACTTTAAGAAATTCTAGGTATTTTTTAAGTGAATTTATATTGGCTTATTCTTTTATAAAAACTCCAAAACAAAAATTTTTTGAGGGTTACTCAAACTAAAATTACTCACATGGGGCCAATTGTTCATATAACTCGATCATTTCTTTTGCATATTGCAGTTTTGTGTCAAGGTCGTTGTCCATTAAAACCATTAAATCTTTTGGATCTGCACCAAGCTTTTGCACCAGCTGAATTTTCACTTCACTCAAATAATAGTGGTTTCTTGTTAAACATTTTTGGTAATGTTCAATGTATTTTTTACAGTTGGGTACATTTTTTTCCATTGCAGCCAAATCTGTTCCAGCCTTCTCTAAAATGTCTTTAATATAAAACTTGTCCATTTCGGTCTTACAGGATGTGCATCTTAAATAAAGCAAATACATACATACATAAGTTTAATTAAAAAAAAAAAACTTGGGACGTATATAATTATGTACCTATACATTTAAGATACTGAGAACGTCAATACTTACTTCCAGTTCTCATGCCAATTCTTTAAATCAAGTGGAAGAACAACACCTGAACAGTCTTTGGTCTTGCACTTCAATGCACTATAATTAGTTTGAAATTCTGTAACATCCTGACATCTCTCGCATTCACATTTAAACAGTTTTGTATACATCAAGTGGTTTTGACGATCTGCTGTCCCCCACAAAGCATCTGAGTAGCATATACTGAGATTTGTATTCCTTGGAATTTCGCGAGGAGCCCATAGAAAAAGGTCACCATTTTTAGTGAAACTTTTTGCTAAATTAGGTTTACACGAATGCTCCACCATTGACGCTGTATCAAAAACCGCTACATGGGGTGGATCGGAGGTTGGAACTTCATGGCCATTTATTTGCAAGATGCCTGCGATTGTCATGATTTCATCTTCTGTAAACTCCGTAGTTTGAAAAAATCTACAAAAAAGAAAAAGCTTACATATAAAACAAAAATATACATAAGTACATACGTATGTATTGTAATTATCTGCTAAGGGTTCGCAATAAAAACTTATTTACTTTATTTACTAACTTCTACTTATTACATTTAAAACACACATTACTTCAATTCAAATCACTTTTTATTAATTACTAGCTCCACAGTATGTAAGACTTTACACACTTTATTCTTATACTTTCAAAATTAAACTGTGTCATTGTATATAAAACCTATAGTACTATCATGAAGCTGACTTTTAAGTTACGGGATTAGCTCATCATTTCCCATGGAGGAGCTGATATCACTTTTATTGTATATAAACATTAAAATATTTGTATCCAATGTTTTACTTAAATAGTCATGTTTATATGCAATGTGGCTATAATTTTGACATTTGCGAATTGATTGAAAAATAGAAGTGCAAGAAAGTGAGGTTATATAATGAACCACAGGTTAGAGAACAGAATGTTGAAGCAACAAGTAACTGTATTTATTGTAAAAAAACGTTGCAACTTTTCAATTATATGTGAATGTAAGAGCGAGATGCTTGTAACATTTCGATTCTGTCTCGTACTTTTTTACGTAGTAGAGGAGTAAGGAAAAATAGGGAGAGTACGATAACTCAGGCGACAAAGTTTAATGACGGATTTGTATAGAACAGCCAAAAATAAGCATTTTTTTACTATGGGAGGGGGGTCTATCTCCCCCCGTTTAGGCGGTAGAGACAATTTAAAAAATATGTGTGTTAAATGGAAAAAAAATAATTAAAAAATAACGGTAATACCTACAATTAAGTTTTATACGTTTTTTTAAAGCCAACATTCTATTCTATTAGCCAGTTTTAAACTCAAAATTTGGGCAAAAAAAGTTAAAAAAAATATTTAAAATGTAATTTTTCAAAATTTTAAGATTATCTACAACTGTTTTTTTTTAGAATTCATTGCTCTTATTTGTTTTTGATCAAAAACTGAAAACTAAATGATTTTATGTCTTCTAGTTTTTGAGAAAATTAAATTTTAATTAAATTATTTTTTCCTTGCTTGAGTATTTACGCATTCTTATTTTGATGGTAATAATCGAGTATGGATTAAGATTTACCTAGGATAAATAAATTTTTCTTAAATTCAGCTTATTTAAATGCAAAAGAAACTTTGCATGCACTCCACCTTGCACCCCAAGTCCTATAGTGAGCCTAAGCAGGGGGGTTTCACCACCCATAGACACCTCGGTGTGGCATACACCCAAACTCGCACGTACCCCAAATCCTACAGTGGGCCCAAGCAGGGGGTTTGCAGGGGGGCACACCCCACTGTTGCATACACCCAAACTCGCACACACCTCACTGTTGCATATACCCAAACTCGCACCTACCATTTTTACTATCAAAATAAGACCACTCAAACAAAAAAAAACATATATAAATTGAAATAGTAGTTGCAGTTATTTTCAATTTTCTCAAAAACTAAAAGACATAAAATGATTTAGTTTTCAGTTTTTGATTGACTATTAATAAGAGCAACAAATTATTAAAAAAAAATTATTTATAAACTTATGGTTTTGAAATATTGAAATTTAAAACTATTTTTTAACTTTTTTTTACTCAAATTTTGAGTTTAAAAATAAATTTTTCAAAAACTATGCATAGTTTTGACTTGATTTAAAAACTGGCTAATGGAATAGAATATTGGCTTTAAAAAAACGTATAAAACTTTATTTTAGGTATTACCGTTATTTTTTAATTATTTTTTTCCATTTAACGCACATATTTTTTAAATTGCCCCTACCGCCTAAACGGGGGGAGATAGACCCCTCCCTCCCAAGGTAAAAAATTCTTATTTTTGACTGTTATATACAAATTCATCATTAAACTTTGTCGCCTGAGTTATCGTACTCTTGCCGGAAAAATATATATTATCATAATATTGGACTTACAAAGGGGAGTAAAGGCATTGAATAAGAAATAGAGGAAGAGGCTTTTGGCACATATACAGTGTACGTGAGTGAAGCATTAAAAATTAAAATTAATCTGTCATTTTGCGTTGCTGAGAGTTACATTTATGTGCAGATGATACCTACTGACACTGACCAACACGGCGCGGCGCAAAGGCCGGCCGGCGGTTCATAGGTTTTTTTTGCTATTGTTGTTTTGGATATGAAAAATGAGAATTTACTTAGACAATACATATTAGGGATGGGGTGGATGGCGGTGATTTAAAAAAAAAATTTTTTGATTTTCATTTCATCTTTTCGAGCATTTGGCTAACACCCAAAAATTAAGCATCTGGATTTCCATAAATCTTTTTTGTAAGTTAATCAATAGTAGGTAGGTACAAATGTGTCAGATAAGATGTTTATTCAGTTTTAATCGTTGTTACTCGTATCCTTTAGTTTTTTTCAAAATATTTTGTATAAACTTTTTTTTTTGTGAACAACAACAACAACTTTAAGGCACTACCACCAAATGTTTTTACGAATTAATTTTATATTAATTCGTTTATATTTTT
This sequence comes from Syrphus vitripennis, assembly GCA_958431115.1. NCBI lineage: Eukaryota > Metazoa > Arthropoda > Insecta > Diptera > Syrphidae > Syrphus > Syrphus vitripennis. Next base: position 71,941,758 of record OY288109.1, on the reverse strand, counting down.
ATTTTTGGCCGGAGTTATAGCTATTTCATGCTTGCCAGACAATCATCAGACTCCTTTTAGATAAAAATATAAACGAATTAATATAAAATTAATTCGTAAAAACAATTGGTGGTAGTGCCTTAAAGTTGTTGTTCTTGTTCACAAAAAAAAATTCCATGCAATGGACGGAAGAATGGTTAAGTTCTACTTGCTTAATTTTGATGATTTAAACGTTTACTAATAGTAAAACAATTCTTCTATAAGTTTTTTTACATAAAAATAAAAATTAAAAATAGAAATGAGAAAAAATCCCAAGTTTCGTTAGTAAAATGCATTACCTCAGAACGAAAAAATACTTCTATATGGCTATTTTTTTTCAAATAAAATTTTTATCGTTAAGGATTTTGGAAGGATTTTGGCAATTATAAATTAATTTCTGAAGCAAATATTTCAATTTCTTTTTATTTAGGCTTATTCTGCCACATCTGTTATTCTGCTATGAATTTTCTGTTATAGTAAATAAAAGATTTTCACCATAAACGATCTTTTATAATTGGTATTCAGTTCTTCGACCTTTTATAAAATTCTGTTATGAAATTTCGAAAACGAAATTTGTTAGCAAAGAATACTTAAATCTTTTATCATAATCAGCTGATTTATAAAAATAATAATTTATAATAATAAATAATAATAGTTGCAATTTTTCCATCAAAACTCTTGCATTTAATTAGACAGTTTAAAAAATTGGATGAAACGCACATCGAGAAGATCGAATGGACTGCTTTTGAGTAGTAGTGATATCAAAAGTGTGCTGTGTTTTCGCCTATGAAATTAATTTTTTTTATTTAATATGGAATTTTATTTATTCATAATATTTTATTAAATATTTTTTTCTTATATCTGCCTCCTTTTAGCAATATTTCGTTGGTAAAATAATGCATACATTTCCATTTTTACTCATTCTTCACTGAAATCATTTTGATAAAAGTCACAAATATCTGTCTTTTTTTCTTTTATGATTTATAACAGATTTTAGCATCTCGAATACGAAAAATGCTATTTGTAAAAGATTTTTTGACATGTTCGAATTTATGACAGTTCATTACAGATCCTGATAGCAGATTTGGCATGCTGAATACCAAAATTATAATTCATAAAAATTTTTTTGACAACTCACGTTTCTGTATGGAAATTCATAAAAGAATAGCAGAATAAAAAAATAAAAGACCTCGCCGAATAGGTCTAAATTGACTTCAATTTAGTGTCTTGAAGATTATAAGATTAGCAAGATTTCTGCAAAATAAATAATAATCCCAAGAATCTCTCTCCCCAAAATTATTAAAAACTGTCATTTTAGTTGCTCATAGAAATATTAACTAGTGCATTCAAATCATAAAATTTGGAAAACCTATAGTCATGTGTTAATATTTACGGTTAATATCCTGATTTTTGGTGAATTATTTAAAAAATATTTTGTTTCCCAATTTTTGACTTTTAAACATTCATAGCATTTTAAATAGTTTTTAAAGAATTTTTATATTTATGACTTTCTGGTATGCATATTATGTACATATGTATTTATATTACAAATAGTACAACTGGAATCTCGCAACAAAGCTTTGGAAGACCAGTTTGATAAAATTCTTCTAAAATCCACGGAAGCAAACCTGGTGATACGCCTAGATAAAAGCAATCCTGAAGCCTGTGAAAATGCTAAAGCTATCTGCGCTGGTCTACTAAATGAATCCAATGCAGACACAGTGGTAGAATCTGCTTAAAGTATACGCACCCGCAACACACAAGGATCGACAGTAATAGTAAAAATAAAGTCGCGTGAATCAGCCTGGAATGTGTTAAAGAACTCTGGTACTCTGAAAGGGAAAAAAATAAGCATCCAAAAGGATTTGCCACCAAATGTGCGGCAAAGGCGAGCAAAACTCTTACGCATAAGAAAGATGATCCTCGAAAAGGAACCTCGTAAAAAAATTGCAGTTCGCGACGACAAAATGGTTATTGAAGACAAAGTTTTTACATGGGATTCCGTTTTGGGGCTGAAGTGCGGTGAAAATGATGGCTTTATCATTTTAAAATCGATGTTTGGAGACTTTTCTGATCTAAATTTATTAATGAATGAATTATTTAATCAAAACAATGTGTACAACACGTCAAAAACTTCAAATAATGATGGAGCCGTCAAAAATGTCAAACCAAGTGACAAGCAAAATCTTAAGGCGACACCACAAATACCATCTTTAAGTTTGGGTGCAAGCACAAGTAGCAGCTGTGTTCACGAAGCATGAGAATCTGCTGTCTACCAGAATATAAATAATTGTTTTGTTAAAATTAGAATTATAAGTTATAATGTGGCTGGTTTAAAAAATAAGTTATTATTTGCAAACTTTTTTAATTATTTAAGAAATTTTGATATTTTTATGCTGTTCGAAACTCATTTAGTAGAAAACGAAGAAAATAAATTTAAAAATGTATTTAGTAATTATGAATTAAGATGGGTGCCTGCAATCAAATCATCTAATTATGGTCGAGGAAGCGGAGGTTTATTATTCGGCTATCGTAAAAATCTACACAACACTGTTAATTTCAAGAGAACTACATATTCTTACGTAATAGATATCAAGGTTGGAAGTGAAATACTGTACATAATTCCTGTCTATATAAACTGCAGTAATTGGCAAACCCAATTCGAAAAATTAAGCGAAACTCTGCAAGAGGTAGATACAACAAATTTAATGCTAATTGGGGATTTCAACGGCAGGATTGGCATATCGCAAAACAACTTTTTTAGCACTCAGTGGCCTATTTTCAATCTAAACCGTAAATCTAAAGATGCAGTCTGTGACAATAAAGGAGGAAAAATATTGGAACTTGCCGATATGCTTACGACTGTCACGTCCTCAATGGGAGCTGCGCAGGTGATTCGTAGGGTGAGCTTACATTTATAAGAGGTACAGCTAGCTCAATAATAGACTACTGCTTTGTATCCGGTTTATGGAATAGTGCTGTGAGTGACTTTAGAATAGGAGTTCAAACATTTTCAGATCACATGCCGCAGGAAGTCACATTTACATCTTCGCAAACTCAAATGCCAGTGGGAACAAAACAACTAAACCTCATTCCAAAAATGCGGTGGGATGAAAGAAATAAGGAAAAATTTCAAGAAAATTTGAGTAAAGATCTAAGGGAGCTTCAGGAATCAAACATAACCGTTGACATTAAAGTTCTGACTCAAATTATCAAAAAATCTGTAAAAAGTATTAATGAACATAAAAATATTATTTCGCTAGGTTTAAATGCGCAAAATCTAAGGGATCACTTCAAAAACCTTCTAAATGTAACGATCAGTGCACCTTTGGTCCAATATGCAGCCCCGTTTATATCAGATGATTTTCTTGATGCACCCTTTTCAATGTATGAAGTTGAAGAAGTTATTGCGAGCTGTAAAGCAAACAAAGCCCCGGGAGATGACCGTGTTCCCTTTGAATTTTATAAAAATGTCACAAGCGAATTTCTCATGCTGTTAACTAGTGAATTTAATCGAATCTTCCAAGACGCAACAGTTCCTGAAAGTTTTAAAAAATCAATAATTTTCCCACTTTTTAAAAAAGGAAATCTCGAAGAAGCGATAAATTATAGAGGAATCTCTTTCTTAAACACAAATGCCAAACTATTCGCTGGGATTATAGAAAATAGGTTATCGGAATGGGTTCGAAGAAGAAGAATATTGTCAGAATTTCAGGCCGGTTTCAGGAAAAAATACTCGACGATAGATCATATTTTCTCGCTATACAATATAGCCGATTATTATATACAGAAAAAGAAAAAATTGTACGTGTTCTTTGTTGATTTCCGTGCCGCTTTCGACTCTATTGTCCGTGAAACTCTCTTCTATAAATTATCTATGATTGGTTTGTCAAGCAAAATGATACAAATCTTAAGAGCATTGTACACAAATAACACTGCCTATGTTTGGGATGGAATGTCTATCTCTGAAGAATTCAAAACAGAAATGGGACTAAAACAAGGTTGCATTCTAAGTGCTCTGCTTTTTATCTTATTCATTAATGACATAACAGATGATATTGGAGGTGGAATCACGTTTGGAGGAGTCAAGATACCAGCCCTTATGTATGCAGACGACATTGTTTTCTTTTCGGAAACAGTAGACGGTATGCAACTGATGATGAACAGGCTAAGGGATTATTGCAAACGTTGGAACTTGCAAGTCAATCTATCAAAATCAAAGGTTATGATATTCAGAGGGGGTGGTGGCAGGTATGCCAGAAATGAAAAGTGGACTTTCGATGGAGAGACGGTGGAAATAGTACGTGAGTATAAATACCTTGGGATGCTATTTACATCGAACCTCAGCATGAAAAAACATATGGAAGGAAAGCTAAAAGAAGCGAAGAGGGCAATTTCAGCAGTGTGGGAACGCTGTTTCAAAAGTAAATTTATTCAGCACAGTGCAAAACAAAAACTTTTCCGTTCTACAGCATCATCTATCCTTCTGTATGTTGCGCAGGTTTGGGGATACAACTCTTTTGAACCCGTTGAAAAATGTCTTCGATATTTCATCAAAAGGATCTTTTGCCTCCCGAGTAATACACCTAATTACTTGCTTCATCTCGAAACAGGCCTCCCACCAATGATTATGGAAACTTTATCTTTGCATTTTAATTATATTGCCAAGATTTTCGAAATGAAAGATGAAAGATTGCCAAAAATTATACTGAAGAATGTCATCCAAACATCAGGAGATATGTCAATGGAATGGAAGAACTTGGCCGCCTTTTGCAATATAAATCTAGCCATTACACAAAATGAGCAACCTTTTTTGTTAAAGGAAAAGTTCAACTCGCTACTAGAGAGATTTGGAAATGTTCTCTATGACAGATACTCATCTGAAGCACGATCGTCATCTTATAGATGTTATTACAGCCGCTTGATTTTCGACCTTGGTGATAATACATATCTGATTAATTCGAACCATGTAGACAAAATAAACATTATCATTAAAACACGTGGAGAATTGCTGCCTTTAAATTATATACCTCACCGCCCGGATCTGGCGTTACTTTGTAGTCTATGCAATCTAAACGAACGTGAAGACATTAAACATTTTATTGCAATTTGCCCAATCTTAAAAGAATTCAGGATGAGACACTTCGGTAAACGAAGTTTAAATGAAATTGAACTGCTCGACATTCTAAATGGGAATGCTGGATGGGATACCCTTTACTTGTATGTTGCTACTGCACTTCGATATAGGAAATGCATTATAAATGAAGATTTTTAGAAAAAAAATTAAGTAAATATTGTTAATTGTTCTTTTTTTTGCCACTATAAATATTTTAAATTTCAAAATGTCAGTCTGGTAGACGGCTATAGGCCAAACCAAAAAGACTTATGACACCAAAATCTGTACATGTATTTTTTAAATATTTATATTTATGTTTTAAATGAAATAAAGAGTCACTAAAAACTAAAAAACTAAAACTATATTACAAATCTATCGAGTGAAATAAATAAATAAATAATAAAATAGCCTTAAGTCCCTTCCGAACATTTTGCCGAATTTCAAAAAATTCCGTCTTAATGCTCAACTTCCAAAAAATTCCAAACCGATGAAACTTTTGAATTTTCTACAACTTCATGTACACATGTACATAAATACTACCTCGAAATCTAGCCGGAAAATTTCAACTCAAATAAGTAAAGAATACCTATGTACCTGCCCCAATAACAAACTAAAGTATACCTATCTATATACATATTCACATATTTTTCTTCCCCGCACAAACCGAAGAAAAAAAATATATTCGTATGTAGGCAAGAAAAAAAAACGGAGCAAGCAAGTGCCATAGTTTTCATAAAACAAAGGCGCTACCAGTCTAAACACGGTCATATAAAGCCATATAGTAAGATGACGAAAATTCTCTGATTTATTTTCCATCCTTTTCTGTTCAGCGAACTAAACATCCAACCAAATCCTTCCGCTTCAAAAAAAAAAAAAAAAAAAAGAGGCTGGGTGCGACCCACACTGATAACTTCCCATTTGTGATCTTGAAAACTTTATATTTTTTTTAAATAACCAAATTTTCTGCGAAACAAACTTTAGTTGTTAAATTCAAACAATCATTATTTTAAGATTGAAAAGCATTTTAATTATTTAAAGAGATTTACGAAATGAGTCAATATCATTGCTCGGTCTCAAGATATTCGAGTCGAAAAACCAATTTTACCACTTTTTAGTTTTTTTTTTTTATATTTTTTGTCAAAAACTGTCAATTAGATATTTGTCAAAATTTAACCTTTCCTAAAAAATTGTACTATGCATAAAATAAAATATTTTAGAAGGCACAATCGTTGTTCGTTCTCAGGATATTCGAGCTGAAATACAATTGTAACTACTTTTCTTTAGAATTTTTAACAGTTTTTGATTTTTTGTTAAAAAACTGCCCATTCAATATTTGTCAAAATCTTATCAGTTGCTAACAATTATGTTATGTAGAAAATAAAACAAACAAGAAGTCAATATGGTTACCCGTTTTTGAGAAATTTGAGTCGAAAGACAATTTATAACAATTTTTGGTAGAATTTTTTGTAGTTTTTATTTTTTTGTAAAAAAACTATCCATTGAATTTTTTTGAAATTTTCACCAGTAGTCAAAAACAACATTTTTCGTAAAATAAAATTATTTTAAAGTTAATATCGTTTTTCCATCTGAGGATATTCGAGTTTAAAAAAATTTTTTTTTAGTTTTTTTGATTTTAAAAAATAACGGTATTTTGATTTTTTTCCAAATTCATATCAAATTTGTGTGACGTCATAATGCGTCGAATAAAATTTATTTCAAATCAATAACATTATTTGTTCGTGAGATATTTGAGCCCAACCAAAATTTTCACTTCTTTTTTAAACTGCTGTAGTAAGAAAACAACTGATTGAATATTAAACGCCCTTTCAGCTTCTTTCGAAGTTATTATCTATAAAACAAAATTTATTTCAAGTCGATATCTCTACTCGTTCTTGAGATATCGACGACGAAAAATGGTACCAGAACGTACGAACGTACGAACGTACGAACGTACGAACGTACGTACACACGCACACACAGACATCTCTCTAAAAATGATTGATATAGGCTCTAGGGACCTTGAAACGTCGAGAAATTTCAAAAATTTCAACTTGACAAATCGGACCGATAACAATAACTCCCTATGGGAAGTTAAAAAAACTAAATCCCATTGAAAGAAATAAAGCAAAGAGTTGTTCTTGTACCTGCTCTTATTCAAAATTTAGTATAACTTGCTCTCTCATCTCTATTTTTGACAATTCCGAAGTTGTATAGAAATAAAAGTTACTGGGAGCATAGTATACAAACATGTTTACTGGCAGCATAATAATATATCAACATATTGCTATTAGAAAAATAGGACGGGATTAGCTCGACAGAGGCGCAACAATCGAATGTTCTTCATAATAGTACTACAGATTTTATATACAATGATTTTACATACAATAACGCATTCGAGAATCGATAAAGTTCGAATGTAAAAGTCGTTACATTATGATTTCAAAAGTAGTTAAGTTATTTATCGTTACAGTATGTAGGCACTACATTTTTTTTTTTTTTTTTTTTATAATTTGCACCCACACAAGGGATTTTTTATACCCTTTTTTGTGCCAGAGACACAGTGAGTGCATTAGGAAGAAGGGAAGGGGTTGGAAAGGAGGTGTCGATGTACATTGGTCTTGAATTCCTGAACATTGCAATGATCGGGAAAGACAGAGTGTGGAAGAGAGTTCCACATTCGCGTAGTACGGCTAAAAAATGATTCCCTATACTTGAGAGTACGTCCGAAGTTGGGCTCGAGGGTAAACTGATGGGCATTCCTAGAAGCGCGAGTATTACGGGCGAATTGTTTGAGGGGAGGAATGCAACTGGCTATTTCACTAGAGCAATTACCGTAGAAGTAACGGTAGAACAAGGAGAGACACGCAACGTTACGACGGTGGTCTAAAGAGGTGAATGAATTGTACTCAAGCTTTGGACGGATGTAGGTTTTATAGATAATAGCCAGATCAGACGGGGAAAAAAATTTCTTGCACCGTCTTAAGAAACCCAAACATCTTGCGGCATTTTTGGCGACATCGCATATGTGCTCGTTCCACGAGAGGTGGTCAGTGATGCACATACCGAGAATCTCGAGATGTTCGGTCTCGTTGATGCAAGTGCCACTCATGGACAGTGGCAAGGGGGGTATATCTCGCTTCGACGATACAAGACAGCATTGGGTTTTCGAAGCATTAAACTCTACGCGGTTTTTAATTCCCCATTGTACAATGCTGTTTAAGTCAGAGTTTAATGAGCTTATCATATTTTGCCGCTGCAGTTCCACATCCGAAGAGGAGGGATGTGAGTCTGGAAACGAATAAGAAAAGCTAAGGGTGCTATCGTCGGCGAAACAATTTATTGGATTAGATGTTACAGACAAAAGATCATTAATGAAAATGAGGAAGAGGGTTGGAGACAAAACGGAGCCCTGGGCACACCAGCATTTATATTATGGGTTTCAGACTTGAAACCGTCCAATACAACTTGTATGGAACGGTTCGAAAGAAAGTTTCTAATCCAACGAAGAAGGGATTCATCGATACCAAAAGCACGCATTTTCGATAAAAGAGCAAGATGCCAGACTTTATCAAATGCCTTTGAAATATCAAGTGCAACAATCTTACTTTCTCCAAAACGATGTATAGATTTGTTCCACTGTTCGGTGAGATAAACCATCAGATCACCACTGCCGGTCATTAAGAAGCTTTCGGTCTTCGAGATATTTCTTGAGCTGATAGTTTATCAGCGTTTCCATGACCTTAGAAAGAAGGGACGTAAGTGCAATCGGACGATAATTGGAGGGAGAAGAAGATTCGCCTTTTTTTGGGATTGGCTGGACAAATGCTGTTTTCCAACTGCTCGGAACGAGCCCAGAAGAATAGGATAGATGGAAAAGCTTACGCAAGGGTTTTGCCAGCGTGGAAGAACACCTCTTCAGAATAATAGCGGGGATACCATCCGGACCAGCGGATTTATGTATGTTGAGATTCTTTAGGACTCTCGCCACAGCACGAGTGCGGAAGAAGATTTGTCCCATAGAATCATTGACGCGCTCAAGAGCTGGAGGAGTCATGACACTCTCTGGCAGCGAAGAGTTGGAGGCGAACTGCCTAGCAAAAACGTTAGCTTTTGCGAGAGAGCTAACAACTGGAGTGTCATTGTCAACGAGCGTTGGGACCGAGGAAGAAGAAGAGTTCTTCATATTTTTCACAAATGACCAAAAATTCTTACTGCCTTTGGGACATTGCAGTATTTTTTGCCTTAATTTTTGGTCATGCAAAAATTTGGTCCTTCGAATATGGGCATTGCAGGCCTTCCTGGCTTGTTTAAACTTGTTCCGGTTTTCCTCAGTTGGGTTGGCTCTAAAACACCGGAACTTTACATCTTTTTCCCTGATAACCTCTTTACAGCTTGGATCAAACCATGACTTTTCTTTAGGTTTAATGCTTTTAACCCTATTCGGGATAAAAGTTTTCATACCCACAATAATCATATTAGTAATCATATCTGTGCTGGAGTCTACGTCACTATCGAGGAAACATAGTGACCAGTTAAAGATCCGGTAAAAGTTGTTGAGACCTCCCCAGTTGGCTTTCTCGTATTGCCATACGGTTCTCTTCGGAGCTCTTTCTTTAACTGGATTAGTTTGACACGAGAAATTTGCAGATATAATACTATGGTCTGACCTGCCTAGAGGCGTTAATACATTGATAGTGTATTTATCAGGGTCAGTCGTAAGGAACAAGTCAAGAGTATTTTCCGCTTGGCCATCAATATCCGATATTCGAGTGGGCTCGGTGACAAGCTGAGTAAGGTGGTTAAACTCAGCAAAGATCTCAGCACACATTCCTTCGGGTGTTGTCTGGCCCGAATGGAGAAGCCACGAAGAATTGTGTACATTGAAATCGCCCGTAATAACGATTTCAGTGTGAGGATACAGGGATACAATTCTTTGAATGGAGTCAGACAGAGCGTCAAATTCGTGAGAAGTTGAAGCTCTGTCCAAATTTGGGCTTCGATAAAGAAAGCAGTAGTGAATGATGTGCTTATTTACGGAAAACTTAAACCACATAAAATTGAAAAAAGGGTTGGAGCAGCGTCCATATTGTGGTAAGAGTTGATAAGCAACATCATTCCTAATGTAGACGGCGAGACCATGGTGGGAGCAGAATAAAGGCACTAAGCAATACCCATGAATAAAAAATTCATTAGGGTCAGAATTCTCACCTACTTGGGTTTCGCTCAGTGCCAATACAGCTGGCCTGTTCGAAACAGTGTGGATGTACGCAGCAAGAAAATTAATTCTTAGCCCACGAATATTGCAATAATCAACACTGAAATTGTCAATCATTACACGTAAAAGAATGAAAAAGACCAAAACAGACGATATCAAAAGAAATACTAAGTTGAATACAGGAATTCTTCACGATTCAGCGCCACTATTAGTGTTATGCCTTAATATAATAATTATAATACAAAGGTCGGTAAAACAGGTTACTGCGGAAGCGTTTTGTTTAGTTTTGGGAATTTTCAATTTGTTATATATAGTACTTATAGTATATATAATCTGGAGTGCTTGTTCCTATATCAAATACATTGTAACGCCAGAAGCACAGATAGGGGGCGCTAGTATCTACTTTCTTACAGTTTCGGGAAGCACCAGCGCGGACCTGTCAAACTTCAATCGTAGTTTTTTTTGGATTTTTTTGAAGAGGGATGGAAATTTAAAAAAAATAAATTAAATTTAATTAAATTCTGGAGAGGGATAACCACTAATCAGTGGGGATAATGCACTCTTATTCGAGGTCCGCGCTTTTGCTTCCCGAAATTAGTGAAACTAGCGCTCTCTATAAAAGCTTTACGTTTGAAATTGAACAAGCACTCCATATTATATATACTCTAATACTACGTTTTCACCAAAAGTTAATCTCGTTGGGGATTAGTTAATCTTCTGAAGTGTTTCCACCACATTAAAAAGATTTAAATAAGATTAAATTTGACAGCTTCCTTGAAAATTCAAATGGCGTTCTCTTATTTCTTATGAAGTGAGTGAGATAGAGGGTTCCATCTGTGTCAAACAGAGCAAAAAAAATTGTGGAATACGTTCCACAACACAAAGAGAAATGAATTTAGGGATGTTCGGTTTTCGAAACTATTTGTCCATGAAGATTTATACAAGATTTATTTGAAATTTCCTTGAAATCTCAAGATTTATTAATATGGTAAATTTTCGAGATTTCTACAAGATTTATGGATAATCTACTTAAATCGCGATTTAGCTCTTGGTGAAAACGTAGTATTATGCTTGAAGTCGTGTCTAGACCCGACTGTCTGCAGTTCATATCTAAAAAGAAAGAGGGTGGCGACAAAGTTCATAAGCCCTTGTTTTTCATATTTGGAGAAAAAAAAATAATCAAATCAATAAATTTTAAAGCACTGTTGTAGATCTAAGAAGAAAGTTTTAATTTAATACCCTAAGCATTAAGCTGCTTCACCCTTTCTAACCTTTTTGAAATTATTAAGGAATGCAGACAAAAATTATTCAGCTTAATGTTTTGAATATTTCATGTGTTATGCCAAACCTTCTGTAGTCTTTGTCTGTAAAGATTGTGGGGAAAAAGTTCCGAAAAGTTATTTTTTCATGTGTTGAACTATGTCGCCTTTTATGTCTTTGGGAATAAGTTACAGAGGGTCGGACCTAAAATATTTAAGTGTTCAAAACTTCAAGCTGTTGTTTAAATATTTTTTTCTAAAATCAATAAGAATTAAAATATTTTTTTTTTTGAAAAATAGAGGGCAATAATAGGAAGAACTTTGAGGAGGGAGGGGGTACGCCAATTTTGTTATTTATTTTTTTTTGCTTTAGACCTCGAAGACCAATAATAAAACGCTAAGTCCAGCCTGTTGTAAATTTTTGTGGTGATTAATTCTAGTTTGACAGTACTACATGTAATTAAATAAAGAACACAACTGGGTCGCACCTTGCTCTTATGAGCGACAACATCTTCGTTTTAAAGATTGAGTATAAAAACAAATTTATTTGAAAAGAATCATACTATTTATTACTGTCACAAGTAAAAATATGAAAAAGCCTGAAATTCATTATTTGAATTGATAAAAAAAGCCAAACAAGAAGTTTAAGGCAAAAATTAAGATGCCATCTTATGTATCATAAAAATACAAATTTATGAAAAAAAAATTTCAAAAATTGTTACAGCTATTTTTTTCAAAAAATTATTTCTTATATATATAACTTTTTAAGTATTTTTATAAAAAAAAGTTGGTATGCACATTCTTAGTATTAAAAATTTAGTTGTAAAAAAAAATTTATTGGTTTTGAAAACATATTTTGAAAAATTTGATATGCAATATTGTTTAGATTTCGTCGAAATCCGTCTAATAGTTTACGAGAAAACCGAAAATCAAAAATCTGGTTCTATGGCAAGTACGCGTAAATAACGGTTATTTCAAAAATATTTTTTGATTAAATTATTAACGTTACTTGACAAACCCGATTTAAAAATTACATCAAAATCGTTATAGCCGTTTTCGAGATAAAAATGTTTTGTCTAAACGGTGATATTACAGGTACCGTTATTTTGGATTCTTTGGACCTTATGTACAAAGTTTGAAGAAAATCGCTTCAGTAGTTTAGGCTGTAGGTCGAAGTACAGAAAGACAGACAGACAGACAGAATTGACCCACTTTTTTCGCGTTCTCTATCATCGTAATTTTAGGTCTGACTAATATCTCAAGTTCAATTTCTTGCACGAATCCAAAACTTGCCCTATAGTTCCTATAGTCGCAAGGAAAAAATTAATGGATGTGATCGACCAGTTTCACAAATATTGAATGAGAAATTTTTCACATACCTTGGAATAAATTTTCCAATGCTCTCCAGATCACTTTTCCATTGTGGTGACCCTCTTCGTATATTATCATGAGATTCTAGTGTCATAAGTTTTTCAAATTTTTCTTTGTCACTTTTTTTAAGTAATAGTGCTCTTACTGTTGCAATGCATTGGTACATTGGATGTGGCGTCGTGAACTCATGAATGACGACCTTGAACGAAAAAAACATTTAGAAAAGAACAATTGTAGAAAACGTAATTAATTTGTGGGCCAGTCGGCAGAGTTAAAAATGAATTTCCATAATGCAAAATTTCCCATCTCAAATTTGAATTTGGTAGTTGCGTCAATTCTTAGTTTAAAATAAAAAGTTAACTTTTTTCTGCTTCTTGCATAGATAACCCTAGCGCTTAATATTAAGAAATAGCATAACAAAAAAATATACTCTTGGGTCCCATGATAATTATATATGTACATAAAGAGGCTAGTGTTGAACCAAGGAAAGAAGAAAAATACGTTCCCTCGTTTAGGTTGGAATTTTCAAAAAAAATATGTACAAATTTACATACATGCATATACATATGTATGTAAGACAAAACAGTCGTGTAGAAGTCTGGACTAAAAAAAATATTGTGCAAACTAGTAAAAACTTCGAGTTCGAAAATTAATCGATGTTTCCGGCTTTCCCAACCCAACGCAAAACTTTCGTAGATGACAACGAAGCAACAACGACAACACGTTGCAATGATTGACAAAACATGTTGTTGATAATTCTTCTTCGTATTCACAACAACAGAATTCAATTAAAAGCACCTAAATTAGTGTTTTTATCTGGATTAAATAGTTTGATATGAGCTTGACGTTGGACTTGAGAAATTTTATGACAACTCATTTTTCAACTACATATGTCATTGATGACAATAAAATGACAAAAATAATAACAGTTTGACAGTATTGTAAACGATTGTAAAGATACAATTTAGTTAGGTCTAAACTGCAAACTGCATTAAAACTACCTTATTAACCAAATTAAAGAATGAAGTTTTGGCTTTAAAAAAATCTGTAGCATGGGTTGTTTAAATATCTTTCCTCCGTTTTAAGTAATTTTTTATAAAATTGTCCTTCCCACCTAATAAACACCATTTCCATACGATTTTGTCTTTTTTCGCCTCTACCTTATTGTTACCATGTTTAACAAAATGGAATACGTTAATTATAATGATTTGAATTTAATATGTAGGTACATAAAAAAATATTGTAAAAAATACACTTTCGTTTAAGAATAACTGTCAAAAATCCATATTTTGAAAATTTTCCTCTATATTTTTTTTTTTATTTTACACATACAAGTACCTACAACGTTTAATGTTACAATAAAATTGGTACAAAGTAACTAGTAATTTAATAAAGAAAAGGAAAAGTATAGAAAATTACTTTTTTTTTTATTTCGGAACAGTGTTAAAAATGTAAATAGAAGAAAATATTCCACAAGGTATTTAAATATTTTTCTGCCAAAAAAATCCACTTACATATAAAGTTTTTGCTTAAGTTACCTTTTTTTGCTCCCTTTTTTGTGTAAGCATACACTCCTGCTTGTGTTCCAAGCTCCCTCCACATTCTTTCGAACAAAGTGGCCATCCACATTGTGGACATGGAACATAGTCCTTTTCATCAATACCATCCAGACAACCAAGACATACGGGTCCAGTAATTTGCGACGGGCCCCTAGTAATTGGCGATTCTTTTAAGATGATTTCATATGGTTTGATTTTCCTTGTTGTCACAAGATGTCGACCTAACTTTTCACTTTGTTCAATCTGAAAAATATGGAACGCATAGTTTCTATATTTTTTTAAATAAACAAAAAGGGACATAAAACAAAAAAAATTAAATTGCGCTAGAAAAATAGTTTTTATGGAATTTGAAAAATCATGCTTAAAACCGCTGTTGTTATACTATACAGAATAACCGGGATAAACGGATACCTACATAAAAACAAAAAAAAAAAAAAAATATGTGTTTTATTTGTGGTTACGTACAATCCATATCTTTTGAATTATCTCTTTTACAAATCTAGCAAGAATAGATTCAAAGACAAATTTAACTGTTTTGTAACAGTCAGTTTGGAAACAATAAATAAAATAAGGGGTATTCATGCAACGGTGGAAAACTCGGATAAACCTCGGAAACCAGATAATTTTATCTCCGCAGAAACGAGCTGTCAAAATTTGTATGGGAAAAATATTCTGAAAACTAGATAAATTTATCTCACAGAATTGATGCAGAAAGCGAAGAAATAAACCTAATAAAGTTTCGAGAAGTAATTTGTGACTTTTAGTTGTGACAGCTGATTATTTCTCACATTTATGCAAGAATTTTTATGGGGTGCTCATGCAAACGTAAAGCGGAAAATTATATCTTTATATATTTTTCTTTCAACAAATTCTTCAAACAAAAACGTAGAAAGAAAAAAAAACCTACCTTAAATGGATTGCACATTCGTTTGTGCATTTTCCAATCGGATTTTTGATGTTCACTTGAACAATAGAACACTTGGTTGCAGTTAGAACACTTTGATTTAGTTTCTTTAGAACAAATTTTGCAAGTTCCATTTTTTAAATCAGTCATTTTAAGATTTGTATTTATGTTCTTTTATTTTTCAATTGAAAAAAAATTCGTCAATTCTAACAGCATTCAATTAATGTGATCTATTTATAACTTCAGGCACCAATAAAAATTATGTTCCTATTTAGTTGAATTTCTAAAATACTCTGTTCAAATTAATTTTTGTAAAACCTGAAAAATAGGAAATTTCTACATTTGTGTTTCATGTCCAAAACTATTTTAAGACCATGTGGACCATTGTGTTAAGCAGTACCTATCTATGTATGTATTTTGAAGTTTGTTCTTAGATGAATAAAATGGAAATGGAAGGTGATTGGCATAAGGTCTAGTCTAGAAAATTTTCGATGATCTCCTCTGGGAGAACGAAATGCTAACGAAAACAGAACGAACAAATACATATTAGCACGCTAGATCATAGATAGGCAAGAAACAAAAAATCCCATACAAAAATGACACGACGAAATCAAAATTTTAACATTTTGTTCTGCGAAATAAAAAAAAAAATCTCCAATCACTTTGCGAACATAATTATTTACCCATCCCATTTATTGGAAAAAAAAATACATTTGAGGAAATGAATTTTCTTTCGTTAGCATTTCACTCTTTGTGGAAAGTAACAAAAAAACGATAACTTACTTAACTACCTTCTTTGTATATAAAAAGCATAGTACTATCATGGCGAGTATTTTTTACTGTTGCTCAGGGCAACTTGTGGTGGCACTGCAAAATTTTAGGTGATTTTGCGATTGTAGGGAGAAGAGTGGTACCAAAAGAAAGGTAAATATTTGTACATCAAAACTGTGAAGTTTTAGGAAAATCGTAATTGGAAATTTCGAGATTTTTACGTTTGCAATGCATTGATCAGATGCACTTTTTGTGCATACATATGTATATCATAGAAACCGTAATTCACACGCATATGTTTTTGATATCAAATAAAAGGTGTGTTTTTAACCTTTCAAATGGCGTTTAAATAATGAGCCTGCAATTTTTAATTTTTGAAATATTCAATAAAACTCTACAAGCTTTGAAACCTAACGGTGATAAAAGATATGATGTCACTTTAGATTTTTCCGAAATTACTGATTTAAAACAAAAGAAATAATTCGTTTCAAAGCTCATGATTTAAACGCCATTTGCGTGTGCCTTACGGTTTCTAGGATATATGCACAAAAAGTGCATCTGATCAATGAACTTCAAAGGTGAAAATCTCGAAATCCCCACCTACGATTTTCCTAAAACTTAACAGTTTTGATGTACAAGTATTTGCCTTTCTTTTGGTACCACTCTTGTCCCTGCACGCTCATCGCCCAAGCCCCATACAGTTTTGGGTCATCTCCTTTGATTTGGGGAGTCTTAAAGCAATTGGTAGTAGGAGCAAGAGGAGACTATTATTTGGATTATTGCAACCAATTCACATCACTGCAAACAACACTAGAAGTGTTTTTTATTTGAAAGAATTTTATAATCATATTCACTTTTTCTCTTAGTTTTCTACTGTTTTAGCCTTTTTTTCTTTTTTATCACAATGATTGAAAATTTCAGAGTTGACTATTGTAATATTCGTGGGCTTAGAGAAAATTTCCTTGTTTTGTACGCCCATTCTGTTACAAACAGCTGTTTTGGCACTAAGTGAAATCCAAGTAGATGAAACTACTGATTCTACGGAATTTCAAATTCATGGGTATAACTTAGAGCCAATATTCCTTCCCCACCATGGTCTCACCGTCTACATAAGAAATGATGTTGCTTACTAATTTCAACCACAATAATATGGTCCTAATACCAACCCCTTGTTTAATTTCTTATGGTTTAAATTCTCGGTAAACATTATTGTTTTCTCTATCGAACCCCTAATTTGAACAGAGTTTACAGACAGAGACTCCATCCGAAGAATTGTTTCCTTGCATCCTCACACTGAAATCGTTATTACCGGCGATTTCAATGTACACAATTCTTCTTGGCTTCAACATTCGGTTCAGACAACACCCGAAGGTATGTATGCAAATAACCGAAAATACTCTTGACTGGTTCCTAACCGCTGACCCCGATAAATTCACAATGTATTAACGCCTCTAGGCACATCTGACCATAGTATCATTTCCGTTTTTGGTCATTCGTAAAAAACATAAGGAACAAAACATCTTCCTCGGTCCCAACACTTGTGAATGACACTCCCTTCATTAGCTCTCTCGAGAAAGCTAACTTATTCGTCAGGCAGTTCGCCACCAACTCTACGCTCTCTGATATTGTCATGACTCCCCCAGTTCTTGAGCGCGTATATGATTTTATGGGACACGAAAGAAGTTTCGTGTGCGAGCTGTGGCGAGAGTCCTACAAGATCTAAACATACATAAATTCGCTGGTCCGGATGGTATCCCCGCCATTGTTCTGAAGAGGTGTTCTTCCACGCTGGTAAAATCTCTGCGTAGATAAGCTTTTTCATCTATCCTGTTCTTCCGGGAAAACAGCATTTGTCCAGCCTATCCCAAAAAGAGGCGAATCTTCTTCACCCACTAATTACCGACCAATTGCACTTACGTCTCTTCTTTCCAAGGTCATAGAAACGCTGATAAATTATCAGCTCAAGAAATATCTCGAAGATCGAAAGCTTCTTAATGAAAGATAATACGACTTTCGCAGCAATAGGTCCACTGCTGATTTGATGATTTATCTCACCGAACAGTGGAATAAATCTTTACATCGTTTTGGAGAAAGTAAGATTATTGCACTTGATATTTCCAAAGCATTTGATAAAGTTTGGCACCTGCTCTTTTATCGGAAATGCGTGCTTCTGGTATCGATGAAACCTTTCTTCGTTGGATTAGTAACTTTCTTTCGAATCGCGAAATGCTGGTGTGCCACAGGGTTCCGTTTTATTTCCGACTTTCTTTCTCATTTTCATTAATGATCTCCTGTCTGTAACTACTAATGCAATAAATTGTTTCGCTGACGATAGCACCCTTTGGCTTTTCATATTCGTTTCCAGATTCACATCCCTGCTCTTCGGATGTGGAAATTAAATATGATAAGTACATACAATTCTGACTTAGACAGTATTCTACAATTGGGATTAAGAAATTGCGTAGAATTTAATGCTTCGAAAACTCAATGCTGCTTGCTGTCGTTAAAGCGAATCGTACCCCCTCCCCTGCCATTATCTATGAATGGCACTTGCATCGAAGAAACTAATCAGCTTGTGATTTTAGGTATATGTATCACAATTCACAAAACATCTTTTGTGGAAGGATCACATACTTAACGTCGCCAAAAATGCCGCAAGATTTTTAGGCTTCCTTTGGAAATGCAAGAAATTCTTTTTCCCTTCTGATGTGGCTATTATTTATAAACGTTATATCCGTTCAAAAGCTTGAGTATAACTCCCGTCTCTGGGCTGGTGCTCCAGCAACTTACTTAAGCCTCTTGGACAGTATACAAAGACGAGCCTTCAAAATGATCGGAGACAGGAACATAATCGATACTTTTACGTCACTCGAAAACCGGCGCTCTGTATATAAATCTTTATACATAGTACTCTCATGGAACACAATTTTTCTTTTAGGATCGGCTCTCTGGGTGGAGTTGTAGTCAAGAAATATAGAGTTCCGAATGATGGGAGGCAGAAGAATATAGAATAAGTAGTCGAAAGTGAGAGGATTTATTATTTTCGTTTTGACACTTGTTGACAACAAATAGAGAGAGTAAGGGAGATAGGTGAGCCAGTTGATGGTTTCATGGCAACAAGGGGTTAGGTTAGGTTAAAGTGGCTGTTGGTTTGAAAATCCAACACACTTAGACCAAAATTAGGTCATTTGTGATACCACATGCATCAGTTGATCAGCCTTCCTCGTTGAACCAGTTAGAGCTTCGAATGAAGCGTAGTAGACAAGTGATGTTGCAGTTTACTAGATCACTGGGATCATTGAAGAAGAAGTCTCCAAGATGCAGTTTCTCGTCTTTGTGATAGGGCGGGACAGGTGCAAAGAAGATGAGAGACTGTCTCTTCTTCCTCTTCGTCCCTGCAACTCCTGCAGAAATGATTTGCAGGAGCTCCAAGTCGAAGTGCATGTCTACCTATTAAGCACTGTCCAGTCTGGACACCTATAACGTAGCTAATATGCAATCCATTCAGAGAGATCAACTGTATAGTATCTTGCTTTAGCATGAGTTTGCATGTAGGCAGAGGTATACCTACACCAGCTTTGTCAGCCAGCAGAGGTAAAATTGTTCCTTCTTTTGCAAGTTCGTCGGCTTTGCAATTTCCTGGAATGTCTCTATGGCCCGGCACCCAGGAGAGGTGTATATTGAACTGTGTGGCCAACTCCGTAAGAGATGATCGTCAGTTTAGGGCTGTTAGTGAATTCGTAGAGACAGAGTCTAGTGATTTTAACGCGGCCTGGCTATCTGAGAAAATATGTACGTATATCGGTTGTTGATATAACGTTTTCTTTGAGCCAGGAGAGGACTTCTTTAATAGCCAGGATTTCAGCTTGGAACACGCTACAATGATCAGGTAGACGAAATGAGAGACTCAGGTTTAGTCTATCAGAGTATCAGTGGCGTGGCGTGAATAATCTCAAAAGGTAAGTCGAAGAAAAATTAGCCACCAGAAAAGTTAACAGCAAATGTATGTTTGAAATTTTTTCGTGCAATGTATGTATATCTGCTTATCAAGCCTAAAAAGTTGAGCAATTCAAGCCAATTTTGTTATACCATTAAGTCATTAAAGTAGAAAGTTACAATGAGCTTCGAAAGAAACCTTTTTGGCAGATGCAAATGCGATATCTTAAATAAAATTTTGGTATTTGAAAAAAATATAAGGAGCTTCAAAAATATGTCTTCATTAATAAATTTAAAAAATAAATAAAATGAATTAAACTTTTCATAAGATCTATACAACAAATATAAACATTTTTTTTTAAATTAAATTAAATTTTTAATTTAATTCCTCTCAACAGTTTTGTTGTGTGCCATAAAAAAATTGACTAAAGAGGTTTCTTTTCGATTAATGCCAAATTCATGCAGAGATAAACAACTGCGAATATGTTTTTCCGTTTTGACATGCTTTTTTGCAGAGTTAACCGAATTATTAATGTCGGCGTAGCCTGTACGGCTTCAAACACTAGGAGAATTGGAAAAAAGAAGGCAAGGAAAACAAAACATTTTATTTAACTTACAACTTGCAGTCAACCAAGTATATTTTTGGTATAATGAAACATTAAAATGAGAAGTGAAACCATCTTTTCTTTTAATATCTATTATAATGGAAGGGGTGGAGCGTCCTAAGTCTATAACTTTTTTTTCTTCATTAAACTTAGCTGATTAAAATTATTTGACTCCTCTGAGAGAAAATCTGTTAAACAACAGTCTACACTTAATAAAGCCATAATCAACAACTGAATCTTACTACCAAAAAACTTTTCACACTTTTATTTCGAATTTTTAAAGGTTTAATTGTCAATATTTTTTAAATTCATAAGTAACACAAAATTGATTTAAGTTTCACACTGCGTTCTGCTTGTAAACTAAGTTTTTCAAATTAGAAAAGCCATCACTTGGGACCTGTTGAATTCATTAAGGCCAGTTGTACCACTGTACGGAAATTGCAGTAATTTTATATACTTTCTGACAAAAGTATGTCTTATGCCAGTAAATCTTATATAGGTATATTTTTTTTGAAGTGGCAACCTTTGACACATCAGCTCAAAGCATACAAATTCATATAAATTCACCAAAAAAGTCGGAAGTAGACCGGGTTATTTCATTTTCATTTTTTTCTGCATAATCTTTTTTTTATAAAAAGAAACCTACCTCAAAGTATGAGTTCTGCGCACTGCGCAATACATTAATTTGCCTCATCGTCAATTCGTCATCACCCCAACAGCAGCCTACCTCAACCTTGCTACATTTGGTTCATCAGCCTAGTGATTGAAAGATACATACGAATTCAACAAATATGACGATGAGTACCGGGTTACTTTGGTCCATAAGAAATCGTGCATTAAACAGAGAGGTGTCAAACGCAATGAATAGTACCTATATGAATAAAGAGGAAAGACAACAAATTTGTTCTATCCAGCGATGAATTTTTTAACCCGACTTATTTCGATGACCTTTTTTTCCTATCATTTTGTGTTTGTTTGTGAAGTGAGTTGAAAAGCAGTCGTGTGTGCAGAATAGACCGCAGAGAGGGTAAAATAATGTTAGCATTGTGTGCTGTGCAGGCGTATGATTTTATAAGATTCATGTTGTTAGGAGAAGGAGTTTGAAAGTATATTTGTAAGTGGGAATTTCAAAAGGTAAGTCGGAAATAATCGACTTATATGGACGCCACGCCACTGCAGAGTATACACCTCCACCAACCCCATCATCCGTTTTTGATCCGTCTGTAAAGAAGTTAATAGGACCATCATTCAGAAATGATGTATCCCCCCAAGTATTTCTGGAAGGGATAATCACCCTGAAGCTATTGTTGTTAAAGTAAGGAAGAGGGATAGTGTAGTCGATATTACTGGTAATTGTTCTAAATGAGTTCAGAATAGTGGAGTGACCAATCTCATTATTGATCCACAGTGAGGAAGCTTGCAGCCGTATGGCAGTATTTGCAGCCGTTTGCTTGCTGAAAATGTCCAGCGGTGTTAGATGGAACAGAACATCAAGTGAGGCGGAGGGGGCGGAGCGAAGTGCTTCTCCCATACACAGGCAGGCTGTTCGTTGGACATTGCTGAGTTTATCACGATTTGTCGCTATGTCTAGCGTAATCCACCATACCGCTACTCCGTATGTAAGGATCGGCCTTATAATCGAGATATATAGCCAGTGTGTAATGCGGGGCTGAAATCCCTATTTATTGCCACTGGCTTTTTTACAAGAGAACAGGGCTACTGTGGCCTTGTTTATTCTTGCTGAATATTAGGTTTCCAACTTAATTTCTTGTCCAAAATAAGACCCAAGTATTTTGCCTGCTCTGAAAAGTTAAGTGTTACACCGTTTATATGGGGATGGTCAATGTGTGGGATTTTGTATTTCCTGGTGAAGACGACAGGTTCGGTTTGGTGTGGGTTAACACCTAGTCCACACCGATTTGCCCATTTATCGAACTTATTTAAAGCGTTTTGTAAGAGTTCTTTAAGTGTATCGGGATATTTTCCCGTCACTGCGATAGCAACATCGTCCGCATAGGCAAACACTCTATATCCCTCTTTTTCTAAGGTGATTATTAATTCATTTATTACTAAGTTCCAGAGGAGAGGGGATAGTACACCACCTTGCGGCGTACCTCTGCTGACACTCCTTTGTGCCGTAGAATCGCCAAGTTTTCAGTTGATAATCCTGCTTATCAACATCTGGTTTATCAACGTACTAATCGATTCATCTACCTTCAGGGATGACAATACACGTGTAGTTGCCGATGTGTCGACGTTGTTAAATGCTCCTTCTATACCTAGGAAGGCAGCTAAAGTGTACTCTTTACGATGGAGGGAGTGTTCGATTGTACGTACTATGCAATGTAGAGCCGTTTCAACCGATTTTCCTTTATTGTAGGCATGCTGATGCTGAGCTATTAAATGGATATCTATCAAACGTTCAAAAGTCTTAAGAAGGAATGATGATAGGCTGATTGGTCTTAGATCTTTATGGTTTACATGGCTGGATTTTCCAGCTTTTGGAATAAACACAACTTTGACTTGTCTCCATGCCATAGGGATATAAGAAAATTTAAGACATCCCTTGAAGATGTTTTCTAGGATGGGTATTAGAAAACTGGCATTTTCTTGCAGTTAAGCGGGAATTACGCCATCCGGCCCTGCAGATTTGTATGGTTCAAAGCTGTTAATAGCCCACTTAAGTTTTTCTCTAATGACTAGGCCTTGGTGGGGGTCAATGCATTGTTGGCTCGATCAACAGTTGGCTAACCAATTATAAAAGAAAACCCCTTTTTATGAAAATTCTAAGCTTTATTGTTTCAAACAAAATTGAAGCTAAATTTTCCTAAAATTGAAATTTAATTAGTATATATACAGTCTTATTTAAAAACGTAACATAGAGCCTACATAAAGTTATGTATGTACTCCTTATAATGCCTCTAAACGCGGAAATATTATTTATAAAACGTATGCAACGTTACATAGTGCCATAATAAGCTAAACGCGTTTAGGGGTTGAATAGAGCCTACATAAGGAAATTATAGCGACGAAATATCATTTTGATTAATGTCCATAATTTGTTTTGAATAATTCAAATTAAAAAATAATAAAAATGCCCTTCCAATTTACCTCATTTTTAAATTTTGTCTTCCACAAGTTTTCGGAGGAGTATCTAAAAAGTAATATTAATTAAGGGTATTCATGCAACGAGATAATTTTCCGCTTTGCAGAAAGATATAATTTTCCGCTTTACGTTTGCATGAGCACCCCATAAAAATTCTTGCATAAATGTGAGAAATAATCAGTTGTCACAACTAAACGTCACAAATTACTTTTCGAAACTTTATGAGGTTTATTTCTTCGCTTTCTGCATCAATTCTGTGAGATAAATTTTTCTAGTTTGCAGAATATTTTTCCCATACAAATTTTGACATCTCGTTTCTGCGGAGATAAAATTATCTGGTTTCCGAGGTTTATCCGAATTTTCCACCGTTGCATGAATACCCCTATTATATTCAAAGATTTGTTCCGCTTATAATACTTACTTTATCGGACGAATCCCAATTGGCTGTTCGGATTCGGAAAACCCTTTAAAGCCGTTCTTAAGGATGGTATGTAGAAATATTGCCTTACTTCATTCACTACACTTTCATTATACATATGATGAAATTTTTTATGGAAATCCAACAAAATCAAAATCGTAATGTAGTGATCTTTTGGCAGAATAACTGGTCTCTTTACATGATTGGGTATATTAGGAGTTGCATCGATGCGTCCTTTGATTCGCATTACTCCATGCTGATCGATATATGGTGATAGCGTAGACAATGGACTTGAAGTGTCCAATTGCTTGTCTCCTTGTCTAAGAGCATCGTACTCGGATTTAAAGCTTTCTATCTGACATTGTTTGTATAAGTAGTTCTCAGCCATGCGTTTTTTAATTACATTGAATCCATGATCTTCATTTTTTCCCCTCAACCTTTTAATTATATCTAGAAAGCGAAGAAAAAACATTGTGGCCCTTAACAGCCGGTTCCAATTTAAAAAACGTAGATATTGTACAAGACATGTGGATTCAACTGCAGTGTGAACAAAACATTCTTTTACTTCGTGATCTTCTTCAGGCTCCTTGCATGGTTCTAGGTTATCTTTTGGCCAATTTCCCTCTGAGCGACCAAGAAACTTGGGTCCGTTATACCACCTGCTGTTATATTTTGTCGCTTCATCGGCTACATTTTCCTTGCTGGGAACCCCCCGCCAATCTTTTTCTTCAGTTTTTTCTAGAATCTCACCAATCCTGTATGCTACAAAACTCTTATACTTTCGCTTATGCGATTTAATCCAACATAAAACAATCTTAGAGTCGGTCCAAAAGAATGTATCCTTTATATCAACGCTATCCTCTTCGATGATTGATTTTGCTAATTTGGTACCAAGTACTGCTGCTTCTAACTCCATACGAGGTATAGACATAGGTTTAATTGGTCCTACTCTGGTTCTCGCACTTACTAAGGTACAATTTGCTGAGGAACCAGAAGAAATTCGAAAATAAGCGACTGCTGCATACGCTGTTTCACTTGCGTCTACGAACACGTGCAACTGAACTCTGCTTTTCTTGAAATCCATCAGATAATGTCTTGGAATGGTTATATTTTTAATAGCCGGTATAATACTTAACCATGTCGTTCCATCCAATCGCTGATCTCCAAACGTCTTGTAACAGTATTTTTAGGATAATTATGAAATTAGCAATCAAGCCTAATGGATCGAAAACACACATCAGAGCACTAAGTACTTGTTTTTTAGTTGGAACAACTTTTCCGAGCATAACTTCTTGATTCATCTTTTTTGCCTCAAAGGTAAATAAAAAGTTGTCCTTTACTGGAGACCACCACATCCCGAGAAGTTTTTCAGCACTATCTGCTATACTCAGGTCCTTACGTGGTTCATTGATAGTCGTTGCCTTGTCTGCTAATGCATTGAGTACCTTTTCAGAATTGGACATGAAGTTCCGAATTTCGAATCCACCTTGTTGATGTACGAATATAACTTCTTTGGCCAAAATTATCGCTTCATCCTCTTCGTCCAAACTATCGAGATAATCATCAGCAAAATGATTTTGTGTTATAGCCCTGTATGCCCTTGGAAATCGATTTAAAAACCTATGGGCATTCTTGTTTTTAATGAACTGCGCACAGAAGGGTGAGGATGTAGAATCAAATATAAGAACTAGCATTTTAAAAACTTCAATTTCTTTTGTAACTGTGTTTCGCCAAAGAAACCTTAAGAAATGCTGATCTTCCTCCAACACTTTAATCTGGTGGAACATTTCGCGAATATCTCCAAAGATGGCATATTTTCCCTCTCTAAAACGATAGAGAACACCTGTCAGTGAAGGAACTTCATCTGGCCCTGTTAGCAAAAATGAGTTTAGGGATACGCCGTTCACCTTTGCTGTAGCGTCCCATACTATTCGAACTTTGTTCGGCTTGTTTGGGTTGAAAACCGGAAAAATAGGAAGATACCATACTGGGGTCTTATTGATCTCCTGCCGTGTTGCCTCAAGCAAGTACGGCATACCTGCCGTGTTTCCTCAAGCAAGTAGGGCATACCTGCCGTGTTGCCTCAAGCAAGTACGTCATAGAAAATTTTGTTTAAGTGTTGACCATTTATCTGCCAAACTCATGTTAAGAAAGCGCTGACACGAACTAACGGCTTTGCATTTTTCATCACAGACGCAACACTTTCTAAACTGCTTTGAATCATCCTGTTGTACCTCTCGGATCTGGTGAACGTTTACGAAGGCTTTAGATTTCCTGCAACCTTTATGCTCCTTGGAACCAAATGTTATTGTAGTGACCTCAGACGCAGCCTGAGCCACCTGCGCAAGCCAGTTACGGATAAAGCCTGCTTATGAACACCCCAGCTAAGCTTTATTTGGGTGGGCAACCTATCAATAAGTTCTTTTAATAAATAAGAATTATTTAAATGAGAGTGCAAACCACTAGCCTGCATAGTAAAACAAATATTTTCTACCGATAACGAAAAATCAATAATAGCTTCCAGATTATCTGCTTTAAGAGAAGGTTCACTTCTAATTTTTTCTAACAGCGTTTCACTAATTATTTCTGGACGTCCAAAAAGCATCCTAAGTGTTTCTATAGCACGATCAACTTGTTCTGGTGTAACTAATTTGTATTTCAGTTTTTTCATTGCATCACCTTTGATGCATCGTTGCAAGCGAAGCAGATTCTCTTGACTTGTATGCCCGCAAGTTCGTGTAGAATTTTCCCACCAACTAACAAATAACAACCACTCCTCCGGATTTCCATAAAAATTGACCTGCTCCTTCGGCATAATTTGACGCGCCGCTATTTGATATTTATTTAGTATCATCCTTTCATGTGTTTGTGGTTGTAACACTTGTTGTTGTTGTGGTTGTACTTTTGTTGTTGTTGACTCTATCATCATATTGTTATGGACCCAATTTTTTACTCGTTCTTGGTCTAGTCGTTGTTTAGCTCGCTCTTGATCAACTGTCTCACCATCAGATTCAAGCTCATTGTCCGAATTATTTCCATTATATAGCTCGTACTTCTTCTGGATATAGTCTTTCTCTCGCTGCTCTCGTAGCTCTTTTTCTTCTTCCAGTCTTTGAAGCTGCAACTCCAATTTTCCCATTTTCATTGAAGCACGTGATTTGCTCACACTCGACCTGGATTCCGAAGACGCTGACTTGGACTTTAATGATTTGGGTTTTGATATATCTACTTTTTTTGCAGAAAAGGAAATAGGTGGAACCTGAAGCTGAGAAGACACTTTACCTTGATTAGTTATCCGTCTAACATTGTTTAGTTCTACTCCTTCATGTGCTGGCGATGTTTGAGCTTGGGAACCTAACTGCTGCTCTATTTGTTCACCCGACCTATTACTCACGACGCTATATGTTTTTATACATAGCTCGCAGTACCGTGAATGATCTTTTTGATCATCGCTAAAACCTACGCAGCTATAATGAAACCATCTTTCACAACCCTCGGCTTCACATTGTACCATGTCATCATAATCATCATTTCTCTTGCACTTTTTGCAGTTTTGTTGAGCACTTGGCAGAGGCAATGTTTTGTTTGTTTTACTTCTACTAGACATTATACTTAATATCACTTACCTTATGCCCAGGGCTATAAATAAAGCTGAATACGTACTTTGCCCTTTCAGTGGTGGCTACAAACTTTTTCCAGCGGAGTATTGAAGTCGCTATTGATGCTTCTGGCAAACAAATCCGGCTTCCCTGGTGTTTTGACGGAGTTCTTATGCTGGATAGTGTGGCAATGTAATGCGCAGATAATATGCTGGTGATTCACGTGGTGCAGAGGTGTAAAGATGTGGTGACGATTGCTTGACGATCTTGATTTCTTAACTTTTGGTTAGCTGTTTTTGTAGTTTCTTTTGTAATAAAACGAAAATTTAGTATGTTGGCTCGACCAACAGTTGGCTAACCAACTATAAAAGAAAACCCCTTTTTTTATGAAAATTTTAAACTTTATTGTTTCAAACAAAATTGAAGCTAAATTTTAATAAAATTGAAATTTAATTAGTATATAATATATAATTTACATTAGTTCAACAAAGTTCTTACATTTTAATTCGTTTTTTTTAATAATTTTTAAACAAAATTTTTATTCTTGTTAGCAAGTTCTTATATTTTCTTTAGTTATTTTTTTAGGTTGGGATTGCGGCTGCTATCCTTGGCGGCACAAATCAGAAAAAGAAAAGCAAAAATCCAATCGGAAATTAGGTAGCCATTTTGTTGCATTGGAATAAAGCGCGACACCTAGCTGTCGGTGCTATAAATTAGCTATTTTGTGATTCGGTACAAGTGCTGCCCAGTTTCGCAACATGCATTGTGACAAGTAGTGCCGCGTTCACTAATCAATTCCAAGCAATCCGGATTTGTTTGTGTTGTTGTATTTCCTTAAGAAAAAACTGCTGATGATAAAACATCTGTTCTGAAAAAAAAAATCTTCAACAATCCAAAAAATTTTCGTATACTCAGCTATCTGAAGAGAAATGTCAAAAACAGCTGTCTTGCATTCAAATCAAATTAAAGTTTTACGGGTTTTACCGGTTGTTATTTTGTGAATATTAATAATAATAAATTAAATTTAAAAAATATACCTAATGCATATTTCAGTAAGAATAGGTTCAACAATTTATGAAATTAAGGATTCAGAACTAGTATACCAAAAAATAAAATCCGGTAATAAGAATTTGTTTCTTTTATTAACAGAAATTTAATTTAATGGTTTGCTAAGTACAACATATTATGTAGATGCAGCTTTTGCACGACTCTATTGCATGAACAGTAACCAGCCAGTCAAAGTCCCAGAAGCAGAAATGACTCCGGAGCCCTCTTGTAATGAGGGGGGTAATTACATCCCAAGCTTATGGCCAAGGTAATAGATACATTTATAGCTAGTATTCACCGAGCGCTCATAACTTATTTTTTAAGTTATGAGCGCTCGGTGAATACCAGCAATATATGTAGTTATTTTTGCAATTTGATTTTACATTTTCTAATTTAATAAATAGATTCCTCAATGCAAGAAGATTCGATGGAAGAAGGTATTATGGAAGAAGATGAAAGCGACCCAATACCCGGAAGGCCTGTACAAATTCCAGATAATACGAATGGAGACAGAAGAATGTACCTACATATGTATAAATATACTGCGCTCATCTAAAGGGTAGCAGCACTGATTGTGATTCTATTTTTTTTTTCATTTATTTTACTTACAGATCATCGGTGGGACCATAAAAATGTCCTCCTTTTTATAAATGAGTGTAGGAAATTCAAAGAGGATTTACGGAATCCTAAAGTTCGCCGCAAGAGTATTTTCGAAAAAATTCGGATTGCGATGGCAGGAAAGGGGGTATTTTGCAAAACAATCTCCCTCGAAACAAAACAAAACCTAAAGCAGCGGGACCACTTGATTCTGGAAAACAACAAAAAAACTGCAACAGGACGAGGGCGTATGCCGTGGCCTTATTTCAAGCTGGTAGGTGAAGTCTTGGAAGGGGAGGTAAGAGTGAAGGATGCCCCCACTGTGAGTTCTCTCAATCCCCATGCAGTGGCGAATACTACTTCTTTGCCTACAACATCGAGAGATGCCTCAGAAGCACCACAACAAAAAAAAATTACTTTTGCTTGAGGAGAGAAAATTGACAATTGCTGAAGAAATATTAAGAGAAATTAGAGAACTAAGGGAGTTGAAGCAAAATGCCATAGACAAGGCAAAAGTACAAAGTAAGTGCCTGTACAATACGGTACTGTGACTGTTACTAAATATTTTTATTATTTCAGCAAACTCAGAAGCCTGAAGGTTATAATGCTGCAATATTAATTTATAAATTTTAGTTTTATATATGTATGTATATTAGGGATATTCATACAACAGCGTAAAAAGTCGCCCTAAACGTCGTAGTAGTAAACTGCGTAAATCTATCAAACTTTGTATGGAAAATTGACAGAGTTACGAAGATTACGATTTTACAACGTTTACGACGCAGTTTACGCTGTTGTATGAACCATCATCATCGGCTCGATACCGGGGTTAGGTCCTGGCCTCCTTCAACAAGTCTCTCAACCTATCCCGGTCTTGAGCCGACGCCATCCAGTTGCGCACCCCAAGGCTTCGGGGGTCCTGGTCTTCGCCATCTCTTCAGCGCAAGCATGGTCTACCACGCTGCCGTCTACCATAGAATGTACCACAAAGGACTTTCCGAGCCGGTTCCTCTTCACTCATGCGAGCTGTATGAATACCCATATTATATATTTTTGTTCCTATTATGATAAATATTTTTAGAAGAGTTTGAGTTCCTTTTAGTATATGTAAGTTTTTCTTAAGTTATTTATGTTAGTTATTTATGTATAAGGATTTGTGTATGAAGTTTTTCCTATTTATTTTTGTAATGGATTTGTTCCTTATACCTTTGTATATGAAAACTATAGTACTATCATGGCGAGTTTTTTTTAGGGTTGCAGAGGTCCTGGTGGTGGCGCTGCAAAATGTGAGGTGTAAAATTCGATTTGGGGAGTCTCTAAGCGTCGAAAATTGGTGGTAGGGGCAAGAGTAGACTATTTTTTGGATTATTGCATCCAAAAAATTATAATAAATATCATTTAAAACCTCCATAAGCTCTCCGCAAAAAAAAAGAGTAAGGGTTGCATAGGTAAATTAGATGTCGCCCCATTCGACTTCCACCATGATAGTACTATAGTTTTCATATACAAAGCTTATACTTACTTTTAATTTATCTTTTTATGTAAAAATACAAAATAAAAACAAAACAGAATACCGAACTTTTAATCACATATTTAATATCAGCAGCTATAGGTATGTATATATGTATGTAGATACATTTAAAAAAAGAGACAATAAAAAGTTTCCTTTTTGCGACTGGATGATTCTTTGATTAGGAACGTTTATTGAAGGGTCGCTTACTTCGTCATAATCCAGTTCTACGTCCACATTAACAAAATCCTCATGTCTGCGGGTTTGAATGTGGTTGTGTAGGATGCAACAGGCAGTGACCATTTTATTTGCCATCATCGGCTCTGCTACATCCAAATATTTTAAGCGTCGGAATCGCCCCTTCAATAGCCCAAAGGCTCTTTCTATAGTCACCCTAGCACTACTTAGACGGGTGTTAAAGTTTATGTGCCTTTCGGTCAAATGACCGTTGTCACGAAACGGAGTGACAAGGGTCTGGCTCAACGGATATGCCGTGTCACCAACAAGGTGATATTCCCTGGTAATCAGTCTGCTCATTTCTCCATAGAGTGGGCTATTTCGGAACACCCTTGCATCATGTAAGCGGCCGGGGGCTCCTACATATATGTCTGTAAAAACTGTGCGATTGTCACAAACAGCTAAAAGAGAAAATTTGATAATAAAAGTGGAATAATAATATAAGGTATTTGCATTAACTTACCTTGAAGAACCACAGAATGGGTGTTTTTTTCTGTTGTAGTAGTCAATCGGATTTTTAAGAGGCTGCTTTGTTTGTATATGGCATCCGTCTATGGCACCGATGATACCCGGGATGATACCTCCAGATTTTCACGAAAGGCCTAAATTTTTCAATGTTAAATGTATACATATATAAGTAGATAAGTACTGATGTATATACATTTATATTATTCAAAAGTTTGTACTTACTTGCGAAATGGAATTATATTGGCTAGCAGATGGCCAGGTTATATACTCTGTTATGAGTGAACAAAGAACATCAAAAATCGTCCTCAATTGTATTTATTTGCTCGTAGTTATTTTCCATTTTTTTAACTTTTTATTACGGATTTAAAACAAATTAACTTAAAACAAAACACGTCCGTCTGTTGATAGAAAATAAATTTAATTTTTTTTTCTGTCAGCTGTTTTGATTTGTGACAGCTAAGTTAACCTATCCGGTTTTAGTCGTTCACAAACATATTCGGATACTCGAGTATCTGAGATAGCATATCTCAACGCAATGTGAACGCGGCCATTGGTACAATGTTATTGATAATGTGAGAGCTACCAGGGAAATGAGTGTCTAGTAGCAAGTTTAGCGATTCTTCGCATGAATTGGTCCAGAGGCCAGAGGCATTCTTCAAACAGCTTGGCATAACTGGATTTTTTGAGAGGATTTTACGTAAGATTTTGCTCTGTTGAAGAGTTTTCTGCATTCTTTTCGAAGTGGATCTAGCCCGGAGTTCCACCAGTGTGGTTTCTTTTTACCCCTTATTTGCATGTTCCCTACATGCAGTGTCTAGAGATTTGTTTAGGGCTAAAGTGAGATTATTGACTTTGTCGTCAAGATCTTCAGAATTAGTGGGAATATTAAAGAGTTCAGGTCTGACTAAACTATTCAATATTCTCCCATATTTTGGCCAGTTTGTTCTTTTTAAATAACGAAAGATTGGTTGGCAAGCAGGTTCATTCATAAAGTTGAATTGGATGTATCTATATCTATGATCAGAAAAGTAGTGATCTTTAGATAACTTCCAGTTCAAGATATTATTATTAATGAAGTCGGAGACAAGATTTATATCTAGAACTTCTTGTCGGTTTTTAGTAATAAAAGTTGGTTCATTACCAGCATTACATACTTGTAGGTTAGTGTTAAGAATATAGTCGAAAAGAGACTCACCCCTGTCGTTTATATCCGTGATACCCCACACTGTATGGTGGGCGTTAGCGTCACTGCCGATGATGAGGCCGATGTTAAGCTTTTCAGTTTCAGCAACTAGTCTCTACAGAGTGTCGCCCGGGAGAGGGCCGAGGTGGTCGTGGCCGAGATACGCCGACGCCAGCCAGAACGTTCCCGTGGCTTTGTCCAGCCTTGCATATTAGTCAAAAGGCTACTCTTAACTAATATGCAAGACGGGGAGGGGGGGAGGTAGAAGGATTGAGCATCGGCCCCATCTTTTTTATATACCGTCAGGGCAATGGCCTCAAACCCTGGACGGATGGATTCGATAGCCGGATCACCTGGAGAACTTGATCAAGGCCCTCATATACGGCCGGAGCCATGGTGCGAGCCCTTGGTGTAAAAGGAATGTCGTCCTTGGTGACGACTTCGAGCTTGGCACCAGGCCAGACCTCCCCGAGTCAGCTGACAGCCAACGACGGTATATCACACGATCTCTGATCATCGCACACCATCAATTTTATATGGCCTTGATGCCAACCACCCTCGTTTGTGATGGCCGGTGGTCCCGGATTATCGGACATGATTCCGAGAAAGCTTAGAGCCAGCTGTCCCTTAACCAATGTCCAATTCTCGGCAGAAATCGTGCCATCTACGTTCTACGTTCCTGTCGATGATCGCGACTACCAATTTGTCCGTCACCACGTCGCTGAAGGACAATTCAGCCTTGTAAGGGTTAAGAGGAGTGCTGGTGTTTTGCACTTTGGGGCGTTTGGGTATTGAATACCCCCCATAGACCTTTGTCGCTTCAACGAAGAGTCTTCGCAAGTCTTGTTGGCTTTCGCTAAGAAGCCTTTAGCCCATTTTATTTTAGCGCTATGCTGAGAGTCTTCTCCAGCGCCTGATTTTGCGCCAAACGTCTTACCAATTTCGCATATCCCTGTAGAAGGTCTTGGAGGGTTTGAGCTTGCTATCGCCTCCTCCACGACCTTCTATAGGATTTGAGCTTCCTTTATTGATAGAAGGGCCATGCTTCACAACCCCACTACCACTGGAATGAGGGCTTGTCGTCTGGAGAGTTTTACTCTCCTTTGTGGTGGTAGGACCATGCTTCACAACCCTACCTCCACTGAATTTTTTTTTTTTTTTTATAATTTGCGGGCGCTGAAGGGGATCGTGTACCCTTTATATGTTGTTCAACACAGCGCGGGCGTGAAGGATAAGGATGGGAAGGGAAAGGTGTACGGAAAGGTATGTGGCGCGAGGTACTGAAACCGAAGGTGGTGGTTGTCTCAGATTTTATCTCCAGGGTTGGCGGCTGGGCTAAAGCGGAGAAATCGCGGTGTTGATGTTTTGAGAGGTTTTCTCTCTGTAGTAGTGGAGGGGCCATGCTTCACAACCCCTTCACTACAAGAAGGAGGTAGTATTACTACCTTTTTATCCTTACTCCCGCTGACGACAACAGAGCTATGGATGTACATAGCCATATCGGCGCCAGTGGAAGAAAGATGTACAGCAGACAGCTTTACAGCCGTACTGCTGGCCGTTTCGGACTTTGTTTTTTTTTTTAAATATTTGTTCATATTTTGATCCCGCGAGTAGCGGGATCTCTGTACAGTAGTCCATCTGTACAGAGATCCGTATATACAGATAAGGCTAGTTAATCCGGAGGTCGCCAGGTATCCGGATACTCCGTTAACGACTGAGCTAGTTTTTTAATTAGGCCCTCAACCTGGCTGATCATCGGCACGGGTTGTGTAACACCCGTGTAGAGGAAAGAGAGGGTGGGGACAGTGTTAGAACGGTGATGGAAAGGATTGATTAAAGGATGACAAGCATAGTGCTTGCCTAGTAGGTTGAGAGAGGAATCAAAGGAGGGAGACATTGACTGGTTTTTTCACCATCAACGTGGGATGAGAGTTGGTAACAATAAAGTTTGCTATTCACTTCCTATGTGGGATAGGCAAGGCCGGCCCAGCCCAAACGAGCGCCCTGTGCAAAATTTAGCTTTTGCGCCCCTTATTTTCATTACCTACTTCGTTTCTTAAGCCATTTCCATATTACCCATGAGGTAGGCTTTTGAATGCGTTTTTTTTAATGAGGTATCCCCTGTAGGCCTAGTCCTCAATAACAAAAATAATAAAGAATTTAAACAAAAATAAAAAAAATGTAAAAAAAGAAAAATTAATTCTAAAAAAAAATAGAATACATATTTACAAAAATAAACACAAAAAAAAACACTAAAACACTTCACCTAGCACTTTCACAGTTCCACCAGCGTTTTCAGCTTTTAATTTAATGAGTTATTGGTACGTACAAATACAAAACACAAATCCCGCAAAACACACGCTTCGTTATTAATAATATATTTTTCAAAAACTTAATCAGAGAACTGCAGTTTAATTTGTCTGTTTAGCTACAAATTATCACAAACAAAACAAAACAACCACTTCTTCTAGAGAAATCAAAACAAGTGACAAAGATAATGAGTTACATAATTCAAAACAATAACAAAAAACAAGTGCAGAGAGAATAACCGTTATTATTTCCAATTCACTCCTTGCTCTTTTCATCCTATCCATTTTATCTACAAAAAAAAAAACGGTTCCTATTTTAAATATTCTGCTCATATTTTCTCATTCGAAATGTAAACGAACGAAAGAGAGATAAAAAGAGAAAATTGATTGAGAGATTTTGCTTGTGTGCAGGATTTAAATCTGCACAGTCTACGTCAGTCGCACTTCTTATTGTGGGATACATTCATTTCAAACAAAAATCAACGTTTGAGTTCATTTTTCTATAAAAAATTTTGGTTGAGTGAATTCCTATATGTGCAAATCTGAAATTTGCACATTTCTACTCAAACGATTGTATGGGAAATAAAATGAGTATATTTATTTGTATGGGGATTTTCGAGTGAAACAGGCAAATAAAAATCTTGCACGTATGGAGGAAGTTCGAATCTTTTTGTCCTTTTTTTCTTGCAAATTATAGAATTCTGCTCTATTTGTTTTTTTTTTTTTGTGCATAAAATACATATGTAGGTAGGTATTTCTATGATATCTTTTTTTTATTTATAAAATTGATGTAAAATCACTTAAAATAGTTTATGCAACAATTTTTTGGTTTTTAACTTTACAGGTAAAAAAAGGTTTCCGTGAGAATTTTCATCAGTAAAATTTAAAAAAATGTTTTTCTTAGAAATTTTTTTTTATGTTGTAGGTACAATGAGGTAGCAATTTTATTAAAAAAAAGTCTACTTAGCATTCTCTTTTGTCTGTTATCAGGACTCGATATCATTGTATGTAGATTTGCACGTGTTTTTGAAATATTCACGTGAAATTTATAAAATGTTATAATTCTTTGAAAATACACCTAGAATAATAAAATTATGTAAGTTTTTTTTAAAAACTTCTTTTAAAGTTCCGTTTTTTTTTTTTTTAATCCACATGCAATTTATAAAACAATGTAATTTCTCGAAAATTCACATGAAATTTTAAATTTCTTATTGAGAACTATGAAAAGTCACGTGAAATTTTTAACTTCACTTAAGATACAAAAATGCATGTGAAAATTATTTGTAACTTTTTAAAATTCAAGTGAAATTTTTCTAATTGCTTAAATTACTAAAATTCACATAGTATTTTAAATTAACTTGAAAATTTTGAAAACTGACGAGATATTTTAAATTTACTGAAGTATACCTATCTTTATTTTTTTCTAAAATTTTTTTGCACTAGTTGAAAAAAAAAACGTTACTGCCTACCATCATTCGGAACTCTACACTCTTCAGTCCTATATTTCTTGACTGCCACGCCACGCGGAGAGCCGACCCAAAAAAAAAGGGGCTGGGTGCGACCCACACTGATAACTTCCCATTTGTGATCTTGAAAACTTTATATTTAGTTTTTTTCCAATAACCAAATTTATTGAATCAAGGGTACTTCAATAATATATCCGCTCTAAAACTAGATATCATCATATTGTGCCTTTCCTTAAAAAGGTTTTCATTGGCTCCGCGAAATTAGGCCCCAGGAAATAAGGCCCCAAAAAAAAGTACACAAAACAACAACAACAAAATTTCTCAAATTTTGGGGTCTTATTTCATTTTTTGGGGCCTTATTTAATTTTTTTTGGGGCATAATTTCATTATGAAATAAGGCCCCAATGAAATAAAATCCCAAATTGTTTTTGGGGCTTAATTTCATTTTATTTTAAGAAAACAATTTGGGGCCTTATTTCATAATTTGAAAATGCTAAAATAACATTGTCTTTTACAAAAAATTATGTGAAAATCCGCTAATCGGGGACCCACAGCTGCTTAAGTACCGCTTAGTGTGGTG
This sequence comes from Syrphus vitripennis, assembly GCA_958431115.1. Taxonomy (NCBI): domain Eukaryota; kingdom Metazoa; phylum Arthropoda; class Insecta; order Diptera; family Syrphidae; genus Syrphus; species Syrphus vitripennis. The sequence continues at coordinate 71,904,484 of OY288109.1, read as the reverse complement.
CCAACAATAATGTTTCAATGTTAAGCCGATATGATGTTTATCAAAAAACAATTCAACTTATAAAAGAAAACATTCCCCCGACGAACAGAACCATTTTTATGGATGGAACATTTAAAATTGTTCCTCAAGGATGTTTCAAGCAGCTCTTAGTTATTTACATAGAATATTTTGACGAGGTAATATAAATTTTTTAATGCTTAAATGTAAGGATCGTGTTGAAAACCATCAGGGAGTAACAGAATAGCTGCAAAAAATCGCGCGATTTTTTTCCCTGATGGTTTTCAACACGAAAGATGAAAACCGTCAGGGAGTAACAGAATAGCTGCAAAAAATCGCGCGATTTTTTTCAGCTATTCTGTTACTCCCTGATGGTTTTCAACACGAAAGATGAAAACCGTCAGGGAGTAACAGAATAACTGAAAAAAATCGCGCGATTTTTTGCAGCTATTCTGTTACTCCCTGACGATGTATTGAATGCAACCTTAAAATTCAAGCAGAGTCTATTGCTGAAGGACATGATAATTACAAGTGTTGTTTTTGCAGGGAAATTGTACAGGATACAATCCAAGTATTTGTTTAATGGTTTGGGGTGTAATTTCATTTTCGAAAATAAACTTAAATATGAAAAACTAAATTGGGGCTTTATTTCATTTTTCTAAAAAAAAAGTCAAAACAAGTTGGGGCCTCAATTCATTTTTTTGGGGCATTTTTTCATTTCAATGGGGCTTTATTTCATTGGGGCATAGTTTCATTATGAAAAAATACCCCAATTTGGGGCCTTATTTCATTTTTTCTTTTGGGGCCTTATTTCCTGGGGCCTAATTTCGCGGAGCCGTTTTCATTTCATTTTCATAAAACAATTTTAATTTATTATTTATAAGGCTGGTATTTGTTTGGGTGTAGTTTTTAAACTTCGAAAAACAATATTTTCCAGTTATTAGTGGAATTTTCTTAGTTCTGTTTAAATTTTTGTTTAAAATGTCAGTTAAGCATATGTCAAATATATACCCGCTGTAAAAATTTTTATTATGTATAAAATTAATTACCTAAAGGCAAAGTCAATATCATTGCTCGTTCTCAGGATATTCCAGTCCAAAAACCAATTTTACCACTTTTTAGTTAATTTTTTTTTTTATATTTTTGTCAAAAACTGTCAATTATCTAATTTGTCAAAATTTAACCTTTCATAAAAAATTGTACTATGTATGTATAAAATAAAATATTTTAGAAGGCACAATCGTTGTTCGTTCTCAGGATATTCGAGCTGAAATACAATTATTGTAACTACTTTTTTTTAGAATTTTTAACAGTTTTTGATATTTTGTTAAAAAAATGCCCATTCAATATTTTTTCAAAATTTTATCAGTTGCTAACAATTATGTTATGTAGAAAATAAAAAAATGATGACGTCATACAAATTTGATATGAATTTGGAAAAAAATCAATATACCATTATTTTTTAAAATCAAAAAAACTAAAAAAAATTTTATAACTCGAATATCCTTAGATGGAAAAACGATATTAATTTTAAAATAATTTTATTTTACGAAAAATGTTGTTTTTGACTACTGGTGAAAATTTCAAAAAAATTCAATGGACAGTTTTTTTTACAAAAAAATTCAAAACTACAAAAAATTCTACCAAAAATTGATATAAATTGTCTTTCGACTCAAATTTCTCAAAAACGGGTAACGATATTGACTTCTTGTTTGTTTTATTTTCTACATAACATAATTGTTAGCAACTAATAAGATTTTGACAAATTTTGAATGGGTAGTTTTTTAACAAAAAATCAAAAACTGTTAAAAATTCTAAAGAAAAGTAGTTACAATTGCGTATTTCAGCTTGAATATCCTGAGAACGAACAAGGATTGTGCCTTCTAAAAAATTTTATTTTATACATAGTACAATTTTTTATGAAAGGTTAAATTTTGACAAATATCTAATTGACAGTTTTTGACAAAAAATATAAAAAAAAATAAACTAAAAAGTGGTAAAGTTTTCAAGATCACAAATGGGAAGTTATCAGTGGGTCGCACCCAGCCTCTTTTTTGTTTGTTAATTTCATATAAAAGTTTATTTGTTATTACTGTTGTTTTATACACATTCATTGTATTTATTTGTAATTTTTTAATTTATGTTTACACATTATTTATTAATTTATTTTATTTACATATTTATATATTTTAGTTAGTTTTTGTTGATTTGCTTCATTTCTAAAAATAAGAATAAATTACATTATTGTAACACACAAGCTCAAAGTGAATAAAATATTATGTGAAATTGACAAATTTTACTCCTTCAGAATTGCGAAAATATTTCGGTTCCTCTTTCACATTTTACGTTTTCGGGGACAACAGTGATTTCGAAATGAAAATAAGAAAGTATGGTAATTAATTAGTAGCCGAAGGGGGAATATTAAATAACTTGTTCGCGTCTTTGAATTTAAGGCAGTCTTTATAAGATTAGAATTAGTCCGATTAGGCTTTTGTTATATATTTCGATAACTTATTGAATTGTGTTATCACCTTTGAATTATCTATTTTCTAAACACTTCCTTGCCTTTAGTGATTATGACATTTAAGTCATTGTTCGCTCTCTTTTTGCTCCAACCTCCAACCGATAAACTTGTGCTTTCCTTATCTATTAAGATTTCTATTTTAAATAAATTGTTAAGAATTTAACATAGTGTTTTACTTAAAAATATAATAGTTGGCGACGAGGAAAACTCCATAAGTCCGCGTGTAAAATTACAAAAATTATTAAAATCTTTAAATAAATAGCCAAGTTAAAGGAAAGCGCAGTTTTTTTTTCTTTTTCGTCAGATCGTTGGTAAGGTTAAGTCACGTGTGGAGTAAATCTCATTTAAAATGCCGCCATTAGTCGGGAATATTGAACCATTCTTACCTGGAGGAAATTTTAAAGCCTATGAGGACAGGCTTCGTCAATTTTTTTTAATTAATGATATCCAGGCAGAAGGTCAAACGCCATTGCTCATCACTGTAATTGGTGCTGAGATATATGAGATTCTCATGTCTCTAACAGTTCCAGATCTACCAAGTACCAAAGACTTCGAAACCCTCATCAAACTTCTCCGCACACATTTTGCTCCGGCAGAAAATAAAAGAGCTGAGAGGTACAAGTTCTACAAAACGTGCCAAGAAGAAGGAGAACCAATTGGGGAATATATAGTTCGTCTTAAGTCACTCGTACAGTCATGTCAGTTTGGAGATTTTCTGGACAAAGAACGAGACGAAAAAACCACAGCTTCAACTAACGCCACAGTAGTCAGTAACTTAGGAAAGTACAAGTCGTGCATTTTAGATGATGTTTTAACTGATCGTTTTATCATCGGTTTACGAAACGAAAAAATCCAGCAGTGTCTTCTCAATGATGATAGCTACAATTTTGAAAAGTGTTGTCAAAAGGCTTTGAACATGGAAGCCTCAGAAAAAGCGTCGAAAAACATGCAACCGCATGCGCTTCATGTTATTTCATCAAGCCACGTCACAAACCGCTATCATAAAAGACAGAACAACGATTCAAAGCAACAGTCGAGGCAAAAAAATCAAGTGCCTAACCCCAAATGGAGGAATCGGTCATCAAATAATGTCCAAAGTCAAGTAAGAGATAAAAAGCGATGCCACAAATGTGGTGTTGATCATCAAGAGTCGAATTGTCCAGCTAAGCAGTGGGAATGTTTCTCATGTGGGAGATCGGGTCATACGTCATTCGTCTGTCGAAACAATAAGCCAATTAAAGTCATTCACAGCGTCAAAGAAGAGCAGCAAAAGCAGTCAGTGTTTAGCATAGTTAAAATCAATGGAGTCAACGTCGAGATGGAGGTGGATACGGGGGCTACGGAGTCAGTCATGAGTGAAGGGGAGTACACGAAAAAATTTATTAATTTTAATTTAGAAAAATCTTATAATAAACTTTGTACAGTTACAGGTAGTCCTATTAATGAAATCGGTACGGTGAAGGTTCAGGTGGCGTTCGGAGGTAGAGAGCATAATTTACAGCTGATTATTATCGAAGGTGATAAACCATCAAAATGCATTATGGGTCGTTCTTGGATTGATTACTTGTATCCAGATTGGAGAAATGTTTTTCGCGTTAATCCAGTTAATCAAGTAAGTGGTGGCAAAAATCTAGTCAATGAGATAGAGAAATCTTTTCCGGGCATAACAAGTACTAAATTAAATACTCCTATTGTCGGATTCGAAGCTGATATTGTGCTTAAAGAGGATCAAACTCCGATTTTTCACTCCGCGTATAGTGTGCCGTACAGGTTAAGGGAAATTGTGGATAAGGAACTTGACAGGTTGGTGGATGAAGGGATTTTAGTGTCAGTTAAGCAAAGTCGTTGGGCCAGCCCAATTGTGATTGTTCCAAAAGCGAATGGTAGCATTCGCATTTGTGTCGATTGTCGTGTTACCATCAACAAATGTATCGAAACTGTTCACTACAATTTTCCAAAAATCGAAGATATTTTTGCTCAGCTCGCAGACTGTAAAATTTTTTGTGTAGTAGATCTCACGGGAGCATATCAACAGTTGCAAGTTTCAGAGAGTTCTCGTAAGCTTCTTGTTATTAATACTTTGAAAGGGCTTTTCGCTTACACCAGATTAATTCTTGGAGTTAGTTCGGCTCCTGCTATTTTTCAATCGGTTATGGATAGAATTTTAACAGGTTTAAAATATGTGTTTTGCTACCTAGACGATATAATAATAGGCGGGGTCGATGAGAAAGATTGTCGTGAAAAGTTGTTTGAAGTACTCACTCGTTTAAGTCGTCATAATGTCAGAATAAATTTAGAAAAGTCAAAGTTTTTACAAAATAGCGTTAAGTACTTAGGTCATTCAATTTCACAAAATGGAGTTTGTCCAAATGAAGAAAAAGTCAAAGCCATTGTGGAAGCTCCAGCTCCTAAAAATGTTGCCGAGTTGCAGTCGTACCTCGGACTTCTTAATTACTATGGGAGATTTTTGCCAAATTTAGCAACAACTTTGGCACCGTTGTATAGTCTACTTAAAAAAAATTCAGTTTTTGTTTGGTCTAAGTTGTGCTCAGAGGCTTTTAAGCATAGCAAAGAGCTCTTGCTAAATAATAATATTCTCGCTTTGTATGATCCCCATAAACCAATTATAGTCGCTACGGATGCCAGTCCCTATGGTGTGGGTGCTGTTTTGTCGCACGAGATTGAAGGTGTTGAAAAACCCGTGCTTTTCGCATCGAGTAGTTTAAGTAAAGCAGAGCGCAATTATTCTCAATTGCACAGAGAAGCTCTTGCTATCGTATTTGCATTGCAAAAGTTTCATAACTATATTTATGGTCAAGAGTTTGCACTTCATACAGACCATCAAGCATTAAAGGAAATTTTCAATCCTAAAAAAGGAACAGCTCCAGTAGCTGCAGCTCGTCTTCAAAGGTGGTCGATATTACTTTCCATGTATAAATATAAAATTTCATACCGTCGTAGTTCTCAAATGTGTCACGCAGATGCTCTTTCGCGTCTTCCGCTTCCTGAAAGTTCAGATGTTGAAGAGTCTCCTATTAATTTTTTTCAGTCCGAAGAGCCATTGATAGATTTCAAAACAGTTTTTGAACACTACAAACACGATACAATTTTACAGTCAGTTCATCAGTCGTTGCTTAGGTCTTGGTCGAGTCCTATAAAGGAAGAGGTAATGCCTTATTACCTCAAAAGGAATAGTTTGTCTACGGATAATGGGTGTGTTTTTTATGCCAACCGAGTTACAATTCCCAAATGTCTTCGGGATAGAGTTTTGGACATCCTTTACGATAATCATGCTGGTATTGTTGGTATGAAGAGATTAGCCAGATCATATGTTTGGTGGCCATTATGTGATAACGATATTGAAAACAAAGTAAAAAGTTGCCAAGTTTGTGATCAAACTCAGAATGTTAAAAAAGAAGTTGTAACAACAACCTGGCCAGAAACTTCATATCCTTTTCAAAGAGTTCACGTCGATTTTTTTTATTTTAAAGGGAAGATGTTTTTAATTTTGGTAGATTCGTACAGTAAATTTTGCGAAATTAAAATTATGAATTCTACAAACGTGGATTCTGTAATTAGGGTTTTTAATGAGATTTTTTCGACGTATGGTCTTCCTGGTAAAATAGTTTCTGATAACGGGCCACCATTCAACTCTTTTGTCTTAAAAAAATTTTGTCAGTGTCGAGGTATTCAGTTAGTGCATTCTCCTCCCTATCACCCTTCTTCTAACGGGTTAGCAGAACGCGGTGTACAAAGTGCCAAAAAAGTTTTGAAGCGTTTTTGTTTAGATCATAGTAACAAATTACCAATTCAAGAACAAATTTTTAAGTATCTACATCACAGTCGCAATACTATATGCTCCTCTACCTCGAAAACGCCATCGGAAATGCTTTTCTCGTATAAACCGAAAATTATTTTAGATAATATTAAGAATGATAATTTGAATGTTTCCTGTAATTTTAAAAATTCTGAACTCAATATTGGAAAAAAATGTAAAACTATTGAAGTACAAAAAAACTATAATAATTCTGTTTATTTAGAGGGAGAAGATGTTATGTATCAGTATCATTTTAAACATTTTATTCGTTGGATACCTGCAAAAATTGTAAAAATAATAAGTAAACTAACTTATTTAGCAAACATTAAAGAGAGAATTCGCTTAGTTCATCAAAATCAATTACGTAAAAAACATTTAAAAGATAATGTGTATCTAAGAACTAAAGTAATGAATTTAAATGAAAAAAATTGTAATGTAGAACCTAAGTTGGTTAAAATTAAAAAAGAAAAATGTAATTTTGAAAAAAAATCTGTTTTAGAAGATTTAAGTTCTCCATTAAGAAGATCTCAAAGAGATAGAAAGAAACCTAAGCGTTTCACATTTTCTGATTATGATAAGCCAAAGCTAAAGTAGATTTGTTTTTGTATGTGAAAGGCTTGAGCAAAAGGGGGGAAAGTTGTTATATATTTCGATAACTTATTGAATTGTGTTATCACCTTTGAATTATCTATTTTCTAAACACTTCCTTGCCTTTAGTGATTATGACATTTAAGTCACTGTTCGCTCTCTTTTTGCTCCAACCTCCAACCGATAAACTTGTGCTTTCCTTAGCTATTAAGATTTCTATTTTAAATAAATTGTTAAGAATTTAACATAGTGTTTTACTTAAAAATATAATAGCTTTTATTTAAAACTAGCCATATCTGCCATGACACTTGGTGGATGATAACATAGCTGGGCTTAGGTTTTCGGTAATTCGGAAATTGGCGATCCAAATTGTCTCTTAGCCAAATACTTCGCTTGTGTAATGTGTATAAGAGAAAGGATAGATTACGGAACAGTATGGGAGCTGAAGAATCAGGAGTAGACATTAAATTTAATAAGTAGCTATACCTACCTTTAGATGTTCAAATTCATATTTATCTTTACGAGGGAATTATTAAATAAACGGATTAACTTTTACTCTTACATTTATTAATTTAACTAAACCACATAAATTTTCATAAAAACAACAAATACTTACAAAAATACATTCTACTATTGCTATGCCTTAGTTTTTACAGAATCACTCAGATTTACTGCACCTTTAAATATTTACTACACCTTAAAAAGCTTTACGATTGCCTATTGGCTGATCCGTTCGCAAACATTTCACGTACAGAATGCAACTCATTCCTCAAAGCAGCAATTTGTGCTCGCAAAATCGAATTTTCTTGTTCCAATAATGCAGCTCGAAAAGCTATTCTGTCCTCACGTATTTTTCGTGCGTCACGAGATTTCTTTGCTGCTTCGTTGTTACGTTTTCGGCGTTCATAATATTTTTCATCTTTTTGTTCTTCTGGTATTGGTCTTTTTTCTCCCCGCGGTCTTCGCTGCAGGAATGATGAAAATACTCCAGATCGGTTCAGCTCAGTCAATGGATAATCTGATGTAGATCCATATTCATATCCTAGAGGGGAACAGTTCTCTGTGCTAGTGACAATATTCAAAACTGGCTGTAAGGAAATGGGCAGTTTATCATTTTCGGCTAATTTCTGCGGAAACATTGAACCTAAGTTCTGGTCAAGTATATCAGGTGGCTGCGGAGGCAAATCCTTGGGATCAATTGAAAGTGATGGCGACTTTAAAGAACTGTTATGCGAAAAATTATTTGTCTCTTTCATAATGCTGTAGTAATTTTGAACATCTGAAACGAAAGTAAATTTTGTTTTCATGAAAAAAAAACTATGAAAGCATGCTCAAAATTAAATTACTTGTTACGTATAAAAAATTAAATAAGATAGGAAGGTAACAACTGTAATCACTTCGTAATCGAAGGTTGAAGTGAAAACTTGGGTAGGGGCTCACTTTCGTAAGATTGAATTGTTTTCCGTGCATATGTTTTATTCGTGAATAAATTTGCTTTTCATAATACCTTATCTTAAGATGAGACCGATTTATCATATCGGTATCTTCTAGACAAACGAGACCCAGACAGGCCGATTTCCTAAATAACCTAGACGAGGACATATTTTTTGGACCGAGACTTATCAAGAGTTTCGGAGGTCGTTACAGTAAAAAAATCATAAAATTGAATATTTCAATTTAGTTTACGGTAAAACCCAAACATGCTCTTCCAAGTATTTTTAATGCCCTGTTTAGAATGTCACAGTCTCGTAGTAAAACAATATATTATTAAATCTATTTATTTGTTAGTTAAAACTTTCATGTTTTTCTTTTATTCCGTTCCGTTACCTATCAAAAATAAAAAATGTCATCTCTTCTTTTAAAAATTCATGGCGTGACGACAGCTACAACGGCTCCCTCTAACGTAACCAGGGAGAGTGGGGGCTGTGGTTGAGGGGTTGAAGCCACTCCCCCCTGAAATGATAATAAAAAATTAAAACTTTCTAATATAAATTGAAATATATAAAAATAAGGAGACTATCCAGGTACTATGTATGGTTTATTTGAATTAAGCTTAAGTCAATAACTACTTGAAAACACTTTGTTATGAAACAAGAGACTATTTAGAGCCGTTTCCTTCACCACAAGTTGAACTCAACTTGAGGATTTTTATTCTCAACTTGTGATTTTGTTTTTCTTCACTTAAAGTTGACGGTTCCAACTTTCGATTCTCAACTCTCGAGTTGCTCAACTTCTAGTTTTCTCAACTTCCAAAAATAGTAGAACGTAGAAGTTGAAAGAGGAAACCGGAGAGTTTGCTGTCAAATTCAATTTTGTAATAAATTTTGCTGCATCTTCTGTCAAAAATTGTTCTCGGTTTCGGTTTGTATACAAATATTTTTAAAATAAAATGTTCCGAGAAAATTACTATTGGGAAAATAATTTATCGTCTGCTTCCGAAAGCGAAGATGAAGAAGAAGAAGAATTGTTGGCGATTGAAAGAAGACAGTATAAAATATGTCCACGGGTCGGGTTCGAAAAATGGGACTACAATGATCTTATCTACCGATTTCGAATTTCAAAACGTACGACAATATTGCTCCTGGAATTGATAAGGGGTAGTTTGCCTTGCACTGAAACAAGGTACGCAGTGAAATATCTTTATATTTGTTCGCATGCCCAAAACACGAAGAGAACCTGGTGGAAATGATGCAGAATTTTTTAGAAACCGCAAGGGCTGGTTCTCTTTAAGCTTTCAGATTGTGCCATCTGCAGACCTGAAAATAATAGATACCTTTGCTCGTTGGCAGGTATGATCTACAGACTAAATTATGCCCCTGACTTTCGGTTTTATTCTTTTCTCAGGGTTCCGTGCATGATCAACGTATTTTCAATTTGTCAACTTTGAGGCAACGATTTGAAGACGGTGAATTTGAGCACTTTATAATTATTGGTGACTCTGGTTACTCAAACACAAATTACTTGGCGACACCTTTTCAAAATGTTTCTAGCTCTGTTGAAAATTTATATAAAGAGTCTCAGATTCGCACTTGAAATTGTGTCGAGCGTTCCTATGGAGTTTGGAAAAGACGATTCCCAATATTGACCACCGGGTTCAGATGCAGAGTTGAAACCGTCCAATTGATTATAATTGTTTGTGCTGTCCTTCACAACATAGCAATTGATGAAAAGGAACCACAAATTCTACCTGAGATGCCCGGATCCGACGATATGTTGCGTAATTCAAATGTTCCATCCCCAAACCAAAATCAATTACCTTCGGCAACGGTTGGAAACGCTAGGTCTCAAATTCGAAATTATTTTCAGTCAATTTTAGACGAAGAACAATGAAATCAAAATTGAAAAAATAATCTTCGTAAGAAGTAAATATTTATTATTTAATATGTATGTATTTTTAAACCCAAATAAAATGGAAAAACTTAGAAATAAACTTTTTTTTGCTGCTGCCGTTGTGATGGTTGATTGAATTGGGTGCTCTTTTAAAGCCTCCATTTGAGCCTAACGTATTTCTCCATAGCCTTGTTGTTGCATGGCGTCCTTATAGTAAAAAAGTCTGTATGTAGGTACATACATAGGTATATGATCTCAGAATAATAAAAACCACAAATAGGTAAATAGAAATAGTGATATGCGAGTTACAAATACATATATGTACATATGTAGTTATGTGGTAATATTAATTTGATTAAATTAAAAACCACAATTGTGTTTTTTAAATCTTTTATTGAATAAACGTTAAACGTAAAGCAACAATTTAACGAAAAGTACATAAAAAGTCGACTGACTCGAAAGGCTTACAAGTTACAAACTATCTTACAAAACTGGACTTATCTACGATCTAGACTAACTTACGATAAAGCTTGATACTTCCAGCGTTATCTTCTTTAAGAGATAATGTTGGAAAGAGTAACTAAAACAAGAATTGATAATAGGTACCTAGAACACTTGATGGTTTGGTTAAGAAACGACAAGTTTGGTGAATAAGGAACCTCCTACTTAATGGGTGGAGTATGTAACTAGGGTTAAAACATTTGTAGCATATTTCATTATATGACAATATGATTTAATATTTAAAATAACTTTTAGCTTGCGGAAAATATTCTTCAAAGCATCTTGCCTACTTACATATTATATAATACATACCTATATATATTTGTTTTTTTTTTTTTTTGTCACTCCTTAAGAAAAATGAAACGCCAAAGCTCCATTAAGTAACTTGTTATTTTTGAATACGGTATACAGAATAGATCCCGTCGTCGCTTCGGCTCCGTGCGGACAAATCCCAAAAAATTATAAGGTGAACGATCTCATAGTAAAATATAATGAAATTCAAAATATAATGAAATTCGGTCTCTTTTTACGAACTTTTTTTTTTGGGATTCGTAGTACAAACCTTTTATGAAGTGTTCTGCCAATATTAGCCGTGTTTTATTATCATAAATAACCTATACAGGTTTTCTTATCCGGTTCTAGGTTATTTTTTAACATGTAATACAACAACAATTTGGGATCTTGCTTTTTATCTAGGTTATCTTTTGTAACCCAGAAAATAGTTTTAACTTCGACGGCTAGGTGGCCACTTTCATCGTAAATGTTGATATTAGTGTGAAAAAAAAAACAAGAAAAAGTGAGATGTCAACAGCAAAAAAATTAAATCAACGATTTCAGTCAGCCACAGCAGACAAACACAAAAATTTACACCATAAACGAAAATTCCCATAGCAGCAACGCAAAGTAAAAATTTTTCATAACCATGATCGTTTTATTATCACCGGGTAACCCATCCAGGTTATCGGTGATAACAAAACGCGGCTATTATCATCTAACAACAATTATTATAAGTGTGCGAATACATAACATGTACATAATTCCTTGTTCAAAAATTCTGCAAATAAAACATCAGATATTTGACAAACAGAAACAGAAGCCCAGAGGAATTAATTATTTATCTATATTTTGAATTACTACTCATTGCATTGCGTTCGGAAATTTTTTTTTCTTTTGAACTGCATTATCAAATAAAGGGTCCAGGGGTAAACGGGACAACTCTACTTAAAGTAATTTCATGGCAAATGACGGGATTAGGTAAAAAGAGAATGAATAATTCAAAAAAAAAGTATGTGACTTTTAAACTTTTTACTTTTGTAATCAAACGTATTTCCTCATCATTTAAATAAATAGTTATCAAAATACGAATTGCTTCGAAAAAAAGTGAATTTAAATAATAATATTGGAACATTTATTACTAAGTCAGTTGGCTATATACTAAAAACTAACAAAAATATTGATTTTAACTGTGGTATATCCAAAAATAATCTTTTTTTTATGAAAACGCCGAATTTAATTTTGATTATTCTTCCAACAAGTAGCGATATTTTCTTTTCTTTATTTAACTCTCAAAGTCTTGCCTTGACATTTCCATATAAATTGTCGATAACAACAAAATTTTTATCGAGACAACAGCTAACTGCACATAATTATCTCGAGTTAACAAATGTCTATATAGACATAATTGTTGATGTGTTTAATATTTAAATTGCTTTGCTTTCTTGTCGTTGATACCTGATATCATCATTAGTTTAATTTTGAATTGAAATACTAATAGTTTTTTTGTTCAAAGAATTCATTGTAAGATTTGAAAGATTGGCATCCCTCGAACCTCCAAACCTAAAAAAAACATAGTCTTATAGATGCGATTTCAAATCCTATGACTTCTGTGCCAGTTTTCAAAAATTACAGTAATTTACATACCTGAAGCTGGTATTCAAATGTCATTTTTGTTTGTTCAGAATTTTGAGATATTCCAACACAGAAGTTAAATACACTAATTTACTGCACTTAATGGCAGTATTTTTTTAACGTATTTTTTCTCCTAAATTCGAAAATCGTAATAAAAAAATAGTGGATAAGTTTGCGGGATATGAATTTTTAATGTTTTTTTCCGCTTGTATACTGTTTTTTACTAAATAAAGCTGCCAAATTCTTTATGAATAGCAGCGGCTTCTAACCCGTTTGTTAACATTAGACTCGAGGCCGTTTGGACTTGGTTCTAAAGTTTGACTATGATCTATGAATATGCCTATATACATCTAATACTTTTTTTTCCAAATGAGTAAGAAAAGACGGAATTTTAAGTGTGAATAAAACTATGTATTTTGCTCTTTTAACCTTTTTTTGTTAGGAAATATACTTTATATAGACAAATACAAACTGATGGACATATTCTTACGATTTTGATTGTTCTTGAAGAAAAAAAAAATGTTATTACCATTTTTCTCAAGAAAAAAATTGTTTTCCAGCTCCCTGCTTTTAAACTAAAGCACTGATTTTAAAATATGCATTGAGAATCCATGACCTATATTACAGTTGTCATACAAAACACCATGTGCTCGGGGTAGGCTTCTTGGTCAGCGAAAAAATGAAGTCTACCGTCGTCGGCTTTAACGCTATAAGCGAAAGGCTATGCACCCTTCGGGTGCGAGGCAAATTCAAGAACATCAGTCTCATTAACGTTCACGGACCTACGGAGGAGTCCTCAGACGAAGAAAAAGAAACTTATTATGAACAAGTCGAGAGGGCCCTCCATGCCTGTCCAAGGTATGATGTTAAAATCATCCTTGGGGATTTGAATTTTGAACGCTAGAATAGGTCGGGAGCCGGTATTCAGGCATTACGCAGGCACCCATAGTTTGCATGAGAACACTAATGACAATGGACTTCGAGTCCTAGAATTGGCAGCATCGAAAAACATGGTCGTTGCGAGCACCAGGTACCCGCGTAATGATATCTACAAAGCCACCTGATGGAGTCACTCGTAACCAAATTGACCACATGTTGATAGACCGTCACCACTACTCGAACTTGATGACGGTACGAACGTACCGAGGTGCCAATATCGAATCGGATCACTATCTTGTTGGTATGGTTTTCCGAGGGCGGATTGCGGATTGCGATGACGTATTGCATCCGCCGATCAGGTTCAAATCAACACGGTGCGCTACGTAATGAAAGCACCAGTAACACCTTTGGACATGCGTTAGGACTCGTCCTGGAACCACTCGATCCAGGGAGAGTAAGTCCTGGAGCCAGTATGCTGGGCGTAGATGAGAAGTGGACACGCCTTAAAAACACTGTCATTAGTACTGCCAACTCCATCTTAGGCAGCAGTCGTAGAAGTCGAAACGACTGGTTTGATGATGAATGCAAACTAGCGACAGAACGTAAGAATGTTGCGTACCGAGCAATGCAACAATCTCATAGAACGCGGGCACCACGGGAAGATGAATATAAAGAGCTCAGAAGAATAGAAAAACGGCTTCACAGACAGAAGAAATCAGCCTGGGAGAAGAACATCATCTGTGAGTTAGAAAGAAGCCGAGAGCGAGGTCCGCACCAGGCGCGGAAGTTCTACCAATCCGTCCGAAACATGACGCAGTACACACCACGCTGCACTTACTGCAAGGACGGAGAGGGAAATCTGATCACCGATTCCCCAAGCATACTGGAGCGATGGGAAGTGTACTTTAATGAATTGCTAAATGGTCAGCTCACTGCAGAAGTAGAGGCTCCACTACTTCAAGAAGAATACCCTATGTTACCGCCACCAAGCATAAAAGAGGTTGAGAAGGCTATAGCCCGGCATAAGAAAAACAAAGCCCCGGGAGCCGATGGCATACCAGCCGAACTATTCCACCACGGCGGGCCAGCCTTACGCCAAGCAATTCATGATATTCTAGTGCACGTATGAGAGCAGGAAGAAATGCCAGAAGACTGGCGAAAAGGTATAATTTGCCCCATACATAAGAAAGAGATGTCACAACGTGCAGCAATTATAGAGGTATCACGTTGTTGAGTACCGCCTATAAGATACTCTCCTCTATCCTACAAGAACAGATAGCCCCATACGCTAAAACCATAATCGGCCAATATCAGTATGGTTTCATTCCAGGCAAATCAACAACTGATCACATCTTTACCCTTAGGAAAAATGGAAAAATGTCTAGAATTTAACATCCCAACATATCATCTGTTTATAGACTTTAAGGCCGCCTATGATAGCATAGCCAGGGTAGAACTTTACAAAGCCAGGAGAGAATTCGGCATCCCACATAAATTGACACGACTTTGTAGGTTGACCATGACCAACGTAACAAGCCAAGTAAAAATAGCCGGATTGCTATCCAGACCAATCAACATCTTTAATGGACTATGACAAGGGGATGGTTTGGCCTGCCTCCTCTTCAACCTGGCGTTGGAGAAATCAATCGTGACTCTGGCACGGCAACAAGGGAGACAATCGTCAACAGGTCCAGATACTGGCTTACGCAGACGACATTGACATCATCGGAAGGACCGAAAAAGCTGTACACGATTCCTTCATCCAGATCGAGCAGGCGGCACAGAATCTGGGGCTGCACATTAGTGAAGGTAACACAAAGTACATGGTGGCGTCGAATGCAAGAAGAACCGTTGGTCAAACAATCAAGGTAGGGGAGCACGAATTTGAAGTGGTGCAATCCTTCAAATACCTTGGGTCAACAGTAGCAGCCGATAATAATTTAGAAGAAGAAATACGCGGGCGGCTGCTCAATTCCAACAAAGCCTACTATAGTCTGTCAAAGCTCTTCAAATCCAGAAATCTCACCATAACTTCAAAACTGCTGCTGTACAGGACCATGGTCCTGCCAGTACTCACGTATGGATCCGAGACTTGGGTGCTTAGCAAAAGACACTCCGACCTCTTAGCCGCGTTCGAGAGAAAAGTCTTAAGGAGAATTGTTGGCCCCATATGTGAGGAAGGACGATTCCGGAGACGGTACAATCATGAATTGTACGCAATCTACCTTGAAGCAGACATACATAGTGACAAAAATTAAGCTCGGTAGACTCCGGTGGGCAGGGCACCTAGCTCGCATGAGTGAAGAGGAACCTGCTCGGAAAGTCTTTTGTGGTACATTCTATGGTAGACGGCAGCGTTGTAGACCATGCTTGCGCTGGAGAGATGGCGTAGACCAGGACGCCCGAAGCCTTGGGGTGCGCAACTGGATGGCGTTGGCTCAAGACCGGGATAGGTGGAGAGACTTGTTGAAGGAGGCCAGGATCGGACCTCGGTTGTCGAGCCGATGATGATGATGATTGAGAACCTATTCAAAATTTATTTAATTTTTATTTAAATTATTTTAAACAGATATCTTTCTTTTCTTCTGAGTTATAGCCCAAAAACTACTAACGCCTTTGAAAATAACATGCAAAATTAAAAAAAAAAACTATCTCATGAACCTAACCCTAGAAAAAATTTAAAGTGTGATTTTCGAGTTTATGAGGCTTAAATCTGTACAACATTTATTTGATACTTATAAAGTCAGTCTTATTATGAGTTTTACCGAAAGGATAACTTTAATATAGAAAATCCTTCATACATTTAATTATTTGGAGCAAATTTAGCTCTTATAGACGTTAAATTAATTTTAAAGTTAGAGTAGAGTGTCTTTTCGATGTGGTTTGTACCAAAATGTATCCTAAGCGGTTTTTTTAGTAGATACATGCTTATTTTTTTCAATTTCCGGAATATTAGATGCATTGAATAAATATAAATAGAAGATCTCACTCAGAAAATCGCCACTATGGTTGATCGGTGCCGCCACCATCGCTTGAAAAAATATAATAGGTCTGCATATTCAATAAGAAAATTTTTCCTTAATTATAAATGAGTTGTGTATTCGAAAGGTATTTTTTCTCAATTTGAAAATTTGTTGTTTATCTACGGCAACGATTGTTCTATTTGTTTTCTATTATTCAAATTATTTGTTTGTTTGTTTCAAAATAATTTGTTTTCAAATATGTATGAATGTAGGTATGTATGTATTTATGTATGTATGTATGTATGTATGTATGTATGTATGTATGTAATGTATGTATGTATGTATGTATGTATGTATGTATGTATGCATTTGAATATTTGAAAACCGTTATCCACACAGAAAAAGTACATACAAATTTCTGATCTACGAGTATATTGTTTAAAAAAAATAATAAAAATCGGTTGTGCTTTTGCAATGTTAAAACCAGCTAAAGTAAAAAGAATAAAAATGCAAGTGTACAAACTAGTCAAAAAAAGATGGATTTTTGGGAACAAAAGATTTTCTTATAAAGGTAACCTCATATAACTTTTAAGGTTTTCGCGGTTGGTTGAATTATACATTTTTAGATTTTAAAAGTGTATGAAGGTAACCTCGTTGTATATGTATGTAAGTGTTTCCTAAAGCCGTAAAATACCGTATTGAGTTCATTGCTTTAACAATTTGGTTTCAATTTTGAGTTATAGATATTTCCAACAAGTATCTGAATATAATGCATTATTTTAACGTTATTTTAACATTAGGTATTTTTCTGAGTAAAAAATGGGGTTGGCCGTGGCGCGATGGTATACGTGGTCGCCTGTCAACCTCACAGGTCACAGGTTCGATCCCAGCCGTAGTTCTATGTCTTGTTTTTTTCCATTATCATTGATCATTGTTGGGCCGCTGGTTTACTCATTACATGTTGTTCAGGCATAACACTAACAAAATGTGATTGAGTAAATACTAGTATGCCCAACAAATATGACAATGAACAAAATAATGCGAATTATAAAGGGACGTAGATATAAGACACGGCAATTTCTCCGCTTTAGCCCAGCCGCCAACCCTGGAGACAAAATGTGAGGTGTAAAATTCGATTTGGGGAGTCTTTAAGCGTCGAAAATTGGTGGTAGGGGCAAGAGTAGACTATTTTTTGGATTATTGCATCCAAAAAATATCAATAAATATCATTTAAAACCTCCATAAGCTCTCCGCAAAAAAAAAAGAGTAAGGGTTGCATAGGTAAATTAGATGTCGCCCCATTCGACTTCCACCATGATAGTACTAAAGTTTTCATATACAAAGCAAATAATCTTCAATTAATTTCTTATGTTTACATTTGAATAGGCAAAAATGTTTCTTCATTATCCGACAAAGAAATATCGACACATGAAACAAAATAATAAAAAATAATCCATGAACCTATATTGAAATTTGAAAAATAATCAAAACAAAACTAAATCTCTATGGATACGGAAAGGCACAAATATAAAAATACAATATATAAATATCCCATTGAAAATTGTTTTGTGTTAATGAAAAGCCCACATCTTTTTTTTTTTTGTTTCTCAAAGTTGCCACAAGTAGCCAGTGCCACTTTGAGCTTTGAGGTGTCACTTCTATTTATATTTATTCAATGATTAGATGTTTATTTACTTTAGAGAAAGACACATTTTAGATGGAGCCCTAAAATGTATTCTAAAATATATATGTTTAGTTTCTAATAAATTTTATTCTTCTGTTTGAAAACTTTCACTACCTTTGAATCTCTTAAAATGCATAAGTACATATAAGGATGACTTTGGGTGTATGTTTGAGTATATTCGCGCCGTTACCAATCATAAAACTTCATGAATTAAGGCTCATCATTTAGACTGAACTGAATATATAAATAAATTAATTAGTTTTTCGAAATACCAGGAAAACTAATTGGCCTAAATATAAAAACCTGAACTTTCGATTGTTCCACTCAATGTTATCGATCTTGACAAAAATATCAAAGATCTCACTATTGCTCTCAACAAATCCCTAGAAAGTGCCTGCCCTCCAATTCAGATAAGGGGAAAAAGAAAACCACATGTTGGTCTTCTGAGTTAGATCCTCTTAGGAAAGAGTGCAGGAGACTCTTCAATAGATCTAAAAAAACAACACAAATATCTGACTACTGACTGCCATCATTATAAGATATCCCAGTAGATTTTTAAGAATGAATTGAGGAAATCAAAGCGATCTTCATGGAGTGCCTTCTGTGGAAACATTGAAGAAACTTCTGAAGCATCAAGATCAAGGAAAATCCTCTCAACAAGAAAAATACGGATGGCTCTTGGACAAACTAATGCGAGGAATCGCTTAACCTACTACTGGATACACATTTTCCAGGTAGCTTCCATATCTACTGTTAGTAGCACAGATAATATCAGTACAAAAAGCTACTCAACTTACCCACTTGGTTTGATCACTAGGGAAAAATTGCAAATTCCAGCTGAACTTCAGTTGAATTCCGAAACACTTCTGCCTATCCTTGAAGCCAACATTACGAAGAGAAGTTAAAGTTGTGTTCATACCAAAAGCTGGCAAGTGCACCCATGTGAACCCCAAAGATCTAAGACCTATAAGCCTATCACCATTCCTTCTCAAAACACTTGAACGTCTGATTGATTTACACATTCGATCTAGAAAATCGATCCAAAACTAATATCAAATGCTCAACATGCCTACAATAAAGGGAAGTCTGTAGAAATGGCTCTACACACATTGGTCCGTACCATCAAATACTCTCTCCACCAGGAGAAATACACAATTGTTGCTTTCCTTGACATAGAAGGTGAACAATGTCAGCACATCCACAATCGCATCTGCGCTGACAAATCTAAAGGTGGAAAATTCACTTGGGGAATTGATCAATCAAATGCTGACTAGCATTATTATCAGATCTGACCTGAGCGATTTCTCGGCAAAAAGATTTGTTACTTATGATTCTAGAAAAGTAGAGTTACAGAGTGATTGCCTATGCGGACGGTGTTGCCACAGCAGTCTCAGTAAAGCATCCTAATATTTTGAAGGAACTTCTACAAAACGTTTTTAATTAGCTAACACGTTGGGCAGATCGGTGTGGACTGGGTATCAACCCACACGAAACAGATCTTGTCCTCTTCACTAGGAAATACAAAATCCCGCACATAGACCCCCTTCTTGTACAACTTAGATTTTCAGAGATTAGCTTGTATTTGCACTAGTGTTGCACTTCGCTCGACTCCCTCTGCTGCACTGGAGGAGGAGGAGGAAACAATTCCCCACCTTCTTTGTACATGCCCTACTCTGTCCCTAGACGTAGATTCCAATTAAGATAATTCTACTGTAATGATCCTAGTGATCTAGCAAATACTAAGATTAGTAGCATCGCACGCTTCGTAGGAAGCTCAAAGTGGTTTAGCGAGTAAGGAGGGTTTCTAACAGATCCTTGTGGTATCACAACGGACCAATTCTCAATGGTCTAAGTGGGTCAGCCTTTCGCTGTTGGACCACTCCCTGTTTATATAGGCTAGTAAAACCATTTGGGAGTTGGCGTTATTTTGTTTGGATAGTCTCTATTTTATTTGAGTTTTTCTCTTGAAATGTTAAAGTACTTAAAGGTTTTTTTTGGATCTAAAAAAATTTCAATTTCGCCTCTAGGAGACCAAAGTTTAGACCAAAGTTTGAAAAAAAAAACACTCTAGTAGTTTGGACTGCAGCTCAGCTCAGCTCAGAATTGCGAGGCGCACTTTTTTCGCATTCTTTATCATAGTAATGTGAGGTCTTGATTTGAATACATTGATTTTTTTTATACTATAATACTATACTATACTATATATGATTATATGTATGTATATATACTATAGTAACTTTAGTATACATATGTACATGTTATTATAATTTAATTATTATAAATTAACTTAACTTTAAGCTAGCAAAATATCGCATAAATTTTAAATGTTGGCCAATTCTGATTAAACTTACATTATAACTGTCGAGACATTTACAAAACTGATGGTCGGACAAACTCTTTATGGGCCGTTTGGTAAGAAACTGATATCTTTTGATGTTAGCTTATACTATAGGATCAATGCTTTTCAAAAGTGTAACAGTCCGCTTGTCCGCCTATATTAAAAAAAGGGTATTTTTGATGTCAACCCACCTCATCGGGTCAGACGGTCTATTTTTAGAGATCAGAAATATATATATACCATTATTTTCAATTATTTTTTCTCAGAAAGTAACTACATTTCTTTAGAAAGGATTTGGTTACGGTTTAAAAAAAATTTGGGTTATCGGTTGACACTTACTTTTTATTTTCAAAGTACCTCTCACTGGTTGAGTTTTTTTACGTAAAAACGAATGGTAAAGGTCAACCTTAAACCTTTTTTGCTGAAAATAAATCAAAAATGGTAAATGCAAAAACAAATTCGAATTTGATGAGAACGTGTTTATTTTTGAAACCGATGGCTTAAAATAAATAGCCTAGTAAACCACATATTCTCACATGAATCATGGGCCATGGCTTACAAAATACTAACGGTTATACTAACGGGCATCCTTATTGATAAAATTGCAGTGCTTAACCGTAACCTAAAAATAAAGGCTATTGAGTGAGCATTTTTGAAAAGCACATCAAATAACAGTTATTAGAGAACCTTTCAAAAGGTTGAGATTTATTTCTGATCTCTTTCTATTTTATAAATCTACAAATCGCTCGTCAGACCACTTTTAAGCAAGCTTAAAAAAAACATTCATTGAACTACATATGTCTATGTCTGTAAAATCAATAACTTTATGAAATTATTTTCAATTAATACACCTTTTCAGGATTCATCATTGAAAAAAAAGTTATAGTTATTAATTAAAAACTAATGAAAATTCAAAAACAATTGCTTAACAATTTCATTAAAAATAATAATTGTTTTCATTATTATTCACACTAATTAGATTGCTCTAAAAAACGATGACAACAGTAACTACAGCCAAAAAAATTATTAGTAAGAAATTTCTAAACATAATACACATCGGAAAGCTTTAAACATCCACCCTTATTGTGATTTTCAACAATCAATTGATAGGTGATTTGATAAATATGGAAATTCTGCACCTTTAAAAATAATTTTACATTAAAACAGATCATCTATTCTTTGAAAATATTTTTTTTCCTACACAAATTAGCACTACGATCGGTAATAGTAAAATCAAGTCAAAACTATGCATAGTTTTTGAAAAAAATTGTTATAAACTCAAAATTTGCATAAAAAAAAGTTTAAAAAAATGTTAAAATGTAATTTTCCAAAACTTTAAGATTATCTACTACTGTTTTTTTTAGAATTAATTGCTCTTATTTGTTTTTGATCAAAAAAAACTAGATGATTTTATGTCTTCTAGTTCTTGAGAAAATTGAAAATGACCAAAAAAAATATTTTAATTAAATTATTACAAAAATATTTTAATTAAATTATTTTTTCCTTGCTTGAGTATTTATGTACGTAGTCTTATTTTGATAGTAATAATCGAATATGGATTGAGAAATACCTAGGATAAATTAATTTTTCTTAAATCCAGTTTATTTAAATGCAAAAGAAACTTTGCATTCACCCCAACTTGCACCCACACCAAATCCTTTAGTGAGCCCAAGCAGGGAGGTTGCACCACCCATACACACCTCGGTGTGGCATACACCTAACCTCGCACCTTTTGTATCCTTCTGTTAAATAAACAAAATAATCAAAATCACATTTACGCAAACCAGTTTTTAAGGGCGTTCATGAAACGTTTGTGTGTAAAATTTTCCAATCTTATAACTGCAGCGATTTTATATAACTATAACGATTTTGCAAAAATACCATTAACGTAATTTAATAAATTTTTTTACCAAAAATGGTCGGGCCAGTGATTTAGCCAGGTAAAGTCTGTCCAACCATTTTATTCGTAATGTAGGTCGTCCAAACTTTCATTTCATAGGCCATTTGCTTATTAACCCAATAAGGTGGGTTGACGCTATAAACGGTAAAAATACCGTTTTTCAAGCGGAAAGCGCAGGATTTTACTTTTCTGACCAGTGGTTTTGAAGTCACTTAAAAAAACTGTAGAAAGCCTTTAAAATTATCCATTAACCCTGGACATCAGAAGACGGTACCAGAAGTACCCATTTTCTTACCAAATAACCCATAAAAAGTCCGCCCTACCATAAGTTTTGTAAATTTCCTGACACTTAGAAGTAGTGGGTACAACCTCCATTGACCAGATAAGGTTAATTTTTTTATCGTTACACAGTGTGTAATTTTGCCAACTTAGATTGGCAAAATTTGTATCTTGGTATTCTATGATACAAATACTAAACCTTTAACACCGCAACGTATAGAGCAAAAAATATCATACCTATGTAAGTTAACGGTATGTCAAATTTTCTGTTGATGTCTTTGTAGAAATGCAAGCGAAAAAATGCAAACTATTTGTTTTCTTCCTCGTGACGAGTGCAAATAATATGGGGTTTATAAAACTTTTTTTTCATTGTTTTAATTTTTTAATAATATTTGTGTAGCGGGATATCTACATTTCAAAAAAAAAAATAATTTGTGAATCTTCACTACTTTGTTAAATCGGTAAGTGAATTATAGAATAAAAATCGAAGTTCGAAATTTAAAATAGAGTTTTACTTGGTTATATCGCAGAATATCGGTATCTGCTTTTTAGCATTACATTAGCGATACATTCAAAATATATTTAAGGCAAAAAATATTCTGCGAAAGTTTGCGAAACTTCAAGTTCTGTAGTGAAATGCTCCTGAAATTTTTGTATGGATATGGATCCATTTTTGATGTTTGGTGCGCGAACTCAGGTTTCAATAGACTTATGAAATCACTGCTTATATTTTACAAGCTTTTGATAATGTAGGTGTACTCAATACAACATTGCAAGAGATAAAAGTAAAAAATTAATATATTTACAAATTTAAATAGATAATATTGCGCATAATTAGTTAAAATATACAGGGTGAGTCATGAGCAATGCGACAAAATGCTAGGGCGTGTAGGTTGCGTTGAGACAAGAAAAAAATCGTATGGGAGGAGGGGGTCTATTCCCCTCCGTTTAGCCGGGAGGGGCAATTTTCGAAAAAACTGACTTAAAATGAAAAAAAAAAATATTTAAAATCAACGGCTTCATTCACAATGCTGTGCGATACGTTTTTGAAAAGCCAAAAACTTTTTCTTTCATTTTGTGTTTAAATAAATCTATTATAAGAAATAGTTTTTGAAATATTAAGTTTCAAAGTCAAAATTTTGAAATATTTAAAATCAACGGCTTCATTCACAATGCTGTGCGATACGTTTTTGAAAAGCCAAAAACTTTTTCTTTCATTTTGTGTTTAAATAAATCTATTATAAGAAATAGTTTTTGAAATATTAAGTTTCAAAGTCAAAATTTTGAAAAAAAAAATTGAAAAAAAAATTTCAAATTCATTTTTTTCAAAATTTTACGTAATTAAGTGCTAATTTTAATTTCAAAATTCGATGCTGTTATTAATTTTAAGTCAAAATAAGAAAACCGGATGCAAAAATTTTATGTCGTTCTCAAGAAATAAAAAAAAAACCAAAACCACCTTTTTCTAAGAAAAACATTTATTTTTATTGTAACGAAGCAATTTATTTATTTATTTAGCATTAATCTTAGTTTTTTTAGTTTTTTTTATTCCTTTTATTTTTACTATGTTTTTTATTGGAAGTACTTATAAAAAATTCTCGATATGATCTCCATTGTTTAGAAGGCATAGATTATATCTCCTTGTAATGGCTTCACATAAAGAATTCTGGATTTAGTCCGAAATAATCCCTCCGTCAGTACAAGAAGGATATCCACTATGCTTGGAGTGTCCCCATCTAGAGCATGTCGAGTACTTCAGGCGGAAAATTTACACCCGTACCACTTTACGCCTGTTCAGGAACTCACCTCAAACGACAAGTTATTGAGAACCGAATTTTGTAGAACATTACTACTTAGAAATGAAACCGAACAAAACTATTTTAGAAGAATATTCTGGACGGATGAAGCACAGTTTACTAGGGATGGGGTTACTAACTTCCACAATTTACATTATTGGAGTAGCGCCAATCCACACAAAAAAAAACAAAACAAATCACAACACCGCTTTAGTTGTAATGTTTGGCTTGGTATTGTTGGACACACTGTGATCGCGCCCCGGTTTTTGAATTCCATTATTAATGGAGAATCATACCTGCAATTCCTACGAGACCTTTTACCCGATTTATTAGACAGCGTTCCATTGGTTATAGCAGATACTTTAATCTACCAACAAGATGGTGCTCCAGCACACTACAGCTTACAGGTGAGAAACTGGGTGGATGATCATTTTAGTGACCGTTGGATCGGAAGAAGGGGCCCCACGGAATGGCCGCCTAGGTCACCAGATTTAACTCCCCTAGATTTCTATGCATGGGGATTTATGAAGAATTATGTTTACGAAGTGGAAATAGTATCATTGGAACAACTGAAGGAACGAATTGAAGTCGCTGGAGTCAAATTGCAGGAAAATTTGTCAAGCATAAACTTATGTGAAGCCATTACAAGGAGATATAATCTATGCCTTCTAAACAATGGAGATCATATCGAGAATTTTTTATAAGTACTTCCAATAAAAAACATAGTAAAAATAAAAGGAATAAAAAAAACTAAAAAAACTAAGATTAATGCTAAATAAATAAATAAATTGCTTCGTTACAATAAAAATAAATGTTTTTCTTAGAAAAAGGTGGTTTTGGTTTTTTTTTTTATTTCTTGAGAACGACATAAAATTTTTGC
Organism: Syrphus vitripennis; assembly: GCA_958431115.1. Lineage (NCBI taxonomy): Eukaryota > Metazoa > Arthropoda > Insecta > Diptera > Syrphidae > Syrphus > Syrphus vitripennis. The sequence goes on along the minus strand of OY288109.1, from coordinate 71,879,100 downwards.
ATCCGGTTTTCTTATTTTGACTTAAAATTAATAACAGCATCGAATTTTGAAATTAAAATTAGCACTTAATTACGTAAAATTTTGAAAAAAATGAATTTGAAATTTTTTTTTCAATTTTTTTTTTCAAAATTTTGACTTTGAAAATTAATATTTCAAAAACTATTTCTTATAATAGATTTATTTAAACACAAAATGAAAGAAAAAGTTTTTGGCTTTTCAAAAACGTATCGCACAGCATTGTGAATGAAGCCGTTGATTTTAAATATTTTTTTTTCCATTTTAAGTCAGTTTTTTTCGAAAATTGCCCCTCCCGGCTAAACGGAGGGGAATAGACCCCCCCTTCCATACGATTTGTTTCTTGTCTCAACGCAACCTACACGCCCTAGCATTTTGTCGCATTGCTCATGACTCACCCTGATAAAGTTGTTTGGCTGCTTTTGTGCTGTCTGGTTCGCAGCTGTCTGCGACCACTCATATGAATGAAATGTCAAATTCTGCGACCATTTGCAATTCGCAGACGCAGGTCGCAGTTCATATGAATGGCGCTTTACATCTGATCCACTCATAACATATAGCGGGCACATTAACCTAGAATGCTTAAATTGCACACTGTGCGTCGCCTTCCGGTAATTTAATAAAATTTTGAAGGCTGGTTAATTTTTTTTTATTAAGAAAGACTTTTAAGCCTTGCGTTTACATACATATAAACTTTCACAATATTGTTTTAGCAAGTCTGGGGTTTTTACAATTTTAAACAATTTAATTATTTCGCTTCATTTAATAGATTAATGTCCGGTTTCTTAAATACTTAACAGACTTAAATTTTTAAATGACGTATTTTGTGGGCAACAAACGCCATTGAACAAATTTTTAAAAGGGCTTTTTGAAATCGACCATAAATATGAAAAATTCAAGAGAAATTGACGCGCGTCTTACCTGTGGGAAGCATTAACCGATTACATGTCCTTAGCAAATGAAAGGTTGAAAAGGAAAACGGATCGACAATTCCATCAAATGATCTATGGACTGCACTGTTACACATTCTCGTACAATTTTTTTTTTTCAATTTTTAAAAGAAAAATTTTTAATACTCGCTACACTTTCTAAAGTTTATTCCACGCGAGTTATTTTCTTACTAAAATTTCTCTTACAGGAAGTTTCATTATATAGATACCATTTTGCTTTCAGAAAAAAAAAAAAAACACTTTCGTAGGCAAGGATAGTTATATTCGTAATTACGGGCCTGGCTGGCAGGAAGGCAGTTTCTTTTCTCTAGGTTCTGATTCAACCAATCACGCAATGTTAGTAGTAATTTACTCCAACGTATGACACTTTTTTTATACCGAATGACATTAATTTACCTCACAGGTTACCAGTTTTTCATATAACTGTTATTGGACGTTATTCACATTGTATGGGTTATGGCTTATGGAATATGTTCTACCTCCGCCACACAAATAAGGGTTAATATGTGTTTACTAACAGAACAAGATACTAATGTGGGGGCTGGGTTATCTCAAAGAAAGGATATTTCAGTTTGAATAAAACTAGTGTTTTGGTGGTTGAAACAAATATTTGTTTCCTAATGATGGGGTTGGGGTAGACCAATCAGAGTTTGCGGGATTAAGGAATAAGAGTCTTACAATTTCATTGCTTGTTATTATGAGTTTCTAGTACTTGATACCTAATGGTTCTATGTAATTTAAAAATGAATTCCATAATCATGGATTAAACTTAAGATAAGAAATTAGTAGACATCTAATTACATAAACATAAGTTTTTGTTAACGTCATTAGATTTTAATTTTAAATAATTTATTTTTGTCGGAAATGGAATAAAACTAACTTAATATTACAATTCTCGTTCTCGGTGATTTTTAAGTCTTCATCATCATGATCAATAAGGGCATTTTTCATTTGCCATTAAATCTATTAAATACATTGTGATTGTACGGGATCTCCCAGGTGTAAACAAAAAGTGGACGTAATTTTTCAAAAAAAAAGTAAAAAAAAAAAATGAAATGCAGTTTGACCCATTCTACTAATCAAATTCAAATCATAATTAAACCAAAAAATCATGCCAGTTAATAAGCTAGGTTCTGCAATCAACTTTTACTAAAATGAATTTAGAAGAGTACTACACTCAATTCTTTCCTTCTACGCTGTCTATAGTCCAGTCCAGTTGAAGCAATGTTATCTGCAATATTTCTGTCCGCCCCCTATCAAACATCGGCTCTTTTATTATCTGTTATGGGGATCTGAATTATTTACACGCAATACAAAAACAATTTGGGATCCTGCTTTCTATCTGGATCTTTTTCAAGATCTAAGAATTAGTTTGTAGGATCTGGATCGTTTTATTATCACAGGATGATCCATATGGATCTTGGTCGATAATAAAACGCGGCTATCGTCAGATAATATTTTCTCAGTAGATACCGGATATCGACATCAACTTTAACCCGCATACGATTCCCACCAATAGCATAGCAGTCAACTAAATTATCCCCACAAACATTTTAATCTAAAAATAATGCGTTTCGTTGATAAAGAAAAATGACGCAGGAAGTGATGTTGAAGAAGATTCTCAAGCAAAAAGACGATTATTTTCACAAATGTTTTTCTTCAAAGAACATATAGCTAACTAAAAACTTAAGGATCTCCCAAACCAACGCGATTATGTAGTGGTCAAAGTGATACTTCCAAATGTTATTATTATTAGAGACTTCGAGCTACTGCATCTAACAATCGCTATCGCTGATGACTGTCAAACAGTTTATCATTTCAGTTTTGTCCGAACAAAGTGGAACACAATCGTTAAACTGATTTTCATTTTGCTTCAGTTGTCAATTTTTCATTCAATGGTTTAGATTAACCGGTTATGTTACATGTAAGATTTGTTTATTTTTAATAAATAATTTTTATTTTGAATAATTTATTTATTTTTAATAAACATTATTTTTAACATTATAAACAAACCAAACAAAATATAAAGTAAAATAAGAATATCTACATATTAACATAGGTGGCGGAAATAAAAAAATATTTGGCGCAGATTATTATCTTATTTTTATTCATTTATTTTGTTCGTTGTGGAGAAAAGGTATTTATTCCGCATGCTTAATTTCGTGTAACATCACTGTTATGCTCTTTGCATATGAAAAACATAGTATGTACTATCATGGCGAGTATTTTTTCATGTTGCCCCAACCCTTGTGGTGGAGCTACTGTCAGCTCTTTTTTTATGTGTAGAATTTGATTTGGGAAATCTTTCAAGTATCGGAAATCGGGAGTAGGATCAAGGGGAGAATATTATATCGAATGTCGTAAGCAATAAATATCAAATAAAACCTCCACAAGCTCTCCGCCATGCGACTGCCAGCATGATAGTACTATAGGTAGTATGTTTTTCATATACAAAGCATCATCCATAAAGGAGAAAACCCGTTCTACGAACGCAACAACAACGAACACTACAGAAGATAAAAACCTTGCAATAGTTATTCTTTAAAAATAAATTAACCCTTCAAAAATATATTCTCTAATACTAAAACTCATGTAATAGATTAAGTAAACAGTAGGTAATATGACATTATAAAAAAATAGCATTACATAAAGCCAAAAGAAGAACGTTGGGCCTCTATTATTGAGAGAGGCAAGATTAAATTTAGTAATAAGTTATTAAGTTAGTTTTAAGTCAATTGTATATAAAAAAATAATTAAAAAATAAAAATTCTTCATCTAAAAAAAAATCAACATTCTGTTCTGTATCCTGTGGTTCATTTGTCAATTTGTCATCATGCATGTAAACATTAATATTTAAGTAAAAAATTGGATACAAAAATATTAATGCTGTCTGCTGTGTAAGCGTAGCCATGGTTGCCATTTGACGGATGTTGTTTTTTATTATTAATGGCATTCTTTCCTTTTTATATTGAAAAAAGAGGCTGGGTGCGAACCACACTGATAACTTCCCATTTGTGATCTTGAAAACTTTACCACTTTTTAGTTTATTTTTTTTATGTTTTTTGTCAAACACTGTCAATTGGACATTTGTCAAAATTTAACCTTTTATAAAAAATTGTACTATGTATAAAATAAAATATTTTAGAAGGCACAATCGTTGTTCGTTCTCAGGATATTCGAGCTGAAATACAATTATTATAACTACTTTTCTTTAGAATTTTTAACAGTTTTTGATTTTTTGTTAAAAAACTGCCCATTCAATATTTGTCAAAATTTTATCAGTTAGTTACTAACAATTATGTTATGTAGAAAATAAAACAAACAAGAAGTCAATATCGTTACCCGTTTTTGAGAAATTTGAGTCGAAAGACAATTTATACCAATTTTTGGTAGAATTTTTTGTAAAATAAACTGTCCATTGAATTTTTTTGAAATTTTCACCAGTAGTCAAAAACAACATTTTTCGTAAAAGAAAATTATTTTAAAGTTAATATCGTTTTTCCATCTAAGGATATTCGAGTTATAAAATTTTTTTTTTTAGTTTTTTTGATTTTAAAAAATAACGGTAAATTGAATTTTTTCCAAATTATTATCAAATTTGTATGACGTCATAATGTGTCGAATAAAATTTATTTCAAGTCCATAGCATTATTTGTTCGTGAGATATTTGAGCCCAACCAAATTTTTCACTTCTTTTTTAAACTGCTTTAGTAAAAAAACAACTGATTGAATATTAATAAACGCCCTCTCAGCTTCTTTTGAAGTTATTATCTGTAAAACAAAATCTATTTCAAGTCGATATCTCTACTCGTTCTAGAGATATCGACGACGAAAAATGGTACCAGAACGTACGGACGTACGGACGTACAGACGTACGAACGTACGTACACACGCACACACAGACATCTCTCTAAAAATGATTGATATGGGCTCAGGGACCTTGAAACGTCGAGAAATTTTAAAAATTTCAATTTGACAAATCGGACCGATTACAATAACTCCCTATGGGAAGTTAAAAATAGCAATATTCATTTCAATGAAGATGGTTAATTATCTCATGGTCCAAAATCTTCGGCTTATTGGAAATAAAATATAGTTTTAAAAAACTAAAAAACACGCTTTAATAGCAAATCGAACTAAAAATCAGAAAATAAATTTTAATTTATGTTTTATTCAACGGTTATAAGAAGTATACTAACTCATCAATATGTTTCAATAATTTTCATAAATTCTAAAATAAAAATAAAGTCATGAAAAGAAAATTAATTTCATTGTAATCGATATCGATTGTTGTAAATATATGATAAGTAGTTATTTGTAAACATAGAGTTAGTATAGAAATATGGTATAAAAAGCACCCCACGCTTTTTTACAGCAAAAATACTTTTCTTTTCATGACTTTATTTTAATTTTAGAATTTTTGAAAATTATTGAAACATATTGATGAGTTAGTATACTTCTTATAACCGTTGAATAAAATATGTATTAAAATTTATTTTCTGATATTTAGTTCGATTTGCTATTAAAGCATGTTTTTTTAGTTTTTTTAAACTATATTTTATTTTTCAATTTTTAGTTCGATTTGCTATAAAACAGTCTTTAATATTTACAGATGTGTTAACAGTTGCATCTCGATAGAAAAAATATTCAAAAATTTTTATGTTGCCAAAAAAAATTTGAAGTAAATCTGATCGCTTAAAGTGGGGCAAAATTGAGCCCCAACGAGTCAGTTACATACATACAAACAAACAAACAAATAAACAAACATACAGGTGAAACTAATAAAAGCGTGTTAAAAAAGGCAATTCCATCACGTTTTTTGGAGTTTGAAATGCCAAAAATGCTGGAAATTCCCTCACAAAACTGCATTTCTTACTATGTAATGTTTTTTATGGGTTAACATTGGGTGTACCTTCTTGCCTAAAAACGAAAATAAAATATTCACAATCCAAAATGTATTCTTTTTTTTTTTAGAATTAAGCCACTCCTAAGAACCAACCTAGACCCTTAACAACATAACGCTCCATGCACTGTCCAGACAAGCACCTATACTAACATCCTCCGAAGTATTTATAACATTAAATTTTTTTTTATTAATTAACAACTCACCTTAAGAGGCATCCACCCAAAACATCGACGTCAGGTTCGAAGATAGTTACTTCGAATAAAAATAACAACGAAAAAAAAGTCACTCCCCATTTGTTCATACAACCTTTGTATATATCAAAACCTTTGTATATGAAAACTATAGTACTATCATGGTGGAAGTCGAATGGGGCGACATCTAATTTACCTATGCAACCCTTACTCTTTTTTTTTTGCGGAGAGCTTATGGAGGTTTTAAATGATATTTTTTGGATGCAATAATCCAAGAAATAGTCTACTCTTGCTCCTACCACCAATTTTCGACGCTTAAAGACTCCCCAAATCGAATTTTACACCTCACATTTTGCAGCGCCACCACCAGGACCTCTGCAACCCTAAAAAAAACTCGCCATGATAGTACTATAGTTTTCATATACAAAGATCAAAACTATATATACATGACGAGTTTTTTTTAATGTTGCCCAGACCCTTGTGGTGGCGCTGCAAAATTTGAGGTGTAAAATTCGATTTGGGGAATCTTTAAGCGTTGGAAATTGGTGGTAGGGGCAAGAGGAGACTATTTTTTGGATTATTGCATCCGAAAAATATCAATAAATATCGATTTAAACCTCCATAAGCTCTCCGCAAAAAAAAAAGTAAGGATTGCCGGCGCACCTAAAGATGTCGCCCCATTCGACTTCCACCATGATAGTACTATAGTTTTCATATACAAAGATACAACATGTTTGAACTTCATAAGACGCTTTTGTGTTGGAGATGCAGCGACCTTCTTTAATTTTATTTTTTGTATCGGCTGCTCTTCCTGATCTCTGACGCATTTGTGTATAAGGGGTTAGTGTAGGTGATACGTTCGCGTTGTGTGCGAATTATTGGTAGGCAAGTTAACGCCTCAAAAGTTTAATCATGTGCCCCTTGCATGATCTTCAACGAACAACATCAACTACAACAAAAAAATATAAAATATCTTGCCAACGTTCGTTGCAGACTCTAACTCAGCATAACTGTGGGAAAAGGCAACCTGCAACCGACCGAACGTCAACATGTGGTACAACGACGCGACGCCTGAATTGCAACACCAACAATTAATTATTGTTTAAGCTTAGATTTTTAGGTAAATTTAAGTCATTCTTTTGCAAGGCAGAATCGCTGCCGGTTGATTAATTGTAACTAGCTAAATTAATTGTTTCAATAAATAAATTTTTTTTTTAATGATCTAAACATATAAAAAATTAATTGGCATTTCTTTCATTGTAAGATCGATGGAATATTTGAACAAGAAAAAAGTTATTTCCTACACCTAAAAGCTCCAATATTATATGTTGCAATAAGGTATCTTAGTATATCTACGTTGGTAAAAAGGTTTGACATAAGGCCGAAAATTGTTGAAATTTTTTTGTCCACTTGTTCATACAATAATGACAAAAAAATAGACTTGGGAGTTTGAGGCTGAAATCATGCTTCTCAAATATTAGCCAATGTGTACATAGGCGCCCGGAGTGTGGAGCAAGGAAACGGTTGCCCTCCTCTTCCTCTGCAAAACTGCACGTTTCCAAAATTTAAATTTAAATAGCTCATAAAAACAACATTCCTTTTTGACTGCTTTAGATCGAATGATCTTTTTATTCAAAACAATCCTGTATCTGCGCTCAATTTCTTTAAGTGTGAAACATTACGGCGATAAGTTTTTACTGATTTATTTGGCATAATGGAATGGGAGAGTAACGAAACGCAAAATCCCGAATCACGAAATCCCGACCAAAATAAAAATAAAAATCCCGCCAGCAAAAAATTTTAGAAATATTTTTTGGGATTTTTAATACCATTTTTAGTACTATAAAAAGTATTTTATTTTATTTAATTTTTTTAAAAATGGAAGTATTTAAGGAACTGTTGGTTCGGGACACATTCAATAATTCTTGTTAGGACTCCGTGGGGGTAAGACCTCCATTATACATGTATTTGGCCAGTTATTTTCGGCAATCTGGCCAAAATATTGTTATAGTTGGCAATTTTTCTTTCAGCTTTATTTTTGTAAAACATTTATGAAAATTTTTTTTTTTAGAATTTTTACCAATCTTTAGGACATTTTGGTCAAATTTAGTTTTTCATATAAAAGTTCTTTTGAGGGCTAAAAATATTGTAAAGAGATTATAAACCCTGAGTACCCGCGAGGCGGGCCACCCAAGGTACTTTAAAACAAAAAAAAAAACTGTTGACATTGACACCTGCCTGCGGAGCGATGAAGTCGCCTGAGCGGGTGTGTCCCCGAAAAAGGGAGTTAAAATCCTGAGGACCAGCGAAGCGTGCCACCCAAGGTACTTTTAATCAAAAGAAAATTTGATTAAAGCTCAGCGCCACTAAAAGGAGTCTGATGATTGTCTGACAAGCATGAAATAGCTATAACTCCGGCCAAAAATAAAAATATAAACGAATTAAATAAAATTAATTCGTAAAAACAATTGGTGGTAGTGCCTTAAAGTTGTTGTTGTTGTTCACAAAAAAATTCAAAGAAATCTTATTTTTTACATCTTTTCAACACAATTTTTTAACGAGAAAACATATTTATCTTTAAATGCGATTTGCGGCTAAACTAAGCTCATAGACCTCCTAAACTTGACATCTAACAATACAATTTAGTTGGTACAAAGAGGGCCTAACTACATTTTTTGACTAAAATAATTAATTACTTATATAAGCAATGCTGCTGGTTAAAAAATTCTTGTCGTTGGTGAGGTTCTTCTCCGGTTGTTCAGTCCCGGTTGTCCATATGATGGGTAGGAGGTAATGACTTTCAGCCGCGGTAATACGCTGACTCAAGGCCAGCATAGAAGGAGACTTCTTCTTCGTCCGTTGGTAGTTTCTCCAGGAATATCTAGTCTGCAGAGGTATCTCCGTTCAGGATGTCGCCCTTGGTTGGTCATCATTCTCATCAGCGGGTTCGGGTGGCTGGAGACAGTTGGTATGATTTTCCTTCGATATAGTAAACCATACAGGAAAGCTGTAGCTGATGATTGGGCGAAGCAGCTGCTTGTATATAAGCAGTTTTGTTGTTCTGCTTAGTCCAGTTCTTTTCTTCAAGAGGGGATGGATTCTGTGGAAGGCATGGTTTGCTTTCTTCAGGACTGCTCTAGAGTGTGGGTTGAACCTCATTAGTTTGTTGAAATTAACTCCCAGATATTTGGCGTTCCTCTTGGTCTTGATTTGGGATCTATCTGGGAACTTCAGAACAAGGTTTCTGGAGATTGCTGCTGACTGGCTGCGACCGTTAGCATTGCTGGAGGGTCACCTGATGCACACTAACTCCAACTTGGATGTGTTTATCCGAATTCCCCACTTTTGGTAGTATTCATACAGTCTGTTGGTGTGAGCCTCAACTCTTCGGGCTGCTAAAAATTAAGATTGATGATGAATATGTCAGCGAATCATCCGCAAAGAGGAGGTTCTGGCAATCAGTTGGCGTTGGCTGGTCTGATGACATCAGACTGAAGAGGAAGTTTTCTAGCTTAGATCCTTGAGTGACTCCGGCCTTGATGTTTCTGAATGCTGACTTGCAGCTTTGGATGTCTACGAAGAAATGCCTGGAAGAAAGAAAAGAAAATAATATTTTAGTAAGTGGCTGCGGAATACCAATGAGCCGTAGCTTATGGATGAGGGCTTCAATCCATACGCTGTCGAATACTTTCTCGATATCCAGAAAGCATCCAACTGTGGCTCGGTGGCAGTTAAGAGCTGTAGTGATGTTAGTCTGGAACTTCAGGAGTGGATGAACTGTTGAATGTCCTTCGCGGAGTCCAAATTACATGTCGGGGTTGATGTTCCGTTCCCTGCAATACTTCTTCAGCCTTCTTAGTATTACTTCCTCCAGGATTTTGCTGACGTCATTGTACTTGGATGCACCTTTTTTCGGGATAGCTACTATTTTAGCGGTCTTCCACTTCTGCGGAAAGTTGTGGAAGTCGTTTAAGGATGTAATTGGATATTTCATCCATTCCAGTTGACTTCTTTGGCTTCAGGTTTCTTTATTTAACACTTCAGAATCATTGCTGTAGTGAGCTTACAGCAAGCTTCAACTACAGTCAGAGGCTCATCATAAGTGCATGTGTTAGTGGTTAGTAAGAATAATGAAAACTAACACATGCAACACATAAAAATTTTTATTAAACCAAACAGTAAAACTATCAATATCGGCCTGAAGAAGATGGTGGTCATGTTTATCTATAATTGTCTTGAAAATGTTCATATCATTTGCAAATATGAGAATCTCACTCGACTGTAGACATGACACGACATCATTTATAGCAAGAATGAACAGAAAAGTGCCAAAGTGGCTTCCCTGAGGTACGCTGGGATGGGCAATGAATGGACTAGAAAGACTATTGCGGAATTTCACCTGATAGGACCTATTTTCAAGATAAGATTTAATCCATGTTGTAAAAAAGGGTGGGAAACCAAAAGCTTTTAGTTTGAACAAAATAATATTGTGGCTCAATTGATCAAATGCCTTAGAAAAATCGGTATATATACAGTCAATTTCACTTCCACTTTCCAAGGCATTCCAGCATTTGTGCACGATGATGATTTCTACAATTTCCTCTGGATTGCAGAATTGCTGTTGGTTCCCTGGATCATCAGCTGGACAAGTGTCATTAAATTGGACAACTTGTGTATCCACTTCGTTCCGGAAGGTTTGGTCCTATGATGGCCTTGGAGTGAAACTTTGCTCAAAGTGGTTGGCAAAAGCTTCCACTTTGTCTGTCACTGATGTCAGCTCGATGTTGTTGCTGTTTAACATCACCTCTGGTAGTGGCTTGTTCCTTCCTATGAGGCGGTTGATCTCCTTGAAGGCGTCAGGTCCTGGTTTGATGTCCTGCAACTTCTTTTTGAAGGCGATGTCGTTGTGGTGGCGGATTAAATTGCGAAACATGATGTTAGTACATTCAAGTTCGCTTTTCAGTGTCTGATACTCCTGGTTCACAGTGTTCAGCTCCCTTTGATGGGTTCTTTGTAATCGTCTCCTCAGCCATTGTTGATGCGAATATAAATTCTGCACGTACTCCGGGAGGTGTTGACATTGGTCTTTTGCTGTTCTTGGTACTTTTTGAGCATCGTCTCCTTGTTCAGTAGGTTGCTTGCTGTAGGTGGAGGAAACAGGTTTTGTTCAACGTCTCTGTGCAATGATTCGATGTTTAATTTTTTATAGTTCAGGAAGTTCGCTGGAGGCCTTGCTTGAAGAATGTCTGGTTGGTTGAGTTTCACCGAGAGAAGTACCGCTTCGTGGTCCGAGTCACTAGGCAGAGTTGAACATACAAAATTAATGGCATCTGGAAGTGTATAAATAAAATTGGATGATGAAACAAATGAAACAAAAAAGTCCAAGGTTGATGGTGCTCTTGGAAAGGTTGGCTTGAGTTGTGAGACAGCGACCAAAGAATGATCATTGCTGCGTAGTTCCAACCAATCCGTGATAGCTGATCGTCGTATCTTGCCAAAGATAATGTCTCGCGTTGAAGTCGCCGCCAATGACTCCATGCGTCGTACGCTTCAGTACATTATTGATGATGGTTAGGTCGTTGTGGATGTTTATGCTGGTGGAGCTGCATTTGAAATAGATGCTCACAATTGTAAGGGACTCTCCTTGTCCCAACTCTACTCTCACTGCAGTAGCTTCGCTGGTGTAAAGCCCTGGGATCAGATTTTCGCTGGTACTGTAGGATATTCTGTCTTTCACAAAGATAGCTGTTCCTCTACGATTCTGTCCTTTATCCTGTCGGAAGGTCTTATATCCGACGGCATCGATGTTGTTTCTGCGGGTCACGTTGGCGTTGGTTTCACTGATCAGAGTGAAGTCCGGCTTGTTGCTTTTCATGAAGATGTTGAACGCTGTCCTCTTTTCCAAGCTGTATAACGAATTCACTTTATACGTCAGGATGCGGAGCTTCTTTAGTTGCATCTTTGGAAGATGAAGGTGGTCAATGCACACGGACTTTTCTGCCTCACTCAGCTGTGAGTAGTTTGGTGGGACGGCACTTTCTCTATGATTGTGAGAGGATCGTTGCCAAAAATTCGTTGAACTTCATTGTTGAGGTTCATCGATTTAGCTGCTTTAGGTTTCGGCTTCATTGGGGTCATCGTGGCTCGTTTAGTTGGAGTTCTTGATTTTGCTGCTGGACTCTTCGTAACGTTAGCATAGCTAATGCTTGGTCGTATTGTAGGACCCTTCGCCACATTAGCGTAGCTTACGTTTGGCCGAGTCGCTACGCATGCTCAGCGGGCAACGAAATCCCGGTGCGCCTTCTTCTCTGCCTCAAGTTCAATCTTCGTCTGTATACGCTGTGACACAGTTCATTATAACATAGACAGTGCTTTCTCCTCTGTAATTATTTTCTTTAATTTCTTATAGTGTCTAAATTTTTGCTAAATGCAATGACAAACTAAAAAGATCTGACATGGTTGCATGCAGATCAATTTGTGGTCAATATTTCCATAAAGAATGTGTTGGAAATTGGAATTGCCTCGGAAGAATCAAATATTTTATTATGGCATGTAATACTTGTTCTCACATGAATTAAAAAGAGAAATATGTGCAATGCGTATACTAATTTCCAATATCGGAAAAACACCGGCAAGTATTCCTCTTAATCTCAATCAATTGACATCTAATGATCTACCTCCACCTTCAATCTCTGCGAAAGAACCATTAAATGTGCTCTTAAATTCAACCGATCCATTATTATCAATACCTAGTGCCATGAAACCAATAATTAACGAGTATCATCATCATTCTGTAAATGAAACCCATAAAAGTGAACTCGAAGAAAACAATTCTCTTGAAGCAATAAATAAAAATCTTAATCATGACAATATAATAATTGTTGAAGAGTCTAGTGCATCAAGTTCTCAAAAAAATCCCCCATTGAATGTCAAAAATAAAAGCTCTCTCTCAAATGTAAACAATGTAATGAATAAAAAAAATAAAAATCGCTCTCGCCGTCCCATCATAAGTGCTTATGGAACTCATAATTCTAATTCGAATCTAAATTCGGTGCCTGATAATAAATGGGTGCATATCTCAAGATTCACGTGACACATTATTGAATATATATCTAATAACACTCATATCCCTTCTCATCTGTTTAAATGTTATAAATTCAAGAAGCTATCCTTAGTGAATTATCTTTTGTTAACTTTAAGCTGTGTGTGCCCAGCAGACAAGCTGATCGACGTCATGAATTCGATTTATTTTATTTTTATTATTTTTTTTTAGTTTATCCCAACGCCAAAAAACGAAGAAATTCGGCATTGTCCTTTGCTATAAGAGATGTCCTTTTTGCTATAAGAGATGGACAACCTTTATAGCTAGCTGGATGACCCGTCTTCTGGCAGTTACACCAAACGTCAGTTCCTGTGTTTTCGGTCCTTTTGCACTTGCCAGGTTCATGTACCTCCTTACATTTTACACAGACGTATGGACGTCCGCAATTAGTGGCCACGTGTCCAAATCGTTGGTAGTTGCGGCACTGCACTATGTCATTGGATTTGAGTCGCTTCCAGTGCACCCTCTGGTTCATGACTAATGTCTTTGTGTAGATCTCAGTGATGTTGCAGTCCTTGCTCAATTCAACGACGAAGTTATTGTAGGTTTTACCCTGCAATTTCCTCGATTTGAACTGAGCAACTTTGATAACTGGGAGACCTTCGATCCTCAGTTCGTCCTCGACTTCGATGGCGGAGAGTGTGCTGGGAATGCCTTGAGCAAAAGCAGGTTCTTCCTCTCATCGCGGGGTGCAAATGAGTTGAACTTGATTTTCCGGTCATGAAGTAAATCTTTGATGTCGTCAAATGCTGTTTTGGCCCGGCACTTATGATGGTGGTCTTGGCGTTCTTGATTTTCAATAATACCGGCAAGTTTTTGCTTTTGCAAAATCTGCTGATTTCAGCAACATTTGCAGAATAGCAAAAACTTGTTTTGCTGTTTTGATCACCGCTGGCTGAGGTTGTTGTTTGGTGGTGCTGGAGCTATTTTCCCCGTTGTTTGGATTTTTTGTGCAACTGTAGTTGGTTGAGGTTGCTGAGTAGTGGCTGGAGTTGGGTTAATGGCTGGAGCTGTTGGAGCCCCGTTGTCGTTAAGATGTTTTTTGACACCTTTGTTCTTTTTTGTGCCCTTCCTTTGCCTCTTCTGTCCCGGTTTTGGTGGGTCCCCATCAAGTTTATTCATGGATACGTTGTTGTTGTCCATGCCCTTTTCTTCTGGTACCTTTTCTTCAGTTTGTCCTTCATTGCTGATCAAGTACTTTCGAAAGCAGTAATTAGTCTTTGATCCGTATGTGGGACCAAAATCCTTTTAAATCTGCATAACCAGAGCATTGAGGTGATTAATCGCCTTATCCAGGGTTGTTAAATCGGGTTTGAAGGAAAAACCCTTGTCCCTCTACCTGTGTTGATTTGGAAATTTTTGTTTTCTTTTTTTTTGTCCGCTCACGTTTGTCAGCATTGACTGAATGGCTGTGACTGACTGTGATGACTGTCCTGAAATATTTTTATTCCTATTTATACTTTTTGTTGGATTCTCATATTAGGCTTCAGCCAATCAGAGCTTTTTATTTTCCATGATTCTCACCGAATCGAGTGACCTAAATAAATTTTTTAATAGTTGTTGGAAATAACCCGTGAATTTTTTGTTCATTCTCGTTGCTTCTCAGATAATCGAGTGACTTAAGCAAAAGTATTGACACTACTGTCTTCAAAAACTCCCTTTCGGAGGAGTCGTGATTTTAATTCGTGACTGCGTTGTGAATCGGGATCTTGTGAATCAGGAATTTGTGAATAGGGATTTCGTACCCAACTCGTTTTGGATACTATTCTACCATTGGGTCTTCAAATTCTAGAATTTGATTATTCTGTGCAAACAGATAATGTTGGAATTGAATGTCAGAAATGGTTGCGTTCTTTCTAAACTATGATTCGAGCAAGACGTATCTATGACGAAAATTGGAAGCAAGATATGTTTTTGCACTATGCTAGCTCAAATCTACAAATGTTGATATATTGTTGCGAATATTGAAAAATACATGCCACATATGACCAAATATGAGCAAACGATCGCTAAACTAAACGGACGAAAATATTGACATGTTTACAATTCGTTTGCATATGCAAGCTGATAGATGTGACTTTGGACCGAACTTGGAACTTCGCTGCTCTGCGAAGAGATCTTCTCGAACGAGGTGATACTATTGTTGAAGAAATCCTGCAAGTTGCGAAAGTTTTGGGAAGACGAAATAACTCATTGAACAAAGTTTCAAAAACTGAAGGTCAACTGGATAATTCTAACGAATATGTAAAACACGTAACACATAAGGACGAATATGTTTTCAATGTAGCAACGAAGGACGAAAGCTGTGAAGTTCAATGCAAAATTGGGGGAGTAGTTGTGAGTGACATTATAGATTCTGGTTCGAAATATAATTTAATGAATCAGCACATGTAGGAAATATTAAAATCGCAAAACATCATTGTGAGAAATCAACGACAAGAGACTGGAAAAGTTTTTAAAGCTGAACTACAGCATTTAAGCTACCACACAGCATTTAAGCTGACAGCATTTACGAGTAAACAAAACAAAACAAAATTCTATTTGTTTCCTCAGCTACGTATTTTAGCATTTAAGCTTAATAAATTCTGTTATTTTTGTCTTTTTTTAAAGATTCTAGCGTCCCTAAAGGGGATTTTATGAACCCTTTATATGTCAGACACAGAGCGCGAGCATTCTCTACAACTTTTTTGCCCTCGATAATCTAATAAACAATAAAGTATGTAAAAACAGTTCAAAATGTTAATACTTATTAGAGGAACGAAAATTTAAAGTCATCTGTATTTGAAAAGTCTTTCTTTCAAGGACAATTTTTGACCTGAATATGAGCGAAGAATAGTCGGCTTTAAAGCAAATGCTCTTTGTCCATAGTTCCAGGAAGTGGTTTATATTCCGAGACGTTTAAACGTGTGGATTTTTTAACCATACTTACTTACTGACTTAGATCATCAGACTTATTTCGTCCGTTGGTTTCCCCTTGCGGGTCACAGGGCCTCTATTACTCCTATGCGCCATCTTGTACGGTTCATATATGCTCTCTCCAACTCTTTCCCAGTTGTGCTAATTTCTCCTCGATTGTTCTTCGCCAAGTGCTTCTAGGTTGGCCTGGTCGTCTGCCTGTCTGAGTGAAAGGATTCATATCGTAGTGTCACACAGCTTCCCAGACATTGAAAACATAAAGTAAATAAACTCAAGAAGAAGACTGAGTAATATACAAGTGGTCGAAGGCAGCGGTAGCATCCGAAAGTTGTTAATGTGGTTCACACAGGAAGATCCAGTGCGTCGAGCGTGTTTTCAATGTTCTTTTACTCGTTTCAGGACGATTTTTGCTATTACTTTGGTTATAGCAGGAATTACGCAAATCCCTCTCCAGTTTTCGTACTGTGTACGATCTCCTTTCTTAGGAAGAGTAACAATCATTCCATTTTTCCACTCTTGAGGAAAGTCTTACTTTCCAATCAAACTCGATGTTGTTGGCGCTGCACGTAAGAGCTCTGAGGGAATACCGTTAAGTCCAATCACTTTATTGTTCCTAAGTGCTTTGATTGCGGTTAAGATTTCTTCTTTACTTGGCAGTACCTACAGTGCGTATTTGGGAAATTGCTACTTTGCGCAGCTCATTCTCTTTTACCAGGTGTTGCTTAGAGCTCTGGGTGGCTATCAGCTCTTTGGTAATTCTGTAGACAGTTCTACTGTCACACCTACTAGCAACAAAATAGTTGCCCGGGGACCACCAGGAGAAATTAAAACAAGCATTTCATCGTGACTAATTGTAGTGCTACTGGCCCAGGCCATGTTCTGGGCAGTCAGTAGTTTTCCGATCAGGCACGATGCAGATTCCTAACGGCAAACTAGAGAAAACCGTGGGAACAGCATTACTACCATACGCACCAATATCAACCATGATAAACCGATAACGTGCATCTACAATAACCCAAAGTACTGCAGGTACTGCAAAGTACTGCAGGTACTGCAAAAGTACTACTCAAGTACTTTGGTACTTCAAAAAAGTACTGGTACTTGCCAGTTTTAACACAAGTAAATTGATTCTTACTTTACCAAATGTCAGTTTTACTTGGTGACGGTGTTCCTTTCACTCTCGAAAGTAAAAGTTGCCGAGTCTCAACGATCATTCATCAAATCATCATTTAATTTCCTAGTATTCGCTGATTTTCAGCTTCCGTCTATAATGGCTAACATCTAAAGCTGCCCAACAAGAATGCCTTAAAATAAAACCAGAATAATTAAAAAAAGTACTAGATTGACGATTTTAATTGTTTTTTTTTTTTCTTAACTTTTCTACTGTTGTATTGGCTTCTGGTTAGGTTTTTTCTCTCTCTCTTAGGAGTTCATATAAACTCAAAAGTAACATTTAAGAAAATAATCAATACGAAACCAAATATGAATGATAAATATTGTAAGGTTGTCTAATATTTTATATGCTTATAAACAAAAACAATTTATTTAATGTCTTACCGACGCTGCAGGGGGATTTTCTAACGTGACAAATTTTTCAACTCTTTTATTAAGTTACATGTGAAATGTCACCTGGACGAGTGTACGTATATGCAAATGGGGTGAATCCTTTTCATTATAGTTTGCTGTTACGTTCTCTAATGTGTAATTTAAGCGCTTTTGAATTATTTCTTACACAGTCAAAGTGACATCTGCCAAGTAAGATGTTTATGGTTATTTAAAAAAAAAACTACGACTACGTTTCGCTATTGATTTTAAATTATAATTAGTTCTGTGTAATTGGTATGTGGTAAAACCATTCAATTTGTGGTTTATACCTAAATTAGTTTTTTTTTCCAGAATGAGAAACCACAATAATTAATAAGATTTACTAAAAATATTTACAAAACAATATAGAGGTCTTTAAATTCTTTAAAAGCGTGGTTACCTGTCATGGGATGTTATAATGTGAAAATGTGCCCACACACGATTATAACTCTTTCAAACGAATAAAACAAACATTTTTATGATTAACATTAATTTTTAATTTAAGACTTATACCAGAAATTGTGCAATATATATCACGTTTGTACATACATATATGCAGAATCGATAACTCGAGTGAGATTTACATAGAGTTACCAAATCTAAAAGGGACTGCTACGAAACGATAAAAAAAATTGGAATAATGAAGTTTAGAATTTCTTTTTAAATCTCCAAAAAAGAAATCTCGCAACATATTCAATGCTTTAATTAATTTTAACTCGACGGCTCTAAGACTTATAGTTTTTGAGAGTATTTTAAATTATGAAAACCACTAAAATGCGTAAAACCAGTGTTTTTATGGGAACTCTCTCTACTGAAGATAATTTCAAAGTTTCTGTGAATCCAGATTTCTAAAATGATTTCGGATTTGGTGCTTAGTTGACGGAACCTTGCACCTAACCCAAGATAAATGCATTTTGTTGGGCAGCATCGTTAGTTTTTACAAAACGATTCAGATTAAAAAGGGTAGCTTATAAATTTACATACAACAAAGATTCTGAAACTTTTTTTTGTTAAAGCTTTGTTTAAAGACTACTTAAAAACGTGCGAAGATGCACAGTGTATAACATTGAACTTTTACCTGTTATATCGTTTATCCATTCACCTGCCTTGTAGCCGTATTTAGTTTGGACTTACAGTATTGTCAGAACTGTTAATGCCTGACAATTACCAAATATCTTATAACGATAAATTATCGACAATGAAAACATTGAGTGTGACAATGCCCCAATCGTATGACAATTCTGATTGTTCAGCTGCCAAATAAAATTCTTGCAAACGCAGGTAACGTTTAATGGAAAGTGACTGGAAAGTCACTGAAATCCAGTTGACTGCATTTCCAGTCTCTTATTTCTCCTGAACGTTCTTATTTACTTTACTGCACTTGCAGCTTTAGATCAAGTCGAATTTTCAAGACAAGAAATTTAAAAATTAGCTCGATTATAGAATAAAGGAACATAATGGACAAAGTTCTCTTACAATCGGATTTGGATTTCTGAAAAATGAGTCATCAGCAGACAGAATAACACTGAAAAAGTATCCATCGTTATAATGTATCTATAGGACTAAAGTACAGATATAATGTCACATTATTGAACAAACTTTTAATCAAACCCACAAAGCAAATATTTGAAAAAAGTCCTTTTTGTAATATTTCGCTGTAATATATCACTCAAAGAAGGGACTGTTTGTTCATTATCACATAGATCAAATAATTGAACATTAATTTATTCCTAGTGTATGCTTGACATTATCATACCCAAGTCCCCATCCCCGATTGTTAGCTGCAGTTAGGCTTACTTTCCAAGTTACCGAGACAATAAGAAAATAGGCACAAAAAGCATAAAACATTTTGGGTAGTATAGTATAATATGTATAACAACATACACATTTTTGCCCTAATGTTGTAGAGAATATTAAATCACATACATATGTATCTATATTAAGGTCGAAATACTAAAACGCGCAACAATTTAATCGGACGACCTAAACCAGGTGAAAGGTGTGGAAAGGGTCAAACCGATATGCGTTCCAATCAAATTTAGCTCAGTAAATACGAAACAGAAATATCTAGTGCATGTCATGTCTGCTCATAGGTCATGCAATTAAAGTTAATAACGTGTCCATTCGAGGAAGGTCTTTGGTAAGAGTAAGGGATAAGTTGGTGTTAAAAAATCGAATTTTATTTTCCTTGTATTCCCTCTGCGCCCAGCACTCGTCAAAGTTTATCACTTTTATCGGCAACATCATCAGCCACGTAATTAGTTGTGGATTGTGCACACATGTTTCCTACTAATGCTTTTGTTTTATTGGTGAAATGATGATTCTTCCATTTTTACTGCCTGTGTGTGTGTATCCCATCAGGACGATACCACTTAAATCCGTATAGCTACAATTAGAAGCGACAAGACCTGCTGAACGACATATGATCAGATTCTCAGTGAGTTGCCTGGATATTTAATGACAATAGATTATCAAATACTCTTTGCAAGGACATCCGATTAAATCAAAAAGAAAAAATGAAAAGGGTTTTCAAATTTTTTTTTTGGTAGGTACATAGGTATATAAACATTTTTTTTTATAGAAGTAATTGAATTGAAAAATTTTGTCACTACATCCTTTATATATATAAACTATAGCACTCTCATGGTGAAAGTCGAATGGGGCGACATCTAAAGTATGCCGGCAACCCTTACTCTTTTTTTTGCGGAGAGCTTATGGAGGTTTTAATCGATATTGATTGATATTTTTTGGTGCAATAATCCATAAAATAGTCCCCTCTTGCCCCTACCACCAATTTCCGACGCTTAAAGACTCCCAAAATCGAATTTTACACCTCACATTTTGCAGCGCCACCACAAGGGTCAGGGCAACCCTAAAAAAATTCGCCATGATAGTACTATAGTCTTCATATACAAAGCTACATCATACATATGTTGTAGATAATCTAGTATTTTGTATCTAGTTATCGAGTAACGTCTCACATTTCAGAAACCTATCTTTGTCCACGCAAATAGTTGCTGGGAACCTCCATGTGAATGTAAAGCAAACACGTCATCGGTTCTGATTGTAGCGCCAAACCAAGTTCTGGGCAGTTAACAGTTCCTCGACCAGGTACGGCACACGATGCAGGTCACCCATGGATTCCCGTCAAGTGATTTAAATGAGTCAATGATCACGTTCGTGATTAGGTGTCAGCGAAACATTTTGAAGATTTTCTGGCCCAATCGCTTTAATGATGAACTGTAGAGAATAGACCAGGAACCATTTGACTATCATACGAAGACAAAGTACCTAAGTATTCATAGATAACTAAAAAATTTCTTTTAAATTGTGTTAAGAGTATTTCTCCTACGATGTAAAAAACTAGATAAATTTACCATTTGGTTAAGATTACCATTCGTTGCCTTCAAAGAAATATCGGTAATGATGGTGTAAGATCCAAAAGAAATATCAATGCAAGGTGCTATTGTTTTCAAAAAGGTACAAAACAACAAGTTTGTTACGAAGCACCTTATGTATACATAGGTACCTGTGTAAATGTTAGGACTTATTCTATTCGTGTTTATTTGCAATTCAGAACAAAATATCAGTGACATTTCAAATCAAAATTGAATAAAATATTACATTTCCATTTTTCGCTATGAGAGACCTTCACATATACATATGCATAAGAATATTCTTCAACACCTTTCCATAATGGCTGTAACAGTGGTTCCTTAATTGCTTAAGTTTCGTTGGTTCTGTCTCATTTTTTTTATTTACGATTATTAACTATTGCTGTGATCTCACCTTCACAAGTGTCATTACGAGTATGTGATGGGGGAGTTGCACTCAGTTCTTTGGGACATATATAATCTAGATTTTCTTGCGCCATGGATATTAGATCAAACCTGCTAATTGCTACAACATACCATACAATACACGCATGAGATAGTTTCCAGGTGAGATTTATTGCCATCGAAATATAATCACGAAACTGCTGTAGTTCAATTTGGAAAACGAATCGAAGTGGAATGAAATTTGCATGTGTTGTTTTTGTCAGACAACTAAAACTTACATTACGACGAATGGGTTACAATCATTAGGAAGGTCGTATAATTTAACTTTTTGTTTTGTTATATTTTGTAACCCATTATTTATGTGGGGTTGCGGGTTGGAGTGCAATTATAGTAATTTTATTGTTTTCAATTATTTTCTGTAATACAGTTTTTCAATAATCCTGAAGAAGAGTGTAAACACAAGGGTGGGTCAAATTTTACGAAGTGGCTCCGAAATCAATGATACCAATGAAAAATTGTTTGCTTGGGACGAGATGAAAAATGAGCTCAAAATTTTAACTTTTAGAGGTCGCTGGTCGCTCATCTTGTTTTTCATTTTCTTTTTTTCATTAACAATGAAATTGTATGGGGAAAATTCGAAAATTTATAACTTTCTAACCGTTCTGGATTTGAAAACAGAAGTAAAAAATCAGAATCACTCACACATTCAAAGATTTAAATGTCACCCTTGATAAATGTCATATTTTTTTTAATTTACAAATTGTGCGTACTGTGAAGTACTTGCTTGAAATACTGATACAGTCACACCAAACTTCAAATTTTTCAGAATCGAAAAAAACTGTTCAATTGGTATTGCCAACTGAAAACGCCATTAATCTCAGATTTTATTTAAATTTTCAAACGGTCATATTTCAAAACCCCGACCATAGGAATTATTCAATAGTTGGATTTGAGTTTAGAAATTAGAATACCTACATACACAAAATCTTTAAAAAAATATTTTCTGTTACATATGTACATATGTACATACAGTGCTCTTCACTTGATTAGACGCACACATTTTTTTTTTAACTTACATTTCATTTTTTTGTTAGTGCCTGCGTGTAACAATTATCAAAAAATTGCATTTATTAGAAAGGTTATTAAGTTCTCAATATAAAAATATAAAAGAATGGTAGGTGAGTGGAAGTTAAGGAATATTTTTTATCTTTTTCGTAAATGCTGTAAGAAACAGTTAATTTTTTTTTTTGTTCACATGATTAGACGCACCCGTTAAATTAGTAAGTTGGTCGCGATTTGTTGTGTTGATTTTAGTCAACTAAAAAGTTAAAGAAGAAAGGAGTGTTTTCAATTAGTTTTCATTCAAAATGGGGGAAGAAAAAAGTTTTAAATGCAAAAGAAAAGTCAAAATTGAAGCATTGCACTTCGAAGGGTTTTCAATGAGGTGCATTGCCAGGAAAATAGGCCAAACTGACCATGTTGTGAGAAATTACATTAAAAACAGTGCTTCTTATGGAAAAAAATATAAAGGAAGGACAAAAACACTTTTGTCACCTCACAGCAAATGAAAAATTATAAGAATAGCTTCAAACTCAGCAGTGTCCACAAGCAAAATAAGGGAAAAAGTGGGGATAACTGCCTGCATATCAACTGTTCGGCGAACTATTTTGAGGGCAGAACATCTTAAATAAAAAAACTTAAAAAAGCCCCCACTAAACGCCACCGTAAGAAAAGAGCAGCGGTTGGAATTCGGACGCTTCTGCATGGCAAGGGATATCAACCCTGGAAGTGAGCTTAATTGGCGGAAAGTGTTTTTTTTTAGATGAAAAAGGTTTAATTTGGATGGCCCGATGGTTACAATAACTACTTCCGTGATCTTAGGAAGTTATTGACTCGTCACCATTCGAAGCAAGTATAGGAGCAATGGTTTAGGGGGGAGCTATTTCGTTTCCGCTGCTCTTTCATTACGGTGGCGTTTAGTGGGGGCTTTTTTAATTTTTTTTATTTAAGATGTTAAAGTGTTAAATTGTTTTATTTAAGATGTTCTGCCCTCAAAATATTTCGCCGAACAGTTGATATGCAGTCAGTTATACCCACTTTTTCCCTTATTTTGCTTGTGGACACTGCTGAGTTTGAAGCTATTCTTATAATTTTTCTTTTGTTATGAGCTGACAAAAGTGTTTTTGTCCTTATATTTTTTTCCATAAGAAGCACTGTTTTTAATGTAATTTCTCACAACATGGTCAGTTTGGCCTATTTTCCTGGCAATGCACCTCATTGAAAACCCTTTCGAAGTGCAATGCTTCAATTTTGACTTTTCTTTTGCATTTAAAAATTTTTCTTCCCCCATTTTGAATGAAAACTAATTGAAAACACTCCTTTCTTCTTTAACTTTTTAGTTGACTAAAATCAACACAACAAATCGCGACCAACTTACTAATTTAACGGGTGCGTCTAATCATGTGAACAAAAAAAAAATGAACTTTTTCTTACAGCATTTACGAAAAAGATAAAAAATATTCTTTAACACTCACCTACCATTCTTTTATATTTTTATTTTGAGAACTTAATAAAATAACCTTTCTAATAAATGCAATTTTTTGATAATTGTTACACGCACTAACAAAAAAATGAAATGTAAGTAAAAAAAAATGTGTGCGTCTAATCAAGTGAAGAGCACTGTATGTATGTACCACAATCAGTTTCTCAGTGATTTGTGAGGTCCTTGCTAGTAATAACTAACTTGTCAAACATTTTTGTAGGAATGGCTATAAAAAATGGCTAGTAGATAACTAACTGGTAGAATTTTTTTATAGAAATTGTATACCTATCTTAATAGAAGTAGAGATTCGATTGTAGTGAATTTATAGCCAAGAGATTATCCCAAACCAAGGCGAAACCATAAAAAAAAAATGGCTCTTGATAAATAATGTACATGGGTTGGGTTTTAAGTGCCCTTCATATGAGCTTCGACCTGCAAATAATTCTTTTAAAGCTTTTTCTAAAGCAAATATCAACTTTTTCTTACTTCAATTGATTGATTATGTAAGTGAATAAATGATCAATTTAAACATATACTATAATAATACTGCGCATTATTAGTTAAAATAACAAAAAAAAAACATATTCTAATATTTTCTATGCGAAAAACAATTGCAAACTGTAAATATGCAGTCCACAAAAAAGAGACGCATTCCACGAAGCTGTGAACAAATAATTCGGTCGAGCCTAACCTCGAATTTCAAAAATAAAATTTCATTTGCTTGTCTACTTTCGTGTTGTCTGTTTTGTTTTTTTTTTATTGCTAAAAATATGAGTGATTCTCCGGACAAAAGTGTAAAATTATTTGCAAGAAATTATACATCTACATCTTTGAAATTCGATTCTCAAGACATTCGATGAAAAGCTGATAGTTGAAGTTGAAGCTCATTTGTCCACATACTGCAAAGCTTTAAAATCTTATGCGAACCGGAAGTTTTTAAAGCTTATTCTCACTTGTATACAGGCATATACTCAGTGGCGTCTTTAGGCATGGGCCCTGTGGGCAAGGGCCCCGCGATTTGTGGGGCCCCCAGCATCATCAACCCATGAAAATTTTTTAAAGTTGTTGTAATGTTATGATTGAATTTATTTCAATTTGTAAACATTGCACTTACAAATATGAATCCAAGACAACATACATACATACGTATATGTTCATATTTACATATACATAAATACAATATAAATACCTAATTACAAATATAATACTTCTATGAATGGAGTCGATCACCTGCCGTATTAATGTATAAAAAAGAGCTATTAAAGTGAAAGGATACAAAATACAATGAAAACATATAAATAACGTAATACGCCTACCTAAATAATTGCTCAATGTTTTTGTATAGGTATGTTACTGTAATCCCGAAATTATTAAATACATGGCCCTAAAAGTAGGTACTGAAGAAAATATGAAAACAATATACTTCTAACTTTTGCAAATGATCCTGAAGAGTTCTAAGTCTTACCGGTAAATTCAAGAATTTACAGTAACATATGCATCTCTAAAATTGACACTTTTTGTTTGTACGTTTGCAAGAAATCAGCAAGTGGATCGAAAAAAAATTTTCGTTCGACACCGGGAGGAATGTCTGCATTTAATGCAATATATAAAGGAAGTCCAGGTCCAGGAAAATGAGAATGAATATAACCTAACAATATGTAAGCTATTTAATCTAATTACATTGGATAAAATAGAAAACACTTTTCCAAATGTGGAAATAGCATGCCGAATTTTTTATCCATGATGGTTTCAAACTGCAGTGGCGAGCGTTCTTTTTCCAAGTTAAAAAGGATTAAAAACGAGCTTAGGAGTATAATGATACAAGAAAGGCTAAACAGCTTGATGTCAATTGAAAGTGATTTACTTCAAGAAATACAATTTGACGAAATAATTCACGATTTCGCTAACGAAAAGGCCAGAAAAGTTACTCTTCAATAATAATTTATTTTATGTCTCTCTTGATCCCAGTTATTTTCTGCTTAAAAGTTCCTATAATTTATAATAATCTTGATTTTTTTTTAATTTAATGTAAATAAATTATTTTGTTTGTTTTTGTATTATATTTTGAATTATTTATGTTTTGTTTTTTTTTTTTCAATAGGTATATAATCAAAACTGCATATCATCGAATTAATTAATTATATCTTGTATCAATTTTGTTTGTTCAGTTAAAAATTCCTTAGATAAATATATAATAATTTGTTGTTTGTGTGATGTTCAAAACTTTTTTAATACCAATTTAAATATACCTATAATTAAAAAAAAATCTTAACTTATAACACATAACAACTTTTCTTTTGTTTTGCAATTTTCAATTATTTTCAGCAAAATAGCAGTTACAAATTACAACACATAATTATTTATAACTGTGGTCTTTTCCTCCAAAAACTCATCATATTATTGTTTTTTACCGAAATCTTACAAAAGATAATTTTAAGCTATGTAATTAACTGGTAAAAATGATACCAGGGAATAGTTTACAAGAACATTTGTAAAAAAGAGGGCCCCCAAATCCAAATGGGCCCAGGGCTTCCAGTTGTCTAAAGACGCCGCTGCTACTATTATGTTTCACTTATGTTCCAATTAAGAAATGCTGGAGAAATCTAAAGGACACATTTTCCATATACATTATATTTATCTAATAAAAAAGAGAAGAATGTGCCAAGTGGGTCTGCTGCATTAAATCAGATCCACTGGTTTAGTTACCAAATAATGGAATTTTTGGTTCTCTTCATTAAAGTAATAGGTAAGGTATATAAGAAACGTGTTTATTGTACGTTTATATATAGGACAGCTGGAAACTTTGAACATGTAGAAAATGACGAGTACATGAAAAATGAGCTCCCAGGCACTGAGGACATGAATAATGAAAAATACTCACCATTTATGGAGGAGATTCATTGTTCCACATCCACACCTAGGAGCTCAAGAAAGAGAAAATCTAAAAACCAGAGTGCGAAAAATTTTTTGAAGCAATTTCTAATACACAACCGCCTCAAGATTCACTGCCGCTGAAGAAATTTTTCAATTCACTTATGTCGCGTGTAAGTGATTGGAGCCGTAAAAGGCAAGGCTGGGAATGTTAACTCTGCAGCTCTGTCATCAAAAAGACTTCAAAGAAGAATAAAAAGTTTTCTGTGATTCAGAGAAAGAAAATGTATGTAATTTATTCTGCGATATTTTTTGTATTAGTTAATCTTGAGTTGTTTTTTATGTATGGAAATGTTTTTTTTTTTGTAAATAATAAGAACTTAATAAATTAATTTGGTTAGTAAAAGTTTTTTATCATTTTATATTGGAATTCCAAGACCCTGAAATACACTTATTTGCAAATTGACTTCTCATGTCATATCCACACGAGGCCATCCTGCATTTTCAAAATGTCGAATTGCAAAAGATTGTGCAAAATGCAATAGGCAAGAATTATTATATTTTTGTGGAATGCGTTTCTACCTCAATACGCTCAAGTAGTATCCTCCAAGACATTATACCAAAGGTATTCTCTACAACCATTCTTGCCTAATCTAATAACGAATGCAAAAATAGTTCGAGGGGAATATTTAAAGGAATGAAAAGTTAGTCACCTATATCAACAATCTAAAAAGTGGGGGCAACCCTTACTCAAATTTTTTGCGGAGAGATTGTGGGGGGCTTTAATCGATGTTTTTTGGTTGCAATAATCCAATGATAGTCTCCTCTTGCTTCTTCTATCCTACTATACAATTTCCGATGCTTAAAGACTCCCAAAATCAAATTCTACACCTAAAATTTTGCAGCACCACCACAAGGGTCGCGGCAACATTAAAAAATAATCGCCATGATAGTACTATTTGGATATATCCTTCTAACTTCATTGATTTCGGTTGTCGGATATTGCAACTATCAAACATATCAAAACTATTAATTCTATAGTTTGACTAATACTCCCATTCTAAACCAAATCAGTAACACTTGGGCCAGTAGCTAGAAACCTAAAAGCCATTAAAGATTAAAATAATAGTTTTGGCTTCAAATCCTTGTCAACCATGTTAAAAGCTTGTAAAATTTGGCTCTAGACATCTAGAAAAAACTGATGAAACCGACAAGAGTATTTTTCAAGCTAGCCTTTTAAAAAGTTATGTTCTCTAGCTCTCATTTTGCTTCTAAAAACTTGACTTGACTTTTTTGACAGTTCGCAACTTTCTGGGACTACTGAGCGAACTCTCAAAAAAAGCAGCTTGAAATATAAAAAAAAATTACTTTAAAAAAAGTGACTTTTATACAGTTTTTTTTTAATAAGCTGAAAAATATTTACGATTTCACCCACTTAATATGGATGGAAAAAAGTTTGTAGAATTTTTTACATTAGACCAGCTTGAAAAATACCCCTGATGTCGGTTTCATCAGTATTACCAGATGTCTAGACAAGTTTTATACAATTTTTCACTTGGTTGAGAAGGATTTGAACCCAAAACTATTAAGCTTCCGAAAAGATTTAATATTTGCAAAAGAAAAGCTGGTCCTTGAGGTTTGTTTAATTTGAATTTATTCGAACTCAAACAAACAAACTTAATTTTGTAATCGGTTTTAGGTTCCTAGCTACTGGGTCATGTTTTACTGATTTGGCCTTTAGTTTGGTTTCGAATGGGAGTTTCGACCATCAGAGGTGTTATTTATTGCATTTAATAAAAGACTGGTTATAAAGTAATAATGAAAAATATGTTTATTAAGAAAAATTAGTTTTCTTCAAATTGAGATTTTGAGCAAGAATAATAAATATTATGAAAAATAATTTTCAGCAATAGAAAATATATTACTTCCTTAATATATCTGTACAAAGCTTTGTACATAACAAGTACCTTGAAAGTAACATAATATGTATGTACATTCTCTTAACTTCAATACTTTCCCTTGTTACTTGAAAGTCTTGTTCAACAATCTTGTCCCATTTTTCTGCTTAAGATTTTCAAAGGCGTGCTGGTAATGGCTATGTCATAACATCTGCTACTTGATGTTGCAACTTGCAATCTGTTAAACTATAATTTGTCCTTCAGTAACTTTTTCTCTGTTGAAAAAATGTTTTATAGCAATATGTTTGGTCCTTTGATGATATTCCGGGTTTTGCGAAAGCTTCACAGTCGCAGAATTATTAACTTGCATTATTGGCACTTCTTTGAGTTCGAAAATACCCTTAAATAGCCTTTTTAACCATATGGATTCTTTTGCTGCTTCATTTGCGGCTACTATTTTTGCCTCTGTTGTCGATGTAGCCACCATAGCTTGTCGTTGGCTAAGCCAAGAAATAGCACCACCAGCATATTTAATAACGACTCCTGAAGTTGATCGTCCTGCCTTCATACGTCCTGTCTCCATACATCCCCCAAGTTCTGCAACACTGTAGCATTCCAGAATTCCTTTCTTTGCGTCAATATGTTATTCCACAGTCTAATCTTCCAGCTGTGTATCGAAACACTCTCTTGACTCTGGTAACATCTTCAATGGATATGGATTCTCAAGTGCCCTTGAATGAAATCCCACGGTGTATGCAAGCTCAGGTCTTGTACCAAGCATTAGGTACAAGACCTCCGAGTACGTATGGAAATGGATTCTTCTCTGTTTCTTCTTTCCCTAATTTGGAAGTTTCTGTGATCTTAATCATAGGAGTTGAAATCGTCTTGCATTCGGAAAAGTTAAACCTCGCGAATTCTTCTTGCATGAGCTGCTTCTTTAATTTTAATGTTTTTGTTCTTATTCACGATTTGTAGGCCCAACAAATAAACAGCTTGATTTTGAATAATTCTTGTTTGAGTTCATTAATGAAAATATCTAATTCTTTTTCATGTGGCCGCAACTAAAACATAATTATAAACCAGAATAAGTTTATTCCCATTTCGCCACGAAATAAAATTTCCAAATCGCTTATTCCAGCATCTTGATGATTGCTTTACACTATAAAGATTTCTTTAAAGTTTGCATACCTTGTCCGTACCATCGTAATAACCTTCTGGTTGCTTCATGTATATGACTTATTCAAGTTCTCCATAAAGAAAGGTGTTGAAATGTCAAATTGTGTTAGATGCATTTCTTCACTTGCAGCAATACTCAAAATTGAACGTATTTCCCTAAGTTTGCCACTGGACTGAATGTTTGACAAAAGTTAATACTATAACGTTGGCCGAATCCTTTTGCGACTAACCTGGCTTTATATTTGTCGATACAACCATCAGGATTTTTTTCAAGTTGTTAACTTTGGATAGTTCTACTAAAGTTCATGTTTTGTTTTCTTCAAGTGATGCAATTTCATTTTCCATTGGGTTCTTCCATTCTTTTTTGTTCTTACTACTTCTTGGTAGTTTGCCGGATTTTGTAAGAAACTTACAAATTCTTTGGTTTAATTAGCTGTGCTTGATTTCTGAGACGTGTATTTCTCATTGATGGTTGTTGAAAATCTTCTTTTTCATAGTCTATATCAGTGTCATTGTCATCGCCGGTAATATATTCTTCGCTTTCTATTTTTCCTTCACTGTCTAAATCAGAGTCCTTGCCTGTATTATATTCCTATATCAATTACAGTTCTTCTTTTGTAAATTTATTTTCAAGTTCCTTATTGTCATATTTTTCTTCTTTATCATGTAGGGGTAAATTAACTGTATTTTTGCAAATCCTAGGCATTTCTTTGAATTGAATATCTCTTGATAATATTACTTTATCATTTTCTCTGTTAAATATCTTCACCATTATATCCAACTATCCTTTAAAGGTTTTCTTATCCATTTTTCTTCTTTTCTGTATAGGTACGTGAACGAAACAAGCTGATCCAATAATTATGAATTGTTTTATTCTAGGCTTCTTTCCTATCCAAAGTTGATGTGGACTTTTATCATTGATAGATGATTTACCGATTCTATTTAAAACATAAATGGCAGAAGTCACTAGTTCTTCCCAAATTGCTTCAGGAAATGTAATTTCCGAATTTGAAACTCCTTGTTATTCTTATACTAACATGTGTATTGTAATATTCTGCTAAGGGTTCGCAATAAAAACTTTTTTACTTTATTTCTTAACTTCTTATTACATTTAAAATAAAACACACTTTACTTCAATTGAAATCACTTTTATTAATCACTGGCGCAACAGTATGCAACACTTTACACGAACTTTATTCTTTCACTTTCAAAAATAAACTGTGTCCAATCGGTAGCGCCATCTCTGTTTACCTTGCCCAGTTCATTGAGGTTATTCACACATTCCCATACTAGTTTAGAAGTAATGGTGTATATAAATTCAAAGCTTTAAGTGCAGCTTGACTGTCTGACATGATGGCAAAGTTTTGGTTTTTGTATTTTCTATCGATGTTACGTTCTGCGCATTTTCCGATGACATTCACTTCTGCCTTGAATAAAAGTAAAGCACTTGATGCTGTTGCTTGATGCATTTTACTTAGGCAGTCTCTTTTACAACTTAACTCCGTTCGAAAAAGCTTTTCGAAGTTATATTTTCTAATCATGCTATCCCTGGGAATGTCAAGAAGGTTAATTTCTGTAGACCTTAGGATCATGTTCCTCTCCCTATGGCCAATGATCTTCCCTGTCCCAGTACCCTCCTTAGCAAACCTCATGATTGCTCCCTTAGCAACACTTTCTATTGCCACGTGTAGTGGCGCTAGATTTAAGATGTTTTCCATTGCTGCTGTAAGGCATGTTCTCATTGCTCCGGTTATACATATACATGCAAGCCTTTGCACCTTTTCTAATTTTTTCTTAGTGGTAGTTAGTTCGGTTCTTTTGTGCCATGCAACCAACCCATAGGTAATGATGGGTCTTACCATCATGGTGTACATCCATCTCAGGATAAGGGTGATAGTACCCCTCCCTGAGGGCAACCTCTTGTTGTGATGACTTTCTGAACATTTTGTGCTGCATTGGCTTCCGCCGTTCTTGTACTTAGCATTCTACCTATCCATCTAATTATGGTGATGGGTACACCCTTTCTACTAAGAGCCCTGTCAACAGCTTCATGTGAGGTGTTGTCAAAGGCTCCTTGTATGTATATCCAGGAAGGCACAAATGGCAATTTCCTTACCATATAAAGCTATCTGTACATTGTTTGTTAGTTCATACAGAGCGGTTTCTGTGGACCTTCCCGCTCTGTAGGTATGCTGGTGGTGATTTAGAGGCATGCTTATTAAGACTTCTTTTCTTATGAAGTTATCGATTACCTTTTCCAAAGTTTTCCGTAAAAAAGATGTTAAGCTAAATGGCCTAAATGACTTAGGATGGGTTGTATCTTTTTTCCCCACTTTGGGGATAAAAATTACCTTTGCTCTTCTCCATAAACTTGGTATGTACCCAAGTGCAATACTACTTTTAAGCAATTTTGTGATGTAATGCATTACTTCTTCCTTTCCTTTTTGCAGAAGGCCTGGAAAAATGCCGTCTACGCCCGGCGATTTAAAGGGTTAAAAGGTACTTATTGCCCATTCAATCCTATTGCCTGTGCAAATAGTCGAAGCTATCTGCCAGTCTATCCGGTTTGACCTGAGAGGTATTCTCTCTGTCAAGTTATCTACTATAGGTAGACTACCCGGAAAATGAGTGCTTAGCAGTAGGGTAGCAATTTGCTCCTCGTTTTCCGTGTAGCTACCATCCGGGTAACGAAGTGCTAGCGATGTGATGGTAGTTTCTTTTGCTAGAGCTTTGTGAAGTCTAGCAGCTACCGGAGTAGATGAAACCCCCTGACAGAACATTTCAAAGCTCTTTCTTTTTGCCCTTCTGATTTCCCGGTTATAATTAGTTTTGACAGATTTCTGTTCCACCACGGAGCATCCTTTTGTCTTTTACCTTGCTTAAGGGGGCAACTGAGTTCATAAGCCTCAATTATTGCCCCACTAATCTCGTTTACTAAGTGTTCTAACTCACGGTTACAATTTGTCTTTTCTACTGGACCTATTCGTTCAAGGTTTGTTTTAAGAAGGCTTTTCAGGTTCCAGTTAGTTTTCTTAGGGTTCCTGCAAGAGGTATTCTCTGTGAGCAAGTTGTCTGAGGTAAACTCTAAAATTCTATGGTCAGACATAGATGGCTCGTTGGAAACTCTCCAATCCCTAATCAGGTTACCTACGTTCGGGCTTCCAAACGTTAAGTCTAAGACTTCTTTTCTTACTCTATTTATAAAGGTAGGTGTGTTCCCTACGTTATAAATATCTAGATTTTCCTCGATAATATAGTCCAAAAGGTACTCACCCCTTTGATTAGTATCGGTACTACCCCATGTTGTATGGTGGGCGTTTGCATCACAACCGACCAACAACGGTAGTCCTTTGCTGCTGCAGTAGTCCGCTAACTTCTGTACTTCGATTGGTGGAATATTTCCTTCATCACCGGCGAAGTAAGCTGCTGCTACCACCATTGTGCTGAGGTTGCCCTCGTTGTCAATTTGGGATTGGATTGGTACCGGTTCCGCTTCATAAATTCTGAAAGACATATAAATTTTATATTATTCCTTATTTTTATGCATGCTCGGGGCGAGTCAATTCTCGTATATCAAATTAATTTAGAGTTCTTACATGTTAGGCCTCTAATTTGGCCCCCGTAAATCCAGGGTTCTTGGATCAGGACTAGTATTTGTACTTGTTCGTTGATGAATGTTAATAAGCCTTTCCTTGAAGTCATCCACATATTCCTCTGTTCCATGTGACTCATTTGGATGACAACCAAATTTCACTTCACTCGGCAGCCATATAGTTGATCCGAACAGGATTTCCGATGGTGTTTTTCCTGTCGAGCTATGGGTTGCACTTCGATATGCCATAAGGAACAATAGGATATGTCGGTCCCAGTCTCGTTGGTAGTCACCGACAGATGTTCTTTAAGCGTTCTGTTGAATCGTTCAACCATCCCATCAGATTGTGGATGGAGCGGGGTTGTTATTGTCTTTTTAATGACAAGGAGCGAGCAAATTTCCATGGGAACGCCGAACCTACTCACCCAATTGAAGACATTTTGATCCACAACTGTTTTGGTTTCTTGGTTTGGGATGGCAAACGCTTCAGGCCACTTGCTGAAATAATCCATGACTACAAGGTTTCCGTTGTTAGTTTCAGGAAATGGACCTGCGACGTCTATTGCAATTCTCTCAAAAGGTGTGCCCACATTATACTGCTGCATTTTACTTTGAATTTTTCTACCTGGTCCCTTGCTAGCAGCACAAGTATCACATTTTTGGCACCTTCTTTCGACGTTATCTCTTGCATGTAGCCAGTAGAGCCGTTGTCGTACCTTTTCCAGCGTCTTATTCACTCCCAAATGACCTCCAGATGTTCCATCATGCATCTCTTGAAGTACGTCGTTAACCTTTGACCGAGGTACGACTAGCTGCATCACATAAAATTTACCATCTGCGGATTCCCACTTACGCCTCTACCCTTCTTGCACATGAAGCGAGTCCCATTGTGCCCAATATGCTTTGAGAGCCGGACTTCGGTCGGAGATATCACACCATTCTGGTTTCTCTTGGTGTTCTTTCCAGGCAAGAATGGGTTCGATATCCGGATCTTCTTGTTTGGCCGCTGTGAGTTCTTCGTTGTTCCAGCCGTGTGCAATGCTTACAGTCTGGTTTACACGGTCGCCGGGATAGCGCGTCGGCATTTGAATGCAGCTTTCCTCTTCGATGTTGAATCTCATAGTCATACGTTTGCAACCTCTCGATCCATCTTGCTACTTGACCTTCTGGATTCTTGAAGTTTAAAAGCCAATTGAGCGCACCATGATCTGTTCCAAGAAGGAACTTCTGTCCATAGATGTATTTATGGTAGTGCTTTGTAACCAATATCAGAGCGAGAAGTTCCCGCCTTGTAACGCAATAATTCCTTTTGGCGATCCTAGCAAAATCCTTCACGAAACGCCGATAATATGTGGCCAGACCAAAAAAGCTCCGAAGTTGATGTTTGTCCTGAGGCGTTGGCCAATTCTTTACAGTGTCAACTTTCTCAGGATCAGTTTTTACTCCTTGGGATGAAATGATATGTCCCAAATATTTAACTTCGGTCTTAAAAAGCCCACATTTCTTAGGATTTAACTTAAGGTGTACTTCTCGAAGCCTCTGGAATACGGCTTTAAGGTTTTCACAATGTTCGTCAAATGTTTTTCCGTACACGATGACATCGTCCAGGTACACCAGGCAAGATTTCCAAGTTAGTCCATGTAGAACGCACTCCATCAAACGCTCAAAAGTTGCTGGAGCGTTGCATAGTCCGAATGGCATCACATTAAACTGCCACAGACCGTTTCCTGTGGAGAACGCCGTCTTTTCCCGATCTTCTGGGTGAATTTCAACTTGCAGGTTCTCATTGCCCAACTACTTCTCCCTTCTTGAGCTTAATTTCGTACGGTTTGATGTTCAGTATCCGTACAGGAACCATGTTGTTCTTTGGTGCCACCAGAGTCTTCCCTACCATGATGTTTTGGGAACGTTGTTCCGCATCTGGTTCCACCATGAGATGAGGTATCGATGGCTTCCAAAGTCACCCTTTAGTTTCGTCCATACCAATACTTCCGAAGAAGCAGGCGAGCAAATGTCTTCTTTGATGACGGTCCTGATAGTTGTTGAGTTTTCGTTGCCATAGACCATCGGAATCTCCACATTTTGGTACTTAAGAACTTGTTTACCGATATCCAAAATTATTCCATGCTCCTTCATGAAGTCGATTCCAACGATGCACTCGTCACATATATCCGCTACCAGGAATAGGTGCGAAATATCTAGTTCTGCCAAACGGATCATAAGACGAACTTTACCATACACTTTTGCTGCCTCTCCTGTGGCGGTCTTCAGACGGTAACTACTGGTGTTGTGTAGCCAAGTCATCTTGACCAAGTCCCTTCGCACAATGGAGGCGGTGGCTCCGGTGTCGATTGTAGCCCCGTGCATTGTATATAAAACTTATAGTACTATCATCACGATGATTTTTGAATTGTGTGGTGTGGTCGTCTGAGGGCGCACTTGTATATACACAGAAACAGCAACCAGAAAATTAGTTAGGGGTGTGATCGCTTGGTGGCCGACGACGTGTGGAACGTGTTCATGAGAGTACTATGCAAATTTATATACAATGCCCATGGAAAACCCCATTAGTGACTACCCCATTCTCCAGTCTATAGTCCTCTCTACTTGAACCTTGAAGTTGGGGAAAGCTTCCATCCGTCTCATCAGAGGTCCCGTCGTTCGTTCCTCTCCATATTAGTAATATGTACCTGGCTACACGGTGATTTTTCAATCGATTGAAAAATCACGTGCGGTGACTACAAAGTGTTGTGCCCAATCACGTTCCACTTTTCTATTTCGATTTGAGTTTTACAGCCAAAAAAATTTTATTTTAATTTAAATCTGTTTTCAAACAAATAAAAATGTATGAAGATAACGAAGAGCTACAGCGCGCAGCAATTATTTGTGCATCAGCTGGTGTGGTTCTCTTAAATGAGTTAAAGAAAAACAAGGAGACTAAAACCAAAAAGTGGATCCAATCTTGGAGGCTAAGGAGAAGCACCCAGAGTTCTTTTAAGCTGTTTTTACTGAAATCCAATGCCTATTGTCTTCACTTTTGTAAGACTCCTCATGGCTTTCAATTAAAGAACAATTCTTGATGGCAAATAATAATAAATAAATTTAAAGTACATAATAAACATAAAAAACTTTTGAAAACATTAATCTACACCTTTGAAATTACAATGAATGACAAATTGACATTGTCGTTGACAAGAATAGTACTATTATGAAGAGAAACGAACGACGCGACCTCTGAGAAGACGGACGGAAGCTTTTTCCAGCCTGAAGTGGAGACGAGTGTAGACTTGAGAGTGGGGTAGTCACAAAGAGAAAGAATTATAAATATGAGTGTTTATGAAATAACAGAAGATAGAGAACGATGTATAAAATTGGAAATGTAAATTTAAGGGAGTTGGAGGGAGTTAGGAATCTTGCTGATTTCTTATTCCTTGTCTGTTTTACAAAGGGGAAATACATGGATTTTTTTATATGTGGGTAGAGGAAAGAAGAAGACAATTCATGAACAAAAAACGGTTTGTTTTGAAAATTGTCAAGCCAAAGGCCAGTAAAGGTATCTATGAAATGTAATGGGTTGCCACTTTAAGAGGATTTATTTATTTTTTCTTTTGCAATTGAAGTAAGTATGAAAGGAGTTTATAATTATTTTATCAAATTTTTGGAAATTTCACGTAGATTTCCGAAGTTTTTTTTTAACTTATTTTTGTTTAAACTTAAATGATATTGCAAAATTATTGAAAATCGACATACAATTTAAAGTTTATTTAAAACATTTCAAAACACCTACACTTCAACTTTCAAAATTATGCTATTGCTATGAAAAATTGAAGTAAACTTTAAATTTTTTTTCGGTTAGGTATTTGAAAATTCAAGTAACATTTTCAAATTACGTAAAGTTTTTAAAATCTTGAAAATTGAGTTATTGAAGATGTTTAAAATTCACGCTAATTTTTAAAATAATTAAATTCTGTTGAAAATTAACGTGAAATTTTGAATTTACTTAAGAACTTTAAAAATTCACGTCAAAGTCTTAATTTACTTAAGAAACATGAAAATCACCGTGAAAATTTAAAATTATTAATTTCTCATGAAAATTCACGTTATATTTAAAATTTGTTTGGGACTTGAAAATCCAAGAATTTTTAAAATTCCCGCAAAATATAAAAACAGTGAGCAATAAAATGACGTGTTTTTGGAAAATTGACGTGAAATTTATAAAATTTTGTAAGTCTTTGGATATACACCTAGAATAATAAAATTTCATTCACGTGATATTTTATATTTACCGAAAAATGAATATACAAATATTTACGTTTATTTTCAAAAATATTTGATTTTGTTCAAGAAATTTTCTTCTGTAAAACATGAAAATTCGCAATGTACATAGTTCACAAAAACCAAATACGTATAGTACAATTCTATCACTAGCAAGAAAAAAAGTTTAAATGTATCTGTAAAACATGAAAATTTGTAACATAGCTCTCATCATATCTCAAATCTAAATTATTTGAAAATTGAAAATAATGTAGCTATATCCATTGTATATAAATTTGCATAGTACTCTCATGAACACGTTCCACACGTCGGCCATCTAGCGATCACATCACTTACTAATTTTTTGGTTGCTGTTTCTGTGTATATACAAGTGCGCCCTCAAACGACCACATCACACAACGTTTGGAACGTGTTCATTAGAGTACTGTGCAAATCTATATACAATGGCTATATCTATACTTCTACATATAGCAAAAATCGTCCTATGCAAAAAAAAAACCTTTGAATAGATCCACAGCCTATAGAATTCTTTTCATTTTCCCCTTGTTCATTAGTTCAATAGTCTCCTCTTGCCCCTACGAACAATTTCCAATGCTTAAGGACTTCCCAAATCGAATTTTACACCTCAAATTTTGCAGCGCCACCACAAGGGTCCGCACAACCAAAAAAAATATTGGCCATGATCATTGTATATAGATTTGCATAGTACTCTCATGAACACGTTCCACACGTCGGCCATCTAGCGATCACATCACTTACTAATTTTTTGGTTGCTGTTTCTGTGTATATACAAGTGCGCCCTCAAACGACCACATCACACAACGTTTGGAACGTGTTCATGAGAGTACTGTGCAAATCTATATACAATGGCTATATCTATACTTCTACAAAAAACCTTTGAATAGATCCACAGCCTATAGAATTCTTTTCATTTTCCCCTTGTTCATTAGTTCAATAGTCTCCTCTTGCCCCTACGAACAATTTCCAATGCTTAAGGACTTCCCAAATCGAATTTTACACCCCAAATTTTGCAGCGCCACCACAAGGGTCCGCACAACCAAAAAAAATATTGGCCATGATAGTACTATAGTTTTCATATACAAAGCATAACACCCATCAGCTGACTCACCTATCAACCCTTATCCTGCCTAATTATTGTCAGCAACTAGTAATTATTCCTCTCACTCTATAAATTATTTTATATTCTTTCTGCCTACCTTCATTTCGATATCGTGTTCCATAGTAGTACTATAGATTCCGTATACAATGCGTGTAGCCAGGTACATAGAAATATCTTAGAGCATATATAACATGGAGTGCTTGTTCAATTTCAAACGTGAAGCTTTTATAGGGGGCGCTAGTTTCACTAATTTCGGGAAGCAAAAGCGCGGACCTCGAATTAACGTGCGTTATCCCCACTGATTACTGGTTATCCCTCTCCAGAATTTAGTTAAATTAAATTTAATTTTTTTAAATTTCCATCCCTCTTCAAAAAAATACAAAAAAAACTATGATTGAAGTTTGACAAGTCCGCGCTGGTGCTTCCCGAAACTGTAAGAAAGTAGATACTAGCGCCTCCTATCTGTGCTTCTGGCGTTACAATGTATTTGATATAGGAACAAGCACTCTATATTATATATACTCTAAGAGAAATATATAAACAATGTAGTGTGGTTCACACTTTACATTTAAACCATGCGTGCCTGGTATAACCATGTCCTCAAATATTTTTTTTGCTGAAGTACCAACATTCAGAAATAGAATATGAAACAAGTTGAAATGGAACGAAAAATTCCCTACCTGACATTTTGGATAATTTCCCTGGCTTCTTCAACTTTTTCTTCTCAGATCTAAGGCGTGTGTGTGTGAAAGTGTGAATTGTGATTTGATTTGTGAAAAAATAGGCGGCTCGTTTGATTCTCTGAAGATTTCTTCACCTCCAGGCTCCAAACAAATCGCAACTGAAACAAAATATCCACGTTTTTTCCTGAGTAATTTAACTGAAAATCATTTGCAGTAAAAATAAGACCAAGTAAAATATTCCAAAATGGGAAAACGACGCAACCAGCCACTAATCGATTCAGACTCGAGTAGCAGTGGTTCTGAATCTGACCTGGAATCGGTATGTATAATCGGGGATGTGTCTACAAAAATGTTTACTAATAGATTAAAAAGGATTATTTTTTGTTATATATTATATAATATACTTTTAGGGAGTGCAGCAGAATATCTTAAAAAATTAAATTTAATTAACATTGTTAGTAAGGGCAGATGATGGATAAGGTTTTGACATTTCTTGTACAAATGGCTGCCACCATAACACGAGATATGTACATAATATTTACAATTATTATATATTATTTTTTTCCAAACTATTTTCCGTCAAATAGTAAAATATCTGTGCTTTTGAAAACTAATATCAATTTGAGTAAGGCTGGAAGTGTTTTTAGTGTCTGACATTATTAAAAAATATTGTCTATGACGGGTTCAGCGGGTACAATTTTGTTTAATCGATATGTCATTAAAAAGGTAGTCTTAAAACAGATAAAGTCGAAGAAATAAATGTTGGTTAAAGGAAAATTTCACGACGTCACATACATACCTACCTTCTGTGAACTTTGTTTTCTTATCAAATTAACTTTTTTATTTCCCCGCTCTTTCAGATGAGAACTTTTGAATACCTGCAACAAACTGCTCGCATCCGGGTATTATCTCCAACTCCTCTTAAGTTTTTCTGCTAAAGTACAAGCTAAATATCAAGGCAACAAAAATCTCATCAAATAACTAACCCCTGTTTAAAATTTCTTTGAATCCGTGCAGAAATCAATTTGATTTGTTTACCGATTTGATTCTGGCCAGAAATCAAAACAATAGTTTTTATGGTAAAATTTTGCTTGTTCTCTTAAATTAAAGGAAAGTGCCTTTAGTTTTGAGGCCCAATTCACAGCATAATCCAAGCAAAATCTTTGATCTTTATATGAGAAAGTTTTTTAAAGTCGTGAAAGAAATTCAATTCGAGAGAGTTGGCTTTCATTCTGACCAGAGTAGGATATTTACAGGAAGTGAATGCTGATCCTCACACCGAAGACAACGAGAATTCGAAGGAATGCTCAACGTCCTCACATGTTGTCCTATTGGCCAGTTTCTGGTATATAATGAAATAACTGTCAAGTCTTGCCTGGGTCTAATTATAGATAAATCTTTCTGGATATAACACAGGTTGCTGTACCTCTGATGGCAAGCGTCCTCGTACTTCTTGCTTTTGCATTTTCGAAGCTTATAAATCTTATGTAAGCGTTGAACGAACAAGAGTTTATATAGTCATCAATCCTTTGCTCTTGATTCAAGATAATTAATTATTTTGCATTTAGAAAGAAAATGTGGTATCAATTTCCCTCCAGAACATCCCCAATTAGTTGACTGCTTGTGTCATGGATGTAGGGTCTTCAAATTTGACGGCTACATTTTCAGGGTGCGTCTTATCATCAAGGGCTGTAATAGTGAGCAAAAAAAAAAATTGTCAAAGGCTGCTACCGAGAATCGCTCTCGGAGATTATTGCTTGTGAAAAAGGGAGTGCTCTAGCATTTCTGAAACAACGTCACAGGAATTGTTGAAAGATATAAGTCTTTTAGGCATTTATACTTATTTATTATTTACATACAGAAGGTGGAACAATTTTTTTTATAGATTCTTACTTTCCCAATTTGTCAAATGGAATTTTTGTTTCTTATTGTGAGCTAAAAACTCATTTTTTTTCTTCAAATAATGAATGTTTTTCTCTTATTATTAAAAATATCCTTCTTTATTTACAATGTTTTTAAAGTTCCACCTACCTTGCCTTACAATTTGTTTATTTTATTTATCTTTGTAATGTTAATGAGCCCAAAATATGAAAAAATATCAAATTCCAAGGGGGTGTAGTTTGTGAAATACCATTTTGGAATATTGTTTTATTGCAGTCATGCAATTTTCAAGATTTGATCCTATCATCTAATCTCGACAACAGTAATCTATGACAAAAAGGTCAAATCGACTTTTTTTTAATTTATCAATATAATTTACCAATTAAATTTACCAATAAAGTTCATCTACTTATGTTTTAATTAGAACTCGATGTTGGGCATATATGTACATATATAATTACATGTTACACAGACTTATCCTTTTACATAAAATGTCATGATGAACTATAATAACATAATCATTAAAATATTGGAAGATAACATATGTATTTGTAAAAAAAAATATTAAAGTTAACAGTGTTATGCAAGTAAATAATTTTTGGTTCAGAATAACAATTAATTTGTCTATGAAAACTTGCATAAAACTCAGTCATTTAAAAATTTCATAGAGCCTTTGTTGATCGATAATTGGGTAGTTAGGCGTAAAATCTTTTTGTAAAGGAATTTTTACATTTCACAACTTTAATTAAAATTATTAAAAAAAATTTAAAAAAACGGCCATAAATAAATTAAAAACGATATTTGATACTATCAAGTATTTTTAGTTATATTTAGTTCAAAAAATGTTCTTTCTTTTTCCAGGAACTTCTTTCACTTGCAAAAAAACGAAAGAAGCCAGAAGAAGGAAATGAAAAAACTGCAAGTAAAGCAAATAACTCTTCGGATTCAGACTCAGACTGGGCCGGGGGTAAAAACAATCCAACCACGACTCAGAAAAAGAAGCTTACAAAGAAAATGAGCAGAAGTTCTGACTCTGATTCGGACGAAGATGACTGGGATAAAGATGAGAATGCCAAGAACGATAGTACAGACGATGATGATGAAGATGATGATGATAAACAAAGTAATAGTGTTGATATTGCAAAAGAAGACGAGATAGCATTAAAAAACACAGATAAGGGGGCCCAATCTGAGCAAGAAGAAGGCGAGGTTTCGGACAGCGATGATGAACAGAGCGATGTATCTTCATCATCAAATTCGTCATCGTCGTCAACATCTAGCTCAGATTCGGAGTTTGATGACGGCTATGATGAGAATCTAATGGGCGACGAAGAGGATCGCGCCCGCCTTAACGGACTGTCTGAAAAGGAGCGTGAGACTGAGATCTTCAAACGTATCGAACGTCGCGATATGATGAGAACCCGTTGGGAAATCGAAAGGAAGTTAAAGCTTGCACGTCGTGGTGAAAAGGCTGTGATTGACCAAATTAAAAAGGACAAGAAGCAGAAAAAACAAAAGAAACAAAAGAAAAAGGCCAAGGAAACTTTGGTTGAGAAACCCAAATCTGTTAGCCCATCGCCACCACCGCAACCAGTGTTGCCAGTGGCATTGGTAGAGACAAAAATAATTCCAGCTAAATCTAACTCTCCACCATCGGCTGCAGTTAGTTCAAGTCCAGAAAAAAAAAGCGACGATGAAGGTATGATGGGCTCCACAGACTACTTTGATCCCAAAGAACGGTCCAAAGAGCGCAAAAAAAATGTGGAAATGAACAAAACCGATGATAAGAGGAGTAATGCCATGGCGCTTTTGAAAGCCAAACGCGAAGGGAAAGCAAAAAGAGGTAAGATTCTTAGTTTCATATAAATTCTTAATTATGTTTTCTATCTTTTTATTTTAAAATCTACAGAGGAAGAGGAGGCAAAACGCCAAGCTGAGAAAGAAGAAAAAGAAGAGCTCGAAGGTGTTTCTTCAGGGAAGCAAAGTAGCGTTAAACTCAAAGCGTCTGATATTTACTCAGACGATTCGGGGAGCAGTGATTCTGAAGAAGAGGAAAAACCTTCAGAAAAACGATCAGCGAGCAGTAGCAAATCCTCAAGTTCGTCTGAGGACGAAGAAAAAACAGAAAAGAAACCCGTTTATATTTCCACACGCGAAGAACTCAACAAAATGCGTTTATCGCGTTATAAAATGGAGCGTTTTGTAAATTTGCCAGTGTTTGAAAAAACTGTGATGAACTGCTTTGTGCGTATAAGTATCGGTAATAATGGGGCAAAGCCAGTATACCGTGTAGCGGAAGTTGTCGGAGTAGTAGAAACTGCAAAAATCTACCAGCTAGGAACGACGAAAACAAATCGCGGCCTGAAACTTAAACATGGCACTCAAGAGAGAGTATTTCGTTTAGAATTCATTTCTAATCAAGAGTTTACTGACAGCGAATTTAGCAAGTGGCGTGAAATTTGTGCAACGCAAAATGTACAAATGCCAACTTTAGAAATGATGGAAAAGAAGTCTCGGGACGTTAAAGACGCGTTCAATTATGTGTTTAAAGAAGAGGACGTGGATAAGTTGGTGGAAGAGAAGAGTCGTTTCAGAAATAGACCCACTAATTATGCCATGAAAAAAACTTGTTTAATGAAGGAAAGGGATGCAGCGCTATTGCGTGGAGAATACGAGGTAGCTGCCGATCTTGGGAAACAAATCGATCAGCTGGAGACCCGTGCAAATGAGCTCGACAAAAAAAGATCAAGCAGTATAAGTTTGATTTCC
Organism: Syrphus vitripennis; assembly: GCA_958431115.1. NCBI lineage: Eukaryota > Metazoa > Arthropoda > Insecta > Diptera > Syrphidae > Syrphus > Syrphus vitripennis. The sequence continues at coordinate 71,834,850 of OY288109.1, read as the reverse complement.
TATATAAACGATAGAAATCGTAAACGTAACGTTGAGGAAGCTGAAAAAGCCATTATGGAAGAAGTACGAGCCAATAAGGGTTTGAAAATTTCTGACCCGTTTACCAGACGGACTACCCAACCTCGAATGGGTTTCAAGTCTGCCGACAAGAAAGAAGAAGAACTCTTGCCAATGATTCCGGCACCGCCTCCTCCAGGCAAAAGGAGAACCGATGAATCTAAGAAGCCGCAGTCTAACGACTACAGTCTCTATTCACTACATGATTTTGACATTGATCTAGATGTTCCTTTGCCCGGTAAGTATTATATTGCGATGAATTCACTTACCTATTTTTATTGGTTGAAAATGTTGTTGGGATAAACCTTAGAGAAAACTAAAAAACAGGAATGAATAAAACACTCAAACGTAAAAGCAAAACGGCATCTTCAGTTTTGAGCTGAAACTGCTTTTATGGCTTGTTTTAGCAATCCAATTAATAAGTTTTATGCTTTTACATATTTTTTAAGTCCATGTTTTGACCCACCTTTGAAAAAATCATCTTGCCCTCCCTGAATAAACATTATAATTAGATTTTATTAAGATTATTTTATTTTATTATTTCTTTTAATTATAGTGTTTACAAAAACGTTTTACAATAATAAAGCATGGCTATTTGCCGTCTGCGGGGTCTGCCAAGAGCGATTTTTTTTGTTACAGTTATAGTATTTACAGTATATAGTATTTCTCTAATAGCTTAACTGATGATTGAAAAATACAAAAGAATACATGTCTGTTCCGATTGAGATCCCGTTTCAAAACTTGATATGTTTTATTAATACGGTAGAAAAAATATTAAAAGGGTCTGGGGTACTCAAAACTCGTTTGAGTTATTGTTCCCGTCCCCTTTTTAGTTGTCCGCTTCACGTGAATCGTCCCATATATAGTAGAAAAGTAAAGTAAAGTAAAATAAACTGTTAGAAACAAAGCACATATTTTGTTCTCCTTGGCTTATAATGTCTCCTATGAGGCACTAGAGTTAAAAAAAAAGAATATTTTCACAAACTTGAAAATAGTAAGAGTGTCTAAGTAGACAAAAACCTAATTAAGAGTGAAATAATCTTATTATGAAATTCATTAAAAATATTTTTTTTTCAATGGTGTTTAAATTTCACTCAACTTAAAATAAGACTCAAGTCTTACTAACAATTTGTACTTATAATTTCAGTTAATTCAGTGACGGTTGTACCCAAGCCTATACCAAAGGTAAGTGAAGCAGCGCCAAAACGTTCACTTAATTTAGAAGACTACAAGAAGAAACGCGGACTTATTTAGTCGACCAACTGACTTAATATATAATATAATTGTAGTTTATTTTAAATGGTATCTAACTTAAACAATAAGAAACTCAATTTAACGTTAAGAAATATAGCGCCACAAAAAGCTGCTGCAACGAGTGCATGTGGCAAAATTAAAGACAAATTAAAATTTAACTTCTATTGAAACCACAATGTTAAAAGAAGTTACAATGGGCTATCAAATAAATATACTAGAGAATTATACTTACATAATAAAAATATGTATGTAATGTGTGTATTGAGACTTTGTATGTTAATTCAAAAAAAGGAAAACGTTATTCCATTGCAAACATGATAACATACTATTATTAAAGTAGAAAAGGAAATGCAAAACAGCACTTAGTACGAGTTAAGTACGTCATTTTATTATTCCACACAGTATCTGTATGAAAATTATTGTATGCTTTGAAGGATAAAATTAATTATACATTTTATTTATTTGAACTAAAATAGTTGGAACAACAAAAATTACAATGATCATATAATCAGGTGTGTATTTTATTCAAGGGGTATTGACGCTTTACCAAAAAAAAAAAATTAAAATTGCTTTTGGTAAATATTGTAAAAAAAATGACATTGCTTAATCTATTTCATTATGCGTCAAACGTTTTATATATGTCAAGTTGGAATTTTGCAACTCATTTTTGCTTTTAAGTGTGAATACCCTTTCTGTTTCTGTTGGAAATACTCACTTTAATCTGTGAATGATATTTTCTATCAAATCACAAAAATTATTATTTATCTGTTAATTAATTAATAATTGAAATTATACTTTTGATGATTTGATGTCACAAATGTATTTGATTTTAAATATTTTGTTTACTGTACTAAAAAATAATATTGTTTTCATTTCATTCATTATGTGTATCTGACAAAATGGTTGTTTATGAAATTCAGTTACAAAATATATATTCTGTTTTAAGTTTTCCATTTAGCTTTTAAGAATAAAAATCATAAAGTATTAAAGAAAATTTAAAAAAATTACTTTTGTGTTATCAATACTGTCAAAATCTTCACAGGATCTATTGCAATCAAAAATGTGCTACGAATCTGGAAATGTTGACATCCATAAGTAAAATTTATTGTAACACATATATATATGTATATAAGTTATACAGCCCTATTCTACTATCCGATCCGATCGAATCTTTCGATTCACGTAAATATTTCACTTAGTTGTTCACTCTTTATTTCAAAAGTCTTCTTTCTTTTGAGTTCAAAGCTTAATCAATATTTTTTTTACGATTCTTAAGAGAATTTAATTCTTAAAATTTATTTTGGATCGAAATTAATGTTTTTTGGAACAATCCGTTTTTACCGTCACGTGAACGTTTAACAGAATAGGACTGATAGACAAAAGTAAAACGAATCAGGAAAAACTTTTAAACCGATTATTTTCAGTGTTCTAATTCGATATACGTATGTATTACAAACAAATGCTTCCATCTTTGACTTAACCTGAAGATGAGGAGTGCATAACTCCTCGAAATCGTTCGTGACAATAAAAAGAAAAGTAATAATTTTATTTATGTTCATATATTAAAAATAACTTATACATAATATCCCCAATTAATTTACAGCCTGTTAAATATTAGTGAGACCGGACATAAATAACTACCAGTCAGTAAATAAAGCTGCATTTAAAATGAATTTCATACATAAAAGCAATCCGTCTTATCTCTAGGGTCCGTATTATTTTCTGCCTTACCCCGGTATATCGGCTCTGCCGGGGCTGATCTTCCTTTTCCGACCAACTCGTGGAACCTACATACATATAAAAACATACAATGGACCATTTAGACATCACAGGAAGTAAAGGCACGGCTAGTCATAGTACTTCCTAATTGATAATGATAGTTTATCCGATTTTTTGCTTAATGCTTTAAGTGTTCCTTAGGGTTCGATACTTGGTCTTTACTTTTTTCTATATATGTCAATGAACTTCCATCAATAATTCAAAATTGCTCCATTCATAATATGTACGCGGACGACGTTCAAATGTACTTGAGCTGCCCGCTTGAGCTAGTTGAGCATGCAGCTGTTTGCGTTAATGAAGACATGGAGAAAATTGTGAATTGGTCCGAGCTTAGTTGTCTTATTTTAAACCGAAAAAAATTCAAGTATCTGGTAATATCAAGGAAAAATCTAGATCTCAATCGTTTTCCTTTGATTGTTTTGGACAATGTTCGCATTGATTATGTTGAAACTGCAAAAAATCTCGGGGTTACTTTTAATCGCTACCTAACTTGGGATAACCATATTAATTCAGTTGTTGGCAAGGTGTATGGAGCACTACGTTCACTACGGGTAACTCAGGGGTTACATTCTGTATCGCACAAACGAACAAACGTTTTCGTTTGTGCGAACAATTTGCTTCATGTAACTGCAAAAAGATAAGAATTATTCGCGCGTGCGTAAGAAAAAAAAAAAAACGACAGCTTATTCTTTGACGTTTCTCTTATAAATTGTTTACAGTCATAATTTTTGTGATGAAAAAGTTGTTTATAAATTAAAAAAAAAGATTCGTGAATATATAACGTTTTTGACCGACAGCGAAGAAGAAAATGAGGATTCCTTATTGAACTTGCGAATGTGTAAGAAGGAATCTGAGAGATTTTTCGGATCCATTTACTTGGCCAGACCAACGGTGGGTTTTTATTATTATAATTATTGTTTTATAATATTAGTTGAAACATTTATAGCTTTATCCAACGATTCCGGTTGAAAAAAATTACATTTAAATATGTGTTGAAATATATGAAATTCAAAACACAACAATACGAAGGGATTTAAGAAAATATTATCCAGGAAATTTTTTAATTAATTTTTAACTGTTTTTGAAAAAGTAAAACTTGATTTTTTTCCTTTTTGAAATATTTTAATATTATATTATGCTCTTTTTTGTAAAATTAGCTTATAACTAGATTATAAGATATTGTATCTTAACAGTAAGATGCAAGAAATCCCGAATTAAATAAATAAATAAAAAGGAATAACTCGGGGAACGGGGAAAAAGCCACCAGGATCCGTTCTTCTCAGGAATCGCTTCAAAACGGCTTCTTACATTCTTGTCAAGATTGCCAGGAATGAGGACACCGGGCTGATTCATAAAAGGAACGTCCAAGATAAAATAAAGTACCAGAAGGTTGTTGATGAAAATCTTCTAGCCAACCGAGAAAATGCCGTTAAACGAAATAGGTTTCAGGAAGAGTCCTGTTCCACTCAGAAAAAGAGTAAGCTTGACGGTCTGGTAAAGTCGGGCAGGGCACCATCTTCTGGAGCAGCGCAACTACGTACTCTTAGTGAGGTTGTCAAGGATGGAACTCTATTGAGGGCAAGTTCTCTGAGATGGTGTTTTCCTACACACTATCAAATAGTGAGGGCCCCTACCCTAGTTTCGACTCTGGCGAGATGCCAGAGGGTGATCAAGTGTGCGGACAGGTTTTCTAGGGATTTCTTTAGTGAAAGCGGATCACAATTCGATTCTTTTCAATATTAATTTTCCTTATATAGGTACAAACTGTAGAAGAACTGATTGAAAAAAGTTCAGTCAATTTGCCAATTCCAAACTGAGCAGCATACCGAATCGGTAGTAGACCTTGAATCAAAGGTGAAAATCTTTGAAACATCTATTTGCAAAGTTTTTAGTCTCTTGCCCAGTTAAATATAGCCGTAAAACCCTCCCTTCTTGGTGGAATGAAGAACTGTCTGGTCTGAGGAAAATGGCGAGGACAATCTTTAATATCTGCCACAAACATTAGTTTTACCAACCGTATAAGACTGCATTAAAATTTACAAGCGAGCCCTATCATCACCGAAAAAATAAATTTGAATTGACATTTTTTGTGAAAGTCAAAATATTTTTTTTAATCCATCGATTTCATAGCTATGTACATACATATACAGGGTGAGTCATGAGCAATGCGACAAAATGCTAGGGCGTGTAGGTTGCGTTGAGACAAGAAAAAAATCGTATGGGAGGGGGGGTCTATTCCCCTCCGTTTAGCCGGGAGGGGCAATTTTCGAAAAAACTGACTTAAAATGGAAAAAAAAATATTTAAAATCAACGGCTTCATTCACAATGCTGTGCGATACGTTTTTGAAAAGCCAAAAACTTTTTCTTTCATTCTGTGTTTAAATAAATCTATTCTAAGAAGTAGTTTTTGAAATATTAATTTTCAAAGTCAAAATTTTGAAAAAAAAAAATTGAAAAAAAAAATTTCAAATTCATTTTTTTCAAAATTTTACGTAATTAAGTGCTAATTTTAATTTCAAAATTCAATGCTGTTATTAATTTTAAGTCTAAATAAGAAAACCGGATGCAAAAATTTTATGTCGTTCTCAAGAAATTAAAAAAAAACCAAAACCACCTTTTTCTAAGAAAAACATTTATTTTTATTGTAACGAAGCAATTTAAGAAGCATTAATCTTAGTTTTTTTAGTTTTTTTTATTCCTTTTATTTTTACTATGTTTTTTATCGAAAGTACTTATAAAAAATTCTCGATATGATCTCCATTGTTTAGAAGGCATAGATTATATCTCCTTGTAATGGCTTCACATAAGTTTATGCTTGACAAATTTTCCTGCAATTTGACTCCAGCGACTTCAATTCGTTCCTTCAGTTGTTCCAATGATACTATTTCCACTTCGTAAACATAATTCTTCATAAATCCCCATGCATAGAAATCTAGGGGAGTTAAATCTGGTGACCTAGGTGGCCATTCCGTGGGGCCCCTTCTTCCGATCCAACGGTCACTAAAATGATCATCCACCCAGTTTCTCACCTGTAAGCTGTAGTGTGCTGGAGCACCATCTTGTTGGTAGATTAAAGTATCTGCTATAACCAATGGAACGCTGTCTAATAAATCGGGTAAAAGGTCTCGTAGGAATTGCAGGTATAATTCTCCATTAATAATGGAATTCAAAAACCGGGGCCCGATCACAGTGTGTCCAACAATACCAAGCCAAACATTACAACTAAAGCGGTGTTGTGATTTGTTTTGTTTTTTTTTTGTGTGGATTGGCGCTACTCCAATAATGTAAATTGTGGAAGTTAGTAACCCCATCCCTAGTAAACTGTGCTTCATCCGTCCAGAATATTCTTCTAAAATAGTTTTGTTCGGTTTCATTTCTAAGTAGTAATGTTCTACAAAATTCGGTTCTCAATAACTTGTCGTTTGAGGTGAGTTCCTGAACAGGCGTAAAGTGGTACGGGTGTAAATTTTCCGCCCGAAGTACTCGACATGCTCTAGATGGGGACACTCCAAGCATAGTGGATATCCTTCTTGTACTGACGGAGGGATTATTTCGGACTAAATCCAGAATTCTTTATGTGAAGCCATTACAAGGAGATATAATCTATGCCTTCTAAACAATGGAGATCATATCGAGAATTTTTTATAAGTACTTCCAATAAAAAACATAGTAAAAATAAAAGGAATAAAAAAAACTAAAAAAACTAAGATTAATGCTAAATAAATAAATAAATTGCTTCGTTACAATAAAAATAAATGTTTTTCTTAGAAAAAGGTGGTTTTGGTTTTTTTTTATTTCTTGAGAACGACATTAAATTTTTGCATCCGGTTTTCTTATTTTGACTTAAAATTAATAACAGCATCGAATTTTGAAATTAAAATTAGCACTTAATTACGTAAAATTTTGAAAAAAATGAATTTGAAATTTTTTTTTCAATTTTTTTTTCAAAATTTTGACTTTGAAACTTAATATTTCAAAAACTAATTCTTATAATAGATTTATTTAAACACAAAATGAAAGAAAAAGTTTTTGGCTTTTCAAAAACGTATCGCACAGCATTGTGAATGAAGCCGTTGATTTTAAATATTTTTTTTTTCCATTTTAAGTCAGTTTTTTCGAAAATTGCCCATCCCGGCTAAACGGAGGGGAATAGACCCCCTCCTCCCATACGATTTTTTTCTTGTCTCAACGCAACCTACACGCCCTAGCATTTTGTCGCATTGCTCATGACTCACCCTGTATATGTAATATTCATTTTCCCTATAACTTAGTTAATATTTCAAGCATGTGGACATAGAAAAACATGCTTAACATAACACAAAGATTTGTAATAAGCAAATCGTCTTATACTTATACTTATACTTATACTTATACTTATACTTACTCTGAATAATATAAACAATGCATTTCCACACTACCTACTGCAAATGTATTATGTCTGTCTCAAATCACTTTTTTTGTCCACTTGTTCATACAAAAAAAGAGACTTGGGAGTTTGGACCGAGGTTATGCTTCTCAAATATTAGACAATGTGTACATAGGCCGATAGGCGCCCGGAGGGTGGGGCAAGGGAACGGCTGTCCTCCTCTTCCTCTGAAAATTATACGTTAAATTAAAATTTTTAAAAATGTTTTACTATGGACTTTTGAAAGATACGACATGTTCCATGACAATGCCCTGCAAAAATACGTACTCGCCTTTTATATCTTTCATACTGTTTTGTTTATGTTCCAACAAAGAAAAAGTATGTTCGAAAAATACTTTCTTGTGACCGTCAAAATAAAGTAACGACTTTTGTATAAAAAAAAAGACCTTTTTAAAATGTGTTATTTTGGAATAATAAGCTCCTTTTTGATAAACTTTTTTACTATTGAAACAATTTCAAAAAGCAACATGACATTTGTGAAAAGTTGTTTGGCATTTTGCATACAATTACGCATTCAAAAATGCATTAGAATTTGAGAAATTTTGATGTTTTGTTTTTAAAAATAGAGTCCAAAATTAAAAATCGGCTCCTTTAGTTACTTCATATCGACCATTTCGGCCCTCATCCAGGAATTCGTTAAAAAAAATTGAATTAAATTAAATAAAACGGTTCTTGAATAACGCCGATGTCAATATTGTCCTCCCTTAGGAAAGCTCTCAGATTATCTCAGTTATGTACACTGATGTCGTTTTCAATTGGCAATCTGGAAGTAGAAAAAAGCATTCTGAATGCGTTCAATTGGGCAAAAGTGACAGTTATGATTCTAAAAAAAAGAGAATTTCTCTTCTGGATTTGAAATCAGAAGCAAAAACAGAATCACTCACACATTCAAAGATTTAATGTCACGCTTGATAATTGCTTTGTATATGAAAACTATAGTACTATCATGGCGAGTTTTTTTTAGGGTTGCAGAGGTCCTGGTGGTGGCGCTGCAAAATGTGAGGTGTAAAATTCGATTTGGGGAGTCTTTAAGCGTCGAAAATTGGTGGTAGGGGCAAGAGGAGACTATTTTTTGGATTATTGCATCCAAAAAATATCAATAACTATCATTTAAAACCTCCATAAGCTCTCCGCAAAAAAAAAGAGTAAGGGTTGCATAGGTAAATTAGATGTCGCCCCATTCGACTTCCACCATGATAGTACTATAGTTTTCATATACAAAGATAATTGTCATATTTTTTTTAAATTTACAACTGTGAAGTGATTGCTTGAAATACTAATACTCTCACACCAAACATCAAATTTTTCAGAATCGAAAAAAAATGTTCAATTGGGATTCCGAATCTAAAACCAATTCCAGATTGCCAATTGAAAACGACATTAGAGTGCTTCAGATTTATCTGGATGGGGATTTAGCCTCTGAAAACCGCGGATCAGCTCCTGTCTCCATGGCTTTATGCTCATGAGGGACAAACAAATGCGAGCCTTTGTTTGTCTAGGGATGTACATACTTACCTGGGATAAGCTTGAGCTTCAAGCCATCCCAGTCATTGTGAGCCTTAGCAATGCTTTCACTAAGGAAATCCCTGTACCCCCTCAGCATCTCGCCAGAATCGAAACTAGGGTAGGGGCCCCATTGTATATGGAATTGAATAGTACTATTATGAAGAGGAACGAACGACGTGACCTCTGGTGAGACGGACGGAAGCTTTTTCCAACCTGAAGTGGAGACGAGTGTAGACTTGAGAGTGGGTTAGTCACAAAGAGAAAGAATTATAAATATGAGTGTTTAGGAAATAACAGAAGATAGAGAACGATGCATAAAATTGGAAATGTAAATTTAAGGGAGTTGGAGGGAGTTAGGAATCTTGCTGATTTTTTATTCCTTGTCTGTTTTACAAAGGGGAAATACATGGATTTTTTTATATGTGGGTAGAGGAAAGAAGAAGACAATTCATGAACAAAAAACGGTTTGTTTTGAAAATTGTCAAGCCAAAGGCCAGTAAAGGTATCCTTTGTATATATAAATTATAGTACTATCATGGCGAGTTTTTTTAGGGTTGCGCGGACCCTTGTGGTAGCGCTGCAAAATTTGAGATGTAAAATTCGATTTAGGGAGTCTTTAAGCGTCGAAAATTGGTGGTAGGGGCAAGAGGAGACTATTTTTTGGATTATTGCATCCAAAAAATATCAATAACTATCATTTAAAACCTCCATAAGCTCTCCGCAAAAAAAAGAGTAAGGGTTGCATGCATACTTTAGATGTCGCCCCATTCGACTTCCACCATGATAGTAAGGGTATTCATGCAACGAGATAATTTTCCGTTTTGCAGAAAGATATAATTTTCCGCTTTACGTTTGCATGAGCACCCCATAAAAATTCTTGCATAAATGTGAGAAATAATCAGCTGTCACAACTAAACGTCACAAATTACTTCTCGAAACTTTATGAGGTTTATTTCTTCACTTTCTGCATCAATTTTGTGAGATAAAATTATCTGGTTTGCAGAATTTTTTTCCCATACAAATTTTGACAGCTCGTTTCTGCGGAGATAAAATTATCTGGTTTCTGCGTTTATCCGAGTTTTCCACCGTTTGCATGAATACCCCTAGTACTATAGTTTTCATATACAAAGAGGTATCTATGAAATGTAATGGGTTGCCACTTTAAGAGGATTTATTTATTTTTTCTTTTGCAATTGAAGTAAGTATGAAAGGAATTTATAATTATTTTATCAAATTTTTGGAAATTTCACGTAGATTTCCGAAGTTTTTTTTAACTTATTTTTGGTTAAACTTAAATGATATTGCAAAATTATTGAAAATCGACATACAATTTAAAGTTTATTTAAAACATTTCAAAAACCTACACTTCAACTTTCTAAGGGGCGAGTTATAGCGAACAGGAAAATGGATCAGGAAAATTTTTCTGATGGATTATTTAATAAGTTCTCGATCGATTTGAAACACATAAGCTGAAGTAATCGATGACAAATGACAATTTTAATGCACTATGTAAAAAAAAAAACTGATTGAACAAAGGTTTTTTGATAAAAATGCATTTATTTGTTTTCCTGATGAACTTGCATCAGGAAAATAAACAAATGCTTTTTTATCAAAAATCCTACGTTCAATAAATTTTTTTTTTACATAGTGCATTCAAATTGTCATTTGTCATCGATTACTTCAGCTTACGTGTTTCAAATCGATCGAGAACTTACTAAATAATCCATCAGAAAAATTTTCCTGATCCATTTTCCTGTTCGCTATAACTCGCCCCTAAATTATGCTATTGCTATGAAAAATTGAAGTAAACTTTAAATTTTTTTTCGGTTAGGTATTTAAAAATTCAAGTAACAATTTCAAATTACGTTAAGTTTTTAAAATCTTGAAAATTGAGTTATTGAAGATGTTTAAAATTCACGTTAATTTTTAAAATTATTAAATTCTGCTGAAAATTAACGTGAAATTATGAATTTACTTAAGAACTTTAAAAATTCACGTCAAAGTCTTAATTTACTTAAGAAACGTGAAAATCGCCGTGAAAATTTAAAATTATTAATTTCTTTTGAAAATTCCCGTGGTATTTAAAATTTGTTTAGGACTTGAAAATCCAAGAATTTTTAAAATTCCCGTAAAATATAAAAACAGTGAGCAATATAATGAAGTGTTTTTGAAAAATTGACGTGAAATTAATAAAATGTTCTAATTCTTTGGAAATACACCTAGAATAGTAAAATTAAGCAAGTTTTTTGAAAACTACGTGTTTATTAAAGTTCCGTGTTTTTTTTTGAAAATTCGAGTGAAAATTAAAAAATGATATAATTCTTTGAAAATCCATCACGTGAACATTTTTAAATTATTCAGAACATTTAAAGTTCACAATTAAAACTAGGTATGAACATTTTTTTAATGATTAAAGCTTTTGAAATTTCACGTGAAAATTTTGGAATTAAATATGTAGGTATACTTAATTTACTAAAGAACTTGTTAAAATTTTAAATTTCATTGAGAACTATGAAAATCCACGTGAAATTTTTAACTTCATTTGATTTACAAAAATTCACGTGAAAATTATTTAAACTTGAAAATTCAGGTGAAATTTTTCGATTTGCTTAAAATAGGTACTAAAATTCACTTGGTATCTCAAATTTACTTAAAAATTTTTAAAATTGACGTGATATTTTTTGTTTAAATTTTACTGCCGGAAATTCGTACAGAATCCTTTTTTTAACAGTAAAGTTCAAAACAAAAAAATTGTTGCTAAACTATCAATTCTGTTATTCTTTTAATTTTTCAAATATCTAGCCATTTCTTCAGATTTGAGAAATTAAAAGGATACCTAGCTATAAAAAAGGTACCTATAAAAAAGAAATAAAAAAAGATATCATAAAAATATGACTGTAAACAAATGACAAAAATCAAATACGTATTGTACAATTCTATCTATGTGCCTGGCTACACGGTGATTTTTCAATCGCCTAACCAGCCAGTTTAAAGTCAAGAGGGATGAGGAGTGAAAGGGGAAGTTGCTCACGAAGGGAACTGAATTTTCCGAGTGCGCAATACAGTTCTATTGCTAAATTGTTCACCTTTTTGACGTTTGTTTATTTTTTTCCGGGTTTTTGTCAATGACAATGTCAATTTTGTCATTCATTGGAATTTTAAAGGTGTAGATTAATGTGTTCAAAAAATATAATCAGAAGATGAGTTGAGATTTTTCAAGCTAATACATAAATAAACATGATTGGGCACAACACTGTGTAGCCACTGCACGTGATTTTTCAATCGATTGAAAAATCACCGTGTAGCCAGGCACTATCACTTGCAAGAAAAAAAAATATAAATATTTCTGTAAAACATGAAAATTCGCAACGTACATAGTTCACAAAAACCAAATACGTATAGTACAATTCTACCACTAGCAAGAAAAAAAAGTTTAAATTCATCTGTAATACATGAAAATTTGCAACATAGCTCTCAAATCTCACAAAATCAAATAAAATAGCTATACGAAGTTATTTGAAAATTGAAAATAATATAGCTATATATCTATACTTCTACATAAAGAGAGAAAAAGGTAACTTAAAATCGTGTTCCATAGCAGTACTATAAGATTCTATATAAGATTCTACTTCACAGCCTTCTCTCGGTTGATCAAAAGATTATTGTATTCATCAACAACCTTCAGATACTTTATTTTGTCTTCGGCGTCCCTCTCATGAATCAACCTTTTTCATTCCTGGCAATCTTAACAAGAATGTAGGAGTCCGTTTTGAAGCGATTCCTAAGAAGAACGCCTTCTGACGGCTTTTTGTTTTTACTTCCCCGAGTTGCACAATGACTAGTACTGCCTATGCTTCCCGTAGTTTTGGGTTGCTCATAAGTGCTGAAACTGCCGGCGCTAAATGAGCTCCCCTTTACAGTCTCCTGGCTCGAGGCCAAGAGTTCATCCTCCAAGTCGGTGGATGGTTCTACGTCTGTCTTGTCTAAACCATCCATTTTTATTTAGAAGTTCTAATGAAGGTTCACGAGTAGGTCGGAAAGAAAAGGTCAGCCCCGGCAGAGCCGATATACCGAGACGGACCCTTCCAAGGCATCCTAATGAGCTCGTTCGCGACTGGTTTACCTCCCAGCCTTCCATTCTTCGACACGGATTATGAAAAACGCTCATACCACCACTGAAAATTAGGGTCCTCGTATCTATGGTTAAATTGCATTGCCGAGGGTTGCTACTATTGAGGAGTAGGAAACCTCTGCAATTCAACCTGAAATTATCTGATGCCCATCTTAACAACCCACAAGATAACTGTGGTGATCATTACCGCCCGGCAACCACTAGGAGAGTTTGAAACGAGTGTTTTTGCAGAGCAATTTTAATCTACTTTAGTATTGCATTTTTTAAAGTCTCAATCAATTTACTGGCCCTTGTGATTCCAATACTATTTTTTTTTTTATTTTTACTTCAAGCATTTAATTCTCAATCGATTTGAAGTCGCTTTTAACAGTAGTACAAAAATTCCAATCATTTGGTTACAATCTTTATGAAGTATTACAATCTTGAAGACTTTTGATGGCAATCCAATTATGTATTGCAATCATGAAGACCATTATAGATGCATAGTTTTAGCATTTTTCATGGAGAATATTGTTATTTATTCAATAGCCCAACCTCTGGTGAAATCGTAATATAAGAATACATACATACATACCTCTGTTCAGTTAATACTACGTTTTCACCAGAGGTTGATCTCGTTGAGATTTAGTGGTGTTTGTGTTTCCACCACATTAAAAAGATTTAAATTAGATAGTTTTCTTGGAAATGCATAATTTCAAACGGCTAGAAATAAATACTAACTTTTTTTTTCATGAAATCAATAAGTATTGTCTTTTTTGTTTGTAAAACAAACCTTAAATAATTCATGTTATTTAATAATTAAGTTAATAAAAAATTAAATAAGGAAATTTTGTAATTTTTTTCTTATAATTGTTAAGATATGTAGATACATTATTCTTAGTTCATAAATATAAACAAAATAATACTTAAACTAGACTTGAGACATTTGCCATGTAATAAGTAACATCTCCAACTTCTGTTTGAACATGCCCCCTGGGATAAATAAGGCCATGTGGTGGTGACTGCATTCCTCCGTAATCTGTGTGTCCTGAGAGACTGGGGCTTGGACGGTGTGATTCACTGCCTCCTCCATAGATCCGAGTACTAAAACCTGAATCATTACTGACATCACGTTCCACTATGTGCTGGTGATTATGATCTATGGAATTCATCAAAGCAGCAGTTGATGGTTGTTGAATCAAAATATTTGCATTTTGCACTTGGTTGCAGTTCTTAATGTTAACCGGAATAGTGGCTAGCTCATAATCCGGAGAACTGCTATTTGGTGGCATGAATTTTCTATTGGAGAGCAGACGCTCTGCAACTGGTGGGCGCAAAGGTTGTGGCGGAGTGTGTACCATCAGGGGTGGCATGTTGTTGCAAGGCGATGGGTATGAATGATTCACAAGAGAAGAATTTTGCTGCTGTTCCTGCTGTTGCTGGAGATTCATTGGTATTTGCCTTTCACTGGGGGGCATGCGATTCCACGTTTGGTGCTGATTTTGCTGTTGCTGATTCTGGATATGTTTTTGGTGATGATAAAAGTTATTAGGAAAAGTTATGGGTGGCTGCTGAATTTGTTGTTCTGACTGATTAGAAAAACGATGTGTCTGAACATTAGGTCGACCCCTATTGGGTAACTCATGGAAATATGCATCTTTGGGAATAAAGCGGTAAGGATAGCTGTTGTTGGAAACAAGTGTCGAGTATAAACTCAATGTCGAATTTGTTTGGACCATGTTGTTGGCAGATCCTACTATGCTATTGTTGGGTGAGTTCATTTGTGGTTGGCTATAAGAAGTATAGGCACCCATTTGCATCTGATTATTCTCCAACTGATTTGCTTCATTTTGGTCGTTTTGCTCATCTTCACTGCTCTCAGACAAATCATTATCGGTGGTCTTTACTGCAACCGAACTGCTAAGCTTGCCTTGTAATCGAGCAACAAGCTCCTGAACCTTGTTTCGCTTTAAGATCGATGGCTTTTTTAGAGTTTTTATCTCACTGTTTTTTATTTCTACCTTTTTAATAGTTCCATTGACTCTTTCAGATGAGTCTTCTAGATCTTTGTTTGAATTTTTTATTGCTTTACGACGCCAATCTTTGGATTGATTTGAAGTCGGTTCCACGCAAGGTTTTAATTTATTCAACTCGGCATAAGTAGGAATTTCATACGGCTTTTCACATAACTCGGATATGCTTTTCATCGATGTCATTGTCACCTTATTCTCAGCTTTGACACTATTGCTTGGAGAATCCCCTACACCATCTTCAAAGCAGGTATTTTGAAAAAATCCGTTCACATTGAGAAGTGTTTGCTCGTCTTTGTAGTTGAGTTTATCTTCATGGGTATTCTCCATTTCGTTGAGGGTCTCTGATTCGATAAGTTCCTTTACCATTTGATGGTCCTTTCGAATGGCGGTAATGACGTCATGCAGCATATTTTCGTTGCTGTGGATTTGTGAAAACGACTGATACTTTTCTTGAAGTGGAAAATTCGTCGATTGCTGTGAATGCATTGTTGTGAGGTATGATACATAGTCGTTTGTTGCCTCACTGAGACCTGCAACCGCCTGTTCATTTCGTTTCAAATTATCTTCTTCTAAAGGTAAAACAGTTATCTGATTTAGATCTTCATCTGCTGTTTTTTCAAGTGACACCTGCTGTAGCTGTTCAATAATATCGTTTCCCATAGACAATACGTTTTGTGCTCTTCGTTCTCTCCGTTTAACGGTTGGCTCTGCAAACACAAGAAGTTCCTCCTTTCTTTTTTTACTTGCTTCCTTCTCCATCTCTAAGATTTCATTGGTTTTTGCCAGAAGTTCTTCTAGACGCTCGGAGACATTGAAATAGTCTGTTTCCAAGCGACCCCACCTTTCTTCATCCCTACCTGTTCGACCCAAGCTTGTCACAGAAATGTGCCCATCATCACTAAGCTCTGCTTCCCGATGAACTGTAACCTGTGCTTCTTCAAGCGCATCAAAACTTTTCGAGTTTTGAATCTTACTGCCATGTATGCTTTCCTCATCAAGAAACTCAAGACTTTTGCATCTACTAAGAGTATGAGTCTTTTTTCGTGGCCGAGACTGATGACCAGCTGTTGTAACACGACAAGGTTCACCACGCTTCAACCAGTGTTCCAAGTGCAGCCGCCTACTTTCACAACGGATGCGATCAGCAATCATCGAACGCGTTAAATGCTCAATTTGGTCATCAGTCCGAATAGCCAGAGCTTGAACTTTACTATCTAGCCTCTCAGTTGCCTTAAAAACATACTTCCGCAGACTCTTACGATTTTTGTTGATTTTGTCTTCGATGTGTCTAAAGAATGGTCCACAGTAGCAATTGTTTCCAACACCAACTGGACCCTTACATATATTGCCAGCCAAGTCAAGGAAGTATTGTTCACCTTTTTTCAAAGGTTCCTTTGGTAATGTATCAAGTTTTGGTGAGGGGAAAGAACTAGGATCAGGAAAGTAATGGCAGCCATATGGCGACCAACTGACCGGGTTGGCTACTCCATCCACGTGATCACTTTTTGATTGTTTTTTTCGGTGGCCTGAATGTCTATCTCCACCGCTTCCACTTGACTTATCTTTGTCTCTGCGGGGTCTTTTAGGATTATCCAGGATGTTAAGGATTTCATTGTAGTTTTTTCGGGTTGAAATATCACGGGGTGTTTCTTCCTGGGAATTCTGTAGAGTGGTGTTGCTGCCAGCTTCTAATAGGATTCTAGTCAGCTTTCTTCGTCCCATCGCACATGCGATATGAAGCGGGGTATCGCCATTCAGATTCGCTTTGTTTGAGTCACAATTGGCAGATAACAGAATACGTGTTGCTCCAGCATGCCCATATCGACAAGCTGTGTGCAGAGCGGTGTCTCCATACTAAAAAAATAGATAATATTTAAATACTAATTTAACAAATACTGTGCACTATTATACTCACATTATTTTGAATGTCAGGATCACCTCCAGCCAATAGGATTTCTCTACAACTCTGATTATGACCGTTTTGTGCAGCTAAATGTAGTGCCGAGAAACCACCATCGTTTTTTATACCTAACAGAGCACTATGCAAAGCACCTCGAGTTTCTTGAAGGACACCCTTAAGTTTTTTATCCTTTTGATCTTTCTTTGGATTTGGAGGCGCACATAAAATGTTGACACATCGACTAAAGCCACGCCATGCAGCCTCGTGAAGCGGAGTGTTTCCGTGCTTTGATTCTTTGGCAGTGCGATCGGTATTTGCAATAAGAAGTGCTTGAAGCCTTTTATCATCTCCAATGGCAGCCGCTTCATGAAGAGAAGTCCAATTTGCGTCTTCCTGCTAGAAAAAAAATATAAACACTTTCAAAATCTTTAAATTTGGTTAGATTAAAGTTGCTAATTAAAAAGACCATATTTCAAAAACTTGACTTTTATAATTACAATTTATTTTTACTATACCTACAAAATTTACACTTCGAAAAATGCGAAATTGCTCAAATTGTATAGATTGTACGAAATAGTTTTTCAATATTTTTGTGTAGAATTGCGTAGCTACAAACAAACTTAACGTTTTGATCCTCTCTGTTGAAATTTCAGTTCTGGTAAGAATGAATAAGTTGACTGTACGCCAAGGTCAATTTTCTTGTCTCTGATTGGCTGTCAAAAACTAAGTGCATTTTTTTTTAGCAAGAATACTATAAAATTTCCTTTGCCTTGAACCTAGCCTCTCGGTCGTCTGAATTTACCCAAATTATGGATCTTTTTTAAGAATGTTTAAGATATAAAAGTAAAGTTCTAGCATTATTTAGCTTTGTTAAAATCACACATTATGTACATAACTATACCCAAAAGTCATAGCTCCTTTATAAAAACTGTCACATGATTTTAGTTTAACTTTTCAATTGATCGTTTTCATCTATTGGAAAACCTTCTGAAAATCTCTTTTTAGAAGCTCAAGATGTGTGTATGGTTATATGTGATAGAACCACACATAACAATAAAACAATGTCGATAGTTGAAGAAATTGTCAAAAAATTTTACTATAACTTGCCATTATAGTGTTGTCAGTTATCGTAAAATCTTGTGTCATTTTTTCTTAGAAGCTGCAACATCTGTGTATGGTCATCTTTGTTTAAATTTTATCGGAGTTTTGCAATTTTTAAATAGTTTTTCTGAACTAACAAACTATCAGACAAATTTCAAATCGATTCTTCCTCTTATTCTCCTTTTTTAATTTGTAATAAGTCAACTAAAGTTTCATTTAATTTTTTACTTTAAAGTTAAATAATTCCGTATTGGAGGTTAGCATGAAACATAATTGCAAAGTGATATAAATAGCGCGGATTGAATCACATTCACATATTATTTTTTAATATTTTTTATAGGACTTATATTTTCAGAGTTATAAAGAGCATTGAAGTACACTTTTTGTGATATATTTTTTCATAATATTAACCGTCAGTGAGAAGTTTGTAAAAAACAGAAAAATTTAAACTTATAAGTGTTTTAACTCTGAAATTTGAGAGCAGGTACGAATGGGCGTTTAGTAGCGTTTGAACTATGTATAACGCAAACGGGTCCCTGTTTCTGAATTGTTCGGATCCTTCCCAAGTAATATCGACCATACCGTCTCCCGTTTACAGTTTAATAAAAATTTCCAAGTGACTATCCCTTCGAGATCCGAGTGGGAAAACGGTACACTCTTGGACAATGAATCGATTCATTTTTACACCGATGGTTCAAAAACTGATGACGGGGTCGGTGGGGGCGTGTACTCTGACAGACTTAACTTAAGTCTATCTTTTCGACTTCCTGATCATTGTAGCGTATTCCAGGCGGAACTCATGGCGATTAAAGAAGCTTTATCTTGGCTGAAGGAAAACGTGATATCAATAAAAGATATCCGCATCTTTTCGGATAGCCAAGCTGCTATCAAATCCTTGGAATCTGTCTCCTCGAACTCTAAAACAGTCCTAAATTGCCGTTCATCTCTCATGGAGATGGCGCAGCAATTCAATATTCACCTTTATTGGGTGCCGGGACAAGGGACATACCAGGCAACTGTAAAGCTGATGAACTCGCCAAGAGTGGAACTAAAATACCTCTCTCAGCACACAGAGCTGACATAGGAATACCCATCGCTACATGCAAACTCATGCTAACGCAATATGTTAAAGAGAGTACAAACCTTAGGTGGAATGACATCACTACCTGTGTGGCTACAAAATTAATGTGGCCAAAATTAGATAGGAAGAAAACCAGAGGTTTAATATCCTTAAACAGACTGCATATTAGCTCCATTGTAGGTGTCATTACTGGACACTGTCTTATAGGTAGACATGCAACGCGCCTTGGCGTGCATGCTAATGACTTCTGCAGAAGTTGCATGGATGAGGAGGAAACAATTCCATACCTTCTCTGTACATGCCCAGCTCTGTCCCATAGACGAAGACTCCAATTAGGAGAATTCTTTTATAACGATCCCAGTGATCTAGCAAATACTAAAATTAGTAGCATCGCACGCTTCGTAAAAAGCTCAAAATGGTTTAACGAGTAAAGGAGGATATCTTACTGATCCTTGTGGTATCACAATGGACCATTCTTACTGGTCTAAGTGGGTCAGTCCTGCTGACCGCCACTGTAACCTAACCTAACCTATGCTAATACAACGTATCTACATAATATAAATCACTTTCATACAACTATTTCCGAAACGACCCCGGATTCAAAGCTCGTAGTATACATGTGACACATTTGTTCTACATGAATAAGTAGTTTTTAGTGCTGAATCAAATACAACCAAAATCTGGTCGATAAGGCTACCGCAAAAGGTTTCAACATGAAAAAAGTAATGGTACTGTTTTTTACTTTAGAATACAACGAGGAGCCAAGAAATTGTTCTTAATCAAATCACAATTTGTCTAATTAATATATTTATAGCGAATGAATAGTTGTCGACGAGAGTATAGGTATTCCCAATTTCAATAGGCTATAAAAGAAAGAAAATAACTTGTTTAAATTTTGTAGAATACTTATTATTTTCTCCAAGAGATTTGATTGTTTGAATCGAAAAAGAAAGATTTCTTATGTAATCTAAGTTAGGTCAACAATTATTGCATAGTTCGGGAAAAACAAACAAGATAACAAAGAAGAATATGCAATTACTTTAACCCTGCAGGGCACACGTGGGGCCTGACAGGCCCAAGTGAAAATTAAAATACTTATAAAATTGGAACCGTCTTTGGATATAAAATAATCTTTCATCTACCTTCCTACAACGTCGATATGTACCCTCGAACACAAAAATAATAATTTCAGTTTCCTCAATAATTTCTACATTTGCTCATAAAATTGTGTTTACGGGCCTATCAGGCCCCACGTGTGCAATGGTGAGGACTATAAAATGTTTTAAAATCATAGGGTATCTACATACTACAAGTGTTTGTCACATTTAAACAAATAAAAGAATTAAGAATTATAAATTTGCAAAATAATAATATAAACGATAAATTTGAATCTAGATATTAATTTAACTTGAAAGGCCTGAGTCTTTCAGAAAACGGAAGTGAAGCTAGTTTGGTGAGAAGTCGCAAATAATAGCCAGTTTGTGTTTTAATAGTCGCAACTCTAGTAAGTTGTCCTTCCCTTGGTGCACAGCCTTGATTCGTCCGAGTATCCACTTAAATGGGGGGAGATTTGGATTCTTTAGCATGACCACATCATTAATTTCGATATTTGGTTTCGTGTTTTGCCATTTTGGACGTTGTTTCAAGGAGTATTCTGCATTCTATCGTTTCCAAAAACCTTGAGTCAGAGTCTGTAAGAGAAACCAATTAGAAATAGGACAAACATTTTTTTTTACACATATCGGAACGGAACACAGAAGTATATGGTTGACCAATTAAAAAGTGAGCAGAACTAAGAGCAATAGGATCCATATCAGACGTTGGCCACATAGGCCGAGAGTAAAGCAGTGCTTCGATTTGAGTAAGAAGAGTATACATCTCTTCAAATGTGAGCCTATGGTCCTTAGTTACTATTTTACGGTGAACAGATTTCACCCCCGCCTCTCACAATCCTCCAAAGTGAGGTGCCGAAGGGGGAGTAAACTTCCACGCAATTTGATCAGTTGACAGGTGGTCGATGACAATATCGATGTGTTGTTGACTCATGAGAAGCTGGAACATTTGGTCGACGTTTCTTTTTGCACCATGAAAATTAGTGTCGTTGTCGCTGAAGATTTCAGCGCGCTTACCGCGGCGGGAAACGAAACGAGCTAGGAACGCGGACGAGGAGAGGTCACTAACCAACTCCAAGTGGACAGCTTTCGTTTAAATGCACACAAATAAAGCAATATATCCTTTTACGAATTTGGGATTTCGTCCTCTGGATACACGCAACGTTATTGGACCAGCATAATCCACTCCGACCTTATTGAACGGACGCGAATACAAAACACGTTTAGCAGGTAAATTACCCATAAGCTGGACCGATGTAGTCTTTTTGTAACGAAAACAATCGATACATTTGAACACGACATCTCGAAGAAGATTTCGACAACCGACGATATAATATTCTTGTCTTAATATTGCGAGCATTTGAGAGACACCTGCATGCTAATACCGATTTTGTATAGATATGGACCACTATAAGTCTTGTGATTGTAGACGATTTGTCAATTATGAACGGATGTTTGGAAGAATACGAAACGATTCTTGAATTCGACCACCGACGCGAAGAACTCCTTCATTGTCTATAAAGGGATTAAGAGATAAAAAGCTTGCTACCTCGTTTAAGTTCTTTTCCGGACCGAATATTTTCCATTTCCGATAAGAAACTTTGAGATAGATTCAATTTATTTAAATAAAATTTTGCTATCGTAATTTCATCACTTGTAACTGAAGTAATGTTAAGAGTTCGAATATCGATAGGTTTTCTAATGTTACCGTCAGTTTTTATACGCGAATTGGAAACGAAACGAAGGACAAATGCCAGCACACGAATGGTTTTGAGATACCCAGAAGAGTTTTCAAGCAACTTGTCGATAAGATATGTAGATTTGCACGTAGAAACGAAAACATGAGCTAGCTTGGATCGTCTCTCTTCCAGGTCTTCAGTGTGGACGCTCTGGAGAGAATGACTAGAAGATGGCCATTTGTCTGGTTCAAGTTTCATCCAATGTGTTCCGTTCCACCATAACTCATTTTGTAGCAAATGAGAAGGTAAAATACCACCAGATGCGCAGTCAGCTGAAATCGCACATAACGCCATGTTTCCCTAGGCATCGATGACAAAATTACTGAAGTACGATTTGAATTAAAGACTGACCACCTTTTGGGCAACGCACAAAGCCAATGGAGGACTTTTGCTGAGTCCGTCCATGAAAAAACTTGCATGTCTTTGATTTGTAAAGACGATTTAGGTTTGTTTACTAGTTTAGTTAGCAAAACTGCTGCACAAAGCCCTAGACGAGGAAGAGATATTACTTTAATAGGAGCTACTCGGCTTTTGGCGGCAACGATATTTGTGGTAACATTACCAGCTACCTCTTTAATCCTGCAGTAAACGACATCAGCGTAAGCGTCAAGAGATGCATCACAAAATGCATGAAACTGGATGCATGATTTATGCATAAAGCAGGAGGAATACTCAAATTTTCAAATGCAGGAAGCCCCTGACGAATAGAACACCATTAGCTGGAATGTTCCTGTAAAATTACATCATCCCAAATATATTTACTTCGCCAGAATTCTTGAAAGAGAATCTTAACGCCAACTATGACAGGTGCTAGAAAACCTATAGGATCGAATATTTTCGATGAATCAGACAGAATACGACGCTTAGTGAAAGATGAAGAGTCGTTCAAGTTGACCTTATAGGAAAAAGAATACTTCACTCTTCAAAATCTTTAGGAGATAAGGGCCAGCAATTTGTGGTTCATTTTCTGAGATTGAATCCACCCGATTTTAGAAGATCGACAAGTTCTAAGCGCAAAGATGTTACTTCTTCTATTGAATCTGCACCAGTCATCACATCGTCCATATAAAAATCATTAAGGAGAATGTCGGCAGCACGAGGATATTTTTACTTTGAATCGGACGCTAGTTAATAAAGACTACGCACCGCTAAAAAAGGTGCACAAGCTGTACCGTAGGTAACAGTTGAAAGCCGAAAGTGTTTAAGAGGAAGTTCACTGGATTCTCTCCAAAGTAGGTATACGTTGAAAATCGGTGTGATCTTCCGATATATTAATTTGGCGATACATTTTTTTAATATCACCGGAAATAGTATACTTATGAAGACGAAAACGAAGACAAATAGAAAAAAGATCGCGTTGATGTGTTTGGATAATGAGAAGAGATTCATTAAGAGAAGGATTACCTCCTGACTTGGCGGATCCGTCGAATACCACCCTAACCTTCGTGGTGCTGCTGTCGTTTTTTACAACAGCATGATGTGGCAAGTAAAAACTCTTTGACGATAAACGTGGAATGTCGATAGGCTGAATTTCCAGCATATGTCCTAACTCTATATATTCTCTCATAGATTGTATGTAGCTATTTCTTAAAGTCGGATCAGATTCCATCCGCCTTTCCAAAGAGTGAAAACGATTATTAGCGACGTTGAAGCTATTTCCGTAATCAGTTTCTTGGTCTTATTTAAACGGCAACTGTACCGAATATCTTCCATCAGGTAAACGCGAATGAGTTTTTACGAAGAGATCTTCAGCACGTTGGTCTTCAGTGGATAGAGTTGGCTCTACATGAACTTCTTCAAGGCGCCGAAGCCTCTCCAATTCAAAGGATTGACTCGTGTCCAGCTGAGTAAGGAAAAAATTTAAGCCATCCTCAATACGAGAGGTAAATGAACCCATGAAACCAAATATGGTAGGAATTAAATCTGGCAACCCTTGTTTACCCTGCACAGCTGAGCCACTGAATATGCTGAAAACCTTATCAGCTCCAACAAGAACGTCAATGTTGCCTGGTACGTTAAAATTAGGGTCTGGGAGCGAGTATGATGCGAATGTTTTATTATCAGAAATTTGATGGAAGTTAAATTTGAGATAACATGGCATTGTATCTCAATCGAAGCTTGCGAATGACGAGATAAAAGTTGAAGTTTAACAGCTCCATTTGTTATACCTGCTGAAGTGGATCCAACACCTAATACCGTAATGCGTGCTTTCTTCCTTACAAGACCTAACCTCTGAACAGTGTGTTCTGTAATAAACTAATAAAGGATACCTGGGATCCTGAATCAAGCAACAGTCGAATGTTTTGAAACTCTCCTTGATTGTTGAACAAGTCCAATAGCAGTAGGCAATATGGTTTGAGAAACCTGATTTAAATGCGACCTTTTGCATACAAGGAAGAGCAAAGCGAGAGAGAAGAATTTGTTGCTTTTGGTTGGTTAGAAGAAGACAATGAATTATTGTTAACAGTATCTGAGGATTTTGACAACGAAGGTGAAGAAGACGACGACGGCGACGTTGACGACGATAGCGATGCTGACGAAGACGGTAAGTGAACTAGAGAATTATGACGTGTGTGACATGTTTTACAGCGTCTATTCAATTTGCATCTATTAGATGAATGACCTGATCGAAGGCAATTAAAGCACAAGGCTTTCTCTTTGACAAAACTACGGCGACTACAGCAAGACCTAGAAATTGTTTGCAGTTGGCGCTCTTCCTTGCAAAGAGGACATTCCAAATGTGATTTAGTCTCAACTACATAAATACGAATACCCGGCTAAACTCTACCTCTATTTTGTACCGAACTCGAACAAAACGAAACTGATTCTAGACAAACGCACCGATCCTGAAGAAAGTCTAAAAGATCACTAACGGTGGAGTCTGATTTCGAACCTATCTTCTCAGCCAAGGCTTACTTTAACTCTGGTTCCAATTTAGAAAGAAGGAAATATATGAGCCAAGGATCTCTATCATTTGAGTTTAATTGCATTCAATCCACGAATAACTTCATCGGCACAGTCGTCGGTTAATTTTCGAAGAAGATTTACGTTTGTGAAACTAATCGAAGGGAGCGATAAGAATGTCTGTATAAAAGACTGAATGATCAGATGTGGACGATCATATCGTTGTTCCAATTTTTCCCAGGCCTCGAAATAATTAACTTCATTAATTAACTGCGATACCATTTAGAAGATTGCTCGCATTTCCACTTAAAAATGATTTTAGCAGGTAAAATTAATGCGTAGGTGTAAGCGAGGGATTAGAATCCACCGAATCAGTAAACATGTCTTTGAAAGTTGGCCAATCTTTGTAGTCATCACTCGAAAAGATTGGAATCGATATTTTCGGTAATTTAATCGAGGTAGGTTTTGTCGAACTCGCATTTAACTGTTTGAGAAACGTGGCTTGCTGACTTGCTAAGGTTTCAGCTAGCGAATGGTTCGACGAGAGTAGGTATTCCCAATTTCAATAGGCTATAAAAGAAAGAAAATAACTTGGCTAAATTTTGTAGAATACTTATATTCTGCCGGGTCCGTCGCGTAAAGATACGCGAAGTTCTAAACCTTCGAGGAAGGCCTATAATCAAAGGCGCTATGCAGCGAGGATCCTGAAGACCTCTGGTTTAACACGGGGGTCCAGGGTGAATCGGAGCAGCACGCCAGAGTGAAGTGGGCGAAAAGCATTATGGCGAATGCTAAAACCGGTGACGGCTTAACGTCGGAACGCGAACGGTCCTTGGAGGAGAATGCCTTGTGTGCTTAACACCAGCACACCTTCAGTGACGTTCTCAAAAATAAAATCGTGGTTGCGGTTATTGACAGGAGCGACATTGATGGCACGATATCCCCGGAGCGTTGGCAGGTGGTGAAAAGGAAACTCCTGATTGACTTCCTGTCATGACGGAGAATCCCGGACCACCACCTATCACTAGCGATGGGGGCTATCCCCGGAGCACGATATCCCCGGAGCGTTGGCAGTTGGTGAAAAGTAAACTCCTAATTGACTTCCTGTCATGACGGAGAATCCCGGACCACCACCTATCACTAGCGATCTTGTCCTCTTCACCAGGAAACATGAAATTCCGCACATTGACCCTCCTTCTATTAAAGGCATACCACATATTTTTACTGACAAAGCCAAATATTTGGGCCTAATTTTGAACAAAAAGCTAAGTTGGAAACCTAATGTTCAAGAAAGAGTTAAAAAAGCCACAGTGGCGCTCTTCTCATACAAAAAAGCCATAGGTAACAAATGGGGTTTTCAACCTCGCATAACGCATTGGTTATTATACATCTCGGTTATTAGACCGATTCTCACATATGGTATGTCTGTTTGGTGGACTGCTTTGGACAAAGCCATAAATCGTGACATCTTAAACAAGGTCCAGCGATCAGCAAGTTTGTGTATTAGTGGATCATTCCGCACAACTCCCTCCGCTGTCCTTGAAGTGTTACTCCATCTGACACCCTTACATAGATATATTCTGTAAACATACAGCTGCGAGTACTGCCATCCTTTTTAAAGCTTCCTCACAGTGGACCAATAATGAAATTGGCTACTCGGTCATTCCGAACTTACTAGGAACAATTCCCAGGTACATCGACTACTCCATTCCGCAACTTCAGTTTAGTAGAATTTTGAGGTTTCAATACCCTCTAGATCAGTCTGGGAGGATTTGTCATTCCTTGAGGATGATTGCGTTAACTTTTATACCGATGGATCAAAAACTAAGGATGGGGTGGGGTGTGGGGTGTACTCTGACAAGCTTAAATTAAGCCTATCCCTCCGTCCTCCCAATCGTTGTAGCGTGTTCCAGGCGGAAATTCTAGCGATAAAACAAGTCTGTCTTGGCTTAAAGAAAACGTGATTTCTCTGACAGCCAAGCTGCCATTAAATCTCTTGATTCTGTCTCCAGTAACTCACTGACAGCCCTCAACTGCCAATCATCTCTCGCGGAGATGGTGCAACAGTTTAACATTTACCTATGTTGGGTGCCGGGCCACAGAAATATTAAAGGCAAATGCAAGGCTGATGAACTCGCTAGAAATGGAACCATCCTACCAATCGCACCATGTATGGCAAATATTGGTATACCTCACGCTACATGTAAGCTGATGCTGGTGCAAGATGCCATTAGGTTAACAAACCTTAGGTGGAACACCATCACCACTTGTGTGGCGACAAGGCAGATCTGGCCATTGGTAAATCCGAGTCGATCTAAATGCTTGTTGTCCCTGAGTAGATCGCATATTGGATCCGTAATTAATGTCATTACAGAACACTGTCTAATTGGGAAGCACGCAGCAAGGCTGGGTGTTTTTTCCAATGACTTTTGCAGAAGCTGCATGGATGAGGAGGAGGAAGAAACAACTACTCATCTTCTCTGTACATGCCCTGCTCTATCCCAAAGACGTAGGGTTCATTTGGGAGAATACTTTTTCAACGACCCTAGCGATCTTGCTAACAAAAACGTTAACAATCTCTCACGCTTCATAAGAAGCTCCAAATGGTTCAACGAGTAGAGAGGGAAAAATCTCTAGATTCATGTGGTATCACAATGGGTCAATCCTGGCTTATTATAAAATGTTATAAAATCATGGGGTATCTACATACTACAAGTGTTTGTCACATTTACATAAATAAAAAAATTAAGAATTATAAATTTGCAAAATAATAATATAAACGATAAATTTGAGTTTAGATATTAATTTAACTTGAATATACAAAAAAAACCATGTTGAGTATTAAACAGGTACCTTTATGAAACTATCAAGAGTTCATTTTCTATCAAAATTAATACTCAAAAGAAGCCAACGAAGTTTGTATCTATTGTTAAGAGGTTTTGTTTTTTGGTATGAAATATAACCTAAGAATTAAAATTAAAAACTTTGCTATTCTTGTACCGATGACAATGCTCATAACTTTTGATAGATAAGTACCTACATCTTCTAAAACTTAAATTAGGGGTACCTACAAATTTCAAACTTTTTTCACCCACTTCTGTAAAATGTTATCTTTTAAATATTCACAAATATATACATATTGCTTGATTGTGTGATAATAATCCAACACTATCCTTTAAAAAGAACATATGTATTTGATTCTTTGTTCTCTTTTCATATCCTGTGACACAGTTTTAACAATTTTGGTAAAGGTATCTTTTTTCCAAAGTTTTTTTTGGCAAAATGTCGAGAATTACCCAAACCCCCCAAAAACATTTTTATATGTGTACTTCTGATTATATTGGTTTGTATGACAAATGAACCATTAATGCCAAGTTTCATAAAAGGGCCATCATCAGTTGGTTTTTGGCAATTATTTACCTTTTAAACTGGTAATATCACAGAATAAGAAATAGAGGAAGAGCGATGACGGTTTTGACACATACATAATATACAAGTTCCTACTTGAGTGAAGCAATAAAAAAAATCCGTGCTGCGGCTATCATTTTGCCTTGCTGAGAGTGAGTGTTGTGAAATTTTAAAATTTTGAAAAAAGTGAAAAACATACTATAAAACTAAAAAAGTGAAATAGAAACTAATTAGAGTTAAAAATTGAAACATTTTATTAATAAAATGTAAATCAACATGAGGTGCTGCGTTAAAACGTATTAAAAACCTATACATAATATAACGAGAAAAACAGTAGTTTTCATTTCAAAGGTAAGTTCTGACTCATATTCCTCAAAAAGTAACGAAGTGATGTTATTTATCATAGAATACTTTTTAATTGATATTTCATGGTGTTTTTTTTAAATAAAAATATACTTTAATCATGTCATTTATCCGAGGCACTGCTGTCAAATTAGAAATTCTAGTACAGGGACGGATTATTTTTTGTTGGTGATAGCAAGGCGCTAAGAAACGTTGAGTGCCCGTACTGCAAAGTTATTTTTCTACGTTTTAGTTTTGGATATAAACTATGATTTTTCAATAGAAAATATTTTTAAATTTTTTCTGTGGCTGTCCCTGTCTATCGTGTTGGTTTTGTATCTTCGTCGAGAAGTGTTTATGATGATTTTGTTTCAATAAAAAATGTTCAAAGAAATCCTTAAGTTGGAAATCAAGAATACATAGGTCACTTCCATGAATGTAAATTCTTTATAAATACTGCTCCAGGAAAAAAAAAGATTACTTTTTCCTTCTACAATACTATTTTTATCTGAACATTTTGTAGAATCTCAGTAAACAAAGATTTGAAAATTTTCTTAATGTAAAGGCGAATAAATGTTCCTGTCGTATACAAATAATTTTTTTTTAAAGAACTAGTTAACTTGAAAAAAAAGAGCTGAATTTATTGTTTTTTTTTTTTTATTAAAAGTGTAGAAAGTAAGTATGTACATAGGTACCTAATAAATAACCAGTATCCATGAAATTTTTTACATATGTACCTATAAAATTAAAGAGATTGCTATAGAAATAACCACCTTGAAACCACAAACAATAACAATATTTAAAAAAAGTAATTTAATTTTTATTCTCAATACCTACATATTTACAAACAAAACAAAAGTTAAAAATAATATTGAAATTTGAGCTTTAAGGAACTTGCATACTGACACTGAGATCACCAATTAACTCCAAAACGCTTGCGGATTCAAGGTTCACGAGGAGTCAGTTAAAGGAAAAAATACTAAAAACTATTACCCGTTACAACTCGAAAATTTCCACTTCTTCTGAGGCGGTTATTGTTAGACACCCTATGTATTGATATTTTCTTAGCACAAAAGTAAAATTGTTAATCACTTTCAATGAATAGCCAAAACTGGCGCGTAAGTTAAAGTAAAGTTTGTAAATCTGTCACTTTTTGTGAAAACTCATTACCATTATTTATAGGTGTAAGACTCAAGGCTTTTCCATAAGAAAACATTCATATTACCTCAGTTTACTAATGACTTTTATTAATTTTCTCTCAAATAGGTACATCATTCGCTATCTTCACTTCCAAAATTGCGAACATTGTATTATTTATCTTTACTACTAGCTACCTAACAAGAGCGAATAGATACTTCATTTTAATTCTTTCAAGCAGAAACAACATACCTACACGCGTACCATACATCTTTTTTTCAATGTCTTCCTAGTTGAACGAACTTCTTTGATGTTCACCTTTTTCCCTGGTTGCCATCAACTAGACCAGCAGAAACTTCGGTAGTCATAGTCAGTATAGTAACATTGAAAATTGAATCAGTTATTCTGGTTTCCCTGTTCGAGCACAACAAAATACAAACAATCTCACTCTGACTCTTCAGATATGTATTAACAAATACCTATGAGATGTTTGGATGGAACATCTGGTGAAGATAATTTTGCTTTACAGAATGACGGAAAGTAAGAAATAAGAACTTATGTACATACGTCGTAGGTACTACATAATGTAAAAATTCGTATAAAGGGTAATTCTATTATAAGGCAACCTAGAGCCTACCTACCTATCTGGTATCCATGGCGGGTTTCATTTAAGCCAACTTGCACATAGAGACCCGGAAACTCCGTTTGACACAATTTTTATTTGAATAAATTACAACTACTTAGCCCAATTTGGAGGCAATAAACAAGTTTTTTATTAATGTTATATAATGTTGTTTACATATTTCGCATTGCGCTCACAACTTCCTAATGTGGTGATGGAAATTTTGGGAAAATTAATAAAGATACATAATTGTATCTAGTAGGTTTACTTTTACACATACTCGTAAATGTACTGTGATTCACTTGAATAAAGACAATTTGTAAATTTCATTAATTAGTGAGTTATGGATAGGTTACCGGATGTACAAAGTTGATTGTAAACAAAGGCCAAGAATCTCTCCAAAGAATGCAGTTACAAAAAGTGATGGGATTATTCCAAAGTTCGTGAACAGTTAAGAAAAAAAACAAGTAATAAAAATAGTTCATTTGAAAAAAGGCAGTTATTTTTTTTTTTGTTATTATGAGTAATAATCGCACGAAGAAGTATGTACTAGTTTGTATCCAATTAAGCGATATTTGGTCTCTTCACACCATCAGTGTCACACGCCATGAACATCATCTACGAAATATGATACGGTTGTCTCACGACCAGTGATAATATGATTTGGCAAAATCGTAGATGGAAGTGCCTCGAGTCCTTTTTTTTTATTACAGTCCTAGAGTTTCTGCTTGCAAATAAGCTGAGCGCTCCAAAAGTCAATCAGTTATACTTTGCTAACGATGGATCCACCAAAAAAGAAGATCCTTCATCCTTACTACTAACACGTGATGTGGTCGTTCTGGAGGGAAATTATTACCGCATTACCGCGGAAAAGACCGAATACATATTCTGTCCACTTTCTGATACACACAGGCCATCCAAACATCTATTTGCATGGAACAGTGCTTCACAAGTGCGAAACGTTTAAATATCTTGCCCAGGGCTTATGTTCGGTTCACAGTATTGGCCAATGTACTCACACATAGGAGAAGTATGATAATAAATTGACGCCAGCTGAAATGAAGTTGTTTCGCATGACAGTAGTATTAACAAAGCTTGATCGAATTAATACTCGTATAGCAAGAAAATCCGAATAAGCCTTCACAAATACAGCATAAACAAGAGCTTTTAGTGTTATGCAAAAAGAATATGCCAGTTCAAAAGGCAATGGCACACGAAAATACTATCGCAAATAAAAAAGGCATGCGAAAAGAGTCCAGGATCGAAAAATGCAATGAAAATATGAGAGCCCAAACCTGTATCACAGCATTCGGAAGTGTATCCTCCCTTGGTCCTCGTGATGAACCATTCTGCATTTTCTGAAATGAAGAGTAAAAAAATATTTAGCTTTGTTTTAAGTTGAATAGGTCGTTAATTGGCTATAAATGACTATGGCTTGGAAAAAAATTAATATTGAATAATAAAACATATAATATTGATTATTGATATCAATGCATATTATATATAATATGTAATATGTATATACGAGTAGATATACATATATGAGGGTATTAAGATAAGATGATTTGTATAGGCACATTATTTATCAGCTTGTTGTTTATAAAAGCCTGCGTAACCAGGCAGTCGAAAACATTGGGACAGAAAACAAACTGGGCCCAATGTGATAGAAAAATAATATGAATAAATCAACATTTATAAATTCAAATTCCCTACCTAACTTACTATAAGGTCCTCGGACTTTAGTGCGAGGGAGTTTCCCCTTGCGGGGCATTGGGCGTCCACTCCTTTTATGCGCCATAGCGTACGATTTTTGGAGATGTGTTTCAGTTCTCTCCAACTCTGGGGGGTATGAATCATTTTTGTTTTTGCGTATTGATCTTTGGCGAGATGATTTCTGCTTCTCTCTCTACCTTTCTTCTTGGACCAAATGGAATCTCTACATTTATTCTGAAAAGTCTTTCACATTCAGTTATAGTCTTCCTCAAAATAATCCCTACCTAAATCTACCTCATCCTAAACAAAACAACTGTGACTTCCCCCAAAAGAAAAAAACAG
The DNA here is from genome assembly GCA_958431115.1 of Syrphus vitripennis. NCBI lineage: Eukaryota > Metazoa > Arthropoda > Insecta > Diptera > Syrphidae > Syrphus > Syrphus vitripennis. The sequence continues at coordinate 71,802,283 of OY288109.1, read as the reverse complement.
TAAAGATCTGGGCAGTTCCGAGGAAAGGTGCTGCCAACCTAATGTCCAATTACAATTAAATCAATAAAATTTTGAAAGAAGTAATCGTATGCTATTCGCTATCTATACGACGCACGGTGACCATCCGTTCATTATTACTTATAATGAAGACTTATTTGAAGACGATGGTCATTTTTAGTTATTTCGTATGCAAAAACACGTATGTACATATGTACATACATTTTTTGTATTTTGGAAGTGTATCATTATTTATTGTATCTTCAGAAAAAAATATAATAAATAAGATGGTAGGTATTTATTATCCCTTGATATCTTACTGAACATTTTATATATAGATACCTATAGAATATAAAAAAGAATTCCACTAAGAAAAAGAAAAGACTGCGCACATTGCCAACCGCAAATTCTTAATTGAAATAGTTTTTCTTCTTTGAAAATTATTTTGGAGAATATAAAAGTCGAAGATTTAAATATATTCTATATAGATTCCAAACAAAATCGTAACAAATATATTGAAAGAATTTAGTGGAATAAATCGGGCTATAAAAAAATGTATGAAAATCCTTAAAAATGTCTTAAGGTATTAATTGCGATATTCGAGTTTCTGATTGTCCTTTTGTTCATTATTCGACATTTCGAATTGTGGTCACCGTACTACACCACATCAACGTCACCACTAACAGCAGTCCGAAAAGCAGACCACATCAAAGAAGACCTACACAAAAGAATATTCCAAGGGAAATTTTGATCAAAACTTTTAAATCGGAACATATGTACATACATGCTTCAAGAGACTTTTAACGCTAGAAGACAGCGCAATGCAGTCAATGTATTACAGAAATACAGAAATATTGAACTAAAACTCCTTAATGAATCTAATATAAGATTCTATACTGTTATAGTATACAGGTGTTTTTTTTTTTCTAGAGTAATAGAACTTTCAGTAACCCTTTTTTGACTAGCGGCCATTTTAACAACTGTTAAGTGGTTTGTGTTTAACTTGGCATTTTTCAACAACGCTATGCAAACAAAATTGCCGTTGATCCCGATTTTCATAAAATATTTTTGTGTAGGGATGAAGCTCACTTTTGGTTGAATGGCTACGTTAATAAACAAAGGTGCCGTACACGGAGTGATGATCATTCTTCAACAAGACAGCCTAGCTGTGTGAGGGACAACACTTGAGGCACATCGTTCGCCGCGTTATTGATGACATGCGGCCACAAATGTTAGCAAAAGTGATCGAAAATTGAATTACGTCCCAGCCAGAAATTGTATTTAAATTATAATGCCAAAAGATTATCTTTCATAAAGTCAATTTCATGTCAATTTTCAAAATTAATCTTTGTTTTATTCCATTTCAAGTTCTATACCTCTAAAACAAACACCCTATATAAAATCCCCAAAAAAAAAAAAACACCACATATAAGCCAGCCTAATGAGATAAGCCAGCCGAATTATATAAATATTATTAAGTATTTTCAATAGCTATATATGTAGGTATAACACAATTGAACCAAATTCAGAGCTCAATTTTATTTTCATTCTTATAACATTTTTCAAAGTCAAAATTCTTAGAATATTTTTTTTTTTGAGTGAAATGTCAGCTCGCTGTCCACGAAATATTCTACCAGACAAAAATGTTTCATCTACGGTCGGCGTTAACCAATTATCCAATCTCTAATGTGCAAAGAATAAAAACTGTATAAGGAATTACTTTCAGCAACCAGCGTATATGTAATATGTATACGATTATAATAAAACCCTTATGAATTATTGATAGCACGAACAGGCGTTGTTTTTTTTATCGTGAAAATTTCACGCATTCAACGTGGGTGTAATCAACGACAATTTCACGATTGCACACACATTGAAATTAAATCCCTCCTCAGACCGAACCCACTAGCATGCGACTATATATACTTCAACTTCAACCATCATAGAACCGTGATACCATTTTTTTTTTGTATAAGAATATAAAACACAACGGCACAATATTGATAAATTCTTTCTGCACAAGGTTTCTCGCCAATGAATTCATTTCATACTCTGGGTAATACAAGACTTTAATAACGTATGTACAGTACATATATTGTGTATTGCAAGAGATATCAATGTGTACTTAGTTTGGCTACTACAATGTACGAACGCTAACTGCTCGAAGCCTTGAATGAACTTTGGATAAACCGAGCGACAGGTTTTCGATCGCGCCGAAAGTTTAACATATTTATTTCATGAACCGGTTCCGATGGATCTGCCAATATTCGTAATAGCTGTTGTATAGAAGGTAGCCTGTATAAAAGAAGAAAAATGGTGTATCAGAAAATGAAAACAGTTTAATCATATTTGTTGGTCAGGTAGATACATTCACAAAAATGCCGTTGAATATATGCATTCGATGTCATTTTTGGTGCCCTGATTAATTTTAACTTTGATACTGATAGTCCAGCTAAGATGTAATATTTCTTTTACATATTATGGAAATACAAACATATTTTTGATCGTAAATAATAAGGATTACGTTATTTACCATTTGCTTTAAAATTTAAGTTTTATTAATAAAGTTTACTAGAGGTACTTAATGTTTTTTTTTCTACGATGAGTCTCATATAAAAAAAAACATCCATAAAAAACACGGGACTAAAATGTTGCTACGTTTATCAAAAAACTATTATTCCGAATGAGTTTAAGAGCTGGTTAGTTCTATCCCAACTTTGAGAAGTTTAATTATTATTTGGCAACAGTCGACATAATGGACATGTTAGATATATCTATGAATTATAATATAACCCAATGGATTGCATAATATAATTAATTACGATGAATGAATCATATACATAATATATAGACACTATACAGGAAGAAAGAAATCGTTCTAAAATAAACTGGATTTATAAGCAAAGGGAGTAGGCTTATATTTCTAAATGGAACTTTTTCTATATTACTAGCAAAAACATTCAATGCACGATGTGCAACTTGAAAGAAAATGAAACGTTTATAAGTACTCTGGGCAAAGTTTAATGACGGATTTGTATAGAACACATAGTATAGAACGGATTTGTATAGAACATTTTTTACAATGGGAGAGGGGGTCTATCTCCCCCCGTTTTGGCGGTAGGGGCAATTTAAAAAATATGTACGTTAAATGGAAAAAAATAATTAAAAAATAACGGTAATATTTACAACTACATAAGTTTTTTTAAAGCAAACACTTCTGTCTATTAGCCAGTTTTTAAATCAAGTCAAAACTATGCATAGTTTTTGAAAAAAATGTTTTAAACTCAAATTTGGACAAGAAAAGTTACAAAAAAATGTTTAAATGTAATTTTTCAAAACTTTAACATTATCTACTATTGTTTTTTTTTTAGAATTCATTGCTCTTATATGTTTTTGATCAAAAACTGAAAACTAGATGATTTTATGTCTTCTAGTTCTTGAGAAAATTTAAAATTACCAAAAAAAAATATTTAATTAAATTATTTTTTCTTTGCTTGAGTATTTACGTAATCTAATTTTGATAGTAATAATCGAATATGGATTAAGATATACTTAGGATAAATTAATTTTTCTTAAATCCAGCTTATTTAAATGCAAAAGAAACTTTGCATGCACAAAAATTATTTATAAACTTATGGTTTTGAAATATTGAAATTTAAATTTTTTTTTAACTTTTTTTTACTCAAATTTTGAGTTCAAAATTAATTTTTTCAAAAACGATGCATAGTTTTGACTTGATTCAAAAACTGGCTAATAGAATAGAATGTTGGCTTAAAAAAAAAACGTATAAAACTCAATTGTAAGTATTATCGTTATTTTTTAATTAATTTTTTCCATTTAACGTACAAATTTTTTAAATTGCCCCTACCGCCTAAACGGGGGGAGATAGACCCACCCTCCCATAGTAAAAAATGCTTGTTTTTAGCTGTTCTATGCAAATCCGTCATTAAACTTTGTCGCCTGAGTTATCGTACTCTTGCCGTACTCTGTTCTTCAGAAATTGCGTCTGCAATGTTTTGAATCACTCAAGACTTAAGATAATGGTGAATGTTTAGAATGTTGAAAGAGGGTGGAATTTATTGTTTAAGTTTCAACTGGGACCAATGCACTACTTGAACATCGGCGGATCGATCTCAGAAAACGTCTTCAGGCCTCCTTGTTTTAGATTGTTCCGTGTCTGATGCCAACTGCAAATTGCATTCCTTTGAACCAGGCGTTTTTGCGACAGGCATTCTATCGCGATACGGTTGGAACGTATCTTTTTTTTTGGGCACACTAATTATTCTTTGCTTCTTTTTTTGCAACCCCTGTAAACCATAGTTCCACCACTATGTATGTTTTTTTAGTCAAGTTGGTAGTGTCCTTCGGAAGAGCCTAACAATGATTTCCCTTTCTACAGGCATTACAGAGTAACACATTGTTTGTACTCCGCACTGTTCATTTGCGTCTTACATGCCCTTTGATGTTCTTATACATAATCATTTTCTGTAATTTTTTCTATGCCAGATTTCACTTGATTCTCCATTTTTAATTTTTAAAAATCTATGTTTTCTACAAGCATAAGGAATCGATTGATCGAAGGTCGAAGAGCAAAACTATGTAAATACTAATGTACGTTGTACATAGGTATGAGCTTATTATAGGTTGATTTTTCCAACCATTGGACTAAATTTTTTTGATAAATATGCGAATGATAAAATGTAATCCGCACTTTATTGTTTAATCGATAAAGCACTGTAAATGAAGATCCATTTTCTTTAACATTCATATCAGATATGAGAAATACTAATTCTGAAAAAATATCAATTAGAAACTGCGCACACACCTTTTCTAAAAAGCAGAAAACACCATCTATTATATGAGTCTCACATTTCAGCCGAGTAGTTTTTTCCCGTAGTAAAAAAAATAATTGTGTTGACTGCTTGCGAGATGCACAACTACAGCTTAACGTCTCTTCATCGAAATTCATTAAAAGATACTTTTATTACAATTTATTTTATGATGAAAAAAGTAAGAAATATTTCTTCCCATTTCTCTTTTTTCTTAGTTTTAAAATTAGATTTGCTAAATATTTTACAATATCAAATGTTGGGCTGAAGCAAATTTTGAATTAAGAGGTTTAAAACATACATTTTAATTTTGAAAACTTGATGTAACGTGACGTAGCTCCCAAACTCTCAAATGTAACGTGAGTTTACCAATAAGACACAGTTTGGACCAATCCTTTCATGGGACATCCTGTCGACGAGGTTTTAGAATGCGGTCGGTAACATTATACATATGGAAAAATCAACTTAATATGAGAATAACACATTTATATAGATACTTCGGTTTAGAGTGTTTTGGCTGTAATTATCTTTGTATGAATGCTAGCACCACTGGCAAACTCCGCCAAGCCCAGCCTTTGCTTGTTGCTTTGGTGTTCGGTTTATGATGTTAATATTATTTTAGTGCAATTACTTGTGCGCTGATATGTCATACGGTCATACTAATTCCACTTTTTCCGGATCGAGGTATAGGGGACAAACGCATAGAAAAGATTTCTACTTCTGCTATTTCACTCTGCGGTACGGTGATTTTCAACGACTTTCAATGCCGTCTTATGTGCTAATGGGGCCTGGGTAAATATATTCATTATATCACAATGTGGAATAGTAACTTAAAAGTTTTAATTTTTGAGTTGAAATTGGAATGGTATTCCAAATCTACGAGTGACAGTGGGAGGTGGTGTGTCGCAATATGGCTTCCTTTGAAATTTAATTTGTTTCAGTTATATGTACTGTACACTGTACATTTTTTAACGGCACTGAAACTAAGTTTAAAACTGTCATCTAATGTAGGTATTGTAAGAAAAAATCAAAAATTTTTAAAAAGTATTTTTAAATGTTAATTTTTTAAGTAATTTTAGAAAAAAATTACTATGCAGGTTAATATGTATAATATGTATTTAAAAAAAAAAAAAATTTTAAAAAATTTATATAATATATACATATGTATATTATTTAATTTTTCACAATATTTAAAATAAAAGCTGTGCACATAATTCATTACCATTTTGAGTTTCTTTGGATATTAGGGGCCCGGAAAACTCGTCCCATTAAAGACAGCGCTGATGAGGGTAACTCGACTGAGCAACAGAAATAATATTTTATTTCATATTTTTCATAATAAAAATTGGGTTTTGTTTGCGGCGGTTTAGCAAGCGTGTATAATCGTTTGCGCCAACGCACTAGATCATTGTCATCACCGTTCACTCTTTCATTCTTTGTGATTTTTTTTTGCGTTGCTGTTCTTGTGGCTTGCTATATATTTCTATTTTTTTGTTACTTCTTTCCTTCAAAACAATTGCATGTCTATAGCACTGAGTAAAATGTTTGATGAAAAAACTAGTACGTTGTAGAGAGGTCCTTATGTAGTTACAAAACGGGCAATTGTTTCTTTGTGATGTTTTTGTGGGTTCATTTTCTTGCTGTATAAAAAATACATACATATAGTCGCAACTAAAAATCGTATCAATAAGATTCATAGTAAAGAAAGGTCAATAGTAAACTATATGTAATTCTAATAATTCTTGAAAATAGGTATAAATAATTACTGAGGTCACAAATAAGTATTAATTTTTATTTTGTCTTGTTTTTTTTTTAATCTTTTCCATACCAAATATCGATTAGGCACGAGGACGATAACTTTGACGCCGAAAATTCATAACGGATTTTTGAAGAGAAGTTGAAAACAAGCATTTTTTACTATGGGAGGGGGTCTATCTCGCCCCGTTTAGAAGGTAGGGTCAATTTTAGCAAAAGTTATCGTACTCTCCCCATCGATTACATGTAAAAAATGCAATTTTAGCTAACTGCGGATAATTATCTGGAGTCGTATAGACGTATTTGTTATTTTATTTAACATATAAATTGCTTGGCTTTGTGCATTTATGTTATTTTAGCCAGTATTCAACGTTTTAAAACAACCACTTTTTGGTATTCAGCTTTAAATTGATAGCGGCGAATAATAAAAATAAAAAAGTACTTATATCCGGTGATCAGGAATAATTGTCAACCTTTATTTTCAATTGTTTTTTTTTTCAGAGAGTAATTATATTTCCTTAGAAAGAATTTGGCTACGGTTTTAGATTTATTTAAAAATAAAATTAGGTTATCGGTTGAAAAAAATCTCTCAATGGTTGCGTTTTTCACGAAAAAATTAATGGAACCTTTTTCGCTAAAAATAAATCAAAAATGGTTAATGCAAACAAAATAAACACGATTGATGAGAACTTGTTTATTTTTGAAAATAAATACGTTATGATTATGATGCATACATCCGTATGAATCATAGCTTACAAAATACATACGGTTATACTAACGGGCATTCTGATTGATAAAATTGCAGATGAGATTTATTTTTTTCTCTCAAAAATAAAACTAAGTGGTTAACCGTAACCTAAAAAAAAATAAAGGTTACTTCAGACCTTGACTGATATTTTTTTTGGTTGAAAATAAAGTTTATTGAGTGAGCATTTATGAAAAGCTCATCAAATAACATTTATTAGAGTACCCTTCAAATAGTTGAGATTTATTTCTGATCTCTGATCCGGTGTCATAAAAATTTAGCAGGTTTTTTAAATTTTAAAATGACTTTAATTTAAAGATTTAATATAAATACTTTAGACCCTGTTAAATTTTAGAATGGGCCTTATGATAAGGGTTATTAATAATGCAGAAGTTTGAAGAAAAAAATGGTATTGAACAAAAAAAACTTTTTCTTTTAATTTTGAGTTTGAATACTATTTGTAGTTGTGTTGGTTATTTCGCTAAAATATCGTTATTTGTAAAGCATATCAGAGAATAAACTTTAAAAGAGTTAACTATATCATGACGTTGTTACTGTTACCTCTAATTTTTATTATTTTTCTGTTTTAAGTTATTGTCTTAGAAAATCAAGGCCACATTTATTGTTGTATATTAAAAATATATAGGCATCGCTGCGCCTAGTTTTTTTAGTCTTGAAGATCAAAATGCCTATTCTCATTTTGTACATTTATATTTTTGCTTTTTTAGTCTTTAATCAAAATTATATTTTGAAAAAATGTAATTCGCGGCATTGTGAATTGGACAACAATTCTTTAAACAAAACGAAGGTGACAGCTATTGGCGTTTCTCGTCAAATTCACGCTCGTTTTCTCCTCGCCTTGTTAATCGGGTATTACGCATCATCAGCCTTTTTAAATACCTATAACACTATCCTTGACGACTGCGAACAATAAATAAATAAATTTATCAGATAACTTTTCAGTTCACAATAATTACAATTTACTATTTACTTTCTTACCATCGAAACGGTGTTATCAATATGCTGTAATGCGTCTTGGTTTTGCGCACTGCGAATTTACATTTGCATGGAATATAATGAAATGTCTTTTAGTTGTAGTGTTAACTAATTATACGCAATATTATCTATTTAAATTTGTAAATATATTCATTTTTTCACTTAATCAAACAATTAAAATAAGAATAAGTTGATATTTGTTTTAGAAAAAGCTTTAAAAGAATTATTCGCAGACGCACAGGTTGCACCTCATATGTATGGCCCTTAACTTCAATGTCAATTGTGATTGTTTTTCTTTTATTTTACGATGATAAGTGAATTTAACAATTAAGGCTTCTCCCGTTTCACAAAAGGTGAAGTACAACCGGATGACTGTGATATTCCTTAGGTAGATATATTAACTATAAAAATAGCCATACAAATGGCCCCAGTAATTCATTCAGTTTATAAAGTTTGGCATATGAACTGTGTGTGTGTATCTCCTGCCAGAAATAAATATGTATATGTACATAACAATAACAAGTCCGGTTGAAAAATAAAGGAATATCATACTTTTATGCATTGAGCATTTGGGCATGTTCAAATAAAATGTGGGAAGCACATTTTCGATTTCCTTAAATGCTATCCTTAAAATTTATACAAATTATTCAATACATTTTTGAGTTTTGATAAAAAGCAATAAAACTATTTTTAAAAGCTAAATATGTATTTTAACAATGGACGTGTTTCTAATACTATCTTTAATAATTTCAATAAACATTAATTTTACATGCCAATGTTATAAAAATGTTTAATTTCTCGAAAACAGCACCGATAATTTTCATAAAATTTGTTGGGTGTATAAGTATTAGTACGGCCTATTATGAAACAATATGGTTTTATTGCTAGTAGGTACATATATTATTGAATTGAAATTAAGGCAATATTAATGGTAAAATATAAAATATATTTATAAAAATAAAAAATATAAAATTCATCGAAAACGGCTCCTGGGATTTCTATAAAGTGTTTTTGTATTTGTATTAGTAAAGCCTATTGTCAAATTGTTGGAAGAACTCAGTTAAGACATTATTTAGTACCTCATATATAAATGTTTAAAAAAATTCGTTTAAAAAATCTTAAAATTATCGTTAATGTCTTCCAAAATCATTACACAAATGTTCGTGTGGTACTAGTACGACCTATCAAACACAACACAACACAACAATTTAATTTAGACCTTATTAACGCTACAAATATTAAAACTAACCGTTCTCAAAACTTTCAAATTTCTAGAAAACAAAAACAAATTTTGTGGGTTGTACCTGTACATCATTAGTAGGGCCTGTCATTAAACATTTTTTTGTATTCCTTTAATATAGGAGAAAGTTACTGCGACCCAGTCTTTCATTTTATTGATATAAAAGCAAAACAATAATTTAATAGGATGATATTTGATCGTATATGTATAGTATTATTTCTTTTCTAATCATAAGAACTGTTGCAAGAAGTCTAATTGAAAGTTTACAACCATCTATACCTTTTGCGTTTGTCCCTTTTGAATTTGAGAAAGTAAACGGTACAAAAGATTTTTGTCGAGTTTTTTTTCAACGAAAAAAACTTGTCTTTTGGATACACAGCACAAGTATATGTATTATTAAAAATGCATAAATGATTAAATATTATATTTGAAAATTACCAATAGTACAGGAAAACTGTTATGTCTTATGTTATAGGTAATTAGATTAGATAAGGTTGAAAATAAGCGAGTTATGTAAAGAAAATTAAATTACCCTTAAAATAACAATGATGCTCAAAAAAGGCTAGATGTAGAAATTGCTTTCATTCGTATTTCGTCATTAATTTTTTGTAATGCATTTCCCCCCGTTTAGGCAGGAGGGACAATTTTCAAAAAAAATCACTTAAAAGAGAAAAAATATTAAAAAATAAAGTTAATACTAACAGAGGAATGCTATAGCATTTTGAAAAGCCAAAAATCGAATCTTTAATATCATTTTTTAAATTAACTGGTTCAAGTAAATAGTTTTTGGAAAATTAATTTTCAAAGTCAAAATTTTGATTTGATTTGATTATTTTTTCTTACAACTTTTTTTTCAAACTTTCACGTGATTAAGTATTTTTTTTTCCAATATTCAATGCTCTTAATAATTTTTGATCGAAAACAAAAACCGGATGACAAAATTTTTTGTTTTCGATCAAAAATTAATAAGAGCATTGAATATTAGAGAAAAAATCCTTATTTACCGGAATTTTTGAAAAAAAAAGTTGTTTAAAACAAAAATTCAAAACTTTGACTTTGAAAATTAATTTTCCAAAAATTATTCCCTTTTACAACTTGATTTAAAATTAAAGAATAGACTTTTGGCTTTTCAAAATGCTATAGCATGACTCTGTTAGTATTACCAACCGTTATTTTTCTTCTCTTTTAAGTGATTTTTTTGAAAATTTCCCCTTCTGTCTTAACGGGGGAAATAGACCCGCTCCCTTAAGATTTCTTTTTTCTGATTAAGTCCAACCTACACGCCCTAGCGTGCAAATCACCTGCATATGTATGTAGGTGTGTACAATGTGTATGTTCGAATTTCAAAAACATTCTACGTACCTACATATATGATGTATGCATATTGCATATGCATGGCAATATCAAAATTTATTTAAATGTTTCTCAACCAGAGTAATGTTGTTTTTTTAATTAGGAAAAATGTGAAATTTTTTTTGAAGGTGAAACTTTCTTTCAACAAATGCGACCAGAGGTCGTGGTGGGTTCTTATATTATTGTGTGATGTGGTGCAGTTGTTGGTTAAAGCATAAATGAAAACTTAACCTGAATAACGATCTTTAGTGAAGAATAAATGGAATGCAATTTTTACCATTTTATCCATTTTCGCAAATTAACATAATTTAGAAACTAAGTATACCTATTGTAGCCTATTATCGTGGTGCTAAATTGAGGACTATCCAGAAGAAGAAAAATGTTAAATGAGACGAAGTTATTTTTTTCACATGGACGGACAACACATAAATTTGAAAGTAAAAGAACTAAGTAGGTTTTCTTTGTAAATAAAAACACTTAGTTAAAAAAAAAATATTATGGCTGAAGTGCAAACCGAAAAGTGCGTCTATTTTTTTGTATAATGTGAGAACTCACAAAGTCACAAATTTTTTTGCTAAATTCAGAAATTCGTAGCATATTTCAACTTTGGGATGAGTAAGGTAATTGCAAGTGGAACCGATTGAACAAAGCTAAGTCTTAGAGTTTATACGAGTATAGGCAAAAAATCGGAATTTCGCGAGAAACAGGAAAAAACAAAGTATACCTATCTTTATACATTAGAAGTGTAAAATTTTGTTGAACTGTTTTCGTAAAGAAAAAATCGGGAGCGTCTCGGAATCCCGGTTTTTATAATCCCGTTTTTTCAAAAATCCCGAAAAAAAAGTTTTAAAATCCCGTCTTTTAAAATCCCGTTTTTTATAATCCCGCTTTTTATAATCCCGCTTTTTCAAAATCCCGTCTCCTAAAATCCCGCTTTTTAAAACCCCGTCAAATCCCGATAATCCCGTTAATTTTTAAAATTACATGCATTGAACTTAATGTTAATTTACTTGACTAAAATATAATTCATCGTAATTTGTTTGTTTTTACTGTACATCGTTTTTTTTTTACAAAATCTAAATAAACTCTTGCACAAACTACATTATGCATAGTCTACCTACAGCAAATCTACCTCTAGGCCAAGGTTTTACCGCTATCATTTACTACAGTAACAAACTAAGCCTAATTAAATTGTTTAGTATTGAATTGTGAACGTAGAACAATTAACCGCGATGAATTATACTATCAATGAAGTTAAGTCAAACAAAGGTGGCCAAAAACTAGTAATTGACGGTTAAAATCACGAGTTTTGAAAAAAATCATGAGAAATAGGCAGAAAATGAGTAAAACAGGTTTTTTTTCGTCGTATACTCGTAGCTCATAGTATACAGTTGAATTAAATACGTTTTGTATTGCTTTGTTATTTGATTAAAGTTTTTTTTGTATTGTTTTAAAAGAATACTACTTTACTCTGTTTTTTCTTATATGTTGTATTTGTTAAAGGTTACAATAAAATGCATTTAGAAAAATATCTCATTTTTTTAATTTGTTTTGATTTTTTTTCATTATCCCGATTTTGCAATCAAAACTAGTTGTTTTATTTAAAAAATCGCGCGAGTTTTTAAAATAAAACAACTAGTTTTGATTGCAAAATCGGGATAATAAAAAACGGGATTATAAAAAGCGGGATATCGTACCCAACCCGAAAAAAACTTTCCTAGGAAAATGATGAAGTCAAACACTTGAATGGAATGAAAATCTGATTTATAAAACTTTTATCAATTATTGATAAAAATTTTTAAATACAATTTTAGATTTGGTTTTTTTTGGAGAGCTTTATTAGACCAAGGCACAATCAAATTTGTATTTTGATTAATTGTAGTTTTTAAGAAAATTATTTATTACATACACATGTTCGTTTATAGCAATTTTTTGTATTAAATGCATTAAAACACAAATTTTGAGCTAGATTTTTCAGAATTGGCGAACTCAAGGCTATCCTGTGATCCAATTGGCGCTGTAGTGCGCCGTTTTGATACCATAACTCATTTGAACTATGATTGAAAGGGAAAGATTTACAGAAAAGCTTCATAGCGGGATATGTTTAGCGCTCTATACACGGTACAATCTGTCGTACCGACTTATGTTGTACCGATATCGGTTGCGATATCGAAAGTGAGCACACACACCATACGACTAACTCACGATTTCATCAACTGTTAAAAAAATTCCTCCTTTTCATCTCCCATTCTTTCATAAAGTTATTATTTTTGGATTGTCCGTCACATAAAACTCACGGTACGATTTCCATCACAGCCGTCGTATGCAATCTCTCGTTTTCACTCGAGAGCATTCGTCGGTGCGACTTCAGTACAGCGGATACTTTGGATTACACACACGATACAATAATCGCATGTGATTCAACTGTTGTACGATAATCCTTTGTATATGAAAACTATAGTACTCTCATGGCGAGTTTTTTTTAGGGTTGCCCGGATCCTGGTGGTGGCGCTGCAAAATGTGAGGTGTAAAATTCGATTTGGTGAGTCTTTAAGCGTCGAAAATTGGTGGTAGGAGCAAGAGGAGACTATTTTTTGGATTATTGCATCCAAAAAATATCAATAAATATCATTTAAAACCTCCATAAGCCCTCCGCAAAAAAAAAAGAGTAAGGGTTGCCGGCATACATTAGATGTCGCCCCATTCGACTTCCACCATGAGAGTACTATAGTGTTCATATACAAAGGATAATCGGTACAATAATTCTTTGTATATGAAAACTATAGTACTCTCATGGTGGAAGTCGAATGGGGCGACATCTAATGTATGCCGGCAACCCTTACTCTTTTTTTTTTTGCGGAGAGCTTATGAAGGTTTTAAATGATATTTTTTGATATTTTTTGGATGCAATTATACAAAAAATAGTCTCCTCTTGCTCCTACCACCAATTTTCGACGCTTAAAGACTCACCAAATCGAATTTTGCACCTCACATTTTGCAGCGCCACCACCAGGATCCGAACAACCCTAAAAAAAACTCGCCATGATAGTACTATAGTTTTCATATACAAAGGAGTACTATGGTTTTCATATACAAAGAATAATTGTATCGTGTATAGAGCGCTTTAGAGCCATTTGGTCGCATTGAGAAAAAAGATCAGATCTCTGATCTTCGTGTCAGATAGCTCGTCGAGTTCGTAAAGGAATGCTTTTCCAAAGGATTGCATTCTAATGTTTGCCAAAGCAGGACATTTTGCAGAGGAAATGGATAACCGTTTCCCTTTCGCGTTGGTCACTACAACTACGGCAAAACGTGTTGTTAGGAATGCCAAAATTCTCTGCATGAACTCCTATAGGCCAATTTCCGGGACATACCGCAACAACCCTGACTTGAATGTGAAGATCATTTGTGAGGGTTTTATTATAGGTGGGCCATATATTCCTAGATATAATGCAGTTGGGTAAATTGCTCCACCTTCGATTTGATTCTGTTTGATAGATAGAAAATATTTTTCCCTTCATGGCACCAAGAGGAATGTCAACCATTTCCGCAAGTGAGCTATGAAGGGCCGATCCTTGTGTTCTTGCACCGACAACAAATTCAACTTATCTTATTTAGCAATGACTTTTATTCAAAAACATGTAGGAAGGTTACATAAAATTAAAATGTATATGAATTGAAAAAATTGAATATACAAAAGCGGTACGAAAGCGTTTCAATATTGTGTTTTCTTTCCGTCCGAACTCGTTGGCTTCTAGTTGTCAACTGCTCGTTCTCTTTACTCTTACATTCTACCCCCCGTGGATTTAGGATTCACCACTAATCGTCAAAACGGCTAGTTTATTGGCAGGACGTTTCAGAAGAGTAGTGGATGTTTTTACTTCGGGTATTCTAATGTGACCATCCTTTGCGGGAACCACTTTTGTAATTCTTCCCTTTTGCCATTCGCTACGAGGTTGGTGGTTTGTCATGCCACTTGGGACGGCGAAGAAGTTGTGCTATGTTGTTCAACCATCCATCTTTTCCACAAACGGTCTTTTAAATTTTGTGCGATTCTCCATTGTTTTTGCAGGCATATTTTGAAATCGATAGGATGTGGTGTTTGAGTCCAGTTGATACATCCAGTCAAGAAGTGGTTTGGTGTTAATGGCTCATCTTGGTCGCTGGACATAGGAACTTCAGTCAGTGGCCGAGAATTAATTATATTTTCGGCTTCCAAAAGGGCACATCGAAGCGTCTCAACCCTGGGTGACTCTTCTTTGAGGGTTTTTAGGAACAGCAACTTCACAATTTTGATGAGTCGTTCCCAGCATCCACCAGAACTAGGATTTGCAGGGCAGTTAAAAATCCAATCTATGTTGTATTTTTTTGATTCAGCTATTATTCTGTCCGTGTCTAAAAGGCATTCGTTTTTCTTCAACTCCTTCTGTGCACCAATGAAATTAGTTCCATTGTCACATCGAACTGATACTGGTGTTCCACGACGATTAATGAAATTTCTCAAGCATACAATAAAGGCGTCTGTTGATAGATTTTCGGCAATTTTAAAATGCGCGGCTCGTATGGTAAGACATGTGAATATAACCACCCATCTCTTCTCCCGGCGTCGCCCTATGGACACGTTTAATGGCCCAAACAGATATACGCCTGTATAAGTGAATGGTCGGACATATGGTGTTACTCGATCTGTCGGCAGTTGTCCCATCAACGGCTCTGCTGTCAATTTCACACTGCGGGCATTTCTTCTGTACGTTTTTTTTAATAGTTTTTATGATAACGCCCGTATTTTGATGATGATATGTGTGGTGGAAATAATGGATTTAGGGGTAGTTTTTCCCTCTTTCATGGTGCTCGAGATGATATTCTTCTCTCTGGATAGTTCGGCATATAAAATGCTGTGCAGCTATCATGTCGGCAGCTGTTATAGGACCTTTTTGAGTGCAAATTTTTGCCTTCATTTTAGCAAATCGTACCACCCATGCGCATACTCGTTTTAACTTCAAATAAGAAAAAAAGTTATTGAATGGTATTAAGGGTCTCTTTGCCTGGCAACATAAGAAGGTCTTGGCTTAAATTTCTTCTTCAATTGTTGTTTTCGGGTTCTCAGGTTAGAATGCTGGCTAGTGGTGTTCATCATTCAGGAATTCAGGGCCCCTTATCCATTGGCTCTTAGCGTCAAATTTTGGTGGAAAGGAAGGTCGAGTAGCTTTATCTGCTGCATTTTCTAATGATGGCACCCAGCGCTATTGGCTCGGATCGGTGTTTCTTATTATTTCTGATATTCGGTGGCCTACAAAAGGCTTGTACTGTCGCTCATGTGAGTGGATCCAACAAAGTACTGTTCGGAAATCACTCCAGAATGTTGTTTTTATTGGTTTTATTTCGTGGCTTTTAAGAAAAGTTTTGGTCAGACGTAAACCAAGTATGGCTGCTTGTAGCTCCAATCTAAAAACGGACATCAACTTCTTTGGAGCAATTCTTGTTTTCCCAGCTACAAAGCTTACAGTAGATTCGTTTGTCATGGCTATTCGAAAATAACCAATAATAACTGCAAAGGCGACTTGGCTTGCATCAACAAATATGTGCAGCTCTTCCTTTCAGGAAGCCGAAAGGATTTAGCTATTTTTAGGGACTCAGAAAAGATCCCAGAACCAACACTTCTCCATCTTTGATCCGTCAGTAAAGATGATTGTGTCGAAACCTAACGTCACAATGTCATCTTCATAATCTTTGTTGGATGGTAAAACCACCCTAAAACCCTTAATGAGGCTTAAAGTAGGAGTGCAGTAGTCAGTGTTTGCCGAGGTAATATCTGAAGGAATCAATTTCGTTATGTGGCCGTATGGTTTTGACAACTTAAGTTTTGGTGGTAAATAGCATCAGTTCAGTTTTACTTTGGTCCACAACTCGTGGCCCAGTTGCTAACATTCTTCAAAGCCATCTCCGTGATTTCACTAATCACAGGGGTGAACTTTTCTTACACCAATAGTTCCAAATCATCCACACAGGCAACCGCCTTCACTACACTACACATCTCTCTAATTTAACGAAAATTGCGTTCACGACCAGAAGCCATAGAAGAGGTGAAAGGACACCACCCTGGGGTATTCCTCTACTCACGCGTTTGATTAAGATTGTGTTGCCTAAAGTGGCTCGAATCTTCCTATCACTGACCATTGAAATAATCCAGTCTCGAATGTAGCCTTCTACATCGAATTTGACTAGATTCTTTTATAGATTCGGTAAGAACGTTGTTAAAAGCACCTTCTATGTCTAAGAAGGTGGCAAGAGTAAATTCTTTATAGTGGATTGTTTTTTCTACAGTACGCACTACCTCATGGAGGGCAGTCTTCGTAGATTTGCCCTTAAGATATGCATGCTGAGCGCTTTCAAGAGGTCGTCCAACTAGGATATCCCTAATATGGTATTCTAGAATGCGCTCCAAGGTTTTAAGCACAAAATATGTTAAGCTTGTTGGTCTGAAATCCTTGGCAGATTCGTGACCTCGCCTACCAACTTTCGGGATAAAAACTACTTTGACCTGTCTCCACGACTTAGGAACATGTTTGAGAAGGAGGCATCCTTAGAAAATTTGTTCCAGCAATGGAACTGCCACATCATGCAGTTTTTGAAGCATAACTGGTAGTATGCCTTCCATGCCTGGGGATTTATATGAGGAGAAAGTATTAATGACCCAGAAAATATTTTCTCTAGTTATAACGGAATTTCTACTTAGCTGCCAAGCGATGAAATGAAGTGCAGCTCATGACCTTTCATATGACATAAGTTTCATCATTGTTGAACAACTTTCAAGAGTAAGACTCGATTGTGAACCAGCCTCATAAATTTGAAATTTCTCTATGAGACAGAAAGAGAAAACAACCATGAGCTGTCAAACGAAATAACCTCATTTAGTTTCGGCTATATTTTAGCTTTACAGCCTGATTCTGGCAAACCTCACTGATATCTCACAAGTCACAATATCCTCACCATTTTGCAAGCTCCTTCAAAAAGAACAAGTTACCACTTTTT
The DNA here is from genome assembly GCA_958431115.1 of Syrphus vitripennis. Taxonomy (NCBI): domain Eukaryota; kingdom Metazoa; phylum Arthropoda; class Insecta; order Diptera; family Syrphidae; genus Syrphus; species Syrphus vitripennis. Next base: position 71,784,336 of record OY288109.1, on the reverse strand, counting down.
TTCGGGTTGTTCTATTTTTTTTAAACTATTTCAGTTTTGATCTGCTCTGAAGGTGATCGCATCTTCGAAAGTTCCCATAAAAATACTCAAAATAGAAGTTGTGACAAGTTCTGAAGTAGATCACAATCACAACCTTATGAGGCTACTAGGACTTGTGACGTTTCAGTAAGGTTTGCAATGAAATTCCATACAATTTTTACATTTCCCACTATTTTCATACAAAGTAAAAATGTATTTCAAATTTTGCATATATTTATGTAAAATATAACGTTTGTTCAGTGAAGCTGATCCGAACAGTTTGGAACGGTTTAGAACAGAAAATTACAACATTTTGCTGTTCAGTGAGAAATTTTCTGTTCCAAACTGTTCTGATTTGCTGTTCAGTGAGTCTGTCTGGGACAGTTCAGATTAGATTAGAACAAAATGTCTTGCACTTGCTTTTTAGTCAGAGTAGACTAGAACATATTCATGAAAAACTGTCAGAATCAGCTGCAGGTAATATTTTGTTTCGTCTGTCACGTGACTGACTGTTCTAACTTGTCTGACATTACTAATATAAACTGTTTCTAATCTGCTCTGTTCTGTTCTGCTCTATAATTAAGGTAGCCAGTCATATTACACATTATGACAACACAGATAAATTTTTTATAAAGGTAGATGTGTTTGTAACAACACAATTTCGTACATATTATGTACACATGTATCTTTTTTGTAGCTAATAGGTTTTTTTTATATAAAATAATATACATATGAATTGAATGTTATATTATATTCAGATAGCTTAAATTTTTAACAAGTAATTACAAAATCTTGGCGTTCTTTCCACAAGCTATCACTTTGAATATAGCCGCACCAGACAACGGTTATTATATTACGGTTAAGTTCCAATTACAATCAGGATTTGTGGTTAATCCTGATATTGGCACACAACGTCAATGTCTACCAAGAAAAAAACTCCAGGCTATATGGTCAATTGAATGGAATGCCATAGAGCCATATAGTGTTATAGAATTGTTGTGATACGATTTGCTGATCTTTTTTGGTCGTAACATGCGGTTTCACTAACTACACACATAACTACACAGTATGTTATTATTACTAACATGATAAAAATATACATGTTATTAAGCCAAAGCAAGTTTGTAATTATTCGCATTTTATATATTACTGTAAAGACCTGAAATAAGAAAATTGTACAAGTACTAGAATTTTTAATCCACATGGGTAAAAGTTTTTTTTGTATCTAAAGTCGTATTGAATTCTTTAGTTTCAATTTGATATGGGTGTAAAAAAGATAGTGTATATTGTATAATGGATAATAGGGTAAATTCAGTTAAGAGTGGGGCAAGAAGCACCACTTAAGCTTTAGACGCTCCTAATTTTTGTTCCTCAAATCTTCTTTGCTCCAAGTAGCAGCCCTATTTGTTTTTTGAACGTACGCACATATGTTCGAACCATCTTTAAAAATAAATGTTAAAAAAGAAGTAGACTTCATCTTGTGAAGGTCTTGGAGCAAAGCAGACCTATCTTAGAAAGTTGTTGCTTTGCTTTGAAATTAGAACCAGGACGTCATGGGGCAAAACGAACTACTGGTCCGTTTTGCCCCACGACGTACTGGTTTCATTTACCCCACAAGAAATTTTTTTAAAAAAATATTTTTATTTTTTTTTAACTATTTATTTACTTTTATTTTCAGCTTTTTTAAACAACAAAAACGATAACAAGCAATAAAAAATTCACTAAACAATGGAAAGGTCCAACCTGTTGTTTTGGATCGGTTTTGAAAAGTGGTTTTTTTTTTTTAACAGATGGGCCGTTTTCAAACTTTCTTCATTTAAACCAACTAAATTCAGTTTTTCTATGATATAAGGGATGTGTTGGAAAAGTAGGTTGTTAATAAGTTCTCATCATTGAATATAAGATGGAGTTAAGAACCACGCTAAAAATCGGTTTGGTTCTTTTTGCCCCGAGGTCCTTCTTGCCCCACTCTCCCCTACTTATAAAAATGTCGGATTCGGACCCAATTTCAAGAAACGACATAATTTCTGTGATAAGAATGACACTTTTGCGCTGAAAAAAAAGTCTACGTTGCTTTTCAGAATCCATTAATTTTATTGTCATTTAGTTGATGGGGAAACTGTGTCATCGCACTCCATACCAATACAGTTCGTATATTTTTTTAGTATAAACTGTTCCTGGGTATAAACTGGGTCGGTATGGCATGAATTGGTAAGAACGCAATTTAATTTTTCCCGCAGTTCAAACTTGGTTGTTACCTTAAATTTTTTTTTTGACAATTTTTTTAACCAAACTTTGACAAATGATGAACATTTTTTTTGACAAATTTTTTTTTTTTTAACAATTTTTTTCGACGAAATTTTGTTTTCGGTCCTAAATGACAATTTTTTATACTCTACAGCTCTGACTGCGTTCGAGGGAACTCGGATAGGTACAGGGGAGTTTGGGCCACCGGGATTTTGCTAGCTATTGACAGCGAAAGTTAACGAAGACCAAACGAAAAGCACCAAATTGCAATTATGGGCCCATAACATTGCATTTCGGTTGCTCACGACCACGTTCGCTAGCTTCCTACCTCTAGTCTAGTGTGATACAAGCAGATGTATTTGGCTATTGATTTCACTTTTCTTTTTTCCCAACATTTGAATGTCGAAAGTATCTACGGCTCAATCGGTGATTGATAAGGTAAATATATAGCAGTAAATATCCCGTGTAGAAAAATGAAAATTTATGAAACCAAAAAACGATTGGTTGATTTTTTCATCCAACAGAAATTAATTTATTATTTTAATATGTTCGAAACAAAAATAAATTTACATATTATTTAACAAAAATCTTTATACCTATTCTGACTGGTTTTTCTCTCAATTAGCATTATAAAATATGTTTAGGTTGTCTCTTTTGGCACTGCACTGTCACAGCTATTTCTTGGATTCATATTATACATTTATGTATAAGATAAATATTATAGTAGCCCTGAATGATATCAAGCAGTTATTTGTCACTTGCATATTCAATTCAATTAGAAACCTATTAAAAAAATGAAAACGAAAGTGAATTGATGTTAAATATCAACTACACTGCGAAAAAACTCACATTTTTACTTACCATACTATATTGAATAAATAAATTGTAAAAGTGTATTTTTAAATTAATAAAAAAATAGTGTTTTTATGAACACTTACTAGCGGCCGTGTTTTGGTCATAGTGATAAGCTGGGTCAGCAAAAGTTTGCACAAACTATGAAAGTAATTGTACAAAATTTGCTACATTTGTTTTTTATTGTTTAAGTACGTATAAAAATTAGCTGAGCTGGCTATTAACTATCAACAAAACAAGGCTGAATACCATGTATTTAAAAGTCGCATTTGTATTTTCTACTGAAAAATACTATATACTATTAAAGTTATGTGTGTTATGTGTCAGAAAATTAAAAATGCATTTATTACTTATGTCGTTTTCAATTGGCAATCTGGAAAATTGATAACGGTTTTTTGTAGAGGGGTCCAAAACAAGCATTTTTTACTATGGGAGGGGGGTCTATCTTGCCCCGTTTGGGCGGGAGGGGCAATTTTATGAAAAGAGTACTAAAAGTGGAAAAAATCATTAAAAAATAACGGTAATACTTACAGTTAAGTTTAATACTGTTTTTCATAGCCAATATTTTGTACTATACTATAAGCCACTTTTTAAATCAGGCAAAATTTATACACAGTTTTCGAAAAAATGAGTTTCGAACAGAAAATTCGGGAAAAAAAAACACAAAAAAAAAAGTTTGAAGTGTAATTTCTCAAAACCATAGGATTTAATATAATTTTTTTATGGAATTCGGTGCTCTATTCGGGATTCCTTATCAAAAACTGAAAACTAGATCATTTTATGACTTCTAGTTTTTGAGAAAATTGAAAACTACTAATTACTTTCTCAATCAGATAAAAAACGATTTCCGGTAAAATCATTATCAATTCTGGTCATTAATAGGTGTGAATTCCTTCCATTCAATCCTCCCTTCAATCATACAATCGAAGCAGTAATTTTCAATAAATTGGCAACGTTGAGTTTTCACATCGACGGCCATGTCTCCAATTTGGAACATTGACAGCTTGATTTCAGTCATTCATAAATACATCGAATCTACAACCTAAACAGCAATAGAAATTTATGATAGAAAAAAAAGGATATCAAATGCAAGGTGCTGTGAAATAACGCCGAGCGAAATAAGGCCGAATGTTAAAATTTGGCTTTATTTTACTTTGTAAAAGTAAAGATTGAAATAACGCCGAGCCTTGAAATTCGGCCTTATTTAGCTCGGCGTTATTTCACGGCACCTAAATGCTAGCTCATGGAAGTGGTGCTACATGTCAAATTGCTAACTGTCTAATGGTTTCACTATTCAAATTGGATTGATCTTTTCTCCATTGATGGAACTAAGATTTGAAAGTATTGTAATATGTATTTGAATCCAAATAAAACTATATTTTCATTGATATATGTATGATGTAATTAATTTATTCATATTTTCTTTATCGAATCTCGAATAATAATATAATAATCTATTTTTTATATTTCTTAATTTTTCTACTTAGAACCGGCAGCTCAATTGATTGATTTTTTATACAGTAAATTTTGAATAACTTAACTAATCTTACTGCAACAATTCGGCTATCCTGACTTGTAATCGTCTCGATTAAACTTCCATACATATATCTAATACATACATTAATGAAAATCGGCAATCCTGACCTGTAATCGTCCCGATTACTCGTGAAATTTATTTTGGCTTAGCAAGCCACGGTTTCATATTTGCAAGTTCCCAAATACCTTCGTACGGAATTTGACTGACTTGATGATCATCAACTCATCAATAAATATCGATCATTCGGTAAACTTTAATAATTTTATAGGGACCTTTAAATTTAGCAAGTTTAGTACACCGCTTTGACTCTTAAAGTTTTTACTACCACATAATCACCTTCTTTATACATATTCTCTGTGGATTCTCCCACGATCTTTTGTTTGTTTGTTATAATTTTGACATTTAATTATTTTATCTGCAGCCTTAGCTCTTATTTCATTCAAATTCCTTTCTGGTTTTGTTGAAGAAATATCCTCAAGATTTTCCTTTAAGACATCTATAATTATTTCTCTTTGATGGCGTGGGTTCGAATCCCACTTCTGAATTGTAATATGTATTTGAATCCAAATAAAACTATATTTTCTTTGACATATGATGTAATTTATTTTTTAATATTTTCTTTATCGAATCTCGAATAATAATATAATCTATTTTTTTATATTTCTTAATTTTTCTACTTAGAAACGGCAGCTTAATTGATTGATTTTTTATACAGTAAAACTTAGAATAACTTAACTGATCTTACTGCTACAGTATGGTATTTTACAAGTTGGTCATCATTGATTTAAAACCTTTCCGTGTACCTACTCTTTTTGTTCCGTAATCCCTTTTGCCCCACTTTCCCCTATTCTCTGAGAACTTGTCAAGTTCTCGCAAAAGGCAGCAGTCCTTGAAAAAAAGCTTTTTTTATGTGGCACAGGCTGGTGTCGAATTCTATATCCCTGATATGACAATCCTAAAGAAAACCCGTTTACTTCTGTATACTTCGTGATAAAGTTTAGAAACGTGCTATTATAGATATTTGTTCATGCCCTATTTATCAAAATAATTCCACATTTTCGATCATTTAGACAAGCAGGTATGTATGTCATTAATGGCAATAGAAAATGGAAGAAAAAATTGAATTTATCACTCTTGTATATGCGGCATTATACCTATATTATTCGAATGTTTTTTTTCAGTGTTATTCAAAAAATAAATATTCCATAAATTATTAAAAAAAAAAAACGCACCATTTCAAGAGTCAGACAAAAAAATATAAAAAATAATCCTCTTTAATCCATGAAATCATAAGGTCAGTACCTATACCTATCAGTATATAAAAAGAATTTGAGAAACATAGCTTTCAACGACGAAAACTTTACTCACCTCTTAGCTTAACATATCAATAATATCCAGAAATGAAACGAAAAATTTAACGTTTATATCCAAAACAATGAAATGAATAAAAACATTGACGCTTCCACTGTCGCTGCTGAGCTGCTTGATTTAAAAGCAAGAAACGTGAAGGTAATATTAATTACATTAACACACTCACAAAACATATACAAATGCAAACTATTTGCAATCGAGTAGGCAAGCAATAAATACTTCAAAACAAGACACGAATCCGTGGATTTTTTTCTTAGATTTCTTTTTTATTCTGGGAATAAATAATATTTTTTAAATGTAGAATCAAAAATAATTTTGATATATCATAAAACATAAACTCTTATTAGGTAGGTATTTGAGTTTTCGTTTTAACGCACTTTATGCAAGAATATCTACATAGATATTAAACAACGTAGGTAGGTATAATTTGAATGAATGTATCTACACGTAAAAGCAAGTATCACTAGGAAAGCAAAACATCTAAATGCAAAGAATTGATTATACCGAGATTATCTATTACACATATGCATATTTTCCATTAATTTTTTTTAGCTATTTTACAGTTGTTAACTGCTGCTTTATCAAACACCAGTTGTATTTTTATCGTTATACGAAAGCAGGGAAAATATTAAGTTTTTACTACAGCTCTGCAGGTGAATGAATATGAAATGACCAAATATCTATGCAGCTATTGTATCGCAAAAAAAATCATCGATGTCGTTTTCGTCTATCGTATTATATATGTATAAGTATACTCGTAGGTATATATTTGATCAAATTAAACACTTAAATTACAAAAAAGAGCAGGTACCTAACCGGCAGAAACACGAACCGACAGAACGAGTACAATATTCAAACTGAGCTCAGAGCTCAAACGCTCATTTTTCTTCATCAAGTTAAAGTATCTTTTTCTTTGGGTATTTTAAAAAGATACTCTCTTAAGTCTTAAGGTGTATATTATATCGATATCAAACTCAGTGTAAAAGTGATGTTAGTCAGTGGTGAATTCTGTAATTATTGTACTTGGTACTTGTTATAGTGCCGTGAAACAAGGCCAAGTGAAATAAGACAAAATGCTAGGAGTTCGCCTTATTACGCTTTTTAATAGTTAAACTAGGCCAAATGTTGGTGCTTTATATTTTTTTCACTTTATTACACTTTCACAAAGCGAAATAAAGTCAATTTGGCCCTATTTCACCTTCCATGTTTCGAAATGTTGTTTAGTTATTTTTAACTGATTTTCGTATTAAAGAAAAATAATAATAGATAAAATTAATTTAAATTCTCGTGAATTTATTACTATTATTTTTCATTCAATAAGGTTTCTATCAAAAATCAGTCATTTAAACTCAATCCTCCACTGTTATTATACATACATACACATAGTCAGCACTAGAACCATGAGATCAATTTATAATTGATATAGATGTAGCTCTAGCTAGCTCCCAAAAGAGGGTTGAGATTTAAATTTGAAAAAAGAGACGTTTATAGAAATGTCTCTCAATATCTCTTTACGTTTTGGAGTGCAAGTGCAGCGATGTCGCGCTAAGTTTTGCTTTAATTTGCTCACACTGTACAGTGTACACACTGGAAAGATAAAAGAGAATATAAGAAATTTAAGTTGAAAATTTTCACGTAAAAGGCAGGAAGATAAAAAAACAAATCAAAATTTGTTTTTTTTCAATGATTTTTAAATTAAAATTTAGTATCTGGTATTTTTGGATTAATTTTTATTTCAAAAATACAAATATAATCAGATTACTAGAAATTACATCGTTGCGCTTTTGAAAATTATTCAACAGTGATCAAACTTACATGTATGTCATATGAAAGGTCATGATTTGTTATATTTTAGACTTTATATAATCTTTATACCTATAAACCTTATAAGTGTGAAAATAATAGAATTATTATATTTAAACTTTTTTAAAAAAAATTTTACAATTTGGTTTTATTTTCAAAAAGAAAATTATTTTGTTTATATTTATAATACTAAAATTGTTTTTATTTGTAAATTTGTAATTTTCAATTCCTCAAAAACTAAGAGAGATAAAACTGTTTGCTTTTTAGTGTTGGATTATTTGCAATTCAAGACTATAAAAAATTATTTGTTTTATGGAGCCATTGTTTTTTAAATAATTGTTCGATTCTTAGCAATTTTTTTTGATTTCAACCATAGAGAAAATACTTTCCTAGAGATCCGACTAAGGAGGTTTGTCCTCTTTCGCCCTACAAGTTGATTGTTCCCTCTCATTCAAAATTCGAGGTACGTATTTTTTGTCTGTGATTTCAACTAAACTGCAATACAATTAAATAAAGTACAGCACATGACCTTCCATATGACATAAGTTTGAAGAATTTTGAAGATAGGGCCAAAATGAACATGGTCTTTTGGTTAAGTTTGAATTGCATACCAGGCTTTATGTCTTAATCACTTGTTCAGGGATAAATTAAACCGGAGTTAACTAATTCTACAGATAAAGTGTTTCAAGACAGCTATCTCCAAAAGCAATTTTTATTGGCGGATAGATGTACATGGAAAACGTGAAAAACTAGTGCCACTTATGTACGTCGTTTTTCAACGTGCAACCGAACATAAATGTATTAAAGAATAACTACATTTTTAAAGAAATCTCAATTTATTGGATTTAATTAAGTTTTGTAGTCAAAAGTTCGCCATTCAAAACCTGTTTGATCAAATAAATCAAAAATTACATGAGTTTTCTTAAATCGAACACTCAACTTTCAAATACGAACAGGTAGAAGACCACGGCAAAAGAGTTCTCATCAGTAAAACTAATAAAGGCTTTTTTTAATAAAAAATACTTGTCCCAAAATCCAAAGAAAATTTTATTTGTGAAACGTGTATTCTGGTTGAACACAAAACTTTGAATCTGAACAGACCTAATACATAAAAAAATACAAGCCGCTGTAAAGTCTTCCACATGATGTAAGTCAACCACAAGCAACTTCACTTCATTGCAAAATTTAGTTGTCATCCATTATTCCATTGCTTTGTAGTCGGTCTTTTACTAAAGAAGATTATTTTTTGGTGATATTTTTTATATTGTTCAAGTCGAATACATTTTTAAAAACATGGCATTGGCTGAAATTTGTGGTCTCGCTGATGCTCCTTATATGAAAATGAGCACTTATTCTCCATCAGACCTTGAGCGTGAGATGTCTCAATATACTTGCAACCTGGAAAACGCTTACTCCTTAGCAGCTCCTCCTTTCGAGAACGTGAGTTAATATCTTTCTTTATTGCAATTAATAAATAAATTTCAATATTTTATTAAAGCCGTGCGAAAATCTACGTAAGATAACTGCTCATGGTGAGAAGTCTGGCATTAAAATCGACTTTGATCATGGCACAACCACATTAGGTTTTAAGTATCAAGGTGGTGTGATTTTTGCTGTGGATTCCCGAGCCACCGGTGGCCAGTACATTGGTTCACAGACGATGAAAAAAATTGTTGAAATTAATCAATATCTTTTGGGTAAGAGAATATTTCGGATGAGTTTGTAATTCAATAGTTGTCTGTCAATACAATTTTTATAGGTACCCTGGCTGGTGGAGCTGCCGATTGTGTCTATTGGGATCGTGTTTTGGCTAAAGAATGTCGACTCCATGAGCTGCGCAACAAGGAACGTATTTCCGTTGCTGCCGCTAGCAAAATCATGGCCAATATCGCCCACGAGTATAAAGGAATGGGCCTGAGTATGGGTATGATGATGGCAGGTTATGATAAGCGTGGACCTGGATTGTACTATGTCGATTCCGAAGGGTCTCGTACGCCAGGCAATGTGTTCTCAGTTGGAAGTGGTTCAATTTATGCTTTCGGTGTACTGGACTCTGGATATAAATGGGATTTGACCGATGAAGCCGCACAAGAATTGGGTCGCCGCGCCATTTACCACGCCACCTTTAGGGATGCCTACTCCGGGGGTATAGTGAGAGTCTACCATATGACACCAAATGGTTGGATAAACATATCCAACACCGATTGCATGGAATTGCACTACAAATACCAAGCAGAGAAGGCTGCTGCAAATCATTAGTTGGATCCGATTGTTTTTTTTTGTATTAAAACATAAAATTTGTATCAAAAATATAGGTAATATCTGGTTAAAAGAAAAAACGATATTTTGAATCAGTTGTAATAAACTTTATTGTCTTTGTCTTAAAACTCCCTTAATTTGTTCTAAAAAAAAAAAAAAAACACTAAGACCGTTAGGTTTACGCTCTTTTTAGTTGTATTTTCTTATCATCACAATCTGAACCGAATCAATTTTTAACACGTAAAAACAATCGTCGAAGTCTCAAATTATTGCGTTCTTGTATTACGTGTCAAAAGTAAAACCATATCATATAGTAAAACATTTGGTTTTCAGTGTTCGATTAGGTGGAATCGCGTAAGGCATCAGTTTTGATAGTCAATTGTCATAGTGACAACTAAATAGCTGTCACTAACAAACCATACCATAAAAGTGATAGACAATTTGATAATCACCTTACGTTGAGCAAAAGCATCCATATTGATTTCAACTATCGCCTTATGCGATTCCACCCAGGCTTTCAAAAAAAGGAAAAATCTATTTTGTTATTTGTTACCGTTATTTTTAAATGTTTTTTGTATATAATGCTGTATAATTAAATGGAGTAGAGGTCGTGACTTTTTATATGACAAGTTTCATCACTGTGGAACAGTGTTCTAAAATGGGACCAGGGTCATTGTATTTAAATTTGCATAGTACTATCATCAGCATCCACAAAGCTTTGTTGTGTGGTCGTTTGAGGGCGCACTTGATTTTACACAGAAACAGCAACCAAAAAATTAGTAAGTTGTGTGATCGCTTGGGGCCGACGTGGTGGAACGTGTTCATGAGAGTACTATGCAAATTTATATACAATGCACCTCACATTTTGCAGCGCCACCACAAGGGTCCGTGCAACCCTAAAAAAAACTCGCCATGATAGTAATATAGTTTTCATATATAAAGCTTATAGTCAACTTGGCTTGCTAAACCCAGAGTATTCTTAGGATTTAGCTAAACCAAGGATAGAGATGAGCTGCAAGCTATAGTTTTATACATGTTATCAATAGTTGCTTATAAAAACTCCTTTTTACTTCTGTCGTAGCGCTCTTAAGGTTGCTATTTAAAAAAAAACAACCTACCTACAGCAAAAAATACTCATTTCTTTTATGACTGTTCCTTGGTTTAGGATGGAGGGAAAATTTTCTAAAACACGTCCCTCCCACAAGTTTTGGCCAATTACTGGGTTTAATGACGTCATGAGATAAAAAAAAAATGAAGTTTCCATACAAATAAATCGATAATATGTATGAAAATATCTTAGGGAAGATTTTTTTAATTAAGAGATGCTTGAACTTAAGAACGCTCGGTGAATAGCAGCCTAATCCCAAAATTTTACATGGTTGATAATCAAATAAAAAGTAAACTCAAAAGTAAAATAATCGTTAGTAAAAAAAGTGTTCAATTGCATTTGTGCATTTGACGCGGTGCTAAAATAATCGTTTCGCGTTATCGTAATTTTGAGGAATTGAAGAATTCCTCGCCGCATTTTGAACGACTATCGTTATCCATAACAACCCCCAAGTACTGCAATCATTCATATTTGAAGAAATATTGACATGCAGATCTTTAATAATACAAATTTATGAACGATAACTCTAAACTTTTTATGGATTTCAATGCCGATCATCATCTTGAGACGAGCTATATAAATTTATTTCAGTTTTAAATTTTTCAACAGTCAATAAAACTATTTTAATGATATTAAACGCAGTTTTCATTTGAATTGTAGTCTAATGAAAATATAGATCCTCACTCTTTTAAAAATATTTATGTGTGTTGAAGTTCTCAAAGAAATTCTAGTATGCCATTATTGCTTATATGATTTATTTATTTCTTTTAAAACATTGTTATATACCTTATATTTCTAAACATCTATATAGCAATACATCATTGTCAACTTACGAACTAAAATGTTTAAAATGCAATTATTATTCATTTATTTTGTTTTTAATTGTTTCAATTTCTTAGATACATTTATATTTTAAAATTCATTAAATTTTTAATTTTAATATTTTTCACTTTCAACTTTTTTTTTTTAAATAAAGTTTAACCTAATTTATTTTACCAAGTGCCAACCATTTTATATTAAAAGAGTTAACATTTTCTTTATAATTACTTGAGAAGTTGATGAAAGTATAAAATGACAGTTTTTTTCTTTTTTTTACAAAATGATTGTGTAAGTGTATTATGTAAGATGTGCATCGGTCATACAAAAATGATTTTAATGATTTATTATTATTTTTTGTGATATTTTAGTATGATGCTATGAGCTTTCAACCGTTTATTAAAATATTTTATAAATTTATTTTTCTATTGATGAATGATTTTTTTTTTGCTTTGCATGTGCGAGTATGAAAGATTTGTGCAGGGTTTGGAAGATGATGATTTAATTTATACGAATATATTTTATTTTTCTTAACCTTCATTTATTCTAATTAACATTATATTTATTTGTATTGCAATATGCTTTAAATGAAAGAAATATAGGTGTTTTTCATCGGTTGTGTTACTTGTTTTTCTATTTCATTGTTAATTCACTTAACTTTTATTTTCACGTTAAAAGAATGATTCATAGATATAAGACGCAAGAATAAATATAATTTGTTTTCTATTCTTTTTTGGGTTGAATTTGATTGAGTTTTTATCAATGTATCAAATAAGCTCTTTCTTTAAAAATACGTAATTTGATTTGTTTGTATCATTGAAGGGTATGAAAAATGTAAAGCACTAGCACGTTTTAAATACAAATGCATATTTTTTTTTAGGGATGTATTGAATAATTAGTAATACGAAATATTTTTTTTTGTTTAAAAGAATCACTATATGAAAGAAACAACATAGGCATCTTATATCCCTTTATTGCACTCTATTTATTTTCTTAGCATTAGTTGTTCTTATCACCAAACAGCGTTGCATAGTGTTTAGTTAGTCCATTATAAATTACCCATTACTTTGTGTCATAAGTTATACACAAATTTAGCACACTCACTGCTACATATGTGCAATTTGTAATAAAAAATTATCCAAAAAATAACTGTCCAGTACATGTTTGATGGTTATTTATATTTTGTTTTGATTCCAAAAAAATTTTGTAATAATTTTCCAAACTACAAAGAGTTATGCGAGCAGTTTATTCTTTAAGTTACAAACTAAAATCGTAATTGGTTACTTAGATGTGATTGAATAACAAATGTAACTAACTACATATTTACAACCCTGTCACCAAATAATGAATCTACATATATGAATGAGATTGATTTTTTATCTTTTTCCTCGAATTTTATATAATTAAAATTGTATAGTATATTAAAATCTGTTAGTAGGTTCAGCTTAATGTCATATTTTCATTTTTATTCTTGCAAATACATGAAAGATAAATGCTTTTTTTTTTTATTAATTGTTTGCTTTAGTTTTCATTACGTTAAATAAAATTGAGATAATATATATTTTTACACGATTCTACTTATTAAACTGCAGTTTGTGCATTATTTGTTAAATTTTATTTATTTTTGTTCACGATATATTTAAATCAGTCGATTTTATATTATTTGATAATACAAAATATAAATTAAAGTTGTTTTTATGTTTGTTTGGATTAATTTATTTTAATTTGCATTTCAGTATTCAATATTTTAATAGCCAAAATTACATTTACATATACAGCAGAAAAAGGTAGAAAGTCTGTTTATGAAACAAACATAAAATTTGTGTGTGTATTAACTTTCCTACTTTTCAATCAGAAACCCCTTTATTTGAGAAAATAAAGCTTTTTTTTTAGCCTTTATTTTGAAATTTAAATATATTTTTTGTAATGAATGAATATTATGTAAGAAGTTATATTATAAGAAACATGTTGTTATTTACAATTTTTAAATAATGATTTTTTTTTATTTTTGCTGTTTGATGATAAAATTTTTTAATGAGCTATAGAATAATAAATTAACAAACACATATAAATTCAAAATTTGGAATTCTTTTTAAAAATGAAAAGTTTAACTTTGGGATTTTATTTAATTAAATGTTAACTAATTGCAAGTCTTATACATAATTGAGATAAATATAATAGGCATATTAATTCAACGGTGTGAAGTAAAACTTGCAGATTTACGCAGTTTTCCACGACTACGAGAACTTTATCTTGTATCTAAACTTTAAGTTTGTAGTAGTTTCACTTAAAAAAAAAACATATTACAATTCAAAAATTGCGGTAAATAAAGAAAAACTTCAATTCAAAAATTGCGGTAAATAAAGAAAAACTTGAAGACGAATTAGATACCTTACAAACAATTTGTTATGCTATGCTCTGTTTTAGAACAGAATCATTCTATTAGTAATTCGACCCAAATAGTGATGTAGCTTCTGTCAAACGATTAAAGGTCGAAATTAGGGTTCGGCCGCTTTCTAAAATGACGACTAGAAACGACAATATCGAAATGTGAATGTTGGCAAAAACGACCACAACGCAATGTATCCTTGTATATATAAACTATAGTACTCTCATGGTGGAAGTCGAATGGGGCGACATCTAAAGTATGCCGGCAACCCTTACTCTTTTTTTTTTTGCGGAGAGCTTATGGAGGTTTTAATCGATATTTTTTGGATGCAATAATCCAAAAAATAGTCTCCTCTTACCCCTACCACAAATTTCCGACGCTTAAAGACTCCCAAAATCGAATTTTACACCTTACAACATCTCGCCCAACTTCAACGCACCTCGCTGTTCCGTTTCTTTCGTTTCCGAAGTTCGGTTCTTGGTCTTTTTCAATTTTGTAAATTAGGATTTGGTCATTTTAAGGAACCACAACCCGAATTTCGAGTTTTTTCCTAAAAATTTGAGTGTTGTTTGTTGATTTAATGGCTATGGATAAACTTATGTGTGTGTCTCTATTAAACCAGGTGCACAAGTGTGATTTTAAGTTTTGCAACAGTTTCGATTTTAAAAAGAAACCCAAGGGTCAATATGAAACTACGCACACATACAGCACCTCAATAAGATAAGAAACCAAACAATTTCGAAACTCAAAATCTAATGTTTACACTCTGCCCTTTTCATGTTTTCAATTGGACTAACCGCAACCGATAAAAAATGCCATAATTTGTTTAAGATTTTTTAGTTCAACTTTTATTGCATTTGTTTATTATTTATAAATTACAAGTTAGTCATGGTTAGTACTCACCTCTTTTCAAATACACGTGAAAGAATCGTAATTAAAACAGGATTAGATAGATTTATTTTCCACTTGAATATTTAGTACCTACTTTACACTTAAAATGGAATGTTATGAAATCAGTATTACAAAATGTATAGGTACATCCGAGAAATGTTACCCAACTGCATTTATCCCTATTTCGGAGGAACTGTAGGTTTGTGGGGTTCAAAAAGATTCTGGCCCATCAATTGGAAAAACCATTGGTGGTTCTTTTATGACATTGGTACTTTTGCATCAAGTGATTCTATTCTCTTAAATCCTTGGAATAGCATGTTTATTCTCTTTATTATAACAGCAGTTATATTTTTTTCTACGGAACGTGTTACTGTAAAAAGCTGAAACACGAAATTTTTATAGAGAAATTTATTTTCAAAACTGAATATTACTGAACACCGTGGTAAATCACAAATGAACACGGAAATTAGAAACAGAGGCAGACCTCATCTACAGTGAGGTGATCAAGAGATGCCAAATATAACAAACTGGAGACAGTAAGCTAGAGTTCGAGAAAGATTGGGGAGTCTTTCACTTAAAACAAAGGATCACCCCCTTTTGTAGAGCAGCGACGTTGTTACCAAAAGGACTTTTAGGGGTGAGCCAGCCCACGCGTTTAACTCATATAAAGTAAACACTAGATAGATAGATAATAAATACAAATTAAAAACCAATTCAACACAAGACTAATAAAGAAACCTTTTTATACTTGATACTGCGTTTAAAGTATTTTTTCACAATCTAACAACATTTAATCATTTTTTTGTCGGTCGTTTCGTAAAATGCTGCTTTTTGGCTGATGATGAAGGTCGATTAGCTTCGCTTTTAGTGTATTTCCTACATCAGAATCCATTAGAATTCTCGGTTATTTATCGACGATTTTGAATTGATGACTTTAGCGGGAGCTGATGGTTTATGCCGCATTTTTTAGCGCCAATTAAAGTATAGTAAGAACATATCGAAAGGAAAGTTTGTCGTTACTTGACTTCATAAATAAACACGTTGTGAATAAATAACATCGCAATCCACTTTATGCATGTCTCTATACAAATTAAAATAAAAAATCATTGATTATCGTCAAAGAGTTGATTATGGTTACATAAAAACTGAAAATAATTCTTAATTTTTTTATAAATAAAACAAACTCAATATAATATTAAAATTCTTTAGTAAATACAATTCTCTTTTACATATATCATTTTATGCAATTTGTATAATCACTTTAAAGAATCCATTTATGTATCTCATTTTTTCGAATATTCATTGTTATAATTAAAATATTTATACTGTATTCAAAATATAAGTTAATTTGTCTTAAAAAAAGAAAAACAAAACAAATAACTAAATACATGCCTAAAATTTATATGTATAAGTTGTAGTTTTGTTTAAGATAGATAATTTATATAATAATTAATAACGGTAGAAACATTTGTCTACTAATATAAAGTGCATAATTGTTTTGCGTTTTGATTACATATTGGAAACTAGTTTCTACAATAAAATAATTAAAGTATTTTATGAGTTTTTACTTAAAATTTAATATTATTTTTCTTGCAGTTTTATATTTGAATCATTTTTATTTAGTAAACTATTTACTTTTTATTTTAAAATAAAATATAATTGAGATTGTTTCCTTTTTTTCTGATTTTGTTTGCAAACAAAAAAATACCAAAATAAACATACGAGCGTATTGAAAGTATTTATACTTGAAATTGAAAGCGAAATGTTATTTTTTATGTGGGGTATGAATCTTAATATGTTTAAACTAATTTTTTGAAAAAAATATAAATATGTATGTAGGTATAAAACAGAATTTAATGTTACATTTTTTCATTACTGATCGAAAGAATTTCATATGCATATGAATATGAATTTGCGTGTATTTTTTTTTAATATTAGGGCTTCCGATGGTATTTTATTCTTAAGAAGATTAAAAACTAATCATCAAACTATTATTTTTCGGATTAAAAAACATGCTTTGAACCCTTGGCTTCCAATGGACTTATGTTAAAAAATTAAACCTTAGACTCGACTGCTCAACACTGTTTACAGTGACGACTTCTTGAGCGTTAAAAAATAAATGTTCAGCTAGGAAGGAAGTGTGCGTAGCTCAGACAACAGAACATGAATGTGATTAATTTGCGACATACGTTGGTGACAAACTTCGTGGAAACAAAAAGTTAAAATTTCTTGGCCAATGTTATTATTTTAAGTTAAGTTAACAAGTTGTATTTATTCAAACAGGTAAACTTGGGTCTTGTAATACCTGTATGATAATGATTATACCAATTATGAATTTGGCAGAACACTGTGGCTACATAATATAACGAGTGATTCAGCTATAAGAAGAGAAAGGAGTCTGTTAGCTCCAAAAAGAAACAACTGTAGAGAATTGTTCCCAGTTACCTAAGATATGAGAAAATGTTAAATATAATACGAAACGAGCTTAAGCCTGATTCACATTGCGACAAGATAACGAGGCATGAGGGTGATGAGGTCTCTTTGTAGATCCTGAACAAATTTCAAATAATGATGATGAAATAATGAATGCCCAAAGAAACTACGTTTTGTACGCTTAAGTTAGTAAATTAAATAAGAAATGTACCGAGAGCAAAACTTTATTTTTTTTGACGTAATCAACAAATAAAGTAGGTAATTGATCAAGCTATTTGAATAAAAAACGGTACATAAGTTGAAATTAATAAATAATCTATATATTTTTTTAATTACTTTGCAAAAAATATTTTTTTCTCGCCGCATTGTGAATTGGAATGCGATTACATAACATAGAAAATATAAGGCTGAATCATTTTTCGTTTCTCATTGCACTGTGAACCAAGCAATAATATTTTTTTTTGTTAATAGCACAAATTACACAAACAAAATCAAATGAATTAACAAACTTTTCTTATGAATATATTATTTTCGGTCTAGGGTGTCTTTATCCAAAAGCATGTACATTAGTTAACCCGATTTTTCATTTAGTTCTATGCATAGGATTTTTAATGCAATCTCATTTTTTATAATATTAACACTTTTTCTTAACATTTTACCTACTACAAACAAATTATTTTCTATATCATTTTCAAATACAATTATTTTTTATATTGTTTTTGTGCGGCCTTTTGTTTAGCTGATAATAAAGCAAAATTAATAATGTTTGTCTGACATTTAGTTCCGTCTTTTTCTTTACCTAAAAATTGAACATATAAACAACATCTTTTGTTTATATTATTTAACAAATATTTTCAAATGTTTTAACTTCAGTTCTTTAAAGCGTTGTTGTGCGTAAAAGTGATGCTATCAAATTGTTGTATCCTAATTTACTACCAGTTTCATTTTTATTGTTTCCACTTGTGGTACACGATTCCGTTTCTACAGCTGCAGGAGGTGTTTTCGATTCGGCAGCGATGGTTGCTGAATCTTCCTTTGAAATTGATGTTTTCGACACCATTACTTTGAGACACTTTCTGCCCAAAAGAAGATTAGATCTCCCTTTGTCTGAAGCAATTGGTGGTCGCGCAGCTGATTTTGCTTTAGTCTTATTCATATTTACAATTATTGAGTTATCGTTGAGACTTTTGCTTGTATTCATTTTTATTTGTTTATTATCGCCTACAGTCTTCGATTTTCCTTTTATATTGAGTTTGATAGCAGTCAGTCCTGAAGATGTACTTGGTTTAGTAGAATTTGATGCTGACTGATTAATGTTGCCCATGCTGCACTTCATTGGCGCTGAAGAGGCCAAATCACAAACACCATCCTCATCGGTACTGTCGATATCTATTTCATCGTCTTCTTCTTCAGCAATAGGGTCGATAATCTCCTCAAGTATTTGAATAGTCGAATCAATACGATTACTTGGATGATTGCAAGTTAAATTTGCTGCTGGTGTAGTTGTTTTTACAATAACACTACCTTCATTAGTGGCAAGAGCAGCAGAAGCAGGTGCAACTGCTGAAGAGGTCTCTTCAAAGGACAATGGTTGACCACGAAGACTATGATTACTACTATTCTTGGAGCTACTTGCTGTGTCTAATCTTTCACCAGAGGACAGGTTTAAAGAGACTTTATCAGACTCTGAATTGCAGCGAATTTTTTGCTTTTTTGAAGTTGTTGCAACAGAAATGTTGCTTGTGCAACTAGTTGTAACTATCATTGGTTGAATAAGAGATGTTTTTTTGTTTTTGGAGAGGCTGCTGTGAACTAAAGTATCGGCTAATTTAGTCTTCAATAAAGAAGTGGCTTTTCTAGTTGAAGAAGTTGCATTGAATTCGTTTTTGAAGCTATGATTCGTCGAGGACGAAGGTTTTTGTTGGTCGTCGGATGATGCTAGTGATGATGATTCATTTTTTGTTTGGTCGAGTCACAGACGTAGGTCAAATGCTATGCGTGATGCAATGTTTTTGAATCCAATGCTAGTACCTGATGATAAAAATAAAAGAGATGAGATTTTAAATCAAATTTACTTACATATGTACACATTTGAGAACAATTAAAACAATTTTTTTTTAATTTTCAGTTGTTATAATGATTGAAGTTTTAAGTCTGTAGGATTGAGGATTTTCACGTTCATAATTTTATAGTACTTTAAGGTAGTCCTTAAAAGTTTTAAAATGATCCCAAGAATATTGAACATTAAAAAAAAATTATTTAATCTTTTACTATACATACTTTAAAATCTCACAAAAATACGGTTTATAAATGACTATGAACTTACCCGAAATGCGTTTAAAGCGGACTCCATTCAATGATAGCCTAGGAAGTTTGCATACTTCAATTTCCCACTGTACCAGAGAATCGGTATTTGGATCCCCATGGACGCACCATAACACAAACCTTATTAAAAAAATTAACTATTGAGAAGTGTGTTATATTTTAATAAAAAAAAATACAAACCTCTCTCTTTGTTCATAGTCACAATTATTCTGATCAAGTACTTCGCGAATCTTTTGCATTATCTGGTCAGGCATTAAAGGAGATGTTGTCTTCATTGACCAAGTGAATCGGAGAACTCTTGGTTTGGCTGATTCCTCAGTTGTTGATCCACTACCATAAAAAAGTCTTCGCATTTGTAAAATGATAACACACACAAGGTATGTATGGTTTAAAATATTTATTTGTTACAAGTATCTTTTTTTTTGTTAAAGAGCTAAAAGTTAATTGACAACAAAAAAAAATTAAGAAAATAAATGTTGTTTTATAATTGCATTATTTTAATTTCGGTTGGTAATTCAGTTATTTAAATAATATATTCAATATTTTAACTTCACGATTAAGAACGCTTCCCCGTTAATAATTTCCATAATTTAGCAAACAGCTCGATCAATCACTATAATTGGTATTAGTTTGTTTTTTACAGAATATAAAATGTTTTTCTGTAATAAAAAAAGTGTTTCCCTGAGACTCCGGGAATTTGGTCTGATCTTCAGCCTCCCGATTTTGCTTAGTTTTGCGGGTCGTCATTTTAAATTAATATGATAAGCTTTGTTATCAAAATGGGAGCATAAGCATTTCTATGTACTTAATAATTATTATTAAGTGATTTGTCTATATAACGTATTAGAAATAAATCAATGCAATCCGCCCTATCAAGGTAACCGTCGTCGGAGCGGAACTTTCTCCGTAACGCAACCTTCGTCGGAGATCCAATTTCGCAGTAGCTGTCATTGGAATAAATTTTACAAAAAATACGACGACACATTGCGATGGATATTAATTTCAGTTTTCCGCGCCAACAACTTGACAGGAACGATTTGAAGTACTTCATCGCAAAGCATTTAATTTCGTCGAAAAGAATTTCTGATCAGCTGATCGGAGAACCACCTCGAAGCAAAATGTATCCGATTCGTAGAATTTCGCAGAGAATTCCGCTCCGACGGTTACCCCGATAGGACCGAATATATGGACTATGCCAATTTTTTTTTTATAGATCCTTGATGTCTGAATAATTGTTATTTTCATTTTCTTTATATATTTTTTTATTTATATCTTGTCTTCTTAGAGAAGTAAATGTGGATATATACTTTAACGGTGACTGCAGCCATTTTCTACAAAGTATTTAATGTATTGCAGAAGTGTTCGAAAATATAATTTCATGAAGTTTTCTCTCTTTAAGTAAATGGAATAAAATTTTTCGGAGATTTTTTCTGAAATGAAGTGACACAAAGCTTTGTATATGAAAACTATAGTACTATCATGGTGGAAGTCGAATGGGGCGACATCTAGTTTACCTATGCAACCCTTACTCTTTTTTTTTGCGGAGAGCTTATGGAGGTTTTAAATAATATTTATTGATATTTTTTGGATGCAATTATCCAAAAAATAGTCTACTCTTGCCCCTACCACCAATTTTTGACGCTTAAAGACTCCCCAAATCGAATTTTACACCACACATTTTGCAGCGCCACCACCAGGACCTCTGCAACCCTAAAAAAAACTCGCCATGATAGTACTATAGTTTTCATATACAAAGCACAAAGTAATTGCTTGCGGAGGCGGAGAATAGTAGAATTGGTTAATTACGAAACAATTTTACAACCGCATATGGGGAGAAAAGTTATTTAATGTTCATGTTCTATAGCCAAGTTAAAACTCCCAGATTGAACCATTGTTACTTCTCTACAAACATGTAATTTGGCTTAGTGTCTTTTATTCTTTTGAATCAAATGCTGAATGCAAACATATTTTTTTTTATGCAGAGAGTTTTCGATCAAGAGGGAAATGAAAGGCGCCTCAAAAATGAATGTTCTACTAGGCATTGTGGTTCTAAATGCATTACGCGATAAACCAAATTTTCTTCAGAAGGTTTTTATTTTTGTGAAATCATAAAAATTATTCTTCAATATATTATGTTTCACAATTAACACTTAATTTACCCTGCGAGATTATTCAAAAATTTAAAATATTGCAATTATATAAACACTTTATGGTGTTCTTTTTAATTTCGACTGTCTGATGCCACGATGTTTGAAATCAATTTAAATTATTGCAACCATAATTCCAAATCAATAGACTTAGTTAAAAAAAAATTATAAAATAAAATAAAAATACTTGTAAGTTTTATTTCGTATGCAAAATATAAAAACATGAGTTTAAATTTTCAAATAATGTATGCTTATAATAATCTAGGACTGTAATCAGATCTTTAAATAAATATATTTTATTAATAAGTTTATGAAAGAATTATAAATAAACATGCTTAATTTGTGTGATAAAATGAAAACATTATGTATGTGCAAAATAGGTATAAAGAAACATCAAAATAATAAGCATGCAAGAAGTATTTTAACACTGAGAATAGGTTCTTATATATACCTATTGGATTTGTTTAACAATATGTATGTATAAATTTAGTACATTTTGTTTCACAATTAATTTTGGCATTTTATAGATACCTATCAAATAAAAATAACATACAATTATACCAATAAAAAAAAAAAAAGATTGAAAAAATCTGATTACCCCTACGTGGCTACAGATACACCCTGATTTGATTTTTATTTTTTAGTGAGTCTGTCAGTATATAATTACCTAAAGCTGTTGTTGGATGTATTTGCTTGGCCTTCGCTGGGCCTAAAATAAAAAAGATACAAAAAAGAACGCAAACGTAGTTAACAGAACAAAACAAAAACAAAACGAAAAATGGATTCAAACAAAAATATTTTTTTTATAGAATTTTTTGTTACAATATACACATTTATTTTTGAAGATATATCTTTGTATGCATTTTGCTGTATGTATATTATGTATTTTTAAGAAACATGAAAATGTTAATTAAAACACTAAATGAATACACAAATAATGTACAAAAAAATTAGTCAACAAGCAAAAATTAGATGTTATTCACAGATATAAAAAATGAGCATTTGCAAATTATTCCGTTGTTTTTTTTTAAATAAACATTAACCACCAAATCCCCCTTATTAATAAAGCAAGAAGACATGCCTATATTATATATACAAATAACAGACAGTAATATCAAGTGTAAATTTTCTAAATATTGATTAAAATTATTATACCTGTATTGAAATAAATTGGTTACATTTACATTGGTTTCATTCAATATTATTCACTTTGAAACCGATTACCTACGTGTCGTTTGATTATCCATCGTGTACCGATTCCTCAAAACAATGGCACACAATTTTTGAAAATGTATTACATTTGGTATCTACCCTCGGTTGCCAAATATTAAGAAATGTTTTGTTTTTATTTTTTATTTTCATGTTTAAAGCTAATTTACTACCTAAAATAAAAATTATAATAATTTTCAAAATAAATTTTTTCAACAAAAAATTTAGACAGAAAATAAATTGTTTTAAAAATTGAAAAAAAAACCAAAAATCATTATTTTAAAAAATTAACAGGGAACAACCAAATGGAAATGTTTTTGGACTCCGAGATAGAAATTGTGACAAAAGTTTTATCGAAAAAAATGATGGCCCTCAAAAAAGAACAGTTGAAAAAAAATTGAAAGGGAACAATCAAGTGGATATTTTTATGACCCTCAGTTAAAAATTGGTCAAAACATAAATTTAAAAATAAATTTGGTAAAAAAAAATCGTTTAAAAAAGTGCGGAATAAAAGTTGTTTCTTCGTCTTTACGAAATGTTTCGCATTTTCATTTAGTGAGACATTTAAATTTTTACTAAAACTTTTTTATTAACTTTCAAATTGCTTTATGTAAATTTATTTTTTTGTAGGTCAGTAATTAGTCGGCCCTATCGAGGTAACCGTCGGAGCGGAAATTTCTCCGCAAAGCATCCTTCGTCGGAGATTCTATTTCGGTTCGAAGTAGCCATCGGAAAAAAGAAAAACCTCCGCGCCAAGAACTTGTCGGGACTTCGGAGAAAATATTAAAAAAAGAGCGATTTGAAGTACTTCATCGCATGCAAATAGCATGCGTTTAATTTCGTCGGAGAGAATTTCCGATCAGCTGATCGGAGAACTACCTCGAAGCAAAATGTCTACGATTCGTAGAATTTCGGAGAAAATTCCACTCCGACGGTTACCTCGATAGGGCCGAGTAAGTGTGAAAAAAATCAAAAGCACTAAGAATTTGACCAGTTTGTATTTATTGAGATTTCAGAAAAATAATTTTTTTTCTCAGCTATTTTCAGCAGCCGTTTGTAAGGTTTGTTTAAAAAAACTTCCACATACGCCACCCACACCCGTAACAAGGTAATAATCATCAAAACCCCCTCAAGCCATTTTCAAAAAAAGATATTTTTTACGCAAAGCTTATATGTATTTCTTCTAACACAAATAATCGGCCCTATAGAGGTAACCGTCGGAGCGGAACTTTCTCCTCAACGCATCCTTACTCGGAGATTCAATTTCGGTTCGAAGTAGCTTTCATGGGAACAAATTTTACAGAAATGCGACGGATATGAGTTTCAGTCTTCCGCGCCAAGAACTTGCGCAGGACTTCGAAGAAAATATTAAAGAAAAAAAAAACGATTAGAAGTACTTCATCGCAAAGCAGCGCATGCAAATGGCATGCGTTTAATTTTGTCAGAGAGAATTTCCGATGAGCTTATCGGAAAACTATGTACCTCGAAGCAAACTGTCTCCGATTCGTAGAATTTCGGAGAGAATTTCGCTCCAACGATTACCTCGATGGCGCCGAATATTATGTAACACCTACATATGTACATACATATTTCAAAGAAAAAAATATTTTGTTTATCATAAATTATGCTAAAGCGAATTAAAAACATGCATACCTATACCAATTAATTTTGTATTTATTGCTTGCTACATTTACGAAGCGCAACAAAACATCATAAGACCACAGTGAAACGACTAAAAACATAACATTTAAATAGAACACAGGAGTTAAAAAAAGTATAAAGTAATATAAACAAATAAGAATTAAAAAAAAGTTTTTGATTCGTTTTGAAATTATCATAGTTTTTATTTTTTCATTTCTTTTATATTTTATATCATTGTTTCATATCATGACAATTTTATAGTTTATTTTTCACATAATTTTTTAATTTTTTTCTGGTATTCTTTGATAACAACAATATTTGCTCGAGTGTTAAAAACTATAAATTATATTATATAATATTTATGATTGATTTAAAGTATAGTTTTTTTATTATTATTTTTTTTAAATTTAAAAACTAAGTAACTAAATCGATAGCAGTTATATAACAAAAGTTGATTGCTTATTTTTTATTAAATTAAAAATTATTTTATGTATTTTTTCATATTAAATAAGTATAATTCTTATCAAGCGACATACACAACTGTTTTCTTAAATTTATTCCCTCTCAGTATATTAATTTGCTAATGTTCTTAAAACAATAAAATATATATAGTATATATAATATTTATTTTATGTTATGAACTCTATCATGTGAAAATACAAAATTGATCATAAAGAAATTCTTGATCAGGAGAAAATAATTTAAAAAAATTTGGACTCTTGGTTAGTTTGCAAAACAGTAAAATTATAGGAAACTTTTAGATTTCTGTATAGATTTCAACAAAGGAAAATATTTCTATTTTAGAATACAATTTAAAGGAAACCATTCAAATTTGTTCATACGCAGAATCTGTTGGTTGAATCAGGCAGCAGTTTGACGTTATGGAGTTAACAGTCAAATAACTAACTAATTGTACATACCGAACAACAAAAATGATTTAACCTTTTTATATAACTGATTATAGCTAGTGCAAGCATAGTTTCAGTTACTCCATTATAATTTTGAAAACTTGACGATGGATTTGGAAATAATAATAGGTAACCTCTAAAAAGCAATTCCTCAAAGTGTGTATTTAAAATTTAAATTTGGATAGCATTCAGTAACAAAAGTACATACACTAGACATAGAAAAGAAGTTTATGGTGAAACTGCTTTCAGAAAAACACCATTCTTTTGTAACAACATACTCAAACATCTTAAGTTTGTTTTTACAAAGAGGACTAGTTTTTTTTTAATTCGGTTTTACCATAACTTTGTTCTATATAAGGTTTTGTGTAAGCCTACTTTGACTGCTAAACACAATAAAGTTGAAAAATTCCTTGTAAAATATTTATAAATATATGTAATTTAAATTATATAGGTAATAATGAACATTTTATTTTATTAATAATAAAAAAAAAACGATAATAATGCAAGCAAACCATACACGAGAGTTAAGGCGGCGGTTATATTTGCAGGCACTTTTTTGTTTTGTTTAGTTGTAAATGTACTTTTTTTTGTTAAAGATTTTATAAATTGCTTTTGATGTACGACGTTGATTGTTTTTGTCATTGAAGGTAAAAACATTAAATCAAACGATAAAAAAAAAAATAAATTAAACCTGCAAGGAATGTGAATAATAAAGATTAAATAAACTTTCTTTTATTATAGCTTTAATATTTTGGAAAATCCAATTTTGTTCTAATTTATCTCCGACCAAATAATGGTGTGTACATATTTTCATACATAATTTAGAAATTCTACTAATGTTTTTATTTGTTTATTTACATTTTATAAGGTGGAGAAGAATCGTAATAAAAATAATACGGAAGTCTATGATATAATGTGTATGTATAACGCTGTTTAGTTCGTCAGTGTTTTCGTAATTATTCAATTATTATTTGATATATAAATTTATAAATAGACTTTTATTTTATATTTATAAAAATCACTATCTTGTCGTTTTTGAATTCAAATTGCTGACTTCTGGAGAATATCCTTTTTGCTGTCATCATTAAGATCAACATCACCGTCATCATCATCGTCGTTGTCGAGGTCGTCGCGATAAGCACAGATTATAACGAAAACATTTATTTGTTAAAATAAATCACAAAACACAAACTTTTTTTTTTCTAAATATTATAATTCAAAACAAAATTAAAC
The DNA here is from genome assembly GCA_958431115.1 of Syrphus vitripennis. Classification (NCBI taxonomy): domain Eukaryota; kingdom Metazoa; phylum Arthropoda; class Insecta; order Diptera; family Syrphidae; genus Syrphus; species Syrphus vitripennis. The sequence goes on along the minus strand of OY288109.1, from coordinate 71,757,149 downwards.
ATAGGTAAACAAAACAGTTAAATTTTATGTATTTTCTTTTAATACATTTTTTTAAATTGACTACAATCATAAATATTTGATTTGAAGTTAATATTTATTTTATATTCCTTTAAAGATTGGTGTTTAATGGTTTTCGTAAATATTTCAAACAAATTGTCTATAATGTTATATGAAAATAAATTTATATATATATAAAAAAATACAAGCACTTATACAGTCACAAGATCTTCTACAGTGTGTTTAAAAACTAAAACAAAAATTAACTTATATATTAAACAATGTTTCAACCCTATACAAAATTAAATTATTTATATATATATATATATATATGTACGTATGTATATATATTACATAAATATATACATACATATATTACATAAATATATACATAATGCAAAAATATAAATAAAATGGTCACAGCTGCAAAAAAGATTTTAGCTATTCTTTCTAATTTCGTTTAAATCATTAGATTTCTTGATTATAATAATACTTTAACATCAATCTTGCTTGTATAAAAACAATAATAAAATAAATAAAAAATATTTATATAAAAAAAAAATAAAAATTATCACCATCACGATAAAAAAAATTGAATTTATTTTGTGTTTTGTGATTTCTTATTTCAGCATCAAAATTTAATGTTACTTAAAAAATTATACTAATTTTTTTTTTCAAATATTTAACTCGTTATAATTTTTTATTTTCTTTTACGGGTTTGGCCTAAAATAAAAGAAAAACAAATAAATAAAAATCAGTGAAATTAAATGTCATTTGATTCAAAAAGAAACAAAAAATAAGTGTTTGTGTGTAATGTGAAAAGATAGATAGATAGATAATTTATTTCGAGAATGTGTTCGAATAGAGTGGAATTTAGCTTTTGGATAACATTTTTTGTTTTCTTTTTTTAAGAATTAATTGATTTTTTTAAACATAATTAAACAGCAGAAAAAAAGAAGGAATGTATAGAAAATAATAAGATAAAACACAATTAATTAACTTTTAAATAAATAAAATTCGCGAATTTTGATAGTTTTTTTGGTATGCACAATGACTTTCCCATGTTTGTTTTAATTAAAAAATATACTACGTTTCGATTTTATTTTTATAAATATGTATGTTAAATATTTATTTTCTTTTTATACAGCGTGACCATTTTAAAATTATATTTGTTCATATAAATAAAATTAAGTTGGCTAATTTTTATAATAAGTATTTTTTTTAATACATTAGGTTTTACTCAGATGAATTTTCATCATACCTTTAATTTTTAAATTATGTTGGCTAATTATTATAAGTTCCTGTGATTTATGTAGCTCGTAGTTGTTAACAACCGCTTGGAGTGGAGTTTGTAAAAGTATACATAATTGTAAATAAAACATGTTAAGTTATGTATACTTGCATAGGTATATAAATAAATCCATCGGACTCCAAGTTCCTTTCAACATTGTGCTTTTGTAAAAAATTATTTTTGAAGTGAACATATTATAATATCATATTTTGGTATTTAAAAACTCTTACAGACCCTCAAAATTTCAAGTTATTTTCAAAAACTCGTTTTAAATGTTTTCATGCTTCAACAATTTTTTGTTCAGTAATTTTTCGACTAGTTTAAAATTAAAAATTTTGCAAAAGAGCATTTTCATTCAAAATTTAGCTTAAAATGGTCTCCAAAGTCCAAAAACCTTTATGTAAGTTTAAGATTTAATTAAAAAAATCACAAACATAAAGCAAAATGTAGGTATAGTTCTTTTTAAAACCGTAAAAATCATTGGGGCATATTCATAGTTAAACTTTAGAACCGGGTCCAACTGGCTTCAAATCTAAAGTTAAAACACCTATTGAAATCCAATCCATTTTTTGACAGATAGAAAAAAACAACTTAGTCAAAGAGTCAACCGTTTTTAAGGATTGAGCTCCAGTTTATCTTTTGGACCCGGGTCTAGATTGTCTATGAATAACATAAACTCCAGGTTAGCTTAGAAGAGACAAAAAAACAACGTGTCAGACGACTATGACACTAAATTCAATCAAAAAATGAAGTACTAAAAAAATGGTTTTTTGAAAATAGGAAAATAGGTGAAAATAGGTGCAATGTTGGGTACTATAAATTTCAAATGCAATAATATTATTAAAACAGTCGTCCTCGCAACTTCCAGTAGGTCATGTCAAAAGTAATTCAATTTTTTTTGTAACAAAGTGAAATTTTGTAGCGAATTAATTTGGTTTCCGTGACCCATCCTTCCCAAAAAGTTGAACTCCATGAAATGTTGGAGTGATTATTTAGGTTGACTTTGAATGTACCTATTTTACACAAATGCAAAAGAATTGTATTGTATTATGCAAACTATCTGAACCAAATTCATTGTATAGTAGAAAACTAATGAGTTTAAGAAATTAGAAATAATAATGGCAACTCAGTGGAAGTGTTGTGTAAATTCATTTAGTCATTATAGGGAGCAATTCCAGAATTCATTGATGCAAAAAAAAAAAAACATTTAACTGAAATATTATTAAGCTTGTTTTGTGCTTGAATAAATCAACATAATGTTAACATAAATTTGTATACATACATATTATGTATATCTATTCTTTTAAGTGGTAATAGTGCAAAATTATTGTAAGTAATTATTGTGTAGCACAATATAAGATCTTTTAACTTGTATAACGTCTAAAAAAAAAACACTAAAATGAGTTTCCCATACATTATTTTATTTAATGCATTTATGCAAATATTGTCGTAACTTTAAATAATTATTATCCATTTTAATATCAACTCACACATGTACCTATAGTATAATCAATCACTTTATTTTGGAGATATGAAATAATGATATCTTAATGTTTTTTTTTTTTCAATTTTAAGCAATAAAAATATTTGAAACTTAAATGTATTCAACATTGATGGTATTTTTTATGTATTTAAAGGAAATAGTTTTATAAATCGAGTCTTTTTTTTAAAGCTGTGCACAATGATTTTAGTTAAACTTTGAATTTCTTTTAAATTTGAATTTATTACTTATTTTAGATTTAAAAAATAGCCTTAGAAACATTTATTGTTAAAAAATATGTAAAAAAAATAACAAAAATAGACATTATGTATTACAATTTAATAAGATTTTTAAAAATTTACAGGCACATGCTTGTTTATACTATTATTATTATTACTTGTATATATTATATATGTATATATAAATAAAAAGTTAAATAATCCTATTATAAATCATGTTTAATTGTTGTTGTATGAACTTCCTAATTTTGATAATTGATGTTCTAGTTAAATAAAAAAAACATTTTTGTCAGAAGAATAAATTGCTGGTTCAAAGTCAAACAAAAATATCTAATTAAGAGTGCAAATATGTGCTGAACAAAAAAAGATGTTTGGTAAGACCAATACGAAAAATATACAGCATGTACATTGTACAGCCAAAAAAAAAGACTTTAATCAACACTACTTACTACTTAAAGTTGTTGTTAGAGAATATACTAATTGAATAATTGTAACTCAGTAAAATAAACATGCCTGAAATAATCTCAGCCTTCAGCTGTTATCTTTAAGCCAGCCTTCTTTTCACACATTCTTTTTTTTTCTCTTCATTCGCTTATTTTCTTATCTCTAAGCATTAACTTGGCAAGAAATAAAACTTGAATTAAATTAAAAAATTAAATAGTTTACTCTCTTATTTTTCGCAACATAATTGGTAGCAGAACATGGTTGCTTTTTAAATCGATTGTGTTGCAGTAAACAAATTAATATCAAGTAATTTTTTATTAATTCTTGCGAATTTAACACGTTCAGAGTATTTGAGGTTAAAGTGATCCTCGTGTGCAATTCATACATATATGCACCTCGTTTTGACTTGGACAATTTAATTGCAAGATTTTTCTCTTGCCCTTTAAGGAGGTAAGGGACAATAAAATAATTTAAATTGAATAACCACCGCCGCCAATCTATCTTTTCATCCCTTTTTATGTCGCTCGAGTTAACATTCTTTTGACGAATACTATTGGCGGATTTGAAAGGCAGTGGTTATAAGAAGACGTAATCAACATGATAGCAGGAGCAGTATTACCATCACCTGGTGATGGTGGCCTTAAAAAGGCCAAGAAGATCCGAGCTGCAGTATTAGGTCTTTTAACCAAGCAGCGAAATATGTTTGACGAACAGAAGAAGTCTATTACACATTCTGGCTTGAGTGTAATGTTGCAGCTCATTGACGATTATCATAAGCGCCATAACTCAGTCACGGAGCATATTCTGGAATTGAGCGAAGATGACAAGGAAGACAAAGATGCTGGAGAGAAAGAAGCTTCTTTTATTCAAGCATACACCGAACTGAAGACTAAGGTGATGGACTTAATGGAGGAGAAGAAAGTTGATTTAAACTCTACTGCGTTCCAAAGTTCACCACTTGGCACCCCAGTGCAGGCGGCACCAATTCGTTCAGTGAGACTGCCAAAATTGGAGCTTCCAAAATTCTCGGGCAAATATTGCGATTGGATGGACTTTAAAAATGAGTTTGAATCAATGATTATTGATGATAAAAATCTCTGTGATGTCGATCGCTTCCGATTCCTAAAATCGTCATTGAGTGATGGACCAAAGCGTATCATTTCTAATATGGAAGTCACAGCAACAAATTTTGAAAAGGCTTGGAATGCTCTTAAAAACAGATATGATCATGACGCTCTTATATTTACGTCACATATTAATGAAATTATTTTCTTGCAGGGAGTGTCGGGTGGAAGTCCACAAGCCTATAGGGATCTTATTGACAAAGCTCAAGCACACTATCGATCGTTGCTTTCGTTGGGGTCTGTTGAGTCTGTAGCGGAAAATTTGTTGATCAACCTTATTCTCGGAAAACTAGACGCAAAGGCTCTAGCCAAGTGGGAGGAGCACACCAATGAGGATGTCGCAACGTGGAAAAACTTCACAACTTTCTTCGAAAAATATGCAGCATCGCAAGAACGAGTGGATCAGTCCAGAAAGCAAGTATATAAGACATCTGTAATGGATAGACGGCCACAATCTGGTAAGAAGTGCCATACTACCTTAGTTGCTAGCTTGCATGAAATTAAATGTTTGAAATGTCAATCGACTTCGCATGTTTTGAAGGATTGCCCTACTTTCCTGACTCTTACACCTAGTGGTCGTTCTGAAGAGGTTAGGCGTATAGGAGTATGTGTAGCTTGTCTTAAATCAGCGCATTCGTATAGGTTCTGTAAAGGCCGGTGTGAGAAATGCTCTAGGAAGCACCACACTCTACTACATTTTGAAAATACGCAACCTATCGCTGAGTTTCAATCAAATGGCAATGGTATACAAAAGGCCTTTTTTGCGTCACAATGTTTTGAAGATGAGCATGTTCTATTAGCATCCGTTATTGTAAATGTATTTGATGGAAAAGGTGCAGCTATCCCATGTCATGCCTTACTGGACTGTGGATCGACAGATCATTACATATCGGATAGGTTTGCCAAAATAATTAATGCTAAAAGTATCAAGAGTGAAACTGTCATAGGAGGCATAGGAAGCATTGGTGTTTCGTCTAAAGGGCATTGTAAATTAACTTTCGGTTCTGTAAATAATGGTTCTGAACGATTTGAAATTCATGCATCTATTCTACAAAAAATTACAGAATCTTATCCTCCACTTGCTTTCGACATTTCGGAATGGAAAATACCATCGCATGTTATACTCGCAGACCCTAACTTTAATAGGCCAAAGCACGTTGATCTTTTGATAGGTGGTGGTTTATTTTGGAAGTTATTATCTGGTGAGCAATATGCCTTAGGCCCCGACCTCCCTTACTTATGCAATACGAAGCTTGGATATATTGTTGTTGGACCTGTTGCTTCATCGTCAACTACTCTTCGTAGAGCCCTTTATGCATCGAACGAAGCGAACGAAGGTTTAGAATCTTTGAATCAGTTAGTGGAAAGGTTTTGGGAAGTCGATTCTTGCAACAAGCATAAGGCCAGCACATTTCTTAGTCCTAAAGACAGAGCTGTTGAGGAACATTATCAGCGTACGAGTCGACGGGATAGTTTTGGCCGCTACGTAGTGCGCCTCCCCTTCTGCGCAGAACCAAAGCTTTTGGGTGATTCTTTGGACATTGCTACGAGTCGTTTCCTGAGTCTGGAACGCAAATTCGAAAAACAGCCCCTTATAAAGCAGATGTATTCAGATTTCATCGATGAATATGAGCGTCTTGGACATTTAGAAGTAGTTTCTAATTTCGATCCATCCATAACCCATTTTTTCATGCCGCATCATCCAGTTTTCAAGATGTCTAGCTCCAGTTCAAAAATAAGAGTCGTTTTTGATGCATCGTGCAAGTCTTCGAATGGAGTCGCTTTAAATGATATACTATATTCGGGACCAAAGTTGCAGGATGATTTGATGATAATTCTTTTGAGGTTTCGTTTGTTCCCTTACGTCGTTACTGCTGACATAAAACAGATGTATAGGCAAATACTTGTTGATCAGGCCGATACTAATTTTCAGTTAATTTTGTGGCGCAAGGAAAGGAAAGATCCGTTGAAAGTTCTCCGACTTCTCACAGTTACATACGGAACTGCCCCTGGAGCTTATTTAGCGATCAAAACATTACATCAATTAGCAATTGACGAAGCTAAAGATTATCCTATAGGAGCCAAATTGTTACAGGATAATTTTTATGTAGATGATGCTATGCTAGGGGCGAATACTATAGAGGAAGTTATTGAAGGTCGACGTCAGTTAGTTGAAATATTGAATAGAGGTGGTTTTAAGCTGACCAAATTTTGTTCAAATTCAGAGGCTACGATTGCAGATGTTCCTTTAGAATCGAGAGAAAAGTTTCTTCAAATTGGGGATCACAATACTATAAAGACACTTGGATTAACATGGCAGCCTGGTGCCGACACATTTCGCTGTACCTACAATGAAGTTGAAGTTACCCCCACTGTCACAAAACGTATTGTGCTGTCAGAGGTTGCTAGATTGTTTGACCCTCTCGGGTTCATTTGTCCCGTGGTCACCTTAGCAAAAATATTTTTCCAAGATTTATGGAAACGAAAATTTGACTGGGACACCCCATTACCCGATGATCTTGCTGGAAAGTGGAAAAGGTTTCGTACTGACCTAACAGCACTCAAAGACATTTCAATACCAAGATACGCCTTAGGTTACAGTGACTTCAAATTGCTCCATCTTCATGGATTTTGTGACGCCAGTCAAAAGGGGTATGGTGCATGTGTGTATACATGGTGTTTACACTCTACTGGGAGGGTTTCTGTAATGTTGTTGGAAGCCAAATCACGCGTCGCACCTAATAAAACTCTTACAATAGCTAGGCTAGAATTATGTGCTGCAAAGCTTTTGGTAGACATTATAGAAAGATTAAAGCTTGAGGTTTTCCGAGAGATTACAATAGATGAAATTTCCTATTGGACCGACTCAACAATCGTCATTAACTGGTTGCATGAAGAACCCTTTAAATGGAATACATTTGTGGCCCATAGAGTTGCACATATTCAAGAAGTCACAAATTTTGATCAGTGGAACCATATTCCAGGTGAACTAAATCCGGCGGATTTCATCACACGTGGAATGTTGCCGAATGAGATTGCGGAGTCTTCATTGTGGTGGAACGGACCCGCCTTTTTACGAGAAGCATTATCAGAGTGGCCTGCAAAATTACAATTTTCAAAGTCAAATAAACATGAATTAGAAGAATTACGCCCTCAAAAATGTGCTTTGGTGTCTATTAGCAAAGCAGATATAACTCAGTCAATGTCTTTTTCCTGTTATTTTCGAGGAACTCGACGAGCTTTTGCATATGCATTACGTTTTATTGAGAGGTGTCACAAACGTAATCGAATTCCAAGCGTAAGACAGTGGCAAATTTATTCAAGACCCAATCCAAGAGACTATATTAAGTTGCCGCTATTGGAAGAAGAAGTTCATGCAGAATTAGTTTTCATTAAGGCTATTCAACGATCGGTCTTCTCCGCAGAGTATTCGCTTCTTGAAAAACAACAATCAGTTCCTCGAGGTAGTGTATTAGATAGCTTGGCTCCATTCATCGATGAGAAAGGTCTTATTAGAGTAGGTGGACGGATAAAGAAGGCCAATATAGCATTTGATGCAAAACACCAAATTCTATTACCGAAGAATCACCGCTATACTTCGTTAGTCATTACATATTTTCATGAGCACAGAGTTCGTCATGGAGGACCACAAATGGTATTAGCAGCAGTTCGCAACCGCTATTGGCCTATTGGTGGGTTACAATATACGAAAAGCATTGTTCGCAAATGTTTTTGGTGTTTTCGCGTACATCCAAAACTCATCACTCAATTCATGGGTGACCTTCCAGTAGATCGTGTCGTGCCGATGCAACATAAAGCATTTATGGTGACTGGAGTGGACTTCGCTGGTCCAATTAGCGTTCGTCATCACATTCGGTGCAAGCAAAACAAGGAGGTGCATTTGGCGTTATTCGTTTGCTTCATTACAAAAGCCGTTCACATCGAGCTGGTTCCCGACCGTTCCACCGAGGCTTTCCTACGTGCGCTGAAAAGATTTATATCTGATAGAGGAAGAGTTTCTAAGATTTATTCTGATAACGCAACAAATTTTAAAGGTGCATCCAATTACTTCCGAGAGCTGAAGACTAAAATGGAAAAAGATGATGCCATTATTGAACGAGAATTTAGCCGAGAATACATCGAGTGGTCTTTTATTCCACCACGTACGCCGCATCAGGGAGGATTATGGGAATCGTCGATCAAAATCATGAAGCGTTTGATACATAACATCGTAGGATGCATGGAATTAACAGAAGATGAACTTCGTACTGTGGCAAAACAAGCTGGAGCAATTATGAATTCAAGACCCATAACTCCCATGTCATCAGACCCAAATGATTTGGAGCCTCTCACGCCTGGGCACTTTTTATGTGGTGGGCCTCCGATTGCTATACCTGAGCTCCCAGTGTTGCCTAAAAATCCCAACTGTATTAACTTAGCCCAACGGATGAGATATTGCGAGCAGCAGCTGTGGGATCGATACTACAAGGAGTATTTACAATGTCTTCAGCCGAGGTCTAAATGGCGATTTAAAAAGAACAACGTGAAGGTAGGAGATATGGTACTTCTGAAAGTTGATCAGTTGGATCCTTTAAGATGGCCATTGGGAAGAATACTTGAAGTAAATCCAGATCCAGAAGGAGTTGTTCGTGTTGTCAAGGTCAAGACTAAAAATGGAGAGTACAAACGTGGAGTCACACAATTAGCATTTCTTCCAAATCAAGTTGATGACTTGAGCTCATCCGCTCAAAGTGAATAATAATAAAGACAAGATGATTGGAGTATCATCACTTCTTATTAGCGAAAAGCCGAAACAGAATTACAACTTCAAATCGGTTACGTAATGAGCATAACCTATCGGATAAATAATTTTGATTTAAAATTTTATTAAATATTCAATCTAAATAATTTTTTCTTCGATCTCATTTGCTTATTTATTTTTGATGAACGTAGCTCAGCCTTAATAAAAGATTTTAGCAGATTGACTATAGTTCACCTCTGGTTCCAGCATGACATACTTGAACCATTAGGCCAGTCAGCGGAGTCAAAAATGGTTTTCCATACAGAAAAACTTCTTAAATTTTATGTTTCCATTTGATACATGGGTCAATTCATAGTTTAAAATAAAAGTGGCGTGGCTGTAGCTTTGAAATACGCATTTTAATCCATATCTCGAGAACGGTTCATTTTACAAGAAATTTGAAAGTGCTATTTCAATTGAAAATTTAATTATCTTTCTTTTTTGTGCACAACACAACATTTTTTTTTAGGACTTGTACTTTCCGAGTTAAAGCGCCTTAAATATAAACAAAAATAATATATACATTTTTTTTTTCGAAACCTGAGGTAATTCGTATCCTAGAAGTTTTGATCTATTTATTAATATCCCTTGCTATTTTTAACTATTTGGAATTGAGAAAAAACAAATAATTGTAAATGTATTTTTGACAATACAAAAAAAATTCTTGTATGTATAAATAATTGATGGTCACAAAATTAGAAGAAAATACAAATATTTGTTATTTTTTATTCTTATAATATTTAATAAATATACAATCTTTAATCCACAATACAATAATAACTATAAAACAATTAAAACACACACAAAAAATGGTCCGCTATTAAGATTTTTTAGTCTAAGTTGTAAGTTAATAAATACTGCCTTCTTTTTGTTTTTTAGTATATTTAAAAATTTTTGTTAATAGTTTAATAATTATTTTATTAGAAAAATCATTGTGCAGCCCCTGTTAGCCCCTGTATGTATACTTAAAATATTTTGTATAACTTGTACCTTAAAGCACTCATATTTTATTTTAAAAAAAATTATTATTTATCTTTTTAACCAATGACAAAAATGAAATAAATTAATGTATAAATTCATTTAAATATTTTAGAAATACACCAAACACCAATTAAAAATAAATATTAAATAAGATTTTTATAAAATTCACTCACAAAAATAATTTAAAATAAACAACATGCATGCAGTTTGTTGTGTAAAATAACAACTGGCAGTATAAAACTACAAAATAAAACAAAATTATAATTTGCCAAAGGACATTTAATATGGGTGTGTCTAAACTTTTGAAATAATATTTAATACATTTTAAAACTTTTTTAAGTGATTTGGGTATAAACTACAACTGAAATATTTAATGAAATAAAAACAAAAAAAAAAATATTTAATTTGATTCATGAATAAATAACATAAGTTAATAATTTATCATCAGCATACATTCTTCAAGTTTTCAGAAACATGTTGGTTGTGTTGTCCTTAATCAAAATGAAAATATTTAATTTGTTTAAATCTCTCTTTTATTAATTAATAAATTTAAAATGCGATTTTTCAATCTTCAGTCAAACATTCAGTTAAAACATATGTCAGAGGAAGCTGTTAATCCTGTTAATCGGATAACAACTTATAATTTTTCATTTAAGAAAAAAATAACATAAAATAATTTAATTTGAACGCCACTTTTATTAAGAGATTTTCAAAGATTTCAAGGAATTAATATAATATTTGTTTGGCCTTGATTCTAAAGCAATAGTGAAGAATATGGTTTTTGATATCGAAAATAGTATTAATTTATCTCGCTCGGAAATGATCTGATAAATTAATTCTTTATGTTCCTAGGAATAATTTATATCCGACATTTGAACAGTATATGTTTGCTCTATCTAAAGTTTAAGTACTAAAACTGAAAGCTGATTGAAATAACTGACTATTGAAAAATTGGCTCTAAATACATATATAAAAATTATGTATCTAATAAACTTTCCGTGCTGCTTGGCCTTGTTTGATTATGAACGTTTAGAAGACAAAACAAAATAAATTTGGTGACACAAAACATTTTTTAAGCTCTAAATATATATCTAATATATATTCTATATCAATATTTCTAGTATAACATTACTTACAAAAAAGCATTTGAAAGTAGCCGATTTTTTAAAATGACACTTGGATACCTAGACTAAGAGAATTATGATCAATAGTGCATTACAAGATAGAATTAGTCAAAACTTTTTAAAAATAATATATGAATATAGCATTTTACAACCCCGTTCTCAGATTCAAAGATTAAGTACTAGGCCAGTCGATAATCAAAAATGAATTACCGTAATGCAAAATCATCGATCTCAAATTCTATTATTGGAATTGACAGATGGGTTAATTCTTAGTAAAATTGAAATGTCGCGGCTGCAAGTTGTGGGCATTGACATTTCAATCTTATATCTTGAAAACGGCTAATTTTACAAGAAATTTGTTTGCGCGATTACGATTGAAATTTTAATTATATTTCTTAGATATTTATCTCTAAGTAGATTAGCCACAAATCTTCTACAAATTTCGACTATGCAAATTAATCCCGTAAATCAAGGAAATTTCAATTTTTCTGGGACAAACAGTTTCCCAAATCAATTAACCCTAAATTTATATCTACAACTTTTAGTGGAAGGCATTCTTTTTTTTTGAGAATCGATGTTTTTTTTTTGCATTGCCCGACCATAGATTTTTATAAGGAAAGGAAGCGAAAATGAGAAAATTATCTTATTTTTTTTTTTGTTAATCGAAATGCGTGGGTTTCTTCTACGGAGCTGATTGTTGGAAACCCTTTATAATGGACAGATTTTAAATGCTGTGGTATTTGGATTTATTTATAAGTATGTAGCTAATGTAAATAAAAAAGAAAATTTATTAATTTCATATAAAAACAAAAAAAAAGAACACATTTTAGTTTTTTAACATTAAGTACAAAAAACAGCATTGTGACTTTAATGTTAACCCTTTAATAAGTTTAACAAATTCATTCTTCATCAGACTTACAGATATTATGAACGTGAAATTAATTATCATGCTTGTAAAAAAAAATCCAATTAAAAGAAAATGTTCTCAGCATTTTTATATTAATTTTTTTTTTATTATTTTTGAGTTGATTGAAAAAAAAACTAATATTTATGTGATACATGAAAGTTGATATAATGAATACTTTAATAATTGATATTAATATTGTTGTACATTTTATAGAGGAAGTTAAAAGGAATATTAAAAGGCAATAACAAGTAATGCATAAAATTTGCTCATTTCACTCGAATTCAAGTTTTTATTTGAAATACACAAAAAAACATGATTTCTAAAAATTGAAAAATAAAATATGTTACTAATTAAAAGAAAACTTAGAATTTTTAAATACATAAATATATTTGTTTCAATATACATACATTGATAATTCGACAACTTAAGTACAGAAAATACATTTTTTTATTACAATAAATTACTTTTTGATTTTAGAAAACCTAAACAAGACTGTAGAAGACAGTATTTTATAAATTTAAAATAGTATTTGAAATGTTATTGTTGAATTCAACTAATGGTTATACATTGAAGGTAGGTTAAAAAATATTCTGCGCGATTTTTTTCTTTTCATTTATGATTCTTTTTTTTTTCTTCAAATATTTTAAAATAATTGGTACTTTAATTTATTTAATAATCTAGTTTTTAGCGGTCAATACCCTAAACCTGAAATAAACAACAAAAAAAAAATGCCAAAAATTGTGTTTAAAAAAAATTAAATTGAACAAGGATTGAAAATGATAGTTTATTTTGTTTGTTAAATAGGATTTGTTAATAAAGTGAAGAGGGATATAAATTAATTAAACTCTTGTTTTAGTCATCATAAAAAAATGTTTGACACCACAAATTAAATTTATAATAACTACTCGCTAACTGTATATATGACTTTATAAACAACAACAGGAGCACAAAACGGTTTCTTAACTATGACTTAATACATAAATGTATACATAAATGAAGTTATTTTGTTTTTATTCGAGACAAACCATTGAAACCACTTTCGCAATGATACACTTTTGTTTTTGGCGTTTGGTAAAAATTAACTAAGTCAACAAATTGCAGTTTTTAGATTTTGATTGGGTTCGATTTTTCTCTTTCAATTAGCATCCAAATTATAAATCTGGGGCAAAGTCCTCACGTTAAAAAAGCGGCCATCATTTTTCAAAATTGGAACTTTTTTGTGGAAAACTATAATTTCTGACTTAACAGAGGAGGTGTTAAACACTTAAACATTCTCTCAAACACTATTATTCAACTACGTTTTCGCCAATCACTAAACTGCGATTTAAGTTTTAAGCCATAAATCTTCCACAAATCTCAAAGATTTACCATACAAATAAATCTCGTATCCACTTTGTTCGTGGAAGGTATTCTTCTCTACTCTCTATCTCACTTCCACTTCCTAAGTAAAAATTTAAAAACCATTTGCATTTTGAAGAATACTGGTCGCGTTCGAGTTAATGGCCGATAGGAATAAATTAAATACGCATAAATTATAAATGAGCTAATAGTTATTTTCTCTTTCAATTTCATAGAGAAATTTCAAATTTATGTGGCTGGTTCACAATAGCATTCTAAGGAATTGAAATTGGTGCCAAATGAAAGCTTATTACTAGTATTGGATATGGTCAATTGATTGTCTAGATATTTATGTATGAATAGGTACTAGGTTGCCAAAATCTTTTAATTCGTATTTCTTCGTTGAATTCAACTCAACGGATCTGCATCATACTCGTATTTAGATCAAATGAAAGGTATATGCGCAGAGATGTACAAAGGGTTTTTTTTATTTTTTATTTTTATCTTTTTAAGGGTAGAGTTTAGGAAGCTGAAATGTAGACCGATCGAATAAGATACTGATATAAAGATTCGGTAAAAATTAATGTTTTTAACTCAGCGTTAAGCGGAGAAAATAATTAAATAATTCTTTTAATGGCTTTCAGCTATCACATTAATTCCGAAAAATATAGGTATGATTTTTTTTTGCTAAAGGCGAAACTAACATTAACATGGTGATTCGCACAATGTTGTACAAAAAAGGTTAAATACAAAATAGTGAGAGGCAGTATCCAGCCTAAAATAGAAAATAACCACTTCGTTCAATTAAATTAATAAATTTTTAAATTAAATTATTTCAATGACCAAAAATTCTTGCCTTTTATGAGCTGGAAGGATTTGAAAAAAATTCGTAGCTTTCAATTTATTAAGTGAAATACACATCCAAGAAGTCGTATTGAATTGATGGAGAAAACCTTATTGACCAAATAAAAATGGCCCCGGCAAAAAATAAATTTTATTTATTTTATTTTTGATTTGACATTTATTTATTATTTTTACATCAATATCAGTTTTTTTTTCAGAGTAAATTTGCAATAGAAAATTCAAATGTTAAAAGTTTATCACCTCAAACCACAGATAAAAGAAACATTTATTTGTCTGTGCCTGAACTTTGGATTCGAATTTGTATCTTATTGTTTTTTTAAATAATGTTTTCTCTGTGTAGAGTTGAAAACAACATCTAGGATTTTTTTATGAGTTCTGAATAATCAAATGAATTTCATTTTTTGAATTTTGCATTATGCATTACAGCGGGATAACAAAACTAAAAGATATAAATTTATGATAATTTATATACATATAATTTTTTATCAAAGGATGCTGAATATAATTTATGGTTTTATTTAATTTTTTTTATTTCCAGGTTAGAAGGGTTAAACAATACTCTAATGCATTAATAATATTTACAATATCCATTTTATTCTACAAAAAAAAAAAAAAATCAACTTAACAAAATGTATACATACATATGTACATACATAGGTATGTACATCAAAATTATTAAACTTAAAAAAAAAAAACTTAAGTATAGGTATGTATGTATATATAATCTAATCATGCGAACGGACAAAGACTCAATTCAAATTATTTAATAAAATTACAACATCAATCAATACAAAGCTGAATATTATTGTTAATGATGAATTTCGAAAAATGAAGAAAATTTAATCAATAAAATTCTTTTGAAAATTTGTTTTGTTTGCCTAAGACAATTCAATATTGTTTTATAATCGAATTTTTTTAAATTGTTTTTTTGTGTGCAAAAATAAAAAAAATTATGTACATATTTGCAAATCAATACAAAAATAATAATTAATTGTGCTGTTATGTTAGGATTTCGTTTGTTTTATGAAAGTAAGAACAGAAATTTATACCTATAGTTTTCTTAATTTATATGTAGTTTTATTTTAAAAGGAGTATATCTTATAATGTTAAAATTATATTGGAACGACTTACCGTTTACTAAATCGTGATGATAGTTTGGAGAAAAAACTCATGCGTCCGGGATGTGGCGACTCGCCTGTTGCACCTCCGGTTCCTGAATATTCTAAAGCAGTATTGTTTCGCCTGGTTTGGCCTATTTTTTTGTGATGTGTCGATTTTTGTTTAAGTAAGTCAAATAAATGTTCGAAGAGAAAGAAAGAGAGAAAGAGTTGACAGGAAATTTGATACATTATTTTTCTGTTTAACTTTGTAAATGTGCTTTAAAGTGCATTTATTTAATTCCCTGTTTTAATTTATTTTAATTATTTTTTTTTAATTAAGTTTACCAATTAAGTCTTAATTTTGCATTTATACAAGACACAATTTTAATTAGAACATGCTTTCCATAAGGAGTGTTGTGTATGATTTGTGTTTTTTTTTTTTGTTTCATAATATGTAGGTACAACACAAAACAATGAAGATACAATATTACAAAATATTTATTTTCTCATTTAATTGAGTTCACAGTATTCGGTTTTAATTAAATTCGTTTTGTATTCAAGCATCATGCAGAGAAATAACGATTATCTTTGATAAATTTAAAATTTATTGTTGCTTGGTTAACCTGGATGGATGCACTTAAACTTTTGGGTAAAATATAATGTAAAATAAAACAAATGTATTTTAGATAAACGCTTCGATATATTAAATAAAAGCTACATTATTTTTTTTCGGCAGCGAAAAATATGAAAACTATACATGCGCGGTTGCCAATTTTTAGTGAATAGAAACACCAACTTTGATTTGACAAGTGCTTTGAAGTTCAAAATGAGAATGAATTAAATCCCAAATGGTGATTTTATCCGCTATGAACGAAATCTTAAATGAAATTCGAATATTTTAATCCAAATATGAAATGTATGTAACATTATTTGTTCACAAAGCAACACATTTTTTTTCATCTCTATAGAAATGTGAAAATTATCCATGGCATCGATTTCATTGTCTTGTCGAAAATCGAAGTCAGATGTTGTTTCAAATCAACAGGACATTTAATTTATCAACTGAGCTATGTATGTGAGCTATGAAGGTTATTTGATGAGTTGTGACAATTTTCTTCCAAGCCGACGATATGCGTTTAAAACAAAATAAAACATCAAGGAAAACTTGATTCACCAAAGACGAAAACAAAAAACACTTACCCGTAATACCCAAACTAAATATATAGAATTTTTAAATCGATACAACATAGAGCGTAATATATGTATGTATGTAGGTAAGTAATCGATACGTTGAGTTCTATTGATATTTTCGGAGAGTTAACCTCTACACCGCAAATGACTTTAAATGATTGATGTTTTAAAACTTCGATAAATAAAAAATAGAATTATCATTCCTCGTTGTAAATAATTGTGCATACAAGAAAACTCGTTTATAATTCTCTCGTAAAAAATTGCTTAAATGTATCTTTTGTCCATGCTAGAAAATGCATTTTTAATAGTTTGTATTGTGTCTCGGATAAATTTCAAATTAATATTTTTTTCTTAAAACAAATAGTTCATAGAAAAAGCAAAAATATATGAATATTTCTTTTTTTAAACAAAGCAGTTTTATAATTAAAAACAAAACAACGATAAGAGGATGATAATGACTTTTTCTGATTCAAAACTTAAATTTAGTTTTAAAAGTAAAAAAAAAAAATACAAACTTATTAAAATGTTTGTATAATAAGAACTAAAAATTAATTTAAAAAAAAATAAATGTTAATATAAATTAAAATGAAACCTTAAATAAAAAAAAACATTGAGCAAAACTCACCCGAATGGAAAGTTGATCGTGATGGTACATTCCTTGGGAAATGCCTGCTAGATTTAACAGCCGATGTCATTCTAAGTCGATCGAGCAAACTAATATTTTTTTATATGCAATTGTGTTTTGCGAAAAAAAAATTCCAACACACATTTCCAATTATTAAAGTTAACAAACAAAATAAAATAAAATAAATAAAACGTTTTTTTGTATTTTTTTAAATCAAAGTGCATTTTGCATAGCAGTTGCATCAAAAAAAAAACAATTGCATTAAAAAAATTATTAACATGCGCATTTAGTAATATCATTATTGTATTTGGTTGCAATTTTTTTTTCAAGAACACACGATCGGATAATGTTTGAAATGTGATTGGGCATTTTTTTTTATATTTTGAAATGATGAAAAGAAGACGGCGAAGAGCGATTTTGTAGTTGTGACCAAACGTAATAGATTTTTTTTGCATTTTTAATTTTATTTTGTATTGGTGTTTGCATTCACAAGGAGAATTTGTATGAAATGGCGAAGAAATCAAAAAAGAAAGAAAAAAACGTATAAAATTAAAAAAAAAATCAAATAAATAAGTTAGAAAAATATATATATACACAAATAGCATGAGATATTCCAAAGCTCTACAACAAAGTATTAGAGATAACGGATGAGTAGTAAATTAAAATTTCATAAATCACATAATCTACACGTTATCCTATACATACGGAGAACTCGATTCGGCATTCTCAATAAGCACCGATTACTAACGATACTAACTAAAGCCTTAAATATAATAATGAAAAATTAACTATAGACATGAATAGACTGTAATCTGACTTTTAAAAAATAATCAAAAGACATTTATAGGTACATACAATTTCGTTTTTGAAATGAAACTAAGGAAAAGAAACTACTATCGAAATCAATGTGGCATTGATATCTCAATTTTTGGGGTTGGGGTTGGGGTAGCAATTCTGTACGGATATGATTCTGATATTGATTTTTTTCTTTCAAAATTCTGTAAATATTTTCCTTATTTTTTTTCCGACAAATCTAATTTTCGTTTAATTTAAAACATAATATATACAAATAGGTACATACAGATGTTTCAAAATTAAAATTTTGATCTATATACCGAATTATTTTGATATCTTCCCAAAAAATCGGGATTCAAAATTCTTATACGCATACAATTATTAAATAAAAGGGGAAGCAAAATAAATAAATAAAAGTCGGTTCAGATAGAACGACATTAACAATATAAAAACGTATCAAAAATGTAACTTTTTTTCTCTCCTTCGAACCAAACTCGAAAGGTTTCGGAATTCGGATGTTTAAAATTCGATTTCGGCCACAATCAAATTCAATTCAATATATCAATTTTCAAGATAAACGAAAACATCATTTTCTAAATATATTTTTGGGTTTAAGTTAAACAGTGAAATTATTTATCTCAGAAATCTCATAACGGTATTTGAAAGTATTTTTATTTTTCAAAAATATTTAAAAAATTAAAAATTAATTTTGAAGATAATTTTTTTTTTTTTACAGATAAAAAGAATAACTTTTATTTTTCCTCTTTGAGCCTTAACCTGCGTCAAATTAGTGAACGCGATTGAAATCAATTCGTTGTTTCAGAAACAGTTCAGAATCTTTTCCATTATCGTTCGGAGCCATGTTATTTAAGTGTTTGTTGTTTCTCAATCATATTGATATTATTTTAAAAGCATAGACCCAGAACTAAGTCGATTAAAAATGATAGACGCATATTATGTATAACATGATGTGTCCTTTAAGCAAATTATAAATGAGTATTTTTTTTTTCTAAAAATTATGTATTATGATCCTATAACAATAGATGGTTTTTCGTGGTGGATGTATTTTTTCTATGCATTTTTAAAATGCAGCAATGCAAATATGTCTTTAGAAAAGATGTGTATGCAACCAAGGTCATAATTATCTGTTAAATTTGATTATATATAAAAAAATGTAAGTGAACCAGATGCAAAAATTATTAATTGTTAAAGCTTAAAAATAAACGAAGCGATTTAAAACTAATAATATTTAAAATGCCTTTCATTCCAAAAAAAAAATAATTTATAAATTAAAAACTTAAGCTCGTTTCAATGAAAACCCAGCGAAATCACAACTTAAAATGTGTTTATGTGAGGATAAAAAAAGCAGCAGAAATAATTACTTAATGTAGTAAGTTTCAACAATTTTCTTAGTTAAAAGCATTCTTTAAAAAATATTTTAAATATAAATCTAAATCGCTTAAAAACGAATTCATAAACTCACCAAAAAAAAGATGATTCATCGTTTACAAACAAAATCGTCGATTTATGTTTGTCAAATTTTGGACATATTTTAATGTATAATTTGAATTGGTTTTTTTTTTTTTTTAATTTGATCGTTTGTCCCACACATTTGAGAGCACGTTTATTAATAGTTGATATTTTTGTAAGAACGAAGATCATATGGAAAGAAAGAATTAATTAATTTGTTATTATTCGGAAACGTAAGCATTACAAAAAAAAAAGATTTATCATTGCAATGATTATACAAATTGCTGAAGAAATTAAAGAAAATCAAAAATAACTTCAGCATGCAATCTTTTAAATAAAGGGTAATTTTAATTGGAAAATAAACAAAATCATGGAAAAAATTGTCTTAAGAAGTCAATATGTAGAGTAGATGTCGTATATAGTACGGTAGGCAGAGAGATTACGGTAAGGATCATAGAACCTCTAAGCTTCATAGGATTCTAATAAACGTTTAAATTAAACATTTGAATTCAGAAATGCTTTACAACTGCCAAAATTATGTTTTCTTTTTTTTTAGCTTATTTTTCTGTAGAGTTTATAATCAAAATTATAATGTATGTTACTATAAGATCCTGAAATGAATGAAAATTATAGACTGAACCAGAAAGTTTAGAATTTTTCATCTAAATTGGTAAGATTATTTTTTTTAATTAAAAGTAATTAACTTTACCCTAAGAAGAATTTTTTTTTTTAATTTGACAAAATGCATAATATGGAATTGATTATGATACTAAAATATTTCTACCTTTTCTAGTTGGCGCGGCAAGTCTTAGAAAACCAGGGCTTAAGTAACTTACTTGTTCGCGTATTATGGCAGTAATTTAACAAAAATTATCTTGAAATAACGTAGCCACAGGCTACTACAATTTTAATATTCATCTCAAATATCAAAAAATAAACAAAGTTGGTGGTAGCTAAATCAAAATATTGTTCAATATTTATTAACATAATGGTGCAAAAAGCTTTTCAGCATTTTTTGCGAATATGCATATTATCATGCAAATACCCATTATATAAATAAAACTTGTTTTTTTTTTATGAACATACAAAACCGATATTTGTTTCAGCGACATTTATTTTTTTAGAAAAATTGGAAGGACCTAGAATAAAAGCTTTTTTAAACTAATCATATAGAATAAAAGAAAAAGAAAATAAATGGATTGAATTATAATTTGAATACATCTTACTAAAAAAATTCAAATTAAAACATTAATCTACTCTTAAAGAAAAATATATCCACGGATCAATTATTCTGATGATCACGAAGAAATCTCTGTTATGTCGATTTCCATAATAGAAAATAAAGAGTAATAATTCTGAAACATACAAAAATACATGTTAGGACTTTTTCCACATCCTGCTGAAATAAATATTGAATTTCATTTTTTAATAGAGTTCACTCTCATTAAACAGGTTATTATAAAGTTTCATAAGACTAAGAATTATTTATTTCGAAGGAATTTCAGCAGATACTATTTAACCTGTACTAATTGAAATAGTTGACGTTTGAAAACACGGACACAGTCATCGTAAAATAGTTCCATTCAGATTATTTAGGCCTTAGAAACATACGAAAATAAACGAACTGTACTAAATTTTCATTGAGGAGCATGAAGAAGACGTAAAATCTTGTGCTTGTCATTTTGAATTAAATTAAAAATGCAATACACTTGTATTACAAGATTTTTCTCAGTCTTATACAGTTTTAAAGTTATGAAACCAAGAAATTACTAATATTATGTATATTTTTTTATTGGATTCAGAAGTAGTTCCAGTGGAATCGACATAACACAACGAAACTACTCTAATTGAAAAGAATAATTCTAAAAACAACGCATTATTTTTATAAATAAAAATATAATACAAAATAAAACAAATGTGAGTGATTGTGTTGTTGATTAACAAAATTTATACCTCGATCCAAGTGGGTCATTTGAAGCGCCACTATTGTCAGCTACTGATGGACCGGGACTAGAAACCGAGGCGCTCTTAACATGGCCCTTACCACTTGGAGCGGCCGATCCACTCCTTGATAATTCGGAAATGGTTGTCACAAAACTAATATTTTATTTTTTTTTTATTTTAAATGATTGTAAAGGTTTTTTGTTTGTTTGTTGCAAATATTAAGAAGTGCAAAACGTGCATTTCGATTGCATTTTATTTTGTTTTATTTTCGCAAATTTTATATTTATTTTGAATATAAAAAAAAGAAAGAAAAAGAAAAATTAGATTGCCAACGCACTTAGAACAATTTAAAGTTTGCAGTTTAATAAAGATAATAAGATAGATAGGAAAAAAGTAAACTATAGAAAAAAATCGAGTTTGTAAAACTGTTTCTGGTATCTTTTTTTTATATTTTTACTCAGATAAGTAAAGGATAAATTTTGTTTGTTTAGTGAATGAGAAATTGTAAAAGTGTATTGTATTAGAAACAATAAGACACCTTCACAAACTAAATGAAATTAAAACTCAGACTTATGAACTAGCAATTTTCAAGTTGGAAACTAGACTAATAGAGAAACATAAACTGATATCCACTCTAAAATAGAAGAGGTGAGGAACAAACAAATAAGTAACATAACATAAAGTTGGGGACATCGAGAAACAGAGTGGAACTTGGAAGGATTTTGTTTTGTATATGTGAGAAGTTTTTCAACGGAACGTACTTTGATTCCGTTGGTAGAACATTGGTCTTCTCCGTAGATGAAGTCTTTTCGTATAGAGTCGTTGATCTTCGTGGTATCATACCACTTGGACCAACTGTTCGATTTCCATTTGTTGGATCATATTTTGATGATGAACGAGGCTTCGCTGGACTGGTAACTGCTGGTATATTAAAAAAAAAAAAACATACTTTGTTAATCATTGAACTAAAATATATTTCATTGTTTTTAACTTACAACTATCTCCGGATGAAACTGGTTTTTGTGTTGCTGATGCAGGTCTTTGATTTTGTGCTGCTAACCGAGCAGTGTTTTCTTTTATAGTTGCTGAATCAATGGTATTTTGTCGTTTAAAATTACTACTTCTGAAAATAATAAAGTAAGAAAATATAATATTATGGTTTAGAATTTTTGAAACTATTATTATCAAGATTAGTATTCAACAATGTTAAAAATGAAATGCAACAGCAGTAAACGACGCAAGGGATATTAATGTTGGAGATCGATTTTCTATCCATTCTCGACATTTTTTTAAATTAAAACAACACCAAAGTTAAACATGTATAAATTTTAATACTAAATCACTTTACACGTTCTTTTTAACTTTACACAACTTTTCTTAGTCAAGTATTCTTTATCAAATGTGTTTTGTATTTTTTCCTAATTTAATATTTTTTTTGTTCACTCTTATATCGTCATTCAATAAATAAACTTCTTTTATAAATTCAAACGCTTTTCTTCTGGAAACTTCTTTCATATTCCACAGGCTTAGGGCCCAGAACCCAAAATTCCATTTAAATAATCTTCTGCTACAAATAGTTTGAAGATTTGAATTCGGTAAGAAGTTTTTCAAGACTTTTATATAATTAAAATGGCTGCGACGATGTTAAGTTCCTCACGCATGGAGTGGGGAGAGTACGATAACTCAGGCGACAAAGTTTAATTACGGATTTGAATAGACCAGCCAAAAATAAACATTTTTTACTATGGGAGGGCGGGTCTATCTCCCCCCGTTTAGGAGGTAGGGGCAATTTAAAAAATATGTGTTAAATGGAAAAAAAATAATTAAAAAATAACGATAATACCTACAATTAAGTTTTATACATTTTTTTAAAGCCAACATTCTGATCTATTAGCCAGTTTTTAAATCAAGTCAAAACTATGCATAGTTTTTGAAAAACATTGTTTAAAAAGAGTTGAACGATGGTGGTGACGTAAGCATACGTATTGTGAGTGTTCGGCCGTCCCTCCGTTAAAGTGTCATTTCTTTTTTATTCCCTATATTGTTACTCAATTAACCAAATCATATTGAAAAATTAAAAATAGCGTCGACAAATCTAACAAAAAAAAATCAGTGCTTCATTTAAAGTTATTTCTTATAAAAAACCTCTAAACTAAATAAAAAAAAACAGTGTCGCGAAACACCAATTCAGTATCATTGCATGTGCATATAACAATAACACCATTCAATTTGTGCAAAAAAAAATTAAAACACAATGAACGGTAAATCCCTTCTCATTTCTCCATCCCCATCATCTCTCGCCGTCGCGTCATTGGCTTAAGCAATGCGGCATGTGCGTTGATCTCCCTCTCAGTGCTAGCAGTGATTAAGCCATCGATATCAGATAAATTAGTGTATAGGTATGTCTTTTCCAAATAACGGATCGGTAGCAGTTTGTCATCAAGGCATAACACTGATGATAAATTGCTATTCAAAAGTTTCAATTGGGATTTGGATTTGACATGCATTATAGTTAACTGTCTGATTTGGTTTTTAACTAGTTTTGGTTCTTTTAACCGATGGTTGAGTTTAGCGTCGATTACACTAACATTCGGGCCTCAGAAGGAATTTCTAGCTGCATATGTCTATGTTGTATAAAACAGGCCAGGAGAAGGCTCCGACCACTCGGAGTTTTATCTACCTGGGTCTAGCTTAGTGCAACTTCAACCACAATATGGTTTGTGCTCAACCACAAACTTTAATTTCATGTGGCTAAAATTCATGGTCAACAAGCATATAATTCATACTTGTTTTATTTATCGGAGTCCAAACCTGTTCTAACGAATTTGATAACCTGTCCGACTCCATTCAAAGAATTGTATCCCTATATCCTCACACTGGAATCGTCATTGCGGGCGATTTTAATGCACACAATTCTTCTTGGCCCCGCTTTTTTGGCAAGACAACACCCGAAGGAAGGTATGTTGAGATCTTTGCTGAGTTAAACCAACTAACCCAGCTTGTTAACGAGCCAACCCGGATTCCGGACGTTGCATGCCAGTCCACCAACACCCTAGACTTCTCGTGTTCCCAAAATCCAGTTAAAGAAAAAACTCCTAAAAGTGACATAGACTCCAGTGCAGATATGATTACAAATTTAATTCTCTGCGGAATGAGAAATTTCATTCCGAATAGGATGAAATCGATCAAACCAAAAGAGAATTCCTGGTTTGATTCGAGCTGTCAAGATGTTATCAGCAGCACAGTTTGCTGTTAATTCGACGCTGCCAGATAATATTACGATTCCTCATGTACTTGAGAGTGTAACAATTCTATGGGACAAATCTTCTTTCGCACTCGTGCAGTTGCAAGAGTCCTGAAGGATCTTGACATACACACATCCGCTGGCCCGGATAGTATCCCCCTATTGTTCTGAAGAGGTGTTCTTCTACGCTGGCAAAGCCGCTGCGTAAGTTTTTCCATATATCCTATTCTACTGGTCTCTTCCCGAGTCTCTTCTTCAACCTCTAACTACCTACCAATTGCACTTACGTCCCTTCTTTCTAAGGTCATGGAAACGCTGATAAATTTTTAGCTTAAGAAATATCTCGAGGTACGAAAGCTTCTTAATGACCGACAGTACGACTTTCGTAGCAATAGGCCCACTGGTGATCTGATGGTATATCTCATCGAACAGTGGCACAAATCTTTACATCGTTTTAGAGAAAGTAAGATTATTGCGCTTGATATTTCAAAAGCATTTGATAGAGTTTGAAACCAAGCTCTCTTATCGAAAATGCGTGCATTTGGAATTGATGATCTCATTCGTTGGATCAGAAACTACCTTTTGAACCGTTAAATATTTGATGGTGTGCCCCAGGTCTCCGTTTTGTATCCGACTCTCTTCCTTATTTTTATCAATGATCTCCTGTCTGAAACTTCTAATTCAATAAATTGTTTTGCTGACGATAGTACCCTCAGCTTTTCATATTCGTTTTCAGATTTGTATCCCTCTTCTTCAGATGTTGAACTAGAACGGCAGCGTATGATTAGGTCATTAAATTCTGATCTTGACAGCATTGTCCAATGGGGATTTTAAAACCATGTAGAATTTAATGCTTCTAAAACTCAATGCTGTCTTTTGTCGTTGAAGCGAAACCCACCACCAATGCCTTGTCCATAGGCGGCACTTGCATCAAAGAAACTAATAACCTTAACCAGTTCTCGGTATGTGCATCACAGATCACTTTTTGTCGAATGATAACATATTTGACGTCGCCAAAAATGCTGCAAAAATGCTCCGACGATGTAAGAAATTTTTTTCCCCATCTGATCTGGCTACAATCTATAAAGCCTTCATTCGACCAAAACTCGTGTAAAACTCCTATATTTGGGCAGGTGCTCCTATAACCTACCTGAGTCTTTTGGATAGAATTCAAAAAAAGCTTAGAAAATGATAGTTGATAGAAATATAACAGAAACATTCACGTCCGTTGAACACCGTCGTAATGTTTCCTGCCTTTCATTGTTTTATCGCTATTTCCATAAACAATGTTCTAGTGAAATAGCCAGTTGCATTGCTCCCCTAAAAATCTTCAGCCGTTATACTCCAACTTCTAGGAATGCTCATCAGTTTACCCTTCAGCCCAACTTCGGACGTACTGTGAAATACATGGATTCATTCTTTAATCGCACTACGAGAATGTGGAATGCTGTACCCGATTCTGTCTTTCCCTCCGATTTTAATATTCAGAACTTTAGAACCAATGAAATTCGGTAGCTCCTTTCAAATCCTTCCCTATTTTTCTAACATTTTAAGGGTTGTGCGCGCATATTATAAAAAAAAAATATAGCCAGGTTTTTCGATGCAGTTGACAAGCTCTAAAGCATGAATGTCGAAATAAATGCCGACCTGTTTTTTATTATGCTATTGTATAGTCTTCCATCTTCTTATGCGAATTTTCGATACGCAATAGAATCAATCTCGTGATGACTTGACAACTGCTGAGGTGCTGGAAATTAAAATTATAGAAAAGTGTGAAGCACGAAAACTGGAGGCGATTACGACGCAATGGTAGCTAGAAACGAAAAAGGTTCATCCAAACCTTATCATAAACGGGAGAATCATTATTGAAGACTGGCGATAAATAGGTAAAATGTTTTGAGTGTGGTATTTTAGGGCATAAAGTAAATGTTTGTCCTACCAAAAACTCGGATATTCTGAAAGGATGTTTAAGCAAGCTGTTCATAATGCTGATGATTCTTTTGTCGCAAATTATTCTACACCTATGGATGCGAGTTATATGTTCTGTGCACTTTGAACCAACCAGTAAGGCAACAGTAGAAGTCAAAGGGAAAGGGGTTGTGCATAAATCTGTTTTAAGTGCTACTGGTTCCCATTTGATTTCCTTTAAGGACCTGTTTTTTGTTCCAGGGTTGCATACAAATTTGAAAGTAGTGCGGGAAGTGTAGGTCCTTTTAGAAAAGAGTCACCTAGTGGAGCAAAGTATTTCGGAACCTTTATGGATGAAAGCGAAGTTTATTTCCTTAAAAAGAAGTGATGTTTTTGAGGCTTTCAAACTTTACCAAAATCTCGTGATGCAAATTGAAGCAAAAATAAAATTCTTGCAGTCTGGATACTGAAAATACTGCAGTAATTTTGATAAGTGCCTTTCAAATCAATGTATCAAAAGAAGCCGATAATGGACAGGACATGGCTAGATGTTCGATGCTGCAGTATAGATTGAGGGCTGGTTTTTGGTCTGAAGCAGTTGCCAGGGCTTGTCATATCCGGAATCGCTGCCCGATAAGTAGTCTGAATGGTGAGATTTCATTTGTTAAATGGAATAAACAGAGCTTGAGAATAGCTCCTGGAAGACCTCTTTTAATTCGTAATGGAAGGAGAGGTCGACTGAAGAAGTTATTTCACACAAAACATCCCAAGAATGAAAAAAAAGACGCGGAAGGGTTTCATGGTTTTCGTGAAAGTGATGACAAAGATGAACATTACGTTGGGGTTGCTGAAATCAGCGTTGCAGATGCTCTTAAAAGTGAGGAATGGGAAGCATGGAAGGATGCCAATCAGAGGTGATGAGTCTTCTCAAAAACGGAACCTTCGAAATTGTTGAAAACAATAAGAAGAAAGATGTCATTGGGTTTTGGTTAGCAAATATAAATCAGATGGCAAAATAGAGACAAGGAAAGCTAGAATTGTAGCAAAAGAATACAACCAGAAATTGGGGTCAACTATCACCAAACAATTGCTACAGTAGAAAGACTGGAAACGTTGCGTTTGTTGTTGGCTCTTGCAGTGCAGATTGATCTAAAAATATGGCAGCTTTACGTTGTGACAGCATACTTAAATAGCACTTTGGATAAAGAATTTAGGATGAGAGTACCTGAGATGATAAACGAGATGTTAAAAAGAATTATTTCCAAACAAGGGGGAAAATCACACTTTGAAAAACAAGGGAGATGCTGAAATGTCTAAACAATGGAGGAAATGTACATATGTAGATTGCGAAAGGAACTCTATGGACTGCGGCAGGCTGGTCGTCGATTGGCACAGTTTACGAGTAATCCGAAGAAGTGTCATTGGGTAGCAGCGAACCGTAATGTCATTGGGTAACAGCAAAGCGTATTCGAAGATATCTTGCGCGAAGTGTAAACTGTGGACTGATCTATACGAAAACTGATAAACCGTTAATTGTATACTTGGATGAAGGCTGGGGAAGTTGTACGATCATATACAGGGTACGAATTTTTTACTTAGTGGTGCAGCTATATCGTGGAAGTCACAGAAACATTTAAAAAGTATTTTGACAGAACTGAGATTTCCTGATTTTACCGAATATATATATTTGTTGATAACCGTGGATCAGTGTCCGGCAACTGGTCATGACTTTCGCGCTCGTACAAAACATCATTTATTCGTCAATCGATAATTATCGGAATGTTTGCATTAGAGATTGTCAACTTCAAAGATGATTGCAGATATTTTGAAAAAACCGTTAATTCAAGAAGTTCAAGAAGAAGAGATGTCTGAATGGTCTTGGATTTTGAGAGAATTATGTGATTGGATTCTAATTTATTATTTTTTTGTGTTCACTCTTATATCGTCGTTCAATAAATAAACTGTTCTTTTATAAATTCAAACGCTTTTTTCTGGAAACTTCTTTGGTTTAAATAACAACTTTAAGAATTTTGGCCTTGAAGGGAGCAGCGAAGCTACTTTTGCTGTGTATAAACCTTTGATCTTTAAATAAAGACATAAATCGATTAAGATGAAAAGCTGCTTAACAAAGCTCATTGGTGAAAAGAATCGGGGTAAATGAATAGGCAGGGCACATTATATAGACCCAACATCCCCCTTTAATGTATTTATTTACAAAGGCCGAACTTAGGGAAAAACGAAAAACCGACAGAACCACCTCATTCGTGTCTGTTGCCTAGAAAAACTAGTGTGTATTTAAGTATATATGTATCAACGGGGTAACTACGATTATGGTGAACTATAAGTGAACTCACCAAATTTTATACAGAAATAATAATTGACTTACATTGAAGATCGATCTGCTGTGGTACCAGTTCCAGTTCCGCTGTGATTATTGCCTGCCGGAGTTGTCGTTGCCGCTGCATTTGTTGGTCCAACACCTGTGATAAAACGATGGAATATTTCTGAATATTAAAAAACGATGAATTATGATTTCTGGGCATGAGCTGGGGATATATTTCTTGTTAGTATGGGATAATTTTGAATTTTGTATTTTTTTTTATATTGAAATTTATTGAAATAAGCGAATCAAAAGATACCAATTTAAACATGAAGGTTTTCTATGTTTGTTGTTTCTGGATGATATTATGAAGAATTAATCAAAATGTCTCAAAAGATGTTGCGAAGTAAGAAATGAAGTAATTAACTAAATGTTTTTAGAAGCTTTACAAAATTATAAAATTTCGAATAAAAATAAGTAGGATACATATATTTGAGTGCGTTTTTTTTTTTAACACATATAGAGAAATCTTGACCGTGATTTTCTAAGTTCAAAAATCTGATTCTCATTTATTTGTAATACTGTAAAACACTACTCTCTCCAACTTTCATTTTAAATTATAATTAGTAATTTATTACTTGTATCTAGTGTCTGCCTATTCAGGCTGTGCTACATCGATGTTTCATAAGCTTTTGTTTCTGTTAAGACATTATATACGTACTAACATTTATGTCAATTCTAATTTTGAGTTTATATTGGTTGTACTTATTTGTATTAGTCCAGTAACTTTGTCTTTTCGTTCGAGGTCTATATAAAAAAAAACTTTATTTGCTTAGTGTCATTTCAGAATTTTACTTCAATATCAACCCATTTGCTTTGGTATGAAAATATAAGTTTGCTTCTATCTGAATAGAAACAATTAGTTCCCATGAAAAAATTGTAATTTATTAAATACAATTTTTTAAATGACAATCAATTATTAAAAGCTGTCGGTAAGAAAAATACGTACAAGCGGAGGATATTTTTTTAGAAGCTTATTAGTTAGTTTTTAAAGTCTGTTATAACACTAGTAAATGCAAACATTAAATTAACAAACAAGTTTCTCTCGTAATTTATTTTTCGAATATCGATCTAAAAAAAAAATTTTTTATTTACTCAAGTTAAGCTATTTTATTAAATGCTGCATCTATACTCTGCTTTGGTTAGCGGGAGTCACTGCTAACAAAGTTTTTAATTATGCACTATGCAATTTTGGGAATAACTGTACATTAATCATGAACCAGAGCATAAGCTTAGCTAATCTGGAAGATTGAAATAAATAGCTGAACCACGGTTTCTTAAAAAATATGTGTTTAAAGTTGACAATAAAGATTATAAGCAAGATTTTATTATTGTCTTGAGGCGTTGTTCAAATCTCAAATAGCTTCAAATTTGTTATAACTTTTTAAAAGAGAATTAGATATAGGTACCAAATAATAACTACTGTTAATGTGGGGTTTTTAGTTCAGAACTCTCATACATACTTTAACGCGCGTTTTGAGTCATAGTCTTTTAAAAATCACACTTAAATATATGTTACCTTTTACCAAAACCATAAACAATTAATAAATTGTTAAATAAATTCAATAAAAACTATAAAAACATTAGTAATTTTTGGAAGGAAATTCGGTTCAAAGGAAATTCAAATTTTAGCATGCAAATATATTCAAATTAAAAAAAACTGCACCGAAATTCCATGTTTTTTTTTTTATTTTTAACGAACAAGAAATACAATTTATGATATAATGAGATTATGTAAAATACGTATGTAAATACATTATATCCAGCAAAAGTAATATTTATGTTACTGAATCAAACAATAAACTTATTTTTGCTAAAGTAGCGGCAGCGCATTACAAACCATAACTCGCAAAAATATACTGAAACGACCAACACAACACTTTTGAGGAATACACTTACGTAATGTCTCAGCGCCAGATGAGGCGCGCCGACTTGGCTTCGTGCTGGAAGCTGAAATACTCCTGTGAACACCACGATGTGTTGGACTCTGTACGGACGAATTACCAACAGCAGCTCCATCATTTCCAGCAATGTTACGAAGCGATAGGGAAGACCCTGATCGGGATCCGTCACTTTCGGGCTGTGAAATGAAAATACCATAAATATTATAAATTTTACTCTCCAATTATTTTTTCCATAAGCACATTTTGTTCAACAAAGAGTTTTATAATTAAGTTAAAAAAGCCAAAGATATTACATAATATGTGAGAAAAATCTAAATTTTGACTTACATCAGTGCTTTTTCTTCCTAGAAGCAAATATGTGGCGAAAACATCATCGTATCGAACTTGTGACAACGAATTTTCAATTTCTTGCCTATTGTAACCCATTGCAACAAGAGCTTCTATAATTTTTAATTTTTTTTTTTTTTGGTTTCGTTTTTTAATGTTCACAGTTTTGTAATTGTAATTGTTTTTTTTTTTTTGAGTTACCATAAAGCACAAAAGTTGAATTTTCGAAGAAAAAAAAGAAAGAAAACAAATTATATCGGTTAGAGTAAAAAAGAGAAAGTTCTAAAATTTTAAATTTAATAACTATTACACAAAATACATATATATACATACCATACATATACATACATATATTTTACGAATAGAGCATTAGCAAAAATAAATTTCTTTGACAAAGTTTAATTTTGTCTAATGATATGTATTATGTATGTCCTTTGTATACAAAAAAACATTTACACTACATGACATTTATTATGTTTTTTTTTTTTTTCAAAAATGATCTTTTTTGAAAAAAAAATTTAACTTCAGCCAAAACTTATAGTAAAATATTTAAAGGGACGTTCACGTGTAAATAAATCAAATATTTTATTGATGTTAGTATATTAAAGTTCAAGTGAAGCTTAATTTAAATACTTTTAATTGAACACTGCCAAAGGAAAACTTAAAACTACCAGCAGTCGTGTTTTGAGTCGTTATTTTTGAAAATGAAATAAGTCCGTTTCGAAGCTTTTTACAAAAATTTGCTAATGATAAAAGCAATACATTATTATGGTATCTAGCGAAAAGACAAATGAATCAGGAAAAAAGTTATTGAATTGATAAGTGTATTCACAAAAAAATATTCTTTAAAATTCTTTAAAAATATTCCATAATTGAAAAATTACACTTTTCTAGTTGACTTATTCCACTTTCAAATAAAACGCTTTATTTGGTGAAAATGAATATCCACACTGAGCTAAATTTATTACACATAAAATAACAAATACAATTATTTTCACTGTGTCTTACTTAAAATAATAACAAATATTTGTAGTCACTTTTTTATATATTTGTGGTGTAGAAAAGTTTTTGCTGAACTGTTATCTAATTACTTCCACCAAAACGGTTTCTATATGTTTTACTGGTAAATATGATTTGAATTATATCAAACTCAATTATTGTGAGTGAAGCTTTAACTATAAAAAAAGAGTATTTGTTTCTTTAAATGAATATATGTATGTATGTAATTGAATTGAAAATTACAAAAAGAATATGTTTTTATAAATTAAAAGCTTATTAAAAACTTGGCTAAGGATTTTTTTTCACAAAATATTTCTTCAGTTTAGATTCAATGACTCAATTATTCTTAAAAGAAACGTTTTCGAAATATACCCAACAATATGCAAATTTTTCAAATACCCTGTTTCTCTTTTCCAAAGTTTTTCGTAAAATAACAAGCGATCAATTTATTTAAATATTAACCTACTATAGAAAGTTCATGCCTTAAGTACAAGAGTTACATATTGCAAATGTATAAATTAAAATATAATTAAATTTTGCATAGTTTAATTGATTGAAATTATTTACTTAATTAAATTAATTAATTTATATTTTCTATATTTAATTGACATGATAAAATTTTATAAATACTGCAATTTTATTCACTTGATTCTTGCGAAAAGGCTTTAATTATGTAGGTTCTTTTAGAAGTAAGTTATTTTCTCAAAAATATGTTTTAGATTATCAGAAATTATGTATATCTTTTTTTAAAAATAGGATTATATATTTTTTTATTTTGGAAAGATTTAAAAAAAAATGTAGCTTAAAAGTCAGTGGCAGTGAACAATATATGAAATAAAATCAATTACTTAAGCTTTACACATTTCTAAATAGAATATAGAACAAAATTATTATCAGCAAAGCTCTCATTCAGTTCTCAAAAAATATTTTAAAAAATAATTTTTTATTTGGAAAATAATAACAATTTAAAATAAAATAATGTAACACAATTTTGTTGTTTTTTTTTTTTTTTTTTTTAATTTTATATGAATAGGTTTACCGCACTTACTCCAAATCTTTGGAGCGTCACTATGATTACAGTTTGACCAAACTGCACGTTTTTATTTGGTGGATGTGTGTGGATGACAGACAAAGAGATGATCATTTATCGACAACATACATATAAAGATTGAAGAATAATAGGAAGTACATACAATTAATATCAGTTTTTACTTTTAGCTTTGTTTTAATAATTTTTTTAAGTGTTATATTGAAATACAAAAAAAAAAAATAGGATACAACTTTACGGATGCAACTACTGTTTTGTTTATACATTTTTAATTTGATTATATTTATTAAAAGTGACTCTGTACCACTTCTTATGCGGATTATAGGAACCCAAGTAACACAACATCATAATAACCAATAATTATGAAATTATAAATTATAATATAGTTATTTATTTGTAAATACTACTTGCGACTAAGAAGTGTTAACCCTTTCCCATTAAAAAAAAGAACACAAGTACGATTTAAAAACAATGGCTACTATTTTTTGATGGAATTACACGTCCAGAGGATTTAACATATTGTGGCATATTCATAGATGTTTTTAGACTCGAGTTTATCTTGATCTGGAGTTCAACCAATTTAAATTAGATAGGATAATCTAAAGTTTTTCTTAGAAACAGCTTAAAAACGACTATGGGTATGCGCAGTTAATTAACTAATGCTAAAAATCCAATACTATATTTCGATGATATTAATTATAATAGTTAAAATTTTCAGTGAGACCTTACATATATCTTGATAAATGCTCTTGAATTATACGTTACTGTTAGAAGGAATAGTGAAGTAAAAAGTTTTTTATTATTTCATAACAGGTTTTCAAAGCGAAATACCCGTAAAACAATCACAATAAGAATTGGACGGCCAAAACTGCAACTATGGGTTACAGTATTTTTAATATCATATATTCTAAAGCATATCTATTATTTTCTAAATGGCGTCAAATTATATGGAGATTATTGAAGTGTTCCCCGATAAAACCAATGGACATTCAGTGGAATTAAATTAGTTTTTTAAACTTATTGCATTGTGTTTCATGTGAATTAAAAAATCATTTAAATAGGTTCTGGAAACTTTTGAAAATAAAATTGGTTGGGTTGAGTGATTTATAATTTTTTCTTATAAAAACAACAAATGAGAAGATTTTTTTTATCCGATCTTGGTATAGTTTCTATATACCAAGGTTTATAATTATTTATAAAAAATATTATAAAATTTCTATAAATAACTGTAATATATCATGGACCGTTGCTTTAAAATGAAGTAAATTAGTTGTTTTATGAACTTATACAAACCGTAAAAAATGTAACCCAAAAAAAATGTGTCCATAGGTCTTGAAGCGTTCAAATTAAGAATTTGTCCGAAAGTTTTTAAATATCAAAGTGATCTTTCCTTATTTATTTTAAATTGCTAGTACTTTCTTAAGTCTAAGCATATTATAATCAATTTATTGAAATCTTGAAATTGGCGTACAATGGTTTTAAATTTTGCGTTATTTTGTTATTTAATTATTATTAAAACTATGATAAAAGTACCGAGTATACAAGTTCTTCTTTATCAAAACTGAAAAAGAATTTTAGAATGTTATTGTGTCACTTACGATAGGGCTTTATGACGTTTATCATAAAAGCCATAAAAATCCAAAGAATAAAGGATTATGTCATTTTACTTAAGTTTATATGTATTTGGAATACTGCCTTATATTGCATTGACTTATGCCACCAGATCTGGCACCAAATTCTGATCCCAAAACTATGTAATATTGCTGCTCTTCCATACATATTGAGATTGAAGGATCTTAATGTTATAAATTTAAATTATAATAAAGATCACCTAATAAGCGATTCGAGGATTGATATATTAATTCTTTTCAATAGGGCGGTGTTTGAAGCCCTTTTAAGAACGAATCATAGTTGTTGCATTTATGATGTGAGACATTAAAATATGTTCTCAATTGCTTGAAAATATGTATGACCAACTATGTTTTTTAATTGAAATAGCTTAAACTTGATGATACTATTTAAGTAATGTAATATGTGACTTTTGAGTAACCCATTTATAAAAAAAAAACTACGGAGGTAATCGAATCATACAAAATCTTCTACTTCGTTTACTTAAAAAAAAAAAAAAAAAAAAAAAAAAAAAAAAAAAAAAACAGGAATCAAACTAAAAATAATTTAAAGCCATTCCACATTCTCTTCAACAATCATAATGGTTGCATTAAAAACATAAAATAATTCCACTAAAACTTAATAAGAGCTTTGTAATAATAATAATTAAATATTCATAAAAAATAACGTTTAACATTTAAATGCAATATATTAAATAATAACAAGAAAAAAGGCATAATATTAAAAAGCATTGACACAAAATATTGCATCGATTCAAGAAACAAATAGACATTAACGAACAGATGCCTGCTAATGGTCTTATAGATAGATACAAACTTAAAATAAAACCTTATACACGTAACAACATCAAAACATTAAAGAACTAATTTTTTTCAAAACATACAAAAATATATTAAATCTTATTTAACTGAAGTTTTTTTTAATACTTTTTGTTTCTCTAGTCATTTACATAAATCACGTAGTGGTAAAATGTTATGTGTACAGTACCCGTCTTACCTATCCGCTTGGGATCGGCTAGGTCTTGTTTAGGTTCAATGTATGGCTTCAGTTCCTCATCTTCAAAACCCATATTCATCCATTTATCACTCATGATAGTCTCTAGACTAGCACGTTTAGCTGGATTTAATACAAGAAATTTGCGTAGGAGATTTTCACAGTCAGTTGACATGTAGAAAGGAATTCTTAAAAAAAAAAATATTTAACAATAAATTTCAGTCTTGTTCAAAAAAATCAAATCAAACAAACCTATATTTGCCTCTGAGAACCCTTTCTCGTAATTCTCTGAGTGTTGAACCATCAAATGGCAATGAACCACTAACCAAAGTATACAGTATCACCCCTAACGACCAGACATCTACTTCTGGCCCATCGTATTTTTTTCCCTGAAACAATTCTGGTGCAGCGTATGGTGGACTTCCGCAGAAGGTGTCCAACTTCGAACCAGGTGTGAATTCATTTGAAAAACCAAAATCGGCAATTTTAATGTTTAATTCACTATCCAGAAGAAGATTTTCAGCTTTTAAGTCTCTGTAATGGTGATGTAGATTACATTAATCTGCATAAATCAATTAAATTTAAATTAAATTTCAATACCTGTGGATGATTCTCTTTTGGTGGCAGTATTGTACGGCCGATACAATTTGTCTAAATTTAACGCGTGCCTCTTTCTCTTTCATACGACCATGCAGCACCAGGTAATCGAATACTTCGCCACCAGATGCGTATTCCATTACAAGATATAAGGTCTTTTCGGTTTCAATTACTTGGAATAGTTTAACAATGTTCGGATGATCAAGCATTTTCATAATTCTAACCTAAAATAAAAAAAATAAAAATAATAAAATTCAGGTTTTTTTTTGGAGTCTTAGAAGTTTTCAAAATGTGAAAAAAATGACTCTAAACCCTAGTTTTTCAGAGTGATATAATTTCAGTATCAGATTTGAAAAAAAAAAACGTTTAATTAAAAATTGTAAATACTGAACAGTTTTTTTTTGTTGAAGTTGTTTTCTACAGCCTTATACTTTTTATTTCCTTAGTTAAAAAGGTATTTCTGAGTTTCATAATAATGATTTGGCACAAATTTTTAAAAACTATGTGAAATTTAAATTAAACTTCTAATGAAAATTTTTCTTTTGAGTTAGATCGGATTTTATTTCTTTATTTGGCAGATCAGAGATTATCCAATACCGAAAAAGGAAACCTAATTAAGGTTTTCAGCTTCCTTTTGTGGAACATTTTAAGCTTATTAATATGAATAATTGAACAACTTACCTCTCTAAACAATTTTTGAAGCGACCCAGGATTCAACTGAGTTTTGTCTATGATTTTGATGGCCACTTCTTTACCAGTAGGCAAATGTTTAGCTAATTTCACTTTGGCAAAATTACCCTTTCCAATCGTCTTAATCAGCTTATATTTTCCAATATGCTCCTCGGTGGCACGCCAACGCATTGGCACACCTCCACGTATTTGCATATTAGGTGAACCCTGAAAATATAACAAATAAAAAATGGAATTAAAGAATTTATCACTCATGGTTTGAAATTAATTTAAAAACTAGTGAAATGTATGCTAAACTTTATTGATTAAAAATATGAATTAAACTTATTTACTTAGAGACGTTTTTCAATAGATATTAACTTAAACCTTAAATAGTGCTTATTCTTCAGATAACGTAAAAAGTTATTCGTGTTGCTACAGTCTATTCTGCCAATTTTAAGCAAAATACATACATAATATGTATATTAACAATTAAGTAAAAAAAACATTGTTAAGAGTAGAGCAAGATCGCATTATTATTGTATCATTGTATAACATCCTGAAAGGCGTATTTATAAAAAAAAATACACAGTCAATAGAGCAGTAAGATAAAAATGGTTCATAGGAGGAATAAAGCCGTAGTAAAACCGTTTTAGTATCTAAATGTCATTTTGACATGACATCGCGTGAAATTTACAATGAGGAGTGTACTTCTTTGATACTAAAAGAAAACAAGGAGCGAACGTTTTTGAAATCACTGATTTTTGCACATTTTCATTTTCACGTTCAAAAGGAAAGTTTTTTAAATGGAGCAATTTAATAATATTTCGACAAACGTTCGTTTTGAGTTAAATATTCGATTCACTATTCAAAAAATGAGTGGAATAAGTACTTGTAGGCGGCTTAGATATTCCAAGGTTAAAACGAGTTTTGATGAAATCTAATAAATAAATTTAATAATTTGTAAATGTACATATATGGAAATATTTGTATTACTTAAGTGTTTGGAACTACTGATAGTGAGTGCATAGTTGATTGCTTTTCTGATTGCCAAAAAAAAAAATTGGGCCAACAATGGATTTATGTCCATTTTTGCATACTTAGTAAATACATTATGTACATATGTTGTACCTAAAAAGTTGGGTCAACAATAGTTTTTTCTCAACGACTTAGAATGTTTTTATATTATTTCTGAGAGCTGGCAACGTACTTCTGACCTATTTGGTTAATCAATGAAACTTTGGTGAACGAAGGATTGATGGTCAATAGATTCAAAAGTTAGTTTTACCCTCCGGTACGGATGTTTAGGTTCCATTTCTAAGACTGGAGTGGCAGACTGTTGTTAGATTTCTTGACAATAAAAAAAAAAACTTGCCTCTATTGTTATAGTTTTTAGAGAATTTTGTTCTCAAAAACAGGCACCATCAACCAAAAAATTAAAACAAGAAGTTACAAATAAAATGGAACTAGGTTTTCAAAAGTAGATACTTAATAGCTTAAGATATAAAGGGTAGTCACGCAGCGATATAAAACACTGGATAAGTTTACCATTTGTTTAATGATATGTCAAAACTTTTTACGGAAATTGATTTATTAAATTGGTTAAAAGGACTTTGCTGAGAAAAATTAATTAACAAAATTAACCCGTGTTCTTTAACTCATAAAGTGATATTATTTGAATTCTACTTTTCGGTAATTTTTATCGCTTAAATACAGCGTTTTTCATTTAAATCTCTTCGGAAATAAACAAAACAACGTGGATATTGTGTATATCACTTTTTGTAATTCGATTCTGCTCTGATTTCTGAGAAGTTAATTTTTTGTTAATGTAGTTTGTTTCATATTACCAAAAGTATTGACAACATGACATACAAACAGGGTAGCCAAATGAGACCTACTTATGTATTTTTTAAATTCGAAAATGTTTACATTGTGTAGCATTAATGTACTCATAAAA
The DNA here is from genome assembly GCA_958431115.1 of Syrphus vitripennis. Lineage (NCBI taxonomy): Eukaryota > Metazoa > Arthropoda > Insecta > Diptera > Syrphidae > Syrphus > Syrphus vitripennis. Next base: position 71,717,779 of record OY288109.1, on the reverse strand, counting down.
TCGTGTAAAAGTGTCAGTAAAAAACTTTTACACTGTCAAAAGCAGCTCAATTAAGAAATATTTTCGTTTTTTGGTTATTGTTGGTTCCATGTTTTTTTGTTATTCTTTTCAATTCAATTAATTTTGTGAATTTATGTCATTTTCTAATAAATTTAATAGCTCAATGATAAGATTTGTACCAAAAACAAAGTGCAGGCATCAAATTTAAATTGTTAGTATTTTTTTTATGAATTTAGTGTAATCAATGATTTAATTTTAATTTGTTTATTCATTTTTAAAGTTTGCCAAAAATGATTGCTTTGAGGAAGAAGAACATGACATTTGCAGTGGAATGTTGATCAGGTGAAAATCACAAAATGTCACAGTATTGAAATTATATAAGTTGTAAAAAAAAATACTTTCAAGCAGATATGAATAACCAGCGATAGTTTACCTTTAGTATTAAATATATAATGCATTTACTGATACGAATTACACCAATTGCAGATTTTTTATACTGCAAGTTCTTATTTGATTGATGAGATAAGATATATTGAGCAATAAAAGTAAATGGAATTCTAAAACTGAAAAAGTTAGAAAAAAATCTATACTTTAAACGAGCTTACGGTTTTAATTTGCGTTCATGTTTTTTTTTTATTTTCTTAATTATTTATTTCTAAATTCAAAATTCAAGTAAGTCAACAAACCTTTAATGAGCTGTACTAGTATATGAATCATATTGCAAAACAAAAAAAAATTTAAATATATGGAGTAGATACAAAATTTAATTTTATTTCTCGTTTCATGATTCATTCAACACTGTACATACTTAAATAGAACAAGAAATACAAAAAATGGAGAATTTTATAAAAAAAAATGTTATTATTCTGAAAATAATATCCATTTATGGCTATCAGAGCAAGAAGAACAAAAGAAAATGTAGGTCTAAAGCTAACACACACAAATACATCCAATGAGAGAACCCCTTCGTGTGTATCTTTCCGAAATTTAAAATGTATCCATGAGAATTTGAAACTATATTAAACAAAAGAGTTACAAAAAAAAATACAAATACAAATTGTCATTTCGTTCCCAAATGAAACAGCCTCCACAACTCGCCTTTTTTCTCATAACATAACAATGTTGCGAGTTGTTGGCATGATTTTGGGAAAAGCTACGGAATGAGAGATGAGAAAATGAAAATTGTATATTTGAGTACATATGTACATACATACATAAATATTATGTACATACATATAATATACTCTTTTCTGATGCATGAAATTAAACTTATAGAAGAATAAGAGTTTACCTGAATTTCGGTAGCATATCGATTATTTAGCATTGAAGGATTGGGTGAAGGTGCTTTTGTTGCGGATGGTGGTAAAGGAGGCATTGATTGCATATGCCTCCCAATGGTTGGAGTTGCATTTGCAGAAGAGGGCAACAGCGTTGGAGTTGGCTTTGCCAACGGCGCTGCAGGCCGTGGTCTAGCCTGCTTAACTTCCGTGGAAACAACTCTTGGCTTTTGCTGGAGTAACGCCTCAAAATGCTTCAGATTGTCCTCCCTTCTTTTGGCAGCAGACGACGACGTTGCCGAAGATACGGCATTATTTGTGCTATTTTTAGGCACAGTCAAATCCAATTGGAGATCTTTGGTTGCAATACTTTGCTTTGGTTTAAGTGCAGCCCGAATAGCAATCACCTCAGAGTTCTTGGTATCCGATGCTGTGCGGCAAATTTTTGGTTTCTGTGTGGTGGTGATGGCCTTCGAGTACGCACCTGTTGAATTACGTGCTTCGGACCCCCGTTGGAATTCAGACTCACTATCGGATTCAGTGCCAGTCCCGGGAAGATAGCCAAAGTCCTGACCCGATGCCATATCACTGATTCCCGGTTGGAGAAGATTTTCATGTTCTCCATAGCGCTTGCTTTTTTTTATTATTTCAACTTTAATTTCATCAATGCAGGCATTTTGTTGCGATGATTGCTTGAAACTTTCTTCAACTTGATTTATGTGTTTCTCTATGGAACCCAAAGCGAATGATACATTATTATCATCTTCGTCGGGCAGATTGAGTTTATTATCTGCTCTGTTTGGTTGTGGCGATAGTAATACTTTATCTCGAAGTTGTTCGAATTGACCTGTGCGAACAACACCACCATGGGGATTCAGGGACACCCGATCGTTACCTTTTTTGGCATTGCTTGCGAGATACTGGCTGAACGATTTAGAAACTGGAACCGAACATCTTTTCTCTCCGGCAGCATTTAGTGTACTTTCCTTGACTGAGGGCTTCCTTAGTTCAACCAAAGCACTTGGTTCTTCTTCAACTTCTTTGGGAAAAATATTAAGCCCCGATGGTGGACAAGTTGGGGGTGCTGTCGCTTCACCGATATCTATATCGGCGAGCTTGACAAACTCAGTTATCTTTCGTTGCGTAGGTGGTGGCGGTGCTGGAGCTGCACCCTTGCGATGCGAGGGATTGCGAAAACTCTTTCGAGTTGTATCGTCACGTTTTAAATCTGAATCCATGTTTTTTTTTTTATCGAATTTCAATGTTTGTTTTAAAGTTTTTTCAGGGTTTTAGTTGAAAACTTTTTGGAGAATCGTTGTTTAAATTAAGAGGGGAGAGACTGGATTGAAAAAAAAAATTACAAGTTTAACGCTTCATTCATGCGATGATCTTATCACAGTTGATGACACTCGAAAATTAAAATAAATCATATTTTTCTCATTACAACCTACACAACGCTCGCGCACAAGACACATAATGGAAAACTTCCACTGACATTGACGATTTTCTGTCGTTCTCTTATTAATGTGTGCTTTACTTTTTTTTTAGTTTTAAAGGAAAATATAATAACAACAACGATAACAAAAGTAAAAGTTTAATTCAACAGGGTGTTGTTGATTCTTTAATATTTTATATTGAGCCTTTTTGGTTAGAGAAAAGATCAATAAATGCCAGCTTTTTGGATTAAAATCAAGATTTTTTGTGTTTAATTATTTTTTAGTAGACAGGTCTACATTTCTTTGTTTATGGCATTTTTAAACTTTGCATTGCTGTACCTAATTAGTTATCAGAAATACAGACTTTTTTTTCTTTGAGTTGAATAAATCGACAAACTTCTACCAATTAATATTTGTAATTCGTCTTAAACTAATCCCTTCTAAATCTGTGGGATAGTTTATGATAAGTATAGAGCTCCCAAAGGGGATTCCTTGGAGTAAAAAATATCAAAAAGATATTGAAGACAGACATTTTTTTTTTTTTTTTTTTAAATATCATCAAAAAATTTGTAAAACAAAAATCTGATCCAAAAGTTTAGTTTAGTTTTTTTTTTCATTGCTTGGAATAAATGAACTTCGTGAAACGTTAAGTGTATGGTTTTTCGATCAAATAGACAAACTTGCAAGATACAGTGAAAATAACAAGAAGTTGTTAATATTTAACCTAGGGCCTATAACACAAACCATAGAGTACTTAATCAACAAGTGAAATAGAACAACTGCTCAACATTTCTTAAACTCGAAATAACAATTTTTTTGGAAATATAAAATTTTAAAAGTACGAAATTTCACAAATCGAATGGTTCGGTGACAGGTAACAAGATAAAAAAAAAATTATTCATGGACGATTCCAAATAGTACTCAGTCAACAAGTTTAGATACGGTGTTTTAATTGTTTTGAGTCACATTTAACGGGATTTCATAGCCATTAACTGAAAAAGAAAAAACGAAGGGTGGCGATATTTCGATATTTCATGAAGCATAAGTGTTTTACAATTCTCTGTTTTCGTGTTTTTGCATGAATGGAGGGAACCTACAATTGTGTGCCGAATCCAAATATCTAGAGTAAGAAGCACTCTATTCTTGCTCTTGGAGAATTTGTCAATTTCTCAAATTTCAAACTTTGCATTATATTTTTTAAGTTATTTTATTAAATTTTCAAACAAAAATTTTAAGACCCGAATTTTCAAAAAAAAAATTGAGATTTTTAATTTGCTTTTGACCTGTGAATTTACATTATTTATCTGTTACTTTCATTATCTTATATAAGATAAAATCCAGTTTAAACTCAGTTGAAAAAAATAAAACTGCAACACTATTTCTATTGTCACTTGTAGTCTAAGAACTAGTATGCAATATTGTTCAAATGTATCAATAAATTTAACAAGTTTGCTCTATTTTTTTTTAGCTTTTTTGTTTCCGGTTGCAATGGTTTAAATTCCCCACAAGCAAAATTTTTAAACATTTGTTAGTTTTCACTTGTTCAACTCAACAACCACTTTGTTTGTATGTTTTTTCATCGGAAATTGTACGGTTAGACGTGAAAGACTTTTTCAGTCGGCAACATTTCGAGGGATTTTTTGTTAACATTTTTTTTTTTATATGAAGATCATCACTTGTTGAACAAATATATATTATATATATATAATATAATATATATAAAGGCATTATATATGTATATAAAGGCATTATATATGTATATAAGGTTCTGAATGTAGTGCAATTTAATGTGGAAAATGTTTGAACCCAAATATATATTTAGAAAAGTAATATATTAAATGAGGGATCTATTTAAAAATTTAGATACAAATTTAAGTTTATTCTTCCATTTGTTTTTCTTTATTTGGAACTTTAAAATATGGCCATTGTAGCAATGTTGCGTTTAAGTATGATGCTATGTAGAAAATAGAAATTTACTCAATAAAAACGATTTTAGCACTGTACTATGAATTAACACTTTAGAAATCTCACTGAGATCTCAATGTCAGTTAGATGGATGCAGAATCATTTGATTGGACAAATATCTCCGCAATTATATTGAGCAAAAACATGTATTCAAATTAAGAAAATTTAAATTTTTCTTTACTTTTCATTGTTAAGACTCAAAAGTATCAAAATCAATTCCATTTAGTTTCTATCCACATTGTACTATTATTTTGCATTTATTTATCGCTTTTATATTTGTCAAACGAACATCTGTTGCACACGAAAAAGAGAATTGAGATAGTAAATCCAATAAATTTGTGTCTCATACAATTAAGTTAAGAAAAGTTTAATAACAGGTTGTTTAAATTTTTGCATTTTTATAGGTATTTGTTGTTTGAAAGGCGTTGTTTTATTAATTTCATAACTTTCTTATCACATGTCTTTGATTTTAAAACATATTTTTCTTTGAGATCAAGCATTTTCTTGGCGCTTTTTTTCCTACTTTTAATCAGCTTAGGTTTTTTTTGTTAAATCCTTTATTTTTTTTAAATGTAAGTAAATATTACTTAAGCACACATTATTAGAGTACGAGCATCGCATGGAATATATTTTAATTTCATTGCTACTACAACAAAAAGATCAGATCACCATCAATCAGATCATCATCATCATCATCATCATCATCACCAATACATAAACTTTTGTTTGCCGAAAATGGCCACACACTAGTCTTGCAGCAAAGACTTAATATTTTGGTAGGAGTTTAAACTCAAAACTGGTTTATCTGAAAAAAAAAATATAAGAAAATATTTAAGGGATTTTGGAGAATTCATCTTTGAATATTTTGTTCATATAAATGAAGAAGAAGACCCTTAATCCAGCGACGATTGATAATGAATTGTTTTTAACACAAAAAAGCAGATATATGTACTTAAAATAAACATATTTGGACAAAACACACACAATTTAATTACATTTTAATGACATTTGTGAAGAAATTTTAACATAGTGTAAATCTGTTTTTTTTATGTATTTATATATTTTTTAATTTCTTTTTGACAATGAACTTGATGGGGTTTACATCTAACGGTAAATTAGCACTTGCAAAAAACCACGGAAAAATAAAACAATAGAGAAGAAAATGGCTTCGGTAATGACGGTAATGTAGATAATTATCAGATGGTCTTTCTGTTACACTTTTTTGTTTCATATTCAATAACAAGAAAAAAAAAATTATCGATGAGAAACGCATACAATGCACGCACGCACGGGAATGAGTAACAAAAACCGATTGCAAAAAATTAAATAAAAGCAGATTGGTGTCACGCGTGGTTTAGAGGTATAATTTCATACGATAGTTGTTCACCTTTAATGATTTAAAAATTTAAACCACATCACTAGATGAGGGGGTTTTGTATTGAGACTTCTTGACTGTATTGCCAACAAAATTAATCGAGAAATCTATTGCTCCTTTTCATCACTCCATGGTGATAACAATGTCAACGGCGGCGGCGACGGCGGCGGGACCACTACAGGTGCAATCGATGGTTGGGTCTCTGATAGCCATTAGATTTTAGAATTAAAAAAATATTTTAACTTAGCTATACAAACAAGGAAAAACGATTTGGAATTACGGTAAGAAAACAGAAAAGGAAAAAAATCTTCACATAGGGAATAACCAAAAATTGAAATAAAATCTCAGCACAGTCACCACAGAACAGACACCACAGCACAGGGTAAAACAAAGTCACGAGGGGAAACAATTCGAAAAAACGAGAATATCTGTCACGCTGAGTTGTGCTCTCCTCCACACGCGCTCCCAATAGTTTCCGCGATATAACTACAACTGCTTGCTTAACAGCTTCTAGTGCTCCGATGTTTCTGCTCTTGAGCCCAAACCTATTTGAGCCGACCGACCTGTGCTGTGAGCCTTTGTATCTTTTGTGTCTCTCAATTCTCGAGGGCTTTAAGCCTACAAGTATGTTATGTGGTTACGTTTCGCCTGATATCTATAAGTATGTAGGTATGTATATACTTTTTAAACGCTTTCCGCATGATGGAGATGAGAATGACGCTATACTGTGGTTATTCACTGTTGTTGTTTTTTTTTTTTTTTTTTTTTCCTAGATGTTGAGTGTTATGTTGATGACGAAAAAAAAGTTAAGTTCGTAGCGTATCTACGTACATGACTACATGTATTTTTTTACACTCGACTAACAACTACTATCATGAAAACCAACCTAGGCGAAGAGAGATACTCGTATAAATATTTTACCTTTTTCTTATGTGCAGTGACGGACTGAAACGATATGATTCATATGATGCTTTATAGGAATTTGAAATGGGGCGGCCTCTTTTATCGTTGACTATATTCATTATAGTTTAAAAAATTTAAATGTATCAAAAGTAACAAAAATGTTGTTTATTACAAATCCATCAGGGTCGATTATAGCGAAAACACAGGTTAGTTGCCGTTTAAGGTCTAAAAATACTTTAATAGCTCAGTTGATTCGAAACACAAACAAAGTTTTTGCCCGATTAACTACCGAAGTTGAAATTTAGGTTGCATCATTGTACCCCAGAAACAAACACAATCATATGCCAAGCGCTACTAAAGTTTATAGTCTTATTTATGTTTATAATTCTCACCATTTCAACCCGCCCAGAGATTGTAAGTTAGGACAACTTGTTTTAGAGCAGAAATAAATATTATGTTGAATCTGATTTTGTTTAGTGTTTAATAGACAGCTAGCTAAAACTGTATACACAAAAAAATATAAGAACAGTCAAGAAATAAAACGATAATTTGTTACACCCTATAATGTAAATATACATTTGGCGTAATTCCAAAACCTTTATTTTTTTAAGTCAATTTATTTTTTTGTCTGTTCAAGTAAATATTTCTGAGCAGTTGAGATGGTAAAAAATTTGCAATATCTTGAGCGTATTTATTGAACCAAATACGAAACTTAATCGGGGAAGCAAAGTCTGCGTTCGGAATGCTGTCCAAAATATGGAGAAACAACTCTGTATGAGCATACAAATCAAGATATAACTGTAATGCTCTAATGTTGAATTGGTGCTTCTTAATGAGTGCGGCACCTGGAAAGTAACATGCGCTGCAAACCATCTTGAGAATTTTCTGGCCCAACCGTATCTCCAATGATGAACTTAATACGAGAACAGGGAAGGAACTTATTGCCTCTATCTTACGAAGACGTAAGGAGCATTGGATTGGCCATAGGTTAGGTGCATTGCCAGTTAACCGATGCAATGGAAACCTTTTATATAGGTAGGTAGACAACCAGGCCGACCTATGTAAAAGCACTTGGCGAGGACGGTCGAATAGGAATCAGCTATTTACATACAAAAAAAAATAATTATAAAACTTATTAATAATCATCAAAACCATCGCGATGCATCGGTGGAACAACAAAACATTTAGTTTTCAAATTCGCTCCTGATGCCTAAAAATGGTGAAAACGTAGTTCTATATTATTACAAAACGGTGTTTTTTTACTTACTCTCTAGCAAAACAGTTAAAACAGAATGCAAAATAAGTATGTGATTCTAACAGAAGAACATGAATAAAAAATCTAAGTTTTCTTTTAGGATTTCCTTTGTTTGTTTGATGGTACAATTTAAAAACATACTCTTCTTTGGGATCATTCATGTCGTATATAGAATTGAGAAGTTTTATTTGTTGTTGTTATTTGTAAAACAATAATTTTAAGCATTATTTAATTAAAATTAATGCATGCGTTTCAATGCCTTTGTCGGCACGAGTACGATAACTTGGGCGCCGAAAATTGATAACGGTTTTTTGTAGAGGGGTCCAAAACAAGCATTTTTTACTATGGGAGGTGGGGGTCTATCTTGCCCCGTTTACTAAACTAAAAGTGGAAAAAAATCATTAAAAAATCACGGTAATACTTACAGTTAAGTTTAATACTGTTTTTTACAGCCAGTATTTTGTACTTTAAGCCACTTTTTGAATCAATCAAAAGTTATGCACAGTTTTCGAATAAATGAGTTTCAAATACAAAATTCAGGAAAAAAACACAAAAAAAAAAAAAGTTTGAAGTGTAATTTCTCAAAACCATAAGATTTAATGATTTTTTTTACTTTTAATACTCTTTTCATAAAATTGCCCCTCCCGCACAAACGGGGCAAGATAGACCCCCCCCCCTCCCATAGTAAAAAATGCTTGTTTTGGACCCCTCTACAAAAAACCGTTATCAATTTTCGGCGCCCAAGTTATCGTACTCTCCCCCCTTTGTCATTTGATGCCAAAAGAAAGTGTGTTTGTTATAATTTTGTACTCACATAGAGACTGAATTGACTAAATCGGCCCATAGTGTAAAAGATAAAAATAAGAATTAACTAAAAGCTTCGAGTGATTTATCTCAAAACCTTAACTGATAGCCTTAATCAGCACCAAACTGTGCAAGCATTGTGGTCTAATTTTATTTTATTAATATATAATTTAGATGTGGCTACAAAAAATTTGTAAACATGTACATTTGTACACATGTACACAACACATGCATATATACATTTATAGGTAAGTAACTACTTTTTTCGTGATTAATTTAATTATGCAACTAGTTTTTATTAAAAAAAAGTAAACACATGTGTACATACATACATTTCATTTATCAAACTTGAGCAACAAAAGTTTAAGTAGGAAATTCACCAATATCTTAATAACGTTATAATCTATAAATCACTGAATTAAATGTACGTCCTACGTTTTGATTAAAGTTCAATTTTTTTTTATTGTAGGTACATAGTGACAATAATATGAGTACACAATATTAAGTACATATTATTAAAGTTGAAGTACATATGTACATACATATATGTTGACATCAAATATGTATATAATTAAATTTTAATACAGAATTATAATAAAATAGTGTAAAAACGAAATTAATGTTACAAAAGATGTTTTGAAACCATTTCCAAGTAATCAGTTCAAACCACAGATAAAAAACAATTTCTTTTCTGTGTCTGACCTTGAATTTTAATAAGTAATCTTTTGAAAACATTATGTTATTTGGTATTATTGGAGTACATTTTATGTGTTATTCTTCTTAAAATAATTTGAAAATCTTATTAAATTTCATTTTTTTTAAATCATTTATCAATACTTTTTTTTTCTAGAAATATTTTAAAATACTATTTGTTTTGTTGCTTTTAATAAATAAATAAATAATCTTTGTCAGTTAATTAGCTCAATATGGGAGTCTTATTAATTTCCAATCAATCAAACTCAACTGCGTTCAAAAAGTGAGTGATAACAGCCAATTCCATGCCCTAATACAACAACAACAACTCAACTCCGTTCAAAACTCTTTTAAAGCCGTTTTAAAAATAGTTAACGACTCGTCATTGTTTAAAAAAAAAAAAAATTATCTGAGGGATTTTCTAAAAATTACTTTATATGAACAAATTGAAAAAAACTAAATAATGTTTTTTTTTTCATATCACTTTAAAATCATTTAAAAACTGCACAGAATCACCATGAAAATTGAAGTTTTAAAAAATATTTTCACTTAAAAAGTTGCCTACAAAAAATTTAAGTTTCCTATTCTAGCGGGAAATCAGGAATAAACAAACGTCAAATACACATAATTTTTTCCAAGATCACTATATGACTTTTTTGAAATTGATACCCTATTCATTTCTTGAAAAAGATCTACAGGAATGTACCTAGTTTTAATCAGCCTTATTTGTAAGCTTCAAAATGGTTCAGTGTAAGCAAAAATCACAGCGAAATTCACACTAACTTTAAAATATAAGTAACCAAAAACTAAAAGTATATGCAAGAACAAGCTAAAAAAAAATCATCAAAAAAAAAAAGTAAAATTACGGTGGCGTGTAATGTATTTCAAATCTAACCTAGTACCAAACGATTCCGTCAACCGGACAATCTTCGTACGTCCGTAGGTTGATACCTTTTATTATCTGGAAAAAGTTAATTCAGTAAGAAAATTCATCAAAGAACAAGTTGTGCAAATGAATCCCACGTTCAAACAACCAGACACAATTCTTTCCTCTTAGCCTATCATTCATTTTATTGTTGGCAGGTCGCTGACGTTTCCTGGTATTGCCTTTCCTATCGTGTGGGTTGGCCTGGTTGCAATGTGTTATTTTTACGTTTTTTCTTTATTTAAACATATAATGAGATACAATTTATTTAGCTTTTAAGCAGGTACGTATATAGGTTTATACAGGTTAATAGTTGATACACACCAAAAAATAAAAAACACTAGTATGCATGCAGATGAATAAACAGAAATAACAATAAAACTATAAACAAACGAAAGAAGAGACAGAGAGAGCGAGAGAGCGAGAGAAAAAAAGCTATTTCTACCACTAAAGCCTTGTGATTTTGGAAAAAAAAATATTTCTTTAATTATGTTAGATAAAACAAGATCTGTTCTGAATGAATATGGTACAAGTAAGACTTTAATTTAATAAAACTTGACGACCCAAGCTAAAAGAACACCAGAACGAGTTGAGTTTTTCATTCGAAAAATTTTAAAACTCCACAGAACCACTAAATAGTTGGTTAAGTACATAAATATATTCTGCTTCCTTTGATGGTTCATTTCGATTTTTGTAAACTACATACCTATGTAATGCATGTAGGTGCTTAAATCCTGCTAAATTAATAAATTTGTTTCCATCATTTTTATGGACATATGTACATCCCAACTATTAAGATAAGTTAACACTTCTCATAATAAATTCTACTAAAAGAAGCAGGAAGTATTAATAATACTCAATCGTTTAAATTTAAAACAACAAAATAATATAATATATTTTATAAATTATACCTTAAATTAACTGATAAAAAAACAAATTCGAAAATCCCCACCACCGTTTTCAGTGTTTCTATTTGTATGCAGATATTTGTTAAATTTATCAATAATGAGATAAGATAATTTAACAAAAAAAAAGTATAAAATCAGAGAAAAAAAGCAAACAAAAAACGTGCGGAGACAGCGGTATTGTCCCGTTCTAGTTTGCAAAAAAGCATTGCAATTTTGTGCCCGTCTTCGTTGTCGTATTCGTGCCATTTTTCTTTTTTTCGTACTTTTTATTTTAATTTTATATTGTTATATATAAGTATGTATATGTATTTATATTTTTATTTCTTCCACTTTAACTTTGCTTGTAGAGAGAAATCAATGTCTGGAGATCTTTTATTTTTGTTTAACTTGTTTTTTTTTTCTTTGTGTAGGTATCTATTAAGTTTTTTTTCGTTATTCAACGTCAAACTGATAAACTGATTGAATGCGAGGTGACTGTGAGTTAATTTGTTCTCCTTCATTCTCTCTCTCTTTCTCTCCCTCAATATATCTCTCTTAAAGTTTTGAACAGCAGCAGTGTGAAATGAAATGTCAGTAGTTCTTACATTTTCCTATTTCTTTGACTTTTGTTTAGAAGAACGGAGGAGATCGCCACAAATTTGGACAATTTTAGTTCGATCGACAGTCAAGTTAGATCGACAGTCAAGTTATGCTTTTGTCATTTTGACGAAACATCTATCAATTAACGCGACAAAGGAATATAAAGGTAACGCGAACAGCACAAACTACAATACACGTCCTACACTCAGCCGACGAGCTTATCAACTGAACATGTTCTTATTGTACTTTATAAAAAAATAAAAAAAAAATATTGTTGATTCGTCTATACTATACTATCGTGAATATGAGAAAATAAGTTGGGTTGGAACACAGAAGGGTTGGTTTGGTAGGTTGTTGTTGTTGATGATTTTCTGGAGTTGTATAGGTAGATGGAGAAGAGAGAAAACCTGATTTCTAAAAGCTTGTTTTGGTTGAAGCTGAATGGTAGCAAAACGGTTATTAATACACTACACTGCATTTAGATAGGTAGATTAATATGAAAAAAAAACTACATTGGCAGCAAATTTTAGTCGATTTAGTACGATGCCAAAGCACTTTTTAGTATTATGCTAAGTTAAAAATACTAATTTTCTAAGTTTTGCTGTTGTACATAGAAATGCGAGATATCCAAAAGGCAAATAGAAATAGTTAAGTGTGCTTATTCGCGTAAGACCGAGTGTACAAACGTTATCTTCACATGTATGTACATATGTATGTACATACATATATGCACATTATACACATGTTTTAATCCCTACGACTTGGTACGAATAAGGAACCTTTGATTTAAAATATGCTAAATTTTAGTTTTGCACTTGAAATATACTCGTACTAAATATTGTAAAACTTTCAAGCATGAAGTTTTAATCATGGATGGCTAATCAGTTAAATATCAAAAATAAGACAAAAAGAACTTTGATTTTGGTGTTACTCTATTAAGGTCCTTTATTTTAGCATCCAAAGGAAGTTCGTTTTTACATATTTTATGAATTTTTTATTTTGAAAGTTTTTAACTTTAATGTAGTGAGAGAGTTAAAATGATCCAGACTAATAAATAAACATAAAAGAGAACAAAACTTCATCAAAATCAGACAAGTGATTCTCGAGATAGTTACTTTACAAGTTTAAGTATACAACATTATGCTCTATAATATACTCGTTATTAGTATACAAATTTAAAAAACAAAAACGAAATTTTCAGAAAAAAATGATTTAATTATTTATAAAAACAGCCATTATAAAAAATGACAAAAAAAAACAGAAACTTAACACTTTTTAGGTCACTGTTATGATGTTAAATGACAATTGCTCGATAAACGAATGCTCTAAAAAACATTAGGAAATAATTCAAAATCAATAAAAAAAAAGATGACTTCTCATTCTCATAACATTTTTTTTTTAACATTTATATTTGACTTTTAAATAATTGAAAATTCTTTGGCCATTTTCAAATTTTAATTAAAAAACGTAACAAAAAAAACTTTCAAGATCAAGAACGAGTAAAACTGTAAACATTTTTTTACACTATAATTAAATAAAATTGACACTAACGAGAAGTAAGTATAGAATACCAACATACATACATACATTTGTTTGCTAAAAAACATTGTTGCGTTATCGTTTTTTTAACCCAGTCATTTAAAATACGCTGACGTAAGGCTTAGCCTGATACAAGCCTTTAAATTATTAAAGCCTTGTATCAACTGTCTTCATAGAAAAATAAATATCTGATAAGCTTATATTTTTAATCTTATTTTTCACTAAAAAGATTAAAATATGTATAAAGAAAAACACAAACAAAATTAAGCTATACAGTAAAACCTTTTAAATATATCGTACGATACCCTTTTACCCGTTTGAAGAATTCATAAATATTTTGGATTGGCAACATTATAGAATAATGTGAGTTTATTTATGTCACGTTTACTAATAACGAGGTGAAAACTTTAAGATCTTCATCCTACCTCACTGAGAATATTTATGAACAGTTCGGGAAGTTAGGTGTTAGTAGAAACACGTAAATTATTTTTTATCATTGATTCGCAGAAATGGAAATTTAATTTACATTAAAAAAAAAAAAAGAAACACCATTTGCCTTCGAAATGTAGTGCCAAAGTTAAACTACTTTTTAATCTGAACGCCTAAGAGTTTGCTGAGTGTTTTTAAAAAAAGTTATCTTTAATTTTTAAAGAAAATTACAGTCGACTACCTCTGAGTTGAATTTTCACCGTATATCAAAATCAGATTGACTCATGGGGATTTTTAAATAAATCGGAAAATAGAGGGAACTTTGACCTAGAGGAAGTTTGATTTAGATAGAGTCACCTGTATTGCCATTGAAGTTAGGTATTACGTATTACGTGAATTTTGTTTGTAGCTCCAAAAACAAAGCATATTTACCCCGAAAACAATTTTACCAATTTTGATAAACTTTTGTCAGAGATATTTTGTAAGTAATTAAAATCAAATTTACGACAAACCTATTTCTACAGGCTTTTCAAGATACGGTTGGATATTTGTCTTATTTGAGTTCTGTACGGAATAATTTCTAAGTTTTCGGATTTTTAGTGAAGATACAAATATATTTCAATATTACAGATTTGAGCAAAACCTGATACCTTTAAGAACTAGATTTGTGTTCTGTTCTATTTTTTGTTTTTGGTTAACATAACCGTTGATCAGTTTCCCTTAGAATTAAGAAAGAGTGTGTAAATCTTTAATTTATTTATTTATTTTATTTATTTATTAAAAAGGAACTTAATTTTAAGTCTAACATCTTTTAGATAATTAAGCTTTTCGGTAGAAATTTAAATTTGCGTTAATAATTAATATTTACAAGTATTTTAAATTTAAATTTACTTCAGTTGAAATTTATTTATTTTCAAAAAAAAAATTTCAAAATCAAAATAAAATGAATTCAAATTCAAAAAAGATAATAAATTTAAATATAAGTATAAGTATATAACGTTACCAATAAGCTTAATTTTGTGTAGCAAAAGACTAAAAAAAAATTTTTTCAATAACAACAATGGCGGTGTAATTTTTTTTTTTTTTCTAATTATTTTAATACGTAATGAATTAATTCATAAAATGAGATGTTTAACCCCTTCCGAAATTAAACAAAAATAAAATATGTTCTTTGTTTTTATTTGTGATGACGACACAAAACATTAATCGCTTTATCATTTTCTTTAATCTAGCAGTATTCTCAATATTATTTTGTCTTGTTATTTTTGTTTCAACGCAATGTTCCATGTTTGTTTTTAATATTTATTCAATTATATTTGTGTTTTTTTATGGCACACTCATTGCGTTCTATGTTTTATTGGACCAAAGGGTCCGCACCCACAGTTACTAAAAGAAGTGATGTATTATTTGTGTAGATACCTTATTAATTTGTAAAAAAAAAGGAGATGCTCTTATTATTATTAGTCTAAAGTTTAGAAAACACAATTGGACAATCTTTTCTTTTACTTTGTCAAGGTCAGAGACCCCACAAAACAAATATAAGCTACGGCTATGGAGTTATATTTTAAAAATTCTATCTACATACCTATATGTGTATGTATGTATTTCATTAAGAAGAAAAGCAAATAAATAATTATTTATGAAAAATCACCGATCTAAATATATCTTTTTTTACAACTGCTGGATGAGTAATTTCGCGGAAAAAATACATATTTATCATATGTTAAAAATGAAAAAAAAAATATTGAAAAACACAGCCGTGAATTGTCGTTGAAATGTTTGGCTTTCCCTCAGACAAAATAAAATTAGGCCATTGAAACGAGTCGCTGATTCGATGACGCATCTCAAACATGTAGGTATGTACATTATTATAATGCATAGATACGTACATACATTAGTATATGGTAAATGATTTATTTCTTAAAGTGAAAGAAACATTATAATGTTTTTTATTTTTATATCATTATTATTTTTATTTTTGTTCTTCTAGTTATAGTTGAATTATTTCGTTTTATATAGTCAATGAATAGATTAAGAGACAAAATAAAATTAATTTTAAAGTAATTTTTTGCTTTTTATTAAAAGTTAACAAACCTACATAAATGTTGACATCTATGAAAAGCCAAAATACACAATTAGAAAAAAAGAACAAATCGACGAATTCATCTTGAATTTTTTTAAGTCTTCGGAATATTTACTGTTTTATTTTATAATATCAAACGCAGCTGTTAAACTGTGCTATGTTTGTATCAGAAATTATGGCCGCACTAGGTATGTGAATTTTTTTTGTTATATTATATTAAATATTCCGTGACAAATAACGTCAATAGACAATTTTTTTCGGTTCACTTTGCAAACAAAAAATTATTATTTCCGTTAATTTCAACCAATTCCATGCAATTCGTAATTGAAATTAGAACGTACCATATCAGTAGGCATGAACTTTGAAAAAAAAATGGTAAATAGAGATTTTTCGGTCCCGGGCCCGGAATTCCTCTCGACGGCCCTGAGTATAACTCCTCACTTTCCAAAAAAAAAATTGATTAATTAATATCCACAACTTTATAATCCAAATGAGTTGGAACTGTCTATTCACTTCGATAACTTTTGTCCTAAATTTTTATGCACAGTATAAAAAAATTGGCATACTTATCAAGTCATGTACAACTCTTTTATTGCTTTTGCATTTAGCAATACTTATTTTTCACCACTTCTTCTTATATAACCAGCTCGAAGCGTCTTACTCAATAACCAATTTTTAGATTTTAAAACAAAAAAAAAAAAAATAATAATAATAATAAAAACAAACATACCCTGACTTTTTGATTTCTTGCTTTATCCGCAGCATTACTACTACTAGTATCCTTGTTGCTATGATGTTTCGAGCTACGTTCCGCTTTACTAGTCGCAACAATCGGCAATCCTCCATTTTCCATCATTGTTACAACTACTTTATTATTTTTACTCGCATTGCCACTGCTGCTGCTAACATTATTCTCGGCATTGGCAGCCGCTGAAGCGCGATGCTTACGTTCGTGTTCTCTATCCCTTTCCCGACGATCCTTCTCCTTCTGAAGTTCTTTAATAGTCACGGGTGTGTGACTCTTTGAACGTTTCAAAAACTTCATCATCTGACTTCGCATCTTTGGCTGGCCACTGCCACCATTCGTACTGCCATTGCCCGATAGATGACCGCTGCCGTCGAGATTTCGCGAGACTTCTAGTCGACGAAAGGTACCTTCGGGACTTTTAACATAGCACCCTTCTGCCATTTTATGGTATGAATCCGTGGGCAGCTTATGAAAATTACCATCCGGACTACGGTAGTAGCAAGTTTCTGTCTTATGATAGCCATCACCAACTGTGTAGAATTCATTAACCTTTGGCGGAGCTGTGGCAGAAGAAGTCAGATGATGTGGTGGCGTTAGTGACAGCTCATCCGAAGCATTCGTTGTTGTTGTTTTCATTATGATTTCTTTGTCCATGGCCGATGATATTCCGGCCAACTTTACCAATGGCGCAAGCTGTTCTTCGTTCTTCTCAATGTTGTAAGCGTTCATTTCACTAATGGTAACAGGACGCCCATTTGGAATGATATCTTTGTTCTTTCGCATTTGAATAGATTCTCTCACTCCCACCCCTCGGTAAATATCCGAGGGATCTTTAAGGGGGTCACGCAATATGACCATTTCTTCTTTTCGCAAAGGCTGGACGGCGGAATGTCTATAATGGCTTTTTGGTTTTTGGTTTGCAAGGTGTCGATTCACATATCCGGCTGATTGGTTGTTGTTGTTGTTGCTGTGGTTATTGTTGTTGTTATGGTTGCTTGAAATTTGCCCCATGATTATGCGAAAGCTACTTAATGCACATGCAGCTTCAATTTTCTTACCCGCCACTGGGGCTACTTCATACATATTTTTTATAATGTCTTCTCAGTGCGATGGAAGTATTAAGCACTCCCTTTCCAATATATTTTTCTGGTTTCTTTTTTCTCGTTATAGTGCTATCCCAAGGAAGTCCTAGAAATGTGTAATGTCGTTTATAGTATTCCTCTTTCCTTTGTACAAATGCAAAGTACTAAATCTCTTTTTTGTTTTTGGTTCACATCGTTATTGATTTATTATTGTTTATTTTAATATCTTCATTTTTTTCTGAAACAAAATTTTAAAATATTTGAGTTCGCCACAATCTTTGAACCTAACCTATTCGCCATTTAATTAAATTCAAGACACACTGCTCGGTAATTTATTTCATTTTACACTTGCAAAACATTCATGACGTGTGGGAAGGGAACTGGTTGTTTATAAAAAGCCTAGTGCACATAGATCTAATAGCACAACGAACTTTGCTAGAATACCAAATGTTATTGAATCATTTTAATACGTAATAAACTTTTGTTATTTTATTAAAAGAATTTTATTTGTGTCTTTTGATTGCAGTTGTTCCCCCGTTACTGATGCTTGTAAGAGATGCACAAATCTATTTTTATCACCTTTGAAATGAATTCTTTGTTTTTTTGTGTTTCTTATTTATAAAATACTCGTAAATTTATTTGAAGTAGAAAAAAGTTCATAAATATATGTACATAAATGAATTTAAAAGCTTGAAATCTATTAACTATTGTGTTAATAGTTTATTGTATATTTTTTAGATTGAAAATTAAAAAATTGCATACGAAAATTAATGAGTAGCTTTTGTAAGGGGATTGGCAATTGGCGGATGTCGAAATGTCTTAAGTCAAAAAAAGAAATACTTAACTAACATTATGATACGTTTCAAACTTTTAAAACAAGTAATACAGCTCAAAATTTGTCTATTGTTCTGTTTGAAATTGAATTCGTTTCCGGAAATTGATTTTCGTACGGATTTCAAAACAGTTCTAAATTTCTGCTATCAGTGGCGAGTGATGACAAAACTTTAATTTTTAATTTCATTCAACCAAAAAAAAAATAGATAGAAACATTTTGCTGAACAACAAATTTTTTTTAAACAACACATTTTTTAAAAATCCGTTTTAAAGTAAAAAAAAACAGTGTTTTTCTTTTTGTGTGTTTGACATAGCGCGAAAAATTTATTTTCAGTACAGCTTTTCAATGCTTTTACATGCAAACTGGAATCTGTCCTTTTAAAGATATTATGATGATATATACTTTTTTTTTTTGATTTTTTTGAAATAATGTTAGACATTTTGAAAGTAAGTACCAATTTTTGCATTCAAAATTCAGTTTAAATCTTTAAATTTTATCCGTTTGAATATTAGAATGATTTTATGTATTGGAAAGACCACCGAGACTCTCAGCAAGTTTCGGTCAATTTTGAATAGCTGAGTCTCGGTCTCGTTGATTGCAGATGCAGTCAATTCTTAGTTTAAAATAAAAATGCCGCCGCTGTCAATTTTTTGCGTTTGCCGCCTTTTTACAACTTTTTTTTCATTTGACTTATATTTTCAGAGTTAAAAGCCCTAAAGTTTTCCATTTTTTAAATTTCCCTAATGGTTATTGTTGGGCTTTGCTACTCAAAATGTATTAGTCTGTGAAAAAATGTTTTAAAAAAATAAAGATAATTAAATTTGGGCTTTGCTACTCAAAATGTATAAGTCTATGAAAAAATGTTTTAAAAAAAATAAAGAAAATTAAATTTTTTATACGAATTTCTTCAACGATAAACCGTTTCCGAGCTATGATTAAAAATGAGCCAGATGAGCCATTTTTTTTTTTGAAACTCTAAGTTCATTCATCTTTCCATTCCTATCATAGCATTTGAGATGGGGTTTTTGCAAAATAAAATCCTGTGCCGACTGTTCTATAACACTTCGAGTTTTTTATAACACTATCGCTATAACTTACGATAGTCATTTTAAAACGAATCTTTCAAAAAAAAATTTAGATGATTAAAGTAATACCCAGAAGTGCTTTGGGTAAAACCTGTAAAACCCACTCAAAAGTACAAGGGACTAAAATTCAAAGCAAAACAAGAAAATCTCCGTATTGTTGGTATGTTAAGACAAAGCAAACAAATTTTTTTTTCGCATTTACTAAACGAAAAACATCTAGTTCTCAAAAACAAAAAAGCTCGTGGGTACACAATTTTCTAAAATTACTAAAAATAGTTTAAGGTACCTACAGCGAGTAGCGGCCAATTTTCGAATTAAATTTGTTAGTATTTACTTTTTTTTAAAGCAATAGCATGTCATTTGGAATAGAAAGCACATCAAGTCGTGCAGCAAAATTTTTTTTTTGTAGTGAAATTTTTGTTTTTTATTTTTAAATAAAATAAAATTAAATACGTGCGTTGATACTTAGGAAAACAATTGTGACGAAAGCAAGGCTATGACAGCCAAACTTTTTTTTGTAGTAGACTAGTATTTGTTATTTAATTTATCGATAAGATTTATTTGAGCGGAGATATATTTTAATTTTTTTTAGTATTTTATATCATGGTTTATATAAATTGAATTTAAAAAAATAGAGACAACATTCGATGATATAATTTGATTTCAGTTTGAATTTTATTTTTAAATAAATAAGGACCTTTTAAAGACACATATTAAGTATCTTTATTGATATACATATATATTACTTGGAGACATTGTCGAATATTCTTTATTATTATTTTATAGTTTAGGGTTCCCGTGTCCTAGGAGTGGTTTACCTACGTTGCAAAGAAAAATTGTACCCGAATTCTAATCTACTACATTACCGACTAGTCATCATCATATTGGTTTGTGTATTAGCTAAATTAAATTCTAATATTCGTGGTACAATTAGATCCAACATTACTAATTTAAATTCTTAAACAAATACTAATTTTTAAACATCATTATAAACATGACAAAGTGCGCATCTTGTGACAATATAGCTGACTACATGATAGATTCTATCATATGCTACGGCAACTGCCGTAGCACCATCAAATTATTTGGTGCGATTATTATTTTTTGCGAAGATTGTGACCTGTTTGCATACACGAATATAGCGCGTGACGTTATACAAAACTCTAGACATTTGGAAACACCCAGCTTTCAGAAAAAGTCGACAATTTAAGTGCCAAGCCTGAAGACAGCATAATACAAACACGAAATAAGACAAAAATTAAAAACTCAAACGCTCTTTCAAACAAAGAACCTCTAACTAAAAGAACATCAGAAGTACTTGACAATCAAATTGAAATTCAACAATCTAAGAAACAAGCTAGTTCAGTATTCGAGTCATTCATTCCACCATCATTATTATCATCGTCATCGTCGTTATTACGATCAACAATATCATCACCATCATCTAACGTTTTAAGAACTTCATCAAATCAAACTAGTCAAAAAAATAAATACATATTTTTTCCATTACGTCGAGCTTAAGAGCTGTTGAAGGTCAGAAAATCTTATTTATCTCTAAGCTCCATCCGTCAACCAATGCTCTAGACATAAAAAACCCTATATGCATATAATTTATCCACAATTGAAGCTCCAAGTTAAAAAGATTATCCAACGCAACTATTCAAAATATTCTTCGTTTAAAATTCGGGCTCCTGACTCCTATTTTCACTTACTGAATTCTTCATCCTGGCCTAATGGAATAATTTTCCATGAATTTGACAACAAGTTAAACAAGAGACAAAAACGTAAATGGACTGAGGACTTAGATTAATTCGGTCTTCTTTAACTCTAATAATCTCCCACATGATATCATCATACTGACGGAAACCTGGTTAAACAACGAAATTCTTGACACCGAGCTTTTTGACATGACTTATCAAACCTTCAGACGGGATCGTCATATTTCTGATTCGTCCAACACTGTCGGGGATGGAATACTTGTTGCAGTTTAAAATATCTTGCCTGTAGCTTGGTTCATGATTTTCGACAATCTCTTATCGAATTATTGTGCATAAAAGTTAAAATGCAGAATAGCCATCTTTATATTGTTTCCTCATATATACCTCCTGCCTCTACTATTGATCTTTATAAAGAACTAAATAACTGCTTGGACAGCATTCTCTTGGAATTGGAACCTGAAGATGAGATTCTTATCGTGGGAGATTTTAACCTACCTAATATTATTTGGACATGCAACGAAGACAATTATAGCTATAACCCTATTAACGCCTCATCTCTTAAGGAATTAACTTTAATTGATGGGATGTCATCATTTGTAATGACCCAACTGAATGGAACAAGAAACTCTTCAGGTAAAACATTAGACTTTGTTTTATTCTCCGACAATGCTAACTCTAATGCTGCTGTTTTAACCACTGCTGCTGCTAACCAAAGAAGATCGTCACCATCCAGCTCTTGATATATCCTTAAACTTAAATATGAATTCTTACTTCTACAAACTCGGCAATAAAAATGAATTTAACTTCAGTAAATGTAATATTGATGAACTATCCATTCTCCTACGAAACATAAACTGGAACCAACTATTTTTTAACTGTAATATTAATGTTATGTGTAATCTATTTTATTGTAAACTATTTGAGATATTTTATCAAACTATATCATTCAAAACATCTTATAAAGATTCAAACGACCCACCATGGTTTGACCGCCATTTAAAGAATTTAAAAAACAAAAGGAATAAGGCTTGGTTAAAGTTTAATGTCTCAAGAACGGTTGAAGATTTTAATACCTTTCTTATTTAAAAAAATCTTTTTGTAGATTACCATAAAATCTTGTTTGAAGATTACACTGCAAAAACAGAAAAGGAGTTATAAAACAAACCCTAAATTATTTTGGCAACTAGTGAATATAAAAAGGAAAAATAGTGGCTTTCCAAGCTATATGTTATACACTTGAACTCCACCGGTTAAAATTCAGAAGAAATTGCTAATATGTTTGCGCATTTTTTAAAGAATGCATTTGAAGAATCTTTAAACCCTATAGTTGATTCCAATAACTCTTATTTTGTCCAATTTACTCATTTGAATTCAATGAATTTCAACGTTTGATAAATTGTGCCACAACACCCAAATTGAAAAAATTAATAAATTAGGTTTTAACAATCAATTTCTCAAATGGATTACTTCATACTCAGAAGATCGAATTTATAGTGTAGTTTTTCGTAATGTCTCTTTCAAAAATTGTATTGTTAACTCTGGTGTTCCTCAGGGTAGCCATTTAGAACCTGTCCTGTTTATCCTTTTTATAAATGATGTTTTCTCAAATGTCCAAAATTCAAGAATTCTTATTTACGCTGACAACATTAAACTTTGCAACATATAACTACACATTTAATTCGGACGCATTAAAAAGAGTTTCACTGTTTTCAGACCTAGGAATTATTTTAGACACTAAATTGACTTTTAATGATCACATAGATTACATAATTAAAAGAGCCAATAAAACACTTGGATTTATCAAGCGATTTTCACGGGATTTTAAGGATTCCTGTGTGGTCTGGGCACCATACTACTCAATTCACATGTTTAGGCTTGAAGCAGTTCAGCGTAGGTTTTTAAGATTCTGTCTTCGCTTTCTTCCTTGGTCTCAGGGATCAACTATTCCACTGTATTCGGAAATGCTGGCTTTAATTAATCTTCCTTCTCTCGAAAACCACTGAAAAATTATCCAATTCTGTTTCATTACCAATATAATAAACGGAAAGATATTGGCTTCGTCTGTTCTTTGCCAATCAAGCATTAGACTACGGCAACCCTTATGCCAAATTTTTATCAGGTCAAACCATGGTGCAAATAGGTCTCTAAATCAATTGATTGCAATATACAATAAATTTTATTTTCTTCTAAATTCTGTAAATGACAATTTGAAAACTGTAAAATTCAAGACTATGTTCTTTAGCTCAATAGATTTATAATAAGATTCAAGTTTTTATGTAACGTTAGAATTTAACACCGTCTGCTGATGCAAATTATGCTTTTCACGAAAATCATTCGATAGATAACCACGTCATCTGATTAACATACATAGGTTGCACTTAGGCAACGAGGAGTTCTGGAAGTCTACGTACGGATAATAAAGGAAGAGTTTCCAATTACATAGAATACGTGTGCCACATGGGAGCGTTTTGAATCCTTTGCTATTTATTAGAGTCCTTGCATTTCATCTTAATGATGAAGTGAATTAGTTACTTTTTGCTGACAATGGAACTCACACTAAATACGCACATCTAAATCTCTCTGAAGCTATAAATTAGGAATTACTCAACATTCAATTAATTCATTTTTTATTGATTTAATTCAATTCTTTATATTACAGCTATATCCCATGCTACGACGGGATATAATTTTTAAATTGATGCCCAACGAATCGTCTTAAAAAAAATATGGCAAATTTAAGTGTTTAATTAAGAACTTGTTTTGTAAAATATACAATTCAATTATGAAAAAGGTCGAACAACAGAAGCATTTCATGTCATCATTGTGTTGTACTTCCTTATATAGGAAGGTAAGTACATGAGTACAATTAAATAGACTTACATTTTTACTAGCTACAGGTATAAAATACATACCTACAAAAAAAAAACACAGTGAGCAGATGCATCCGAAACCATACACATTTATAGTAAGACAACAAATATACCTTATTTTTTAATTACAATAGGTCACGCAACTGACGGTATGAATTTACTTGAATGACTAACTATGTATATAATGTCACAGACCTAGAAAATACAGAATTTTTAATCCAGCCGTTGTCGGTTTTGTATACAAATGTTCGAGTTTGTGACAGAAACTAATATCATATGCATTCCCATTTGGTGGTTTTATTATATACATTTTTGGATGCACATAGAAATTCGATTTTTCTATGCCATCCATATTTTTACGACCAACTGTGCCTGATATTACCTTGAATTCTAATTTGAAAGCTTCGACTTAATTTAAATTTGATTGTAAGCAATTTTAAATACAAAGAAGATTGTATAGGATGTATGGAATAGGTATAACATTTCCAGTGACACTAATTTACACGTAACATTTCGCAAAGCATTAAGCTTTTGCTGGCTAATTTTTGCTCTTTCGAGTAAATTGCTAGTTCTCTTTAATTTTTTTTTGTCGCTCATTGAAACTGTTAACGAGAAATTTTGAAAGAGAAAATTGTTCTCTTTCGACGAGACAAAACTGAACGAAAAATGAGCGAGTAAAAGTTGTTTTCTTGTTTTCTTTTGCAATATTATTATTTTTTTTTTTTTAATGATGGCATCGGAATGTGGTGGGTGTTTATTTATAATAATCCAAGTACAAGAACTGAGTTAAGTAGCGCGTTAGGCTATACGTATAACATTCATGCTAGACTAGATCAAAAGTAGAGTTAGTAATTATAGTAAAGATTATTATTACTATCAAATTGGGAGAAAATCATATGAATGAAATATTTACATACAAGCACCCAAACAAATAATATATAATATAATATACTTCTTATTTCATTCGTAAAAAGAAGAAAAATTAAATAGATTTTTTATAAATTTTTGTTTCAATTAACTAGAAGAGAAAAAAGAATATATGTAGTCATAAATAAAATTTTAAAAACAAGTTTAAAAAAAATCATAGAGGAAGAACATTTTGTAATGCTCTTTAGTCAGTGATAGAATTAAATGTAAGTTCACGAGATCTTTTATTTGTCATATTATTTTCCTATGTATATAGATATAAATTGTAGATAGCTGCCTGCCAAGAGGGAAGAATAAGAAAAATTGATAAACCTCCTCTCGTAAAACAGAATAATCATTTAGATATATTCAAGAATATAACAAAAGGTGTTATTTTTTTTTTATAAATTAGAGCGGATTTTAAGATAGAAATAAATAGAGATAGATTAATAAATATATAATACTTAATTATGTTCATTGTATCACATCTGAAGTTGAATTCAAGGAATTATAATTTTAAAGTAGGTACCTTCAAAAAAAAAATTCAACAAATCGTGCATTTCTCATACAAAAAAAGGGCTCTAAAATGTTATCACGTATCGAATGAAAGCCGCCTTGAAGATTATTTTGATTTGTGCTTATCCGATTCTAACTAATTTCTAACTCAGAAAAATGTGGCGGAGCATTGAGTTCACTAAAAAAAAATTTTTTTTTAAAACAGCCGAAAGAGACAATCTGAAAAGTCAAAATTTATGTTCTATCGTGACAGAATGAATCCTAATTAGCTAAATCTCGGCACAGGTTACTGTAGGGAAAATCATATTATATTGGTGAAGATTTTTTACGCACAAAATTTTTTCTCACAAGAAATTTGAAGAATTTGTCAATTTTTTGCAAGAAGCGGTTGTCCCTCACGTGACAGTTGTCTGTAATATAACCGGTAAACACCTTTTAATCATCATATTGGCATCTAGCAAATTGTCTGTTTTAATTTTTAACTAGGTACGTTTCTTATAAGCAATTCTTTTGTCTTATGATTGTGTCTTATATCCGTATAACACTGTAATAGTACGGCTTTTGTAAGACAGATATACAAACTACATACATAGCAAATCTATTGTTGATGAAATATGTATTAGCATTTTTTTTTTTTTTCAAATGTTTTATACACGAAACGATAGTGATGTCATATTTACAATGTTAAAGCAACTTGTTAAATATAAACTGAGAAACTTTGTTTTTTTATATTCAATTTTTTAAGTGAAAAATACTTAAAAGAGCGGACAGTTTAATTTTTTAATATAATTTGAATTGAAGAACTAAGCAAAAATGCAGGTTCAGAAAAAAACATACATTTTAACATTGTATCTTGTTAATTTTAAATTGAAAATTGATATTCCGTTAGCTAAATTTTATAGGGGTATATATAGTTTTGTAAAATGAACGATTGTGTCTGATCTTTTCTCTAAATTTGTTAAGTAATTATTTGTTAAATTTGTTGTACCTACTTTTAATTCCACAAAAGTATCAAAACACATACACTTTAACAATTTACTATTTAAAAGTTCTAGGTAGTTACGAGTATGTAAATAATTCGCAATTATACTTTTTAACTACTTCTTATCGTTAATTATTGTACACAGTACTGAAAATCATTAGTTGACACTTACAGAATTAGAAATAATTAAATTTTTTAATGCAAAGTACTTATATACTTGAGGTGTATACATATACTTATTAAAGTGTAAAAGTACAGTGAAATTCCATAATTAAGCACTGTATTGGAACTATAAGTATTTTCGAATGGAAATGATTTTCTCATTGATTTTTTTTAAATTCTAGTAATAATAAATAAAATAATATAACTATAAAAGTGAAAAAGTAGTATTAGGTTGAAAGGAAAATTGATCCTCTACAAATAAGATCTTATGTAATTTTTTGATAAGTGATAATATTGTTATTATTATGTATGTATGTGGAATTCGTTCGATGATATTCTGTAGCTGTAACTTTTAAACGGTTAACGGTCAAAAAAATGAAGGCCATTTTTGTAGAGCGTTAAAATTTTTTGAAAGTCTAATAAAGATATTAGTGAAAAAAGACTAATACCCAGTACCAATTAAATTAATGTAAAGTAGAACCACAAAATTCTGGTGATAACCCAGTGGTAAACTCGTGCATATACTCACCTTTTTTAATTAAAAAAAAATCCCTGGATTAACTTGTTTGCAATCAAAATATCTTTCAAAAATTATTTAATCCCAATTTAATCTTAATCAAAGCAAACATGGACTAAGCCCTCCTGGCAAAGCTATTTATAATAAACAGTTAGGGTCTTTGTGATGTCATCATCGGGTTTTGTGTAAAATATTGCGTAACATATACTGGGATAGAATTAGCAATAGCTAGCATGTGTAAACTTATTATATAGTTTTGTGTTGTTACTTTAATGGTAATCTTGTAATAATTTCATAAGCTTTTTATCGAAACCTCTTCCATTTAACTCCTATAAAATGCAAAAATACATATAGATTTTTGTTGTTGGGAATAAAGATTCTCTCATTGTCTGATAATTTTTTTTTTTTAAATTGTAATGGACGGACGCAATTTCTATAGGGGTTGTGGGCTGCGGTAGACACAGTTTAAAGAAAGTACAAACAATATAATTATGGTTGAGTACTATGTGCTATAAGACAGTAAATTGAGTACAAAAGCACTAAGACTTACTATTTGTCCGCGATCTCAATAACAGTAAGAAATAAACGACAACATTTTTTTTTTGTAGATTTGCTATATACCCAACCGACATACAGTCCCATTTTCAATTTTACTTTAGCACAAAGAAAAAGTAAACATAGTGATCTTGGTTATACATAAGTCGAAGTCCGAATAAATAAAATTAATTTTATTAGATGAACATTGTTTTTAATTAACTAAGGTATGTTTATGTTGAAATTATTTTTCTTCTTATATGATAAGTTCCATTAACCCAAAAAATCAATATTTTTAGATAAATTTATTTTTTTTTAAATTTATTTCGTGTCAAAAATAAAATTCGATGGAGATGTTCAAATATATTCGTTCGTGAATGCTTTTGAACGTCCACTATACATTGAGTGGGGACTAAACGGGTTAATATTTCAAATGTTTTTCCATATACTCGTAGATAATTCGGTCTATTAAATTTATGATTGGAGTTGATAGATGAATAAGTAAGTGTTGTGCGTTGGCCGCAATTTTGCAATAAGAAAGGTATTATAACAAAAAAAACAAACAGTGCTTACAAATTTTCTTATGCCAAAAGCCGTTCTTGCGTTTTTTCAAAATGGCAGCTAACACACAATACTTACAGCCACACGACTTTGTTTTCAAACTTTCAATACATCTTTCCATTCTTATCGAAGGGATAGAAAAATGAAGTTAGGCCGCGAGGTTTTATTTTGTTTTTTCAAGCGTGGTCTAATTACATTTTCAACAGCACGCGGCCTTATTTAAAATATTGTTTTTTTGTTGCTATTTTAACAATTTTGTATAATCTTCTCTATATTCTGTAGCAGTATGTATGTAGTATTTTAAATTTAATTCCTATTTAATACGTAGGCTGTCCCACTGTTAGACGTTTAAAAAAAAATATATGTAAATTTTAAATTTAGAATTTATTTATTTGTGTGCATCGTTGTCGTTGGACGTTACTCTAAATTCAATCGAGTCATGATATTTGGTGCGCTAGAAATAAGCTATGTATTTTTCAAACTTTTGTATAGAGAAGGATGTTAAGTTGTGTGTTGTAATTGTGACATCGACATCTAGCCAACTGGTCACAACAAAAGCCTGAAGTACAACTACACATTGTCTACGTTTGTATGCATCTGAATTGATAGTTGAAGAGTCACAGAAAGAGTGATGATTCTACTACAGTCGAATCCCTCTAAAAAGAATTTTCACGAGATATTAAATTCAAATTCGACTTAGGAAGGACTTTTGGCAAAATTCAAGTTTGAGATATTAATGTTCATGTAAATTAAATTCAAGTGCATCCAAAAATATCGCAAATAAGCTCGAGTTAGAGAAATTCGACTTAGAGGGAGTCTACTGTATACTCATACGTATGTTTCAAACGAATACAATGATTATATATTTTCACAATACTACTACTATATGGAATAGTTTAAGTGTGTAACCAAGGTATAAGGTCGACTAATTGGATACCACAAGTGACAAATTGGATTATTGCAACCCCTTCACTTAATCGTATTTTGTATAGACAGTTGTAAAGTTAGAAGCTTTTGCAAGTATCTATTTATTTTATTTTTTGTTGTTAGCAGTATCCAGTTTATAAGGTTTAGGTATATAATTATGTCTACTATTCTCTGCTATTTTATCATTCTATGTAACTTTACACATAAATGCATACGTTTTTCCCATCAGATCGCCTATGTTTCCTCACTTAAAATTGACTTAAAAATATTATACATAATGTTTGTAAAAAAATATCTACCACTGTTTATCATGCATAGCACAACACTAAGCAAAGAAAAAAACAAACACGACTTCAAACTTCCTCAACACGACACAGATATCCGAAAATGGTATTGAATCGAGAATCGAGGAATGTCAACATTTTTTTATTTTAACAAAGAACTGTAAATATTTATAAGAGAGTGAAGAATATGATTGAAATGTAATTTGTTAAGTTTTGTGAGTAATTACAAAAAACTAAAAAGACTTGCAATTAGTATTTACAAAGTGTTATTAAGAAAAGCTAAATTATTGGTAGGTTACTGAACTAGAAGCCAAGACAGGGATTTGCAAATCAAACTCGAGATGGGTCTTTCAATGTTTGTCTGTCTCTAACTCAACCTACAGCCTTAACAACTGAATGATTTTCTTCAAACTTAAGGTTTCATCGTAATTTCCTAGATACGAAATAAAAAAAATTTTCCCATATAGCTTTTAAACCCACGAAACTGGCAGATGCAATTATACTCTATCTAATATTTGAAAATATAAGAACAAAACTAAAGTTGTATGCCAACTGTTTTTTTTTTTTTTTTTTTTAAGAATTACAAAGAACTTTAAACAGAGCTTTAATTTTTAAAGAAGAATCAACACCAAACTAAAATCTACGGCTATAATGCATTCGAAAGAAAATATCAGAGCATCCAACAACGTGTGTGACCAATTGAACACCATTTAGAGAATGTAATTTTCCAAAAAAAAAAATGAACATTCCTTCTCTTTATAACGAAGTAAGATTAAAATAAAATATCAAGGCTTTTAATTTGGGTTTAAATTAAGACAGTTATATTAGATTAAATGATGCCTTAAAGCGGTAAATTAGTTTATTAGGTGAATAGGCCTGAAACAAAATGTCGAATTTTTGTGTGAACCTGCTCGAATACAATACTTGCCTTATGTAGGTAGTATAGAGCAAGTTAGTAAAAGTAATAAATTCGAGTAGGCAATATTTTGTTTATGTAAGTATGTACTGTACATATCTGCTCCGTTCCTACGTTAAAAAATTTCAAAAAGAACGAAGTTAGTGGAGTTTCGGTCAATTGATATTTCAAAGTCATACCCTACTGTAACAAAATAGTACTTGACATAATATGTATATTACATTTTTATATGTGTTTGATTTTATTGACTCAACAATAAGTTCAACTGTCACAAAGCTAAGGAAACTTAGACCAAAAAATATATCGCTCCCATTAATGAAAAAAAAAAAAACTGTTCGCACAGATTCCCCATCAGGTTATTTTGTGAAAGAAAAAGGATAGAGTTTTGCTTTTTTTATAAAAAAAAAAAAAAAAAAAAAAAAAAAAAAACAGGCTTTGAAGGTGAACTGGTGTTGTTTGTTGTTAAAAACTATTGATGCCGACACTGCTGCAGTATACATATAGTTTTAGTTTCATACTTGCTCACAAAATGTCTGCAAAATGCATTATGATAAAAATTCAGGTATTCCTTATACTTCTGGAAATGCAACTAACTCTTTTAGAATAACTCCCAAATATAATGTAAATACATATGTACGTAGTAACAAATTAATGTTGAACTGCGTGAAGTTCGATATTTAATTAAATTAATTTAAAAAGGTGTTTTTTTTTAAACTAATTTAATTAAATTTAGGTTCTTTTTAGACACTTTTTTATGAAGTGGAAAGATCTGCTGGTTCAGGTTGCAAATGTTTTGCACAGTACTGTATATAGGTGGAGTTATGTATGTATATGTATTTTTATTAGAACACAACAAGCAAAATAAATAAATATATAAAATATCAAAAAAAAAAAAATGTGTATACTCGCAGTACATTTTTTATAATTTTTTTTATTTCTTCATACACGTACTAGATATTATATATACAAATCTAATATAATAAGAAAAATCCAACAATGCAATATTGTAGCCAAAAATGCTACACTCTACCTCATAGCTTATGATTTATTTATCCATAAAATACTTCCATACGGCACCTTATATAGCGTTTTTGAAAGAAAAACTTTATTATTCAATTCCCAAAGTATAAATCAGATATAATAAATTATTGTTGTTAATTAAAATTGTGTAAACACTCATACCAAAACCTTCTATTACGTTTCTGGAAAATAAGTAGACATATACGTATGTACATATATGCCTACAAGTAGATATTCGATGTTGGAAAATTTCCGAAATATAATCAAAAGGGAAATCTGCTACGCTCTCTCATTTATAGTTGCATGCATGTCTGATTGTTTACGCAAATAATTGCCAGCTTCCCTCGAATGCTTGAACGATTGTGTGTGTCGACTGTCGAGTGTCGACTGACAATTATTTACTAAGCTCAAGATTACACTAAGTAGTACTTTGCGTCGTCGCTCGTCGTTATCGTCGTTTGTTTCTGGTTATTTTCCGTCCTTGAAGTTTATTTTAGTTAATTCTTTATTATAGTTCATTACCCAAATTGAAAATTTAACTAAGAATATCTACGTTACAATATCATGAGTTCTCTAAAACAAACATACGACACAATAAAGATACCTAAACATTTGATAGATTTACAAGACAACCACGACAAGCTTTTGTTTATTATTATTTTTTTTTGTATATAATAATCTCCAATTTATTTGGGTTTATAAGTTCGTTTAACTGATGTATTCAAACAAACAAAAGTAGATAAAGACATCTACGAAGAGGATATCGCAAACTCTGTTCAAGTTTTTTTTTATTATTTGAATTTCAAGCAGGCGCCTTTGTATTATTGCTATTGTAGATGACAGAAGATGACATCAACGTTAACACTTACTTACAAAATTTAAAACTAAACTAACGAACAAAGCGCGTGTAATTATTAAATGATTCATTCTATGTTTTTTTTTTATTTTTAAACAAAGAATGAATAGATTTTAATTGTAATAGGAAGCAGCAACAACAAAAAGAAATACAACAAAAAAATAATTTTACTTCAGTCACATGCAATTGAAATCTGATTCAATAATTTAATGCATACAGCCTGAATCAATTGAAAAAAAAGCCAAAAGTTCACTTTAACTATTTATTAAACTATAATACAATATACGTAGGTACACACAATCATTTCTTCTAGTTTATGCATTCACTGGAGATAATTGTGAAGTACATATTTTGTTTAAAACAAACAAAACCTGCCCCGAGTGGAAGCATTAAAAGCTAAATTGCTTTGTGACATTGCATTTCATCACGAAAATAAAAAAAAAAATGCTGGCTACAGTGGGGCTCGAAACTAAAATTCTAAAGAAGCAGTAAAATATTGCATCCATAGCTCTACTTTTTTTTAACTAGGCCGAGCTAAGTAGAAAATAAATTTGTAATTTAAAATTAAATTAAAAAAATTGGTAAACAAAAACTAATGCCCCTTGCACAGCTTACAGAATTAGAAACTTTATTTTGCAGAAGTGGTTTTGGTGATTATATGGAACATTTGATTTAAATATTTGTTAAACCAACAACTACTGTTGTAATTTTTTTTCAAGACCAAGTTTTTCAGTGCTAAGTTAAACATTAAATGATCGATAGCTAACCGTTTTCAGTGGTGGACAAATGCAGAAGGACCTAAAAAATTAACAACATTTTTGAAGTTAACCCAGGGTTAACTCGACATATTGTTTTGCTTTGTTAACTCAAGGTTAACTTTAATCTTGCATTCAAAAAAAAATGGTAATAAGTAATAAAGGACAGTGCAGGGGATTTTTCTTTTGCAAAAATATCAATTTCAAATTTTATCTACACGATACCATTTTTCGTTTTTTTTTTACCGTTAGTTTCGTCTATCTGCACGTCTAAACAAAAAAAAAAAATCTTAAAAGTTTAAAAACCCATTAAAAACAAATATAACGGGATAAAATTTTAAAAAAGTAGTGGACATCGCCCCTGGGAAATTTTGTGCCCAACATTTTGGTGTTTAAAATTTTTCAATATAATTGATATCTACTTTTCGAGAGCTGCAACTTTAAAAGAAAAAAAATTCAGCTTTATAGAACTTACGCCATTTTTATTTAAAACTATAAATAATAAATTTGTTTGCTTTATGGAAATTAATATTCGACTGCAGGCAAATCGTGTTAAAAATTCGTTCACATGTTCATTTATTTGTTTACATTCATATTTATTTATTTATTTTTTTCTAATTTATTTATATATTATTGTTATAAAATTCCATATTATTCACTCATTTAATAAGCATTAGTTATTTTTCGACATTATGTCAGATTGAAATAATAGGATTAATTTTTGAATTAAAAGGTCATTTTAATGCAAGAGTGAATAATTTGGCGGTTTTTAAAAATTTCATGGCATTGAAATTGTGCTGTATGTTTAATTTGTCGTTTCATTAATATACTTTCCAAATTTTCAATCAAAATATATTAACCACCTTTAAAAAATAAAACTAATTCAACAGATTAAACTAGATAAAAAAAAAGCGTTAGGTTTCTTATCCAAGACCAGTGATAAACCCGTGTCGCAACGCTATGCGTGCGTTATCTCTTTACAACTCGAACACTCAATAAATTTCCAGACAATTTTTTTTTGTTTATAGAAATCATTATCAACCCGTTTAAATAGGAGGCTTGTTTTATTTAATCGTAATTGTTTTTTTTTTTTATTATTATTTTGTACGTTGATTTACAATGACCTGGCGTCACATCGTGTTATGATTTTCTTTTATTTTTGGTTCCAAGAAAAGAAGCTATAGTAATCATCAAGCACCATCAATTCAAGAGATATAGCGAGATATTGATGTATCAACACGTCGCATGATTGTGTGTACGATTGAAGTGATTCATGGATTATTGCCCTGAATTATTTATAACATTTGTTTGTAACTGTATTATGATGAACTCTTCAACAAAAAAAAAATAATAATAATATTAATATGATTCTTCAAGTTTGAGGCAGAGGAAAAGTACTGAACGTTCGCAGACTATTGTTTGTTTTGTTTTTTTGTTGTGTTTACAACAAAGTAGCACATTGACGAAGATTGGCATTTAAGTTGGCATATAAGTCGGTTAAATATACAGATAGATAAGAAGAAGAACCACAATTAAAGTAAAAGAAAACGTGTAATGGTTTCCATCAAAGAAGCTCATTTTGTTATTTTAGTGAACAATTTATGGAAAATTCTATAGGATAACCACATATTTTTGAGAAGATTATCTTATTGAATTTTCCTTCCTCAAATAATTTGTATGTAATTTTTTTTCTAAAATTTTTCTTTATTTGTTGATTCTTTAAGATTTGAACCTAGTGTCGTCCAATTAACTCCAAGCCCGTTGCTAAAGAGTGGATAAACTTGGCCTAAATCAATAACCTAACATTTACTCAAGTATCATATTAAAAACTAAACCAAGTCATATACCTACACAGTAATATAAAAAATGGGGTCTTCCAAAACATTATAATGAAATTCATAGATAATAAAATGGTAGATCCATCGGCTATCTAGAGAGTTGGATCATACTGGCGAACCCAAGAGAAAAACCTGATAGGGAATTTTTGGCAGTATCTTAATAACAACTTCGTTAATGTTACAAAACCCGAAAATATCTTTTGGTCAATTTTATAGTAAAAGTGAATGAAAAAACCTTAAAGAATTTATAAAAAAGTAGCTTGAGTCAAGTCAAAGAACACAAGGAATTAATCTTTGGTCGATAGAAAACCAAAAAGAGTACATAACAGTGTACTTCTTTTTGGACGCGTAGAGAATGAAGTAATTTTTGTAATGTTGTCACTGGATTTTTATTGCTGCACTTTTTTTTATTTAAAGCAATCTTATTAAGGACAAACTCTATGTATGTACATTTCATGAGTGCATACATATAAACAATCTAGTTCTCAGAATTCAAATTTTTGACTTATAACTTTGGGGTGTACACTTTCTTTTGACACTCACTGATGTACATCTGATGCATTTTTTTTCTATCATCAAAAAACGAAAACTGTTGATACATATCCTGAAGATTTAATTCCAGAAACATCGTCATTATTATTATGTGTGCAGGTACATACATAATGTATAACAAAATAAAAAATCAAATTCTTACAATTATAACGAATTTTAGTTACGCACACTACCTATAAATAATATATGCGCATTTTATTAAATTGCTTCCTCTTCCATCATCAATCAATATTACATATTAATATACAAAAATAATATCGAATCCTCATGAAGTTCGTCGCAAAGCAAAGTATAAGGAAAGATAATATTTTTATTATCGCGAATGTTTTTTTTTTTACTATGTGGCAGCGGCTGCGGCATGGCATACATAGTAGTTATTTTTTTGCAGTCTCGCACACGATTTTAGTCTAAAAATAATATTTTGTGTTATGCATTTAAAAATAATCATTAGTCCATTTATATTCATATGTAGTGTGTAAGTATGTATGTATGTATCTAGATTTATGTATGTGAAATGTGGAATATTAAAATGTTGCTTATATTATGGTAGGTAAGCCATATGAGATTTTTATGAGATTTTAGCTTTTAGACTGCATGCCCCCCATACATAACTCAACTGTTTATAGTTTTCACTTTACTACTATTTAAATATCAAACTTTGCATACTTCGAACCTATAGTAAGGCCAAGCAAGGGGGTTGCAAAGGACAGCATGATCTCCATACATACCTCAACTGTTAATACGCCGTAGTGCTGGGTGCTAGCATTGTTTTCATGTAAAAAAAGCTTACATAAATAAGAAATCTTATATAAAAATACCAACAAAAATAAAAATCTCATTAAATTAGTAATTAATTAATTAATTAATTAGTAATTTTCAATTTTCTCAAAAACTAGAAGTCATAAAATAATCTAGTTTTCAGTTTTTGATTAGGAATTAATAAGAGCACCTAATTCTACAATTTTTATGGTTTTGAGAAATTACACTTTAAACTTTTTTTGTGTTTGATAGATCACCCTCTTCCATAGTAAAAAATGCTTGTTTTCGATGCCTCTACAAAAAACCGTTATCAATTTTTTGGCGCCAAAGTTATCGTACTCGTGCCGAGTATAGTTATAATGAACTTAAAACTGAGGACAAATAGGAAACAAAAAACTTTGAATACTTAATTATTATTCGTTTCAAGAGCAATAACTAGATATTTTTGAATATTTACATCAAATTGTTATTAGACATTAATTGAAAGACATGTCTTCCCACATACTGCACATAATACTAC
This sequence comes from Syrphus vitripennis, assembly GCA_958431115.1. Taxonomy (NCBI): domain Eukaryota; kingdom Metazoa; phylum Arthropoda; class Insecta; order Diptera; family Syrphidae; genus Syrphus; species Syrphus vitripennis. The sequence goes on along the minus strand of OY288109.1, from coordinate 71,680,665 downwards.
CTCTTCGTTTAACGCATCGAATGACGAAAAGTAGTTTACTGAATTTCGCCAAGATTGTATGAACACAAAGTAAACTAAAAAAAAATGTCAGCGAAATACACGATACTTTATTAAAAGATAGTTTCCGAGACAGCTAAAATTAGAGGTGTTTTTTTGGGATTTTATTTGAACTAATGTCTCAAGAAAAAAAAGTACCTTGTTTGTACTAAAAAGGTAAATTTACTAAAATTATGAAAAGAAATGAGTTACGTTGAACTAAAATGAAAAACGTTATACGAGGTAATTTTTTGACCATATTTTAGCTTTCCTTGCAATTTAAACTGCGAATATGGATCTGCGAATATAGTTTTTCGTCCATCTATCAAACTAGTTATGTACTGTCAAATTCCATTTTAAAGTTATTTAGTAATTAAATTCGGTTTTTGTTTAAAATTTATTTAAATATCAGAGTTCTATAAGAGTTTGATGACAATGACGTCGTAGTCATTTTTTCACACGATGACCTTGCTCTATAAACACAGTTATTCTGATTGGCTGTTATTTTCCAGCTTTCTTTTTTGCTTGATTATCTTTTTTTTTTTTTGAAGGTTTTAAAATTATCGCTCCAAAAAAGAAGCTGAAAAAAAACAAATAAATTTCGACCATAGGATGATTAATCTGCGGATGGCTTCCAACAATTTTTTTCAGTGTTTACTATTAGAGAATCCACCGTGAAAATTTTCAGAAATGTCGGTAACACATTCATACACATATCTGGATAGCTTAAAGAAGTAAGTTTTAATTCATAAACATTTGAGTTTTGTATTACCTATAGTTTTCATTTTTTCAGGAAAATAACAATGAACCAGGGCAATTAGAGAAAAAGGTAGAGGCAATGAAGATAGAGCCGGATATCGCAAAAAATCGTCAAATTAATCCACTTGGGGTACACTTCCGCTTCCGGAAAGCTCAGCACTTTTAAAAAAAAACAATAGATATAGATATTGTTTCAACGTTGAAATCTTGTCTAACTCCATGCGGATACCCTCCTTCCGTTTAAGATCTCAAACTTGCAGCCAATTTTTGTCTGGTGAATGCGATGTAGACATAACAACTGGCGACTGTTTGCGCTTCAATTCACGCAAAACATATTTAAAAGCAGTTTAATAAACCTGAATAAATTCAAAAACCATTAAGATTTTTTTTGGCAATATTACTTCGGTTTGAAAAAGTTTGATTTTCCTTTTTTAAGTATAAATAGTAGATTCCAAATTCAATTTGTGAAAGTGACGAAAATTCAAAATTATTTTTAAGAGTTCCTGTCGAACGGTAAGTCTTAGAAAGGTGGTTGATACAACTGGATTGGAATCTACCAGTCAGATTCTCCAAAACTGTATCAAAATTTTTAATTCCAAAATTCTACTAAAAAAAATTGGTCCTCAGATCAATTTTATTTTTTGATGCAAACCTGATTTTGTTTTTTTGCTTTTTGTTTACTTTTTTTTGACGATTATGTCACTTTTTTTCTTTTTTTTTTTGACATTTTGATGTCAAACTTTTTAATAGGAAAGTTTGAAAATGATAAGGAAGTTTTAAGAAACGGTATTGTAGTTTTTCCGGCGGATTTTATGATTATATTTATCGCGGATGTGAGTTGACAATGGATCGAGTCAACTCCCCAGGAATAAAATTTTGCGGATTCTGTAATCGAGGTGATTATATATTGTTGAAATAAATAAATAGATAGATAAATACATAGATATTATGAGTCAATAAACAAAATAACTTCGACTTAGTAGCGAAATAAATCAGATAAAATTTCCTGATGGACTATTTGTCAGTATTTGAGTTTTTAATCGTACGAGATCATCGTACATGATCCATTAAAAATTCTTCCTGATTCATTTTCCCTTTCGCTATAACTCGACCGACCCTTAAAAAAATTATAATCCCACTTGTTTTTATATTATTTGTGAAATATACTTCTCACCACAAATCGAAATACACCGCAAGTAGAATTTATGTATTTTTGTTTCCATTAAAATAACCAAATGTATGTGTCATACCAAAAAAAAAATTAAACTCGACATGAACAATGACCCAATTGATGAAACCGAGGTGAGAAATATTACAACAGCTTTCACAAAAATTGGACAAAGAACACAGTGAGATGATTCATGATGATGCAAAATGAGAAGAAAAAAAAAACGAAAAAAATGCATTTGCAACAAATATCAATTTTTAACTTGGTCATGTCACTTATGAATTTAGGAGCAAACATTTTAAAATATCTGGAATAAAAACAATTTAATTGCTGACCAAACATCGCTTAACATAGAACTAAATCATAAAATCACTTCAGAAGAAACTCTGAGTATTGATCAATTAACGGATATAATCAAAAATCGAATTTGATTTCAGGAATATTGCTTCAATTAACAATGCCTGATCGTCAGCTGAATTTTGGAAAGCAAGAATGGTAGTAAAAACAGAATATCGGTACAGCTTAAATCATGTGAATTGCATGCGTATTTTAGAGATCTTCTGAAAAAAATGCAGATATCGCCTAGGATTCTATATGCCGAACCACGTTTTTTTTTTTTTTTGATTGCCTTGATGCACCTTTTAATATTGAGGAAACTATTCTAGTTATCAGAAATTCTAAAGACAATAAAGCTCCAGGAGAAGATGGAATTCCTTTCGAATTTTATAACAACTGAACCACTGAAGATGCAAAATCCCTAACCGATACGTTTAATAGATGTTTCCATAACTAGGATATACCACAAAGCTTAAAAAAAGCCATTATATTTCCTCTTCACAAAAAAGGGGATTATACAAATCCAGCCAACTACAGAGGCATATCCTTTCTGAATTCCTCATCCAAGTTGTTTACAGCCATTATTTATAATAGACTATCAAAATGGATTCAAAGCAAAAATATTTTACATGAATTCCAAGCTGTATTTAGAGAAAAGTATTCATTTTTCGACAAATATTTACGTTGCTAAGTATTGCCCAAATTTACAAACGAAAACAAAAAAAACTGTACGCCTTGCTCGTTGTTTTCAAATCAAAGTACCTTGGAGTTCTGTTTACAGCAAACTTGAACACGGAGAAACATCAGAAAACACAACTAACTGAAGCAAAAAGAGCAATCAATTCTGTCTGGAATACCTGTATTCAAAGCAAATACGTAGCGCATAGCTCAAAAATAAAACTAAAAACGGTGAACGAGGATGGAATATACTCAATACTTTCGTGAAAGCTGCCCTGTCTGTACGACAACAAATCAGAGAAGATTTAAAAAAAAGAAATAATAATAATAAAATGTATACTTTTTGTCAATATGTACTTAAATTAAATTTTGAATTTGTCAATGACTATTCTTATTTACGAAAGTATTTATATTTTAATACATAAATGTTAATCTAGTAGACGGCTCTTAGGTCAAACTAAAAAGACTTTGTTTTAATACCACTATTGTAAAAAAATTGTTTTATCACCAATAAATTAATTTGAATAAAAAGTCAACTAACTAACAAACTAACTTGTAAGGATCTTCTACATATTTGTGTGATTTTGTTTGATAATTTAATTTCAAACCTCTCAAACTTTTCCTACGAAACGGAATGATATTATGATGCGAATAGGTACAGTTTGTCGTAATATCGTGAAAAATTAATTATTGTGTTAACATATAATCCACCACATAAACGTGATCATCGGAATATGTTTTGTTTCCAAAGAGAAACAAAAAATAAACCAACATAAATTGTTGACATTTTGAATTCGAAAAACCTGGCACCTTTACGAGAGGGTAACGATGAAATAATAGTATAAATTATAAATTAGGCACATGTGTGTTCTTCCAAGAAAGGGCAAATTTCACTTTATATTAGATTAATATTTAACTTCAATAAACAACTCCATTAAGGTGGAATTTAAAATTATTCCAACGCACGGAAGGTTTATTTATTTATTTATTTACACAACTTGACTTGAGCAATTTTTTTCTTTTAAAAAATATTTTTTTTCTTGCAGTTCAATGAGCAAAATTATAACTCAAATTTAACTAGGCAAAGAAGAATCAAAATAGAAAAAAAAAAGTAGTTAAAATAGCAAGTTTGTTTTTTAATTCTTTTTCACATACCTGCACTACTTGTATTTGGTCGGGGCCATGTACTCATTTGTTAAGTGAAAAAGCGCTGCAAATTACTTGTGTTTTGTAGGAAAAAAAGTATTTTGATGTCTTATTCAAAGATGTCTGATAACGTTACAAAAAATCGGTTGTAAAGTAACGTTATCCTTATCAGACACCTTTGAAAGGTCTTATTTAAAAAATTTAACATTATATTAAAAAAAAAATATTGTTGCAACAAAGTAAAAGTGACTTGCAGCGTTTTCATATGCAACTAAAAAAAATCAATTATTGATGGCATTTTCGAGTTAAGAGCACCCAAAACTTTTCAAATATATAATATGTACATAATATTTTAATTTTCCGTGCGGCAAAAATGATATAAACAACTTGCAGAGAAAAAATCACGAACCAGTTGACTTTATCCTCCACGTAACGCCTGTTCTTTGTTTTATTATCGTCATAATCTGATCCGCGTAAATGTTTACCACGTCACTACAAAAACAATTTTGGAAATCGCCCATTATCTTGTTTTTGTATTAAGTTTTGGTAGTGAATCCAGATCAGATCATGTGGATAAAAAAAAACGGCTGGTATGAACAAAAAACTGTCTTCAACCAGAACCCGTTCTAAAAATTTATTAAAAATCAAAATTGAGGAATATTTTTTTTTCTTTATAATAAATATATTAGTTTAATTCCGGTTTATAAACAAATTCTTAATTATATTTATTTTTGATGACTTCAAAAGATCGGGTGAGACGTAACCTAACCATGATCAGAGCACAACTCGGTTTGACACGCCACATAACAATAAAAACCATTATTGCTTCTCTATTGGTAGAACTTAGAACAATGTAGTTAATGGTGTGTTGTTCATGGGATTTACATAGAAAAACTAAATGAAATCGAATTTGTATATACACTTTTGTTGCAGTAATCAAAAATTATAACAAAAATATCGTACAAAAATATACATAGCTAATGTATGTTTTGATTTAATAGAAAAAATGACTTTAATAGAAAAATGTTCTCTAAACAATCATTGGAGCAAAAATTTAAGTGTTTGGTCTTTAATTTGGCTTAAACTATGCCATTTTTTTAATAAAATAAAACTTCACATTTTTTGTACAAAAAAAAAATGTTGAAGCTATTTTTTAACTAAGAAAAGACTAAGACTGAAGACTATTTCAAGTGATTCCGCCAATATTGTAGGTATGTATGTATATGTATTTTTGAAGATACTGGCTTTAACTAGCACTGGAAAAACACGATTTGTGTGAAGTAGTTTCTAATTTGTCTCACAAATATACATTTATTCGTTTAAACATTTAAACGACCTACATAATGTTTTAAAAAAATCAATTAAAATAATAAAAAAATATCTTTTAAAATAAATCTATAAATAAATTTTACTCAAACAGGCCTTAGCTCACCACCATGAATGTCTTTTTCTTGATTCAAGACCAATAATTGTGTCTTAGTAAAACCTTAAAAATTCATAAACTTATCTGACCTTTCAGTCTTATATCTTGCATTGTATCTTGAATTTAATAGGCGAGGCGTATAGATTTTTTTAAATTCTATGTATTTTTTGTAAAAAGGTAGGTTTTTTTATATACATACATTTTGTTGGTTTCCTTACTAATGAAATAATTTGAATCACCAAAGTGCAGTAAGCATTTCTCTCCTTTTCGAAAAACAAACACACCTTTTTTTAATTGAAATTTATCTGTACGGATGAATTTTTATATTCTATCCGCCCGAGCACACATTCAATATTTCAATGATAATTTTGTATGTTCTAGATATATTATTAATATAATTTAATATTTATCTAGATTCTCTTTTAACTTTTATTTATTATTATTATTAACTTCACTGCTAAAGAGTTCATAAAGTATTTTGTTGCTCTTGGTGTTGCTGCTGTGCTGCTGCTGTGAAAAATGTATCTTTTTTTTCGTGGAAGAATTACACACTTGGTTGATCGTTGCTGCGCATATAAACAACTTCATCGGCTGTATATTTTTGTTGTTGTTGTTGGTGTTGTTGTTGTTGTTTTATTTTGTACAGTAAAGTTGACAGATAATTTTATATCACATGCTGAACATCATATTTTGAGTAGGTAATTTTAATTTTAATTTAACATAGGTAGGTACAAACTATCACAAAAAAAAACACCGAAGTTTTTTTTATAAACATAAACCTATCTACAAATTAATATACATATTATGTAGGTATAATATGTTTAAAAAAAAAAAACACCTTTTTCAAGAATTTTTTTTTCTTTATTTAAACTTTTAGCAACACAATTTTTAAACTAAAACCAGTTATATACAATTCTTTAACGGCAACTTTTTTTCTTTTAATCAAATAGTGTGGAAACCAAAAAACCACACAAAACAATTTCGCATACAAAATTCGAGTTTTAAGCTAACTTATCCAGTTTGTAGTGTAGATGAAGAACATAACAAACAATATTAATAAAACAAAGAGTGATACAAAATATTATTTGGAATGGAAACCTATCCGTTTTCGATCACCACAACAGACCTAACGACGAACGACAACGACGACGACGCCGATAATACAGAAAGAGAGACAGTCAAACCAAAAATTCGTCCAGTAAATACGAGGAGCAACGAAATGATCGAAGAAAAACGTTTCTTCTTTTTTTTTTCGAAAATTTAACGAAATTTTCAAATAGAATTTCAAAAAAAAAAATTAAACAGCAAAAATGGAAAATAATTGTGATTGAAATTAATAAAAAAAAATGTGAACGCAATCCTAACGTCGCCGCGCGCGTTTCGTACTTCAATGAGCCGCGAAGAATTTGTTTTCTTCGACGTTCGACTTATCGCACAGTCTCTCTTTATTTACAGAGTCAATTCTTTTTTTTTCTCGTTGAGTTAGTTAATTCGTCCATCGCATCGTCCCTCTCATCAACGAACAAATTCGATATAGTTAGTAGTCAGTCAATGTATCTGTGGTGGTGTGTATCTGTCAGATAAGTTAGTAAGTTAAGTAGGTGCGACGCGACGCGACGTAGCACTCTGTCGAAATAAGTACACACAGGTTATTTATTTTTTTTTTTTAATTCAACGAAGAAAAATACGCCCAAGAGCTTCAAATAAAGTTAATTATGAATTAGTGACAAGATAATTTTTTTTATTCTTTTTTTCTCTTTGAAAAAATTGAGAAAAAACTGAAGAGAATTATGTGAACATAATATAATGTAATGTATATTTATATGGCTAAACTTATGGAATATAAAGTCAGAAAAGTGCTTTTGAAATGAACCCAGAGCAAGCTCTTTTGACTTTAATTAATCCAATTAACTTATACTTTGGTTGGTTTCTCTCTCCCGTTTCGTTATTTTGTTTTTTTTGTTTTTATTTTTGCTCGATAATTTTTGTCTCTTTCAAGTTACAAAATGCAAATCTGGTTCTCTTTGTCAATTCCGGCACAACAAGTTGTGGAGTGCTCATCAAATTATAGCATTTTTTTTGTTTATTTATGTTATTGCTTAAGAAAGAGAAAAGCTGATGATTGCCGATTATTTGCTCACAAATAAAACATCTCTAGGTCTAGATAGATAGTGTATAATATAGTGTATAATAGGTAATAATAATAAGTGGTCGACTTTGGAATGCAAACTATTTTTTCATCTCTATATTTTGTTTTTCGTTTTCATTTTGGCGACCATTGTTTGTAAGAAACGACAATATCTCACATACACATAGGTACAGTTGGAACACTTTGTCGATGCTGTCAAATTGGCTACAAGTTATAGAATTGCCAGTACGTCTATAAAAAAAAAATTGTTACTATGCTTCAATTATTAAAAGTTTTTGATAAAAGATCAACCGTTTTGAGACTCAGCAAACATCGATTGAGAAGTTTATTTTCAATAAATGATGGCCGTGTTTTGGTGTAAATTGTTAGCCACTCAGTAAAGAAAATTGAAAAAAAACGATTATATTCACTTTTATATTCACTCTTTTTTTTAAATCTCAGAGTTGGCAGTCGTGATAAATTTTTTGACATTTGATGTCATCAGTGTGTATTAAAAAGATAAAATTTAAAATCGAGTATATGGGCGCGTTCGACGGTTCGTTTCTTCACGTTCGTTTTCACGGGACATAGTTGATGTCCAGCCGGTCAATAAATATGATTAGACGGTCAATAAAAACGTTCCATTCTGTGAATCTCTGACTTGTAGCACACCGTCAATGCTTTTGACTATTGACTATCGCTTTGACTCTTTGACTTAGTTGTTTTTTCTATCTGTCAAAAAATGGATTGGATTTCAATGGATTGACAGGCATAGCACTAAAATTGTAGTAGAATTCTGTTTTTTACTAAACAGAGCTGGCAAATTCTTTATGAATAGCAGCTGTTTGTAACCTGTGTGGTAACTTTAGACTCGAGGCCAGTTGGACCCGGTTCTAAAGCTTGACTATGAATATGTCCCAATATTTTTGCGAATTTGGAATATTTTACCACCCTTCGCCCAAGAAATAAATATAAAATGAAAAATTTTGAATTTCCAGTAAGAACATTAAAATTTTTCGGAAGCATTTCAATCCATCGAGATTAGAGATTTTCTACAGGTACGCTATTTACTTTTAATACCTTTTATTACAAAAAAAAGAAAACAACTTAAATAGACATAAAGCATTATTTCTAGATATCTCGACATAATAATGAAAAAGATGCATTCCAGAACACACCCCAGTACCAACATTTCCGAAACAAATATTTGTTTCCACTTTAATCCAGCGCCATCTACATCTCAACATATCAACAATTTATATTCATTTTTATGTTCACTCTGATTACTGACATAATTATATTCACTCTTGATGTTTTTATTGTTTTGCATGTAAAATTTTGCTAACTTGGTTATTCACTCTTTCAAAAAACACGACTGATATTATGACTTTCTCCAGTTTTTAACGAAATTCTTTGCTGGAACAAAAGTCTTTGCTGGGACCGATCGAGAATATCTCAGTAGTGAACTCTGCTTGTCGTCAAATGATCAGAAATGTTCAGCGCAGAGCTATACGGTTTCTAGGGGCTAGCAAAGAAATGCAACAATTTGGACGAAATTTAAGGGTGGAACTAGGAAGGTTTGTGGTGAAGAAGACAAATCTACACCTAAGTAGATTATATGGTCTTATCGTGTTAAATACCAAATTCTTCAAAAAATAGAAGTACCACTTACAGTAGTTTTGGAAATGAAGCTCAGATCGATTACCATCTGGTAGCCAGCTGATTAGATAGTGATTTTAAGTGAAGCGATCGTTCCACAACACCGTTTTCTGCTGATAGAGTTTTGAATGGAGACCAGGCACAAACTACTGACACACCTGTTTTTAGTTGGCCTCAAACTTAGAACAATCCAAAACGAGGAGAACTGTCGACGTTTGCTGAGATCAACCCTGCGAACCTCGCAAGTAAAGTGATGTTTAAAAGTTTTTTTTTCAACTAAAACTTCACATCATTCGGTCAGAATATTGAATTTTAAATTGACTCATTGATTTGTATACAATTTGTACTGAAAAATGCTGTTAAAAAAAATCGTATTGGCTATTTAAAAATGTTTAGTGCTAAAGTTCAATATTACGTTTTGATATTGCAAACGTTTGGACCTTTTTTAAGTTGTTTAAAAAAAATATGAATACAACTCAATCGAAAGAAGCAGAGTGTCATAACAATTATAATCATAATGGCAATGCAGGGAGAAGGCAAATATAAATTTTACACACTGCATACCTACACTTTATTATCTTTTCCCTTTGCACAAATTTGTTGAATGTTAAATCTATTTTTGGCAAAAAGAAAAAAAAACAAGATTATCTAAAGCTAAAAAATTTGAAATAATACGCATCGCTGCCGCAAAATTAAAGATCTATTAAAATTAGCTATCAAAGCGGCAAAGAAGACTACAATTAAAAATGACTATGTACTTTTGAGCTGAAAATTAATTCGTTTTCTTTTTTATATGCATGATGAAAGCAAAATCTTTTTATTAAGTAATAATAATTAATGACACGCGAATAGATGCCTCTCCATTGCAGGGTTAGTTAATAATTGTATTTTTTAAAACATACTTTGTATATATAAATTATAGTACCTACTATCATGGCGATTTTTTTTAGGGTGTCGCGGACCCAAAATTTGAGGTGTAAAATTCGATTTGGGGAGTCTTTAAGAGTCGAAAATTGGTGGTACGGGCAAGAGGAGACTATTTTTTGGATTATTGCATCCAAAAAATATCAATACATATTAATTAAAACCTCCACAAGCTCTCCGCACAAAAGAAGAGTAAGGGTTGCCGGCATACTTCAGATGTCGCCCCATTCGACTTCCACCATGACAGTACTATAGTTTTCATATACAAAGAAACATATCGAGGGTTCTATAGGTTGATATACATAAAGTATGTACATATGTATATTGTGAGATAAAAAAGTGCACAACAGGCACACTACAAAATGAAGCGAAATTTTCTTCTTCTATTGTATTCGTATCCATTCATATAGATTTTATTAAATGGAATGCTGTCACTGTCAGTTCAGCATACATACATACATATCCACTTAAGAAGACAGGGTGACTGAAGGTAGAAGTTGTTAAACAATCTGTTATGGGGCAAATCAGTCTTCTCAAAGTTGCATCGACCTATTAAACTTGAAAATAAAACATTGAAGTTGGTGGTGTTTAAATCAGCCTTTCAAATACATGCTTTAGAAAAAAAAAACATATTTTCGAAGAACTAAAAGGACGATTCCGGAGACGGTACAATCATGAATTGTACGCAATCTACCTTGAAGCAGACATAGTGACAAAAATTAAGCTCGGTAGACTCCGGTGGGCAGGGCACCTAGCTCGCATGAGTGAAGAGGAACCGGCTCGGAAAGTCCTTTGTGGTACATTCTATGGTAGACGGCAGCGTGGTAGACCATGCTTGCGCTGGAGAGATGGCGTAGACCAGGACGCCCGAAACCTTGGGGTACGCAAGTGGATGGCGTCGGCTCAAGACCGGGATAGGTGGAGAGACTTGTTGAAGGAGGCCAGGACCGGACCCCGGTTGTCGAGCCGATGATGATGATGATGAAAAGCTCCATTAGCTCATTTATTTCACAACAAAATTTGAGGTATGTATTTAAACGGTAAGAGTATGCATTTTAAAACTTATGTAAATAAAACAAAATTGCCTTGTTTTATATTCAACGCGATGTGAAATCAAGTTTGAAATGAGATATCAATTATTTAGTGTCAAAAAATTGTCAATTTGTTCCTGCTAGTGCCAAAATGATAGCGTTTAGTTTTTGGTAGTTTTTTTAAGAAAACTGTTATTTTTAAGAAAGAAGTTCTTTTCTGAGCCAAATTGCGTTAAAAGCTTTTTTGAATCAATAATTCAACAAGTCCAATTAAATAGTGCATGAAATAGTTGCTAATGGCCAGTTGCATCAAAATACACAAAAACTATTTTTTGCTGAATCTAATAATCTGTTTTAAGAACTGAACAAAAAGATTTTATCAGTGCAAGTGAGAGCAAAAAAAGATGTCAAACTTCACTGAAAAGCACTTCCACACCGTCCTACTGAGACACAATGTCAAAAAAGTATGCGAAAATGATTCATGATACTCAGTGGGATGGTGTATTTTCGTTAAAACTATTTTTAAAATAATTTGAAATCGGGAATTTCGAAAAAAAAAAGATAAGTTGAAATTGTTTGATTCTTTTGTATTAAAAATAATGAAAACGGACCCATTCGGTAATGAGGCAATGAAAAATCACACAAACTGTAATTTGTACTTTTACATAAAAATAGGTGCTCTTAAAAACACCTTAATTTTAAATTGTTTATGATTAAATTATTGGTCGTACTAATACACAAATTTTTAACAAAATTCGATGGACCGATTTTATAAACCTTTTGTATGGTAGATACATTATGTACATACTAATATTTTTGAATTTTTTTTTTCTAAAACATAAAATTAAATATTAGTTTTGAAAAACTTATGGTGCAAAATTAAAAAAAAAAATCGACTAAGCTGTTTTCAAAATATTGAAATTTGGAAAAAAAAATATTTTTTTTAAACTTTGCTCCATTAAATCGTGTATTGCAGTAGCTCACTCAAATTCTTGTTTGCCAAATTGGACCACTGTATCGTATTTTATAAATCATCATAAGTATGCAAAAAAAAATTGTGAATGTTAAAATTTGGCCTTATTTCACTTTGTAAAAATGAAAAATAAAGCCAAACTTTACCATAACAAATCATACAAAAACCTGGTTTTGCATGGTTTTCTCGCACTAAAAATGTTTTATCTTCTAATGGAGATCTCACTATGAAACTTGGTATGTTGCATCTTTAAAATATACAAATATTTTTAAATTAAAAAAAAAATATATTAAAATGGGTATACACTATACACTATACACTATACACTATACACTATACACTATACACTATACACTATACACTATACACTATACAGTCCTAAAAATGAATTTGAAAAATGAAAAAAATTAATTTCCGGTTTAAAATTCATAAATAAACAGAGCATCTAATTTGCCATTTATGTATTCCAATTTCCAACATCAAAATTATTTGTTTATTGCTTAATTTAATTTATCAGCATTTTTGGAAAAAATCCTTACTTGCAGCATGCAGAAGCTTTAAAAACCCATAACTTTAGCACCAGACCTAAAATTTTAAAATCCTTATGCATTTATGTTGAGAACATATGGAACTACAGTACAGCCTCGTTAGTCCGGACACATAAGGTTTCTACAATGTCCGGAATAGCGAAATGTCCGGACTATAGAGAGAAAATTAAATACAATAGGCAACTGAAAACTTTTCAAACCTTTTTATTATAATTAGAAGTACATACATATATGAGGCTGTACTGTATAAGTAACACAAAGATGAACCAATTCCAAGACCCACCACTGTTTTCGCTGTCCGCTTCACGTGAAATAACCCATATGTACCATATTATCTTTCATTCACAAGAACACCAAAATAAACCTAGGTAGGTACAGTAAAAAACAAAAATCAATAATTTTAGTTTTTATAAACAAATAAATAAAATAATATAACACCCTGTCAAGTGTCTACTCATGTGCCATTTAAAAGCCTGAACATGGTGAATAGGAGGTGTATACTGTATAATGTATTTGTATATACCATAATTTAAATATCAACAGCAATATAGATTCTAATAGAATTAATATAATATTTTCTGTTATTCCCAGTTTCCTCCTCACCACAGCGATTACTCTATCTTATTTTTCGACTTGGTATCCATTACTGGAACCAACGTGACACATAACAAACATAGTAACGGCCTGTCCAGCAATAACATTTGAAAAAAGCTTGAATTTTTAGTATATGACTTGACTATGACTGGCGTATACAATTATACATACATATGTATCTATGAATTTCTCTTTCTTGATTCATATTCTTTTGTGCTTATAAGTAAGTAGATACTTTTTTGATGATGATAGCAAATATACACCTTTACATATATTTTATTAAAAAAAAAAAGCCTCAAAACCAACAAGAGTAGGTGGATCGAATAAACAATATTCAATTCGAGTGCGAGTGAGAAATAAGTACATAAATGTACATACTCATAAGAATGATAGCTTATTCAGTTTTATAAACAAGTATAAATTGAATTCACGGATAAATCGAGAAAATTTAAATTAACTTTGGAATGACCGTCATACTGAATTAAATGTATATTCTAGCAAACAACAAAAATAATAATAAAAAAAACAACAATGTAAATATGAATGTATGTATGTACATAAAAAAAATTTAAGTAAAGATTGCACTAATTCGCACAAGTTCATCTTTAGATACTAATTTGAAAAGGTCGAAAAACTGACATAGACATCTGAATTAACCGAGAGCTTGTTAAGTTCAATTTTGTATATTGTACTATGAAGCTTATCAAATATATGTATCAACTTTATAACAATTGGCACAATAAATCATAATTAATTTAAGTTTTTTTGTTCTTTTTTGTTGTATCATTATTATCAAGAATTGCGCCTTTTTATGAAAAAAAAAAATAATTTTCAAATGTAATAGGATTGTACGAGGAGTATAAAATATCTATAGAATTAAAAGTTTTTAAGTTTGTCGCCGCTGCCGCCGATGGTAGTTTTTAGTGTGACGGCAGAGTCCGCCTTTGGCTTTGGAAGATAACGCTTGTCATGTGGATGTATGTACCTTACTTGAGATTTGCATTTGACAATCACCAAACATGACGCAAATCTTACGAGATATAATTGCTCGATCTATGTGTAGGTACATAGGTATATAAATATTATAATGTGGTGTCTTATGAATAAAAACAATATTGTTTATAATAAATTCTGTATACCTACGTTTTAATTATACACAAAGTAAATACATGAGTTTATTATATTGTTTATAGAATTTGTATGATTCTTTCACTATATGTACAATAGTTTAGTAACTATGTATTGAGTCCCAGTGCGATTAATTTCCGGAGCTTAAATTTGGAAAATTAAAACTTTTTTAATGGATTATTCTCTAATATATGTTAATAATTGTGTCATTGCTTTTAGAGAGTTTAATTCTGATTATTAAATGAATAGACAAATGTAGATACTCACGACAAGAAAAACCATAGACAAAAAACACATTCCTTTGCCTCTTCCTTAGCTTTGCAGGTGTAGGAATTGAATTTTAATAAGTAAAATTTTTAAAACAATAAGTTTTTCGTATTATTGATTTATATTTTAAGGAGTATTCTTCTTAAGATAACACGAAAATTCAGTTAGTTTTTTCATTAAATCGATCCGACTTCTCTTAAGAAATATTTGAAAGAAAGAACTACATAATATGTATTTATTATGTTTCTTTTAAAACTATTTCATAGTCAAGTAGCTCAACATGTAAATCTGTTTGTTTGTTTAATAGTTTTTTTTTTCTTTTTATAACTTAATATAAGGCGGTCATGGATGAAGAAAAGAAAAAATTGTCTATACCCTCCTTGTAGGTGGGGAGATAGACAAACATTTAGGAATTTAACTTTGACTTTAAAAATGCTTTAATATGACTTGTAGTTCATAATTTTTATTGTATATTAATTAATTTTTGTTAAGAAAATTGCCACTCCCAACCTAAACGGAAGAAAAAGAGCTCTTTACATGCGATTTTTTTCTTGTTCCAAGCCAGGCCTTAGTGTTTTTTTACAGCCAATTGATAATTTTGGATATTAAACAGAATCCCGATTTCGAAAACCCAACACATCGAAATCACAAAATCCTGAAAACCCATAATTTATAAGGAAAGCACAAAAACATTCCTGACTCCAATCCGTTCACGTTCTAAAACCTCTTATGTCTGCTTATATTTATATAGCTTGGATAAATTTTAGAAAGTCATTATCGGTTTCACCAAACAATCCAATTTCTAAAAGCCAATGAACGAACTAATAAACTATAATGCCATTTTTCCCTGTTAAATTTTAAAAACAAGTTTTAACGAAAATACAACATCCCACTGAGTATTTCACACAATAAAAATTTTCTAATACTTTTTCGACATTGTGTTAATACTCAGTAAGACGGTGTGGAAGGGCTTTTTAATAAAGTTTGACATCTATCATTTTTATATATTTCACTTGCAAATTAATGAATTTGTTTATGTTAAAAATGCTGTCATTTTTCAAAAACCAAAGTCTTATGCTCGGGGTCGGATGCTTGGGCCTTACAGGCTGAACCGGAGAGGAAACCTGTTGTTTTAGCATTTGATGGCCCAAGATCTTTCCTTGACCGGAATTTGAACCTTGAATGATATATTGTATTGAAGTAATTCCGTCTCAAACTCTCTGATAAAAGCTCTAGCAATAGATTTACTTCCTTCCTTATTTATTTACTTTATTACTACTTTGGTCACAGAAAAAACATCAAACACAAAAACAACAGTCTTGCACTCTGGATCGGTCTATTAGGATTTTATATTCAATATTTTCGTTAAAAAAAAATGACCTAAGTCTCAGAGCCGGAATGTAGGATATTTCTGAATTTTATGGCCAACGCCAAACTTTCATCTATTTGGCGACTTGGTCGAAAAAAACGTAGCCAGAACTTAAGCTTTAAGTTAAGATTAAGATAAGATTTGTGTTTTTTTTTTTTGGCAACAGCTAAGATAGTGTCTGCGCAATCCTTGTGACAGGTTTTAGGAATTTGGTACCTTTGTAGTTATCTGCTTGCTTGGGAAATATATAGCTACCCGAAGAACATATTTAAAAATAAGTTTTAATAAAGTAAATAGTACCAATTATAAGTACAGCTTCAAGGTGCTTGGCTGACTTTAGGCCCCACCGGTGTCTGACTAGTGTCGAAAAAATTTGGAGATTGTTCCTTAGAAAATCTCAAAAAGTCACCTTTGATAAAAGAAATAAGTTTGCATCATTTTGATGCAACATTTAAACTTTTTCTTTCCGAAACACCCATGGCTTTAAGATTTGCAATACCCATTCGTTCATACCTGCCAAGGTATCTATCTATTCACACAATAAAAAATCCCCCTGTATCTTAGTCTACAATAAACAAAAATTAAAATTAAAAAATATTTATAGATGTTTAGTTTATATCACCCTGTACGTACATACTGAGGAAAATGAGATTTTATTTTGTTTGAGCTTCAAAAACTGTACGATTTTAGATACGTTTGCTTGCTGGTAGGTTACATGTATTTTTTGCATTTTGTAAGATAAGCCGATAATAATTCTTTCTTAAATATATATATGTATGTATAGCAAATCAAACAAATGGAAATATTGTTAATATTTTAGAATTCCTATTTATTAAAAAAAACAAGCCACGAAAACTCGACAGTATTTAGTTTGGATTTATCTGTCGAGATAGCTTTTGTATCTTTTGAAGTGTACAAAACAAAATAGAAATGTACATTTTAATAGAACCAAACAAAAATTCTTATTCTATTTTTGAACTAGACTAACTGATAGGTAAAAGAGGTTTGCACCTTTTTCGTGCCAATATATAAAATGGTGTACATTTACGTATATTTTAATGAATTTTATTTGGAACTAGATTTGAAAGATTTTTGTTTTATAGGTACAGCCAGAGAAAGTCAGTTATTTTGAAATGAAATGTAATCAAATAATATTTATAATTTGTAGTAAATTTTATTGTGCAACTACATATACTTCGATTCTCGATTGCAGATACTGATATTGGGAGTATTCATGCAACCGCGTAAGCGTAAGGTAAAGTATACCAGACACGTTCCATGAACGCTCCTTTTAAATAACTTTTGTTAATATGATAAATCATGTGTTAAATCAATCTGCTGGCCGAGGCTGTTGGCTAAATGTGACACATTAAATAGCAAAGCCTAGCTTTAAAAAGTTTGCACTTTATCATCTTCACTTACACAACAAATTTTATGTGTAAACATGGTAAACTTAATTTCCATACAAAATCTGACAGTTCATTTACACAGTATACCGCTTTACCACTTTTACCATGAGTTTACACAGTTTCAAGAATATGGGGAGAGTACGATAACTTAGGCGACAAAGTTTAATGACGGATTTGTATAGAACAGTTAAAAATAAACATTTTTTACTATGGGAAGGGGTCTATCTCCGTCTATGTACGTTAAATGGAAAAAAATAATTAAAAAATAACGGTAATACTTACAATTAAGTATTATACGTTGTTTTAAGCCAACATTCTATTCTATTAGCCAGTTTTTAAATCAAGTCAAAAATATGCACAGCTTTTGAAAAAAATTGTTTTGAACTCAAAATTTGGGCAAAAAAAGTTAAAAAAATGTTTAAAATGTAATTTTTCAAATCTACTATAGTTTTTTTTTTAGAATTCATTGCTCTTATTTGGTTTTGATCAAAAACTGAAAACTAGATGATTTTATGTCTTGAGAAAATTGAAAATTACCAAAATAAAATATTTTAATTAAATTATTTTTTCCTTGCTTGAGTATTTACGTATAGTCTTATTTTGATAGTAATAATCGAATATGGATTAAGATATACCTAGGATAAATAAATTTTTCTTAAATCCAGTTTATTTAAATGCAAAAGAAACTTTGCATGCACCCCACCTTGCAACCACACCAAATCCTATAGTGAGCCCAAGCAGGGGGGTTGCATCCCCCATTAACACCTCGGTGTGGCATACACCCAACCTCGCACCTACTCAAGTAAGTATTACCGTTATTTTTTAATTATTTTTTTTCTATTTAACGTACATATTTTTTAAATTGCCCCTACCGCCTAAACGGGGGAGATAGACCCCCCTCCCATAGTAAAAAATGCTTATTTTTAACTGTTCTATACAAATCCGTCATTGAACTTTGTCGCCTGAGTTATCGTACTCTTGCCAAGAATATCCGTATTATGTATGTACAATGTACATATACATTTAATAAATTCATATATCTTAAATCTAAATAACTTACAATGAGAGCAGGTACAATCATGAATTGTACGCAATCTACCTTGAAGCAGACATAGTGACAAAAATTAAGCTCACAGGCGTGTACCACACCCACTTAACAGAAAACTTAAAATTCCTGATTTTTTTTGTATATTGAACCCTACCAGTCTAGCAAATTTCAATCGGAAGTGTCCTATATATGTAGTTGATAACAACTCTGAGAAAGTGAGCGTATTCCACGCCCCATAAATGGACACCTCAAATCATCGATTTTGTTCTATTGTACCTATGTACCACAAGAAGTGCTCCATAATTTTCATAATTCGCCCATTTCCTTAGGTATATCTTACATAATATGGACAGTGAAAAAGTGAGTCTACAGCGTCAAGGGGACCTCAAGAAATTGGATCTTGTCTTTTGCATTATTTAAAACGTACATAGGATGGTCTAAAAAAAATATTTTTGGTTTCCCATCCTGATTTTATGGTTAAAGAAATGGACCATAAATTTTTAGTTTTTTTTTTTTTTTAATGGCCGTTCCTATTTACCATCTGAATTAGATTTTGGTGTAATAAAAAAAATACAAAATTTTATAAAACAAGAACCCAAAATAATCATATCTTCGTCCCAGATGATTGGGTCAACGTCATTTCCTCAGCCAGAAAGAGAAACCCATTTGAAATTGTGAAAATGACTTCATTTGATTATTTCCACAAAATCTCTCAAAGAAAATATCACAAATAGGAAAATGTCCATTTCAAATTCCAAGGTTGAATGACTTAAAATAAATGGGGACACCTCGAAAAAAGTAAAACATTTTCAATTTTTTAAAAATATTCGAATGAAATTGATGTTTTACACGAAGAGGTACATACATAAATTTAAAGAAGATACAATCTGTTAATATTTTTAAAAAAACTCAACCAGCTCCAAGCTAAAATAAAAAATAAAAATAAAATAAAAAAATGATAAACAAAGAAAGACTTAATTGAACTGTTTTAATGTATACCACCAATCCATCACTTTTTTTTACAATAATTCAAAAACGTCAACAAGTACTCCAATCGAAATATTTACGTTTTATCGGACGAGGAGTAAAATTATTAAAAAATAAATAAAAATGTACATATAATTTAATCTTGTTAAAAAATGAACTGTCAGAGAAATAAAAAAAAATAATATAATAAATTTGGCGTAACCTTTAATTTTTCTTAATTTTTACAGAAAACCATGAATGCAATAGTGGCGTAATCCAAAAAAAAGCTTGCCCTACAGAATACGTCTTTTTTCAATCCCTTCAACGTTTTTAGATTAATCAAAAATTTCAAAGGAAAAATACAAAAAATGTTTAAAAAAAACCTGTTTCTTAAATCTCTCGTAACTCTAAACTAAATTTTATGGATTACGTCACTATTGCACTCATAGCCTCATATGTGTTCTGACGTTTATGCCTATATTTTAATTATTACATTATATATTTTAATTATATTTATCTTAATCCTAAAATATCACAAACAAATATTCACTTTATTTGCTTAAAAATCATTTCCTTATAGTATTGATTTTTTTTCAGGTTTTCAAAAAAAAAAAAAAGACAGTCGCAACTTTGGATCCGCAGTGCAGTGCTTTCTTTGCCATGGTATAAAAAAAACAAGGTATTCGTGACGTTATCGCTTATGGATGATCGCAATTGTGTGTCAGATGGAAAAAATGTAAACAATAAATTATTTGTGCTTCGAAGCTATTTGTTAAATTAGGTATAAATGATTTGTTTTGAAGTTATCTGTTGTTGAAATTTGAAATAAAATAATAAATTATTTATTTTTAAAAATTATGTTGTAAAACTACTAAGAGATCTCATTAACTAGCATGGAGCAAACGAAATCCATTTAAACAACATCTACCGTCAATCGCGATGATATCACACGAAAAAAAAATGTCAAACATGCACTCATATGCAACATACAGTGTATTCTTATGCCCTTATTTGCTGTGAAAAAATACTGCACTGCAAATCACCGCGGATCCAGTTTCAATTAAAAAAAAAATACAGCATATTTAAAATAAACAAAATACGAACAAAATAAATAAATTTGAAAACAAATAATCCACCACCAAAATTCATATAGTATTTTTATTTAAAATATTAAAAAAGACGGTTATAGACATATTTTTAATATTGCCTATTATTTTATATTAAAACATAAACAATTTGGACTATCACATTGCGGAGACAATAAACCAAAACCGATGAAATAAGCTCTTTATAAAATTTAAGAAAATAAATTTATGTAGGTGTCTATAAATATCGTTCAGCTTTCAATTGAAAAAAATATAAATAATACATAAATCTTTCTTTGTATATATAAATCAATGTGTATACAAAACATAGATAACAATTTTTTTTTTGTAAATTTTTCTGTTATATTTCGATAAATTTGACGTCATTGAGTACATGCATGGGCTAATGCTAGCATGTCTTGTCTATGCTCGCAATAAAATAAACTGCATTACCTTATCTTAGACACCACCCTCGAAAGCTTTACTACACAAAGCCGGTCGTGCAGAGTAAATGAAAGAGAACTGTCGTTAAGAGCTTTGTTAAGAGTTGTTTAATATTTAGAAGGATTAACAAAAAGCGTATCGAGTCTAGTATGACCAGCTTATATTTGCAAAATGAATACTGCAAAATAAATATAAAATAGGTACAATAATTATGGAAAACAAAACTTTCCGAGGTATGCGTTTTTAGTGGAAGTCTTTATTTTAATATGCATCATAGTGAAATTTTACGAATTTTTTGTGGGGGAATTAAACTGTTCACAAGGCGTTCCAAAATATAATTTTTTTACAACAATTAAAGCATACAATTATTATCGTACTAATTTTTATTGTTTTTAGCAAGTACTTAAACTTTGTGGCTCATCCACATATTACTGGCTGTTTCAATGCCTAATTGTATGTAGAAGACTCTAGGAAATGTTTTTTACATTATACATATGTATTTTTTTTTTAAATTAAGATTCAAATTTTTAGTAAAAAAAAGAAATCATTGTTCTGGACTTTCACTTTACTTAAAGATAAAATAAGTGGATCCGATGATATAGCCAGCATTGTATATATTAATATGTGGTGACCAAACTTTGTCTACACTTTTACCACTACCTCACTTAAACGCAACTAATCAATGTAATAAACTATATGAATGAAAAATGTAATTTCGATTAGATGTTCAAAATAAAGATTTTAAGTTTTTAAGAAAAAAAATGATCGAATTTGGCCATAGAACGATACTAGTCTTGTAAATCTTCATTTTGACATTTACGTGAAACCTTGCAAGTATTTTTTTCGCAAACTCTGACGTTTTGGATCGGGCCACAGTGCGACGCTTTTAGAACCTCTACTATTTTGCTTTAGGGTTACATTCCCTGAAGTTTATGTGTAATTGTGTACGTGTATTATGGCGTTTTAAAAAAATGTATACAACTTAACTCAATTTAAAAAAAAAAATATACAAACTTACATAAGTCTAAAATTTTGATCATCACAATAATTAGACGTGTAAAAGAACTACATAAAAAATCACATTTGTAGTTATAATCTAAAAAGCTTGCAAGAACGCAAAACAATCATATATGTATGTATATAGATTTTATTAATAAATCAGAATTTATCATTATTTATAATTTTTCAATAAAGTTTTGGGTGCATTCTCAGAGCGCTCAAATGCCAAATATATTTTCAATTCTAAAAATAATATAGCTTTACGCGTTTAATGTTAACAATGAATGGGTATTTCTATTTATTTATAAAAAAGGTGATTTGCAAAATTGCGATGGATGGCTAGAACGTATATTTTGAGTTGGAAAAGAATAAAATGTAAGTGGACCTATCTCACGTTAACGCATGGACAGAATTTGAATTTGAATTGGAATTGGAACGTGCAGATATTTTTTTTTTTTTTTTTTTTGATTTATGGAGTTTTTTTTTATTGTTTTATGTATGTACATATATTGTAGAAAGCGATTGCTCAGACAACGGTCGAAAAAGACAAAAACAACAACAAAAATATATGATATTATTTCCAGTTTAGTTCGTCACTAACTCACCCTCCTATGATTTATTTTTAATTCTATGTATGTACATTACACAAAAATTAAGAAACGTTCAAGTCTCAAGCTCAACCCTTTTTAATTTCGATTTCTTTGTTCGAAAATAATAATAATAATGTAACTATATGAGCCCTTTCAACCATCAGAAATTCATTCCGAATCTCACGCATGAAATTATCAATAACATCTTTATTTTGAGAGTGTTGCCTGCAAACACAATTTTAATCAATAGATTCCCTATTTCTCTCTTTTGAGCTATCTCTAGAAAGACATTATTATTATTATATCAATTCCTTACACATTTCGTTAATTAATACGGTATTTTTTTTCGTCGTATTTTTTTTTATTTTTAGACCATGAATCAATTAACAATACGAAAAAGGTGATGTTTGGCCAAACTAGGATTATATTTTGTCTAAGGTAAGAAAAATACAATTTTACAGCCATAAATTTTCATGAAATAATTTATTTTGTTCTTGCGCAGTGCCCATTTGCAGTTACTACCCGAGGAAAGGTGCTTTAGATGTATTTGTTCAGGAATCAAGAAACGAATACATTGAATTTAAGTTTTATACATATGCACGCCACATACATAAATAAAGAATGTATCATTTTAAAATTAACGCTTTTGTGTCATCAGAGAGAAAGGGAGAGATATAAAGAGAGATGTGAAAACTAATTTAACTTCTTTAAGTTAAAAAAAAATAAATATGTACTCTATATTTCAATTCTCAGTTATTACATAATAGTTTAAGGTAACAGAAAAAAGGTAGTTCGTCCTTTTTTAATTAAACTAAAATTCATAATAAATTTTTAATATCGGAGAAGCACAGATTAGCAAACTGGATCGGGAGGTTCGTTCACCAAAATTCAGTATTGTGAAGAATAACAATTTTCGTTTTCCAGTTTTCTGCACTCCAATAGCTGCACCTAACAACGAAGAAAAGTCGCCGACATCTCAGTGTCGAAGAAGTTAGTGCAGTGGAAAATTCTGAAGAGAAAAAAAAGATAGATGGCTCAGGATGTTCAGATCTACAAACTTATGTGCAGTGGCCAAATGCCCAATCAGTGAAGGGATAAATACCTTTCCAATCTACAAGGGAATTTTTAATACACGAAGATGCGAAAGCTACCGTTTAATCAAGCTGATGTCACACATCATGAAGATCATTGAGCGGACATTGGATGGCCGTCTACAATAATACGACTGTCTGACGGATAAATCAACCAAGGGATTCGTCAAGAGATTTGGATATTGTGTCGTTTGGTTTTGAAAAAGCATTCGACAATTAACCACGAGATTTCATATGGGTTGCAATCAGGTAACGAGAAGTTCCAGAAATGTACGTGACGATGATGCGCATGTACCAGCGAGTTAAAATAAAGGTAGCATGCGCCGCAGGAATCATCAGAGTTTCCAATAAGAATAAGTCCTTGACTTTTTACTTGAGGTTAAGATAACGGACCACAAGTGAATGAGTTATTCTCATTCTGATTCTTGGATGAAACAAATGCAACAGCACCAGCATTAAATTTGCCTCATGCATGAAATAATCCGAAACCGGGAGGCCTATCGATTCAGTCGAATTTAACAGTTTGGTCAGATTCAGCCAAAACTAATGCAATAAATGCGACAATTGTTTTTTAAATTGAGTTGTAACGTATTAAAATTTAAAAAATCTGGGAAGCCTAAATATACATATTATAACTGGAAATAGACATTATTATTTTCAAAATAAATTTTTTAACTTTATTCGCTGTTGAGTTAACAATCCACCTTCTACTCTTCAAGACAAACAAAACAAAATAATAAAAACACAATCAAATATTAATTAGCTTATGATTATGTACCCAATGACGTCATAATAACAAATCTTGTATTTACGCGCCCTATTCAATTGCAAGCTGAGGACTTTGTACTTTAATTTTAGAATAAACATTATTTAAATTTAGATAGTATTATTTAAACAAGACTCACCTTAGCCGCTGATGACCTCAGTTTCATTGCAGACGAATTCGAATGTGAATGAGGTAGAACGGTTTTGTTGATGCC
Organism: Syrphus vitripennis; assembly: GCA_958431115.1. Taxonomy (NCBI): domain Eukaryota; kingdom Metazoa; phylum Arthropoda; class Insecta; order Diptera; family Syrphidae; genus Syrphus; species Syrphus vitripennis. Next base: position 71,655,886 of record OY288109.1, on the reverse strand, counting down.
AGTCCCAGTACCTCCACCGCCCCCGCTAGACGCCGTCACTGATGTGGTATGGTGGTGATTTGTTGTTGGGGCAGCAGTTGAGACCACAGTATTTCCTCCTCCTCCACTATTGCTATTGCTGTTAGCTGTGCCAGTTGCTGCAGAAGCGGAAGAAACTGATCCGGACGTTGCAGAAGATGTGATTGCGGCTTGATTTGTGGTTGAGGTTCCACCGCCTGCTAACGTTACGGTCGTTACCGAATTATTGCTGACATGGTGCTGCTGCTGCTGTTGTTGCTGCTGTGGCGTGGTGTTGTTTCCGCCACCGCCTACGCTTGAATTCGTCATGATCGCAGTGGCATTATTGGACATCGAGGATGCTGTAGTAGATACCGTTCCGGAAGGCGGTGGTGGAGCTATGATATTGGCATTTGTCGAATCATGATGATGATGGTGATGATGATTATCTTTGATCGATTGCACTGAACTACTGCTATTGTGTGTGCTGTGTTGTTGTTGTTGTGCGACAATGGCTGCTGATGCCGCCACCACTGCAGCGGCTGATGCTGCAGTCGGTGTCGATGCACCACCATTGGTAACATGATCGGCGGGTAGAGATTCTGGCACGGTTTGAAGTGTTGTACGCATTGTGGCAGACATAATTGTTCATACACGCGATTAAATATTAAATTTTGTTTTCTTCAAATTTTTTGTTGCTGTTGTTTTTTTATTTTTGTAACGTAAAATTTTAAATTTCTGTTTAAAGTTATATTTTTATGTATATAAGAAACAATGACGATGACAATTACTATTAGATGATGTCTTTCACTTTTTCGTTATTTTCTTGTTGCACAAAAACACAATACGAAATGAAAGTTTTATCTCTCATAAGACTCATAGATGATGTCTTCTGTCCTTTTCTGTGTAATTTTTTTTTGATGATTTATCTCCAAAAGGGGAGTTTTAGTTTAACTTGAATTTAAAATAAAATAACATTACTTCATTGAAAAAATAAATAAATAAAAAAAGTAGCAAATAAGAAATTAGAAAAAAAAATAACTAAATTTAAAGTCTCAACTAATGGAATTTTATCTATATATTTTATTCCAAATTGTATGCAGCGCAAGTTTGTCAGATGTGCGAAAGGCGGTCTTTTTATTTTCTCTCAAACTTTAGTTCTGAATTAATTTAATGCAAGATCTGTATACCAAACCAAGAAGGCTTTTGGATCCATGCAGTTTAATCTGAAAATATAAAAAAAAAATGCCATTACTATTAAAAGTTATAAATAAAAAGGAATCTAGGAACGCTTATTTTTCAGAAAACATTTTACCCAAACAAGACATATTTATGATAAATATTTCAGGCTTGAGGAATGTTTGCTTGGAATGTATTCTAAAATTCATAAGGCCAAAATTTTTTCAGTGCTCCTTATAAGCCCGAATTCTGAATGTCAGAATTAAAGCCATATTTCCAATGAATTCTGGATTAAACATTCGCCTTAATCCACATTCGAAGCTTTCGACAGTGGGAAATATTATGCAAGCAGAACTGACATTTAGACATAGTATTTTTAATCGATTATTCGTCAGATCACCCCAAATTTACCGTATAAAAATAAATTTAAAATGTATTGAGTGCAGCTTAAAAATGAAGTGCCCAGAAAAACAATCAAATTTATTTTAGTAATCTCAATAATAATTCAATGTCATGTTCCTTGCAATCACAACAGCACTTCAAACACTAAAAGTTGACGATCTACAAAATAGATTGATATACCAAGATAGTTTAAAAGTTAGGTCATCAACGCTAGGTTAGGAACTTGTCCTCTTTACAGAGAAATACAAAATTTCGCGATTACTCCGAACAATTAATGGTGTTCCACTTTCTTCTTCAGATGAAGCTAAATACATATTTAGGTCTCATTGTAGATTAAAAAAAAAAAGTTGAAAATCTACAGCCGTATTTAATAGAATTCACTAAAACAGCTCTGGACGGGTGAATAGTTACGCAGTGTATAAGCGCTTATTAAGCCTTTATTCAACGTTGCGTAAATCCATATTTAAAAAACATTTTCTGGTCCAATGCTTTTGTGTTTTTTTTTGTATGGGATTTGACAGACATTTATGTAGGCCTTACGCAACGCGTTTAGCTTAAAATACCTCTATTTAACGTTACATAACCATTATAAATAACTTTTTGACGTTTAGAGCCATTGTAACTTTACGCAGCTTTTGTGTGGCGTTTATAAATACGACTGCTAATATCCAAGAAAGAATTAAAAAAGCAACAGTTGCAACAGGCGATAAATGGGGTCCCCTATCAGCCACATAAAAGATCAGCATGCTTGTTGATCATCAGTGGAACTCTCCACTCAACACACACAACTGCACTGTTGGTTCACCTAACACCCTTTGGTATATATTTTCGGCAAACAAATGGCCTTGAAGGCATCTCTCAATGAACCAACAACTCCATTGGTCATACTACAATTCTAGATTTCTAAGAATTAGCCTAAGCTAGCCTAATTTATCTATAAATTCACTGCCCAGTGAATCCACAACAATAATACATGGGTCAATATATAAATAGATATTTAGCCTATAAAGATATTCATGCAATGTCGTAAGTTTACTAGTTTTGTAAAATCATAAGTTTACGCATAGTTTGCTTAAATATGTGACAGATTATTTGTATTTTAAATAGGCTCGTTCAGATTTTGAAGAACTTCCCTCATGCCAAAAATGTAAACAACTTTTTGTACGTAAGACGTATCGACTATTGCTTGGTATCATTCTATTCAGTAGGTTCATCAAGCCCAGCAAAAATTCTCGTTTCAAGCCCTCATAATGGGTGCGGGCGGTACTGATCACCACAGTTATCTTGTATGTTGTCAAGATGGGGATAAGCTAAGGTCAGGTTGAATTGCTGAAGTTTCCTCCTCCTCAATAGTAGCAATGCAATTTGACGTTAGATAAACCAGTAGCCAACTAGTACATTCGGATGCCTTTGCAGGTCCGTCTTATTTTCTGCCTTACCCCGGTACATCGGCTCTGCCGGGGCTGACCATTCTTTCCGACCTACTCGTGGGACCAACATACATACATAAAACACATAAAATGGACGATTTAGACATGACGAACGTAGAACCATCCACTGACATGGAGGATGAACTCTTGGCCTCCAACCAAGAGACCTTAAAGGGGAGCTCATATAGCGCTGTTAGTTCAAGCACTTGTGAGCAACACAAAATCACAGGGAGTATAGGCAGTGCTATCCTTCTCGACGGGTATCCACCTTGCCGTTGGTAAGGAGGCTTACTCGCGTTTCTAAAGAAGGTTCAGTGGCAGATACAAGCTCTCGAGCAGTCTTTCAGCCACCAACTTGGGTTTTTAGCAAACTAAGAGAGGTCCACCCCTATGAAGAACTAACAAAACAGATAATAACCATAGCGGGGATATACGCTATTCGGTCGGTGGAGGTCACGGCCACCGGCTTTGGCTCTACCTCTCGATCTCAATATCGTGAGGAGGAGGCGCCAGTGACTATTTTTCCATTTAAAAATTTATTTTTTATCATAACCCACCTTATAATTTCGAAACTTTTTCTTTTTTCTTTTTATTTTCCTTTTCCTTTTTTCTTTTTATTTTCTCTCCCCTTTTTAGTTATGATAATTTAAAAGAGCATAGATTCCAAGATGAACTCTAACAAAGTCCACTGCTTGACCAAAGAGGAAGAAAATCTCCTATTGGATCCCTTTACCAACCTGGATATGGAGGATGGAGCTAGTGCGATCGAAGTTGATGACGTCAGTGATGTCTGCTCAATCGCAAGCTCGAGTCTCTCTACGGTATCGAGAGCCTCTAGGCGTTGCAAGATAACTAATTGCAAAAGAACTGTCAAGAGGCTGGTAAACTTGAATGGGACCAAATGACGGAACAGGAAAGGAAGTGGCTACATAATGCTTGTGCCTTTCTGGAAAGGGAGCTGGGAAAAGATGGGCATTCCGCTAATCTAGCACCAAATCTCCTTCTTCCGGCAGGTTCGAGCATTAAGACCCTGATGGGCCCACCCGCTCCTATCGCTGGTTTAGCACAGAGTAAGGAAGGGTGCCCCCCATCAAAGGCTGCTGTACCACTCCCCCAGACGAACACACACAGACACTAACCAGTCGGACAAACATTGAGTCGTCAACCAAACCACCTGCTGTGAAAGGATTGTCCGACGCTTTGCTATCAGGACTCCCGAGTTTTTGACAACAAAGGAGAAGGCAGCGCTGGACAAATCCAAACAGCGCCTACTGACTACTACGGGACAAGAACTGAACGCACCAGCACCTCTTGATGATGGCGCTCCTTGCTCCTCTAAAAGTACAAGGAATGAACTTGCATCCCCGACTGACTCTTCACCTAATAAGGTAACGAAGAGGATTAAGATCTCGCGGGTAACCGTGAAGGGGAAACAATAAGTCGCAATAGCGGATTTTGGTAAACCTTCACGGAAACTGACTGAGGGTGAATGGCAACTCCTGGAGCTCAGAATCCTGGTAGAAGTCAACGAGGCCAACGTCAAAAACAGACCCCTCCGCTTACAAATCAATCTTCATCATAGTAAAGCCGCCAGCGCAAACCTGGTCTACCTCATGGAAAGTAGACAATACGACGTGGCCCTGGTTCAAAAACCCTGGACAGTAGGTGGCATGATCAAGGGCCTTACCTCCAAAGACCTCATACTCTACAAGTCAAATACTGTACAAGTCAAATACTGACAGTCAAAATTGTAATCCAAGATCTTGTATAGTAGCCAAGAAACAGTTTAATCTTTTTCTTTTAACTACTTATAGCAACATCGATATGATGGAGAGGAAGGACCACCAACGGATTTAACAAGTCAATTGGTATCATTCGCAAGTAAGAGAAACTTTAACTAGGTTGCGACTCCAATGCACACCATGTGCAATGGGGAAGCACCGACACTAATACTAGGGGTGAAGCCCTTTTTGAATTCATTATTAGTAGTAATTTTTGCGTGGCTAACCGAGATAATACATCCACTTTTGTTACAAAAAAAACCGTAAGGAGGTGCTCGACATCACTCAAACTCCTGTCAGATAGAAAATTGGAAAGTTCTAGACGAACCTTCCTTCTCAGACCACCGTCTTTTAGAATTTACTACTCCTAATGTTGAGGGTCAGCTCAATCCCTTTAGAAATAATAGGCGTACAGACTGGCATATCTTCAATAGGGAAATTAGTAAAAACATAGTAACCGTTAATACAACTGCAATTCAGGGGCCAAACAGCTTAGAAAAAGCAACAACAGATCTCACTGGGGCTCTGCAAAAAGCTTTTGAAATGAGTTGTCCCATTGTAAAGTTAACGAAGAAAAACAAGAAACCCCCCTGGTGGACATTAGAACTCACGATTATTAGGAAAGAAACTAGGAAACTTTTCAATATCGCTAAACGCACTAGACTTGAAAGTGACTGGGACTGCTACAAGTCCAGTCAAAGAAAATTCAAAACAGAAACACAACGTGCTAAACGTAGCTCGTGGAGAAATTTCTGTAGCAATATTGAGTGCACCAACAAATCAGCTAGACTCAGAAAGATCCTAGCGAAAACAACCATCACTGTGGGTTCTCTAAGAAAACCCGACAGTTGGACAGAGTCAGGTTGTGAAAGTCTAGAACTCCTGGTGGAAACACGAACCATCGGATTCATAGGTTAACACTTCAAGAAGTTATAACACTTCAGGGTATCACAATGAATCTACATAGATCAAAGTGTGACGGTAACAATAGCAACTTTCAGCCCAATCAACCTAACCTAACCATAGGCAGTGCTAGTCATAGCACTCCTGTACTTCCTAAACCGAATAAAAATCCGAAACCCTCGAGTAGCAGTGCAACTCGGCGAACCAAAAAGCCATCAGAAAGCGTTCTTCTCGAGAACCGCTTCGAAACGGACTCTTACGTTCTTGCCAAGATTGCCAAAAATGAAGAGACCGGAGTGATTCATTAAAAGGACGCCCAAGATAAAATAAAGTACTAGAAGGTTGTTGATGAATACAAAAACCTTCTGGCCAACCGAGAAGAGGCCGTTAAGCGAAATAGGTCTCAGGAAGAGACCTGTCCTTCTCAGAAAAAGAGTAAGCTTGACGGCCGGGTAAAGTCGGGAAAAGCACCACCTTCTGGAGCAGCGCAACTGAGCTTTCCACAAACAGCAAAAGTCTGCTGAGCGTGTGGAACTCTATCGAGGGCAAGCTCTCTGAGATGGTGTTTTCCTACACGATATCAAACAGTGAGGGCCCTTACCCTAGTTTTGACTCCTTAGTGAAAGCATTGCTAAGGTTAGCAATGACTGGGGTGGCTTGAAGCTCAAGCTTATCCCAGCTAAGGACATCCCTAGACAATTTAAATTCTGCCAGAATTAAAATTCTGACAACGTCGAGGTTGACGATGTTGTTGGCGGAGTCGATGTCCCCAGCGAGGTGCCGCGCCCCAGCTCTGCAGTGAAAGAGAATTAAAAAACGCGCTGAAAGTCATCCAGATTAATCTGAAGCACTGAATTGTGCTTCAGATAATCTGAGTTTTCATAAAGGAGAAACACTTTAATATCGGCGTTATCGAAGAACCGTGGATAAACGGCCTCAGGGTGCGAGGTCTCCAAGATAACCATTATGACCTCTTTTATAAAACCGCAGACCAAGACTTAGGTAATCTCAAAACTTGTTTTTTAGCTAAGAAACATTTAAAAGGTTTTTTATGTCCTAATTTTAGCACTCCCGATCTGACAGTTGTCAGATTTAGTAGTATGGGATTCTTACCGCACTTAAACCACCGACGACGGCTGTGTATGTCCACAAGATCATTTTCGACTGAAGTCCCGAAAATTTTGCTGCAGGGGTAGAAGGCAACACATGCTTTCTTGATTGAGATTGTGTTTCCTAAAGTGGCTCGAATCTTCCTACCACTAAGCATGGAAATAATAATATTCGGTAAGAAAGTTGTTAAAAGAGTGAATTCTTTGTAGTGGATTGTTTTTTCTACAGTACAGTACTCATGGAGGGCAGTCTCCGTAGATTTGCCCTTAAGATATGCATGCTGAGAGCTTTCAAGAAGTCGTCCAACTAGGATATCTCTGATATGGTTATCTAGAATGCGCTCCAAAGTTTTAAGCACAAAAGATGTTAAGCTTATTGGTTTTTTAGAAACGAAGGGTTACAGTGTTCCTTCGTTAGTTCTTTACTGAGCCTTGCGGAGTCCTTTATGTCTTCGATTGATTCTCAAAAACTAAAAGGCGTAAAATCATTTAGTTTTCAGTTTTTGATTGACTATTAATAAGAGCAACAAATTATTAAAAAAAAATTATTAATAAACTTATGGTTTTGAAATATTTAAATTAAAATTTTTTTTTTACTTTTTTTTACTCAAATTTTGAGTTTAAAATTAAATTTTCAAAAACTATGAATAGTTTTGACTTGATTTAAAAACTGGCTAATAGAATAGAATCTAGGATTTAAAAAAACGTATAATACTTAATTGCAAGTATTACCGTTATTTTTTAATTATTTTTTTCTATTTAACATACATATTTTTTAAATTGCCCCTACCGCCTAAACGGGGGGAGATAGACAGATAGAGATAGGAGATAGATAGAGATTAGAGATATAGTAAAAAATGCTTGTATTGCCGTGTTCTATACAAATCCGTCATTAAACTTCTGTATTCTCTCCAGCCTTGTCTTTTGACTGATAATAGGGCTCGTTTGTAGATTTTTATGAGAGGTTTTATACGGTTGGTAAAACTTATGTTTGTGGCAGGTATTGAAGATTGTACTCGTCATTTTTCTCAAACCGGACAGTTCTTCATTCCACCAAGAAGGAAGGGTTTTACGGCTTAAATCGGAGAGAGACTCTAAAAGCTTTACTAATAGATTTTTCAAAGATTTTCACGTTTGATTTAAGGTCTACTATCGATTCTGTATTGAGATTCGGTAAGTTGCTCAGTTTGGAATTTGAAATTTGACTGAACTTCCTCCAATCAGTTCTTTTAAGATTTCTATAAGGGGGAGGGTTTTTCGACTCGAAATTAATATTGAAAAGAATCCACTTGTGATCCGAAAAAGAATCCAAAGGGGAAACTCTCCAATTCTCCACTAATAAATTATGGTTGTTTACTAAAGTAACATCAAGCACACCCTCCCATCCATCATAGTTTTCCGAGCTCGGAAAGACCTCTGTTACATATGGTCATATTATGTTCAATAATGAAATCACCTTGTTCGTTGATCTCAAAACTTCCCCAAACGGGATGCCGAGCGTTTGCGTCGCCTCTAATCAGGAGTGTTTAGCTTTGGTGGTGATTGTATATTTGGGCAGAGTACAAAGAAGGCACCAGCAAACCCTGTGTATTTTTGTCTTCAAATCTGACAACAAGGGATATTCCAGTGGACAGGGATATTCCAGTGGACATCAACGCTATCATGCACCAATATTGGTGCCAGATAAAACCGTTACGAAGGCTACACAAAAACTGCCAAATGCAGTCGATAAATTTTGTAATTGGACGCAAAAATGGCGAATCAAACTAAACGAAACAAAATCGACGCATATAAACTTTACAAATAAAAATAAACAATGTTCCAATTCTTATAAACAGTACAACAGTACCTTACTCCAATACTGCCAAATTCCTTGGAATGACTTTGGAAGCAAAACTAAAATGGAAAGAGCACATCAAAAAGAAAAAAGAAGAACTAAACTTGAAGTACAGAAAAATGAACTGGTTACTAGGAAAGAACTCTGACCTATCTACCCAGAACAAACTAATGTTATATAAGCAAGTATTGAAACCCGTTTGGACATATGGAATCCAACATTGGGGCTGTACAAAGAAAACAAATGCTGAACCCATCCAAAAATTCCAAAGCAAGGTCCTTCGTGGAAAAATGAATGCCCCTTTGTATATAAGAAATAGCAATCTGCATCGTGACTTCGAAATGGAGATAGTCTTAAATGTACGAGACAATGTTCGGAGATTAAGAAGAACCAAGCCTCATGAGCTGATGGTCTAGAAGCAAAGGGAAACTTCCCACAACGAGATTTATAAATTGAGAAAGAAAAATCATTTGTCGATCTTTAATAGATTAGTCCTGATTCACCGGTCGTCGTACGACCAATCTTAACATATGGTTCGATTGTGTGGTGGCCTGCTCTTAGCACAGCTTATAATATTGATAAGCTAAAGAAAGTTCAGAGAACAGCTAGCGTTCGCACCACATACATATGTATATAGTTTCTTGCAGCGCGATTAGGCTAAAAGAATCTAACAGTTGGCAAAACCATACGGCCACAGCAACATATGGAAATTGATTCCTTCAAATATTATCTCGGCAAACACTGACTGCTGCACTCCTACTTTAAGATTCAGTAAGGGTTTTAAGGTTATTCTCCCATCCAAAAAGGACTGGGAAGATGACATCGTGACAAAAGATGTCGACACAACCATCTTTACTGACGGCTCAAAGATGGTGTATGGTGTTGGTTCGGGGATCTTTTCTGAGTCCCTAAAAGTAGCTAAATCCTTTCAGCTTCCTGACTTTGCTAGCGTTTTTCAAGCTGAACTGCTAGCAATAAGGGATGCATGTAAGCTATTTAAACAAAGCCCAAAGCAGAACCGAAATACGGCTATCTTTACAGACAGTCAGGCAGCTGCCGAAGCCGAATTGGTACAGCAATGCCGCGAAGAGCTTGCGAGACTGAACATTAACCTCGTTATCACCCTGATCTGGGTTTCAGGCCACAGTGGCATCGAAGGAAATGAAAATGGTGGCCCCACCAATAATAAAACCTGTTCAAACGATCTTCATACATAGCCAAGGTTGTTACCGGACATTGGCCTATAGGAGTTCATGCAGAGAAGTTGGGCATTCCTCACAACACGTTTTGCCTTAGTTGTAGTTACCAACGCGAAAGGGAAACAGTGATCCATTTACTCTGCAAATGTCCTGCTTTGGTAAACATTAGAATGCAATCCATTGGAAAAGCATTCTTTTACGACCTCAACGAGCTATCTGAGACGAAGATCAGAGATCTGAACTTTTTTCTCAATGTGACCAAATGACTCTAACATACTCCGCTATGAAGCTTCTCTGTAAACCTTTCCCTTTCAATCATAGTTCAAATGAGTTATGGTAACAAAACGGCGCACAATAGCGCCAATTGGATCACAGGTTCCTAGGTTCTATCAAGGTAAATTTTTCCATTCCGCTAAAAAATATCCCTTCCTTGGGTGCTAAAAATTCTTCTATGTTTTTAGGTTGAATTCAATAAAATTTGACGTGGTTATTATTAAAAAAAAATTATTATAGAAAAAATAATTTTAGTGAGGGAGGTCCAACAAGAAATACTTTTTAAGTGACCTAGCAGAGGTTCTAGCGTAGGCATGACAAAATACATTGTATTATGGCACTTGAAAAAAAAATTATAAAAACTACCTTTTTAATGCTTGAGGTTTCAACGATAGTCATTTTTCGACCAATTTAAGATTGTTTACAATTTACTTTTACGTTCATAATTTTGAGATTGTGTTTAAAAATTATTTTTTTTAGCTTTTTTAGACTGACGTTTTAAGTTACATTTAAAACTTTGAAAAATTTGTTTGATTTAAAATTTTTTTATTTATTTGATTCAACTTAACAAAATTGAGCGCACTAGTTAATTCTAGCAAAAAATTGTTGTTGTGGAAACTTAATACCTTTCAACCTAGTAACAATAAAAACATTAATAATTAAGTACTTTAAAGTAAAAAATGTTTTGAGTTTGTAAAAAAAATTTCTCAAAAACTAAACTTTAAAAAAAACTCTGTTTAAAAGATGTGTTTCGATATGTTCTAAATATTTAAAATTTCAGTTTTTAAAAAGTTTTTTTAAGTTTTTAATAAGTATGTTTGAAAATATTTTTTTTTTAATGATGAACAATTGGAGACTCCCCAAAATTATTTGTAAACCAGGAAAATGCCTGTGTATTAAATATTTCAAATTTATTTTTGTTTTATAGAAGCAAAGTGATTTAAATTAATAATTTTTTTTATCTTTATTTTTCCATTTTTTTCGATAGTGTACACTTAATTTTGGGAGACGTTTAAACTAAAAATGTATAACTTCAGGTTTAAAAAACAGTGCGGTGAGTAAAAAGCGGTCAGTTTAACGAAACAATCCAAAAAAAAATTTGTCAACTATTGAACAGACGACGACACACATTCAAACTATATCTAAGTAACCATAGATGGGAACCCTGTACAAGTTTATACAATACACTTTTTTTTAAATATTTTCAGATGGAAATCCTACACATTTTTTTGACACTACTGCAAGTTGTTACTTATACATTGGCAAACTAATTGTTAAATGTACATTACATTAATTTTTTACATGAAAACCATGCCTGACTTATTAGGTTTTAAGAAATAAAAAATAATTTTTATGTTCGTGCTTCAAACCAGACGCAAGAACATTGTGATTATTAAAATTGCACAACAACAGGTGTTTATTTGATTAAGTAATACGATATCTCCTCAAGCTGTTTTTTTTTACAAATGACGAGATGAGGACGGCGCGGCGGTTGTGAATCTGCAAAAAAAAAAAATCACAAGTGACAAGATGATTAAAATCTCAAGTTGCATGGGAATACTTGGTTAGCTCAAAGCAGATCACGGAGCTGTTAAAACCAATTTTATACACATATACAGGGTGAGCCATGAGCAGTGTGCCAAAATTCTAGGGCGTATAGGTTGCGTGGGACAAGAAAAAAATCGTATGGGAGGGGGTGGTATATTCCCCCCGTTTAGCCGGTAGAGGCAATTTTCGAAAAAATTGACTTTGAATGGAAAAAAATCATTAAAAATCAACAGCTTCATCCACAATATTGTGTGACACCTTTTTGAAAAGCCAAAAACTTCTTCTTTTATTTTGTAGTTAAATAAATTTATTCTGAGGAATAGTTTTTGAAAAATTATTATAAAATTGGAGTTATATGAGAATGAAATAAAATGAAACAGTAGTAGATTAACCCTGGATTAACATTATTTTCATTGATAACGTCTGAAAACTGACCTGTCAATGTTATGTTCCACGTGGCAATGGCACTAACTTTCTAAGTTATAGTTCTATCAACGAAAAAATTAATATTCTCTACTATGTACTTTAAGTTAGATTTTTTTTCGCTATAAATAATCAATAGTTTCATACAACACTTATTAGCTTTGAATGTACATTAAACACTATGACAAAATAACGTTTATTTGCCGCCCAAGGAATCTTGGTCTAATACATTAATGTTGCTGGAAAAAAAAAAAACATGAGCTCACTTGCTAGATAGCGTACAGAGTAAACATTTTATGTAATTATGTTTTATTTTCTCATATTGTTACATTATTTAGTACACATCAAGGTACCTATATTGTGTGTTTTCTCAATATACAAGTTTAAAGGCAAAGGAAAAAAAAAACTATTAAGTACCTTTTCAATAAGCCACACTAAAAACGGAAACCTTTAAGTGCAATCCCATACCAACATCAAGAAGTGCGGTGATACAGAAAATATAAAATTAAATTGAAATAACATAAATTGAAATATGAGAAAATATTTTAGCAAAAATGCGAATCATGCATATAGTAATGGAAGAAAATCAGTTGTTTCCAAGCATTTTATGATGTCATAAATTACTTCTCATCGATACGAAAAAAATTTAATTAAAATACGGTTATTGTTATTGAATGAAAATTATGCAAAACTTGTTTAGATTGTATAATATCAAGGGAGTAACTAATTTCGTTAAAGATCGCGATCTCAAGCTGTTCGACGGATAACGTTAAAAATTTGTTTAAAAGCGGCCCTATATCATTATGTATTTACATACATACATATATAATCTTATTAATATTGCATATCAATATTTTCGACAAAAAAAATATAGTTTGTATTTTTGAAGAAATATATTTTGGAATTTGAACTATGAACAATGAAAAAACTAATTTTTTTATTTGGTTTTAAAATTTTTTTCCTCTTTATTGGAAATAAAACATTGAACTACTACACCTTTTTTTTTTTTTTTTTTGGAAAATTCGAATTTTTTTCGAAAACGGTTCATCGATTGTAATAAAAAATTTATACAAAAGTATCTAAAATTTGTAAAAAGTATCTAAAAAGTAAAAAAAATTAACTAATTTTTTGAAAATTAAATATTTCAAAAATGGCTTTTTTAATGATCTTTAATAATTTCTACAAAATTTATTTTAGTTTGAAAAACGATTCTCCCATAAAAATATCAATAATTTTGATAAAAATAGTTTTTTTTTTTAAATTGGAAAAAAAGTTTTGTTTGGAAAATCACTTTTTTCATCAGGAAAATAACTCGAAGCAGCATTGTTGTAATCATACTCATTTGAGTATCTCTTAAAGAGAGCTTTAAGCAAATTTTAAATGCAATGGATGTCGTTTAAATTAAGTTTAAGGATTAGATAGAAATAGACTCTTCCTGCTAATTTTTTTATTTACATAAGACCGAGAGTACTATCCAAAATATTTAAATTTAACTTGGCTTATTGTTTTAAAATGTATTTCTATTTTGTAACTAATCGCGTACTAAACGTTCATTTAAAAAAGCTGAACAATAGTTTCTATATCGAAATTCCTTAATCATACTCAAAAATGTTTAATAAAAAGTTGAAAATGACTCATAGGTACGTTAAAAAAATGAATCATTTATTAGATGACCTCGCAGAAAGGGTTGAATGAAGTCATACAAATAATTTAATAAGGGATGTAAAATGTGATTCACTCTGTCAATACTTTTTTATGAATTGTTTATTTGGGGAAGAAAATAATGCTATTATGTACACAATACATAGCCATAATCTATTACCATTTTGTTGTTAAAGAATTCTTTAAAGTATTTTAATGAGTGAAATATATAGGGTTATAAATGATTAATTTCATTGCAACGCATTCACAAAAAAAAGGTGTCACAAGTAGATTAATAACTATTGTTTTAGATCATAGTACTATATTCTAGACTATTATTTGTCTTCAAAATACAAATGAAGAAATGCAGGCCAAAAAAAAAGTAAAAAGCACAACCTCCACACCAATATTTTAAAACAAGAAAACTAAACGCAAAATAAACATAAAATCAACTTTATTTTTTCTTTATAACACAAATCTCTAACTAGTTTTGGGGGTAGAAATAAGCATCTTGTTTTTTTTTTTTTTTTTTTTATTTGTGGGATTTAAGTTCTTTCCTGATGACAGACACAAATAGTTTACTTTAAATAATTAATAATTGTAAAAATTGTTATTTCTTTTGGAATTGTATTTACATTTCTTGAAATTAAATTTTTTTTGAGAAGTATTTAATTAGGAAACGCCGCATCGTCGCCACAGATTGTATTAATATTAATTACGATAACGATATGTAAATATGTATGTATGTACGTGATACTTAAAGATGGCTCGAAGAAAAATAAACTTTTAACGTAATATTGGAAAATAAAATTACTTAATGACTTCACACTGCCTCATAATTTCCACAGTTATCTTACATAGTTGTTTGCCACAAAAAATTCTTTTTAATTTTGCAAAAGCTTGAAGTGACTAGTTTTTAAAATATTTTTTTCAACAATTTTCGGTTTATATTATTTCCTTGATCATTATAGAAAAAAAAGACCGAAAATGAGTATGGTGCATCGAATATTGTATTTTCTTATCACATCCGATTTGCAATAAAGAAGTAAAGTTGCAATAGGAGTCATGGTAAACGACAATGGACAGAACACGCAGATAAGCAGAAACAAATTGTCTGGAAACTTGTTTACAACAGACGAGACGGGTTCAATGAATTTCGGATTAGAATTATTGTTCTGTCAGAGAATAAATCAATTATGAATCTATTTGAAAGAGTATGTAGTTAAATAATATAGAACGGAGGCTTTGCTTGGTTTTATGAATGTTTAGATTTGTGGGACTCTTAATTAGTGGTTTTTTGTTAGGTTTTTGTTTTGTGGATTCTATGATTGGGGTTTCAAATTTGTGGATTTGGCCCTGAGAATTTAAAATCGAATTCAGATTAGATTCGACTTTCAAAGCAATTTCCACCCGAAGGGAAATTTCTAACTTCATTGATTTCAGCTCAAATGTTCACATCTCCCCATGGACTTTAAAGATTTCGGGATTGGATTTTTGGATTTAGACATTGGTTACCAGTTCTTCCAACTTTGTGAATCAAAATATTTTTTTTACTGTTTTTAGCTGATATTCGTTTTGGCAGTTGACAAAAAAGGCATAAATCTTACCAAATTTAGGCGCAAATTGAAAATTCTAAGCATTAGAAAACTATCGACAATTCATATGACGATGAGTAGTAAACTAATTCAGAGTAGGTTTTTGCCCAAATTTCAAAAAAAAAAAAAAAAACACCGTTATTGGAAAGCCGTTATGATGCGGTATGAATAAGTACTATACTCTGAGAGGTCATGACTAGGCCTATAACTTTTTTCAGTTTAGACCATGACTACTGATACACTCTGTATAAAAAAGAAAATCATGATCAACACAATTTTTATCAATTCGATTATGTCGGGTCAACAATTTGACTGCGCAATTTAATCTAATAAGAAATACATGTCATCTAGTTTTTCCCTGAGGAATTGTATTAAAGCCTTAAACCAGTACTTAAAACCCCAAATTGGTCAATTTCTTTTTTAATTTTCTTGAAATTTTCTCTGAGTTAAAGAATCCCATTAAAACCATCTGTATCCAAGTTTAAATCTCCATGTACAAGACAAAATTAAGTTAGATTAAATTGCCTTGTGCAAAAAGTAAAAACATAATTTCACAACGAACACTGACATTTTATTTTATTTTGCGTATAAGTTATGATCTTTCAAATATTTTATAATTAATATAAAAAACTTTCGCTAAAATCAAAACCACCAAACCAATTGACGCACACGCATTTCGCGATACATTTAAGTCACCTTATGCTGTGAAAATGTACCTACTTCATACTCCACCCATCGATATTCTGTCCAAGATTCGAGATAACCAAACAAGTTGTATCCTTGTAACACATTTACGCGTCGGCGACTGTACATCACAACTCGTATCGTTTCAACGTTTTTTTTTTTTGCATTTTTACAGTATAATATCCGTTCATTGATTGCCACATCATTATTATGATTTCTCTCTTCTAGTGGTTAGCAACTATTTAACTGAAAATGCATGTTTCATTGACTTGCAAAAAGGCGCACACAGGCAAATAAATTGATTGAGATGGATGAAATATTAGAGAAATTGGCGCAGCTTTACTTTTATTAGGTAAATAACCTACCTTTAAAGTTTATTTTTTGTTGGGCTTTTATGATCATTAATTTGGATGCAATTAATAAAAACTAATTCATCTCTTGCTACCCTACGTTTTGCTGGCTTTTTTCCGTCTTTTTCAGGGGTTTTCCTTTATTTGTCTATTTACCAATACCTTTAAATTTTTTGTTGGTGAAGCACTTAGTTCGTTTAGTAATATATTTAAAAAAAAATACGCATTTTTTATTTTACTAAATTAACTTGCAATGTGATTTCACACACCAAGAGATTGTTAAGCGAAAAATAACATTGCTCACTGACGACCAGTGCGGATACAATCCAGGGTACCCAGGAGTGGAAAAATATTGGGATTCCTCAACAGATTTGCGTACCGTATTGATCGGATATGCACTTAGGTAACTAGGAGTTCTGGAAGTCTAAGTGCGGTTGATCATATACATTGTACATGTACATGTATGACAAATTTAAAACAAAGCTGAAAAGCACCGCAGGAATTACCAAAGAGCTCCCAAGTACAGTAGATGTGTGAATCCTTTACTCTTTATTGCAGTCCTTGACTTTCTGCTTGGATAGAGCAGTACTTCCCAAATTCGAAATTAAATACCTTGGATAAGTGATCAAAAGTGAAAGATTTTATGATTACATCACAAGCGTTGGATGAAGTGGTGGATGAGCTCTGCTAATTTTTGGGAACGGAAAATGGCCTCTAAGCTGACACATACACATACCTACAATGCACAAGCAGTACCTACAATGCACAAGCAGTACCTACAATGCACAAGCAGTATAAGAGTAAATCGACTGGAAGACTGTGATGGATCATGACAACTTCCGCTTAAAGAAGAACTTGCATTTTACCTAGGGCTAGACACGAGACCAGGACGAAAATTGAATTTTCAGTGTTATTTTTAGTCAGGTTTTAAAATAAAATATTTTTCACTTTTTTATCACAAAAAAAAGACTATATTCTAAGTTGATACCAGGACGAGACCGAAACTACATAAGTCCAACGATACGAGACGAGACTAATTTTTTTTAATGACCCCGAAACGAAAATTCAAGTCTCATCGCGGTCTCGTCTAGTCGCGGTCTCATCTCGTCGCGTGGCCAACCGTAATTGTACCATAGTTCTGAAAGGTTTAATGTCACATTTTCTTAATTTTAAAAATAATTAAAACGTTTTAGTTATTGTTTTCATTGCAAATATTATTTTGATTAATCTAATAAGAATTCAGCATTGTTAAATTAAAAATTTGATATTTTTTCGAATTTTTGTCTCAATGAAAGGCATTTTGGATGTAGGTAAAGAAAAATAGAAACATTTGTAACACATTGACTATTATTTTAATTACAACAAAACAAGATTGGTCTATCTATAAAACACATAGGTAACTGTGACACGTTGATCTTATCGTCGTTGAACAGCTTACGGTAAACTCAGCTTGTACTTAACTGAATATTGCCAAACATGAATAAACAAGGTGCCCAGATATATTTTTTCAAGTGTTTATTTGACTTCCCCATATATTGGGGTTGCTTTTATATAACAGTTCACCATAGATATATGCCTCAATCACTTAATAATAATATCTGATATATCTGATTTTTTGCTATAATTTTTCTGTTATAAAAGTTCAAAACAACTTGATCGGTCTGAATAATTCTACCTAATTCTAGCTTTATGCTTCGTAGTAGTACACATAGAACATATGTATGTTCTATGTGTACTGTATGGTTTTATATTATACCAAAAAAACAATTCAAAATTATGATACACTTAGGCCAAAAGTTTGCCCATTCTGATGTTACTGTTTAAGTACTATAAGTAATCGATCCAAATTCTAAGTTTTTCCCCAAATAAGAAAATTCTCGAATTTTTGTAATTTTACACTAAAAAATATGATCACCTCTTGGGCTTTTTTTGTTCAAACGTTTCACACTAGCGTTTGACTTTAAAACATTATTTAAATTAACAAAATGGCAAAAATTTTGCAGAACTCCTAATAAAAGGATCTTATTGTGCACTTTGAAGCGCACTTATCCATACAAATTCAAACAGAAAAAATATAAACTTTAACGTTTTCTAGGCATGTAACTTATTATAAGTGTAAATTTATCAAACCAATCAGACAAAATATGCAAAGAGAAAGGCGAAATAAAGCACATGTGTTGTTTCTTTAGCAGTTTGTTCAATTATGAACAAACATGACACCTGAGGTTTGAGATGATATAATTATAACTAGTGTCGATGACTGTAACTATAATTTTTGTTTGGCAATTATTTAAAACACAAATAAAACCGCAGACCGCAAATAGAGTAATCAAGTTTTATTCTCTTAAGATTTTTTTTATAGTTTATGTGAAGCCAAAAGTCGCTTATCTCCAGAGGCCTCTTGTGTAATTTTAATTGCTCAATACATAATATGCAAAAAAAAAATGAAGATGATCATTTCGTCTAATAAAAAAAAGTAGATATGGTATATCTTCGGCTTAGAAAGAAGACCTTTACAAGCAGTTTTTTTATAAGTCCTTATTACTAAATGCTAAAAATTTTGAGTTAGCGGGTTTAAATTCTGGGACTACCATATGCTTTGATATGCTTTATATTTATATGAAAAACATAGTACCATGTTACCCCGACCCTTGTGAGCTGATATCGCCTCATTTTTAAGGTGTAGAATTTGATTTGGGGAATCTTTCAACCACCGGCAATTGGGAGTAGGAGCAAGATGAGAATATTGGATCATATGCTAAAAGATGAGAAAGATCTCATCAGAGTCAGAGCTGACGAGCTTGAACTCGCCTGTGAGATCGATCGAGCTGAGTGGAACTCGGACTAAGTTTCATATGCACTAAAACGAGTTTACTCTCAACAGTTCTGACGCAATGGAATGAGAACGATCTCAAGCGTATGAACGTATGATCTCTCACGTATGAATAACTAAAGCTGTAGTTTTTGTGCGGTAGCCTGTACATTTATTGAGTAGTATAATTTGCGGTTGACGTTCTTCTCGTGGTGATAGAGAGATAGAGTGGTTTCTTTATACGCACATGTGTACAATCAAGAGCACCAATGGCATTAGGAAACTCGTATTTACTACCCCATAATTTTTGCGCTTCCTGTATTTCTTCAGAAGTGTGTGGGAAAATTATCCAATCAGATGCATGGCTTGCAATTTTTGTTGCGACTTGCTGCACCACCCTAGATGTCGTTGATTGATTGACAACAATATCTTCATTTTTTTCTTCATGAGTCAAAACACCTACGCTTCCATACAATTTTCAAAAAGCTTCACCAATTGGACATCTATTTTTATCAACAAGATTTGTAACAAATGTATTCAGAAACTCGGCCATTTTGATAATTGTTTATGAACTGAGTAAGAGAAAACCCATACTTAAAATTTCATGAGATCGATAATATGGAAACAATCGTTTTCTCATCTTTTTGCATACCAAAACTATAAATTTCTCACATCGAGCTTTCGTCAACAGATCGATCCCAACACTTTGAATTCGAACTCACAGCTAGAGATTGATCTCGGTCTCTATATTTTTTTTTTGTATACCACTCTAGGAAAGTTCTCATAAAAGTGAAGAAAAACTTTGAACTCACCTTTTTCGAATTTCTATTGCCGTAAGCAATAAATATCAATAAAAGCCTCCAAAAGCTCTACACCATAAAATTTATCCAAGGGTTGCCCATCTTTTAGATGTCGCTCCCTTCGACTGCCATGATAGTACTAACTTTGTATATGAAAAACATAGTACTATCATGGCGAGTATTTTTTAATGTTGCCCCGACCCTTGCGGTGGATGGCGGTGCAAAATTTTTGGTGTAAAATTTGATTTGGAGATTCTTTAGGCATCGGAAATTGGTAGTAGGAGCAGAAGAGACTATTATTTCGATTGCCATAACCAAAAAATATCAATAAATATCAATTAAAACCTCCATAAGCTCTCCGCAAAAAATTTCAGCAAGGGCTGCCTCCACCTTCACCACATCTAAAAAGATGTCACCCCATTTACTCTTTTTTTTTTGCGGAGAACTTATGGAGGTTTTAATTGATATTTTTTGGATGCAATAATCCAAAAAATAGTCTCCTCTTGCCCTTACAACCAATTTCTGACACTTAAAGACTCCCAAAATCAAATTATACACCTAAAATTTTGTAGCGCCGCCACAAAGGTCGGGGCAACATTAAAAAATACTCGCCATGATAGTATTATAATGCTTTTCATATACAAAGCAAAAAGCACTAACACGGAATACCGAAAGATTTTTCAAACCAATTAGGTTACCTTAAAAAAATTCCTCGTTCCGAATAATGGGGATAAATATGTACACCTTTTATTCTTCAACTATGGGGGTTTTTCTTTTTTAGTTCAGAATAGGGTATGAACTGTCAAACAAAACATCGTGTTTCTTTTTGAGCTCAGAGTGTATAACAGTTCAAGTTTGTGTTTCTTTTTTTGTTGAGAGCATGTTCAGAGATTGTTCGGGGCGCACTCAATGAGCTTGGTATAAAAAAACTGAGCAAACAGATTTCAATCGTGAACGCCGTCAATTGACAAATGAAATTTACTGACTGACAGCTAGTGCTCGAGTGTGTTTCATAAAATAATTCAGAGCGCTTCGAACACGCTCGCTCCGAGGAATGTTCAGAGTATGTTCGACAAGATCGTGCTTTGTTCCGTGCTCTGCTCTGAATGAAAAAAGAAAAACTCCCTATAAGATCAATTTTATGAGACCCAATCAAACGTTCATTTTTTTTTTGGTGATTTTCAATAAAACAAAAACAAACAAGGAGTATCATAAAGCTTAGCAAAAATAAATTCGTATTAATTAATAGTTTATACAGGGTGAGTCAAAAAATCGTATCGGAGGGGGGTCTTCCGGAGAGGCAAGCTTCGAGGATCCAAGGAATTTTCAGACGACTGAAAACGTCTTCACGGTGAATTCGAGTTTTCATAATTCGGGTTTTTAAAGTTCTTCTTATCATTTAATTTCTTAGTCTACTAGAAATTTTATTTATTTTTTTAAATTATTCTTTTATTTCACTTTCCTCAAAACATTTTTAAGAAACTTAGCACTCCAACTTATCCTATCCTTTCAATGTTATCCCTGGCAAAAAAGAAATAAAATTTAAACACACCCAGTCGCACAGCGAGTAGTGATTTTATTATAGCCTGGACCTGTTGTCCCGGGAAATATTGATTTATATCCACGATTTTTTATTTAAATGGCAAATATCTTCTTTAGATCTGTAACACCTGAGAATAACAACTTGTGTCAGCCTTAAATAAACTCAAATTCTGTTCTCCCCACTTTGTTCAAAAATAAAAAAAAATCTCAGAAACAGACATTCCAACAACAAAAATAGATGGCACTTATGCAGAACTTTCAATAGAAGGTACCATGAAGATTTACCTTTGACATTTCACCATTGAAAAAATAAAAAAACAAAGAGTACCTAAAGTAGAGTGGAAGAGTAGATTACTTAAACCCAAATAAATCATATCAAACACATCGTATTCAAGTAGTAAGCCACCAGTCGAGTGTTGTCCATGTCCCTGTTTTATTTTTTGAGTGTTAATTTATGACGGCTATAGGCGGTGCTATTTTGATGCGGAAACATAAAGCTAATTGAAATAAATATATACAAATAAAATTGTCATTCATGATTCCACATAATTGATTTCGAAATCTGAGAGCTCGGTCTATTATTTCAACGAAACACAATAACATAAATATTATGAACGGAAACTAGTGTTATCTCCTCCGAGTATTCAGATTATTTTTAATCTTGAAGAGATTTTCATTTGCTGCAATGTAAATATTAGGAGTAAAATGTGACGTTTTTGGCTCCTAAAAGCGAATACAAAAAAAAAAACACGTTCAACAAAATCGAGTAAGAGAAAAATAGGCAGTTTGTGCGCAGAGAATAATAAGAATCCAATGCTTCCGGTATGGCATCGGTCAGAGGAA
This sequence comes from Syrphus vitripennis, assembly GCA_958431115.1. NCBI lineage: Eukaryota > Metazoa > Arthropoda > Insecta > Diptera > Syrphidae > Syrphus > Syrphus vitripennis. The sequence continues at coordinate 71,633,538 of OY288109.1, read as the reverse complement.
CAGATGCATATAAATTGTTAAATCGAAACAATTTTTTTTTATTTTTGTGAGGCTAAATTTAACATTATTATATGGTGATTAAAAAAACTTGGGGTAAAAAAACATCGCATAAATGTGTGCACTTTGTTTTTAACTGTCCCTCGAGGTCTGAAGCTTAAAAAAAAACTTATGCAGGCAAATATGTATATTCACCTCAAAATTTTTAATATGTCATGCCTTATGTTCCATCCTTTGCAGTTTGTGCCCAAAAAGATAGAGGGTGACAAAATTCCCAACAACAGAATTTTCGTGGCTGCGTCTTTGGGACAAAATATGGGCTTTTGCCAAATTTCGCACTTTGATCACTGTATTTGTAGACTCCTGGCTCTGAATGCAAAATTAACACCAGGTCCCAGCAGTTTTAGTCAAAGTAAATTAAGATTTCATATAAAAAATAGGAAAATATTTACTTTTTATAAATTTCCATTTACTTGTTTCTTGAATGTAAAAGTATAAAAAAAATCTTATATTTACGCCCCCTCCCAAAAAAATGGTTTCTACCGCCTTAATGGGAAAAATGAGGACTTTTTAAATTTTATTGTGTAAATGCATCTCATGATGCAGTGAACTTAATTCCTTAAATTCTTATAATTCCTTTTTATTTCTCAAACATTACTTTTAATAAATTGTAACTCCTTTCGAATCGATTAGTCATCTTATCAAACATTATTTTGTTCATCAGGCAATTCAATAATACTAATGCCATTGACGTAGTGCTGAGTACTCATTGATTGAAAGATGCAATGCATACAGAGTGGTTCGCAAAAGGTGTGACAAAAGGCTAGGATGTTTAACTTGAAACAATGCATGAAAAAAATAGTTTTAATTCAAGTTATTTGAGCGTAGAATTATTGCTCAAAGAAAAAATTTTAAGGGAAACAAACTAGGCCGAGCTTTAATAATTTTATGAGACTCATATCTCAAAATATCCTCCCTTACTAGCTCATGAAAAAGATATCTCAAAATTTAAAATAAAAACTTTTCGCTATCAAGTTAGCGTTGCCGTTGGTTTTTAGTATTTTTCCTTCTGTAATTTTGTTTATAATAACTTACCCGGCCTAGCCTAGTGAAATCACCCTGTATAACGTGGCATAAAGTTAAAAGAAATCTTTTGAATTTTCTGCCACGAATATACTCCAGTCAAAGCGTCGTGAAAAAGGGCCTGACCTTAGGCTGAGAGGCATTGTTTTTTTTTCATGGATCGATATTATTTGAAAGGCTTAAATCTAAATTTACACCACCAGACAACTTTTTTTTACCAAAGTTATTGGTAAAAATGTGTTTTTTGCCATTTTTGGGTCTTTTGGGAATACTTCGGCTCCAGTATGTCGCACAGTGAAAAATCAAACATCATTTTATTAACAATAACAATAGTTATTATGTTATAAAAAAAAAATTGTTTAAACAAATAAAAAAAAAGTTATAGTAAGTTAAAGAAATTTTTATTGTTTGAAAATCACTTTTTCATACCGTCTTTATTTTTTAATTTTTAAAGCCCTTGTAATTACCTACATATAATTTTTTTAAAAATCAGCTCTCTAACGGGAGCCGAGAAATTCGTGGATTAAACATGACGCGTCAGTTTTCTGACGTATAACATTTCTCTTCGTTTTTTGTTAATATGTCGATCCCTGTGCAGACGATATAAAGAAATTATTTTTAATAATATTTTATCAGGTCATAGTTTTGACATTGAATATGTCAATACCAAATCTAACGTTGCCGATTATTTATCGCGCAAGCCAATTTATTGCTGGGAAGTACAAAATTCGTATCAAGCTAGTGATGTACATTTTAATTATCTGTGTCAAATAAATAATTTTCCTCTCGACTTCAAAAGCTTGATTATGAAGTAAACAAAGATGAAGAACTACAAATAGTTAAACGTCATATTCTAAAGTGATGGCCAGAAAAATGTGCAGACAACTCACGTCCGTATTTTTTAAAAAAGCATGAGTTAAGTGTCGAGTCAGAGTGTGTGTTTTGGGGTTACAGAATCGGAATCCCACGTTCTTTGCATGACATTGTTCTAAAGGAAATTCATAGTTCGCATTTAGGTGAAGTAAAAATGAAAAGTTTCTACTGCTGGTGGCCTTCTCTTAGCAACGACATTGACAAAATAGCCCGGTCTTGTGAAAAATGCCTTTCATTCAAAGCAAATCCACAAAAATCAGACCTTATCACTTAGGATTGGCCAAGTGAGTCAGGAGTACATGCTGATTTTATGGGGCCAATTTTTAACAAGCAATTTTTGATTTTGATCATTCATCATTTGTGTCACACGAATTTAAACCCTTTTTAAAGACCAGCGATATTATTCCTAAAACATCTCCAGTAGGAAATCCTGCTACCAATGGACAAGCATAAAACAGTGTTAAGACGGTTAAGCTTGCTTTAAAAAGAGCGATAGTAAAAACAATTCAAATTTTTGCTCTACTATCGAAACTCCATTCATTGTACAACTGGAGCCTCCCCAGCTCAATTAATGTTAAAAAAAGATCTTAAAACAAGATTTTAATTTTTTTAACAAAATATGAAAATACATTTTTTTTAAACCTTACATTATATACAAGGTTTCCCAACAAGAACGCAAGATTTAAATTTTAAATAAAACCGCAGATATTTAAAAAAAATCGCGAATTCTTTATTATATCGTAAAGTAGACAGGATGAGATTATGTACGTAACAACACATCGGGCAGATGGCCGCCGCGGCTTTGCTGGCACATTCGCGATGTTTTAATGAAATTTTCAATTACCGTTTTGCATAAATGCTGCGGTATTTTATTAATGCAGAGTCAAATTATCTCTTTTAAGGCTTGAGTCGTCGTCGGCTTATTCGCATAAACCATCGACTTCAAAAAACCCCAAAGAAAAAAGTCCAATGGTGTTAAATCGCACGATCTAGGCGGTCAATTCTGGTCTTCAAAACGCGAAATAACACGACCGGGAAATGATTGATGCGGCAATTGAATTGTTTCTCTGGATGTATGAGATGTGGCGCCGTCTTGTTGAAACCACATCCCCTCCACATTCAATTCTTCAATTCTAGGCACGAAAAAATTGGTTATCATTTCACGATACCGAACACCATTGACGGTTTGCGCTTGACCTGAGGTGGATGGAGTTTGAGCGACATCATCACTGCTGCGATATTTTCGGTCGATCGGCCTGGTCGAAGGGCGTAGTTGTCTTTACATCAGTGACAGACCCAGTTTCATCAAATTTTTCCATTAATCGCTTTACAGTTGACTCTTTTGGAGCATTATTGTATCCCCAAATAGATCGCAAATTTCGAACTGTAGCCGCAAAACTTTCACCATTTTGGTAAAACAATTTCACAATGAGAATGCGTTGTTCATTCGTGTAGCGCTCCATTTTTATTAACCTTATACCTTCTACTAACAAACAATAATAATTGTTCAAATGTCAAACAATGACACTTCGAATGGCGCCAAATTTAAATCTTGCGTTCTTGTTGGGACACCCTTTACTTAAGACATGTGCCAAGTTTAAATATTATCCATCAACTATTACGCCCTCAACAATTCTTTTAGTTAAACACTAAATAACTCCATACATTTTGTATGAGAAATTTCTTTGTATATGAAAACTATAGTACTATCATGGCGAGTTTTTTTTTAATGTTGCCCAGACCCTTGTGGTGGCGCTGCAAAATTTGAGGTGTAAAATTCGATTTTGGGAGTCTTTAAGCGTCGGAAATTGGTGGTAGGGGCAAGAGGAGACTATTTTTTGGATTATTGCATTCAAAAAATATCAATAAATATCGATTAAAACCTCCATAAGCTCTCCGCAAAAAAAAAAGAGTAAGGGTTGCAGACATACATTAGATGTCGCCCCATTCGACTTCCACCATTAGAGCACTATAGTTTTTATATACAAAGGAAATTTCAAGTGCTAGGTGGCACGTGTTTTAACCGATTTCACTGAAATTTTGCATAATTTTTTATTTCTTATCCTTTTTTTAGGCCCGGACATGAAAGAAATTTCGATATCCACAAAATAAGCCCTACCCTACATATACATAGGTATACAAACTTAAAAGCTTAATGTATAGTTTTTGAATACATATTACAAATTTTGAAAAAAAAAAATCATAGTTAAACAAATTGTTGAAAATGTTGTGCTCAGCAATTTGTGTTTGTTACCAACGGAATATGCACAAGAATGAATTAATAAATGGAAAAATGGACACAAATTAAGAAAAAACTGAAGCGACTACTTCCTTCAGTCAGTTAGTCAGTTAGCTGACCATTTATCTAAATTCGCCAAATAAAGCAAAAGAAGGTATGGGGTGTGTAAATTGTTTTGCCACCGATCGGACCAGTACTCATGTCATTGGGGCTACTGCGAATAAAGTATCATTCGAATGTTCCCTTTCTTCAAAAATTGGAGACGTAAATGAGTTGGATATGACAAATTTTCTGTTTAGTTTTCTGATTCTATTTGTGCAAGGAACAGTTCATAGAAAATGATTTCCTATATTTTTGTACCTACCTTGTTAAGAAAGTACTTAGCACCTAGCTACTGTTTTTAATTCAAAAAGGTAGGTACAAGGAATTTGAAGTCAACGCTATTAATGCAAGATGATCTTATTACGTACGACTAAATAATTATGTATGTATGTATGTGCATAACTATACTTTTTTGCATTTTTTTTAGTAAAATGATTGAAAAAAGCATAAGTAGCACCTAAATACTTTTCAGTATTCAGGACCATAATGGAATGAACTCAAAATAATAAACCATAGTTGTTATACCTATTACCCAAATACGTATTAACGAGGACTATAAATAATAAAACATATTAAAATGCAATAAGTATCTACATAGGTATATGGTTATTTATTTAAGATACATACCAATTAATATTGTAAGTTTCACCGAAATATTTAATTTTGGTGAAATTTGGTTATTGGTAAGGCGCAGTGTTTGAATAAACTTTTAACTAACTAACCCATAGATAATTGTTGATTAAATGATCCCATTATGGAAATTTGCGTTTCACAAATCACAACAATCGAAATAGCTAATCATCATCAGGTATTCCAGTTATTCAGAAATTTTGTCTTGGCTTATCAAAATATTATAAATAGGTACCTCCATTATTTAATTTAGAAAATTTTACTCTACAATAAAAAGTTCAGATATCCTTGTACCTAATTGTTAACTGTTTTCCATCCTATTAAAGTGGTGAAGAAATAAACACATTCTGTGCAAAAATTCTTTTGATTCTTTTCTTCTACCCACTCTTGTTTGATAGATCAACGATTTTTGAAATTGGTAATTTTTTTAAAATTAGAAAATAGAAATTGGCATTTCAACTTATTCGAAACATTTACTTAAGTTACAGTGGTTAAAAAAAGAACGTCCCAATGGTTTTTTGTTAACTTCTGAATACATACCTACCTTCCTATGTACATGCATACATAGGTATAAGATGTGTTTTTTTTTTTTTAAGTCCTCATGAACAAAAAAAATTGGTAATCATATCGTAGTGATTTTGATCAGTTATTATTGTGAATTACGAATATCGCTTTTCTTTTCCTAATTAAAATACATACATATCTAGATTCTTATTTATGTCGCATAGAAAACTTCAAATTTTTAGTTTAAGAATAGCTCAGGTTGCGATATGCGCTGCACTTTTTTTTATCCCCATCTTACTACTTATATATTTGTGAACGAGTTATGACCAGGCCAAGCTTGACCAACCTCGAATCGACCATAAAGGGCCCAACTACATCCCAATCCCACCTTTGGCAAGGCTTTGAAATGGGCACCATTTAATATGCAACGTTTATTGATTCTTACCGTTTTCTTTTCCTTTTTTTCGTTCTCTCTCGGTGTTTTCTACTGGTTCTTTTTATCTTGGGATTGGGCTTGGGATAAAGGCGACGACCACACCACGATGATGACGAACCAACTGTCTATTCGCCCAATAATTCAGTTTCACTTTTTTAACAATTTCAAAGGGAAATTTATATTTTGGAAGTATTTTAATGAGAAATAATATGCAACATGACTTTAATCGTAAAAAAATAAAAACAAAAAGAAAAATAAATAATATAAGAAACTAGGTGGGTTATTTTTTTTTTCTTTTTGTTGTTGGTTTGGATCCTTTTACTCAAAAAATTTTCCCATTGTCACATACAAGCACAATCCACACCTAACACAATTACACATCACCGCAAATCTCGCACACAACTTCAACTCTACGACCGCAAGGGCGCACACTATTTTACATTTTTGTATATATTTCTGTAAGAAAATAAGTATATATGTATGTGCATATGTATATATATATAGAAACACTGACAAGGGAATAGGTAAAAAAGTTATTGTGGAATATTTTTTTTTATGGAACTAAATTTTCTTTTACACAATTTTTCACAGAAAATAATAAGAACTTTCAAGAAATCAAATTATGGATTGATTGTTTTTAACAATACTTTAGTTAGGTATTAGTTCTCTTAAGTATTCCAAATGTGAAAAAAAGTAAATTCTTCTGCAGATGAACGAAAGAAAAAAGTTTTCACTTTTCATGACAAGAATTCTTCTCCATTCCACATCTGCACTGGTTGGAAAAATAACTTCTCGCGTACACTTACGACAAATTACTGCAATTTTTGATTAAAATTTATTTCCATTTACCGCAATGGATTGAATTTTGTAAAAATTTCTAAATTGGCACGGCAATTATTTGTGAAATTAATTCCCAAATTTGCACACACGAATTCACTCGGAAAGAACGACGGCAGCCATCTTTGATTCGAATTCGATGTATTCAAATTGCGAACAGAAATAAACGACGAGGCTTGAGCTAGAGAGAGCAACAAAGTAGTGCGCCTGCTATTTATTCCTGTGTAGTGGTGTGAATGACGTAAAATATCCCATTTTTTATTTATTTTCCGGGATGACAATCTCTTTGACGTGTGCACTGTGCAGCAGCAGCAAAGGAAAATTAAAATTGGTTCTTCTCTTCTACTTCTACCACATCACGGGCATCAGTTCTTTTTTTTTCATATAAATTTAAATGATGACGTAGCCATATTTAGTTTTTTTTTTTAAACTAGGTCTGCGGCAATTTGTTTATTGACTTCAAGAATGTATTTATTTCTAAGAACTACCTATGTTTACAATTACACTACATTTCCCAATTTCTAAAATTTGTTTGTATTCTATTAAAATGCAGTACATAGAAATGTAACGGGAGTTGCCACTCACGTCACTCGGATTTGACCTGACGCTTTGTAGATCTAGCTGTAATTAATGTAACTCAAACAGCCAACACTGACACTCTGACATTCAACTCCAAAAACAACAAAGTATTTTTGTCTATTAGAGTGAAAGAGGCGAATCGTCTGGTGGATTGTGGGAGTAGTAATTGAATAGAGTAGTCTAAGAGTCTAAGACTTCATCGTCACCGAAGTGCGGACGCGGAGCAGACAAAAAGATGCCATCGTGCTTGACGAATATTACGTGACAGAGACGGATAGAGTTTTAGTAATAAGAAATAAAATCCTATTATTTTTCATACAGGAGTGGCTTTGAGGCTTTTCATGAAATTGCCCAGTTCCTCCAAACGTCAAAATTTCTTCATGGTAGAAATTTTTAGGTTTACGGAAAAATTGTATAGGAACCTATAAGCGGCATATACACTACACGCATCAAAATCTCATCAAGCATGTAAGAGTGTGTTTGTGAAATGGAAACACGTATAGAGTGTGTGTATGCTTGACGCGAAATTAAAATGTTTTGATTTTTCTTCAATCAGGGGTCTATGCTTGACAAGTGCTTGAAGAGTGTGTATTCGTGATTGATTGATTGATCAAGCATCATTCTTGTTTTTGTGTTGCTAGTGTGAAGACATCATTCGGAATAGACAGTTCAGAAATAGCACTGATGAATTTTAAGTCTGCAAATGTATTGCCTGTAGCCAGAAACCGAAGAGTTATTGACAGACGTTGACTAACAGGTATAGCTTCTCGCATTTCGGTATCTTTTCTGATAATTTTGGGTGTTATCATTTCCAGAAGTTGGTTGTATGTGTCCTCGTTCATGCGAACCAAATTTTTGAAGTCACTTGGCGCTTTGTATATGAAAACTATAGTACTATCATGGTGGAAGTCGAATGGGGCGACATCTAATTTACCTATGCAACCCTTACTCTTTTTTTTTTGCGGAGAGCTTATGGAGGTTTTAAATGATATTTATTGATATTTTTTGGATGCAATTATCCAAAAAATAGTCTCCTCTTGCTCCTACCACCAATTTTCGACGCTTAAAGACTCCCTAAATCGAATTTTACGCCTCACATTTTGCGGCGCCACCACCAGGACCTCTGCAACCCTAAAAAAAACTCGCCATGATAGTACTATAGTTTTCATATACAAAGCTTGGCGAAATTAATTTCAGTTCATTCAAAAGATTTTCATGTGTAAACTGATTTCGTTTTTTCAGGCACTCTTTCATCCAGATCCGTTTTTTCCGCAAATTTTTCTTCTTCATTTTTAACGCCAGCGCTAGTCCCAGAGCTATGCAACAATCGTCCGTGTCACTCATATTTTTCCAACAAAGAATACGCACATCCATTTACATCCAAAATCTACGAAAAATTGATGCTTGATGAATCATGCTTGATGTGTGTATATTCAACGCGAAAACGAATTTACAAACACACTCTCACATGCATGCTTGATGAGATTTTGATGCGTGTATATGCCGCTTTAAGTACATAAAAAATACAGCCCTATCATCATAGCCCTATCATTCCTACGAAAGAAATTGAAATGTGCGTTGAATCTTTTAAAATCGAAGTAACGTTTCTCGAATTCTTGCGATGCCTAGCAATTAAATGTAAAAATCAGAACAACGCGTGTGAAATACATGCGACGCTTGACGATGCTTAAGTTCCGATTGTCTCCGACAGCAAAATTGTTGTGGAATAATTTCCGTATGCGTCTATTTCATTGTAACGATTCGGATACCATGAACCTTTGTATATGAAAACTATAGTACTATCATGGCGAATATTTTTTAGGGTTGCAAAGGTCCTGGTGGTGGCGCTGCAAAATGTGAGGTGTAAAATCCGATTTGGGGAGTCTTTAAGCGTCGAAAATTGGTGGTAGGGGCAAGAGGAGACTATTTTTTGGATAATTGCATCCAAAAAATATCAATAAATATCATTCAAAACCTCCATAAGCTCTCCGCAAAAAAAAAGAGTAAGGGTTGCGCAGACACACTAGATGTCGCCCCATTCGACTTCCACCATGATAGTACTATAGTTTATATATACAAAGCATGAACAAAATAAACGTTCCGATCGGAATTTCTCTCCGATCGAAAATTTCTCCGAACGGATACGATGATAGGGCTGAAAGGCTGATAATGGATAATTGGAGTGCTCGTTCCAGTTCCATTCCAAATGCCTAACCATAACAGAGGTCGGTAATTCAATTCAAAAAGTTATTAATAAGTGAATACAAAATTCATTTGTTGGCATTCGCTTCCAGCTATTCTTCATAGGTGGTTATTTATTAATCCGTCACACATTGAAAACTTGAAAAATTGAGTTTTTGTTTGGGTATATTTGAGACTATTTCACAGTGCGAGTAATTTTTTTTTTAAACTTTTTTTCAGCTGTCTATTATTCCACTTTTATGAAGATAAAACAATGCTCCCTATAGTAGTCTTAAGTACTACAATGACGAGCACTCCATATGTCATAAAATGGCGGCGACTCAACTAATAACCAAGCGACTTGTTGGCAGAAAAAAACTTGTTTTATACAAAATCTAAAGGACACTCTATTTATAGTTCATTGAACATTAATGTTAATTTGAATTTAAGAACTTTATAAAATTTGATAAGGCTTTCAAATTTGTATTTTATTTCACTGGCTTGGTAATGCTGCCCATTGTATATAAATTTATATAGTACTACTATGGAACACGATTTTTTCTATTTGGGTCGCCTCACTTGGTGGCGTGGAAGTAGCGAAATATAGGATTGGAGAGTTCGGAATGATGATAGGCAGCAAGAATATAGAATAGGTAGTCAAAGTGAGAGGATTTATTATTTTCATTTTGACAGTTGCTGACAACAAATAGAGAGAGTAAAGGAGATAGGTGAGCCAGTTGATGTTGTCAAGGCAACAAGGGGAAAATGAAAAGAATTTATTGGGCTGTGGATTTATTATACGGTTTTTTTGCATTTTTCATATATGTAGAAGTATAGATATAGCTACATTATTTTCAATTTTCAAATAATTTCGTATATTTTGTTTGATTTTGTGAGATTTGAAATATTATGAGAGCTATGTTGCAAATTTTCATGTCTTACAGATACATTTAAACTTTTTTTTCTTGCTTGTGATAGAATTTATTATACGTATTTGGTTTTGTCAACTATGTACCTTGCCAAATTTCATGATTTACAGAAACATTTTTATTTATATTATATTATTTATACATTGTGATAGAATTGTAGGTATTTGGTTTTCGTCATTTGGTTACAGTGATATTTTTATGATATCTTTCTTTTTTATAGGTAGGTAGGTACATGATATCCTTTTAATTTCTAAAATCTGAAGAAATGACCATATTTTGAAAACTAAAAGGATAAAAAAATTGATGTAGGTTCCTAAAATCACTAAAAATAGTTTATGCAACAGTTTTTTGTTTTAATTTTACTGCTTAAAAAAAGGTTTCCGTGTGAATTTCCATCAGTAAAATTAAATAAAGTTTTTTTTATAAAAAAATATTTGCTTGAAAGAAAATTTCTTGAACAAAATCAAATATTTTTAAACGTACATATTTGTATATTCATATTTCAGTAAATTTAAAATATCACGTCAACTTTCAAAATTTTTAAGTAAATTTGAGATACCACGTGAATTTTAGTATTTTAAGCAAATCGAAAAATTTCACCTGAATTTTCAAAAGTTTAAATAATTTTCACGTGAATTTTTGTAGCTCAAATGAAGTTAAAAATTTCACGTGGATAGTTCTCAATGAAATTTAAAATTTTAAAAAGTTTTTTAGTAAATTAAGTATCTACATATTTAATTCCAAAAATTTCACGTGAAATTTCAAAAGTTTTAATTATTTAAAAAAATTTCATAGTTCATAGTTTTAACCTTTTTCTTTTAATTTTCCTGTGGATTTTTCGTAGTTCTCAAAGAAATTTAAAATTTCTTGTGAATTTTCGAGAAATTTCACGTGAGTTTTCAAAAAAAACACCGAACTTTAAAAAAACACGTAGTTTTAATATTCCAGGTTAATTCTCAAGAAATTATATAATTTTATAAATTTCAAGTGAATTTTCAAAAAAAAAACACGGAACTTTAAAAATCACGTAGGTTTCAAAAAACTTAATTAATTTTACTATTCTAGGTGTATTTCCAAAGAATTAGAACATTTTATAAATTTCACGTCAATTTTCCAAAAATACGTCATTTCATTGCTCCTGTTTTTATATTTTACGGGAATTTTAAAAATTCTTGGATGTTCAATTCCTAAACAAATTTTAAATACCACACGTGAATTTTCAAAAGAAATTAATAATTTTAAATTTTCACGGTGATTTTCATGTTTCTTGTAAATTAAGACTTTGACGTGAATTTTATAGGTTCTTAAGTAAATTCAAAATTTCACGTTAATTTTCAACAGAATTTAATAATTTTAAAAATTAACGTGAATTTTAAACATCTTCAATAACTCACGTTTCAATTTGAAAATGGTACTTGAATTTTCAAATACCTGACCGAAAAAAAATTTAAAATTTACTTCAATTTTCCATAGCAATATTTTTTTATGTCGACTTTCAATAATTTTAAAATATCACGTAAGTATAAACAACTACGTGAAATTAAAAAACAATTGATAAAATATTAAGAAATTCCTTTCATAATTACTTCAATTTTCAAGAAAAAATAAAATTAAAATAATCTTAAAAATATTTTTCTATGTGCAAAGTGACGAAGTGCATACGGGCCTTTTGCTTGAAAAATTTCAAAACAAAATCGTTTTTTCTTCACGAATTTTCATTGCCCATTCCCTACCTACCTAGCAAAAAAAATTCAAATAATTCCCCTTTGCAAGAAAGACAATGAAGAAAAAATCAGTAAGAGTCTTTTTTTCTAACTCCCTCGAACTCCCACCAAATTGTATTCCAATTTTATACAGCTTTCTCTATCCTCTGTTATTCTCTAGACATTCATATTTATTATTCTTTTTCTTTGTACTTCCCCTATTAATTACTCTACACTAATCTCCACTAAAGGTAGGACTACGTTGCTGGGTCGGTTGCCCAGAGGTCGCGTCGTTCGTTCCTCTTCATAATAGTACTATGTAAATCTATATACAATGTGCTGCCGCTGACTTTGACTCGTCAAATTCAACTGATTTCTTTTCGCTTATTAAGGTATGGTCGGAACGTGAAATTTAAGATAGAACGCTTGATCTCATTGGCCTCGTTCACAAAGTTATCCTAAAGCAATCCAGATTGGTTTGTGTTGTTGTCAGTCTTGAGAAAAAACAGCTGATTATAAACAGCGGCTGTTTTTTCTCAAGAGATTACAACAACACAAACCAATCTGGATTGCTTTAGGATAACTTTGTGAACGAGGCCATTGGCCGGCCATTGATAAAGGGTTTTTTTATTAATGGGTTAGAGAATCTCTGTTTATTGACTTGACGTTTGACGTGTATGACGTTCAGGGACCTCAACATATCACCTTCTGTGAATCCTCAAGGAGATTCACTACTTACTGTAAGAACCGCTAGATTTGACGCAGGATTCCGTTGGTAACTTTTACATCTGCACTTCGGATTTGTTGGTTATTGGCTGGATACACCTTAGTAATTATAACTCGTTGCCACTAACTCCTCGGTTGACTTGCGTCACACAAAATAACCCAACCTGAGTAAGTAAAGGGCCGGACAAAAGGCGTTACACAATCTAGAGGCAGTTGTCCCATCAGCGGGGTTATGGGTTTCGCTCGGTCAAGTCTACACCTTTTGCAATTCCTTTTTATTTATTTATCTGCAATATTTTGTTCTGTGGGAAGCCAGCACCATTCCGTCTCTGATGTTTCAAGAATTTCTGCTATTCTATGCGTAACAAAAGGTTTATACATATCTCCGTTGTGATGATTTGATCCATCAGATTGTAGTCTTAGAGTCGGTCCAGTACACTACTCTAGAGATAACAATGTCAGGATTGGCTCGAATCATTGTGTGCAATCAGATTCCTAGCACTGCTGCGTGCAGTTCCTAACGTGGGATGGAAAGTATCTTTTTTGGTGCGCATCTTGTTTTGCCGGAGACGAAAGGGATGCTAACGTTACCTTGATATTGAACTCGAAAATATCCGACTGCTGCAAAGGCACTCGCATCCGTGTTGTGTATCATCGGCATGTGGTATTTTAAGCCAATAACAACGAGGCAATTGGAATTCACTTATGTTCTTCAGCTCTTTCCACCAGAGTTTCCAACTTAAAAGCACTACCGCCAAATTTTTTACGAATTAATTTTCTTATTAATTCTTTTATATTTTTATTTTGGCCGGAGTTATAGCTATTTCATGCATGCCAGACAGACTTTATTTCTTAACTACTTTTTATTACATTTCAAATAAAACACACTTTACTTCAATTGAAATCGTTTTTATTAATCACTAGCACAACAGTATGCAACACTTTACAAGAACTTTATCCTTTCACTTTCAAAAATAAACTGTGTCTAATCGGTAGCGCCATGAAGCTTATATAGGAAAATATCTGGGTCTGGTCTAATCTCGAAAGCAATAGAAAGCTCGATCTTTCTATTCTGACAAATAGATGGAATAATTCTTTGTATATGAAAACTATAGTACTATCATGGTGGAAGTCGAATGGGGCGACATCTAATTTACCTATGCAACCCTTACTCTTTTTTTTTGCGGAGAGCTTATGGAGGTTTTAAATGATATTTATTGATATTTTTTGGATGCAATAATCCAAAAAATAGTCTACTCTTGCCCCTACCACCAATTTTCGACGCTTAAAGACTCCCCAAATCGAATTTTACACCTCACATTTTGCAGCGCCACCACCAGGACCTCTGCAACCCTAAAAAAAACTCGCCATGATAGTACTATAGTTTTCATATACAAAGGGTTTTCATATACAAAGTAGTACTATAGTTTTCCTTTGTATATGAAAACTATAGTACTATCATGGCGAGTTTTTTTTAGGGTTGCAGAGGTCCTGGTGGTGGCGCTGCAAAATGTGAGGTGTAAAATTCGATTTGGGGAGTCTTTAAGCGTCGAAAATTGGTGGTAGGGGCAAGAGTAGACTATTTTTTGGATTATTGCATTCAAAAAATATCAATAAATATCATTTAAAACCTCCATAAGCTCTCCGCAAAAAAAAAGAGTAAGGGTTGCATAGGTAAACTAGATGTCGCCCCATTCGACTTCCACCATGATAGTACTATAGTTTTCATATACAAAGAGTTTTCATATACAAAGAATAATTCCCCTTTCGGGCTTTGACTTTTACCAATGTTCGAAAAAGCTCATTCAAAGCTCACAGCTGGTTGTTCTAATGACGATGGTAGATGGCGTTGTCATCGCATTCGAGAATCGATATCGTTCGAATGTAAAAGCCGTTACATTAGAATTCAAAAGTAGTACTTTACATTGTCCCCCTCTTAGAATTGATCGTCCCGAGCAATTTCATCACCTCTTTCACCGTTATATCGATGTAAACGGTCACCGTGAACTACTTTTAGTTTGCCTCTTACGCCTCTTTGTATACGGTTAACCATATCTTTGATTCTTTTCACCACAGTATATGGGCCCTCCTAGTTTTGTTGGAGTTTTGGTGATAGTCCCTTTTGTCTATGAGGATTGTAAAACCACACAAGATCGCTGTCACTCTTGCGTCGTATCTTGTTTTCATCCGATCACTAGACAATTTTATATTTGTCCTTGTTCGTTGATGAATGTCAATAAGCCTTTCCTTGAGGTCATCCACATATTCCTCTGTTTCCTGTAACTCATTTGAATGTCAACCAAATTTCACTTCCCTCGGCAGCCGTATAGTTGATCCGAACAGGATTTCCGATGGTGTTTTTCCTGTCGAGCTATGGGTTGCACTTCGATATGCCATAAGGAACAATGGGATATGTCGGTCCCAGTTTCGTTGGTAGTCACCGACAACCTTAGACAGATGTTCTTTAAGCGTTCTGTTGAATCGTCCAACCATCCCATCAGATTGTGATTGGAGCGGTGTTGTTCTCGTCCTTTTAATGCCAACGAGCGAGCAAACTTCCTGAAAGACTTTAGATTCGAATTTCCTTCCTTGGTCAGAATGAAGCTCCATGGGAACGACGAACCATCTCACTTTTACTTTGAATTTTTCTACCTGGTCCTTTGCTAGCAGCACAAGTATCACATTTTTGGCACCATCTTTCGACGTCATCTCTTGCATGTAGCGAGTAGAACCTTTGTCGTACCTTTTCCAGCGTCTTATTCACTCCCAAATGACCTCCAGAAGTTCCATCATGCATCTCTTAAAGTACGTCGTTAACCTTTGACCGAGGTACGACTAGTTGCATCACATAAGATCTACCGTCTGCGGATTCCCACTTACGCCTTAATACCCCTTCTTGCACATAAAGCGAGTCCCATTGTGCCCAATATGATTTGAGAGCCGGACTTCGGCAGGAGATATCACACCATTCTGGTTTCTCTTGGTATTCTTTCCAGGCAAGAATGGGTTCGATATCCAGATCTTCTTGTTGGGCCGTTCTGAGTTCTTCATTGTTCCAGCCGTAAATGGGATCAGCTCTTGTTCGTTGAACGATGACCATTTCCTTTTGTTCCTGGCGTGTACAATGCTTACAGTCTGGTCGCCGGGATAGCGCGTCTGCGTTTGAATGCAGCTTTCCTCTTCGATGTTGAATCTCATAGTCATACGTCTGCAACCTCTCGATCCATCTTGCTACTTGATCTTCTGGATTTTTGAAGTTTAAAAACCAATTGAGCTCACCATGATCTGAAGAAGGAACTTCTGTCCATAGATGTACTTATGGTAGTGCTTTGTGGCCAATATCAGAGCAAGAAGTTCCCTCCTTGTGACGCAATAGTTCCTATCTGGCTTCGAGAGTACCTTGCTGTAATAGGCGACAACTTTTTCCTCTCCGTCATGTACTTGCGATAGTACAGCTCCAATTTCAACGTTACAACGTTACTGCATCAGCATCGATGATGAAAGGTTTTCCTGGAGTTGGATAGGCCAGTACAGGTGCATTACATAAACGCAGTTTCAGTTCTTGAAAGCTTTTCCCGCATTTACCTGACCGTTTGAACGGCTTTCCCTTTTCAGTAAGGTGATGCAAGCTTTTGGCGATCCTAACAAAATCCTTCACGAAATGCCGATAATATGTGGCCAGACCAAGAAAGCTCCGGAGTTGATGTTTGTCCTGAGGCGTTGGCCAATTCTTTACAGTGTCAACTTTCTCAGGATCAGTTTTTACTCCTTGGGCTGAGATGATATGTCCCAAATATTTAACTTCGGTCTTAAAAAGCGCACATTTCTTAGGATTTAACCTTAGGTGTGTTTCTCGAAGCCTCTGGAATACGGCTTTAAGGTTTTCACAATGTGCGTTAAATGTTTTTCCGTACACGCTGACATCGTTCAGGTAGACCAGGCAAGATTTCCAAGTTAGTCCATGTAGAACGCACTCCATCAAACGCTCAAAAGTTGCTGGAGCGTTGCATACTCCGAATGGCATCACATTAAACTGCCACAGACCGTTTCTTGTGGAGAAGGCCATCTTTTCCCGATCTTCTGGGTGAATTTCTACTTGCCAATAACCGCTCTTCAAATCCAAAATTGAAAACCATTGGGCTCCTTCCATCGCGTCTAAGGTGTCGCTGATTCTGGGTAGAGGGTAGCTATCTTTCTTTGTCACGTCGTTCAGTCTTCGGTAGTCTACACAAAATCGAGTGCTTCCATCCTTCTTTTTGACAAGAACGACTGGTGATGCCCAAGAATTTTCGATTACCCCATCTTTCTTCATTTCCGATATCATTTCTTCAACTTCAGTTTGTTTTCTAGAGGGAGACGTCTTGCTGGTTGATGAATTGGTCTTGCATCTTCTGTATCAATTCGATGCCGTACTAGTTGTGTTCGACCATACTATCCGTTGGGTGACGAGAATATATCACCATACTTATGAAGGAGATCTCCAGCAACATTAAACTGATGTTGACATAGACTTTATGACTTCAGAATTTGGTCTTTTAATCTGTCAAAGCTCAAGGGCTTCTTTGTTTCCGCTTCGGTGATCTTAGTAATCGCGGATACAGGTTCACATTGCCCAACTACTCTTCTTGAGCTTAATTTTGTACGGTTTGGTGTTCAGTATCCGTACAGGCACCATGTTGTTCTTTGGTGCCACCGGGGTCTTCCCTACCATGATGTTTTGGGAACGTTGTTCCGCATCTGATTCCACCATGAGGCTTCCAAAGTCGCCCTTTAGTTTCGTCCACATGAATACTTCCGAAGAAGCAGGCAAACAAATGTCTTCTTCGATGACGGTCCTGATAATTGTTGAGTTTTCGTTGCCATAGACCATTGGAATTTCCACATTTTGGTACTTAAGAACTTGCTTACCGATATCCAAAATTATTCCATGCTCCTTCATGAAGTCGATTCCAACGATGCACTCGTCACATATATCCGCTACCTGGAATAGGTGTGAAAACTCTTGTTCTGCCAAACGGATCATAAGACGAACCTCACCATACACTTTTGCTGCCTCTCCTGTGACGGTCTTCAGACGGTAGCTATTGGTGTTGTGTAGCCAAGTCATCTTGACCAAGTCTCTTCGCACAATAATGGAGGCGGTGGCACCGGTGTCGATTGTAGCCACGTGTTTCTTTTTGTTTATTATTGCCTCCACTGTCAGACTTTTATTGTCTCGTTTAGTCTGTAAAACTTGGATAGTGTTTCTGGGGCCATCGATACCAGAAACCAGTTTCTTTCTTCTTATTCGTTTCCCGTCTGGGAAACAAGCTGAGCAGGAGTGTTGGTACTATTGCTTGGTTGTTCTCAAGCGTTGGTTCTGCTTCCACAATGATGGCATGCAGCTCTTCTCGGTGGTAATCTGCACTGCCGCTGGAGATGTCCGGTTTTGTTACAATTCCAGCATCGAGCAAGTCCTTCACGTTTGCTTCTTTTGAATGCGATTTTCTGACAAGAGCATTCTTCAACTTCCAATTCTCTGACTCGATGAACTCCTTGGGAAGCTTGTTCTGCTTCTTCCAATTCTCTGACTTGATGAACTCCTTGGGAAGCTTGTTCTGCTTCTTCCATAGTCAGAGTAAACGCCAAAGCTTCAGGAAACGTACGTTTTCCAGCAGTTCGAATTGCTCGCTGTAAGTTGATGTCAGATATAGCACGGATGAAGGCTTCTGTTGCAAGTTGGTTGAATATTTCATCCCCTGCACCTAGATATGCGCGATGCGCCAACCGTTCAATATCTGCTTGAAGTTGTTGCAGAGTTTCTCCTCTATTCTGGACTCTAGTATTCAGTTGGACTCGGAAGACATCTTGCATATGGCCATCTCCAAAGCGTTTGTCTATGGCCTGAACAAGAGCACTGAAGTTACCATTTTTATCTGCTGGAATGGTTTGCAGAAGTTCAGCAGCAGATCCTCTGAGGCAACCATCAGAGCTATAAATTTGTCTTCTTCGTCCCAGCCGTTCGTCGCTGCGGCTGCCTCAAACTGTTTTTTGTAGATCGACCAAGAAATCTGCCCGTCAAAAATCGGTGGGTGTATTTCCTTCTTCCTTGGGTAATTGCCAACACTTTCCTTAATCTTAATTTTTCGAACTTTGTCTAAGAAGTGCCATCATTGCCGACAAGTCGACACCAGTAGTTACTTGTTCTTCAAGCATTTCTATTTCGAAGAGGAATGTGATCCAGACACCGCGTTGACTTAAATCCTCTTGCAGACGAATTATGAGTTCAGCTTTTCTTCCAGCAGTAGGAAGGCCAATTCGATTCAATCACTGTCTTAGCCATTTTCCTTTTATTTTTATTTTTTAATCACAGTCACTTTTTGTCTTTGTTTTATCAAAACACACACACGAATATATTTTTTTTTTCACCACAAATTATCTGAATGCACAGACAACATAAGTTTTTATCCCACTTCTAACACCAATGTAATATTCTGCTAAGGGTTCGCAATAATAACTTATTTACTTTATTTCTTAACTTCTTCTTATTACATTTAAAATAAAACACACTTTACTTCAATTGAAATCACTTTTATTAATCATTGGCACAACAGTATGCAACACTTTACACGAACTTTATTCCTTCACACAAAAATAAACTGTGTCTTTGTATATGAAAACTATAGTATTATCATGGCGAGTTTTTTTTTTAGGGTTGCCCTGACCCTTGTAATGGCGCTGCAAAATGTGAGGTGTAAATTCGATTTTGGGAGTCTTTAAGCGTCGGAAATTGGTGGTAGATGCAAGAGGAGACTATTTTTTGGATTATTGCATCCAAAAAATATCGATTAAAACCTCCATAAGCTCTCAGCAAAAAAAAAAAAGGAGTAATTGTTGCCGGCATACTTTAGATGTCGCCCCATTCGACTTCGACCATGAGAGTACTATAGTTTATATATACAAAGGTCCAATCGGTAGCGCCATCAAGCTTATATAGGAAAATATCTGATTCTGGTCTAATCTCGAAAGCAATAGAAAGCTCTGGAACCTGTATCTCGATCTTTTTATTCTGACAGATAGATGGAACTTTGTATATGAAAACTATAGTACTATCATGGCGAGTTTTTTTTAGGGTTGCACGGATCCTGGTGGTGGCGCTGCAAAACTTGAGGTGTAAAATCCGATTTGGGGAGTCTTTAAGCGTCGAAAATTGGTGGTAGGAGCAAGAGGAGACTATTTTTTGGATAATTGCATCCAAAAAATATCAATAAATATCATTTAAAACCTCCATAAGCTCTCCGCAACAAAAAAAAGTGTAAGGGTTGCAGGCATACATTAGATGTCGCCCCATTCGACTACCACCACGAGAGTACTATAGTTTATATATACAAACAGTCTTATTTAATAGAATTCGCTAAACAGATGAATAGTTATGTAACGTTGCATAAATTCGTATTTATAAAAAATGTTCCTATAAATTATAGTTATGCAGTGCTTATGTCAAAAAAAGTACCAAAATGGGGAAATCTATTCCATTTTTCCATTTCACTGTCATTATCAAATCAGCTGTTTGTAGAGAAGTACCTATCAAAAAAAAAAAAATAAACAATAAATAAAAATAATGGAACCGCCGAAAGCTAAACGAATCCGTACGGTCAATTGGGATTCTTCCGATAAAGTAAGTATTATAAGCGAAACAAATGTTTGAATATAATTAATATAACTTTTTAGATACTCCTCCGAAAACTTGTGGAAGACACAATTTAAAAATGAGGTAAATTGGAAGGGCATTTTTATTATTTTTCTTCCTCTTGACAATACTGCTTAAAAGTATTCGTCATAAATGCTGTTCCTCTATCCATGATAACACGTCTCGGATTTCAAAAAACAGATGCCTACTTCTTCAAATTATTTACTACCTCCTCGCTAGTTGTACTCTTGGTGGGGTACAACCAAACAAATTTAGAAAACACGTCTACAACAACTAATATGTGGTTATATTTCTTTTTTTTTGTAGCTTCCATCGGGGCGACGTAATCAATGTGGTAAGTCTGCAACGGACGGTCATCCTTATTGATTGGTGAAAGAAAACCTTCTTGTTTCCCTGCCTTCCTCTCCGCCATGATACACTCTATACAACTTCTTACGATTTTATTTACTTTTGACGTTAGCTCCGGTATGTAATATGTCTTTTCAATTATTTCGGCAGTTTTCTTTGCAGCAAAATGTCCTTCCTTATGAGCAAGCGTGATTATTTCCTCTTCCATGGCAGTTGGTATGACGACTAACTCCTTGGCTTCAACTTTAAAAAGAATCGCATTCTTTAAAAAGAAATCTTCGTGGGTTGTGTATTCCAAGACTTTTCGCACTGCTTTCAAACAAGGATCTTGAAGTTGGGCCTCTTTGAAACGATAGCTCATGGTGTCTACTATCATCATCGCAACGCGACCCAAGGCATCTACGTGCTTCATCTGTGAGCCTGCTCTATGTACCACCTGGTAATCGAAGTCCTGAAGAAACATTGCCCAACGTGAGACACGTAACGGAACCTCTTTCTTATTAATTGTCATACTGAATGCTTTGCAATCTGTCATAATTGTTATCGGCCTACAGAACAGATAAATTCTCCACTTTTCAAGCGCTTTTACGACTGCTAGAACTTTAAGCTCGTATGAGTGGTACTTCTCTTCTTGAGGTGAAGTTTTCCTACTCATGTACTGCACTGGATGGAATTTCTGGTCAACGTTGTTTTTCTGCAAAAGCACAGCTCCATATGCTGTCTGGCTCGTGTCTGTGTGTACCTCGGTGATTGCGTTCGGGTCAAACAGTTTGAGGACTGGTGACTACCAACGAATCCCTTAATAATGCGAAAGCAATATTTTGGTCAGTACCCATAATGATCGGTTTTGATCGCGGTTGCCGAAGTAAGTCGCTTAACGGTTTGGCGATCGCCGCATAATTCTGTATACATTTTCTGAAATATCCGGTAAGCCCTAAAAATCGCTCCAATGATGTTCTAGTTGTAGGCTTCGGAAATTCTTTTACCGCTCTCGTTTTTTCTTCTGATGGCTTTATGATACCTCCTTCGATTATGTATCCAAGAAACTACATTTTAGTTTTCAAAAATTGGCATTTGGTCCACTTCAACTTTAACCCATTTTCACTCGCTATCGCCAAAACTCTTTTCAGTCGCGAAACTGCTTCTTCATTATTCTCAGCCACAATCACTATATCGTCCATATAGGTCAGCATCACTCCTTCATTTGCCAATGGCTTGAATATCGCATTCACGAAGCGTGTAAATACTGCTGGTGAGTTGCATAAACCAAACGGAACTTTTAAGAATTCGTACTGGCCGTTATGCACTATGGATGACGTGTATTTTCTCGATTCTAAATCTAATGTAGTGAAAACCTTAGCCCGCTGTAGACGATCCATTAGGTCATCAATAATCGGCTTTGGGTAGTGATCCTTCATGATCTGCTGATTAATGCGCCTGAAATCACAACAGAGTCTCTTACTTCCATCTTTTTTGTTGACAAGTAAAACTGGTGAGATGAATTCCGACTTGCTATGTTGAATAACCCCCTCGGCTAACCAACTATCTATCTGTCTTTCAATCTCTTCACGATCTACAAACGGCATTCTTCTTGGCTGATGATATATTGGTGTTTCATCCTTCAAAATTGTTCTCATCGTAATTGGTGACTCTGCATTTTTTATTGGTTGGTAGGTTGAGATCATATTTTTATCTTCGGGCCTCGTTGATGATGGTATATGGGAAAAGTCTACTTCATCTGCTACTCTTACTTCATGATCTTCTTTAGCAATACAACAAATTTTTTCAAACTCTTGGCGTAACTCATGAATTTGATCCTCTTGAGTTGTATCCGTTTTCCTTTCGTCGTCTGTCTGACAAGACTCCTTGGTGGGTGAAATGCTTGACATCAGATTTTCTACGTGTAGATGTTGTTCCTCAAAAAGCTGCTTCTCTTCTTCCGTCTTCTTTCTACTGAAACGTACTTCTCCTTCATTGATGGTAATGCAGGCTTCTCTCAGTAACTCGTTACCTATGACTAAAGCAAATGGTATCTCGGTTTCCTGTACGACATGGATTTTAACATCAAATTCTATTTTGTCGACTACTACCCTACACTCGATGTACCCTTGAGTGACAACTTGATGATTGCCTAAAGTACTTTCCACATGAGAGCGACCAACGAACCACGAATGAACGAAAATTCGTCCATTTTGACATTTCATTAAAATGGACTTTTTTTTACTCGTCTTTCTTCAGCCATGACCAACCACGAAGAAAACAAAAACAAGAGTAATTTGAGGTTAAACACGCGCGAACAATTCATTCGTTGTAGTGTGGATGGTATGTGAAACGCGAATAGAGTTTGACAATTCGTAACAAAAAATTGCAATTCGCGACGAACAATTTTATTTATCAAATTTCTCTGATTTTAACAATTTAAATGCTAATTTTATTATCTTAACATTTAAATAAATAAGGTTTCTATCAATTTTTCTGGATATTATGCAGAATTTTGGTCTAGGAAATTTTAAATCCAATTTGTTCGTTCATTGGTCGCTCTCATGTGAAAAGTGCTTAACCCAGACAAAGCAATCGATAACGGTTCAACATTGACTCTTCGCAGTCGAATCAAAAAATCTTGTCTGACCAAACAGACATCGCAGCCTGTGTCTACTACTCATCTACTTTAATATCTTGAAGGAGATTCTTGCTATACAATCCGAATTTAGCATTTGCAAAATTCTCTTTTTTTGCTTGAGTCCCTTTGCAATCAAAAGAGCGGTGCCCCACAACTCCGCATTTGTAGCATTTGTCTGGCTTGTTACAATCTTTTGCCAAATGATTTGCTTCTCCGCCATTGTAGCATTTTCTCACATCACTAATGTCTGCCCTTGTGATTCGTGGTGGCGTGGGCTTCTCTGCATGTGTTGTCTGGCCTTTAATTCGTTCGTAGGTTTTAAGCTTACCCTTCAGATCTTCGATGGTTTTCGCTTCATGCATTACAATTTTATTATTTCTGTCATCCTTTATTGCGTAAACGAAGTATTCTACTATCGACTCCTCATTAACATCAATTAGCTTCGCTATTTCGATCATCCGATAAAGAAATTCTCGTAAAGTC
Organism: Syrphus vitripennis; assembly: GCA_958431115.1. Taxonomy (NCBI): domain Eukaryota; kingdom Metazoa; phylum Arthropoda; class Insecta; order Diptera; family Syrphidae; genus Syrphus; species Syrphus vitripennis. The sequence goes on along the minus strand of OY288109.1, from coordinate 71,609,578 downwards.
TCTGAAGTTAGTTTTTTCGCTGTTCTTAACAGCCTGTGGACCTCCGCTGAGTTGACCTTCAACCCAAACTCTTTTATCAAGGATGCCTTTAATGATGACCAATCCCTAATACCAGCTTCGCTTTGGACGAACATCTTTGCAGCGCCTCCCAATAATCGCTTCCCATATATGTATAGATAAACATTTGTAAACCGTTCCAATGCACCAGTTGACTCATATCCTCAAATTCAGTTATCCATTTGCGGACGTTTTGCGAATCTACACCTTTGAATGCATATACGCTTTCTTCAATGTCTTTGAAGGTGAAGGTCGGCATTCGTGGCTCCATCCAAGATTAATGTAACGGCCGTGATGCAAAAGTTTGTGCCTCACCGTGCGTCGTGCCCCGAGAACTCTCCTTGACTGCGCCCTACACCAGAAATACCTCCATCCACCTCTGGCTTACCCAATTCACTCACAACCTCAACAGTCCGTTCTTCTACTCCCTCAGCACCCTTGGTGGAATGTGAGTTCATATACAAACGTAACCACTCAAGCAATTCAGACAACCCAACCTCCTTCAATTTTAAACGTAACTCGTCCCTTGTCATTACATTTAACTCTTTCTCCATCTTCCCCGTACAATTCAAATAAATTCAATATAATAAAAATCTACTTACTAGTATTACTACTAAATATATTCAAAAGTATTACAGTTTATTAAAAAAAATAAAAGTGGCAAGTTGCTTATACCCGTACTCACATACAATAACAATTTTTCTTTTAATTTTTTTAATTTTTTCTACTGCTTCGCTGCTACTCTGCCGTTATTGTTTTTTTTTCTTCGCAAAACGGTTCACCGTGGCTACTGCTTTGACCAGCTGCACTGGTATATATTGTAAAGAAGATTAGTCTTTGTATATGAAAACTATAGTACTATCATGGTGGAAGTCGAATGGGGCAACATCTAATTTACCTATGCAACCCTTACTCTTTTTTTTTGCGGAGAGCTTATGGAGGTTTTAAATGATATTTATTGATATTTTTTGGATGCAATAATCCAAAAAATAGTCTACTCTTGCCCCTACCACCAATTTTCGACGCTTAAAGACTCCCCAAATCGAATTTTACACCTCACATTTTGCAGCGCCACTACCAGGACCTCTGCAACCCTAAAAAAAACTCGCCATGATAGTACTATAGTTTTCATATACAAAGGATTAGTTAACTACTTTTGAATCATAATGTAACGACTTTTACGATTCGAACTATATCGATTCTCGAATGCGATGACAGCGCCATCTAGCTTTGTATATGAAAACTATAGTACTATCATGGCGAGTTTTTTTTAGGGTTGCGCGGACCCTTGTGGTGGCGCTGCAAAATTTGAGGTGCAAAACTTGAAGTTTAAAATCCGATTTGGGGAGTCTTTAAGCGTCGAAAATTGGTGGTAGGGGCAAGAGTAGACTACTTTTTGGATTATTGCATCCAAAAAATATCAATAAATATCATTTAAAACCTCCATAAGCTCTCCGCAAAAAAAAAAAGAGTAAGGGTTGCATAGGTAAATTAGATGTCAATTAGATGTGTTGCATACTGTTGTGCTAGTGATTAATAAAAGTGATTTCAATTGAAGTAAAGTGTGTTTTATTTTAAATGTAATAAGAAGAAGTTAAGAAATAAAGTAAATAAGTTATTATTGCGAACCCTTAGCAGAATATTACATTGGTGTCAGAAATGTGATAAAAACTTATTTTATCTGTGCATTCAGATAATTTACGGTGATAAATTAAATAAAAAAAAAAAATATACGTGTGTGTTTTGATAAAACAAAGACAAAAGTGATTGTGGTCAAAGAAGAAAAATAAAAGAAAAATTGGTAAGACAGTTATTGAATTGAATTGTGTTGAACTTAAGGCAGAGCTGAATAAACGAGGCCTTCCTACTGCTGGAAGAAAAGCTGACCTCATAATTCGTCTGCAAGACGATTTAAGTCAACGCGGAGAAGACCCAGACCTGCCTGAAGTACAAGTCAGTACTGGTGTCGACTTGTCGGCAATGATGGCACTTCTCATTGGCAAGCTCGAAGAACAACGTACAGAACAAAAGAATCTTCTCGAAGAACAACAAAAGAATCTTTTCGAACAAATGGAAAAACAACAAAAGTGTGAACAGGAGAACCTTCTCGAACGAATGGAAAAACAACAAAAGAACCTTCTAGAAGAACAGAATACTCTCATCGAAGGTAAGCTTGATGCTTTTGAGAGTAAGTTCGTTACTATTGATGGACGCTTTGATTGCTTCGAAAAACAATTTTCAAAACTCGAGAGCGTTCAAGAAAAATTCGAAGGTAAAATACTTTATTGCCGACGAATTAGACAAAGTTCAAAAAATTAAGATTAGAGAAAGTTTTGGCGATTACCCAAGGAAGAAGGAAATACATCCACCGACTTTTGACGGGCAAACTTCTTGGTCGATCTAAAAGAAACAGTTTGAGGCAGCCGCAGCGACGAACGGCTGGGACGAAGAAGACAAATTTATAGCTCTAACGGTTGCCCTCAGAGGATCTGCTGCTGAACTGCTGCAAACCATTCCAGCAGATAAGAATGGTAACTTCAGTGCTCTTGTTCAGGCCATAGATAAACGCTTTGGAGATGGTCATATGCAAGAAGTCTTCCGCGTCCAACTGAATACTAGAGTCCAGAATAGAGGAGAAACTCTGCAACAACTTCCAGCTGATATTGAACGGTTGGTGCATCGGTTGGCACATCGCATATCCAGCTGCAGAACAAGCTTCCCAAGGAGTTCATCGAGTCAGAGAAGTCGAAGTTGAATAATGCTCTTGTAAGAAAATCGCATTCCAAAGCCAGCGTGAAGGACTTGCTCGATGCTGGAATTGTAACAAAACCGGACATCTTCAGCTGCAGTGCAGATTACCACCAAGAAGAGCTGCATGCCAACATTGTGAAAGCAGAACCAACGCTAGAGAACAACCAAGCAATTGTACCAACACCTACGATCCGTTTGGCAGAACAAGAGTTTTCACACCTATTCCTGGTAGCGGATACATGTGACGAGTGCATCGTTGGAATCGACTTCATGAAGGAGCATGGAATAATTTTGGATATCGGTAAGCTAGTTCTTAAGTACCAAAATGTGGAAATTCCATGCACATCGCATCATTGTACTCTCCAACTTTAAAATTAATTTTAAAATTAATGAACTTAATTTTTTTTTTCAGGTTCACCTCGCTTTATTAACTTAAAACACGAAATGATACCGGGGTTTATATCAAGAGCAGCAGCTAAGTGATTGACTATAGATTCAGTAGCAACTGATGGTCGAAAACTACCAAGATGGAACCATTTTTGTTTAAAAGAAACATCATTTTGTAGGATTTCACAAAAGCCTCTAACAGTTCTTGGCATATTATTCCGACGAACACCCATGCGAGAAAAAAATACATTTTCTGTAGTTGGAAGATTGAATTTATTTTTAACATTTTCGATTACAATTTCAGCTGGATTTTCATCAGGGTTTTCATCGGTGATTACGGCAGCATTATCATCAGAGTTTTCATCATCAATATCATCAGCATTTTCAATAGCATCATCTTTTTTGGCACAGCTTGCAGGATCAGTTTTAGCAGCAACAAAACCAGCATCATCAGCAGCACCAGGAACATCACGAACAACAGCAACAACAGGAACTCCATCTACAGCATCAACAACAGCTTCAGAATCTTTTACCACACCACTATAAGTAGCATTAGTACCATCAGTACCATCATCGGATTTTACAGTGGCAACCTTGTTTGCGATATTTACAGTGGCAGCACTGCTAGTAGATTCACTCACATCATCACATCGCAAATAACAGCCCGATTCTCCCCCTTGTGAGGAGTCATAAGTCACAAGCTCTTGTGACTATTCCTTGTGAGGATTGTTGTGATTCGATAACATTTTGGTATTCTCCCCCTAATCGTCACAAAAAAACTCACAACGAAACTCACCACTGCAAAGGTGAATTTTTTTGTGACTTTTGGAACAGCTGATAATTAAAAACAAGAACAGATTTCCAAATTGAAAAATAAAAAAAAAAATTTATTTCAATAATGCAAGCGCCAGGTAACACAATTAATATATTTTCATGAAAATGCTTTCTTGTAGGGTAAATGGATCGTTTGCGTCTTTCATGGTTCTTAAGAGTCGTCTTCGCTACAATCTACAAATACAATAGGTTCTTTGGAGCCATACAATTCGTAGATACTTTTCGTTTTCAGATAAAACATCTCGAATAAGATGGAATAAAATAAAATCCACTTCCATATTATATCTCACAAATGCAAATTCAGAAGCTTTTGTACACCGAAATATCAAAACACAAGAAATTTGTGAGTTGTGGCCTGCCTATAAGGAGATCACAATTTCGATAGTTTTTGTGACTCTCACAACTTGTGACCGTGGGGGAGAATACGAAAAAGTCACAAAATCAATTTCACCACTAGTTGTGACTTGTGAGGTATCAGTGATGTTTGGGAGAATCGGGCTGTAAGTATCCAGTGCACGAAGCACGATCGTCTTTTATCTATGTCCGAAGTACAATCTGCATCACTGTAAACTCGCAATTCAGTTCAATCATCTATGCAATATTTCAATTTAAGATAAAAGGTCTCCTTGATGTAACGCATGATTCGCTTTACAGCTTTCCAGTGTGTTAAGCCATTTGTTGTGTTGAATCGACTTACATCGTTTTTTGCGAAAGCTATATCTGGTCTTGTGCATTTTGCCAAATATAATAATCTGTCTACAGCTTCCTGGTATGGTATTTCTGATAGAATTTCCTTTTGATCTTCACCTGATATTAAATTAATCGATAGTTTCTGGTTGTTATACAAACTGGTTTACAATCTTCCATATTAAACCGAGTTAAGATTTAATTGATTTCGACACCCTTTTCATTTTGAATTATGCGTATTCCAAGACAGCTCTTCACTCATTCACTGTTCCCAAATCTTTCATTTTTAATTAACCTCTTAGTGACTTTTTAATCTCTTTTTAAATTTTTGAATTTTCCAAGAAGATTAATATATAATCAACATAAATTGACAGTATTTATGTTAAGTCTTGATTAAAATAAACGCATGGATCCATCTTTGTTTATCGTAAGTGAAATGTTTTGAGTGCAGCTTCCAATTTCGGGTTCCACTGGCAACTAGCGTGTTCTAAGCCATGCATTGCACGATTCAATTAACATACCTTTCCAGATCCATCCTTAAATCCTTCTGGTTGTTCAATATAAATTTCTTCGTGCAAATCAATTTGGAGGAAAGCAGTGACCGCGTCCATTTGGTCGATCATCATTCTGTTCTTGACTGTCAGTGCAATAAGAAAACGGATTGTCTGATGACCGATTTTGAACTTTCGTTATTGTGATTTTTAGCCGATGAACATTCATTATTTTGATCAGTTTCTTGTAATAGATCCCTAACTTGCTCTTGTATTGTTTCATTGTCATCAGTTTCTTCTTCTATGATGAAATTAACCACTGATGGCTCAGTTAGCTCATAAAAAACTACATCTCGACTCACAACCAATTTATTCGTATATTGATCGATGAAACGATATCCTTTCTTAAAACTGTCGTAGCCAACAAAAATCATTTTTCTTGATTTTTTATCCATTTTTATTCTACATGACAGGAGAACTAAATAAGCATAAATTTGAAACATTAATTTTTTTTACCACTCCATATTTCTTCAGGGGTTTTATTTTTTGAGGAAGCACAAATTGAGCGATTGATTAAATACGAAGCCATGCTAACTGTTTCGGCCCAAAAAATATCTTTCAATTTTGCATCGAATAACATACTCGAATATTTGAAGCCGTTTGTGCAAACAATAGATCTTTGTGATTGTGATTTGAGGCACCTCTGTCAATAATCCACTGGCTCGGTTCAACTTTCGTAGAAACCAATGCAGTAAATGCACGCTTCGCTTCACTATCAGTATTGCTGTTGCTGCTTTTCTTGTTTCTTCTGTTCTTTCTTTTTAAATTCGGAGCTTATATGGTTTCTCCCACCACATGAATAGCATTTGATTCCATGGCGACTTTGTTTTAAATTCGCACCTGTCTTTGCCATTTTCTTCCCATAGAATGCTCCCCCTTTTGCTTCACATCCCATTTGTGTATCTGGAAGCTTCATTTTTATTTCATCTGCATTAAGCTTGTTACGAAGCTCAAAATAAGTGGCTTGTATTCGTCCGTTAGTCCAGCCAACAAAATAGCTGCTAACCATTCGTCATCAATATTAAAATTAATACTGACCAACTTACTTGCAGTTGTCCCAATTTGATCTATGTACTCCTGCATTTTATCGCATGATTCCAAACGAATTGAAATTAACGTGCACAAAAAACTAATTTTTCTCATCAACCCCCGATCTTATTGCACGTACTTTTGACCAAATTTCCAGAGCACTTTTGCAAGGTCTGATGCGAACGAATAGGTCTGATTCGACACTGAGAGCCAAATATATATGTCTTAGCTGAACTTGGTGTATTGGGATCATCTGCTTTCGGCTTAATACAACCGCTTAGTTTCTTCAGTTCTAGAAAGCTTTCGCAAATGACCAATTGTGGAAATTTGTCCATTTCGAACTCCGATTTTATTTATTTTTTATTATTTTTTAAAATTAATTACATATGCAACAAATGCTAAAAACGAAACTTCTACAATTATAATGTTAATTTATTTGGGCGTTGTCTGGGCCCATAACCTAATGACATAAAACACGTCTGTCGTATTTGGAATACAAATTGAAAAATAATTTTATTCAATGAAAAACATACATAAATTAATAATATAAGTTATCAACAAGTTTTTGTGTTACAGTAGTTTAAGCCCTACATTACAACATATTTGCTTATATTTTTAAAAGTAGATACTTATAAGTCTTAGAACATTCTGGTTTTCAGTGTTTGACTTTAAATTTATGAGAGAAATAAATATTGAAATTAAAAAAAATACTAATTTAGCGGGGTTGGGTATAGGCTATCCCAAGACAACTTATCCCAAGACAACTTATCCCAGACAACTGGTCCCAAGCGACAACTGGTCCCACGACAACTGGTCCCGGGACACCGGATACCGGAAGTAGAACTCATCCCACAACGAAACTTTTGATAAAAATTTAAATTCAACGAAAACCAATACATGAACCAGTTCCTCAAGGGGAAATTCCTAAATTTCCCTCACAAAATGATAATAAAAGTGTTGCGTACTTTGGATTTTTTTTTTTGGAAATTTTTGAATTTATGAATGAAATCGAAAAGACAGACAAAAAATGTGTAATCTCTGGGGGTCAAGGACGCACAGTGTAGCCGCCAATCGCGTTTAAGGATAAAATTGGGTTTTCGTTTCATGCGATACGTCGATTGAAACAAAATATGTCATATCAAAAAGAATATTCTCAGTGAAAATGACAAAGATTGAGAATGAAATATATACAACAAATCTCAAAGAAATAAAAATTGTTGTTGTGACGCCTTTTAAAAATACAAAAGCAAATAAAATTAAATTAATTTCAAAAGTCAAAGCTATTACTTTGTAAAATTGAGAAATCGAATCCAAAAATTTTCATTCTCAGAGTTTTGACAGTAGAATTGATAAATTTGTATGAGAATTTTTGTTTATATTTCTGAGAATACGAAGATCTCTGAGATCTTAGAAATATAAACTGGCCAAATGTCTAAAACGTGCCTGTGTCTAAAAATATTTTTGAGGAATGAGGAATGGAAATATTTTGGCCAAACGTTCAAAAACAATTGGGATTTCTATGAAACACGAAAAGAAATTTGTAAATTGAGGTTTGTGTCGTATTCCTAAATGAATATTGTAATATTTTGATAGAAAGCCAAAGGGAAATTTCCCTTACAAAAATGATATAAAAGAGATTGCATATTTTTAGTCAAACTGCAAATACAAACTTTGTAAAATAGCTTTAGTTTTCAAGTTTATTATATTGTTTCTGAGCCAACAATTATTATATCTTTAGGTAGTCTAGTGTAACAGTGTTGGGTTCGCAACCCTGATGTACCATGTTCGGACCCACCATGGTGCTTGTACTTTTTTTTTTTAAAGTTTTTCTTTTTATTACTAAGTTACTTTATATTATGTACTATGTAAGTATTTACTTTTATCTTTGAAATTGTAAGTCCAAAAAACTATCCAGTTTTTAGTGTTTGGTAAAAAATTGATAAAGCATTAAATATTGAAAATAAAAATGGCACTTAATGACCTATAATTTTGAAAAAAATGGTTTTAACAAAATCAGTTTCTATTTTTCCAAAACTAACAACCTCGGTCATTGCAACCACCCTTGTTTTAATTTTTTAATTAGTTGCGATAATCGAGAATGTAATGTAGTTTGAAAGTATAAGGTATAACTGACACCTTTACCAATCATTGACAATTTTTATTGTTAATTTTGGGAGATTGCAAAAAAAAACTAAAACTAAATAAAAGTAGTTTTTTTATATCAATGATTGAACTTATATTAGCATTGATTTTCATTTTTTAAATGAATTTTTTGTTTGATTCCGTTTTTTTTTTGTTTTTTTAATTTTTTTCTGATACTATTGAACTTAACTTACATTTTTTTTTCTTTGATTTTGATTTTTTTTAATTTTTTTGGGCTTTTTTCATTTTTAATTTTTTTTGGTTTTTTCATTTTTAATTTTGTTTGGTTTTTTCATTTTTTAATTTTTTTTTGCTTTTTTCATTTTTAATTTTTTTTGGTTTTTTCATTTTTAATTTTTTTTGCTGCACTGCACAAACACAAATGCATTGACAGTCTACATCAAGTTGTCAAACTAGATAGACGTGTTCTCATCTAATCTATTGTCATCATAATAATACATATTGATAAGCCTAACAATGCAGTGCGCTAAATGTAATGAAAAACTCTCTGATGATCACATCGTGTGTGTTATATGTTCGCAAAATTCACATCGAATGTAGTTTTATCGATAAAAACGATTTATCATTACTTCTTAAGAGTGTAAACTTGCATTGGAAATGTAATATGTGCCTTGATAATCCTTTGACAAATTGTATTAGTCACATAAATTCGCTTTATTTATTAATGAAAGACTTAAATCTAAGCAATGGCCCGTCTTGTAGTGATGCTAATATTTCTAAAATAATTACACCAAGGCATTGTATATAAAATGTATGCAAATTCATATACAATGACCAAGGAGAATGACTCGTTCAAAGGGCGTACATAAGTTGACTGCAGCCATTGTATATAAATTTGCATAGTACTCTCATGAACACGTTATATTTCTAAGATCTCAGAGATTTTCGTATTCTCAGAAATATAAACAAAAATTCTCATACAAATTTATCAATTCTACTGTCAAAACTCTGAGAAAGAAAATTTTTGGATTCGATTTCTCAATTTTACAAAGTGATAGCTTTGACTTTTGAAATTAATTTAATTTTATTAGCTTTTGTATTTTTAAAAGGCGTCACAACAACAATTTTTATTTCTTTGAGAATTGTTGTATATATTTCATTCTCAATCTTTGTCATTTTCACTGAGAATATTCTTTTTGATATGACATATTTTGTTTCAATCGGCGTATCGCATGAAACGAAAACCCAATTTTATCCTTAAACGCGATTGGCGGCTACACTGTGCGTCCTTGACCCCCAGAGATTACACATTTTTTGTCTGTCTTTTCGATTTCATTCATAAAATTTAATAAATCTACGTGAAATCAATAATAATTCAATTCTAAAAAGCTCAATTCAATAACAATTTTTAAACAGATGATGAATATTCTTTCAGTCCGACATTTGCTTCCCAAAAAATCCCTTTCAAAATCCCTTGCATAAATTTTCGTACCATTTCAAAAATAATTTAAATTAACGGATGATTGAACGACACCAAATGTTATCAAATACACAAACCATTAGTTTCAGTTTCTAAATATTTTCTTTCGTTGTGGGATGAGTCTTACTTCCGGGACCAGTTGTCTTGGGACGAGTTGTGGCTTGGTACCAGTTGTCGGGGATAGGTTGTGCTGGTATCAGTTGTCTTGGGATAGGCTGCGTTGACTACAATTTAGCGTAAGTTTTGAAAAATTTCCCCTCCCATAGTAAAAAATGCTTGTTTTGGACCCCTCTACAAAAAACCGTTATCAATTTTCGGCACCCAAGTTATCGTACTTGTGCCCTGAAACAACTTGATTTGAAAAGCAAATTTAAGAATAGGTTGCTGGCTTTCAAAAAAATAAAACATAACATTAAAAGTGTTGCCATTATTTTTTTAATTCAAAAAAATACTTTCATAAGACTGACAATACTAAAAACTATATTTAATTATCGCTTTAATCTAGACCTACGAGTATCTATTGAAATAAAAATGTTTCCTTTTAGATAACGGGTGTAACTTACTAGCACGAAAAGCCATTTTCCATTAAAAAAAATACTTAAAGAAAAGTGGCAGCACTAAAATTACTTTTAACTGTTACCCAAATCTAGAGCTATAATTTGACATACCGTATGTCCATTTCGGGTAACGGGTGTAGCTTCGAGGCGCAAAGAACCAAACCCAATTTTTTTTTGAAAAATCTGATAAAAATTTTATCCATGTTTTTCCATTGCAAAAAATATATCGCCGGCTGAATGCCTTAATGCCACTTTTTCGGGAAACTGAGTTAAAGATGCAGTTATACTAATTCGTATATTCTTTTTCGTTTGGCGCATTTTCGTTGCTCTATCTCCATCATTAACGAAGTTACAGAAACTAGTTTAGCTCCTTAGACCACATATTTTAGGTTCTTTTCGTGTAGATCAAATTTTACCCTAATATATTTTCAATGCTTAATTGCCCCATATCCAAAGGAGATGGGATATAGAGCATTAATAAGCTGCCACAATCTATTAAAATCAAGCGACAATATGCCTACTTATGTGCCCTATATCCATGGACAAAAGTGCAATCAGCTGGAAAACTTTAGAACCGAGTCCAACTGGTCTCGAGGCCCTCGAGTCTAAAGTTAACACCACAGAGAAAAGACTTATGTACCTAGAGAACCGACCGGTACCACTCTTGCTTCTTAAACCCGCAAATTTTATTTGAGGAGAATAAGAGAAAACTCTCTATCGGTGAATACATGTAAGTTGTGAAAAAAAAACTAAATGTCAGACTGGACTACAAAAACAACTAATGGACTTTTTGTTACTTGTCAAAAATGACAGACTTACTAAGGTGTGTATTTTGTGTTATTTAATTTCATATTTTTTCAAATTATTCAATGTTTTGCAAATTATTAAATGTTTTTGTATAATATAATTTAGAAAAAAATAGCACCATCAACAAATGGAGGCAATAACTATTATAAGTCTTAGGTAAGTCTTTGATCTATGATCCAATCGATTATTTGACAGATAGAAAAAAAAACAACTTGGTCAAAGAGTCAGCCGTTTTTAAAGTTTGAGGTCCAGTTTATCTTTTGGACCCGGGTCTAAAATGTCTATGAATAACATAATCTCCACGTTAGCTTAGAAGAGACAAAGAAACAACTTGTCAGACGACTATGAATATGCCCACTTGCGTAGGAGATCAAATCATGGAGATGCTTCAGATTTTCTGTTGCCAAAAACTCCTATATCGAGTAATGTACAGAAGATATCAGAAAAAAGTTAAAGACAGTGGGTAATATGCTCAAAGATGAGAAAGATATCAGAGTTAGAGCTGATGAGCTTGAACTAGCATAAGAAATCAATCGAACAGAGTAAAACTCGGACTCAGTTACATATGCAAAAAAAACTCTCTACTCTCTACAGTTCTGACTCGATGGAATGAGAAAAATCTCAAAGCTATTCGTATGAATAATTAAAGCTGTAGTTTCTGTGCGGTAAGTCAAAGTAAAAGAAAGAAAAATATCTTCTGAAAATGAAAGTGTTTCAAACAATAATTGTGATCATCTAAGTGAACTTTTGATAAAAGAACTTATACTTAATGAAAAGTTACTTGAAAAGTCTCAATTTTTTTTTTATTTTTACACTTCAGATTCTTTGCTGTAGTGAGCTTAGAGCAAGCTTCAACTACAGTAAGAGGCTCATCATAAGTGCATGTGTTAGTGGTTAGTAAATATAATGAAAACTAACACATGCAACACATAAAAATATCTAATTACAAAATTTAAAAAGTATAAAAATAAAACAAAATTAAACAAAAATATACAAAATACTAGATATTCACGATATCTATTGTTAAAAATAAAACAATATCATGAACGAGGAGCACTGGTTCGAAACGAAATTTTTAGTCTTAATTTACTCATGTTGAAGTCGATAGACAAATTGTTTAAATTAAAAAGCCTGCACATACGGTCCAAAGGTTCATGCAAGCCATAGTTGGTTCTATGGAAATCAACGTGTAAAAGCAGGTGGTGAGATCCTCCGCGGTAGTTAATGCCGATGCAAGCTAACAAATCGGAAGTATCGATTTGACCATTAATGAGTTGGTGAATAAATATTAGGTCAATATTGACACGTCTTTGATATAAAGTTTGGATTTGCAGAAGTTAGATTCTATGTTCATATGGTGGTAGATTGAACGGGTCAGTCCAAGGAAGGCCCTTCAGAGCAAAGCGAATGAATTTATGCTGAATTGATCATTTATAGCAAGAATGAACAGAAAAGGGCCAAGGTGGCTTCCCTGAGGTACGCCTGAATGCGCAATGAATGGACTAGAAAGACTATTGCGGAATTTCACCTGATAGGACCTATTTTCAAGATAAGATTTAATCCAATTTACAAAAAAGGGTGGGAAACCAAAAGCTCTTAGTTTGCACAAAATAATATTGTGGCTCAATTGATCAAATGCCTTAGAAAAATCGGTATATATACAGTCAATTTCACTTCCACTTTCCAAGGTATTCGAGCATTTGTGCACGAAAGAAAGAAGATTTGTTATTTTTGATCTTTTTTGTACAAATCCATGCTGTTTTTCACTAATTAAATTTCTGGTATGAAAGGAAAGGCTTTCACAAACAACTTTTTCAAAGAGCTTTGGGATACAAGATAATTTCGATATAGGCCGATAATTTTTGATATCAATCTTTTCGCCTTTTTTAAAAATGATTTTTTCCAAAAGCAAGGAAATTTGCCTGATTTAATAGAGAGCTCAAACAAAAGTTTAAGGGGTTGAACTAGAATATGTCTACAATTTTTTATTACTATTGGGGGAACTCCATCAGGGCCAGAAGAGTAGTCATCTTTCAATGAAGAAAGATATTCTAGAATAGTGTTTTCACGCAGAGAAATACTATTACAATTTGTTTGGGCATAGATATGGAAGTTTTTAAAATATTCTTCATAAACAACAACAGGTGCCTCAACAAAGGAGTTACGAAAATTATTCGCAAAAGCGTTGCAAATATCGGCGGTCTCACGTAATGAGCAGTTTTCATAAATAAAATTCGCCGGATAGCCATCTGAATTTTTCTTTGAGTTAACGAGTCTCCAAAATGATTTAGGGTCCTATTTTAAAGAATTTCCCGTTTCATTTACATAATTTGCATACAACAGTATTTAGGGCTAAAAAAAAGAGGTTGTGCTGAAAATCATAGCAACCCATAAAAACAAATTCGGTGAAGACATTAGTGATAAGAAATTATTAAAAAAAGTCCCAAATATGAAATCCCGCTTAAGAAGCAAAAGTGAGAAACCCAATGCTTAACATTTCATGAGATCGTTCGCATCTTTTTGTATACCAAAACTATAACATTTTCACATCGAGCTTTCGTCAAGAGATCGATCTCGATCTCTAGAAAAGTTCTCAGAAAGACGAGCAAATAGTTTGGAATCGTCTTTTCGCATATGACCCATTGGTCCGATGTAAAATGGATAAAAACAAAAAAGGTAAAAACAAAAAAAAAAAAAATAATTTGAAAAAATGCGAAAAAAAAAATAAACTTAATCCTCCGAATGCTGAAGTGTTTTTTAAACCAATACCGAATAAAATTAAGTGTATTTTTCTAAGAAATTTTGTGAAGCAAAGTTAAAGTTGGGTATTATTAACTTCCCATGGGGAGTTATTGTAATCGGTCCGATTTGTCAAGTTGAAATTTTTGAAATTTCTCGACGTTTCCCTAAAGCCTATATCAATCATTTTTAGAGAGATGTCTGTGTGTGCGTGTGTATAGGTACATACGTTCGTACTTTCGTACGTCCTTACGGTCTCGTACCATTTTTCGTCGTCGATATCTCAAGAACGAGTAGAGATATCGACTTGAAATAAATTTTGTTTTACAGATAATAACTTCGAAAGAAGCTGAAAGGCCGTTTATTAATATTCAATACTTTTTTTTACTACAGCAGTTTAAAAAAGAAGTGAAAATTTTGGTTGGGCTCAAATATCTCACGAACAAATAATGCTATTGACTCGAAATAAATTTTATTCGACACATTATGACGTCATACAAATTTGATATGAATTTGGAAAAAAATCAATAAACCGTTATTTTTTTAAAATCAAAAAAACTAAAAAAAAAAATTTATAACTCGAATACCCTTAGATAGAAAAACGATATTAACTTTAAAATAATTTTATTTTACAAAAAATGTTGTTTTCTACTACTGGTGAAAATTTCAAAAAATAAAATGGACAGTTTTTTTACAAAAAATTCAAAACAACAAAAAATTCTACCAAAAATTGGTATAAATTGTATTTCGACTCAAATTTCTAAAAAACGGGTAACGACATTAACTTATGGTTTGTTTTATTTTCTATATAACATAATTGTTAGCAACTGATAAAATTTTGACAAAAATTGAATGCGCAGTTTTTTAACAAAAAATCAACAACTGTTAAAAATTCTAAAGAAAAGTAGTTACAATTGTATTTCAGCTCGAATATCCTGAGGAAGAACAACGATTGTGCTTTCTAAAATATTGTATTTTATACATAGTACAATTTTTTATGAAAGGTTAAATTTTGACAAATATCTAATTGACAGTTTTTGACAAAAAATATAAAAAAAAATAAACTAAAAAGTGGTAAAATTGGGTTTTCCATTCGAATATCTTGAGAACGAGCAATGATATTGACTTTGCCATTAGGTATTTAATTTTATGCATAATTAAATTTTCTACAGCGGGTATATATTTGACATATACTTAACTGACATTTTAAAAATTTAAACAGAACTGAGAAAATTCCACTAATAACTGGAAAATATTGTTTTTCGAAGTTTAAAAACTACACCTGTTTGGGTGTTTATAAATAATAAATTAAAATTGTTTTAGGATGTGTTTTACATTATGAAAATGGAATGAAAACCTTTTTAAGGAAAAAAACAAACACAATATGATGATATCTAGTTTTAGAGCGGATATATTATTGAAGTACCCTCGATTCAATAACCAAACCATATCATTTATATGTATGTATGTGAATATTTCATTTATAAAATTTTTCAATTAAAATGTCTGGAACCGAAATAATAAATAATTTTCATAATATTATAATTTAATTATAATCTTATTTTTATTATATTATAGTTTTTTGTTTTTAAAATTGTGTAATATATGTAGTATAAGCTTTGCAATAATACATCAAATTCATCAGAGTTTATAAAACCAATTGAAGAGACACAAGCAAACTAAAGGTGAGGAATAGGCCTATTGGGGATACCTCGTTAAAAAAAAACGCGTGGAAGTTTACCTCCTGGGTCACGTGGAAACAACTTATATAGTACATCAACAATCTCTATAATATATGTGCATTCCGTAAATCTCTTCAAATAATTTAAACACTTTTTAATCTTAAAATAATGATTGTTTGAATTTAACAGCTAAAGTTTATTTCGCAGAATATTTGGTTATTTGAAAAAAACTAAATATAAAGTTTTCAAGATCACAAATTTGAAATTATCAGTGTAGGTCGCACCCAGCCTCTTTTTTATAATAAAATGTCCTCCTCGCTTGAATTCACCTTGGCGTGGTGAGGAGGCTTATGTTCAAATCCTCAGCTGACCAGCTACAGAGTTGATTCCCTAAATCCTCAGCTGGTCAGCTGTGGATTTGAACTAACTAACTCCGGCGATTCCGGAGACGGTACAATCATGAATTGTACGCAATCTACCTTGAAGCAGACATAGTGACAAAAATTAAGCTCGGTAGGCTCCGGTGGGCAGGGCACCTAGCTCGCATGAGTGAAGAGGAACCTGCTCGGAAAGTCATTTGTGGTACATTCTATGGTAGACGGCAGCGTGGTAGACCATGCTTGCGCTGGAGAGATGGCGTAGACCAGGACGCCCGAAGCCTTGGGGTGCGCAACTGGATGGCGTCGGCTCAAGACCGGGATAGGTGGAGAGACTTGTTGAAGGAGGCCAGGACCGGACCCCGGTTGTCGAGCCGATGATGATGATGAAGAAACCTAAAACCCAATGACAACTATGACTGACACAACAAACAAAAATAAAAAGCTAGCGGGGATATACCGCGACTACCGGCGATGGCTTGGGTTCGCAAGAAAACAAGTCGTCAGCGACAAAACACATGAAAACATAGACAACAAAGACACAACTCGGACAATGACAGACGAAGAAGAGGACCTACTCCTGAACCCCTTTCCCAATCTCGGGGTTGAAGATGGAACTAGCACCGGTTGACTAGCACTAGTTGACTGCTGTTCCGTTACCAGCTGTAATATTTCTGGGCTGTCCACTCTAGAAGAAGTAAAATCTCCAACTATAGGAGGACAGTCCAACGACTTGGCAAAAAAGTTTGAGAGGAACTTACGGACACGGAACGGAAAAGACTGCTGAATGCGCATGCTTTTCTGCAGAGAGAGCTTCCAAAGAATAATGGACCAGCTACCCATTCTTCAGAAGAGGCTGCCTTTGGGAAAAGCACCGGCGCAAGAGAATTGATGGGACCGCCTACTTCGCGTGTTGGTAAAACCCACATTAACAGGGAGGTGATCTCATCTAATACTCCAGCTGAGACATTAAGGGACAGACAACGTGTACCAACTACCGGTTTAACTGACACACATGCCAGATGTTGCATTGAACATCCGTCTCCTGCGGTTTGACAGGTGTTAAGATATCTCCGGAAGAGGTAGGTGCAGGGGTGGAACACAAGGGGAACATTCAAGGCCACAGCCTCAAATGCAATCCAAGTGCGTCAACATCTGCAAAACCAGGGCAACAGGATGGACAGTTGAAACCAGTAAGGGTGCACTCCACTAAGCTACCCGACATACCATACAGACGTTGCATGGAGCCACTTGCTCCTACGGGCCTGGGTGGTGAGAAGGTAGCCCAAGGTGAGGCTGAGGGGAGTAGGAGTCCTAAGGGAAACATCCTGAGCCACAGCCCTATATGCAACCCCAACGCATCCTGCTCCTCCCTACCGCAGTGGTAACTCAACAATTAACAGTGACAGGACGGACACGACAGTCATGGAGAATCTAACCAAGTGACGCAGAGCAAAACCTGCAAAGCAACACAAGGGAAGAGACTCCTCGATGACAGACAATTACAATGAGGACAAAGACGGAACGACGAGAGGACTGTCCAGTTCTTAGCTAACAAGAACCCTGAAACCTTAACGGTGAAGGAAAAGCTAGCTCTGGACAGATCCAATCGTAGACTCACTACGCCACAAACGACGACTGACAAGACAGAAAAACCGGCTCCTAGGACGCCACAGAAGAGGTGTCTATGGAGAGACCAATGCCTCCCATTGACACACCAGCTGTGGGTACGTCAAAGCGAGCAAGGAAGGACTTGGACTCACCTACTAATAGCTCGCCTATTAGTAAGAAAAAGAAAGCCAGACTCTCCAAAATGCCTGTAGGTCGACAAGTAGCCATAGTAGACTATGGGAACCCTAACAGGAAACTGACGGAGGATCAATGGCAATTAATAGAACTACGTATCCTTGAAGAGGTCAACGAGGCTATCGTCAAGAGTCGGCCACCGCCGCTCTTCGGGACCCTCAGTACCTTTCAAGGGTTCAAAATGCTGTCATGTGAGGATGAAAAAACCCTTTCATGGCTGCAAGGCTTTGTAAAGAAAGTTGATACCCCCTGGCCTAACGCTGACTTTCGCCTCCTGCGGAAGAAAGAAATCGTCAAACTCTCTAGGCCCAGAGCTAAGCTCATAATGAGAGGACCGCTTATACAGAGAGATCGAGTTGAACGATATCTCAGGTCACTCAACACTGACCAGCTCAGTCGAGACTGGTCAGAAGATGGCACAGAAGTGGTAGTGATCCTAAATCACAAATGGGCCACCGGCGGAGATAACTAGAGAGCTTATCCAACGTGCTGCACTGGAGAAATGGGAAGCTGTTGTGGGCTGTGATGCCAACGCACACCATCTAGAATGGGAGAGCACGGTTGTCAACGATAGAGGTGAGTTACTTTTTGAATTCATTGTAGAAACTAATATTTTGGTAGCTAATAGGTGTAACGAATCCACTTTTGTCACCAAAAATCGAAATAAAGTACTCGATGTTACTTTTTTAAGTAACTCAAATACTGTTTCTATAGACCAATGGAGGGTATTAAAAAATAAATCTTTTTCTGATCATAAACTCATAGAGTTCATAATACCCGACACCCCCGACCCTACATAGTAAACCTTTTAGGAATATAAGAAGAACCAACTGGGATATTTTTAATAGGATAGTAGTGACCGAAATACCTAAGTTGTGCACTAATGCGATGTTAGAACCTGAATTTATCGACAAGGCTAATGATAGCCTAACTGAGATTCTCGGTAACGCATTAGTAAAAGGGTGCCCACTGAAGATTTGTGGGCAAAGTAAAAAGAAACCACCCTGGTGGACAAGTGAACTAGGCAATATTGGGAAAGAAACTAGGAAACTTTTCAATGCTGTCAAGCGCACAAGAACAGACAGAGACCGGGAAACTTATAAATCCAGTCAAAAGAAGTTCAAAATGCTCCTGGACTCCAGACTCAGAAAAATACTTGCTAAAGCACCAACTGTTCTAGGCTCCCTTAGGGAACCGAATGGACATTGGGCGGAATCTTGTAGTGACACACTAGAACTCCTAGTAAACGCTCACTTCCCAGGCTGCACCTCTAACGGTAGCAATAACCCACAAGTAACGCTCATCACAGAAAACACAATACTATACCAGCTGATTTGATTACCGAGGAGAAAATTAAATGGGCTATGAACTCCTTTTCACCGTACAAATCACCAGGGCTAGATGGTGTTTTCCCGTTGATGTTACAAAAATGTGTAGATCATGTAATCCCACACTTAACTAACATATTCCTAAGTAGCCTAAAAAGGGGATATGTGCCTAAGGCGTGGAGAGAAGTTAAAGTAGTCTTCATTCCAAAAGCTGGAAAACCAAGTCATACAGACGTTAAAGACTTCAGACCTAGCAGTCTCACGTCTTTTCTCCTGAAAACCCTTGAAAGACTAATAGACATATTTATACGCAACACACTGAGCCCGGAGTTTTTATCACCAGCCCAGCATGCATATACAAAAGGAAAAAGTGTAGAGACCGCACTACACAGTGTTGTCAGCACTATTGAAAAAACGCTCAAAGACATAGCATACAAAGAAGGTGCTTTCAATAATGTTCAGAATGAAGCGGTAAAAGGAGCGCTTGTTAATCTTAATGTGGACAACTCCATCATCAGTTGGATAATGTAGGTACATGTTAAAGAACAGACAGATCAATTCAGAGTTAGGTGGAGTTCAGATCAAAGTATCGACCTCTAGGGGTACTCCACAAGGGGGAGTCCTTTCACCGCTTCTCTAGATAATCGTTATGAATACAGTCCTTATGAGACTCAAGCATAGTGGTGTCAAAGCTATTGCTTATGCAGATGATTTAGCACTAGCGACAGGTAAATTCTCCTCCACTATAAGTGAGCAGATTGAAAATGCCCTATCAATAATGCATACTTGGACTAGCAAATGCGGCTTAGCGGTTAACCCGCAAAAAACTGAACTGGTCCTTTTTACGAATAAAAGGACTTCAAGACCCCTTGTATTGAAGGGAACCAGCTCAAACTCTCCGACCATGCGAAGTATCTTGGTGTGATCTTGGATAAGAAATTGAACTGGGGTCTCAATATTAAAGAAAGAACTAACAAGGCCATGTTTGCATTCTACTCCTGTAACAGGATTTTTGGCAAAACCTAGGGGCTGAACCCTAAAATTATTAAGTGGATGTTTACGCCCATAGTTAGACATGTACTAACATATGGTAATATAGTCTAGTGGAATGCACTGGACAAAGTTGCCAACATTAAAATCATGACCAAAGTACAAAGAATGGCATGTACTGGAATCACAGGGGCTATGAGGACCACACCCAACGCGGGTCTGGAGGCTATCCTCAATTTAAAACCCCTAGATCTTTTTGTTCAAGAATCGGCGGCCTAAAGTGCACTCCGTCTTTGCCAAACTTCAATTTGGGAATCAAGTGCCATAGGTCACACGCAGATTCTACAGAAATAAACGGGCAACAATGTAGACACTGACTACATAACACCCCGTTTAGATTTTGATAAACCATTCACAACCTTTATTCCTAGTAGGGAGGAATGGCAATCCAACGAACCATTAACCAACAGACCGACGGTTGCAGTTTACACGGCTCCAGGATGGATACTGGTGTAGGTACAGGTTTCGTTTCAGAAACCAGCAGTGTCTTCCAAGCTGAGGTCTTGGCAGTGACAAAAGCTGCTAGACAAGTCTCAATGTTGGCAATACCACAAGCTGATATTATCTACCTTTTTCATTGACAGCCAAGCGGCAATAAAAGCAATTTCTGCCATTGAAATAAAATCAAAGCTTGTAGCTTGCTGTCGCGAAGAGCTTAAGGTTCTCACAGCGGTGTCCCAGGAAATGAAAGTGCTGATGAATTGGCAAGAAAAGGATCAATACTTGATCTTAATCAAGAAGACCTAACTGTAAAGATACCCTGTAACCTAATACAGGCAATTGAGAAAAAAGTTCTATCTTTGACAAACAAAAGATGGAGCTCGCTTGATACCTGTGTTACAACTAGAAAACTTTGGCCCAAAAACTGACAGAATCGCGAAACTAAGCAAAAAATCTCTCACCAGTTTATCTAACCCATCCACCAGACCCTGAATGAGGCCACTGCCTCTACGGGTCTGGGGGAGGGCTGATTAACGCTGTAGGGCGAGGAAAGGAAACTGCCGAGGAAATAACCTCAGGCATAAGGAAGGGCAACACGCCCAGGAATATTCTTGACGCGTCGACCTCTCCTCACCGAGGTGATTATGTGACGACAGAAACTCCTCAACTCAACTGACTGGTAGGCACACTTCGACTTTTCGGGCTATAACTCGCTGAAACCTCATCTATACACAACCCCGATGGGCTCTGTCATAGGTTACTTTCAATAAGCGAATCACAATGGATCTACATTGATCTAGGTGTGACGGTAATAAAATCAACTGTCACACCACTTACCTAACCTAACATAATAAAGTGTCTAAATACTTTGTCATTTTTCATACTTTTTTACCGACTTAAAAAAGGAGGTCGTAGTCATTATATTAATATTCTTTTTTTTAATGCTTTTATCAATAAAAATAGATTTTAAAAAATTTAAATTTAAATTTAAAAACCTTAAAATTAGTTTTAGCGCATGTGCGATACAGTTGACCACGATGACCAACTTCCCACCCCGCCTTTCAAATTTTTCTGAACTCAGAAAAAAATATAAGAAAAAAGAAAAAAACTATATCAGCCAACACACAAACAAAACGTTATGCTATATGTATATTTTTTCCGTTTTTAATTGGCAATCGGGAATTGTGTTTTTGCTTCTGATTTCAAATTCTCTTTTTTTTTCAGAATCAGAACTGTCACTTTTGCCAATTGAACGCATTCAGCATGTTTTTTCCAGATTGCCAATTGAAAACGCCAGTAGACTACACTCAGCCTCCCACCCGCTATCTAACAATTTTCCTATCCAAACACCGAACTGTCAACTAAAGAATGCAAAACAACAACACACAAAAAAAAACAATGCATATCCACAAAACATTTTTTCGAAATTTCATGTAACCTTTGTATATGAAAACTATAGTACTCCTTTGTATATGAAAACTATAGTACTATCATGGTGGAAGTCGAATGGGGCGACATCTAATTTACCTATGCAACCCTTACTCTTTTTTTTTTGCGGAGAGCTTATGGAGGTTTTAAATGATATTTATTGATATTTTTTGGATGCAATAATCCAAAAAATAGTCTACTCTTGTCCCTACCACCAATTTTCGACGATTAAAGACTCCCCAAATCGAATTTTACACCTCACATTTTGCAGCGCCACCACCAGGACCTCTGCAACCCTAAAAAAAACTCGCCATGATAGTACTATAGTTTTCATATACAAAGAGTACTCTCATGGTGGAAGTCGAATGGGGCGACATCTAATGTATGCCGGCAACCCTTACTCTTTTTTTTTTGCGGAGAGCTTATGGAGCTTTTAAATGATATTTATTGATATTTTTTGGATGCAATTATCCAAAAAACAGTCTCCTCTTGCTTCTACCACCAATTTTCGACGCTTAAAGGTTCACCAAATCGAATTTTACACCTCACATTTTGCAGCGCCACCACCAGGATCCGGGCAACCCTAAAAAAAACTCGCCATGAGAGTACTATAGTTTTCATATACAAAGATGTAACTAATGAATGCAATGACTTTTTTTTTTTTAATTTATTACAAAAATATCAAAAATAAATAATAGTTAAAATTTGTAAAGATTCGCTTTTTTCACAATAACGTTGCACACCTTGAAATTTTAAATTGCTATTTTTAATGAGAAAATAAAAAAAAATATTTTTTGAAAAGCCTATATTTTACATAAATCTATTGACCAATTACTATTAGTATCAACATCAAAAATATCTTAATCAAACGTGGGATGCCCCGTACATTGAAGTTAAAAAATGGTAGTATTGCTGTTTTTCTTTTGAAACACCCTGACTTACAAGCTAAACATGAATTCAAAAGGATTCACTACGTACATACATGGAGTCACATTCTATTATTTTTCTTTTACTTCATTGTGTACTTAATTATATATTAAATTAAAGGTGAGAGTTGGAGCTTTAAAATACTGCTTTAAAAAAACATGTCATCGCTGATTTTTTTTAGGATATCGGTGTTCAAAAGGTAAGTAAACAAACATAATGTTTAAGAAGTTTATACCTTAGAGTATATATAATATGGAGTGGTTGTTCCTATATCAAATACATTGTAACGCCAGAAGCACAGATAGGGGGCGTTAGTACTTTCTTACAGTTCCGGGAAGGACCACCGCGGACCTGTCAAACTTCAATCATAGTTTTTTTTTTGTATTTTTTTTGGAGAGGGATGGAAATTATTATGCTCTAAGATTTATACTGAATATTTGAAAAAATGTTGGTAGGAAAATAATTTTGAATTCATTTGAAAGATAAAGTATCATTCATTTGGTACCAATATCATTTTCAATTTTCTGAGTTAACCAACTTTAAAATCGAATATCTCGAATATCCCATTGACAATTTTGGAAATATTTCACCCACTAACGTGCTCAATTTCATCTTTCATTTGATACCACTTTCATTAGGGAACGCACTGGTCCCAAAAGTGGTGTATCTCCTTTATTATTTTGTTTGATTTAGCAAAATTTTTTCAATCAAGAGGCGCCTCTTGGTTTTGATTACTCTTCCAGCAAGAAAGCTTACAACATTTCATGGAACTACAACCAAAAACAAAATTTTGGATCTTAAAAATCGAAATAGTTTCAGATAGAAAACAGGATTTCATATTGTTTTTGTATTGCATTATTATCCGTAGATAATAAAAAGCGGCTAGTACTTCTGCAAGCCCCTCAGAATCTGCCAGTCTTGCCCTCATCGCAAAAAATTTTATCAAACTTTCATTCAACATGTATGTTAAGGCGAAAACTGGTCTTCTTCAAAAAGATATAATAAAAAAGTTGTTAAATTACATTTTTTTCATAGTTGTAGTTTATTTGTATAAATAATAAAATAAGTATATGTAATTAGACACACAATTAAAATTCGACATTTAATAACAAATAAAAAAAAAGAGAGAACCGACTGGTTTCGATTTAGTAATAAAGTTAGTTTAACACACATTTAAGTATTCCAAAAATAGACAAATTTAAACTTAAAAAAACAAATGCAAAATTTAATTAAGAGAAATATAAGTATTTACTTCGTTATTATATTTAGGGTATTTAAACATGTTTATATTTAATTAAACATATTAGTTGTTTAACGCTGCTGGGTAAACACAACCTTCTTGTAGTTTTCTAATAGTCTTACGGCCGGTTGCACCAAACTCTTTTAAAAATTTAAAGTGACGTTCATACGTCATTTAAAAGCCTGTAAAATATTATTGCAACTGAACATCGGTTGTATTCATTTGAACTTGGTACACATTAAAATGTACATGATTGCTTGATTTTAGTATTTACAGAACATGTGATGACTTAAGAGTCATTTATTACAATAAATTTTACTTGTTGATTTCACTAACTCATAATATTGGCACTTGAAACTTGAATTTTAGATAAGAATTTGTGATTGGATGACGGTTAAAAAAACCTGATAAATGTAGAAACACTATTTTTTAAGCCAGTTATGATTAATATAGTGTACCAACTTCAAGACGTTTTAAATAATAAAGAAAGTTTGGTTTTCTTATTGGAGCTCCTTTGATCCATTATACGACAGAATACAATGCATACATGTCTTGAATGACAACAAATTCGAAAGTAAAAAAGTTCAAATAAAATTTTGGAAAAATTTAATAAATTGAATTGAAAATATGTAACAATTTTTGTTATTCTAGACGCATGTAAGTTAGATAATATAGTTTTTGAGAACTCCTGCCAGGATCTTAAACTGAAGATCTATTTTTGACGTTATCACAACACTTCTAATAACAAACGCCGAAATTGGAAGCGTATTAAAGAATAATAAAGAATAAGTCATCCAAATGCGGCAAGGTTGTGTGTGCCCTTTTACGTTTTAATTTGTTTTGCAGCATAAATTGCAGTTTTTACTATGGAGATATAAATCTATTCAACGGAGATTCACTGAGCTGCAAATTTAAAGCACTTAAGTGTGAGATATTTAAAAAGTAGTTTGATTTGGATTTGAACAAAAAAGAATGTTGATTTATGGTGCTCAATAGATTCTATGAATATAATGTCTTTTCTATCCATTCGTCCATGCTGAATGTGGCTGTGTTATTTTTTTCTGTATCCTTTTCCTTGAAAATATCTGAAAATACAAAACAAAAGTGTAAAAGGAAGAATTCACGAATATGAAGTTATTGTAAAACATACCGATGTAGGTTTTAATCTTTACTGCACACATAAGAAAATCATCGAATGCTATTTTTCCATCTCTCGATCCATAACGATGTGCCAAAGCATTGAGAATTCGATTGTTTATTTGGTAACCTGCTGACTTAAGAGACTCTCTTAATTGAAAACCTTCAATTCGTCCTGTATGACCAGTGTCGTACATTTTAAACACAGCTTTCCATTTTGCAATATCGTTCAGAAGAGATTCAAATTCTTCGAAGCCTAATTTTCCTGATTGATCTACATCAAGCATAGCTACCATAGAACGACATACGTCTTTGGAGAAGCCGGTGTTGTCCTCAAACATTACTGAAAATATAAAAGTAAAAACTATTTATATATGCTTGAAATTTTAAGGTTCTCTCAAGAAAGAATTTAAAAAAATGTAAGAAAATATAATTTTTAGCTGTTAATTCATATTATGTACAGTAGAGCATTTTTTGTTTTGCAAAAACAATCATTTCAAATTTTATGATTGGAAGGGAAAGATGGACTTTGAGTTTTAAAATAAATGCATAGTGAGTGGACGGAAGGGTTATATAATATGCGGAATGGAAAAATATCGAGATTCCCCAAAAGGTTTGCATATTGTAGTACTTGATTTTGAAAAAGCATTATTAGACAACGAAGAGTTCTGTAAGTCTACGTGCTGATGATTTTGGACAGTGAAGATCTCGCGTCCTTGAGGGTTAATTGACGGCCGCTGAATTGACGGAGTGACAAAACGTGATAAAATCAGGAGCAAGAAACTTTCACGTCAAATATACCATCTTGGACAAAATATAGCATGATCAACTTAATTGTTACAATAAAAAAAAAAAGATATCCTGAGAACACAGTGCAAAATGCAATAGCGTACGACGTTCCAACACTATAACGGAAGAAAAGCAGGTGCAAAAACCTCTGCATCAAACAAAAGCAACTTGCATAGCTTGCCTCAGACACAGAACAACCTTCCTCGTGAACGTGACATTTAGGCCCGTCATATGTAGTCTTTGTAATATTACGATTAAATGAGAACATCAGTCTATTCTAGAAAGCTAGGACTTTCGCTTTTATAAATTTGGCTATTTGCGTAAATAGGGATACACAAATAGTTGCCATCAATAGTTTCCCAATCAGTCATGAAGCAGGTGTTATTGGATATCAAAAATTAAAAAAAAAATATTTTTTGATTTTTGTAAAACTTTATTTACTAATTTTTGTTTGGTATTATTAAATACTAGAAACTTGGATACTTTTTTTTCTAAAAATACTTAATACTTACTTATTTAATTTTTGTTTTTATTGAAAATCCGATATGTTAGATAATGAATTAATGCGTTTGTCTAATGAAATTTTTCATTTTGAACATTTTTTTGTTTATTCTAAAGATCTTTAAGAAAGAAGCAAGTGCAGGCGATTCAGTCATTCATTTTATTTTCCTAAGCGTTTTATTTTTCCTATTTGTTCAAAGACCAAATAACGAAATAAGATGGTGGTGTCGCATCTTACCTATAGCACAATTTGTACTAGTTTAATATGTATGTGCCATCAGGTCACAGGTTGACATATTGCCACGAAAACCGTACTGGCAGTCATTATATTTATATTTTATTTCTTGAGCTAAAAATGTATCAGCGTTTCCATGACCTAGTAAAGAAAAGACGTAAGTGCAATTGGTCGGTAGTCTGAGGAAAGTAAGACTCGCCTTTTTTGAAGAAAGCTTGACAATCGCTGTTTTCCATCGACACGGGTTGTTTATGCATATTAAGATCTTTCAGGTCTCTTGTCACTGCACGAGCGCGAAAGGAGATTCGTATGTACCATAAAATCGTTTACGTTCTCAAGGATATGAGTAGTCATAACACTGGAATTAACATCAAACTGTGAGCTGTACACAAGCGTTGAAGTTCTTCCACGCTGGCAAAACCCCTGCGTAAGCTTTTCCATCTATCCTATTCTTCTGGGCTTGTTCCGAGCAGTTGGAAAACAGCATTTGTCCTGCCTATCCCAAAAAAGGCGAATCTTCTTCACCCTCTAATTACCGACCAATTGCACTTACGTCCCTTCTTTCCAAGGTCATGGAAACGTTGATAAATTATCAGTTCAAGAAATATCTCGAAGATCGAAAGCTTCTTAATGACCGGCAATACGGCTTTCGCAGCAATAGATCCACTGGTGACTTGATGGTTTATCTCACCGAACAGTGAGACAAATCTTTACATCGTTTTGGAGAAAGTAAGATTATTGCACTTGATATTTCAAAAGCATTTGATAAAGTTTGGCATCCTGCTCTGTTATCGAAAATGCGTGCTTTTGGTATTGATGAAACCCTTCTTCATTGGATTATTAACTTTCTTTCGAATCGATCTATACAAGTAGTATTAGACTTGCTGCTTTCTGTTGTTAAAGCGAGACGCACCCCCTGCCATTATCTATGAGTGGCACTTGCATCGAAGAAACTAATCAGCTTGCGATTTTAGGTATGTGTATCACAAACCATCTTTTGTGGAATGATCACATACTTAACGTCGCTAAAAATGTCGCAATATGTTTAGGTTTCCTTTGGAGATGCAAGAAATTCTTTCCCCCTTCTGATCTGGCTATTATTTATAAAAGCTATATACGTCCAAAGCTTGAGTATAACTCCCATCTCTGGGCTGGTGCTCTAGCAACTTACTTAAGCCTCTTGGTCAGTATACAAAGACGAGCCTTCAAAATGATCGGAGACAGGAACATCATCGATACTTTTACGTCACTCGAACACCGGCGTGTCTCTCACTCTTTTATCGTTACTTTAATGGTAAGTGCTCCAATGAAATAGTTGCATTCTTCTCCTCAAACGTTTCAACCGTAATACTCGCGCTTCCAGGAATGCTCATCAATTTACTCTTGAACCCAATTTCGGTCGTACTATCAAGTACAGAGATTCGTTCTTTAGCCGTACTACGTGAATGTGGAATACCCTTCCGCGCTCTGTCTTTCCCTCTCATTGTGATGTAACGAAATTCAAGACTAATGTGCACCGACAGCTCCTTCTTACCTGAAGCTCGCACTGTGTCTTTGACATATAAAGGGTACATAATAATCCCCTTCAGTGCGCGCTTATTATAAAAAAAAAAAAGCTGATTAGTTTTCACGATGCAAGTGCCAGTCATAGATAATGGCAGGGGGGGGGGGGGGGACGTCTCACTTTAACGACAGAAGGCAGCATTGATTTTTCTAAGCATTAAATACTACGCGATTTCTTAATCCCTATTTTACAATGCAAAGTCTAAGTCAGAATTTAATGTACTTATCATGTTTAGCTGTTTCATTTCCACGTCCGAAGAGCAGGGAAGTGAATCTAGAAACGAATATGAAAAGCTAAGGACGGATTAATGGATTAGTAGTTGCACACAGAAGACCAATAATGGAAATGAGAAAGAGGGTCGGAGACAAAATAGAACTCTGTGGCACACCAGCATTTATGTTGTGGGTTTCAGACTTGAATCCGTCTAATACTAATTGTATAGAACGATTCGAAAGAAAGTTACTAATCCAACGAAGAAGGGTTTCATTAATACTAGAGGTCTGCATGAATACATTCATTTGCCTTCCCTGACCAAGCACAGTACTTCAGTGTATTCTGTTCGTTGCATTCATAGAAAGTAGTGTACACTGAAAATGAATACACTATTCTTGAAAACAAACACTGCACACGATTCGATCCCTTTATAACAGAACGAATACAGTGTTTGGTTTCTATCCTAGGCTTGAATGCTTGAATCAAATAGAACAGAACAAGCCTAACATATTAGAAACACATCGAATACACCGAATGTACCGAGTATAAAATCAAATACACTAGTTTTTTTCTCTTCTAAGCTTTACTTCTCAAATGGTAGTTGGTCGCAGCGACGAACTGGGAAATAATTTCTAATTCAATTCTAGTGTATTTATAATTTAAACTTATTTTATGATTGTGAGGCTTGTATGGCACGTAAAATTACAAATGAGATATCAAAAAATAGGATTTTTTACACAGATGCGATATATGAAAAAATTAACACACTACATTCAAGCAATAAAGAGTTGTGTGGTTTTTAATCGATTCTATGCCAATAACGGTACTTGGTGATTTTTTATAATTTTAATTCTTTTTTATTATTTTTTATAGAATGAATTACATGTTGTGTCAAAATTTCAGATTTTTATGTCAACACGTTTAGAAAATATTAAAAAAAAACTTAAAAAAACAGTTCAAAAACGTTAGAAAATTCAAAACGTTTAGCTTAATAACTTCGCTTAACGGTAACATAGAGTTTTGAAATTTTTACCAAAAAATTAGAATTCCGCATTTTATGAACTGTTAGAATTTCAGATTTTTCGTATAGGTATAAAAAATAAAAAACAACGAAAAAATCAATGAAAACATTTACAAATGTATAAATTCAAATTAAATTAATTTGTTGTATTTGATTCGGTGTATTCGATGTGTTCGATATAAACTCGCTGTATTCGATGCATTTGAGAAAAAAATCAAATGGTGTATTCGTTTCAAGTAAATACACGATTCTATTGTTTTGGTTTGAGTTGATGATTCATTTGATTTGTTTTGAAAGATGTGAATGCAGTGAATAGTGTATTTGAAAAAATATAGAACGGCTTGGGAGTGGTTTCAAGCCATTCGTTGCAGATGTTTAATTAATACCAAAAGCACGCATTTTCGATAAAAGAGCAGGATGCCAAACTATCAAATGCTTTGGAAATATCAAGTGCAATAATCTTACTTTCTCCAAAACGATGTAATTATTTGTCTCACTGTTCGGTGAGATAAACTATCAAGTCACCAGTGGATCTATTGCTGCGAAAGCCGTATTGCCGGTCATTAAGAAGCTTTCGATCTTCGAGATATTTCTTGAACTGATAATTTATCAACGTGCAATTGGTCCGTAATTTGAGGGGGAAAAGGGTTCGCCTTCTTTTGGGATAGGCTGGACATATGCTGTTTTCCAACTGCTCGGAACAAGCCCAGAAGAATAGGATAGATGGAAAAGCTTACGCAGGGGTTTTGCCAGCGTGGAATAACACCTCTTCAGAACAATGGCGGGGATACCATCCGGACCAGCGGATTTATGAGTGTTGAGATCTTTTAGGACTCTCGCCACAGCTCGAGTATGAAAGAAGATTTGTCCCATTAACGCGCTCAAGAACTGGGGGTGTCATGACACTATCAGACAGCGTAGAGTTGGCGGCGAACTGCCTAACAAATAAGTTAGCTTTCTCGAGAGAGCTAACGAAGGGAGTGTCATTGACAACAGTGTTGGGACCGAGGAAGATGTTTTGTTCTTCATGTTTTTTGCAAATAACCAAACAGGCCTTCCTGGCTTGTTTGAACTTTGTCCGGTTTTCCTCAGTTGCGTTGGCTCTAAAACAACGGAAGCTAACCCTTTTGGCCCTAATAACCTCTTTAAAGCTTCCATCAAACCATGATTTCTCCTTGGGTTTGATGCTTTTAGTCTTATTCGGGATAAAAGTTCTCATTCCCAAAAGAATCATATTAGTAATCATAGCCGCGCTGGAGTCTACGTCACTACGGATGAAGCATAGTGACCAGTTAAAGATCCTGAAATTAAATTATTGAGACCGTCCAGTTGGCCTTCTCGTATTGCCAAACGGTTCTCACAGGAGCTTTTTCTCTAACTGGATTTTTTTGGCACGAAAAATTTGCGGAAAAGATACTATGGTCTGATGTGCCTAGAGGCGGTAATGCACTGATTGTGTATTTATCGAGGTCAGAGGTTAGAAACAAGTCAAGAGTATTTTCGGCTCGGCTATTAACGTCCGATAATCGGGTAGGCTCGTTGACAAGCTGAGTAAGGTAATTAAACTCATCGAAGATCTCAGCACAAATTTACACTCAAAAACTCTTGAAACCACTTCGTAATTATCGAGAATTTTAAAACATATACCTACCTACCTTATCCTTTACCTACCGTAACAATATCCTAAAATCAACCGATCAAGTTGAAAAAAAACTACCCTATTCCCATAAGAACATGGCCTACAAATAATTTGTAAAGTTTATAACTGCATAGTACGGTAAAAAATAAAAATATAAATATGATGGTAAAATAGTAGCTATTCATGAGAAACAAAAATTCAAAACAAATTTTACTGCCTAGTAAAAAACATGGTAGGTATAAGAATAAAGTTTTTATATATCATATACACAAGACGAAATAATGAAAAAATTCAAACCGTCCACTTTGGTTTGCGCGAGTTACGCAAATGCAAGTCAGCAAACTCGATGACGGAACATTTGTGTTACTTCGCAACCCATAAAGTAATGCAACACCACTTTACGGTGACGATGGGAAAATGCCTATATCTGAAGGCCATCGGAAAGTGGATGCATTGACCTATTGATTTAATTAATTATTGATAATAAATCTACCGGCAGTCACAATCGACCCGGGAAGCAAAGAATATCGTTTTACTTTTATAACTGGCGCAGTCGCGGAATTAAAACAAAAATAAAAAGTGAAAAAAAAAAACTAAAAATCAGTACAAATATTTTTTTTTGCTTTCCTCACCTGTGTTGACGCTCATATGGCAGCCACCCCGCCAGCCCGAAAAGAAGAGGTATTCAAGGCCATCTTTAACATAAAGGTAGTAGGTGAAGCCAAAAGCCTTTTATATTTAAATTCGTTGACATCGTGGGAAGAAACTAAAAACAAGCTTATTCAACACTTTCGCCCAATAATCGACGTTAACAACATTTGGATTAAAATAAATAATTTAAAGGTAAATAATATTTTAGATTTATGCAATAAAATAGAATTAATTTTGAAAAAGTGTCACGAATATGCACTCTATGAAAATAATAAAACCGAAATTATTAATTCTGGCAAACAGCTATTAATAGCGAAAATAAAAGAGCGTAGGTCAGTTATCTAGGGAGATAAGAAACAATTTCGACCTAAATTCTATTTTAGGCATTTTAAGAACTTACATTCCAGATAGTGAATGGAATTTAAAAAAAAATTATAGTAGAACTAATTTTGTGACTGGCCAGAATAGCTCAGGTATGAATCGAAATCAAAACAATAGGGTTTGGCAGAATAATTCAGGTCAGGTTGACAATAATAGACACCACGACAGGTCGGGACAAATTAGCCTATCTTCAAACAATAGATCGAGTCAGACTAGAAACACGAACAACAGATCTGGACAAGTCAGACAACAAGTGTTTAATCCATCAGGCCAGGCTAGAAATAGTTATCAAAACCTACGGCCGATGGACGTGGATAATTTAACGAGTAATGAGTCTAGTGGTTTGAATATAGTTAGTTCAGAAGAGAATAATAATATAGAGCCAATTGCGGATTTTCGGAACTAAGCCTCGGACACAAAATATTTTGCAACTTTTCGATAGGTGATAAGAAATATAAGGCATTGATAGACACAGGATCTACAGTCAGCCTAATTAATTCATCCAGGGTTGACTGTAGTCAGTTTCCGGTATTTGAAGAAAAAACAGTTTTTCTCAATACAATCAACAAAAAAACAAAAGAATTCATACAAATTATTGTTACTGACGTACCAAAAGAATTCAGAATGGGAAGTCATAGCAAGTTAAAATGGCATAAAATGAATTTAAACAATAAAGACTATGACCTTCTCGTTGGTATGGATATAATTAAAACAATTTTTACTAAAATTGATATGAAAAGAAAAATTATAGAACTAGTCAATATGGCAAAAATAAATTTATATTCCGAGGAAACATCCGAAATTAATAACTATGAACTTTCCAGTGAAACGGCAGACAATGTAGATTTTTCACAGTTAAACTCACAGGAAAAGAAAGAAATTGTTAAAATTTTGAATCAGTTTCAACATTTAATTTATAAAGAAGGTGATCCACTAACAAATACGGAAGCTATTATGCACGAAATAATAACAACAATGGATCAGCAAGTTAATTCCAGGCTTTATAGATTACCCCCAAAACATGAAGAGGAAGTTCGGAGACAGGTTTCGGATATGGAAAAACAGGGTATTGTTCGAAAATCTAACAGTAGATACTCTTCTCCTATTGTTGTAGTCCCGAAAAAGATTGGAAGATCAGGTGAACAGAAGTTCAGGCTTTGTGTGGACTATAGGAAAATAAATGAAATTACTCTTGATGACAAGTACCCTCTGCCTAATATAGATAGTATATTAGATAAGTTAGGGAGAGCCCAGTATTTTACGACATTGGATTTAGCTAAAGGCTACTACCAAATAAAAATGCGTCCCGAGGATATTCATAAAACTGCATTTGTTACTCCAAATGGTTTATATGAGTTTACTCGGATGCCTTTTGGCCTCAAAAACGCCCCAGCGACGTTTCAAAGGCTCATGAATGAAATACTAAGGGAACACATAAATAAGATCTGTGTAGTCTATCTTGACGATATTCTTATATTTTCCACTAGTCTAGAAGAACATCTTATTGCTATCACAACAATCTTTAGTACACTTGCCAAACATAACCTTAAAGTCCAGTTTGACAAATGCACCTTCCTCCAAAAAGATACTGAATTTTTAGGACATATCTTGACTGAAGAAGGAATGAAACCTAATCCAGAAAAAGTCAAATGTATTCTGGATTATAAATTGCCGTCATCAGAGAAAGACTTGAAATCATTTCTGGGTATAACAGGGTTTTATCGAAAATTTGTAAAAAATTATTCGAAGATTGCGTATCCCATGATTAAATATTTAAAAAAAAATTCAAAAATTAATACAAGAGACCCAGAATACATACAAGCTTTCGAAACTTTGAAACGAAATATCACTAACTACCCTATACTTAGATTTCCTAATTTTCAAAAATCTTTTACTTTATTTACTGACGCTTCCAATTTCGCCATTGGTGCAGTGCTCACTCAAGAAGGGCAACCTGTATGTTACGCTTCGAGATCTTTAAATGATCATGAAAAGAAGTATTCACCCACTGACAAAGAATTTCTTGCTATTGTCTGGTCAGTGACATATTTTCGACCCTACCTCTGGGGAAATAAATTTAAAATAGTCACAGACCATCAACCCATTAAGTATCTAAACAAAAAATACAACGGCAAAGAGTTTTCAGCTAGAAATCAGCAATGGTTACTCAAATTGTCCGAATTTAATTATGATATAGAATACTTAAGGGGTAAAGACAATAAAGTTGCAGATTTCTTGAGCCGCATCAAAGATGTTGACCAAATAGATGGTGAATCTGACTCGAATGTGGCAACTGTCCACTCAGCACCAGAACAACAGTTGGATCATTTTCCAATAAAGGAAGAAATTGTCAATAAATATAAAACACAACTAATTTTGTCTAATTTTGTTTCAACAGAAGTCGAAATGTGTCATGGTAGGAGAATCATCCATGTAGATATGACTAAAAATCAGTTATATTGGGAAGATCTCTTTAAACGTACTCTTATAAAAGGAAAAGTAGAAATTAATACGGAGTTATCGTACCATGAGTATAATAAAATTCAACAGTGTTTAATAAAACTTTTTAAGGAAGATAAAAATTTGACATTTGTTAAATGCACACTAAGAGCTCTCGAAGTAGGAAGTGAAGCAGAAACCTACAAAACTGAAAAATAAAATTTATTTTCCAGGTCTAGTGAAGCAAATCTCTAAGGTAATAGGAAATTGTCAGACATGCCAAGAAGGCAAATATGACAGAAAACCTATTAAACCTAAATTCAAGACTTCTGAAACGCCTACAGAAGCTAATGAAATACTACATATGGATATATACCATTTTAATAAACTTTTCTATCTTACTTTCTTGGATAAGCTTACCAAAAAAGCTTATATCTATAGTTTAATTAGTAAAAATTGGGTAAACAAACTTGAATGTATTGAAGAACAATTTTCTAAGTTCGGAAACCCAAAGAAAATTGTTTGCGATAACGAATTCAACTCAGAAAACATAAAAGAATTCTTCCGAGAAGAAGATATCCAAGTTCACTTCACTAAGCCGAACTCTCATACAGGAAACTCGGATATTGAACGGTTTCATTCTACGCTTCTTGAAATTTTATTAACTATCAAAAATAAAGACTTAACTACCAACCAAAAACTTCACAAGGCAGTTAAAATATATAACAATAGGTTCCACTCCACTCTTGAAATGAGTCCAAATAAGGCAGTGGAAACGGAATCTAAAATTTTAAAAGAAAAAGCCGATAAACGAAAAAAACGTATTTTAAATAAAAGAAATTTAGATAGAGAAGATTATAATGAAGCTAGAAGTGAAGGATTTATTAGAAATTATAAACATTTACGTCACAAAAATGAACCTTACTTCAGAAAAAATAAATTATGTAATGTTCATCCGACAACAGTTAAAAGGCCTAATAAATTTGCAGGTTCTAGTCTTGCTCATGTTGTGGACAATTATGATGACAGCAACGGTAGCGGACCCAGCACTTCTCATCTCCAAAATACAAACTGAGCAGGGATTTACCGTAATCAATCGAGGAACAGTTGGGCTGATTAACGAAACACAGACGATTGTTCACATAATAGATTCGGTTGAAATAATGACCGTTATTGAAGGAATCGAAATCAATTTAAAAAAATTGCACTTGGAAAATAACATTCCAATATTAACAGAGATTATCAACATCAAATCAAAAGTTAGGGCGCTAGTTTAAACCTTCCGAAAAAAAAGAGGTTTAGCTAATTTTATCGGAACAACTCAGAAATGGTTATTCGGAACCATGGATGATAATGATAGGGAAGATATTGTAGAGCATTTTAAAGTTGTTGATATAAATAATAGAAATGCTATTGACAATTTAAATAAGCAAATAGATATCAACAGAAATATTATGAATAATATTAAAAATTTTAATGATGTTATTGTAGAAGATCGTAAACATATTTCGGAAATTTACAATAACGTAGCAGATAGTCAACGAAATTTAACATTGAAACTTTTGAAAACAGACCAACTTTTAAAATTAAAAATACTAGAAGATAAAATTGATAATATTCTTGATAATATAGCATCTGCCAAACAGGGTATTTTACATCCAAGCATATTAACGGGAGCAGAAATAGTGGGTTCTGATTTAGATTTTTTCAAACTAAAACATTCAAAAATAGGAGCATTTAAACATAACGACACCAAATTAATTTTAGCTATTAAGCTTCCAAAAAGTTACATCCAAACCCAATTAAAAATGATTATACCGATGCCTAACAAAGATTTTAAAGAAATTAATTTATTACCCACAGAATTTATTGATTTAAGTAAAATAAAATTTACCTATAACCCCAATAATATTTATATAAAGGATTTAAAAAAATGGATAATTGTTTGATTGATGGCTTATGTAATTTTAAAATAAACAACAAAACTGAAATTTTAAATATTGAAGAAAATTTGGTAATTTGTAAAAATCTTAAAGAAGAAATTGTAAATAACGGTTGTGACGATAGAAATTTAATTTTAAGTGGAAATTTTCTAATAAATATCAATAATTGTACAGTAATCATAAGAAATATTTCAATATCAAACTTTAATATAAAATTTATTCATAAATTTTCCTACGAAGAAGAACAAAATGTAATTATAAAAGAAAAACTAAATTTTGAAACAATGTTAAAAATATATCAATTTGAAAACCTTAAGCACATAAATGAATTAAAGTACCATAAAACCAACAATTATATTATTAGTTCCGTCACAATCTTCTTTGTTATCATAGCAGTAATTATAATTGGAGTTCTAATTTTTTTAATTCAAAGAAAAAACAAAAATGTGAAAATTATTATAAAAAACATAGAAAAAAAATTCAATAAAAACAAAATTCAGGAGAATCTTGAATTAAAGGGGGGTGAAGTTAAGCAAATGCAAGTCAGCAAACTCGATGACGGAACATTTGTGTTACTTCGCAACCCATAAAGTAATGCAACACCACTTTCCGGTGACGGACGATGGGAAAATGCCTATATCTGAAGGCCAACGGAAAGTGGATGCATTGACCTATTGATTTAATTAATTATTGATAATAAATCTACCGGCAGTCGCAATCGACCCGGGAAGCAAAGAAGATCGTTTTACTTACTTTACACCCCTGGACATTTTTAGCAAACAAGTAGCGGCAAACTCAGCCACGCGTTTAAAAGCTACCTTACAGTGCACTAACAATCAAATTGGCCACACTATTATTCTAAACAATTTCGAATTTATTCCAGATTGCCTAGACTACACCACACCTCAATTGGTGTTCGAAAATAATTTCCAGACCTCTGTTCCATCCAGAACTGAATGGGAGGACCGGAGTCTCCTGGACAATGAATCTTTGCACTTCTACACTGATGGTTCTAAAACCGACGATGGTGTAGGAAGTGGTATTTTCTCGGAAAAACTGAATATCAGTCTTTTCTTCCGCCTACCAGACCACTGTAGCGTGTTCCAAGCGGAAATTCTGGCGATTAAGGAAGTTCTTTCTTGGCTCAGAGAAAACGTAATATCCAACACGGATATTCGGATCTTCTCAGACAGCCAAGCGGCTATTAAATCTCTTGCCCATGTCTCCTCAAAATCAACCACGGTCCGAGACTGCCAATCATCTCTTAGGGAGATGTCTGAGCAGTTTGATATTTACCTCATTTGGGTGCCGGGACACAGAGACATTCAGGGCAATTGCAGGGCGGATGAACTCGCCAAACAAGGAACAATTACTCCTCTGCAACCAGAAAGGAACAATATAGGCATGCCTATCGCTACATGTAAACTCATGCTAAAGCAGGATGCTTTAAAGAAGACCAACCTCAGATGGGCTCAGAGTAATACCTGCCGTGCGACCAAACAAATATGGCCGTGTATAGACTTGAAACGTTCAAAAGGGTTGTAAAACTTAAATCGTCTGCATATTAGCTCCATCATAGGTGTTCTTACAGGGCACTGTTTAATAGGTAGACACGCTATCAGAATGGGCGTGTTCTCCAACGATTTCTGCAGGAGTTGCATGGACGAAGAAGAAGAGGAAACTGTTCAACATCTCCTTTGCACCTGCCCTGCTCTCTCTGTCAGAAGAAAACTCCATTTAGGAGAATTCTTCTATGAGGACACTAGTGACTTAGTGAAAACGGACGTTAAAAGTCTTTTCCAATTCATTAGAAGCTCCGAGTGGTTCAACTAGTAAGTTGCAAACTTGCTACTTCTCTATCTTTCTTTATGGTATCACAATGGACCCATTAGGGTCTAAGTGTGTCGGGATTTTCTAGCCGACAGCCATTTAAACCTAACCGTAACCTAACCTGATCCAAGAACCCTGGATTCACGGGGGCCAAATTAGAGGCCTAACATGTAAGAACTCTAAATTAATTTGGGATACGAGAATTGACTCGCCCCGAGCATGCATAAAAATAAGAAATAACATAAAATTTATATGTCTTTCAGAATTTATGACGCGGGACCTGGTGCCAATCCAAGCCCAATTTGACAACGGAGGCATCATCAGCACGATGGTGGTAGCAGCAGCTTACTTCGCTGGTGATGAAGAAAACATTCCACCAATCGAAGTACAGGAGTTAGCGGACTACTGCAGCAACAAAGGACTACCGTTGTTGGTCGGTTGTGACGCCCACCATACAACATGGGGTAGTACCGATACTAATCAAAGGGGTGAGTACCTTTTAGATTTTATTATCGAGAAAAATCTAGATATTTATAACGTAGGGAACACACCTACCTTTATAACTAGAGTAAGAAAAGAAGTCTTAGACTTAACGTTTGGAAGCCCGAATGTAGGAAACCTGATTAGGGATTGGAGGGTTTCAAACGAACCATCTATGTCTGACCATAGAATTATAGAGTTTACCTTAGACAACTTGCTCACAGAGAATACCTCTGGCAGGAACCCTAAGAAAACTAACTGGAACTTGTATAAAAGCGTTCTCAGAACAAACCTCGAACGAATAGGTCCAGTAGAAACAACAAATAGTAACCTTGAGTTAGAACACTTAGTAAACGACTTGAGTGGGGCAATAATTGAGGCCTATGAACTCAGTTGTCCCCTTAAGCAAGTTAAAAGACAAAAGGATGCTCCGTGGTGGAACAAACATCTGTCAAAACTAAGATCCAAGGTAAGAAAACTCTTTAATAAGGCAAAGAGTACTGGAGAGTGGAATAATTACTCTGCAGAATTGACCAACTATAACCAGGAAATCCGAAGGGCGAAAAGAAAGAGCTTTGAGAGGTTCTGCGAGGGGGTTTCTTCTACTCCGGTAGCTGCTAGACTTCACAAAGCTCTAGCAAAAGAAACTAACATCACTTCGTTGGCACTTCGTTACCCGGACGGTAGTTACACGGAGAACGAGGAGCAAAGGGCTACCCTACTGCTAAACACTCATTTTCCGGGTAGTATTATTATGGTAGATAACATGACAGAGAGAATACCTCTCAGAACAAACCGGACAGACTGGCAAATAGCTTCGACTATTTGCACAGGCAATAGGATTGATTGGGCGATAAGTACTTTTCAACCGTTTAAATCACCGGGTGTAGATGGTATTTTTCAAGCCCTTTTACAAAAGGGAAGGGAGGAATTAATGCCGTACATTATAAAATTGCTTCGAAGTAGCATTGCACTTGGGTACACACCAAGTCTATGGAGAAGAGCCAAGGTAATTTGTATCCCCAAAGTGGGGAAAAAAGATACAACCCATCCAAAGTCATTCAGGCCAATTAGCTTGACATCCTTTTTACTGAAAACTTTGGAAAAGGTAATTGATAACTATATAAGAGTAGAAATCTTAACAAGCATGCCTCTAAATCGACATCAGCATGCTTACAGAGCGGGTAGATCTACAGAAACGGCTCTGTACGAACTCACAAACACAGTACAATTAGCTTTAAATGGCAAGGAAACTGCCATTTGTGCCTTCCTTGATATAGAAGGGGCCTTTGACAATACTTCGCATGAAGCTGTTGATAGGGCTCTTAGTAGAAAAGGGGTACCCATCACCATAACCAGATGGATAGGTAGAATGCTAAGTACGAGAACGGCGGAAGCTAACGCAGGAAAAAACGTTCAGAAAGTCATCACAACAAGAGGGTGTCCTCAGGGAGGGGTACTATCACCCTTACTGTGGAGTCTGGTAGTAGATGAATTACTGGAAACTCTAACTTCTCAAGGTATACGATGTATTGGCTTCGCCGATGACATCGTAATAACAGCCTTGGGAAAATTTGAGGAAACTCTTTGTGACATAATACAGAGAGGACTCACTGTAACTTGGAAATGGTGTTCTTCAGTGGGCTTGAATATCAACCCCACAAAGACGACAATAATACCATTTACCAAGAAAAGACTTCTACCACGAATGAAACCTATACTGTTGGCAGGAGAAGTAATCGACACCCAAAGAGAGGTCAAGTATTTAGGCATTACACTAGATAGTAAACTCCTTTGTAATAAACATGTCGATATAACTATCGGGAAAGCCACAAAAGCCTTG
Source organism: Syrphus vitripennis (assembly GCA_958431115.1). Lineage (NCBI taxonomy): Eukaryota > Metazoa > Arthropoda > Insecta > Diptera > Syrphidae > Syrphus > Syrphus vitripennis. The sequence goes on along the minus strand of OY288109.1, from coordinate 71,568,651 downwards.
TTGATTTGCAAAAGACTTGCAGGAAAATCATGGGGTTGCAAACCAAACATCTTGCGATGGATGTACAAAATGATGGTAAGATCCATCATTACCTATGGGGCGGTTGCATGGCACAAAAGAACCGAATTAACAACCACTAGGAAAAAACTAGAAAAGATGCAAAGGCTAGCATGCATATGTATAACCGGTGCAATGAGAACATGCCCTACAGCAGCAATGGAAAACATATTAAATCTAACGCCACTACACGTGACAATAGAAAGTGCTGCCAAGGGAGCCATCATGAGATTTGCCAAGGAGGGTACTGGGAGAGGGAAAATCATTAGTTACAGGGAACGGAATGCGATCCCCAATTCCACAGTTACAAACCTTCTTGACATTCCAAGGGATAGCATGATCAAAACCTACAACTTCGTAAAACACTTCCGTACGGAGTTAAGTTGCAAAAGAGACTGGATAAGTGAAACGGAAAACTACAGTCTCGAAGCAAACACCATCAAGTGGTATACTGATGGATCGAGAACATCTGAAGGGACTGGGGCAGGGATTTTTGGGCCTAGAACCAAAATTTCCATACCGATGGGACAGTCCACCAGCATATTCCAAGCAGAAGTAAATGCTATCGGAAAATGCGCAGAACGTAACATCGATAGAAAATATAAAAACCAAAACAATGCCATCATGTCAGATAGTCAAGCCACACTAAAAGCTTTGAACTCATACACCATCACGTCAAAACTAGTATGGGAATGTGTAAATAAGCTAAATGAACTGGGCAAGGAAAACAAAGTCACACTTCATTGGGTACCGGGTCACGTCGGTGTCCAGGGCAATGAAGAAGCTGACTCCCTGGCTAAAATAGGAGCAACGGGACCCCTAACGGGACCAGAGCCTTATTGTGGTATAGGGGAAAATACAATCAATAATGAAATCAAATTATTAGAGGAGGCAACAAGATCAAAAATTTGGAATGAACTCCCTAAACTGAGACAGGCCAAACTCCTACTCGGGAACTACAACCGAGAGCGTTTCCAATCCTGTATTAGCCTAAGCAGGAACAGTCTCAGGATAATAACGGTCCTCCTCACAGGCCACTGTAAACTGAGAAGACATCTCAGCATCCTTGGCCTAGTGAGCAGTGCTTCTTGCAGATTCTGCAACGCTCATGAGGAGACACCGGACCACATAATAGGTAAATGCGATGCACTAGCGCATCAAAGACAAAAATATCTGGGCAGAAACCATATAGAAGAGAGCAAAATACAAATACCCCAAATTCTTAAATTTCTAAAAGGTACGAATCTGGAGGTTGAACTGTAAATGAGAAACCTCATCCGGTTCAAAAAGGGGGGCACAATAGATCTTAAGGTCGCAGTGCAAATATACCCACATAATTCATTCATTCATTCAAAACAACAGCTAATTCAAAGTTACATAAGAGCACATTATCTTTCTTTAGATAAATTCATAAAAAAAAGTTTGTTTTTCGTAGTTTTCTAAAGCATAATTCAAACTTACATTTTTAGATTTTGGAGCAGTGTGTTTTTGTTTATATGTTTTTTTTTTTTTATATTCGCCGAGAACTTGATTAGTGTATTGTTTTTGTTCTTCACCTGAACTTAAAGTTTGATTATATTCTCAAATTAATTTAATGAGTCTTTCAGCTTCATCTTTGACAACCCTTAAATGTTTAACCAATTTTACATCGTATCGGTAGTCTTCTTAATCGAAGAATTGACAAGTAATTTTAAATCTTCTTTGAAAAATGTTATAGATTCCGGACTGATAAAAAAGAGTTCCAGATATACATATGTAGGTAAACAAAAACAATCATTCTAAAAATGTAAGTTTGATATTGAACTATGTATATGCTTTAAATTTCTTTCTTTCAAACATTAAACAATATTCCATTTTTTTCCAAATTTATAAATAACTGTTGACAAGCTTATTAAGTAATTTCAAAATAAACCGTTAACACCTTTAATTCAATTTTTTTTTTGTAAAAAAGTGAAAGATAGATCATATTTATTGTTGTTTTTAATTGGGTAATTTTTTTAATAAAATATGAAAATAATTTTTTTTATACCTAACATTATACTTAAGACCTGTGCCAAGTTTAAATTTTATGCATAAATTTTATCATATGCCCTCACGAATTTTTTTAGTAAAAGACTAAAAAAAACTCTATACATATTACATTTTGTATTGGAAATTTCAAGTGCTCGGTGGCACGTGTTAACGTTAACATATTTCAATGAAATTTTGCACAAATTTTTTATTTATTATCCTTAACATTTTTAGGCCCGGACACGAAAGAAATTCCAACATTCACAAAATAAGCCCCACCCTAGTTCACATATCATTATTTTTTTAACTCAATTTTGTTTGGTATTAGGTTTATACCAAATTTAAAATATAAAAACCGTACTTATACTCTTTGGACCAAATAATTACAGTTATTTCTAGTGATGATAGAGCTTTCGTTTAGATATAGAATGAATATATAGCCAAAAAGAAATACATACATATATTGGCAGTTCAAACAGAAAAAGTCAATTTTTGAGTTATCTCATTTATACCAAACCCACGGATATATATGTATATATACATATCACGCCATTTATCAATTTTGTTTGATTCAGTTATTAACCGAGAAAGCATCAAACAAAATAATATTTCTTTTTTGTTGACAATTGTCAAGGTTTTTTTCCATAAAGATCTCTACTAGTTGAATAAATTATAGTTGAACAACTACAGGGTGTTTTTTTTTTGTAGAGGTATAGAACTTAATGTTGGCAACACTTTTTTAACTAGCCGTTTTTTTAACAGCCGTTTTTTTTACAGCTGTTCACACAAATCACTTGTGTTTAGTTTGGTTTGGCATTTCAACGGGACAGCGCTTCCCGTTTTCCATAAGAGAATTTTGTTTACCGATGAAGCTCAAAAATCGCCCGTTATTGCCAATGTGTGGCCACAAATGTTGGAAAAAAGTGATGGAAAATTGGAACTCCAGATTAAATTACGGGCGAACCAGACCTGGTCATATGCCACACATCGTATTTAAATTATACTTCCAAAACATTATACATATCTTGAGAATAGTCAATTTTAAAAATTAATTTTTGTTTTTATCTACTCGTATTTCAAAGTTCTATACTTCTAAAAAATACTATTTAGTTGTTGACCTTTTTCTTTTGCGTAATAAACGTCCAGCGTTTCAAATTTTGCGTCATGATGTTAGCTCTCCAAAACTGAAAAAAAAAAATAAAAAAGACCAACAACAAAAAAAAAATTTCATGCATTAGCTGTTTTTGATCAAGAAATTTAGTCTTTAATTATCTTTTTAGGATGTTTTTTCCTTTGAAAATATAATTCTGTCAATTATTTAAAATTTCTTTATTTCAAAAAAAAAATATCTGTTCTTTCCATAGCCTCCACCATGATTCACAGTGGAACTGAAATGCTTTTTTTCTCATTCAGTTTTAGACGTCATCGAAACAATATTTCAGATTTTAGTTTCATCGGTAAAAAACACACTCTACACTAGCTTTGTGGCTACTTTGTAGCCATTTCCAAATGTTAACTTTGATTGCTCACCGATTTTTTTTACGAGCAAGCATACTTTTAACGGGCCAAATCATTATGGCTGTTACGGGGTTTTCAATGAGTTCCGTTAATTTCGGCAGTAATTTTGGAACACGTGTTTTTCTTTTCTTTTATAAATACAGTAGAATCTCGAAAACATGAACGGTTCTAAAACATGAACAATTCGGAAAGATGAACGCTTTGACGAGACTTCTTTGTTCCGGGCGACAGGCTACTATGGAGCAGTTTTTTAAGAAAAAGGTCTAAATGAGTGTATATTTTGTTTAACTCTTTGAACAACTTTGTTATTTTCGTTATTTTTTATGTTTTTTTTAAATAAAATGAATTGATATTTTGTTAGATGCAATATTTTTATGTATAGTTACATGTTTTTCTTAAACTAACTCTCGATGCTTGGAAAGATGAACAGTTCGAAAAGATGAACGAGGCCTGTTTTACATCTGTTCATCTTTTCGAGATTCTACTGTACATTTAAAAAAATCAAATTTCTCAACTTAAACTGCGTGTTGTAGACTAGCATGTGTTTAAAGGCCAAGCAAAAAAGAGCAGCTAAAGTAGAGGTAACATTTATTTTGTAAAACACTGCAAGACATTCTAACGAGATGGCAATAGACAGAAGTGTTGGCTTTAAAAAAATGTATAAAACATAGTTGTAAGTATTACTGTTATTTTTTAATTATTTGTTTTCCCTTTAACGTACATATTTTTTAAATTGCCCCTACCGCCTAAACGGGGGAGATAGGGGGGGTCTATGTCCCATAGTAAAACATGCTTGTATTGCCGTGTTCTACAAAAACCCGTTATCATTTATCGGCGCCCCGGTTATCATACTCTCCCCAATCAGATGAACAATCAATTTTGTTTGTGATGTAAAAATGTATGTTTTGATATTTAAGTTTTTTTGTTCGTTTCATAAATTTTTTTTTTGTTTCATGCTTTTTGTTTGTGAATATACAAAATAATAAAATCATTAAAAAAAATACACCAAAAACACTTGCTGCTAAATTACTCAGTCACTTGAATCCGCCGAATTAAAAAATTAAAACCAACTACTCAAAACGCGCTCTGGATTATAGAGTCTATCTCGCCTCATCACTTCATCAGAAATATATGTATGATTGCCAATGTTGATTAGATCGTTGAACAAGAATTTTTCCAAGTGGAGTCTGCGAATTGTGTCCGCTTTCTATTTGTCTATGCATGCCGTTTGACTTCTGTCACAATTCTTGTGACGTGTTTACCTGGATGGTAGTGTCCTGTTATAATACCTAGGACGGAGTAAATATATGTATAATCTACTCAGTGATAACAAACAGTTAGAGCGCTTAAGAATATTTACAAGACTTCGAATGTCTAAGCATTATACCAGTTTGACATGGGTGGGTTAAAAAAATTCGAAACGGTTTGAAAAAAGTTCTATCGCATTTTTACTTACCAAGTAGGTACATCGACATCTTGTACGAAATTTTTTTCCTTTATTCTCATGACGCATCTGCATTGCTTCAAAAAAAATTGGAAAAAGCTTTGATGAATTTCCAATGATTTTGAGAGGAGATTTTAACATAAACTTTGCAGACGATAAAAATCAAATATCAATTGAATTTTTAAATAATGAATTTGGTTTAACTACCTATATATCAAATGATCGCAATCTTAGCACAACGAAATACAAAACTTCTATTAATGCGGTCTTTATTAGACATTTAAATAGGTTCGAATCAAAACTGTTCGTTTCTTACTTTAGCTATCATAAACCTATCGTATCAGTTTTACAGATTGGCGATGAATGTGAAAAAGTCGTCGAAATTATGGATGAAAGTTGATTTTTCTGAGAGATAAACTGTTTAATGTAATATAAATTGTCATGTTTATTTACTATAGCGCAATAAATAAATATTGTATTCTAACACATAAATGATAGTACTTTTTAACTGATAATCAAAGCAATTCGTGCATAATTATTCCCTTACCATTCAAAAATATCAAAATATGCACAACTTTAATATCCAAGTTTTCACTTTTGCCGGCACTCCCGGAGTGCCACCCGTTTTTTTTTTTGGGGAGAGTACGATAACTTGGGCGCCGAAAATTGATAACGGTTTTTTGTAGAGGGGTCCAAAACAAGCATTTTTTACTATGGGAGGGGGGGTCTATCTTGCCCCGTTTGGGCGGGAGTGGCAATTTTATGAAAAGTGTACTAAAAGTTAAAAAAAATCATTAAAAAATAACGGTAATACTTACAGTTAAGTTTAATATTGTTTTTTACAGCCAGTATTTAGTACTATAAGCCACTTTTTAAATCAGGCAAAATGTATGCACAGTTTTCGAAAAATTGAGTTTCAAACACAAAATTCGGGGAAAAAAACACAAAAAAAGAAGTTTGAAGTGTAATTTCTCAAAACCATAAGATTTAATATAAATTTTTTTTATAGAATTCGGTGCTCTTATTGATTCCTTATCAAAAACTGAAAACTAGATCATTTTATGACTTCTAGTTTTCGAGAAAATTGAAAATACTGGCTGTAAAATGTAAAAATACTGGCTGTAAAAAACAATATTAAACTTAACTATAAGTATTACCGTTATTTTTTAATGATTTTTTTTCCACTTTTAGTACCCTTTTCATAAAATTGCCCCTCCCGCCCAAACGGGGCAAGATAGACCCCCCCCCTCCCATAGTAAAAAATGCTTGTTTTGGACCCCTCTACAAAAAACCGTTATCAATTTTCGGCGCCCAAGTTATCGTACTCGTGCCTTTTTTTTAAGTTAAAGCTGAGAGAAACTGTTTATAATAAATTAAATCAGGTACATTTTTAGTAACTTAGATTTACGAAAACTTAACAGACTTACTGCGATTATTACGAACCAAGTATATTAAAATCAAATTTACATTTAATTTTCTGGCCCTACGTTTCGATTAATTTGCCCTATGTTATCCCTTTAGTTGCTCATGTTTCTTATACAGTGCTCGTCACTTGATTAGACGCACACATTTTTTTTTTACTTACATTTCATTTTTTTGTTAGTGCGTGTAACAATTATCAAAAAATTGCATTTATTAGAAAGGTTATTAAGTTCTCAACATAAAAATATAAAAGAATGGTAGGTGAGTGGAAGTTAAAGAATATTTTTTATCTTTTTTGTAAATGCTGTAAGAAAAAGTTCATTTTTTTTCACATGATTAGACGCACCCGTTAAATTAGTAAGTTGGTCGCGATTTGTTGTGTGGATTTTAGTCAACTAAAAAGTTAAAGAAGAAAGGAGTGTTTTCAATTAGTTTTCATTCAAAATGGGGCAAGAAAAAGTTTTAAATGCAAAAGAAAAGTCAAAATTGAAGCATTGCACTCCGAAGGGTTTTCAATGAGGTGCATTGCCAAAAAAATAGGCCGAACTGACCATGTTGTGAGAAATTACATTAAAAACAGTGCTTCTTATGGAAAAAAAATATAAAGGAAGGACAAAAACCGTTTTGTCACCTCATAACAAAAGAAAAATTATAAGAATAGCTTCAAACTCAGCAGTGTCCACAAGAAAAATAAGAGAAAAAGCGGGGATAACTGCCTGCATATCAACTGTTCGGCGAACTATTATGAGGGCAGAACATCTTAAATAACAAAAAATTTAAAAAGCCCCCACTAAACACCGCCGTATTTTGCAATTTTTTGATAATTGTTACACGCACTAACAAAAAAATGAAATGTAAGTAAAAAAAAGGGGCGACTTTATATTACAGACCACCCCCTTTTGGGAAAATTTTTTTTTAATGGGTAGGAGGGCATTTCTATAGGACAGCTTCAAAATATTACGGTGAGGAAACCCCACTAAATACGATTAAAAAAAAATTGAAAATTTAAAAAATCGGTCTTTTTTTTAATTTTATATTGGATAAGAGCATTATTATTGCACATAATGTGTCAAAAAAATGTACATATATATATTATTTATACATGTATATATCTATATATATATATATATATATCTGTGGCGCTCCAAAAATTGACTTTTTCTGTTTGGACTGCCATTATGTTTCTTTTTGGCTATATTTTCATTCTATATTTAAACGAAAGCTGTATCTTCACTAGAAATAACTGTAATTATTTGGTCCAAATACGATAAGTACGGTTTTTAAATTTTGAGTTTGGTATAAACCAGATATGTACCACTTATCTTATTTATACCAAACAAAATTGAGTTAAAAAAATAATGATATGTCCACTAGGATTGAGCTTATTTTGTCAATGTCAGAATTTCTTTCATGCCAGGGCCTATAAATGTTAAGGATAATAAATCAAAAATCTGTGCAAAATTTCATTGAAATATGTTAACACATGCCACCGAGCACTTGAAATTTCCCATACAAAATGTATAGCGTATTTGTAGTGTTTTACTAAAAAAAATCATGAGGGCGTAATGGTTAATGGATAAAACTTAAACTTGGCACAGGTTTTAAGTATAATGTAAGGTATAAAAAAAAATATTTTCATATTTTGTAAAAGAAATACCCAATTAAAAAAAAACAATAAATATGACTTATCTTTTACTTTTTGATCATTTCAAGCCTTTTTTTTGAAAAAAATTTAATTAAAGCTTTAACAGCTTTATATTATTTTGCGATTTTTTATTTTTTTAATTGCTTAATAAGCTTATCAACAGTTATTTATAAGTTTTAGAAAAAAAAAAATGGAATATTATTTAATGTATAAAAGAAAGAAATTTAAAGCATAGTTCAATATCAAACTTACATTTTTAGGTTGATTGTTTTTGTCTTCCTACATAGCTATATCTGGAATTTTTTTTTTGGACAGCTTCAATCAATTTAAAAATGTAAGTTTGAATTATGCTTTCAATTTCTTTCTTTTATGTATACATAAAAAAATCTGTGTGAGTTGGAAAAATGTCCGTTCCCATCGAATAGGGCAGAATGATATCCAAGATCTGCTGCCATTTATCGACCCGATTTGTCATATTTTTCACAAATTTTAAAACATACCCTTACTAATTCGCAAGAAGCGGATTCCTATATCAGTGATAGCGGTGCAAATTATGAACAGCAAACTTTTTTATTTTATTTAAGATGAATTCTGTTATTTGTTTTTACTCGTATTGCGATGAATAATCTTTTTTCTTTAATTAAAAAAAGAAAAAATTAAGATAAGTGTTCTGAACATTGAATTCCTTTAGGTACCTATTTGTTTTATAAACCTATAAAAAATTACGAAAAATAATCTTTTTTTATGAATTTATCTAATGAAAGATAATGTGCTCTTAATTTTGAATTAGAACTATAAAATAAAATATTATAAAATTAAATATAAAATCTAAAAATAAATTGATTTTTATGATAGCTGCTAAATTTTCTTATATTTTTTAACTGCCACAAAATCCTAAAATCGAGTTTTTTTTTATAAAAAATTTAATGTACATTTGAAGTGCAGGCTCATATATGCGTAAGCTTAAAAAAATAATTCCATTATTTCCAAACAGTTTTTTACAATGCTTGAATAAACATTCAAATGCGTTTTCTGCAAAACTCAAAAAATGGAGTTATCTCTTTTATACCAAACGCCACAGATATATATATATATATATATATATATATATGTACCAAAAAAAATATATATATATATGTATATATATATATTATACATATATATATATATATACATACATATATATATATATATATATATATATACATACATATATATATATATATATATATACATACATACATATATATATATATATATATATATATATGTACATACAGTGAAATCTCCCTTAACGGACACCTCCCTTAGACGGACAAATTTTTTTGTACGGAAATTGCTCCATATAAGCTTCATTGTTTTCAGTTTCTCTTATACGGACACTCCCTTGGACGGTCACGGACAGCATTTTCACGTATGAATGACAAAATATATTCTCTTAGGCGGACACCAGAGCATAATTGAACATGTCATCACGCTGATAATTTTGGCAACGGTATTTTTTTAAGTTGCAGTTTACAGCCCACATCAAATTCTTTTCACGAAAAGGAAAAATACATGCGTGCCAGCTGTCAGTCTAGAAACTCCATTATGTGTGTGAGAATTTTGTGTATCTGTTGAGTGTGTATGTAAGGGATTGTAAATATCTATTGGATCTTTTTACATTTTATATTCTCTCATTCGTGTGGTGGAAGTCATGTTGCTTGGACGTAAAAAAAGTTATTTTTGGAGTTTCAGATTTTTGTTGATTTACGCGCAGGTAGTTTTTAAATTCTTCTAATTAATATTTTTTCCTACGAAACATGTTTTCAGGATGCCACCAAAAAGGAAAACTTTAAAGGAAAAGGTAGACGTAATAAACTTTACCCAAAAATATAAAAAAAGCGTACGGGAACTAGCAACAGAGTTTAAAATAGGAAATACCCAAGTCGCTGAGTTACTAAAAAAAAGTGTTTTTGTTTGGTTTCCTTCAAACGGACAACTCCCTTGGGCGGACAAAAATTTCTGCACCTTGGCTGTCCGCTTAAGGGAGATTTCACTGTATATATGTATATATATATATATATATATATATATATATATGTACATACACATATACATATACAGCTGTGGACAACTAATTGACTGACAGTACTGTTTAACCGCTTTTTTTTTTAAATAAGCAGTTCCGTATGTAAAGTCGCCTGGCAGGCGCCAATGTCAACAGTTTTTTGAATAAACAGTACCTTGCCTGGCCCGCTTCGCGGGTTCTCACGATTTTAACTCCCTTTTTGGGGCCTCTGTCCCGCTCACGCAACTTTGTTGCTCCGCTTAGGGTATGTAAAGTCGCCTGGCAGGCGCCAATGTCAACAGTTTTTTGAATAAACAGTACCTTGCCTGGCCCGCTTCGCGGGTTCTCAGGATTTTAACTGTGTGGAAATGAGAAATTTTAATAATTAATTAAAATAGTTTAAACTTATTTCCTCAACCTAAAATTGTGAAATTAAGTGATATTAAGTGATTATCTATTATATAAAAATAGTTTGGTGTACAAATTTGGTGGTCTGTAAAGTAAAGTAGAGCCAAAAAAAATGTGTGCGTCTAATCAAGTGAAGAGCACTGTACAAACAAATTTGAAAAATATATGAAAAAAAATTATACTTTTTATCCAACAAACAGCTCACAAGGAAACATTTATGAAACTAGAACGCTGAGATCTGCCCGCGTTCTTTTTAAACACAGGGATCGTGGAGGTCAACTGTTCATTCTGACCTATCACGTTCTGTTTAACAAGGCCTTGAATGTGCCTTCAAAAACGGTTTGATACTGTGACACCAAATTGATAGAAAGTGTTAAATCTACAGTGATTGAAATAGAAATAACGTACTATAGCAAAATAAGTTATTTAAAGCAAGGACCCATTATTAATCATGCGAATCATGCACATAAGTAAATATTCGTAATACTTCAAATTTGTATCCTTATACAGGGTGAGTCATGAGCAATGCGACAAAATGCTAGGGCGTGTAAGTTGCGTTGAGACAAGAAAATCGTATGGGAGGGGGGGGGGGGGGTCTATTCCCCTCCGTTTAGCCGGGAGGGGCAATTTTCGAAAAAACTGACTTAAAATGGGAAAAAAATTATTTAAAATCAACGGCTTCATTCACAATGCTGTGCGATACGTTTTTGAAAAGCCAATAACTTTTTCTTTCATTCTGTGTTTAAATAAATCTATTCTAAGAAATAGTTTTTGAAATATTAATTTTCAAAGTCAAAATTTTGAAAAAAAAATTTCAAATTCATTTTTTTCAAAATTTTACGTAATTAAGTGCTAATTTTAATTTCAAAATTCAATGCTGTTATTAATTTTAAGTCAAAATAAGAAAACCGGATGCAAAAATTTTATGTCGTTCTCAAGAAATTAAAAAAAAACCAAAACCACCTTTTTCTAAGAAAAACATTTATTTTTATTGTAACGAAGCAATTTAAGAAGCATTAATCTTAGTTTTTTTAGTTTTTTTATTCCTTTTATTTTTACTATATTTTTTATTGGAAGTACTTATAAAAAATTCTCGATATGATCTCCATTGTTTAGAAGGCATATATTATATCTCCTTGTAATGGCTTCACATAAGTTTATGCTTGACAAATTTTCCTGCAATTTGACTCCAGCGACTTCAATTCGTTCCTTCAGTTGTTCCAATGATAGTATTTCCACTTCGTAAACATAATTATTCATAAATCCCCATGCATAGAAATCTAGGGGAGTTAAATCTGGTGACCTAGGCGGCCATTCCGTGGGGCCCCTTCTTCCGATCCAACGGTCACTAAAATGATCATCCAGCCAGTTTCTCACCTGTAAGCTGTAGTGTGCTGGAGCACTATCTTGTTGGTAGATTAAAGTATCTGCTATAACCAATGGAACGCTGTCTAATAAATCGGGTAAAAGGTCTCGTAGGAATTGCAGGTATGATTCTCCATTAATAATGGAATTCAAAAACCGGGGCCCGATCACAGTGTGTCCAACAATACCAAGCCAAACATTACAACTAAAGCGGTGTTGTGATTTGTTTTGCTTTTTTTTTTTGTGGATTGGCGCTACTCCAGTAATGTAAATTGTGGAAGTTAGTAACCCCATCCCTAGTAAACTGTGCTTCATCCGTCCAGAATATTCTTCTAAAATAGTTTTGTTCGGTTTCATTTCTAAGTAGTAATGTTCTACAAAATTCGGTTCTCAATAACTTGTCGTTTGAGGTGAGTTCCTGAACAGGCGTAAAGTGGTACGGGTGTAAATTTTCCGCCCGAAGTACTCGACATGCTCTAGATTGGGACACTCCCAAGCATAGTGGATATCATTCTTGTACTGACGGAGGGATTATTTCGGACTAAATCCAGAATTCTTTCATCTAAGATTCTTGACTCATCAGAAACTGGCCTTTCGCTTCTTCGATGCTCCAGCACTCCATGATCTCTTAGACGTCGGTGGATTCTTGGAAACGTGCTATGATGGGGACACCTCCTATCGGGATATCTTTCAGCGTACAGTCTTTCGGCTTCACGACTTCGACCATTAGCTAAACCGTAGCAGAAATGCATGTCCGTTAATTCTTCTCGGGTGTATGAGCTTGACATCGTTACGTGTTAATGAGTTAATATTCAATTTGGAAATAATTACTAAGCAAAACTGCAATGCCTTTTATTTATCTTGCGTTGCAATTTTCTTTTTTTTTTCATTAAAAAAAATGCGGTTTTATTGTCCCTATTGTCCCCATAACAGGTAGAACCCATGGGCTGCGGGCAGGCCAAGGCAAAAATATTGACAGGTCAGTTTTCAGAAGTTATCAATGAAAATAATATTAATCCAGGGTTATTCCAATACTATTTAATTTTATTACGTTCTCATAAAACTCCAATTAAAAAAAAGTAAAAAAACTAAGATTAATGCTAAATAAATAAATAAATTGCTTCGTTACAATAAAAATAAATGTTTTTCTTAGAAAAAGGTGGTTTTGGTTTTTTTTTTAATTTCTTGAGAATGACATAAAATGTTTGCATCCGGTTTTCTTATTTTGACTTAAAATTAATAACAGCATTGAATTTTGAAATTAAAATTAGCACTTAATTACGTAAAATTTTGAAAAAAATGAATTCAATTTTTTTTTCAAAATTTTGACTTTGAAAATTAATATTTCAAAAACTATTTCTTAGAATAGATTTATTTAAACACAGAATGAAAGAAAAAGTTATTGGCTTTTCAAAAACGTATCGCACAGCATTGTGAATGAAGCCGTTGATTTTAAATAATTTGTTTTCCATTTTAAGTCAGTTTTTTCGAAAATTGCCCCTCCCGGCTAAACGGAGGGGAATAGACCCCCCCTCCCATACGATTTTTTTCTTGTCTCAACGCAACCTACACGCCCTAGCATTTTGTCGCATTGCTCATGACTCACCCTGTGTACATAATTTGATTTTCGTTATAAATTTACATCAATTTGTTTTAACAATTTCTTCTTCTCAAGCTGGCCATACACGGCCGAGCCAATTATATGGGGTAATTTTGTTTAAATCTAATTCTGCATGAAGAAGCCAAATGGCTCGCCAAACCCAATTTATTTTCTGATTGGTCTCCCCCGATCCATTTTTTGATTTTCATATACGGCTCATTTTCATATAAATCGGCTCCGAGTCATTTAGCTCGGTCGTCTATGCCGCTCTAGTGCACGTTTTTTGAGTTACTTCCTTACTTCCTTACTAAAATCTTACACCAAGTAGTGAAACAGTGAACCACACAGAAATTTTAAAATTAATTTAAACAAAATGAAATGAAAAACAAAAAAATGCAAACAAATCACGGCTGTAGGATATACAAATACTCACTTCTTTTTTTTACAAAAATAAAGTCTCAAAAACAAGAACAGGATCAAATACAAAATTGAAAAGGTTTTTAAATATCACAATATTCTCACCAGGATCTCCATTATTTAGATTCGGATTCACACTCGTGTAAGACTGCTGTTGTTGGTCCAAACCAAGAACCCCTTCAAGGGGAGTCCCTTTGCAGAAAGGACCACAAAGCAAAGCGAACAAATCCATTCCCCCTCCTCCGCCGCCGCCGTCCCCGTCTTCACTATTATTTCCAGGTCCTGGCGCTCCACTTACAAATTGATTATTCGTTGCTTGATTATAACCATTCGATGGATGCTTTGGCAAATCTACATGTTTGCCGGTAGGTAATTTGTTTTGGTTTCATTTTTCAATTTCGATTTGATCATTTTTTTTCGGGTTGACGATATGAGTTGATGTTTGATTTTTTCGAAATGTAATTAGAGAATGCAAATAAAGCAAAGGCATTACTTAAAATTTTCATAACAAACTATCTATAACAATTAATAAATGCAAACAACTGATCAATCAAAAATCTAATTATGTATATCTTATCTATATATGTATGCAATTACTCAAAGGAAAACAATGATCATAGGATTTAGAAATTTGATAGCTTTGTTGGTAGATAAAATAGCTACATAGGCGCAAAATTTCAAACAACCTTATATTAAGACTTTAACATCATTCTACATACTTTACACTTTTTTGATTGATAAACACTTTAATAAAATGTTCTTAATTTTAAACATTTGCTACCTAGTATCATGCTATCATAATTTTCTTAGAAAAATCAAACCTAACAAAGTTAAAGTTCGTCAGCGAAGGTACCCTTTTTTTGACATTTATAAATATCAAAGTGACGTTAGAGTTAGCATAATACTAGAAAGATAAAATAGGTCTTTTGATTTCAATTAACTAAAAAAATGTTTATTCATTGTCTACACTAAATGCCACTATTTTTTCGTATAGATTTAAGCCTCATAAACTAGAAAATCACATTTAAAATTTTTTCTATGGGTAAGTTTCTGATGAAAGTTATGATGATTTATTTACTTAAAATTCCATTTTCTCTTACTCATTTTAAAAAAAAAAAAGTATTAAATGTAAAAATATTATATTCAGTTTTTAGAAAACTCTGCACGATCAATAATGGGCTAAAGAAAATGAGTTATTCTCAATAATACAATGTTGACAACCTAAGAACACTAAAAATTGATAAAAATGCAAAATAGCAGACATCAAGCTTTCAAAAAAAAAATTGAGTCCAATATTTGGCCAAATTAAGATAGATGCAAAAAAAGAAAAAAAAAGGGTTTTGATACAAATACCTATATATGTATATGTATGTGAACTTTGGTATTTATCCACGGATCATTTTTTTTGGAAAAGGGTTAACTTTATGTAGAAAATCCAAAAAAAAATATTTTTTTGCGATATCGTTCCTTTTTTTTTTTTAAACTGTTTTTATCTTCTCTTCTCATAGCTTTCAAATAACTAAACCTATTATATAAAGCCAAACATCATTTTGTTCGGAAGCTCAAAGATGTTTAACCAAATTCATTTCCGACCCGATTTGTTGTACGGGACATAATATATATGGTCGAAAATAGCGAAAAAAGCATTAAAAATTCATATCTTGAAAACTTATCCACAATTATTTTTTTTTATTATGATTTTCAAATTTAGGAGAAAAAAATACTGTCATTAAGTGTACATTTTGGCTATAAACTAGTGCAATTAGCAAATAACTATTTTTAAACTGTCGTCACTATAAAAATGCTTCGAATAAAATTTTGCGCCATAGTTTATGAAAAAATCGATTCACGTGCTTGTTCATGCTATGATTTAAATTTGTATCTACGAAACGAAATTATCTAAGTGTAAGGTACGTCTCTGGACACACCCGTTAGACGTCAAATTCACTTAAACTTTTAATTAAACGCCTTTGGGTACCACAGCAAAGTAATGAATAAAACATATTTTAAAGTCGAATGACAAGTTAACTATTATTTAAAAAACCAAAATTTATCTTTCATAAGTTTTCGATCAAGAATGTCAAGCTTAAAACATTCGTACAATAGTTCAATATTCTTACCAAGTTTCTATGCCTATTAACTAAGTTTTCTACTTAAAATTCTAACTACACTATCTTGCAGAATTAAGAAGAAATAATTACAAATTAGCATATTATGTATAATAACAATGTAAGTGTTGAAGTAATATACATATAATATAAAATTCCTTTTCAACAATAAAGCATGACAGACACATGAAAGGTAGTGTAAGTCGTAAATTTTGATTAAAGTTGCTGAAAACATTTAAATCTTAATTCACAAGGTCTAAATAAAGCTCAAAATTAAATACAAATTGATTGACAAGTTTTTTCCTTGAATCAACTGAGAATCAGCTCAAAATCCACAAATAAATAAATTTGGTGGTGAACTTAATTTAATTAGTAGGAAATTTACTCAAATATTATATAAACTGGCCCGTCAGCTAAGTTTCAAAGTCATACTTGACCGATAAAGTATGTTGGCCATAATTACAAATTGTGCTAGGTATTGAAATCTCAATAATCTCAATTTAAGGGGTAAGCATAGGAGACTTAAGTGTAAGTTATTTGGATCAGTATACAATGCAAAACTGGATCTAAAGTGTATAATCATGGCGACTTTAATTTCACCCTTAAAAAATAAATATGATAGTCGGAAATAAAAAATCAGCAGAATCACGGAACCCACTTTGCTATCATCTTTATTTAAGGTCAGATTATTATATCGAGTTCGATTTTTATCACAAATTCAAAAGCAAGATTAGTAAGTACCGCCAGATTCATCAACAAGTTTTTATATAACAGTTGACATTTAGAATTCGGTTTCGAATATTCAAAAGTATAGAAGGTTCAGTTACATAACACTGCAACACCAGTGCAGGAATATTCCAAAAGTATGAAAAATTAAAAAAAAGTCAATCCTCTATTTCCATAAAAAACATTTCTACTCTAAAAAGTTAATTTTTTTGTTTTATTACAATTAGTAGGCGTTTGAAAAAAAATTTATTGTAACTGTAAAGAAAGACCAGGTATTCAATAAAGGGAAAATTTAAAAGGATAGGGAATATTTTGAAGTACACAAAAATAATATATACACATTTTTAATTTTTTATTATAATAATTGTATGTTATTGTTAACTGCACACAATTGGAGACAAAAAAGCCTACTAAAATGTAAATTCTACAACTTTTAATCTATTATTCTTACCTCGTTTTTCAATAACAAGAACCCTGAGACTATAACTCTTGAATGTTAACTATAAGTTTATACCAAAACATATTTTGAGATTACATGAAAACAAAAATTTAACAGTCAAACAAATTTGTGAGCCTCATTATTTTATTAATATTATCTAATAATTAATTCCAAACCAAATATCGAAGGACCTATAACTAATTTTGGTCCACCAAGTTTATCAACTCACCGTCTTTCATTGAATGGTCCAAAATTCGTTTTAACTCCATCCAATCGACTTCTTGATCAACTCCAGCAATACTTTGGAATAAACGTCGCAAACTCTCTCTTTGTGGATCTTGAGGCTGTAAAGGAATAGCTGGGGCAACCTACGGAAAGGAAAATAGAACGTGCTTTAAATATATTCTTTTATTTTTTAATATTTATAATTTAATGGAATTTAAAAGAAATTAGATTTTTTCTAAAAGTAAGGAACGTTGGATTCATTTCATAAGTCTTTTTAAAAGTCAAGATGTTTTGTATAAAGCAGAAACATTCTGGATTATTTTGGTCAGTTTTGTTAATTATTGCTTTCTTGCACAATAACAACCAGTTAATTTATTTAATTTTTTATATATATTTTGTATTAAGTCACTAATACACAAAAAAAAATAAATTGACTGCTTATTTCTGTGCAACAAGACAATTAATTAATGAAACGGGTGGTCCAAAAAAATTGAAGTATGTATATATATGTATGTATTTTGTATTAAATATGTGAAATTTTAGCTTTTTAGCTCAAGTGGAACTGGGCACTCAATGAGCTCAAAGTGTTTGCTTTGATGCTTTTGTAGCTATAGTTACTTACATATAACTACTAATTAATATTTTTTTTTTTTCAATTTTTCAAGTGAAGTTGGTTGTGATCTAATTATGTTTATGGTTTTTTTTTTTTGTCTTATTATGTTGACCATTACTGAACTGAATCATAGATACATCATTTACGTGGTGAAACGAATTTTGAAAATTCATTACTAGATCAAAATTTACTATAGGACAAAAAATCTATATAAATTTCTTTTAAATTTCACTAAATTTAAATATTATTTTAAATATAATAATGATTTATGATGAATTAACCAATCCCTTGAAAGCAACAGATACGGTAGCAAATTTAAGCTGTAGTTATGTAAAACGACATAAAAACTAAAAACTACAATTAAATAAATAAACTTAACAATAATTATTAATTGTTTGTGTGACTTAAATAGTTAGAGTTGGTTAAATTTGTAACTTCTTGAAAGCATGCAAAAACAAGGTTGTTAAATCATGCATTCATTGTGGATTTTAACTGTTTTGAATAGGGATTATAAATTTGAAATATGTTTGTATGTAAGAGAGTAAACATTTTTGAAAAAAAAAAATTGTTCGACTGCAAAATATTTGGAATGTTTAATTTATGGTCTAAATTAATCATAAAAAATACTATTAAAAGAACTAAAAATATTGTTCTTTTTTAAGGGACATTAAGGCAAATAGATAAAATTTTATATAATTTCGGGAAGTTAAAATCCTTTAATGAATACATTATTTAACTGCGATTTTTTATTTAATATAAAGCATTTAATTTAAATTACTTAAACAAATAAAAGCTTGCATTGTTAATATATAAATATTTCTTTAAAAAAAAGGTTCTAGTCAGAAATATCGTTATACACGTTTTCTGGATGTTAGTATGTAAATATGTACATATATTTAAAACCTGACTGAATAATGTTAAAGTATCAATAATAATTACTGTTTATTCCATAAAACATAGAAATGTAGCCTTAGGTATATACATACATAATACATTTAATAGAACAGAATTAAATTTTTATAAATACATTTTTTTTTAAATTTTGGTCAGATTTTTAACATAATTTAACAATTTAATATCAAAGGGGACACTTTTCAAACATCCAAAAATTCGGAAATAAGAATTTCATGCAATTATAATACAACGTTTGCACTGGGGAGCCGAAAAGATTTTTTTTCAAAAAGTAGGAGATCGCTATTGATGTGAAACAAAAAAAAAAATCAATAAATTTCACGCGAACCATTGAAAAATGGTATTTATGTTTAGGTCGAGTTTGTTTTTCTGCTAGTTTTTACAAATGCTAACAATTTGACACAATTTTCTGTGTGTTAATTATTAAAATCTAAAATGCTGATGCGGGATGAAAAATCCTATACAAAAATAAAAAAAAAATAATTAAAAAAATTAAATAGTTGCCTTAAGGAAAATAAGCGTTCAAGCCAAATGCATCCCTTAATTCTCCTTAATGTAGGTTCTCAGCAAGTTATTCTTAATACCAATAGAACACATCCAGAAGGGTTAACACGCATTTCGAAAGCTTACGGATCACCAATCATATTTGCCTGACGAACAATAAGTATGATTCGTTCAAAAATGTAAAGGAAAGGATTGTTCACATTTAATAAAACAGAAAGCTCTGGAATAGGGAAAATGTTGTTTCAATATGATAATGTAGTTTAGTTGGAAGATACAGACATAAAATTAGCGATAAAACATTATTTTGTTGGAATAAGAAAAGAATCAAAGCCCACCAATTATCCGGCGACGAATTCCAGTTGGTTTTTTAAATCAAGAATCCATTGATTTTCTATTTAAAAACAAAAACATTTTAACATTTTTTTCACACATACCATATCTACTATAAAATAGTAAATTTTTAAAATTTATATTTTGTTTGGACAAATAAAATATTTGAAAACAAAATTGTTATCTTGGTTCTAATAAATATCAAAAAAATCAGACAGACAGATGGACCCGCAATCCATTTTCCATTTTCGTTTTCCCTGCTATCGTTATGTCAAAATCTACACCAAAATTTTAGGAAAACATCGCTTAGTCAATCACATTACATTGGATTAAATAATCCAAATTTCCATTAAACAACACTAGTTTACAAAATTTTGGCTCACCGATGCTACCACTAAATTGGGGTCGCTGAAAACGAAAATGACATTAATTTTTTTTTTTGCAAAGAACCGTTTTCGAGATATACTCAAAAAAAGGTTTTTTTGGTCTATTTTTCGAACATTGACTTATATCTCTTAAGTGATCTTTTTAATTTACATATATGTAGTAAATATTTTTGAAAAGATAGCACTTTCTGCTTTCCAACGGTATACGGTTTGTTATAATCGGTGGCGAATTCATTAAGATACAAGCAATCAAAGATTATAAAAATCGATTTTTTCGAGCTTTTTTGAAAACTTATCATTTTCAATTGAACCGCGTGGATAGAAAAAAAATATAAAAAAATATTTTTTTGGCTCAAATAAAATATTTTTTTATAAAAAAATTTGAAGACCAAAGAAATGTAGAAGCTATGAAATAAATAAGAAAAACAAGTCAGTCATTTTTTTATACGAAATCGTTTTCATATTACTACTTTATTTAATAAAAAACAAATTTACATAGAATATACTAAATTTTCTGTTTAAGACAATGACTGTATTATTTCATAGCTTCTACATTTCTCGTTCAATTTTAACGAATTTGGTCTTCAAATTTTTGTTATAAAAATACATTTTATTTAAGCCAAAAAAATATTTTTTATATTGTTTTTCTATCCACACGGTTCAATTGAAAATAATAAATTTTCAAAAAAGCTCGAAAAAATCGATTTTTATAATCTTTGATTGCTTGTATCTTAATGAATTCGCCACCGATTATAACAAACCGTATACCGTTGGAAAGCAGAAAGTGCTATCTTTTCAAAAATATTTACTATATGTAAATTAAAAAGATGACTTAAGAGATATGAGCCAGTGTTCGAAAAATAGACCAAAAAAATCTTTTTTTGAGTATATCTCGAAAACGGTTTTTTGAAAAAAAAAAAAAAATTAATGTCATTTTCGTTTTCAGCGACCCCAAATTAGTAAAAAAAGTTGTGGTTTTTAGGTAGCATCGGTGACCCAAAATTTTGTAAACTAGTGTAATCTGCTACTAAACAGACTTTTTCGAATATTAACAGTTGGAAATAAATAAACTGCGGATATATATAATTATTTATAAATTAATAAACTGCGGATATATATAATTATTTATAAATAATATCTATAGTCATAAGCTGTATCCATACTATATTGAATGAACATCTGGAAATAAGTTTCAATCTCGATTAAGCGACAATATGGCAAACATGATCTTATTACATGCTAAATAAATCAATTCCCTCCAATTTAAGTGGGAGTGTTTAATGGTATGAGTAATTTTAGCTATTTAACTTAACTATTCACAAATAACGAAATATTTTCTAAATTCAGAATTTTAAGAAATACCCAAGAATTTAATACGGTTGTTTTCAAAACTAATTAAGAGTTTTATCAAAGTTAAAGAAAATTCGAAAGATTCTAAAAGTAACAAACAAAAAACACTCAGTAAATGTTTGGCGTATATTAATGCCGTTGAAACTTACATCGGGATATCCATCACCATTATTATTTCCTCCATCATAATTGCCAACCTAAATAGTAAAGCAAATTAATACGGTGACCATTGATTCATTCTTGCATTGTGTTTAAAGTGTTGGTAAAATTTGTGGTCTTATCCAAAAGCAAAATTTGACTATTAATAAATTAGGTATGTATATTTTTTTTTTAATTTAGATAAGGCCACAAATCAGGAATGCTTAAAGGCGAAATGTATTGAAGGTGAATAATGTTTTTATTGTTCATGCAAAATGTTGATTAATCTTGCTATGAGTATATATACAATTAAGTTGATACCATGCATGGTAGTTATAAGTAAATATTGTTAAAGATTAGGTTATTTTTCTCTGATATTTAAATGCTCCGACCCAGGTTTTTCACAGTTACTTTAAATACAGCATTATATTTCTCCAATCAGCGGTCAAAGATAAACTTAGATTGAAATCCTATTGTAATAACACATTGTTTTAGAAATTAAGGCTAAAGACGCTAAACATTCGGATACGACGCCGAAACAAAAAGTAACAAAATGTTACTATTGATTGACAACAACACGTTGTTATTGGTTTTTCGTCGTCACGAAACTTTGGTCCGTTAAAGGATTTATCGGGGTAGAATTCTTAATCTACTATGTATTTGTCCGCATAAACGTTTTAATCTCATATGAGTAGTTTCAATGCAATGAGGGAACAACATTTCTGTTCAGAATCCAATTCGTATGCGAAATTAATTTGAATGACAACCCAATAACGCTGGAAAATTAACTCTCGACACTAATAAAATTTGGGGGGAAACTTTGATCATCACATTTCCAATTTAAAGGAAGAAAAAATTAACAGAGAATTTTTCTTCGTAGTAGCCCCCATAATTTTTTATATGACTTCAATGTCGTAATGGAATGAAAAAAAAGATAGATTGAAAAGATTGATTTTTACGTATAATTGCGTTTCAGGCAAATTTTAAGTAAAATATATAAAAAGTTATTAGTTAATAAAAACATACAAAATCCTTCGTGAGTTCATTTTAACTACGCCAACGACCAATCTTCATAATAATGCTGCTTTTTTTTAAATAACGACAATTTTATTTAAAAAAAAAAGAACTTATTATAACAAATAGACAAGCAAGTACTTATGCTTTTTAATACGAATTGTATACATAGCATTTAGTTATACATTTTTTTTCAAACAAATCATATTTTTTTTTTATTTGAGCTTCACTACAACTAATTTGAAGCTTAATATTTTAAAGTTTGAACACTAAGTTCAAATTAAATGTAAGGTAATGTTACTCACCCTATCATCCACATCTCCATATCCAACATGGTCGTCGTTCTCTCTTTAATGATTTTAGAAATTAAAAAACCAGAAGAAAAATTAAAAACAATAAACCATTAGCATCTGATTTTGTAAATAAATAAATAAATTTATATGAAATTGAATTGTATACGTACTCCATATTATTCTGTGTTTCAGAGAAGACACGAATAATAAATTCTCCCTCTTCATTGGGATCAAAAGTTGAAGGTATGATAAGATAATGACCAGGAGGTAGTTTAAAGCGAGCGCACACCTGCAATAATATCATGTATTTCATGTCTTGCAGCTATTTTGATTGTGGTGAATTGACAAAATCTCACGTAGAGTGGACGTTGGTATATGTCGCATTATTGGAAAAATAAGAGCAGAAGCTAATAAAGCCAGAAAATTGATTAATTTATGTTTATAATATGGTCAATGACACAGATTAAAAAAATCTTCATTTCGTAAAGTACCATGTAAAATAGATCTATTTTTAATTGCGAATTTCAGGTAGCATTGACGCTGTTATTAGCTGTGTTTGGATCTGGATGATCTTTTACGCGCAATACAAAAACAATTTGGGATCCTGCTTTCTATATGGATAGTTTGTAGGATCTGGATCGTTTTATTATCACAGGATGATCCATATGGATCTTGGTGGATAATAAGCCGCGGCTATTAAGTGTCATTATTGGAAAAAAAGTGCACAAGCTAAGAACGCCAGATTAATTAATTATTTTTTTTATTTAGGATATATAAAGTTGAATAATATTTAATTCTGAAAGGAAGCGCTACGACTTATGTAATTTTGTAGGAACAACTCCCGAAAGGAAGGTTCATAATTGTTAACCCTAAAGCAAGGAAAATGTTGAAAGAGAATACCTTTCAAGTAGAAGTTTATGGCGACCAGTTAATTAATTTGAGAATTATTGCCAACCACCCTAACCTTTTATGCTTTATACCTCACGAGTGTTAATAAAATGTGGAGAACGTGCAACAGATGCACGGTATTTGAAGAAACTCAACGGTTGAGGTTTGGTGTCCAAGTCCCTTGCGGTCAAATGATAAATAGCAAAACCAATAGTCAAACATTCCATTCCCTGGTTTCGTTTAGATCGACGATTTTTCTGCATCAATGCAACAATAACCGTACATTTTCCATCGTCATCTTCCTCATCTGGATCCATCAAATTGATGACATATTGTGGATTATGCCAAAATGTGTCTAGGAAATTACGACAACCTCCTGCTGTCACACCGACTGTCCATTCACCCTCAAACATTGAAGTTTCCCATTTGCGTTTGCCGTTATGCTGTTGTTCGTCTGTTAGGGAATCTGGTGATAAATTGCAAATCTCAACACGATCGAAATTATTTAAGAAATCTTGGAAGGACATCCAGAACTCTCCATCCTTGTCGAATGTCAAACCGATTTCAATTTTTTGGTCCTCTGGGATATAGCGCCATTCCGGCGAGCTATCACTCCACGGGCCATTCCATTCTGCTTCGTTACCCCAAGGATTTCGCATACGAATCATTGGAATTTTGCCTGTTCGATTTGGCGTTACAATATCAACAAGAGCCACTTTTGTTATTGAATATGCGTGACCACGAATTAAACCTTGTGGGGTCTCGGCTTCGGTTACATTTGGATCCGGTTCTAAACTGCAACCCATCATTGAGTTACGCTCAGATGCTTTGCCAAGAATCGTGAATAAATTTGGAGGTGCTTCTTTAAGATCATACCATTCTGTAACTCCACCAGTGAAATCTTCCATGGCTTCGCATGTAGTACCACCTTTAAGCGCCTCATAGGATCCATGCAGTCTAAAAATGTATAAATTCACAATTCTCAACGAAAAATCAATATGATAAACTTCGAGGTCTTTACTTGGCGTATGCTTTTTCAAGAAGTGCACTCCAGAACTCATTTTTCTCGGTGGAATGCATGTACAGTAGTTCTCCGCGATATGTTGGAAGCCGATCATCGATTACAACATCAATCCACTTACCATACTGCCAGAAACAAAAATGAAATATACCAGCGTAGTTTTCAAAATCTTGATCTGGTGGCACAACGCGAAAGAAAAGATTTTGGTCCTGAGTAAGATTGGCAGCTGCTGCAAGCAACCAGCAGTCACCTAGTTCGCCTTGCTGTACATCGAAACGTGAATAACCCTCAACAAAGAATTGGGGATCATCGCATATTTCCTAGTTAAAGCTCAATCATATAACATGCTATTTAGAAAAAAGATAATGACAAGCTTACACTTGGTCTCATCCATTCAACATAACGATCTGGACGACGTGAAAACATGAGCGATTCATCACTGGCCGGAAACATAGGATCTTCGAAAAGTGATCCCGATGCGAGGCATTGTTCTCGAAGACTTTCGAAATCTTGGACATCTGAATGAGTTCGTAATCCACTTGCTTTTTCGCCAAGCTGAAAAAAAATATTAAAACATTTAAATTAACTATTGTACTTTTCCGTTAAAATTAAGACAAAGCTTAATAATTAATAAGGGGTGTTTCTCAAATAAACCGATATTATATTATATATAGTATGTTACATTAATGTGATTGTAAATTACTAAAAATGGCGGAACTTAAGCCTAGTTTAAATATCCATTCGCAGTGAAGTTTTCATATAAAAAAAACGCAATTATAAACTTAAAAAAAATTGTGTCAAAACAAATGTAAACCGATGGCCTCTTCATTTGTATGCTTGAAAAAAAAAACCTGTCGACAAGAACAAAACATGTACGAGTGGGATATGTGGACCAAAAAGTGCAGTTTAACCGAGAAACATAAATTGTGGGAATGGGAGGTTCAATTTAAAAAAAAAAATTATTTTTATTTACACGATTCAGAAACTAATCTGAAGCGAACTACATACGTCATCCTATGATAAAGGGATAATGAAATGCGCAGTTTGGTTATTATTAAAGTTTCCTCCTTTTTGTTATTACTAAAATTTAACAATTGGTACATGTTTCGTTTTCGAGCTTTTTTTTGGTAATAAACTTTAGCGAAAAAAAATTGTAGTATTCTCGTTCTAAAACTTATTTATGTACTCTTCTGAAATTGGAACGCCATTTTACTAATTAACAAATTATGCACAAATTACTAAAAGTGTTTTTATCTAGTATAACACACTTTTTGCAGAACTTTTAGAAAGAAAAAAACAGTTTTCAAAATATGGAGCCTAACTCAAATTTATTTGGTTTTAACTTCTATCCTGTAAAAGTTTGAGAGAGTAAAATTACCAAATTTTTACTCATTAACTAATTGTATTTTACTTGATAAATCAGCTTTCCATCGAAGGTCTTTTTTCGAGGTGTATTAGCTTTTTTTTTATTTCTTTCCGATTCACTCAATTCCTCGTCGATGTTTGGAAAACTTTCACTTATTACATTTATACTCAAACAAGAATTTACGAAAGGTGTTTTTAACAATTTGAATACATCGGAGGATTTTTTAATATTTGCTTTCGAAAAAACAATTTCCTGTGAACCGTCACCAGCATCTTCAATATTCAATTTATTACAGTTCGTCACATCCTTTACAACTTGAGAAAATTTTTCCTTTGGTAAAATCTTTAGTGTAACGGTTTCATTAGTACTTTGAATTTTCTTTAAATAAGTCACTTTCGACATATATGGCATTTTGAAAAAAAAACTTCGAGATTATTTACAAGCTAAACTTTAACTGAATGATGTAAGGTTCACACCATAGAAAGCTTTTTTGTTCGCTTCGTTTTTTATTTAATTTTATATTATAAGCGATAACAAATAAATGTTAGTCTGACGAATGCTATTTTTTTTTTTAATAAAAAATGCGGTTTTAAATATTGGGTCTGTTCAACACGTCTTTATACAATGATTTGTCATACACAATTGAATGCGGAATTACGAGTAAGTGTAGTAAAAAAGAACTGCTAAATGTGAACTGTGAACCGAGACTTGAATAAAATATTAAGGACTATGGAACTCGCACTCCATAGGGAATTGCTCATTTGGGAACTTGGACCATGTGACTCACATCCCCTTTTTTTTGTCAGCAGACATAACAAAAAACTTGGTTGATAGTTGGCAGACAATTTTGAAATTTGGGGTGCGCCCTTAGAATTATGTTTTTCTCTAAGTAACGCCAAAAGATGACAGTTCAACTTGTTGAACTTTGTTTGAAATTCTACTAAATGAGTTTTTTTTCTTCTCTTTCAAAGGGATGGTTTGAATTTTATGATACCATTAAAGCATAAGCACTTCCAGCAAAAAATACACACCCTTTTGTTTACGTTAAAGCATAGTAAGCATTTTGCTATAACTTAACAAAAAAAAAATGATTTTAAAGGGAATAAATTGAGTAAGGTGGATGACAGTGGTCACCAAAGTTATTTGGCAGATTAATATTAATTTTTTTTAGTTTCGTTAATGGATTTTTTTCATTTACATTTCCACAGATAATTTCATGGAACATTATGATTCTTGGTTATTAAAAACAGAAAAGTCTACTCTTCTGTCCCCTTATGCACTGCCTGTTATACCTTGTAGTCACTCATACCACGGACACACTTGTGGTACGAATACTTGTATAGTATAGGCAGAAACCACTAGTGGGTCAAGGTAATAATACTTTAGATTCCGTGGTATTGCTTTAATATAATATTCATACTGTGTTATCTATACTTACAAACATTGTGTTCCTGACACTTAATTCATACTTCACGATGTTTTCTTGATTGGCTGAACCATCATATTATTTAACTTTATTAATTCCTGTACACATAAGATAAGAATTTATGTTACAGTTATGTTATAATTAATTGCGTGCTAATTGTTCTAAAATAATCTATTTTTTCTTCCGACTTTCACTTCATTAATTAGCAGTTAAAGTTCTGATTTACTGGCCAGATGTAGTGTTGCTAATTTGATTATTATGACATGCGAAGTTTATTGATGGGAGGATTTAATGAAAAGATAAGATATCTTATATTCTTAAACTATCTACTATTTTTATTTGATTTTTTTTTAATATTGCTATTTATGTTAGTGCCTAGTTACAGTACTTTAAGGTTTCTTTTTATTTCATTTAAATAGGACAATTTTGCACAAAAATACAGCTTTTCAAAAATATATATACAAAAATTATTGTTCCCTTTGAATAGTGTTTTGTATGTATACACGCCTATTTGTCCAATATAAAAATTTGATTAATGATTTTTTTCCTTCACTGCGACAATTCGCATTGGTAAAAGTTAGAAAGTGGAATCAAACA
This sequence comes from Syrphus vitripennis, assembly GCA_958431115.1. Classification (NCBI taxonomy): domain Eukaryota; kingdom Metazoa; phylum Arthropoda; class Insecta; order Diptera; family Syrphidae; genus Syrphus; species Syrphus vitripennis. The sequence goes on along the minus strand of OY288109.1, from coordinate 71,540,379 downwards.
TATAATGTAAGTACATAAAGGAAGGCGCCAAAAAAGAATCGTTTGATCTCCTAGTGTCTAGACTGAAATATTGTTTTCGGAAATTCTTTTTATAGTTTATTTTACAACCCCAACAAGTTGAAAGTTGGACCAAAACAAATTCAAAATAATGTTTACTATTAATAAATTATAAATTTGAAAGCTTACTTTTAGACAGGGTCCTTTTGGAAGAAAATCAGGAAAAAATATGAAATTAAATATTTTTTTATATATGTACATATGTATAAATATTAAGTTGATAATTTTAATGTATGCATAAATGAACAATTTCAAAGGTTATTTCACTAGGGATTAGCTTAAACTCATAGAAAGCTGCATAACCCTTAAAGCTACATTACTAACCCTTACTCTTTGGAGATTATTGGAAGAATAATTTTTGAACGAAAATAAACAACAAATTAGAAATAATAGATTTAGTATTTATAAAAACAAAAAAAAAAACATAAAATTTGAATATGAAAAAATAAATTAATATTAATACAGGGTTCACAGAAAACTCCATAAAAATCTGAACACAGCAGTGCTGAATATTTTTACTTGTGACTAAAAGCACAATAGGCAAGTTTTGAAGCCGAGATATTAATCAGACCTTACAAAGTGAGAAAAATGGAACCCTCGATTCTGTCTTCCTGCATGTACGTCTGTACGACCTACAGCCTAAGCTACAAAGGCGATTTTCATCAAATTTGAAATTTAAAGCAAACAAAACAATAATGCATTGAAAATCACTGTCATGTATTTATTTTTTTATGTCTAATTTTTGTCTTTGTTCTATGTTAGAATAAAAATGAACGTGTACCCGGTTTTAAAGACTAAATTTTCAAGTTAAACGCGACAAGTTTTTTTTCGTAAAATTACCAAGAATAAATAATAAATTTTTTTGAAAATAAGTATTACCTTAATTTTAATATCATCAGATATTTTTTGACAAGTCAATAAAAAATCAATTTTGTATTGTTTTATTTTTTTGAGACGTGTCAAAAGTAAATCTAGATCAGATCATGTAAAAAATTAAAAAGAGCTATTATTGGATACAAAAAGCTTGCATATGAATTTGTTTCTTAAAATACTTAACAGGGGAGAGTACGATAACTCAGGCGACAAAGTTGTATGACGGACTCGTATAGAACATTTTTTACTATGGGAGGGGAGTGTCTATATCCCCCAGTTAAGGCGGTGGGGGCAATTAAAAAAATATGTACGTTAAATGGAAAAAAAAATTATTAAAAAATGAGAGTACTATGCAAATTTATATACAATGCACATGGGAGGAGGAATTTTATGTGGGATCAAAACTAAATTTAATAATTTGGTTCAATCAATATGCAATATAAATTTGCATAGTACTCTCATGAACACGTTCCACACGTCGGTTCCAAAGCAATCACACACCTAACTAATTTTTTGGTTCCTGTTTATAAACAAGTGCGCCCTCAAACGACCACAAAACAAAGCTGTGTAGAACGTGCTGATGAGAGTACTATATATTTCATATACATTGGTTCAATGCAAATTTATTGAAAATAGGCTTGTTGTTCTTTTGACAAACAAATTTAAATTCTTTATTGTACCGGTTTACCTAAATGGCAATAATTGAATAAATGATTTCGACAATTTGCGTACTTCCTCGTAAAATATAATGATTATCGGTGATCTCAACGCCCGCATTGGCGATTATTAGAAATCTCCTGCTTATATTCGCAAGATCTAACGCTCTTTTATATGATTAGAAATTTGAAAGAAGAAACGCTCAATAGTAATGGAATTGTTGGAGGGTTTTGGCTTGTTTGTGTTGAATGGGATAGCAAAGGGTGACAAATGTGGTGAACTTACTTTTATATGTGGCCAAGTCAGGATTTTCAGGTGCTCGTGGCCAGCTTCTCGGGTCATTTGCCATTACAGGCTTAAGTCTGTTCTTTCGAGAACTTTCAGCATAACGTTACAGATTATCCTCGAAAACTTAGATGGTTTGAGAATAAAGCCCCACGATATAAAAGTCTCTTGAATCACCACTGCAATCTTTTTCCACTTCAATCATTAAGCGATGTTGATTTAATTAGGAAAGCATTACAAGTGAAATTATTCGTTCACAGCTAAGAATAAATGGTTTGATAAAGACTGTGTCTTCTTTCCGAGACTTTCTTCCAAGTATTTGAAACAGATAGGAAATAAATCTCAACCTTTTGATGGATATCCTAATAATTTCTTTTTTTTGAAAATAAAAAATAAAGGTCAACCGATAACCTAATTTTTTTTTTTTAATAAATCTCAAACCGTAACCGAATTCTTAAAGAAATTTAGCTACTCTTTGAGAAAAACCAATTGAAAATAAAGGTTGACATTTATTTCTGATCTCTAATTGGAAACTATTTCGATCAACAAAATCCGTTGCCTCCAAAATTATGTACTTATATGCCAATAAGAATTTCAAGCAATTGTGTTACGAGGAAAAGATCTTTTTCTCAAAAATCTTGCTATGAAGTTACAGATCTCTAAAAACTCTTAAGAATTCTGGAGTTATAAATTAAGAGGGCGATGCAGAAGTATAAAGATTACTCTCGAAGCTGATACTATTGTCAACGGAGGAGAATTTTCAAACTTTAAGCTATGCGTTACAAAACGAAATTGTATCTCTATAATGGAACTAGAAACATCGTTGATGGTCATGAAAAACAATAAAGCTCCGGGTAGTGATGGCATCCAAATCCATTTTTTTAAAAAGCCAACGGAACAACTTAAACTTTACATAGTGGAATACTTATACTTTTTTTTAACAAAATCCTTATATTTGCTTTATTTAAAAAGAGAGATTCAAGTCGAGCTGTAAATTAAAGAGGAATCTCTATTCTTAATTCTCTTATTGGGCCCATACACTACGCAAACCGTTTGAGCAAACAAATGCATTTTTTGTTTTAAAAATGTTTGTGCAAACTGTTTGAGTTGTGTGTCCGAAATTGTTGATACAGTCAATAGGCAAACAAATGCATTTTTTGTTTTAAAAATGTTTGTACAAACTGTTTGAGTTGTGTGTCCGAAGTTGTTGATACAGTCAATAGTCAAGCATTGATTTAAAAATAGCTTCGCTTGGAGTATCAAGAAAGTTTCTACTGGTCTATGCTTAATTTCTCTCGGCATCAGTGCACCAGTGTGGGATGGATCCAAATTATCGGAATGGTTCGACACGTCGTGTCGGCAGGTGTCCCTTAAGGTTGCATTTTTAGCCCTATTCTCTTCGCCCTATTTATTTATCAGATATTCTCCCTGGTGGTGATTACTTGGTATTGCTAGCGGGGGTATTGCTAGCGGGGACAATCCTTCTAGATTACAACTTCAAATAAACAAACTTTAGGCCTTCTGTGAAACATGGGATGTCCACATCAACGTCTTGAACACAAAAGTTATGATTTTTGAGAACCGATTAAGAGGCAGACTAAGTGCAGAGGCTTGGCGACTCATTAACGAGGTGATAGAAGTAGTTCGGGAGTTTAAGTACCTTAGCATACGAAAGAAAAAAATTGGGAAGCAAAATCGGCACTCAAGATGTTGTGGCCGAATTTCTTCGCAAACCAAAACGTTAATTTTTCTTCTAAATATCAAGTATTTAACGCTACGGTAAACTCTTGTTTGTGTTATGGTGTGCAGGCCTTTGGAATAATCCCCTTTGAGGAGTTTGAAGATGTTCAGAGATATTTCTTTAAGCGTTTGTTCAGATTACCGAACGAAGCTTCAACCTATGCAATTCATATGGAGTCTGGTTTGCCACACATATATTTGCAAAATCTAAAAGCCAATGCAGACTATTTAATAAGGGTGATGAAGCGAAGTAGAAATAGTTTTCATAAAGTCGTCTTTGTAAGATTGCTGCAAACCAATGCAACACCTTTCAGTAATTGGAACCAAATGGCGCTATCTTACGATATCAGTATATCCATGTCTGGAGGTAACGTTAACGAATGGCATGATGTATTTGCTACATTATAGCTCAGGTTGATGACGAAATATATTACCAACACTTAACAAGAGCATCCTCTTCGGCTTCCAGACTAATCTACCGCAATCTAGATCATGCAAGCTATTTAAATGTCAAATATCCATCTAAAGTTATAAGCACCATTTTCAGAGCTCGAGTCGAATTATTGATCTTCCGCAAACTTGTAATTTATGTAATAGGAGAGAAGACGAAAGTGTGTACCACTTCATTGCGGTGTGTCCTATTTTACAACAAAATCCGACAGGTATAATACCAATAAAGTTTTCTGTCTGTAAATAATGTTGAACGGTGCTTGGGGTGGTTCGATCTATATAACTATTGCAGCCTACATTTTATCTTTATATATTTTTTTTTTTCATCTTACTGAAATGTATTTCCGGTAGACGGCAAAATTGTCATGTTATTATTCTTATTGTAAATAAATTTTAATTTATCTGAGGAATAACGACAAAATCTATCTATCTCCACCTTTCTAAAAACAAAACAAAAAAAAAGTTAAAATGAATTTGTACTTTTCAAAGCGCTCATGTTTATTAAACACACATAGATTCAATTAAGAAGCTTTCAATTGAACCAGTCTCCCAAAGTTTGAAAAAGTTTCCTATCTTGAATTCACGAAAATAATAATAACTATATACCTACCTATGTACATATAACCTACATTTCAAGAGAAAATTTAAATGTTGTAATTACTTACGACTCGCATATTCTTAATGCTCGGAAGAATTCTTTTTGTTTCGGCTTCTTTCTTAACGAAAATTTCATTAATTACACTTCCCACGATCTCTTTGGCTGCACCCGCAGCCGCTTCGCCGGCAGCATTTAAAAATTCCTTGCCAGCTTGCTTAAAGAAGCCTTTAAGTTCATCCATTTTTGTGCTTAGAAATGCTCGTGCAAACCTTTTTTTTTTATCAAAAGAACCAATCAATAATTTAATTGACAATATATATTCAATTATTCAATATATTGTCAATTAAATAAATTATGTTGAATAATGTGTTAAACTCGATTTTTGGAACTTTAAATATCTATTGGAAAATATTCTGAGTTGTAATTTCTTGAGTGCATATTAAGTTGTAGTATATGTATGTATTTACAGGTACACTCAAGATCTGAACCATGTTACAGTCAATATTTAATGTTTTTAGTTATTTAGAACGTTTTAAGTTTCGAAAGCCATAATACCTATTAATATTTTAACACTCGTTAAAATCGACAACAGCAAATATTGTTCCGCTGCCAAGTAGTGACTCACTTTCAAATTTATAGCATTGTTAAACACTATAGGGGGAAGATCCGAACAGAATTGAATTTTAAGTAGTTACCAAAAAAAAAATGTATGACTGCTTCATTAGACAAAATTTGTGTCAATATGAAGCGAAAATATAAGTATTTAAGTCAGAAAAAAAAACACAGTTTGTCTAAAAATATGAATGACATATCTAATTACATATGTACTTCAGCACACAAAAATGTGGAAAATAGGGTCCGTATTTATTTTATCTTAAATGGCTCTTAATTTTTTTTATAGATCAAATGTTAGAAAATTTAATTTGTTTTCATTAGTACTCATACATACGCACAAAATCGGTACACTAGCTTCTCAAGTGGTTTACATTTATTTAAGCCAGATAAATAGCTAGTAATTTGACAAGCTATATATGTGTCAACTAACTGTCTAGTACCAGGTCGTGGTACACAATGACGTAAAGCAAACAATCAATCCAGGAAAATTAATTCAATTATTTGCGGACTTGTTGTTAAAACCATACTTTTTTTAAAATAAACATTTATTCAGTTGGAAAAGTTAATGTATGAATTCAAAGTGAATGTATTGAATCCTTGGTAATTATTTGAGATTAAATGATAAACAACACAACAAACAATTAAACAACAATTTTCTTTAAATTGCCACCTGAAAATAGTACAGCTCAAAAAGTGACAAGGTTTCTTTGAACCATTATTTCTTATTTTGACAAATTTAGTATGAGATATGTTTTTGAAATGTTGATACCCGTTACAATATACTGCCTTGGTAGCTGAATAATAATATTTGGAATCTCTTACCTATACTACGAGTAAACATTTTTGTGACCGATAAAAAAGATTAAGAAAATGAACAATGGAGTACAAAAATAAAATATAGATTTTATAATCACTACGAACTACGAACTACGACAAGGTTTCTTTGAACCATTATTTCTTATTTTGACAAATTTAGTATGAGATATGTTTTTGAAATGTTGATACCCGTTACAATATACTGCCTTAGTAGCTGAATAATAATATTTGGAATCTCTTACCTATACTACGAGTAAACATTTTTGTGACCGATAAAAAAGATTAAGAAAATGAACAATGGAGTACAAAAATAAAATATAGATTTTATAATCACTACGAATATTTCCTTGGTTTAAGGGCAAAACTCTCTAATAGCAAAATGCACTTATGAAGGAAATCTAATTGAATATTTAATTATATTTTTGTGATTGTACCCTGTATTGATACACAGAAGCCGGTTTTTTTTTAGTTAGTGAGTTTTGCCTCTGAGCCCACGATTTCCTAAAATGTTACAGAATCAATATCATTCACATTACTTATCAAAATTTTATGATCAATTACAAAGAAACCGCGAGGAAATCAATCTTTTTTATAATGAGTCTGAGAAGCAATAAGAAGCTGCCTGTTTTTTTCATTCATCTGCTTTTACTATGTATGATTCAAATAGAATTGTTCGTACTAGAAATGTTCTTGATTTTTGATGACATCATATCCAATCAACAGAGCACACCTTAATAATGATTATTTCAAGAGTCATTGTTTAAGCATTTTATTATCTGAATTGACTTAGGTGCTATCTTTAGTCATTCATTAATAATAACAATAATGGATGATTATATTTTTTTTTGAAAGCCATAATACTTAGCACAGTTTATTGAATTCGAGAAGTAGCTATTCTTCTTTAACAGAACCTTGTGCTATTTTCTTGTATATGGCGAAACGCGACGTTAAAAGAAAAAATTCGTTTTAGATATAAATTCCAATAAAAAACTCTTAATGACATCACTAAACCATCAATTTTGCTGAATTATGGATTTCACACGATTTACTTGACCTTTAATATAAAAAAAAAACACCAAATCTGGAGAGAAATTCCAAAAATCGAGTTCACATGAGACGAAATATTTTTTAATTGTCTACAGGCACTCACTTTTGTATATATAAATTATTTTGTTGCAATTAACTTCCTACTTCTTTGCACAATCAATTAAAATAGATTTATTTATTATTATCTTGCCATTTATTAGGTCTTTGAAATAATTTTTTATCTGCCCAGCACCACAATTACAATTAAACGTCAAAAAATAAAATTCAATTTGCAACTAGATTATCTGCAAACGCTGCTTTCTAATCAGCCTGCAAAGCTAAAACTCATTTGATGTCAGTTCATCTCAAACTGTGGAAAAAAGAGAAAGAACATTGTCGGGCAGTACAGTAGGATGTACTCTCAAAGTAAACATATGGCGAATAAAATATGTGTTCTGTGTACATCGATGGCGAACTCCAAGCTGTCATCATTTAAAAAAAAACGCACACATTCATAAACAACATACAATGAATCTCACCAAGAGTGGTGAAAATTTATGTTGAAGTATCATGTTGAAGTAGCCTAGCAGTAGATCTACTGCGTTTTGGCCCTGATGTAATACACCCATAATGAATTTGTTATATTTTCGGGTATTACTGTACCCAAATTATTATACATATTACTAAATATTATTAGTACTGTACCAAAATAAAAATTTATTTGAATTATATGTACATACATAGGCATTGTATATAAAACTTATAGTACTATCATCACGATGATTTTTGAGTTGTGCGCTGTGGTCGTCTGAGGGCGCACTTGTATGTACACAGAAACAGCAACCAGAAAGTTAGTATGTGCTGTGATCGCCAGGGGGCCGACGTGTGGAACGTGCTGATGATACTATCTAAATTCATATACAATGTACATAGGTCATTGTATATAAATTTGCATAGTACTATCATCAGCACGTTCCACCACGTCGGCCCCAAGCGATCACAGCGCATACTAATTTTCTGGTTGCTGTTTCTGTGTATATACAAGTGCGCCCTCAGACGACCACAGCGCACAACTAAAAAATCATCGTGATGATAGTACTATGCAAATTGATATACAATGCATAGGTTAAGAATAAACTTTTCTTTGAAATCTGAAATTCAGCGCGTTTACTTCAGTGGCGACGAGGAATTTTTTTAATTTTTTACGAACTTGGTTATAGTCAAAAATCTGAGGAAGCAATTAGATTGTTCATAAATGGAACCAAAAGCGCTTGAAAGTATCCTAAAATCACAACGTGATTGGATGGAAAGGATATTGTCGGATCAAAAGACATGGTTCTCGGAAAACGCACAATCAAATTTGGCCGCAGCCAGTGCTTCAGTTGTCCAACCATTCCCAGCATTTAAGAAGGAAGATAATTGGAAAACGTACTTTAAACAGATGGAACAGCACTTTGAAGCATGCCGAATCACAGACGATAACCAAAAACGTGCATTTTTCTTGTCTTGGGTTGGAGCAGACAACTTCGAGCCAGCATTCTAGGAATGGATTGGTTTAGAGCGTTTAGTCTAACTGTTCAACATTCCGTTTTACAAATAAATTCTAATGACTCTTTACTCCATAGCATTGAAGAACTTTGTAAGGTTTATTCTAATCTGTTTGCGACAGGTTTAGGAAAGTGCAAGGAGTATAAAGCACATCTCGCACTCAAAGATGGTGCCATTCCAAAGATTGTGCGCCCCCGGGCCAATCCCATATGCACTACTAGAGGACACGAAGAAGGAAGTTGACCGCTTGATTTCAGCAGAGATCCTCAAACAAGTACATCGTACGCAGTGGGCAGCTCCCGTGGTGATAGTGCGGAAAGCGAATGGTGGCATCCGAATTTGTGGCGACTTTAAATCAAGCGTAAATCCACAACATATAGCTAATCGACACCTTATACCACGCATTCGTGACATTTTTCATACACTTCGTGGAGGGAAAATGTTTACTAAGATCGACCTCTCAGATGCCATTGTATATGGAATCTATAGTACTATTATGAAGAGGAACGAACGACGCGACCTCTGATTAGACGGACGGAAGCTTTTTCCAACCTGAAGTGGAGATGAGTGTAGACCTTAGAACATATATAACATGGAGTGCTTGTTCAATTTCAAACGTGAAGCTTTTATAGGGGGTGCTAGTTTCACTAATTTCGGGAAGCAAAAGCGCGGACCTCGAATAAGAGTGCGTTACCCCACTGATTAGTGGTTATCCCTCTCCAGAATTTAATTAAATTTAATTTAATTTTTTTTAATTTCCATCCCTCTTCAAAAAAATAAAAAAAAACTATGATTGAAGTTTGACAGGTCCGCGCTGGTGATTCCCGAAACTGTAAGAAAGTAGATACTAGCGCCCCCTATCTGTGCTTCTGGCGTTACAATGTATTTGATATAGGAACAACCACTCCATATTATATATTATACTCTAAGGTGTAGACTTGAAAGTGGGGTAGTCACAAAGAAAAAGAATAATAAATATGAGTGTTCAGGAAATAACAGAAGATAGAGAACGATGTATAAAATTGGAATGGAAATTTATGGGAGTTGGAGGGAGTTAGGAAAAAAGGCTTTTTTTCTTCATTTCTTATTTGCAAAGGGGAATTATTTGAATTTTTTTTTGCTAGGTAGGTAAGGAATGGGCAATGAAAATTCGTGAAGAAAAAACGATTTGGTTTTGAAATTTTTCAAGCAAAAGGCCCGTATGTACTTCGTCAATTTGCACATAGACATTGTATATGAATTTGCATAGTACTCTCATGAACACGTTCCAAACGTTGTGTGATGTGGTCGTTTGAGGGCGCACTTGTATATACACAGAAACAGCAACCAAAAAATTAGTAAGTGATGTGATCGCTAGGTGGCCGATGTGTGGAACGTGTTCATGAGAGTACTATGCAAATTCATATACAATGCACATAGAAAAATATTTTTAAGATTATTTTAATTTTATTTTTTCTTTAACAATTGAAGTATTTTATTAATTGTTTTTTAATTTCACGTACAGTACAGCCTCGCTAGTCCGGACACTCGCTAGCCCGGACACTTCAGTAGTCCGGACACCACTATGTTTCGGACAATTTCAAAATTTTATCTCTACAGTCCGGACAGCGTATTAAAATGCGTATGTACAATGTGCATACACATATTATTTGACTCTGTTTCTTGGAAAAAACGTTTGTTCATACAATTCCGGGAATTCCCTACTAGTTTTGTCGCTTGTAGTTGACTCTGGAATCTATGTAGACATTTAAATCGTTTCAAATTTACTCATTGGAAGCTTATATTTGTGGTCGTTGATTTTTCATGCTCTGTTTCATTTCATCGTGAGCTTTCTTTAAGGACAAGGCATATTTTTTTGGTGTAATTTGAATTTCTTATTGAAAATTTTTTAAAACATACGTTTTTACTTATTATGGCTTTTACAAAGAAAAGAAAGCATGTTAATTTGATTTAAATTATGTGCGTATGTATAAGTACTTCTATTTGTAATAATAAGTTTTCGGTTGTCCATTGTATTTAATTTTTTCTCTATAGTCCGGACATTTCGCTATTCCGGACATGGCAGAAACCTTATGTGTCCGGACTAGCGAGGCTGTACTGTAGTTGTTTATACTTACGTGATATTTTAAAATTATTGAAAGTGGACATAAAAAAATATTGTTATGGAAAATTGAAGTAAATTTTAATTTTTTTTTCAGTGAAGTATTTGAAAATTCAAGTAACATTTTCAAATTGAAACGTGAGTTACTGAAGATGTTTAAAATTCACGTTAATTTTTAAAATTAATAAATTCTGTTGAAAATTAACGTGAAATTTTTTACTTAAGAACTTTAAAAATTCACGTCAAAGTCTTAATTTACTTAAGAAACATGAAAATCACCGTGAAAATTTAAAATTATTAATTTCTTTTGAAAATTAACGTGGTATTTAAAATTTGTTAAGGACTTGAAAATCCAAGAATTTCTAAAATTCCCGTAAAATATAAAAACAGTGACGTGTTTTTGGAAAATGGACGTGAAATTTATAAAATGTTCTAATTATTTGGAAATACACCTAGAATAGTAAAATTAAGTAAGTTTTTTGAAAACTAAGTGTTTATTAAAGTTCCGTGTTTTTTTTTTTGAAAATTCACTTAAAATTTATAAAATTATGTAATTTCTTGAGAAATAACCTGGAACATTAAAACTACGTGTTTTTTAAAGTTCCGAGTTTTTTTTTGGAAAATTTAAGTGAAAATTACAAAATAATATAATTCTTTGAAAATCCATCACGTGAACCTTTTTAAATTATTCAGAACATTTACAGTTCACAATTAAAATTAGGTATACAATTTTTTTTTAATGATTAAAGCTTTTGAAATTTCACGTTAAATTTTTTGAATTAAATATGTAGGTACTCAATTTACTAAAAAAAACTTTTTAAAATTTTAAATTTCATTGAGAACTATCCTCGTGAAATTTTTAACTTCATTTGAGTTACAAAAATTCACGTAAAATTATTTAAACTTGAAAATTCAGGTGAAATTTTTCGATTTGCTTGAAATAGGTACTAAAATTCACTTGGTATCTCAAATTTACTTAAAAATTTTGAAAATTGACGTGATATTTTTTGTTTAAATTTTACTGCTGAAAATTCTAACGGAAACCTTTTTTTTAACAGTAAAGTTCAAAACAAAAAAAATGTTGCTAAACTATCAATTCTGTTATCCTTTTAATTTTTCAAATATCTAGCCATTTCTTCAGATTTGAGAAATTAAAAGGATATCATTCACCTATAAAAAAGAAATAAAAAAAGATATAATAAAAATATGACTGTAAACAAATGACAAAAATCAAATACGTATTGTACAATTCTATCTATCACTTGCAAGAAAAAAAAATATAAATGTTTCTGTAAAACATGAAAATTCGTAACGTACATAGTTCACAAAAACCAAATACGTATAGTACAATTCTACCACTAGCAAGAAAAAAAAGTTTAAATGTATCTGTAATACATGAAAATTTGCAACATAGCTCTCATCATATCTCAAATCTCACAAAATCAAATAAAATAGCCATGTATACGAAATTATTTGAAAATAATATAGCTATATCTATACTTCTACATATAGCAAAAATCGTCCTATGCAAAAAAAACCTTTGAATAAATCCACAGCCTATAGAATTCTCTTCATTTTCCCCTTGTTTCCAAAACACCCATCAGCTGACTCACCTATCTCCCTTACACTGCCTAATTGTTGTCAGCAACTATTAATTAATCCTCTCACTCTATAAATTATTTTTTATTAGGTTTGTTCAATGAAGAAAAGTTCAGAGCAGAGCAGAACAGAGCAGAGCAGAACAGAGCAGAGCAGAACAGAACAGTTTTACATTAGAAATGTCAGACAAGTTAGAACAGTCAGTCATGTAATTGTTTTATAGTTTTGAATTATTAGTTATTAGTTCAGCAAATTATTTTTCTATAAAAATGGAGTTTGAAGCTATGGTTATTTCTTGCATTTTTCTTTTTTTCTCTTTTTTTATCAATATTTTTCTTATACCCGTACTTCCTGTTGATTTGTTTACAAACAAAAAACAAATGAAAACAGAATATTACTAACAGCTGATTTTGACAGTTTTCATGAATCTGTTCTAGTCTACTCTGACTAAAAAGCAAGTGCAAAAAATTTTGTTCTAATCTGTTCTAAACTGTTCCAGACAGACTCACTGAACAGCAAATCAGAACAGTTTGGAACAGAAAATTTCTCACTGAACAGCAAAAAGTTGTAATTTTCTGTTCTAAAGTGTTCCAAACTGTTCGGAACAGCTTCATTGAACAGACTTATTCTTTCTGCCTACCTTCATTTCGATCTCTCCAATCTGCTTTTTAGGCAACACCAGCGCCACCAAAAGAGAGAGAAAGGTAACTTAAAATCGTGTTCCATAGTAGTACTATACAATGCAGATGCTTACCTCCAGATAGAGCTCGACGACGAGTCAAAAGCGATGGCATTGATTAATACTCCCTTTGGATTATACCAATATCAGCGTCTACCGTTTGGTAGAAGCAGCGCACCCAAAAAGTTCCAGAACAAAATGGAGCAATTGTTTGCTGATCTTCCTGTAGCTGTGTATCTGGATGACATCGTTGTTTCGGGTAAAGATGACACGGAGCACTTGCAGACATTGTAATGGAATTCGGTGCAATAAACAGAAGTGCACTTTTGCTAAAAAAGAACTGGAATACTTGGGACATACAGTGCCGGTAAAAATAATAGCACTACTGGTACAAGTTTCATTTTTACTTCTGCAATTGAGTGAATAGAAAAATATTTTAAGGAACTATACTGTTAATTTTTATTGCTTGAACTGTCATCTCTCTGTATTGTGTATCTCTGGCACTAAAAAGGAAACGGTTTTTTTTCACGAAATAAGTAGTTAAGCACGGAGGTTCGAGCATAATGGTGTGGGCTTATTTTTCCTACTATTGAGTTGGGCCCATATATTGGATTAAACCCATCATGGATCAACACGTTTATTTAATATAGTCGAAAACATTATACTCTCTTATGCAGAGGAAGAGATGCCACTTTTATGGTCTTCCAACAGGACAATGACTCCAAGCACATCAGTAAGAAGGCAAAAAAATGGTTAGCAGATCATGAAGTTAATGTGATGGAGTGGCCAGCGCAATCGCCTGACCTAAATCCCATCGAAAATCTTTGGGCAGATGTTAAGATAGGAGTCTCTGACGCTAGGCCGTTAAGTAACCAAGCACTCTGGTCCGCCGTGAAGGTCGCCTGGGAGAATATTTCAATTGAAAGGTGCCAACATTTGGTAAATTCGATGAACAGACGTTGTAAAGCTGTAAGAGCCAACAAAGGCTATGCAGCAAAATACTGATTTTGGTGGGTTAGGTACTTCTTAAAAATAAAATGATAAAAACAAATTGTATTCTTACGATGTTTTAGTTTTAAGTTGCATGGTGCTATTTTTTTTACCGCCTATTAATAAGAGTTTTTGGAGAAAATTTAAGTTTTTTTAAAAAATTGATGAATAAAAGTTGCAATTCTTTTTTAAATGTGTCCTTTTGATTAAATTTAGTCTTTTTGCATATCTAAAAATTCCCTCAAAATATTGACATAAACTTTATTTTTAAATGAAATTGGGTTCTCGTAGTGGTGCTATTTTTTTTACCGCAGCTGTACATTGGCTGCCAACGGCAACCGTCCTTCTGAAAAGCATTTGGAGGCCCTCCGAAACATGCCACAACCATCGAATCTAAAAGAACTGGAAGCTATAATAGGTAAATTGAACTATTATAATCAGTTTGTACCAAATTTCTCGCAGGGAGCACGTCCACTTAATGCACTACGTGCTAAGGATGCTGAGTTTGTGTGGTCTGTTAGCCAAGAAAATGCATTGGAGTCCTTGAAAAGCAGTATACTGGAAGCTGCAAGGTTAGCTCAGTTTGATGACTCACTACCTCTGATATTACTGATGCGTCAAGCTACGGCATCGGAGCTGTTATGTCGCACAGATATCCGGACGGAACTGAGAGGCCGATAGCTTTTGCGTCCAAAACCCTTGATAAACACCAGAAGTTGTACAGCCAAATAGAAAAGGAGGCGTTGTCAATAATATATGGAGTGAAGAAATTTCACTGCTACTTGTATGGTCGTCTTTTCGAGTTGCAAACGATTCTAGATTCTAGAAATGACAATGCGCCGCCTGCACAACTGGGCCTTGACGCTGATGGCTTATAATTATCAAATAAAGTACCGACCTACCTCTAAACATGCTAATGCTGACGCGTTGTCTCGCCTGCCGGTGGGTCCTGATATAAAGTTTGACAAAGTACAAGGTGAATGTCATGAAGTGAATACTATTCTGGAAGATGAGGGTACAGGTCCATTAAATGCTGAGTCGATTGGGAAATACACTCTTAAGGACAGAGTTCTGAAGAAAGTGGCTGCTTTTATTAAAAACGGATGGCCAACTTGGCTGAGTGATGAGGAAGTGACAATAAAACCTTATTTCGATCGTAAGTTTGCTTTAACAGTTAAAGATAACATTATTCTTCTTAGTGCCGATAGCGACGGAGTTGTTATTCCGGAGGCTATACAGGCTAGAATTCTTACGTCCACGAAGGTCACTGGGGCGTTTCGAGAATGAAACGGCTTGCTCGGCAATATGTCTTGTTCCCAGGCATAGACAAACAAATTGACAGGATGGTAGCGGGATGTGCCATTTGCCAAGAAGCTGCAGCCGATCCACGTCGAGAGTATAGTAGTTGGTTTCCAACCGATGCACCATGGGAAAGGATACACCTCGACTTCGCTGGACCATTTTTTAATAAAATGTGGCTCATCTGTGTGGACTCTTTTTCCAATTTCTCGTTTGTGGTTTCAATGTTAAATATAACCGCCGCGCCGTAAGTACTATTAAGGCGATACAATCCATTTTCACAATTGAAGGACTTCCAAAAGTGATCGTCACCGATAACGGAACCCAGTTCACGGCACAACTGTTCAAAGAATTTTGCGAGTGTCACTCAATTCAACACTACAGAACAGCTCCTTTCCACCCGGCATCGAATGCACAAGCTGAACGGTTTGTTCGGCTTCGGACATTTAAGGAATCGTTTAAGAAGAATATGGCTGAGCGAAAAGATTCCGATGGGGCTCTAAACTTGTTTCTCTCTACTTACAGATCAACACCAAATAGAGATTCGCTAAAGTCTACTTTCATGTTTTGTTCCAGAACGAAAGAAGCAAAATCTAATTCTCACCGCTACCACGTTCAACTTGTCACAGGAGGTACTAGTGCGCGAGTACTTAAAGTCAAAAAAGTGGACAAAAGGAATCATCAAAGACGTGTTTGGTAGAAAAATGTATGGAGTTCAGACACAAGGTGGATATGTGAGACGTCACCAAAACCAGATTCGTCCTGTAAGGTACCAGTCTGATGCGGATATTACTCCAATAACATCGCCTAGCTCTATGGGCAATGGAACAGTGCCTCGGGGAGGTAAAAATAATTGTCATAATAATTAAAATTTAGATCTTTCCGGACAGGTTGGCGAAAGTGATTGCACTTTTAACAATGCAAATGATCATACATCCGTCTCTAAAGAAGCATCAATTCTGTATACATGCCCCATCAGCCAACCGTGTTCATCAAGTGAGGTTATTCGGCCAACAGCCTCACCTGACATAAGAAGATCACATTGTATTAAAAAGAAACCTGACAGATTTCAAGCTGGAAGTTAAATAACGACCGAGGAGATGATGTAATACACCCAAATTATTATATTACTAAATATTATAAGTACTGTACCAAAAACTTTATTTGAATTATATGTAGATAGGTTAAGAATAAACTTTTCTTTGACATCTGAAATTCAGCGCGTTTATTTCAGGCCCAAACGGAAATCTACTGTGCAGTGAAGCGAAAATCTACTGTGCAGTAAAAAGAATCTACTCCTTCTTTAAAAATATTAAATGTAAGCTCTAAACGCACCCATCCAAAATATGTTAATTTAATTTAAGATTTTTTTTTGTTTTTTATTGTTAAATTTTCAGATTCTCCTTTTGCTTTTGTATAATATAAAATCTATTGCGGTATGCTCCAATCTACTGCGCTGTTTTTTGATACACCCTGCGCTGAGCGCACAGTTAAAGTTGAAATATAAGAAAATAGTAGAAAGCGATTAAACTTGAAGCTTTACCAGCAGTAATCGCAGTCGCTCAAAGTCGAATCATTTACAACTTTCAGCTACAAGCGACTTTTTTGGAGCTAGGCCTTGTAGACAGTTTTTTTTGCAAAATGAGTAGAATGTGTAGTGATGTATGTTGTGAATTTTTTTCGTCAAAAAAAATACTTTTCAGTCTTTCTCAAAAAAAATTACCGTGATAAGATTATCCATTCATTCATTCATTCCATATTATTGACCTTAACCCCAATATTATCAAATTATTTATTTATTTATTGAACTGCAGGATGACGTCTGTTAGTATAAAGACTTCATATAATTTGATCGTAAGTTTTGTATAAAATATCTTTAAATTATTTGGTTTGATATTATTTTTAAATATTTTTAACTCGATCATACTATCTATTTTGTTCAATAAACATCTTATTATTTTTCTTGTAAAAGCTTATTTTATTTATTGGATTTTCTTGGAACTGCTTTATTCTAATAGGTTATTCGCCCAGAATCAAAAAATTGATAAAATAAGAAAAATAACTTATGTACATAACAAGATTACTATAGAAAAAAAAGTTTTCAAAATGGAAGATGCAAGATCGACTTTCAAGAAATTAAATAACAACAACTCTCAAACATGGAAGCATAAGAAAATTCAATTTCAAAGCAAAGAAAAACGTAGAAACGACAAAAATTATTCCTGGTGAGTGGAATGAAAATTATGTTGATTTATGCCTTAGTTCATGTTCAAATAAAATGGATTCTGCATAGTACATTGACTCGGCCGCTACCTGTCATATCCGCAAAGATGAAATTTTTTTTTCAAAATTTTAAATTTTAAATCTGGTAATTGCATTATCTAGCGAATGGAAATAAAATTGAAGCTAAGGGTTCTGGTGATGGTGTGTTGTACTGCCAAAACAAAACAATATCGAAAAATATGCACACAAAACAGAAACAGTTATGAAAAATTGCAGAAGTTTATTTTTATTTTTTAAGTTTTTGTTATTTCTCCTTTTTAATAAAACACATATTTATTATATTCATTATTTGCACAACTTTTTCTGGAACATAGTGGAGTTCCCTTGCTGCTAAAAGACATCGAAACCTTCCTTTCAATACGCCGAAAACTCTTTCAATTAAACATCTACATTATGTACCTTTGAGAACTTTTCATTGAAGTAGCATTCAGCGCTATTTTCTGGAGCGTTTCGAAATGGAGTCATAATTCATGGCTCCAAAGGGTATCCAGAGTCACCTTAAATACGCAATAATTTAGGATTCAATTTAGAAGGTTTAAAGTACTACCCGAGATTCCAAAATCTCCGTTTTCATACTTTTGAATTAAATATTCACGTTCATAAGACAGACTCCATACATGTGAATCATGTGCTGCACCTCCGTATTTTGCATTAACTGCCCGTATGAACATTTCATGGTCACATATCTTTAATTTATAAGAACACTTTTTTAATTATTGTACAAAAGAATGTAAATGTTTGTTTGTTTTAATTTATAAATTTGACAGATCTCATGAGAAATAATTCGAGAATCGAAAAAACTAATCCGTAAAAGGAAAAGTATTAAGTACTATTATTTTCCGTTTCGAATGTTTTACAGGGTACAAAATCAAAAGCGGAACGAAAAGCACTTTCACCACACTCGGGTGCTGCGGGTGTTGGTGGAGCATATGGCCTAATCCCTAACCCAACCTGTAAGTTAGTCGGCCCTATTTGAACTTCCCCAAATTTTCGAACAAACCATAAGGTTAATGGATTACCCCATCATCACCTTTAACTCCGCCGTCCCTCAGCACCCCTAAAAATGTCTTCTCTAATTAATCATGTTTTGCTTTAACAAAACAATAAAAACACAAAATGTTTCAACATAATCTACAAACAATTTATTTTATTAAGAGTTTAATCCTAAACGTTTTCATCTAACAACAAAAAAATTAAACAAGTACCTCCTCAACTTGTGCGCCATAACTTTGATTAAACTTAAAGTGCCTTTTTGCACCCTTGGCAGCCGCGGTATTAGTCCCCCTACCTAAAAGAGCTCTGTTATGGTTCAGGTATCCAAACAATTCAACAACCTTATACAAGTAGGTATAGATATATTTTTTTTTTTTTTAGAATACGGAGGGGAAATTTACACAAAGGCACAAAAAAAGGGATGTTTACATAAAAATTTTAAAAATTACAAATTTAAGAAATAAAATCCTCGACAAATTCAAATAAATTATAAAAGAAAGGTACCAGAAGGGAATAGAGAAACCAAAACGAAAGTCGTCTTTTTTTTTTGTGTACACTGAACAAAAGTCTTTTGTCTTATAATTTCGTTCTTATGAACTTTTAAATTGAACTCTGGAAAAAAATTGGATCAATGGCAAGTATCTACGATTATCAATATTTTCCTTTTCTTTTAGCTTAATTTGGAGATTGGCGTGTACTCAGGTGATTGGTAAATACTATGATTGAAAATTTCTCTAAGAATGAATTTAAGTTTTAACTTTTAGATAATTGTAGATTTTATTAAGTTTCAACTTTCTGATAATTGTAGATGGTATTAAGTTTTAGCTTTTAGATAGTTGTAGATAGTAAGATAGTATTACGTGTTTTAAATTTTAGATATTTGTGAATAGTTTTAAGTTTTAACCTTTAGAAATGTGTAAATAGTATTAGGTTTTAACCTTTAGATAATTGTAAATTGTATTAACTTTTAACTTTTAGAAATTTGTAAATAGTATTAAGTTTTAACTTTTAGAAATTTGTAAATAGTATTAAGTTTTAACGATTAAATAACTTTAGATATTCGTGTGTCGTTTTTAACTTCTCAATAGTATTAGGTAATTTTAACTACCTTTTAACTCCCTCTGCATAGCATTATGTTTTAATTTCGAAATAGTTTAGTTTATTTCTGTAATTTCTTTTCAAGTCAATAAAATCTTGACTTTAAAATTTATAAGCCTTTAGGTTTTAAGTTAAATCACAAAAATTTTGTTTTCTTTATATAATAGGTTTAAGTTAGTTTCTTGTTTTCTTTCACCCTTATCTTCTAGGTTCTACTTATCTTTGTGTTTTTGTTTTTGGATTTTATGAGTAGGTAGTAACAGTTTCCCCTGAAACCGCTTCAAAATTTCTGGAAAGGTAAGTTTCTCAGGTTTGGCGTTTTCTCCCTATATCTCTTTGGTTTTCCTGGAGCGAATTCCTTTTTGACGGAAGATTTAAAAAGAATGGATTAGCTGAGCCAATATGTGCGACGCCGGCGCTGGACATAGCGACAAATCGTGATAAGCTCAGCAAAGTCCAACGAACAGCCTGCATGTGTATGGGTGGAGCGCCCGGCAAAAATCCTCGTTTCAAACCCTCCTAGTGGGTGCCGGGCGGTAATGATCACCACAGTTATCTTGTACGTTGTCAAGATGGGGATCAGCTAAGGTCAGGTTGAATTGCTGCAGTTTCCTACTCCTTAATAGTAGCAACCTTTAGCAATGCAATCTGACCATAGATACGGGGTCCCTAATTTCAAACGCTCACACGTTGTTATGTATAAATAATCCGTGCCGAAGAATGAAAGGCTGGGGGGTAAACCAGTCGCGAACGAGCTCATTCGGATGCCTTGGCAGGGTCCGTCTTACTTTCTGCCTTACCCCGGTATATCGGCTCTGCCGGGGTTGACCTTTTTTTCCGACCTACTCGTGGGAACAAAACGAAGACGAACTGCTGGCTTCTAGCCAGGAGACATTGACGGTAAGCTTTCTCAGCACAGATGCCTGTGTTGAAGAAATGTCTTCTAAACCCTCAGGGAGCATAGCTAGTACCAGCCATAGTACTCCTGTGCACCCTAAATCGACCAATACCGACAAGCCATCGGGTAGCAATGCCAGCCATAGCATTGCGACCCGCGGTAAGAAGAAATCTTCGGGCGTTCTTCGAAAAAATCAGTTCCTGAGGGCCTCACACATTCTTGGCAAGATTGCTAAGAATGAAGCCGAGGGAACTATTCAGGAGAGGGACGCCGAAGACAAAATCAAGTACCAGAAGATTGTTGAAGAATACAATAGTCTTCTGGGAAACAAAGATAAGGCCGTCAAAAGAAATAGGTCTCAAGAGGAGACCTTGCCTTCTAAAAAGAAGAGCAAAATTGACGGCAAGAATATGAAAGAGAAAGCCAAATCTTCGGGAGCGGCGCAACCGCCTACTCTGAGCGAGGTTGTCAGGGATGACCTACAGGTAGCGGTTGTAGATGAGCTTTCCACCAATAGCAAAGGTCTGCTATCGGTGTAGAGCTCTATCGAGGCTAAGCTCTCTGAGATGGTTTTCCTATACACTTTGACCGCAAATGAGGGACCCTATCCTAGTTTCGACTCAGGTGAAATGCTCAGGGGGTACAGGGTTATCAAATGCGAAAATGTGTTTTCAAGGGATTTCCTTAGAGAAAGCATTGCTAAGATCAGCAATGACTGGGAGGGCATGAAGCTCAAGCTCATCCCACTAAGGATATTCCTAGACAACCAAAAGCTCGCATTTGGTTGCCTCTCATGGGCATCAAACCTAGCGGACAGGGGCTGATCCGCTGTCTTCAGAGGAAAGCATTGGGGCTCTCATTAAAACAGAATGTAAATTGCGTTTTGGCATCAGGCATGCCAAAATTAAAATCCTACGGAATCAGTAACCAGATGCCGATAAAGTGGATGATGGCGCTGAGGTCAGCGCCGCTGTCGAAGAATCGGTGGTTCCTGACGAAGCAGGAAGCCCTAAAAATTAAAAACGCGCTGAAGGTCGTCCAGATTAATCTGAAGCACTCTAAATGTGCTTCAGATAATCTAAGAATTTTCCTAAGTGAGGAAAATATAGACATCGGCGTCATCCAAGAACCCTGGGTTAATGGCCTCAGAGTGAGGGGCCTTCAAGATAATCAATACGACCTTTTTTATAAACCAGTAGCCCCTGAACAAGGTAATCCTAGAACTTGTATCTTAGCTAAAAAACACTTAAAAGCTTTTTTGTGTCCAAATTTTAGCACTCCCGATTTGACAGTTGTCAGGCTGGAAGACAAAGAAACAAATGGACTACTGATGGCTTCTGGCTACTGCGACCACAACCGAGAATCACCGCCTGAGGAGGTGAAGACCCTGCTGGAGGCAGCAAAGCAGCAAAAAACGAGTCTCCTGATTGGATGTGATGCGAACGCACGACATTCACTCTGGGGTAGCTCTGAAATCAACGAACGAGGTGAGTCTCTTTTTGATTTTATTATTGATAACAACCTTATTTCCAAGTTCGGAAAATTACGACGGCTGGGAAGATGTACTTGATAT
Organism: Syrphus vitripennis; assembly: GCA_958431115.1. Taxonomy (NCBI): domain Eukaryota; kingdom Metazoa; phylum Arthropoda; class Insecta; order Diptera; family Syrphidae; genus Syrphus; species Syrphus vitripennis. Next base: position 71,518,201 of record OY288109.1, on the reverse strand, counting down.
CACTGTTACAAACAACTGTAATTTAGTGGTGGAAAATTGGAGAGTATCCTCTGCAAATTCCTTTTTGGATCACAGGAGGATTCTTTTTAACATAGGTTTCAAGGTAGAAACCCTTCCTCCTTATAGAAATCCTAAAAGAACTGACTGGAAGAAATTTAGTCAGATCACCAAATCTAAACTGGGCAAATTACCAATTAGTAGAGTAGAAACTGTGGAAGTTCTCGAGTCTAGGGTAGAGACCTTCGAGGCAGCCATTAAAACTGCCTTCAAAGTCTCTTGTCCAATTAAATATAGCCGCAAAAAATGCCCTCCCTGGTGGAACGAAGATCTTTCGGCACTAAGAAAAATGACCAGAGGGATCTTCAATATCTGTCAGAAGGAGAAATTCTTTCAACCTTACAAAGACTGTCTCAAAGAGTATAAGCGAGCCATAGCAGCGTCCAAGAAACTTTGTTGGAGAGAATACTGTCATTCTATAGAAGACATTAAGGATTCTGCCAGATTAAGTAAAGTTTTGTCAAAGGAACATTGCAGCCCCTCGTTCCTTAAAAAATCTGATGGTCTCTGGACAGCCTCTCCTGCTGAGTCCTTGGAAGTGCTAATGGCATCACATTTTCCAGGTTGCGAGAACAGCAACCCCGAAACTCTGAGTACAATAAACACCGATCCAGCTCAGGAAGTGCTAATCAATTCCGTTATAACAGGAGATAGTATTTCATGGGCCATAAATACTTTTTCCCCTTACAAATCACCAGGCCTTGATGGCATAATACCAATTATGCTGCAGAAACTGCAAGACATAGCAGTGCCCTGGCTTGAAATGATCTTCAAGGGTTGTCTCTATCTCAATCATGTACCTGAGTCATGGAGACATGTTAAAGTGGTCTTTATTCGGAAAGTAGGTAGGAGAGGTCATGAATCCGCGAAGGACTTCAGACCTATTAGCTTAACTTCTTTTGTTTTAAAGACACTAGAGCGCATCCTTGATACTCACATTAGAGTACTACTAGAAGTCTGTCCTCTTGATGTATCCCAGCATGCTTACCTCAAAGGTAAGTCTACGGAGACTGCCCTGCATGAAGTTGTGCGTACAATCGAGAAGACAATTAACTACAAAGAATATACCCTTGCAACCTTCCTAGATGTGGAGGGTGCTTTCAATAACGTCCTAACTGAATCTATTCGTGAATCACTTGCTCACTTCGGCGTAGATGGATTCATATCAGAATGGATCATTTCTATGCTAAGTGACAGAAAGATTCACGCTTCGTTAGGAAACACTACTACTACTAAATCTGTTAGTAGAGGAACACCCCAAGGAGGTGTTCTTTCAACTCTTCTGTGGCTGTTAGTCATGGACAAAATTCTCGTAAAGTTAAGAAGTAGCGGTGTTAAAGCAGTAGCGTATGCTGATGATTTGGTTTTATTGGTCTCAGGAAAGTATACCACAGTGATTAGTGAAATCACTGAGGTGGCTCTGAAAAAAGTTAGCAACTGGGCTACAAGAAGTGGACTAGGTGTTAACCAGAGTAAAACGGAACTGATGCTTTTTACTACCAAAACTAAAATACCTACTTTCACCCCACCTCGACTTAACGGCCAAACTCTATCTTTATCTTCTAAAGCCAAATACCTTGGAGTCATTCTTGAACCCAAACTGAACTGGAAGGTAAATATAGAAGAACGGGTCGAGAAAGCATGCATTGCTTTCTATGCCTGTAGAAAAACATTTGGTAAGAAGTGGGGCCTCCAATCTAAGATGATTCTTTGGACGTACACTGCTGTGGTTCGACCAATTTTGTCATATGGATCGATTGTGTGGTGGCCTGCACTTAACAAACAATATAACATCAATAAACTTAAGAAGGTTCAAAGAACGGCTAGCGTTGGCACTACTGGAGCCCTTCGATCCTGCCCAACAGATGCCCTCAGCGTTATCCTGCACATTCTACCACTCGACCTTCACATAAAATACCTAGCGGCATGCAGTGCTGTAAGACTAAAGGAATCTAACTGTTGGTCTTCCAAGCCTTACGATCCTGGATGTGTCACAAAATTGATTCCTCCGGATATTTTTCTAGCTAACACCGACTACTGTGTACCTCCTCTCGGACAAATCGGAGATTTGAAGGCCATTTTTCCCACAAGAGATGATTGGAAAGACGACAGTGTGACGAAAAATTTCGACACGACAATCTTCACCGATGGGTCTAAGATGGAGTGCGGTGTTGGTTCAGGAATTTTTTCCGAGACCCTTAACATCTCCAAGTCCTTCAGACTATCAGACTTTGCAAGTGTATTTCAAGTTGAACTACTAGCAATCAGAGAAGCATGCAAACTGCTCAAAATAAACCAAAATCAAGCCAGAAATACAGCAATCTGCTCTGACAGCCAGGCGGCCATTAAGGCCATCAAATCATCCGCATCTACCTCATTACTTGTCCAGCAATGTCGGGACGAACTATCGAGTCTGAACACTAACCTCCGAGTCACTCTCATTTGGGTTCCAGGTCATAGTGACATAGAGGGAAATGAACGGGCTGACGAGTTGGCTCGACAAGGCTCGGCCCTTCATAGCTCATTAGCGGTTAATGTTAACATCCCTCTTGGTGCTGTGAAGAGACAAATCTTCTCGATTTTTCTCAACGAATCCAACCGTAGGTGGAACAGTCTCACAAACTGTGGCCTATCAAGAAAGATATGGCCAACCTACAACAACACACGTTCTAACGATCTTTTATGCAGACCCAGGCATGATATAGCCAGGATCATAGCAATCTGGCCCATAGGAGAGCATGCAAGAAAGCTGGGAATCCCCTACAACTCTCATTGTCGTAGTTGTGGAGACCCACAAGAAAAAGAAACTGTGGTTCACTTCCTCTGCAATTGCCCCGCTTGAGCCTATTTTAGAATAACTTCCTTCGGGAAAGCATTCCTCGATGACCCAAGTGAGCTTTCTGAGAAGAAAATCAAGGATATGATTATCTTTCTGAATGCGACGAAATGGCTTTAACAATGGTTTGTTAAAGTCTATAAAAACCACATCATTCCGTTTTAAATCCCTATCAGATTGACACGAGTTAATGGTATCAAAACGGCGCTCTCCAGCGCTAATTGAGTCGCAAGGCCAGAGCTAGCGACGACCATCTCTATCTATCTATCTATGGGTGGAGCACTTCGCTCTACCCCCTCCGCCTCACTTAATGTTCTGTTCCATCTATTACCGCTTGACCTTTTTAGTAAGCAAACGGCTGCAAACACTGCCGTACGGCTTCAAGCCTCCTCACAGTGGTTCAATAATCAGATTGTTCACTCCGCTATTCTGAATTCATTCAGATCAATTAACAGTAATATCGACTACACCATCCCCTTTCCTCACTTCAATAACAATAGCTTCAGGGTGACTATCCTTTCCATTAAAGAAGTCCTTTCCTGGCTTAGAGAAAACGTTTTATGAAAAACTGATATACGCATCTTCTCTGACAGCCAGGCTGCGTTAAAATCCCTAGACTCTGTCTCTACGAATTCATCAACAGCCTTAAACTGTCGATCATCTCTTACGGAGATGGCCAAACAGTTCAACATTCACCTTTGCTGGGTGCCGGGCCACAGAGACATTCCAGGAAATTGCAAAGCCGACGAACTTGCAAAAAGAGGAACATTACCTTTGCTAGCTCACAAAGCTGGCGTAGGTATGCCTTTAGCTACATGTAAACTTATGCTGAAGCAAGATACAATAGGAAGAGCACATTACAGATGAAATAACATCACCACCTGTGCAGCGACAAAACTAATTTGGCCTAGACTTAGTGCCAAACGCTCCAAACAATTGGCTACGTCATAAGTGTCCTAACTGGTCACTGCTTAATAGGGAGGCATGCAATTCGACTTGGAGCCCCAGCAAATGATTTTTGCAGGAGTTGTATGGACGAAGAGGAAGAAGAGACGATCTCTCATCTTCTTTGCACTTGCCCCGCCCTTGAGTTCAAGTTAGCAGAAAAATTTTCGAAAAACCATAAAAACCAACGGAAAAAAATTATTTATCTAGTATTTAAGTGCTATTTAAATGCTCTACGAATAAAAAAAAAATTCAAAAAAAAAAAATTTGTCATATTAAAATAATTTTTCCATGTTCTGCTAACTTTAATTCCATTTTTCTCAAAAACCATTAGAGTTTTCGACTCAAATCTTTTTGATTAGTTAATAGATCACCTAGCACGAATTAAATGCTCCATTTTCAGAACTACATATTTGAATGAAAATAATTTTTTTTTTGTTTTTCGTAAAATCTTGGAAAATAGTTCTGAAAATAGTTCTGAAAAAATTTTTCCCAAAACTATTGGAGCACAAAATTTTTTTTTTGGAGCACTTAAAATCATTAATTAAGCACTAATTAATGCCATCAAAAAAAGTATGTTCTGCTAACCTTGGTCTGCTAACTTGAGGGACATGATTTAATATTCGTATTAATATTTAAATTTTTAATTGTGTTACGAATCTAAACAATGACTATGCAATTTAAACATATTTTTTTTTTCGTTTTCATCTCAAAAATACCATCTGTAAAAATTTCAATAATTTTAATGAATCTACTATATACTCTGCTATGCTGATTTGGCAGACAGCCAACTTCAAAGTAAGTCAGAAAAGCTTATATCATTAAATTATTGTGCTTCTCTATAAGACTTTCATTTGTTGTTACATTTCCTAACTTCGCAGTAAATTGAGTCATATAGATATACAAACATACATATGTACATTTAAGGAAAATAAATTATTTCCAGAGAATCAATGTTTTTTTTCAAATCTATTTATAGAAACTTCTATGAAAAATACTCACAAATGTAGTTATGTACAATTGTACATATCATTTTTTTGGGTGTTGTATTTGAATTTTATGTACTTTTTGTATATATGTATAAAACATATTTTTCAATTAACTTTCCTTTTCTTATAAAAAAATAAACAAAACATGTTAGGGTTTGACTATATAGAGGCCCTTGATTTTTGAACACTTATTTTTATTGTTAAGAGCTTCGTAATTCCAATGCGAATTTTATAAAAAAAAAATAATTTTCGTTAATCTCATTTAAAATGAAATAAATTTTTCACCAGATTTTTAAAGTTTTTTGTCTTAAAGACCAAATTGAAAGACGTTTGGTTAACTTAAAGGATGGTATGTATATGCTTTATAAAAATAGGCAAAATTGACCGTTTGGCTAAAGTATAACATAGCATGCAATAATTTCGCAGTATTCTTTTCCTACAAGAAGTAGTGAAGTTTTTAGTATTTAATAATATATGTATACTAAAAATTCAAATAATAATATTTGCCCGTTTAAAAAAATCAATTTTTTTTTTCAAAAATTCAAACAAATATTTTTTTGAAAATTTTGATACTTGATATTAAGATTATATAGGACCTCTTTTATAAAAATTTGTATGTTAATTCTCCAAATCTTTAATGAGAAAATCGAAAATCAAAAATTACTTTCTATGGAAAATACCGTTTTTCCCAAATAAATTTAAAAACAATTATCAAAATCGTTAGAGCCGTTTTTGAGATTAATATGTTTTGTTATATGTATGACACCAACCGTTAATGTTGGAATTAAAAGAAAAATTTCAATTTCACCTCTAGGGAATCACCCGAAACGGTCAGTGTTGTAAGAAATCTTTTCGTTAGACCAGTTTTTATTTATACTACGTTCTTTGGTGGGCAGGTTGTAAAAAAGAATATTTGTAGTTGTGTACAATAATACATAATCGACCTTTTGGGTGCATCGTGTGCTTTAAATTTGCCTAAAGATACTACATTCTTGTTTTTTTACAAACTTCGACCAGACACCGTTTATTGCGTTTTACGATTTTGCTAAGCTTAAATCAGGCGTTAAGACCATGACATGTCTTTAGTAAATAATATGATTCCTATAGAATCTACGTAGTATCTCTAGTTCTATCGTTACTACTCGGAACTACTTTTTATTTAATTAGCTTGCTGCCGATATACGAAACTTTAAATCGTTGCCTATAGTCTTAAGAAACGTAAAAAATTGGGTATTTGAATTTAATCATGAACAAATTAAGGTTTTTGCTGCCATTAATTGTTTAATTAGTAAATATATAATGTCTGCAACTACTGATTTGAAAATAAGCATCATTGATATTTTCTTTTTAAATTTAGATCTTTAAATGGTATAGGAGGTATACATATATTATTCATACATAATGCTTTTTGTCTTGAATTTGAAATGAATGCAATGATTTTTATCATTATGTATAAATATAAAATATAAATTTGTAGTAAATAATATTAAAAATAAGTCAAATTTATGAATAATAATTTGAAGTCATTAAAAAATGTATATAAGTTTGTCCACTTTACACTTAATTATTGTTATTCACTGTTATATAATTCTTAATGATGTGACATTTATGTCACTAATTTATTTAATATTTTTTCATTTATTTACTAGTTATAAGTAAATATTTAAATTTAGTTTAATAATTGAATAAAATTTAAACATGCTCGTATACAAAATACAAATATATGGAGGCATATATTTGTATTTTGTACCGTCTGCACAGATGGAGAGTGGATAAAAAGATATAACCACGAACTATACGGGCTGTACAGCTACACTGACCAGGTCAAACGAGTCAAGTTCCAGCAACTTATATGGCAGAGGGACGGGGACGTAGAGAAAAACCGAGAGTCAGATGTTATAGACAGCTAGCTAGGGACCGAGCTGACTGGAGAAGAATGTTGGCTGAGGCCCTAGTCGGTCCTGGATTGTAGCTTAATTTAGTACGTAAATAATCATTTTCGTTGATATACCCAAAGCTGCCAGTTTGTGAAACAGGGTTTGTGTATTGATGTTATATACAGCCGCTTTTAAATCTACAACCTAAGCCTACAGTTTATTTTTTTAAATTTCGTTGAAGAAAGCGTGTACCTCGGTAGCAAAACTATTACCAGGGTTTTTATAAAATTGTATAACCGGACCTTTGCTATCTTTTCTGAAGTTATAACCGCATTGAGTTTTTGCAAAACAAGTTGCAAGTTGAGCGATAAAAATTGAATGTCTTTCACCATCATAAAGCACTTTCAAAGTGCAACAGGACAAGGTTATACATATTATGTTTTGTATATACAATAAAAGTTTTAAAAATTTTCAGTAAACAAATTACATACTTGTCTTTTTAGTTACAAACCCCTCTTTTTCTTGAAAACAAACATCACCTTGCTTGACCATACGAGGTTTGGTCATTAACACGAGGTTTAAAATCAAATTATAAATTAACAAAGCTAAGTTTACTTACCCAAAACATATTCTCATTTTCTGGCACATTAACTGTATGAAAAGGTATCTCTGGAATACCAACAGATGGTTCTTCTGTCGGCGATGGCACAGATATGTCGGAATCATCATCAGATTTCAATGTTGGGTACACGTTTGAAGGGGCATTCCGATAACCCAGCGCACCAAAAGATCCGTCAGTATCTGCAAATCAAAACAAAGAAAAAACAAAAATTCAAACCACTGGCCAGTTATACTGGATGGGATGTGGTTTAAATACCTGGCAAGGAAGGTATAGAAGGATACAAACTGGCATAGCCAGAACTTTGTGAGTTTTCCGACACAGAGTCGTAAGGCATAGGCATTCCTGGGAAAGAAGAGCTCCCAGGATATGGAAGGGATGGTATTGAAGGAGCACCTGGGTAAGGCGCATTGCCATAAGGTGTTGGCATTCCCATGTTAGTAGGGTAGGGAGTAGATCCTGATGGATACGGTGTTGACGATGGGTACGGAGTTGAAGATGGATATGGTGCTGACGACGGATATGATGATGTTGGATATGGAGATGTTCCGGAAGCTGAAGGTGCTGATGGCACGTACGATAAGTTAGCTGCTGCTGGATACGGTAAGGCTGGATACAATCCAACTGGTTTCTTGTCACGTTGTTCGCCATCGCTATATCCGAGAGCGGCTAAGTTTACGAGCCCGATACCGTTCGCACCGTAGTTTTTCGGATAGTTATTGTAATTGTAACTTGGCATTTTAGATCTCGCACTGATTTAATCTATTAATATATTTTTAGTACCTAAATTTAAAAGGTAACTTTTTTGTTTTAATGTTGGAAAAAAATGAATTACTATTTTTATTTGATGATTTGTGTGTCAACTTCAATGTGTCTAAAGTCTAGTTAATTTGTTCATAGTTGTGTAACAGACTTTTTTGTTATCTCTTCAGTAAATTATGGATCTTGCAACAATTAGTACATCCAACACGTGTTCAAACTATCAAAACACCCACCTGTGTTTTTCTCTCGCCTTAATGGCTTTATGTCCTTTACTTGAATACATTTTCTGTTCCACACATTAGACAAATAGTATAATAAATTCTTGCTTTAGAAGTTTTTGAAAAAAAAACACCTATTCATAAAAAATGTGCAGCAAATATTCATCTTAAAGTTTTTAATATTCCATGTATGTCTCTCTGTAGTTCATACCCAGACATAAATGGCGAAATACATTCATGTTTTTGTTTAAAAAAATAATCAAATCAATAAACTTGAAATGCATTATTAATTTTGCTTTATTTTAATACACCTCCCCGGTACGCCCTCTTTATCAAACTCGTTCTCTAGTACTTTAGGTATGAACTATAAAGTCAGACATGACAAGAAATAATCAAAGCTTCAAGGTGAATATTTGTTGCCGCCGCGCTTTTTCTCTTCTTCTCTATTATGGATCTATTATGGATTACATAATTATAAGTGAAAAAGCATTAAATTAATTATTGGAGTTGCTAAACTTAGCCAAAAAAAAAAAAGAAGTTTGAGCTCAAATTAAAGGCGCCATCTGTAGTAATTGTCTACGAGGAGATTTGAAGAGTTTACTTGAAATCTCTGAAATTTGATTATAAATTCATCTATTTCTCAGGGGCCGTTAAGTTTAAAAAAAAAAAAAAAACGCACATACATACTAATTTTGAACAATTTAGCTTGCTTGAAATACAAGATTTGATTAAAATATCGGGTTTGATTATTTTTACAAAATCCAAACTTGTCAATAGTCACAAGTAAAAAACACACAGTATGGAATCAAAACTAGAATCTTAAAAATAAGTCTGTTTATGCTTTCATTAAAATTAAGAACGGATTTACATCTTCTGGGCATTCATTGGCTGCAGCATTGCATGGCAATAGCACACGACATTCTAACATTTTTAATATTATCACCGAAAAAAGTCAAATGCAACGACACCCACATATTGAAGGAACAATCCAAAGAACGAAAATTTGGTAGTTGCGTAAAAAAAAAGTCGAATTAAGAATATTCTAGAATTTACCGTAAGACTTAGATTTTTTTTAGGACGATAACATACTTGGCAAACTTCGTTGGTTGCAAGGATGTCTGGAAATAAATGTACATTTAAAAGTGAAAAAAAAAAACATTTCTAACTTTTATAAATGTTACTCTTACTTGAAAATTTTAGAATTTTCGTATTTCGACTTCTTGAAGTAAAATAACATAGGTAATAGGTATACAGGATTGTACAAATTAGCAAGTGATTCTGGGCAAATTCCTAAATGCAAAACTCGCGAAAATTATGCTAAGCAAACGTAAACATCCCTGTTAAGCGGTTTGTCCCTAGGCCTAAATCCAGTAGATTTTATCTTAAATGCAAATGATTTTATTTTATTTTATTTGCAAATGCAAATGTATTTGTGCAAATGTCAAAAATATCTTGCTTTTGACATTTCAACTGCATTTTTCATTTGCTTTGCACGTGTTTTGCTTTGCAAATGTTGCGTTTAGGAATTTGCCCTCGTACTCTAACACATCCTGAAAGTATGCTTAAAATGCTATGTATTTTGCAATATTTGCCTGAATTCTTGGTGACAATAGAGCTCTTCCAAAATGTCTGGTTTCCCAGCTTTTGGTATTTAGGTATTTGGCCTTTAAGATGCACCATGTAGGTAGCGTATACTAATTTACCTAGGTATATTGAACCCAGGAAGATTACGAGGCGCTAAAATTTTAATATTATGTATATTGAAGAACTACTTTTGTTTATAATAAATAATAATATCTATGTGAATGTGAAGTGTCTAGAAGCAAATTTTATTTCTTACATTTTTTTATATAAATCAGCACATAGAAAAGTTTTGAATGTTTTGTTAAGAGTTCATATTTATGTACTGGTTGTGGTTAGTCATTACTCACATTATTTATAATGCAGACAAGAATTAAATAATAGGATTACAAATAAAGTTGGAAAAACCCAACTCCATAAACAGTTTATATTTAAATGACACTGCTTTAATCAGAATTAAACTGTTGAATTTATAAATAATTCAGAAGCTTTTTAAAGCGCAGGTGCCAGCATTTTTAAATGTTGGCTGAAGAACAACAATGTTTTATCTTTGCAAATAAAGTAGGTATAAGATTATTTAGTAGGTATGTTCATAAATACATAATTATAAACATAATCATGTATCATAACAAACTAAGCACATGACAATATTTGCAGCTTATCGAGCTGTTATCATATCTTTTTTTGTGCAATATATGCAAAGGCACCAACAAAAAAAAATACGGAATGGTGGTGTTCCATTGTTTTGACCATTATGACACATCAAATCATCCAAATTAAACAAATTCAAAATTTTCTTCCAAAAACTAAGTCCAAAATACCTGCAATAAAAAACTTTTTAATACTAATAGCACTTAAATACGTTTTTTAAAGAAATTTGATAAATTTTCACGATAATATCACTTTTATCAGTCGATAGGGGGTCGGGAAGGATTTTTTTCTGTATTTAAAGCAAACTAAACTCAATATCAAAAATATATTTGGATTATAATTTAATTATTAACAACTTCAGGAGCGATTTCAACGGGAGCGACGGCGGCGGCGATCACTACAGAAGTACAGAGACAGACTCACAGACTACAAATACAAAATACCGGAATTTGTTCTCTATCTCTTGAATTGTGGTATCAAAGTTGTAATTTGCGGCCAAAGACAAAATATAATCAAAAGATAAGAAGCTTCGACTGCAGTCACTCCAGTTTGTCACTTTTACAACAGCTGTTTCTTGATAAAACACATATTGTACTCATTGAATAAGAAATAGAGGAAGAGGCTTTTGGCACATATACAGTGTACGTGAGTGAAGTATTAAAATTAAAAAAAAAAAAAAAAAAGTGAACCCTATCTGTCATTTTGCCTTGCTGAGAGTTAGTGTTGTGAAGTAGAAAGATTTTAAAAAAGTGAAAAACGTACTACAAAACTAATAAAAAAGTGAAATAAAAACCAATTTGTGTTGAAAATTGAAGCATATTATTATTAAAATATAAATCAAAATGAGGTGCTGCGTGAAAAGTTGTAAAAACTTGTATAACCGGAAAAAAAAAGTTTTCATTTCACAAGTAAGTCTTGGCTCATATTCCACAAATAGTAACTTAAAGTGATGTTATTTTGGTAAATACGTTATCTTAGAATACTTTTATATTGTTATTTCATGGTATTTTAAGATAAAAATAGTAATATTGTTCAAAATAAAAATGTACTTTAATCATGTTGCACAAATGAACTTGTAATGTCAAATTAGAAATTTTAGTACAGGGACGAATAGGTTTTTGTTGGTGATGGCAAGGCGCTAAGAAACGTTAAGCGCCCGTAGTGCAGTTATTTTTCCGCGGTTTAGTTTTGGAAATATACTACGTATTTTCAATATTTCTGCGATTGTCCATGTCTATCGTGTCGGTTTTGTATCTTCGTCAAGAAGTATTTGTGTCCAGTTGTGATGATTTTAATTAAGTAAAAAAAGCTCTACTACTTTAATAATCCATATCCATTTAAAGTTTTCAGGTTCCTGTAAGAGGTAAGTTTAATTTGATTACTTCAAGTGTACTTTATTCGATATTATTATTATATATTATAATCCAGCCAGAAATAAATTAAAAAAAAACTCATTCAATTATTTATTTGATCGAATAAATTTAACCAAATTAAAAAAGTTTTTTTTCTTTTAAGGCTTACAATAATAGCTATGCTCCTTTGTATGTGAATAAGTACTTCTGAGAAAATGGAAATCATATTCCAGTACTTCTAGCTACACATATTTTTACTAAACCACCCAAAAAAAAATTTAGCAAAATATTCCTTTCGGCGCCCCAGCAAATAGCCGTCTACCTTCACTCCAACCCTGTGCCAATGCATTTGTGTTTGTGTAACTCACACAATTATGAAAACTACTTCACTTTTTTCTCGATATGCCTCTTCCTGTACTTCTTATTCAATGATTGTACTAGTATGTGAGATTTCATATCAATCGAGTGGTAAAATTAAATTCTGTGTGAAGTATGCGCATATCGTTTGAAGTTTCTGATTTTCACCTCATTTGTTGAATAATTTTTTTACTTTTTTTGCCTTTGTCGTTTCTCTGTCTGGTTTTTACTGTTAAATAAAGAAGAACAATTCTAACGTCAAACATTGTTGGTATGTTGGAAGTGTGATCAAAATCAGATGCAATAACAGCGGGCGAATGCATTTTTTTTGTAAAATAATAAAAGTACCAGTACTTTTTTGAAGTACCAGGTACTTAAGTAGTACTTTACAGTACCTGCAGTACTTTGGGTTATTAGATGGCAGGTACTGCAGTTTTTGCAATAACCCAAAGTACTGCAGGTACTGCAAAAGTACTGCTCAAGTACTTTGGTACTTAAGTACCTGGTACTTAAGTACCTGGTACTTCAAAAAAGTACTGGTACTTTTCAGTTTTGCAGTACCAGTACCAGGTACTGCAGTCCTGAATACTTAATTTTGTCGCATTTGTCTGACAATTCCTTGGTTCATAAAAATAGACAAGTGCATTGTATATGAATTTGCATAGAAACAGCAACCAGAAAATTAGTTAGGGGTGTGATCGCTAGGTGGCCGACGTGTGGAACGTGTTCATGAGAGTACTATGCAAATTTATATACAAACATTGTATATAAATTTGCATAGTACTCTCATGAACACGTTCCAAACGTTGTGTGATGTGGTCGTTTGAGGGCGCACTTGTATATACACAGAAACAGCAACCAAAAAATTAGTAAGTGATGTGATCGCTAGGTGGCCGACGTGTGGAACGTGTTCATGAGAGTACTATGCAAATTTATATACAATGTATACAAAGGAGTACTATGCAAATTTATATACAATGATTTCCATACTAATCAGAGCCGTAAAACGCAGTTTTGAGGATCCACTGTTGGATCCGAAAGCGTAGTCGTTCATAAGTTGTTCACTACGTTTGTGGATCCAAAACGGACTCGTTTGCTTGAAGGGTAGTGCCCCTCTTATGACACTTGTAACATTTAACTTGCTGTTTCACCGCTTTCTTTTGATGTTGCTGTGGATGATATTTTTGCCTGTTTCGCAGTTTCATGCACCTACGTCATAATGGCTTTTGTCTTTATTCTCCCTTCTCTTTCCTCTTCTAACAATTTTATTTTAAGATTAACTGTAGGTATTCAACAATTCATCTCTGGATTAGCTGCACAACATAATTATTGCAAGGAGGTCGTCTTGCAATTTTATACCCAACTCAACCTATGTAGTTTTTCGAACAGATCGAAAAATTTATTTAAATGCTCGCTCATCGAAGCTCCCTCGTTCATCTTCAAATTTACGAGAGATTTAAAGACGCTGACCTTCGGGCTAGTTCACTCGGGGAATGCATATCGTGTAATCGATTCCATGCATCTTTGGACGGTGCGTTGTTGCATTCTTAATATGTAGCAATTGCGATGACTTGACGCACAAAAATAATGTCGCGACTCACGAGTGCCTTTTCATCCTTCACTGTCCACGTTGCTTATTATATATGTAGTCCCACAAACCACAATGAATTAACACAGATATCATAAAAATTTTCCACGAGTCGAGAGACGACAACCGTAATTTAATTCAGTGCAAAAAGTAGGAGTTTATTATCAGCGACTAAAAAAATACAGTAATAAGTTTTGCTTTATGTATATAGTATTTATATACCATTTGGAAGTCAATGCTTTGGCTTCCAAATAAAAGTTTTCAAGAATTTCAAGAAAAAGTTTTTTAAACAGAAAAAATATATTTAATTTAATAAAAACGATGTTTTTATTACAGAGTTTAGATTCAGAATGAAAAATAATTTAAATCAAAATTGAAAGCTAATAACAAACAAAAAATCGATTGCTACAATTTCAATACCCTCTCTCAATCGAACATTATCTTATTATGCTAATCAATTTTCTAATGTAATGGTAATGGCTTCGTCTTTATTTTCTTGTAAGTCCTGCATTATACCTTCCAACCATATAGCTTCTGCAGCAGCAGAACTTTAAGCAATGTACTCGGCTTCGCTCGATGAAGTAGCAATAGTGGTTTGCTTCTTACTGCACCAGGATACAGAACTTCCATAAACTTGAAAAACATATTCACTTACTGACTTTCTATCCATTATGTCGGAAGCCCAATCTGCATCTGCATATCCAATCACTGGTGGGTCTTGAGTACTTCATTCCCAAAAAGAATTTTAAAGGTCCACAATCTGACATTTCAAATCTCGAAGAGAGAGCATCCTTCAAGTTTTGAATCGATGATATTGTAACGAAGATTAGTTAACTACTTTTGAATCATAATATAACGACTTTTACATTCGAACTATATCGATTCTCGAATGCGATGACAGCGCCATCTAGTACCATTGCGATTTAAAACAACCTGCTATGAGCTTTGAATGAGCTTTGAATAAGCTTTTTCGAACATTGGTGAATGTCGAAGTCCGAAGGGGAATATTCCATCTATCTGTCAGAATAGAAAGATCGAGATACAGGTTCTAAAGATTTCTATTCCTTTCGAGATTAGACCAGAACCAGATATTTCCCTATATAAGGTTGATGGCGCTACCGATTGGACACAGTTTATTTTTGAAAGTGAAAGAATAAAGTTCGTGTAAAGTGTTGTGCCAGTGATTAATAAAAGTGATTTCAATAGAAGTAAAGTGTGTTTTATTTTAAATGTAATAAGAAGAAGTTAAGAAATAAAGTAAATAAGTTTTTTATTGCGAACCCTTAGCAGAATATTACATTGGTGTTAGAAGTGGAATAAAAACTTATGTTGTCTGTGCATTCAGATAATTTGTGGTGATAAAAAAAAAAAAAAAAAAAAAAATATACGTGTGTGTGTTTTGATAGAACAAAGACAAAAAGTGACTGTGATTAAAGAAGAAAAATAAAAGCAAAATGGGTAAGACAGTAATTGAATTGAATTGTGTTGAACTTAAGGCAGAGCTGAATAAACGAGGCCTTCCTACTGCTGGAAGAAAAGCTGACCTCATAATTCGTCTGCAAGAGGATTTAAGTCAACGCGGAGAAGACCCAGACACGTTCCTATTCGAAATATAAATGCCTGAAGAACAAGTAAGTACTGGTGTCGACTTGTCGGCAATGATGGCACTTCTCATTGGCAAATTCGAACAAATGGAAAAACAACAATAGAATCAATTCGAACAAATGGAAAAACAACAAAAGAATCTTCTCGAAGAGCAACGGACAGAACAAAAGTGTGAACAACTGAACCTTCTCGAACAACTGAAAAAACAACAAAAGTGTGAACAAGAGAACCTTCTTGAACAAATGGAAAAACAACAAAAGAACCTTTTAGAAGAACAAAAGACTCTCATCGAAGGTAAGCTTGATGCCTTTGAGAACAAGTTCGCTACTATTGATGGACGTTTTGATTGCGTCGAAAAGCAATTTTCAAAAGTAGACGCAAAGCTCGAGAGTGTTCAAGAAAAATTCGAAGACAAAATACAAAGCATTGCCGACGAATTAGACAAAGTTCGAAAAATTAAGATTAGGGAAAGTGTTGGCGATTACCCAAGGAAGAAGGAAATACATCCACCGACTTTTGACGGGCAAACTTCTTGGTCGATCTATAAAAAACAGTTTGAGGCAGCCGCAGCGACGAACGGCTGGGACGAAGAAGACAAATTTATAGCTCTAACGGTTGCCCTCAGAGGATCTGCTGCTGAACTGCTGCAAACCATTCCAGCAGATAAGAATGGTAACTTCAGTGCTCTTGTTCAGGCCATAGATAAACGCTTTGGAGATGGTCATATGCAAGAAGTCTTCCGCGTCCAACTGAATACTAGAGTCCAGAAAAGAGGAGAAACTCTGCAGCAACTTCAAGCGGATATTAAACGGTTGGCGCATCTCGCATATCCAGCTGCAGGGGATGAAATCGTCAACCAACTTGCAACAGAAGCCTTCATCCGTGCTGTATCTGAGATCAACTTACAGCAAACAATTAGAACTGCTGGAAAACGTACGCTTCCTGAAGCTTTAGCGTTTGCTCTGACTATGGAAGCGGCAGAACAAGCTTCCCAAGGAGTTCATCGAGTCAGAGAAGTTGAAGTTGAAGAATGTTCTTGTCAGAAAATCGCATTCCAAAGAAGCCAGCGTGAAGGACTTGCTCGATGCTGGAATTGTAACAAAACCGGACATCTCCAGCGGCAGTGCAGATTACCACCGAGAAAAGCTGCATGCCAACATTGTGGAAGCAGAACCAACGCTCGAGAACAACCAAGCAATAGTACCAACACTCCTGCTCAACTTGGGAAACGAGTAAGAACCAACTTCGAGGGGCAGAAGCTGGTTTCTGGTATCGATGGCCCCAGAAACACTATCCAAGTCTCACAGAGTAAACGAGACAACAAAAGCCTGACAGTGAAGGCAATAATAAACAATAAGAAACACGTGGCTACAATCGACACCGGTGCCACCGCCTCCATTGTACGAAGAGACTTGGTCAAGATGTCTTGGCTACACAACACCAATAGCTACCGTCTGAAGACCGCCACAGGAGAGGCAGCAAAAGTATATGGTGAGGTTCGTCTTATGATCCGTTTGGCGGAACTAGAGTTTTCGCACCTATTCCTGGTAGCAGATATATGTGACGAGTGCATCGTTGGAATCGACTTCATGAAGGAGCATGGAATAATTTTGGATATCGGTAAACAAGTTCTTAAGTACCAAAATGTGGAGATTCCGATGGTCTATGGCAACGAAAACTCAACAACTATCAGGACCGTCATCAAAGAAGACATTTGCTTGCCTGCTTCTTCGGAAGTATTCGTATGGACGAAACTAAAGGGTGACTTTGGAAGCCATCGATACCTCATGGTGGAACCAGATGCGGAACAACGTTCCCAAAACATCATGGTAGGGAAGACTCTGGTGGCACCAAAGAACAACATGGTGCCTGTACGGATACTGAACATCAAACCGTACGAAATTAAGCTCAAGAAGGGAGCAGTAGTTGGGCAATGTGAACCTGTATCCGCGATTACTAAGATCACCGAAGCGGAAACAAAGAAACCCCTGAGCTTTGACAGATTAAAAGACCAAATTCTGAAGTCATCAAGTCTGAGTCGACATCAGCTTAATGTTGCTGGAGATCTTCTTCATGAGTATGCTGATATATTCTCTTCACCCAACGGACAATATGGTCGAACACAACTAGTAAGGCATCGAATTGATACAGGAGATGCAAGACCAATTCGCCAACCAGCAAGACGTCTCCCTCTAGCAAAACAAACTGAAGTTGAAGAAATGATATCGACAATGAAGAAAGATGGGGTCATCGAAAATTCCAAAAGCCCTTGGGCATCACCAGTCGTTCTTGTCAAAAAGAAGGATGGAAGCACTCGATTTTGTGTAGACTACCGAAGACTGAACGACGTGACAAAGAAAGATAGCTACCCTCTACCCAGAATCAGCGACACCTTAGACGCAATGGAAGGAGCCCAATGGTTTTCAACTTTGGATTTGAAGAGCGGTTATTGGCAAGTCGAAATTCACCCAGAAGATCGGGAAAAGACGGCGTTCTCCACAGGAAATGGTCTGTGGCAATTTAATGTGATGCCATTCGGACTATGCAACGCTCCAGCAACTTTCGAGCGTTTGATGGAGTGCGTTCTACATGGACTAACCTGGAAATCTTGCCTGGTCTACCTGGACGATGTCATCGTGTACGGAAAAACATTTGACGAACATTGTAAAAACCTTAAAGCTGTATTCCAGAGGCTTCGAGAGGCACATCTAAAGTTAAATCCTAAGAAATGTTCGTTTTTCAAGACCGAAGTTAAATATTTGGGACATATCATCTCATCCCAAGGAGTAAAAACTGATCCTGAAAAAGTTGATACTGTAAAGAATTGGCCAACGCCTCAGGACAAACATCAACTCCGGAGCTTTCTTGGTCTGGCCACATATTATCGGCGTTTCGTAAAGGATTTTGCTAAGATCGCCAAAAGCTTGCATCATCTTACTGAAAAGGGGAAGCCGTTCAAATGGTCAGGTGAGTGCGAGAAAAGCTTTCAAGAACTGAAACTGCGTTTATGTAATGCACCTGTACTGGCCTATCCAACTCCAGGAAAACCTTTCATCATCGACGCTGATGCAAGTAACGTTGGAATTGGAGCTGTACTATCACAAGTACATGACGGAGAGGAAAAAGTTGTCGCCTATTACAGCAAGGTACTCTCGAAGCCAGAAAGGGATTATTGCGTTACAAGGAGGGAACTTCTCGCTCTGATATTGGCAACAAAGCACTACCATAAGTACATCTATGGACAAAAGTTCCTTCTTCGAACAGATCATGGTGCGCTCAATTGGCTTTTAAACTTCAAAAATCCAGAAGGTCAAGTAGCAAGATGGATCGAGAGGTTGCAGACGTATGACTATGAGATTCAACATCGAAGAGGAAAGCTGCATTCAAAGGCAGACGCTCTATCCCGGCGACCGTGTAAACCAGACTGTAAGCATTGCACACGCCAAGAAGAAAAGGAAATGGTCATCGTTCAACGAACTAGAGCTGATCCCATTAACGGTTGGAACAATGAAGAACTCAGAACGGCCCAACAAGAAGATCCGGATATCGAACCCATTCTTGCCTGGAAAGAACACCAAGAGAAACCAGAATGGTGTGATATCTCCTACCGAAGTCCGGCTCTCAAAGCATATTGGGCACAATGGGACTCGCTTCATGTGCAAGAAGGGGTATTAAGGCGTAAGTGGGAATCTGCAGACGGTAAATCTTATGTGATGCAGCTAGTCGTACCTCGGTCAAAGGTTAACGACGTACTTCAAGAGATGCATGATGGAACTTCTGGAGGTCATTTGGGAGTGAATAAGACGCTGGAAAAGGTACGACAACGATTCTACTGGCTACACGCAAGAGATGACGTCGAAAGATGGTGCCGAAAATGTGATACTTGTGCTGCTAGCAAGGGACCAGGTAGAAAAATTCAAAGTAGAATGCAGCAGTATAATGTGGGCTACCCTTTTGAGAGAATCGCAATAGATGTCGCGGGTCCTTTTCCTCAAACTAACAACGGAAACCGATACATCCTTGTAGTCATGGACTATTTCAGCAAGTGGCCTGAAGCATTTGCCATCCCAAACCAAGAAACCAAAACAGTTGTGGATCAAATTGTCTTCAATTGGGTGAGCAGGTTCGGTGTTCCCATGGAGCTTCATTCTGACCAAGGAAGGAACTTCGAATCAAAAGTCTTTCAGGAAGTTTGCTCGCTCCTTGGCATTAAAAAGACAAGAACAACACCGCTCCATCCACAATCTGACGGGATGGTTGAACGATTCAACAGAACCCTTAAAGAACATCTGTCGAAGGTTGTCGGCGACTACCAACGAGACTGGGACCGACATATCCCATTGTTCCTTATGGCATATCGTAGTGCAACCCATAGCTCGACAGGAAAAACACCATCGGAAATCCTGTTCGGATCAACTATACGGCTGCCAAGTGAAGTGAAATTTGGTTGTCATCCAAATGAGTCACAGGGAACAGACGAATATGTGGATGACCTCAAGAAAAGGCTTATGGACATTCATCAACAAACAAGGACAAATATAAAATTGTCTAGTGATCGGATGAAAACAAGATACGACGCAAGAGCGACAGCAACGGGATTTCATGAAGGAAACCTTGTGTGGTTTTACAATCCTCATCGACAAAAGGGGCTATCACCAAAACTCCAACAAAACTGGGAGGGCCCATATACTGTGGTGAAAAGAATCAATGATGTGGTTTACCGTATACAAAGAGGCGTAAGAGGCAAACTAAAAGTAGTTCACGCTGACCGGTTATATCAATATAACGGTGAAAGAGGTAATGAAATTGTTCAGGACGATCAATTCTAAGAGGGGGGCAATGTAACGAAGATTAGTTAACTACTTTTGAATCATAATATAACGACTTTTACATTCGAACTATATCGATTCTCGAATGCGATGACAGCGCCATCTAGTACCATTGCGATTTAAAACAATCTGCTATGAGCTTTGAATGAGATTTGAATAAGCTTTTTCGAACATTGGTAAATGTCGAAGTCCGAAGGGGAATTATTCCATCTATCTGTCAGAATAGAAAGATCGAGATACAGGTTCTAAAGATTTCTATTGCTTTCGAGATTAGACCAGAACCAGATATTTCCCTATATAAGGTTGATGGCGCTACCGATTGGACACAGTTTATTTTTGAAAGTGAAAGAATAAAGTTCGTGTAAAGTGTTGTGCCAGTGATTAATAAAAGTGATTTCAATAGAAGTAAAGTGTGTTTTATTTTAAATGTAATAAGAAGAAGTTAAGAAATAAAGTAAATAAGTTTTTTATTGCGAACCCTTAGCAGAATATTACATTGGTGTTAGAAGTGGAATAAAAACTTATGTTGTCTGTGCATTCAGATAATTTGTGGTGATAAAAAAAAAAAAAAAAAAAAAAATATACGTGTGTGTGTTTTGATAGAACAAAGACAAAAAGTGACTGTGATTAAAGAAGAAAAATAAAAGCAAAATGGGTAAGACAGTAATTGAATTGAATTGTGTTGAACTTAAGGCAGAGCTGAATAAACGAGGCCTTCCTACTGCTGGAAGAAAAGCTGACCTCATAATTCGTCTGCAAGAGGATTTAAGTCAACGCGGAGAAGACCCAGACACGTTCCTATTCGAAATATAAATGCCTGAAGAACAAGTAAGTACTGGTGTCGACTTGTCGGCAATGATGGCACTTCTCATTGGCAAATTCGAACAAATGGAAAAACAACAATAGAATCAATTCGAACAAATGGAAAAACAACAAAAGAATCTTCTCGAAGAGCAACGGACAGAACAAAAGTGTGAACAACTGAACCTTCTCGAACAACTGAAAAAACAACAAAAGTGTGAACAAGAGAACCTTCTTGAACAAATGGAAAAACAACAAAAGAACCTTTTAGAAGAACAAAAGACTCTCATCGAAGGTAAGCTTGATGCCTTTGAGAACAAGTTCGCTACTATTGATGGACGTTTTGATTGCGTCGAAAAGCAATTTTCAAAAGTAGACGCAAAGCTCGAGAGTGTTCAAGAAAAATTCGAAGACAAAATACAAAGCATTGCCGACGAATTAGACAAAGTTCGAAAAATTAAGATTAGGGAAAGTGTTGGCGATTACCCAAGGAAGAAGGAAATACATCCACCGACTTTTGACGGGCAAACTTCTTGGTCGATCTATAAAAAACAGTTTGAGGCAGCCGCAGCGACGAACGGCTGGGACGAAGAAGACAAATTTATAGCTCTAACGGTTGCCCTCAGAGGATCTGCTGCTGAACTGCTGCAAACCATTCCAGCAGATAAGAATGGTAACTTCAGTGCTCTTGTTCAGGCCATAGATAAACGCTTTGGAGATGGTCATATGCAAGAAGTCTTCCGCGTCCAACTGAATACTAGAGTCCAGAAAAGAGGAGAAACTCTGCAGCAACTTCAAGCGGATATTAAACGGTTGGCGCATCTCGCATATCCAGCTGCAGGGGATGAAATCGTCAACCAACTTGCAACAGAAGCCTTCATCCGTGCTGTATCTGAGATCAACTTACAGCAAACAATTAGAACTGCTGGAAAACGTACGCTTCCTGAAGCTTTAGCGTTTGCTCTGACTATGGAAGCGGCAGAACAAGCTTCCCAAGGAGTTCATCGAGTCAGAGAAGTTGAAGTTGAAGAATGTTCTTGTCAGAAAATCGCATTCCAAAGAAGCCAGCGTGAAGGACTTGCTCGATGCTGGAATTGTAACAAAACCGGACATCTCCAGCGGCAGTGCAGATTACCACCGAGAAAAGCTGCATGCCAACATTGTGGAAGCAGAACCAACGCTCGAGAACAACCAAGCAATAGTACCAACACTCCTGCTCAACTTGGGAAACGAGTAAGAACCAACTTCGAGGGGCAGAAGCTGGTTTCTGGTATCGATGGCCCCAGAAACACTATCCAAGTCTCACAGAGTAAACGAGACAACAAAAGCCTGACAGTGAAGGCAATAATAAACAATAAGAAACACGTGGCTACAATCGACACCGGTGCCACCGCCTCCATTGTACGAAGAGACTTGGTCAAGATGTCTTGGCTACACAACACCAATAGCTACCGTCTGAAGACCGCCACAGGAGAGGCAGCAAAAGTATATGGTGAGGTTCGTCTTATGATCCGTTTGGCGGAACTAGAGTTTTCGCACCTATTCCTGGTAGCAGATATATGTGACGAGTGCATCGTTGGAATCGACTTCATGAAGGAGCATGGAATAATTTTGGATATCGGTAAACAAGTTCTTAAGTACCAAAATGTGGAGATTCCGATGGTCTATGGCAACGAAAACTCAACAACTATCAGGACCGTCATCAAAGAAGACATTTGCTTGCCTGCTTCTTCGGAAGTATTCGTATGGACGAAACTAAAGGGTGACTTTGGAAGCCATCGATACCTCATGGTGGAACCAGATGCGGAACAACGTTCCCAAAACATCATGGTAGGGAAGACTCTGGTGGCACCAAAGAACAACATGGTGCCTGTACGGATACTGAACATCAAACCGTACGAAATTAAGCTCAAGAAGGGAGCAGTAGTTGGGCAATGTGAACCTGTATCCGCGATTACTAAGATCACCGAAGCGGAAACAAAGAAACCCCTGAGCTTTGACAGATTAAAAGACCAAATTCTGAAGTCATCAAGTCTGAGTCGACATCAGCTTAATGTTGCTGGAGATCTTCTTCATGAGTATGCTGATATATTCTCTTCACCCAACGGACAATATGGTCGAACACAACTAGTAAGGCATCGAATTGATACAGGAGATGCAAGACCAATTCGCCAACCAGCAAGACGTCTCCCTCTAGCAAAACAAACTGAAGTTGAAGAAATGATATCGACAATGAAGAAAGATGGGGTCATCGAAAATTCCAAAAGCCCTTGGGCATCACCAGTCGTTCTTGTCAAAAAGAAGGATGGAAGCACTCGATTTTGTGTAGACTACCGAAGACTGAACGACGTGACAAAGAAAGATAGCTACCCTCTACCCAGAATCAGCGACACCTTAGACGCAATGGAAGGAGCCCAATGGTTTTCAACTTTGGATTTGAAGAGCGGTTATTGGCAAGTCGAAATTCACCCAGAAGATCGGGAAAAGACGGCGTTCTCCACAGGAAATGGTCTGTGGCAATTTAATGTGATGCCATTCGGACTATGCAACGCTCCAGCAACTTTCGAGCGTTTGATGGAGTGCGTTCTACATGGACTAACCTGGAAATCTTGCCTGGTCTACCTGGACGATGTCATCGTGTACGGAAAAACATTTGACGAACATTGTAAAAACCTTAAAGCTGTATTCCAGAGGCTTCGAGAGGCACATCTAAAGTTAAATCCTAAGAAATGTTCGTTTTTCAAGACCGAAGTTAAATATTTGGGACATATCATCTCATCCCAAGGAGTAAAAACTGATCCTGAAAAAGTTGATACTGTAAAGAATTGGCCAACGCCTCAGGACAAACATCAACTCCGGAGCTTTCTTGGTCTGGCCACATATTATCGGCGTTTCGTAAAGGATTTTGCTAAGATCGCCAAAAGCTTGCATCATCTTACTGAAAAGGGGAAGCCGTTCAAATGGTCAGGTGAGTGCGAGAAAAGCTTTCAAGAACTGAAACTGCGTTTATGTAATGCACCTGTACTGGCCTATCCAACTCCAGGAAAACCTTTCATCATCGACGCTGATGCAAGTAACGTTGGAATTGGAGCTGTACTATCACAAGTACATGACGGAGAGGAAAAAGTTGTCGCCTATTACAGCAAGGTACTCTCGAAGCCAGAAAGGGATTATTGCGTTACAAGGAGGGAACTTCTCGCTCTGATATTGGCAACAAAGCACTACCATAAGTACATCTATGGACAAAAGTTCCTTCTTCGAACAGATCATGGTGCGCTCAATTGGCTTTTAAACTTCAAAAATCCAGAAGGTCAAGTAGCAAGATGGATCGAGAGGTTGCAGACGTATGACTATGAGATTCAACATCGAAGAGGAAAGCTGCATTCAAAGGCAGACGCTCTATCCCGGCGACCGTGTAAACCAGACTGTAAGCATTGCACACGCCAAGAAGAAAAGGAAATGGTCATCGTTCAACGAACTAGAGCTGATCCCATTAACGGTTGGAACAATGAAGAACTCAGAACGGCCCAACAAGAAGATCCGGATATCGAACCCATTCTTGCCTGGAAAGAACACCAAGAGAAACCAGAATGGTGTGATATCTCCTACCGAAGTCCGGCTCTCAAAGCATATTGGGCACAATGGGACTCGCTTCATGTGCAAGAAGGGGTATTAAGGCGTAAGTGGGAATCTGCAGACGGTAAATCTTATGTGATGCAGCTAGTCGTACCTCGGTCAAAGGTTAACGACGTACTTCAAGAGATGCATGATGGAACTTCTGGAGGTCATTTGGGAGTGAATAAGACGCTGGAAAAGGTACGACAACGATTCTACTGGCTACACGCAAGAGATGACGTCGAAAGATGGTGCCGAAAATGTGATACTTGTGCTGCTAGCAAGGGACCAGGTAGAAAAATTCAAAGTAGAATGCAGCAGTATAATGTGGGCTACCCTTTTGAGAGAATCGCAATAGATGTCGCGGGTCCTTTTCCTCAAACTAACAACGGAAACCGATACATCCTTGTAGTCATGGACTATTTCAGCAAGTGGC
This sequence comes from Syrphus vitripennis, assembly GCA_958431115.1. NCBI lineage: Eukaryota > Metazoa > Arthropoda > Insecta > Diptera > Syrphidae > Syrphus > Syrphus vitripennis. The sequence goes on along the minus strand of OY288109.1, from coordinate 71,493,083 downwards.
CTGAAGCATTTGCCATCCCAAACCAAGAAACCAAAACAGTTGTGGATCAAATTGTCTTCAATTGGGTGAGCAGGTTCGGTGTTCCCATGGAGCTTCATTCTGACCAAGGAAGGAACTTCGAATCAAAAGTCTTTCAGGAAGTTTGCTCGCTCCTTGGCATTAAAAAGACAAGAACAACACCGCTCCATCCACAATCTGACGGGATGGTTGAACGATTCAACAGAACCCTTAAAGAACATCTGTCGAAGGTTGTCGGCGACTACCAACGAGACTGGGACCGACATATCCCATTGTTCCTTATGGCATATCGTAGTGCAACCCATAGCTCGACAGGAAAAACACCATCGGAAATCCTGTTCGGATCAACTATACGGCTGCCAAGTGAAGTGAAATTTGGTTGTCATCCAAATGAGTCACAGGGAACAGACGAATATGTGGATGACCTCAAGAAAAGGCTTATGGACATTCATCAACAAACAAGGACAAATATAAAATTGTCTAGTGATCGGATGAAAACAAGATACGACGCAAGAGCGACAGCAACGGGATTTCATGAAGGAAACCTTGTGTGGTTTTACAATCCTCATCGACAAAAGGGGCTATCACCAAAACTCCAACAAAACTGGGAGGGCCCATATACTGTGGTGAAAAGAATCAATGATGTGGTTTACCGTATACAAAGAGGCGTAAGAGGCAAACTAAAAGTAGTTCACGCTGACCGGTTATATCAATATAACGGTGAAAGAGGTAATGAAATTGTTCAGGACGATCAATTCTAAGAGGGGGGCAATGTAACGAAGATTAGTTAACTACTTTTGAATCATAATATAACGACTTTTACATTCGAACTATATCGATTCTCGAATGCGATGACAGCGCCATCTAGTACCATTGCGATTTAAAACAATCTGCTATGAGCTTTGAATGAGATTTGAATAAGCTTTTTCGAACATTGGTAAATGTCGAAGTCCGAAGGGGAATTATTCCATCTATCTGTCAGAATAGAAAGATCGAGATACAGGTTCTAAAGATTTCTATTGCTTTCGAGATTAGACCAGAACCAGATATTTCCCTATATAAGGTTGATGGCGCTACCGATTGGACACAGTTTATTTTTGAAAGTGAAAGAATAAAGTTCGTGTAAAGTGTTGTGCCAGTGATTAATAAAAGTGATTTCAATAGAAGTAAAGTGTGTTTTATTTTAAATGTAATAAGAAGAAGTTAAGAAATAAAGTAAATAAGTTTTTTATTGCGAACCCTTAGCAGAATATTACAATATCCTTTGTATATGAAAACTATAGTACTATCATGGCGAGTTTTTTTTAGGGTTGCAGAGGTCCTGGTGGTGGCGCTGCAAAATGTGAGGTGTAAAATTCGATTTGGAGAGTCTTTAAGCGTCGAAAATTGGTGGTAGGGGCAAGAGTCGACTATTTTTTGGATTATTGCATCCAAAAAATATCAATAAATATCATTTAAAACCTCCATAAGCTCTCCGCAAAAAAAAAAGAGTAAGGGTTGCATAGGTAAATTAGATGTCGCCCCATTCGACTTCCACCATGATAGTACTATAGTTTTCATATACAAAGCAATATCTTATTGCCAGCAAATAAAAGGTCATCAACATAGATTATCAGAATCAATACATCTTCTTTTTTTTTAGTGAATTTTGTGTACAAACAATAATCATGGTTTGACCGAATGAATCCAAGAGACAGTAAATATTCATTTAGCTTATGGTTCCAGCAGCGAGGAGATTGCTTCAAACCATAAATAGATTTCAGCAGCTTGCATGCTTTCCCCTCTCTGGCTTGTAACCCTTCTGGAATCACCATACACAGTTCTTCTTTAAGATCACCACGTAAAAACGCTGTTTTTATATCCAGTTGATGAAAGTAGTATTTTCGGTAAACACCAACCGCCAATAAAGTACGTATTGTCGTCAATTTCGCAACTGGTGCATACGTCTCTGAGTAGTCTATACCGAACTTCTGAAGATAGCCTTTTACAACCAATCATGCCTTGTATTTGGTTTGATTGCCATCTGCAGAATTTGCTTTTGAATCCAAAACAAAATCAAGCAACTTACTTGGTAGCCGGCGCTCCCTTTCACTGCGCCTCACAGTCTCCTTTGCAGGATTGTTAATTGTTTGTGAAGGGAGCGCATTGACACCTTCTTCATGATCTGGATTTACTTGATTGACTTCTTCTCTGACATGATCGGTTGCTTCAATTGGTTCAATTTGGGGCTCAGATACATCAGCCACAGTCACATCTTCAAATTCGTATTGGGGCTCAGGTGTATTAGCCACAGCAACATCTTCAAGAGGGGGACCCTCTTGCATGTGGCTCCATTGCATAACCATTTGCTTTTGAGTTGGTTTATCTTTTTCTCTTATTTTTTGAACGGGAAACTGGATTCTTCAAATTTAACATCTCGACAGGTTTTTATTTTTCGAGATTCTATATCCCAAAGTTTATACCCATTTGGAGCGTAACCGACCATTACAGCTATTTTGCTTTTTGGTTCAAGCTTTTTTTCGGTGTTGATTAGGAACCCAGGCATACGCTTTACAACCAAACACCTTTAACTTTTTCAAATTATGCTTGAATCCATACCATAACTCAGCTGGTGTTGTAGAATTATCCAAGCAACTAGTTGGGCTTCGATTGATTGTGTATACTGCAGCAAGAGAAGCTTCGTTCCACATCTCCTTTGGAATGCCTGATTGAATTAACAAACTCTTATAGTTTCTGTAAGAGTTCTGTTAAATCTCTCAGCAACCCCATTTTGTTTTGGTGAATATGCAACAGTAGGCTCAACATGAATACCTTTCTCTTTGTACCAACAATGCTGCTCTTTTGATAGGTATTCCCGTCCTTGATCTATTGTTAATCTTGATATAGCAGAACCAAACATAGCTGTAGATAAAGCTTGATACTCCTTAAAAACTTGAAACACATCAGACTTCTTTTTGATTATAAAAACCATAGCAAAATGACTAAAATCATCGATGAAGGAAACAAAGTACTTTGAACCATCCCATGCAACTGGATTAAACGGTCCACAGACATCCGAATGAATTCTTTCAAGAGCTCGCCTGGCTCTGTTGCGTGTTCCATTAAAAGGTTCCCGTACTTGCTTGCCTTCAACACACACATCGCAAAAATCAATTTATGATTTCTGTATTTTGTTCGGAATCAAGTTTTGTTTCACAAGGATATCTGTTCTTTGTTGACTTATATGGCCAAGACGCTGATGCCATAGAATAGCTTCATCCTTTTCACATATGTTGATTGTTGGTTTTCTAACGAACACTTCAAGTTCATATAAGCTTCCACGTAAATTGGCCGTTGCTATAATTTCTTTATCTCTTAAAATTAAAGCCTTATTCCCACAAAATTTAACTTCTGCTCCTGCATTTGTTAGCTTACTGACGGATAGCAAATTGTCTCTCAATTCAGGTATGAACAGCACGTTCTTTATTGTGAGCTCAGTTTCCGTGATGCTCAGTCCATTGATTATTCCAATTTCTTTTGCTAACAGTGACTGTTTATGTATCTTTGGCAACATTTATTTCGATTGGATATTTCAACTGATTCATACTAGAGAAGTACCATTTTTCGTTGGCGAGGTGATCGCTAGCTCCTGAATCAAGCTTGAAAATAATTCTCTCGTTGTTGTTACTGCTAGTTAAATTTCTGTCGGCCATGAAGCAAAAACCTTTGCTTTTAACGTTTTGAGCTTCTTTTGAATAACAATCTTTTGCTTGATGTCTAAATTTATTGCACTTAAAGCATGAATTTTCACTCGGAACTGCCAATCGTCATATCCCAAGCCGTTAAACTGTGACACTGTGAGATACCATGCATAAAATCCTTATTATCCCATAACCTATTGAGATTCAATGCTTTGGCTTCCAAATAAAAGATTTCAAGGATTCCAAGAAAAAGTTTTTCCAACAGAAAAAATATATTTAATTTAATAAAAACGATGTTTTTATTACAGAGTTTAGATTCAGAATGAAAAATAATTTAAATCAAAATTGAAAGCTAATAACAAACAAAAAATCGATTGCTACAATTTCAATAAATACATACCATAAAATACCATTTTTCATTTTTGGTTGGCAACATTTTCTTGATTCCATTTTCGTTTCCCATAATCGCTCTACGCCATGAGTTTCGTTTTTCTGGGGCCCTATTACGTAAAACGATACTCGTTGAAATTCTATCGTAATCGATAAAATGCGATTACGTAAAACGAAAATCGTAAATGTTTAACGATACTCGTTATTACTAACGACTGACATTTGGCGGTCGTAAATCTTTCATTATCGTTCATAATTTCTTATAAAATAATTTGTGTCTGCGGTGTTGCGAGGCATGAGGAGAGGAGGCCGTCGGTAAGTTGGAAAGGGTAGGAAAAAGGAAGAGGTAGGAAAAAGAGGAAGGAAGAGTTTCGAAAGGGAAGGTGGAATGTTGAGCTCTGAGGACGCGGCCTGCTTGCATATGCACGGCGTCAGCTCGTCGGACGGGGGGGATCTTGTCCCCAGAAACTCAACCTCGCCTGCAGACAAAAACATAAATCAGGCCAGAGGAAAACTAGCAATAAAAAAAAGAACCGGACTATAGAAAACGCGGACGGACTATTGGCACATCAGGGCACTGCGGATGTTGATGCAGTGAGGCCATTACCCACCCAACCGTAGGAATCCGCGGCCATGTTTGGATTCCCCCAAAGATGGTGGATGATCGGTTTCGGATCATACCATCTTCACCGAATCTCAGCTACCCTTGACACCCCTGAAATTTGGTCTTCAGCAAAACATTGTTTGTCAAGTAAAATAAAGAACACCTTATTGACCACAAACGATTAAAAACAAAACAAAATTAAATAAAAACAAAAACAATTTTTTGTAGGTATCAACTTTTCATTTTATTTTAATTGAATTGAATGCATTTCGAACCAACTGTGGTTCATCTTCAGCAATACACTAATTTGGCAAAGGAAAAGAAAAGAAAGTATACAAAACAAAACAAAAGAATAGAAAAAAGCTTTACATTTAACAATTGGAGTAAGAGAGAACATTAAATAAGGTTAAACAGAGGTGACATAATATTTCCATTATCAGTGTTCATGATGTTGTTGTTATTGTGAATATAAAGGCTTTCATATGCATCAAGTCGTCGATGGTTTGTTACGTGTTTTATAAGCTTTGCATCTTCTAATCTCACATTGAAGTGCTTGTTGGTGAGGACGTGTGCAGCGACGGAGGACTTTTCACATTGTTTCACTCACGTGAAACAAAAAACAGCTATATATTTTCGACCATGCGTTTCGAAGTTTATTTCACATTAAGACAAAAAGAAATTAACAAAATAAAACAAGATTGATCCAAAAAAAAAAGAAAAAGTCAACTAAAAATCGTTCCTGGCCGTGCCGGGATATACAAAAAAAACTCGAATACCCTTTGTGGTATTTTTCTGTATCACAAAAAAACAAAAACGCTTCCCTTGTTTCCCTACCCCTAGAGAGCTCTTTGGAGGTATCTGAAAATTCAGGACAAAACAAAAAAAAAACAATTTAACACGCGACGACACTTCCGAAAACTGATTTTTAGGTTCCTTGTACAAAAAGAACTTGAACCAGAAAATATGAATTTAAAGTTATTTTAAGTACATATATATAAATTGCCAACTTCAACGCCGTTAAATTTTCAATATAACATGAAATAAATAAATATAAAATAAATAATAGACAATCACAAACACAAATTTTTATATATATAAATATATAGCAATTTCCTTTTCTTTTTCTTTTTAAATTACTAATAATAATTTTCTCTTTCTTTTTTTTTCTGGTAACTTTTCTTGTGTTTTGTTGGACTCACTCAGACCGTATACATATATTTGTGGGTTGACCTTTTAGTCACCCGATTCTGTTCAGGCAGCGGAGCTCCTACAACTGGGCTGATGTGGGTGTCCTTTGTGACGGTACTTCCGTAAATCCGTATCTGGATCCGAAGACGGGAGTGCTTCAATAACGGCTGGAGCAATTGGAATCAGCACACTGCGGACTGATTTGCAAGTCTTCTCCCAAAATTGCTCAGCAAGAGTCCGGGAATTAACCGGTAAACGGAATAATGTATAATAACAGAACAGCGGCGGCCCTTTACTGGGAAGATTCCTAGGGCCGTCGAGAAATTACCACTTTGAAATATTTTGTTCGAGTTAATTTTTGAAGAAAAAAAAAAAAAAAAGATGTGAGCCAATGGAAGAAAACAACGTCGCCGAATATTAATTAATTATTTAATAAAGGATTAATTAATTTATTTTAATTTCACTTTGACTTTATTTTGTTTTGTTTTATTTTTAGATATTATTTAAGAAAAAATAACTATTAAAAAGAAGAACGTTTTGCTTTCGTTCGAATTCAGGTATGTCAACAAGTATCGCCCAAAAACAAACTCACCGGGAGACTTAAAGCAAACGAGTAGGGAAGAAAGAGATAGATCTTTACTGTGCTCAATAATGTCGCAAAAAAATAATCCTGTCAAAAAAAAAAAAACAAATCGTATGATCCTCCTCTAACTGGAAAATATCATCCGATACCCATCTCTGCATACAGAAAACTCTTGACAACAAAAATAACAATAACAAAAACGAGGGTGTATTTAAGGTGGTTGCATGGGTATTGGTGAACAAAAAAAAAACAAAAATATACATATTACCACTATACTCGTCTCTTTTTTTTTTAATTATCTTTTTTCCATTTGCCTTTTCTTCTAGTTTTGGCGGGGGGTATGTCCACAAATAATGACGAAACCGGGGTTATTTTTAGCAATTTGTTGTCAGCAGATGGGGCTGGCGAAAATTTGGTTTTTACACCCATACGATATTAAAATAAAATAAAGGACCGGGCGTCCGCAACAGCGGTCTGTCGGTAATTTTTTTTTAAGTAAAATATAATCATAGTGAAATATAATAAAATTGAAATATATCCTAGTGAAAATTAAAATTTTATGGTTAATATTTATTTTATAGGCCACCAAAACAATCAACACAATCAAAGCAATTGGATTTCCTCATAGCTTTTATGGAACGCAACCCAGGTGTTGCGAAAAATTATTTGCCCAATAGCCAATCAAAACAATCAAAAACAAGCGTGAAGTAAGTTGCGCTTCAAAAAAAATAGTTTTTTATTTTTTCACTTGGCAACATCTTTCTTACGCCTTTTTCGTTTTACATAATCGCTCTTTGTCGTGGCTATCGTTTACTCCAGTATCGTTTATTTGACTTTCGTTTCGTTTTACGTAATAGGGCCACTGGGTTTCGTTTTTTCTGCCGTTCGTTTCGTATTTCATAATAAGGGCCCAGTACCTGGGGCTCTATTACGTAAAACGAAACGAAAGTCAAATAAACGATACTGGCGCCAATTTTCATCGCAATGCAATCCTGCGTCGTTAATGGAAAACGAACAACGTTTGCTTTTACATGTACTACAAGTTTGCATATATATGCAACGTTTCTAGACAAGGTTGCTTGGCTCAAAGGTATTGTATAGTTTTTTGCAATACATTTTTGATAAGAGCCTTGCGCAAGGAAATAAAGCACTGAAAGAAACTAATTAAAAATAATTATGTAAACCTGCAATAAGAACAAAAAATTACTCGAATTTCAAAGGTCAAGGAAGATGGCTGATTATCGTTCGGCTTTAAACTTTGGATCAGATCCCAGCACAGGGTTTTTGGGAAGCGAAAAAATTTGAGGAAAATGCTTTCTTGTAAGGCAAGTCGTTTGCATCCCTCAAATTTCTTAAGAGTCGTCTTCGCTCTAATCTACAAATATTTGTAATAGATACAATAGATAATAGTATGCGCTGTGATCGCTTGGGGCCGACGTGGTGGAACGTGCTGATGATAGTACTATGCAAATTTATATACAATGACCGTGGGCATTGTATATAAATTTGCATAGTACTCTCATGAACACGTTCCACACGTCGGCCACCTAGCGATCACACCCCTAACTAATTTTCTGGTTGCTGTTTCTGTGTATATACAAGTGCAAAAAAGTCACAAAATCAATTTCACCACTAGCGGTGACTTGTGAGGTATCAGTGATGTTGGGGAGAATAGGGCTGTTAGTTACAACTTAAATATTTTAATAAAATGTGCCAAAATTGTAAAGACTCGAAATAATACGCCGTGCAATTACTTACTAGAAGTAAAAGTGTCAAGTAAATACTTTAACTTCTAAAAGGTAAAATTTCTAGTATTTACTTCTTTTCGTAAATACACTTATTTAGTAACAATAAACTAGTATTAAATACTGGATTCATCCTAGTAAATACTATCAATTTATCCAAAAATACCAGTATATACCCACTATAAAAATGTGTTTACGTTAAATTGGAAACTTTATTATAGCCTAAACTTTTTTTTTTGTTTGTTAACACTTTTGAATGCCTGCCCTCCTGCCAACAAAACAAATGTTATTTTTACATCTTGTGAATGATTGATTGGTAGCCGTAATTTAGTGTTCTTTTCTTCGTTTGGAAACACTTTTGTTTTGGACTTTATAAACGTTAAAGTCATTCAGTAAAGAAAGTTTTAAATTAAAGAAGTTGCTCCACCCCTTTTTTCAGTTTGATTACCTTTTGATTTTGTAGTCGGTACAGATAAATAATTGAATAATTTTTACATAACTTTTATTACCGATAAAATGATCACTTAACCACTCAAAGTATTGCTTGCTTTCATCCGGTTTTCTTGATTTTGATTACAATTAATAGCAGTATAGAATTTTGAAATTAAATTAAGTACTTAATTACATAAAATTTTGAAAAAAATTAGTGCGTAGTTACAAGCACAGTATTGTGCATCCCGTCTTGAATACCACAATCGTCATCACACCATCATAAAAAATTATTCAAATTAACATTCCATAAAAAAACACACATTTGTATATATTAATAATATATTTCAATTTTTAGCAGTTTTGTTATTATTTTTACATTTTTTTTTTCACAAGATCAATAAAATATTTATGTTTTTTTTTATTGTTTTAATTACTTCGATTTGATATTAACATAATTCCTTCATATAAATTAATATTTTTTTCGATAAATCTCTTACAAATTACCTACTATACTATCATAAATATTTTGTATTCTTTACATTTAATAAAAAATGGTTTAAATATTTTATTTTAACCCTTTTTCCTTATATATTTTAATCGGTCTTTTCTTTTTATTTTTAATTTTTAATCTACATGATGACTAAAATTGTTAAATGGTAGAACATAAAAAGGTGAAATTAAAGTAATAAAAATATATCAATGTCTTTTATATTTTGTTTTCATTTATTTTTTACAAAAATAATGTTATTTTTCTACTTTAATGTGAGCATTCACTTTTTATTTACCTATAATGCATTTTTTTAAAATTTAAGTATAGGTATGTACATTTATATGTATATTTTATATGTTTACCATACGTTTGGCTTTGATGTAACCAAATATTTAGAACGTTATTTTCGTGTTTTGTTGTTTGTCTTTTTGTATTTGTAATGTATTTTTATTCAGTGTTTAAAAAAATTAAAGTAAGTACATACGAAGTGCTTTGAAAAATGTTATGTGAACTGTATATATTGAGTGTCAATGAAGCGATATTATGAAAAAGAAATCCGTTTCGCACTTGTTGTAGGACTTTAAGAAAATTATTTGAATACTTTGTATTTTGAGTTGTTTTGTTTAATAATATGTATATGTACATGTACATTGTACATACATAATCATGTATGAATGTATATGTCTTTTGGATGTATTACAATTTTGTCATATGTTTTGATTTTTTTTTCCAAACATTGAATTTATTTTAAAATTTTACGTTTTTACTTAATTTACCTTATATATTTTCCTTATATAAATTTGACTTAAAGCATTTTTTATTTGAATTTCTATTGAATGTCTTGATAACTTACTTTTATAATTAAAAATAAAACCCGTATTCTTATATAAATATTACATATATACACAGAAAAAGACAAAATTGAATGTACTATTTGAATCTATTTAATAATTTATACAACCGAATTCAAGATTTATTATTGTTGATTTTAATTTCATCATTTATTTTTAATTGAAAATTAATAGTATACAAAAATAAAAACAAAATCACGTTATCTTATTCTTTATTATCTAAAGCTTTCATTATAACTCGTTATACAAACATAATTTAAAGAAAAATTTGATACATTTTGTCAAAAGCATTACCTATCTTTTAATTTTTGTATGAAAATGAAAAAATATAAATTTTCTGAAATTTCTATCCCGAAAAAATGATTTTCTTTTTTCAACGATTTAAAGGGAAGTTCTGTATATTAATATCCGGCAAACAGTAAACCAACACAAGGATTTCAATTAATTCTAGCAAAACTTATAACTTCAGATTCCCAGTCAAGGAAAGAAAATTTCTTTATTATATTGATGATTTTGCTTCGTTCAGTTATGAAAGTAGAGATCTTTCAGTTTACTAAGTTATTAAAAATAGTTTTTAAAAATACAACTGTTTTCTTGAACTTTTTTTTAGTTGGAGTCAATGTTTTGTACCACCACCGTGGAAAAAATCTAATTACTTTTTCTTTCTCGGGAAATAACTTAATATCTCGTGTTCGAATTTTAATATGAGTCCAAAATGTTCCCATAGTTAGTAAAATATAGAGTATGTTGTTTTAGATGATGCCGTTGTTTTTTTTTAAATTTGCTCTTCGTTGTAAGACATGTGGATTGTCGAGTAATTAAAACTTAATTGTAAAATTGTTGGTCAACTGAAGAAAAATTAAGAATAATTTATGGGTTTATACACTATTACACTAAGATAAAATTTAAATTTCAAACCATATTCCTATTTTTAAAAGTGATATCAATTGGAAATTATGTCAAATTTTTTTGAGAACCGCATAACATATTAAAGTTTATATCAAAATACATTTAAATTCCATCAATTGTTCAATTGAAAATTTAAATCAATTGTAATTAAATAGTACACTCGTATATGTACAGTACATATTAAGTTATTTTAGATTATTTTTTTAAATAATTTTGTAAGTTTAAAATGATAAAACAATTTTAATAAAACGAAACGAAATTTTATATTTGTATAACAAAATATAAAGAAGTAAACCTTTTACAGACTTAAGACTCTCGCAAACTTAAGCGAAACATTTACTGACGATGATAAATCATCAACAACCAATTGTTGTTGTAAATCATAACAATGTGTTGTTATTGTTGTTTGGAAGAGCCATTATTCGTCTAGTCAAATTCTCATAAATATTATTGAATGATTACAAAAATTAGAGTAGTTTCAATTTTTTGAAATTCTAATTTTTTCAAAAATTATTTAGTTCTTTAACTTGTCCCTGTTTTTTTCAGACATAATTTCAAAATATCAAAACACTCTTATTTTTGTAACCATTTATTTTAATTTTACAAGACTGTATTTCCATAACTTGTTTTTAAAGAACATGCTATTTTTTTAAGTCTTTATTGTTATAATTTTTTTATCTTAATTTTTGTTTGTTTTGTTTGTATTTTCTTTCGTTGCTAAACTTTCATTCTGTTAAAAAAACTACTGATAATTTTATATGTTTATATGTGTGTACATAATTCATTCTATTTAATTTGTTTTGTTTATTTTTGAACAAAATTATTATTAAATTAAATTTTAACTAAATTTGTATAAGAAATGCAAAAACTTAATGTTTATCTTATAATATTGTATTAAGCAACATAAAAGAAACATTTCTTTATCTCTTTATGTATTATAATTATTATTTATTGACAAATTGTATATTAATTGGTTTGTTATTGATCATTATATAATATATTTTCTTTTATTTGAGTGAATGTTTATATATTTATAAATAACCTATCTATTTTCTATCATTCTCATTCCATTTTTTTTTGTTACTTTTTAACATTATACATACTGATTTCTTTGTTTAAAACATATAATTCAAATTTATTTTGAATATATATAACTATAAAAGCTCATTTTATATAAAATATTTAACAATTGGACAATCAATTTTCTTTTCTCATTTTGTTTACCAAACTTTAATATTTTTTTACTTAATTAAAATAACACAATGAGTCAAAAAATAGAATAGGTATGTATATTGTTTTTGATATTTCATATTCAAAATCATTAAAATTCAAAATACAACCATTTTAAAAACAAATTCTTATTTTATACATATTATTTGTCATATCCATTTGAGAATTCCATTACATTCTATACGTGCATAGATGATGTCATGTAAACGAGGGTAGGTATAAAAATTTAAAAATAAAATCACCATACGTAAATTTATCTAAAAGTAAATAAATCTTGTCTACAAGAAAGATAAAAGGCAGACATGTCAATTTATAAAATTTCGGTTTTAAAAGTAACAACAATACAATTAAAAGTGCAAAGCAATAATAAGTCTTACGCCCGTTTTAAACATTAATTGGTTCGATAAACTTAAAAAAAAGCTAGTTTTAATTGAATGCACCTTTCCACTTAGTACTTACACATATATGTATCATTTTATAATACTTTTTTTACGTTGTGCAATACTCAGTACGATAGTGTATGTACGTGAAGTTTGACATCTCTCATATTGTTATTTCACTTCACAATTATGTATAACCATATCAGCAAAAATTGGTTTTACTGAATTTTGGTGCTTTTTTCCATTCGAGACTAATTTTACGTAACTAAGTATGTTGTTATTTCACTTGCACTAGTTAAACTAAAAAAATATAAAATCTAGGGATGGTTCACAACAGTGAACATCATTGGTGCTATCCACACAGATTTATCAGGCCGATAAATTTACAACCATATTAGCAAAAACTGGTTTTGGTGGATTTTGGGGCACTTTTCCTTTTATTCTTGAGAGTGTTCTAAAGTGAACGAAACCATAGTCAATTGATAATTTTTTTTTCATGTATAATAACGGGTTTTCACTTTCATCGGATACTTTGACATCTTTAAAATGTTACTGTTAGTTATAAAAAATTGACTGTTAAAAATGTGTTTTTTTGGAAATCACAATTTTATGCAACAATTAAAATTAAATGAGGTCAGCAAAACTGTCCAAAGCAAAAACAGATCCATAGGTGAACACGATCTAGGCTTATTTGCTGATAAGTGTAACCACTTTAAAATAAATCAAATTTTATAATATACAGCATTAAACAAATATAAGGAAAGGACTGATTCTGAAAAAGCATTTAATAGACACCTATTTGACGTTGGTCATCCTAAGACAATGAGGATTTCTGGAAATCTATACGTGCAAATAGATGATCATGGGTTCTCAACCAAAGTTTGTCTGTGTCAGGGAAGTATCATGATTCCTTTGCTTCACTCTCCTTGACTTTCCGTTTGAGGGCCAGGTTAGGAACTTAAGATTTAAATGAGATCATCAAAAAAAAAAAAAAATGTCAGAGCTTCCCTAAAAATTGCTTTGAAATGTTTGTTGATTTCCAGTTTAAATCTCTTTTTCAAATTCATGCTCATAGGTTGCCGAATTGTTAAAAGACCATAAATCCAGCACTAGACGTCAACATTCTTCCAAATTCATATAAAGACTTAAAGAAGTATTCGTAATCCAAAAATTAACGGATTTAAAGAACCCCCACTTTTTTGCTTTCCGCTTCACGTGTAATCCCCAATACTCTTATATAAATCAAAAACATTTTTGTATTGCCTTTCCAAAAATATGGATTCAACCAAATTATTTAATTTTTAAGCTATTCAATAGACCTGAAAATTAAGCGAAAAAAGAAAAAAAAACGGGATCCAAGGATGCCAAACGGACGGTAATTTAATTTTTAAAACTTCATGCCAATTTAATAGCTATCCAATTTAATTTCATAAATTTTTAGAGAATTTAAATTTTTATAGAACAGATTAATTCACTTTTTTTCTGTAATATTTTCTCATACCAACAACGTAGATGTTTTATAGATAAAACAACAAGTTATTACAATCTCGCATAACATGGTTAAGACACAAAACATTGTACTTATTTTATGTTTATTTTAAGTGACAACTAAATATATATTTCTTTTAATAAAAAACGTTTAATAACAATTAAAGGACTAAAAAACTAATTATTTTTTTATTTATAAAAACTTTAGTTTAAAATAAAAAAAAAGAAAAAAACACCACAAAACTTAAAATAAATTATTTATTAAAATAAATTACGAATTATTCAAATAATATATGTGTAAAGTTTTCATAAATAGGTAGATATTCGTATGTTATGTAGGTATATTATTTTCTAATATAATTTTTTTTACTTTCGATAGGTATTGTAAATATCAAACTTTTTTATTCTTTGACTATTAATTTAAAAGAAATAATTTGTAAAGATAAAATACAGTAAATAAGAAAATGGTATTTTAAAATAAAGTTTCGATTTTTTTTGTAACAAAATTGAGCTGTTTTATTTTAATATATTTTTAGGTAGGTACCTACTATGTTTGTAATATTTGTGAATATTTTCTGTAATAAAAAAAGACAATAATAAATATTACCAGTATGGTCACTCATTAATTTAGTTAAGTAATCATTAAAAAAATAAATAAACATATATAATCTTCATATCGATGTTGATTCTCTTTAAAAAAAAAATATGCGTACATATTTTAACTGACATAAGTTGTGTTTTACATGCAAATTGTTTACCATCGTGGTCGTTATTTTGTCACACTCGATAAGAAAAAAAACACGACTATAGTAGGTATAATAAGTAATAACTCCCATCGAAATAAGTTGTATGGCTTTAGACGCATGAACGACAACTTGCCATAATATTGGTAAATTTTGACAGACCGGCATTAGTTCATAAAAGAAGGGGGCAAGAGTATGATAACCGGTGCGCCGAGAAATGATAACGGATTTTTGTAGAACACGGCAATACAAGCATTTTTCACTATGGGAAGGGGGGTCTATCTCCCCCCGTTTAGGCGGTAGGGGCAATTTAAAAAATATGTACGTTAAATGGAAAAAAAATTAATTACAAAATAACGGTAATACTTTTTTTAAAGCCAACATTCTATTCTATTGGCCAGTTTTTAAATCAAGTCAAAACTATGCATAGTTTTTGAAAAATTTAATTTTAAACTCAAAATTTGAGTAAAAAAAGTTAAAAAAAAATTTATATTTCAATATTTCAAAAACATAAGTTTATAAATAAAATTTTTTTGTTGCTCTAATAAGAGCAATCAAAAACTGAAAACTAGATGATTTTATGCTTTTTAGTTTTTGAGAAAATTGAAAATAACCACAACTACTATTTTAATTTAATTATGTTTTTTTCTGCTTGAGTGGTCTTATTTTGATTGTAATAATAATGGTAGGTGCGAGTTTGGGTGTATGCAACAGTGGGGTGTGTGCGAGTTTGTGTCCATGCAACAGGGGGTGTCTATGGGGGGCATGCTGCCCCCTGCAACCCCCCTACTTAGGCCCACTGTAGGATTTGGGGTAGGTGCGAGGTGGGGTGTATGCCACATCGAGGTGTTAATAGGTGATGCAATCCCCCTGCTTGGGTATAGTGAGGATTTGGGGTGGGTGCAAGGTGGGGTACATGCAAAGTTTCTTTTGCATTTAAATAAGCTGGAATTAGGAAAAATTAATTTATCCTAGGTATATTATCTTAATCCATATTCGATTATTACTATCAAAATAAGACTACGCAAATACTCAAGCAAGGAAAAAATAATTTAATTAAAATATTTTTTTTTGGTAATTTTCAATTTTCTCAAGAACTAGAAGACATAAAATCATCTAGTTTTCAGTTTTTGATTAAAAACAAATAAGAGCAATGAATTCTAAAAAAAAAACAACAGTAGATAATATTAAAGTTTTGAAAAATTACACTTTAAACCTTTTTTTTTACTTTTTTTGCCCAAATTTTGAGTTTAAACAATTTTTTTTCAAAAACTATGCATAGTTTTGACTTGATTCAAAAACTAGCTAATAGTCAGAAGTGTTGGCTTTAAAAAAAAAGTATAAAACTTAGTTGTAAGTACGTTAAAGCTCGATTATCCGGGATTCTATTAACCGGAACTCTCTATTAACCGGAACTCTCTATTAACCGTGATGAAAATATTTACATAAGAACTCTTATATCCGTAAAAAAACTCTACTATCCGTAACATGAGAACAAGACCGAACAAGTTTTTTTCACATCTTTTTTTTTTTAAATAAAAATTAAAAAAGAAAAAATTTAAATATCAATTTCTTTTTTATTTTCTTTGAAAAAAAACGTTCTTTTATCCGGGATTTTCGATTATCCGTGATGGGCTCGGTCCCGACCATCCCGGTTAATCGAGTTTCAACTGTATTACCGTAATTTTTTAATTATTTGTTTTCCATTTAACGTACATATTTTTTAAATTGCCCCTACCGCCTAAACTTGGGGAGATAGACCCCCCTCTCATATTAAAAAATGCTTGTATTGCCGTGTTCTACAAAAATCCGTTATCATTTCTCGGCGCCCCGGTTATCATACTCTCCCCAAGAAGGGGAATGTTGAACATTTTTTTCGCGTACAGTTCCACTTCTCACAATCGAGAAGCATTTTTGTTAATTTTTGATATCTTTTACAAACAAATAATGAAATGGGTAGTCTTCATATAAAAGCCCAGATGTGGCAGCTCCTAAGAAGAAACTATAGTAAGCTTTTGGGACAGGTCACAAAGACATAACCGACAAATTAGGATGTCGCAGATCCTAATTTGTAACCATACATAGATTCAGAACTCCTAGATGTTGAGATAGCTGTAAATGCCATAGAAAAGCTATATAAAAACCTGTTTTTTTCTGAGGCGCTGCGACATCTGCAAACAAATTCCTATTAAAACAAGCTTTGAATTCGAAACGTAAAAGATAGCAGAGTGACGTGAATCGAAGTATTCGATAGAATCGGATATCGGAACATTGCTGATATTTATACCTACTACATATTTGCGTAGTATTTTTGTTTTTCAATAATGTATGTATTTAACAATTTTAATTTTATTATTTATTTTTTTTGAGCTTTTTCTTGTTGTACTTCCATCGCATCGTTCATTTAAAAAAATAAAAATTTTTACCTTATCATTGAATTATTTAATAATAAAGGTAAGTAAGTATATACTTTTTATAAACACTATAAAACTATGTTTTATATTGATTTTTATAATCATATTGTTTTAATAATATTTAGTTTTTACATTTTTTTAAATTTTAAATAAAAAATATTACCTACAAAATTTTGTTCTTTTATATTACACAAAAGATATTGACATTCACAATCAAAATATTATTATTAAAATTATTATTACATTATTGTTATTACATTTCTTTACTTGAAATGATTTATTCATTTCATGCATAATTTCATACTTAATCTTAATTTTATTCCAAATTTATTGTGGAACGATAAAAATCGGATCACATACCAAATCAACTTAAAGCAAAAACTCGAAAAGGCTCGCAAATTTATTTTGTTTCCGTTTGTAGGTACTTACATTTTCTAACACAAATTATGAAGAAGATCTTAACTATAATAAATCGATAACTGACAAACTCGGACGAATACAAGAAAATCGTTCACTTTTGTTTTCAGAAATGAAGACATGAAGAGTTCAGTTTTCCTTTTAGTGCGGTGGCTACACAGTGTTGTGCCCAATCATGTTTATTTATGCATCAGCTTGAAAAATCTTAACTCATCTTCTGATTATATTTTTGAACACATTAATCTACACCTTTAAAATTCCAATGAATGACAAAATTGACATTGTCATTGACAAAATCCCGAAAAAAAATAAACAAACGTCAAAAAGGTGAACAATTAAGCAATGGAACTGTATTGCGCACATTCAGTTCCCCTCGTGAGCATCTACCCCCTTTACTCCTCATGTTTCTTGACTACAAACTGGCTGGTTAGGCGATTGAAAATCACCGTGTAACCAGGCACTTAGGCATTTTGGCTCTGAATTCTGAAAGTGGAACGTTCACAATGTATTCACAAGTCTGTCAAAATAACAGTTTCTACATTGATTCACTTCACGAGAAAGTATGTTAGGCTTAAGTTTTTCGATATCGTACATGCATCACTTCACGAGAAAGTATGTTAGGCTTAAGTTCTTCGATATCGTACTTGCATAATGTGTGTATTTGGAATAAACTTTTAAGCTGAAGTGGAAATAATAAATAAATTTTGTGGCGCCACAGTTCATTTAGAACGAGGGCCTGAACTGGTAAACTGCATACTCTTGACGCACTAATCATCACGCCACGGACTTCTACATCTAGTGCTGAAGTCAATGGGGCATATTCATAGTCAAACTTTAGAACCGAGTCCAACTGGCCTCGAGTCTAAAGTTAACACACAGGTTAGAAACAGCTGCTATTCATAAAGAATTCGGCAGCTCTGTTTAGTAAAAAAAACAGAATTTTACTACAATTTTAGTGCTATTGTCTGTCAATCCATTGAAATCCAATCTATTTTTTTGCATGAGCACCCCATAAAAATCCTTGCATAAATGTGAGAAATAATCAGCTGTCACAACTAAACGTCACAAATTACTTCTCGAAACTTTATGAGGTTTATTTCTTCACTTTCTGCATCAATTTTGTGAGATAAAATTATCTGGTTTGCAGAAATTTTTTTCCCATATAAATTTTGACAGCTCGTTTCTGCGGAGATAAAATTATCTGGTTTCTGCGTTTATCCGAGTTTTCCACCGTTGCATGAATACCCGATTGATGTACGAAATGACACAAATGGCCAACATTCTAAAATGTATTTTGAACCACATGCCTAGGTTCAAGTTTCACAGATCAATAGATTGCGCGCTCATTTATGACATCTAAAATGTCGACAAAATGGAACTTCTCTGTGGGTTTACCCACACGAACATGCAACATATTGTGACCCACTACAGTGGAGAGGGTCACACAACCGGACTTAGGTCAATTCCAGTATAGCATTTTGATAAATACAAGCGTTTTCATGTTTTTCTTTTTCTTATGAAGTTCATGGTTTACTCATTTCATCCACGGGCACCTAGGAAACCCACCTTCAAAAATGTATAGATATAGTTTCTGAAAGGAATTTGCTTGTGTCTCCGAAAATATCCATTCCATCAATTTGTTATATTATTTTGAGTACCTTTTGCATTTAGGTAAATGTTTGTATGGGCGCTTTATATTTGTTTAAATTTTAAATATTTTCTTTCTCACTCAAAATTTGTGTTTTAATAAATAATTTTTTTCAGCTTATAAACCTATCACTCACAACATTCCTCTATTAAGACTTAATTAAGTATGTGTCTAAATATTCTAAATTTTTTTTAACAACTTATCTCGGAATGGTTGTCCTTACCCAAGTTATACCTGTCATTGAAGCCCTGTATCGTGAATGGAGGAGCAGCACTTCCATTCATAGAGTGGTTTGGCACACTATTAGGATCGTAGTTATTTGGTGTGCCTCCAACAATAGAACCATTCATCTTTTCCGGGGGAATATCAGACTTGACGGAGTTGACCATTTGTATATTAGCATAGGACTGTTTGGTTGCAGCTGAATTATTAAGATGCATCCCTTTGGAAAGCGTCGATGGATCAAGTGTTATTCCATCCAGCTGTGTGAATGATAGTGGTGGCTGGATTGTTGTCGGTGTTGGTTGTGGTGTGTCAAGACTTATTAATTTAGGTCCATCTTCATCGCTATTGTGTGTTGTTGTTGTTGTCGACGATTGGGGCGACGATCGATGAATATTGTTGTTGCTTTGACTCGTGCTTTGTGAATTGAGCTGATGGTTCTGATGACTGTGATTTGCTACTACAGATCCATCATCCATTCCGTTCATGCTTAGTTTTGAATCATGCGATGAGGACAGCAATGGCTGATCGCTTTTGGAGTTTGGCATTATAAAAGATGTTTCCCAGCAGCCATTTTCGTCAGCATTTACTGGTGCAGACGGGGATGTGACGACAGGTGGTGTACATGTGGCCATGCTTTCGATGATAGTGACACCTGTTGCTTCTTGTAAAAGACGATCGGCAATAGAACGAGGACCAGGTAGTGGTATGAGATAGTCTGACGAGTGTGGCACTTGCAGACAAAAGTCGTCGTTTCCGGGTGGTCGCATTATAGTTTGATCATTCTCTGCCGACGGTGGTCGAAATATACTTGGTAAGGGCAAATTAAGCATATCTTCGTCCTAGAATAAAATACAGCATATTAAAAATAGTTAGAAATTAATATATTTGAAAGTAGGTAAGTATTACGAAATTAATTACTTTAATTTTTGTACATTTAAGGCTCTACCAAACCAATGCGGAGTATTCGGTGACGACGATGAAACAACAATGACTACACATTGCTATTGACAACAACGCAGAAGCAGAACACACTGCTTTTGTTGTTTTGTCGTTTTACAGCAGGTTTTTTTTGAAGGAATAAATAGGAGGAATGAACGAATGAGTATTGCAAATCTTGAATCCGAAGGCGTTTCGAAAATAATAACAAGTGTTAAAGTTGCACAAAATATATGCAATCTTACTTTTTTCTATCAAAGTAAATTTTTTGATATGTTCAAGGAAACAGAGCGAATTCAGGGCGACCTATTGCGACCCAGTGCTTACATCGAACAAACCTAATGTCGCCAATTTTTGACACTTAGCAGGCACCTACAGTGGGGCCTAAAGTCAGAAAGACACCATAAAGCTGCAAAAATAGTTGGTCTCATTCTTCCATTTACGTTTAAGCAAGCAGACAATTGCAGTGGGGTCAGATGCCGTAAACCGGTCAAAATGAAGATTTTAGGTGTCTGAATTATATCATCCCACTGCATGTGTCTGGGGCTAATTGTTTTTGTCAGTTTAGTTTTTGTCTGGCTCTGGCTGAGTTAAGGTCCCATCGTAGATGTCTTCAGTTGTCCGCTAGTAGCAATGTTTAATTATCACCAGGGCCGGCCCAGCCCAAACGAACGCCCTGTGCAAACTTAAGCTTTTGCGCCCCTTATTTTCATTACCTACTTCGTTTCTTAAGCCATTTCCATATTACCCATGAGGTAGGGTTTTGAATGCGTTTTTTTTTAATGAGGTATCCCCTGTAGGCCTAGTCCTCAATAACAAAAATAATAAAAAATTTAAACAAAAATAAAACAAATGCAAAAAAAAGATAAATTAATTCTAAAAAAAACGTATAATACATGTTTACAAAAATAAACACAAAAAAAGAACACTAAAACACTTCACCTAGCACGTTCACAGTTCCACCAGTGTTTTTAGCTTTAAATTTAATGGGTTATTGGTACGTACAAATACAAAACACAAATCCCGCAGAACACACGCTTCGTAATTAATAATATATTTTTCAAAAATCAGAGAACTGCAGTTTAATTTATCTATTTACTCGTAGCTATAAACTATCACAAACAAAACAACCACTTCTTCTAGAGGAATCAAAACAAGTGACAAAGTGAGTTACATAATTCAAAACAATAACAAAAAACAAGTGCAGAGAGAATAACCGTTATTATTTCCAAATCACTCCTTGTTCTTTTCTCATCCTTTCCATTTTATCCACAAAAAAAACGGTTCCTATTTGAAATATTCTACTCATATTTCCTCATTCGAAATGTAAACGAACTACCAAGAGAGACAAACAGAGAAAATCGTGTTTGACAGTAAAAAAAAGCCACCCACATTCATTTGGTTTGAAAGAATTGAGCGCATAAGATTGAGAGATTTTGCTTGTGTGCGGGATTTTAATCTGCACAGTCTACGTCAGTCGCACTTCTTACTGTAGAATACATTCATTTAAAACAAAAATCAACGTTTGAGTTCATTTTTCTATCAAAAATTTTGAGTGAATTCCCATATGTGCAAATCTGTAATTTGCACATTTCTACTCAAACGATTGTATGGGAAATAAAAATGAATGTATTTAGTGAGTAAAACGGGCAAATAAAAATCTTGCACGTATGGAGGAAGTTCGAATCTTTTTTGTTTGAATTAATTTATTCTTGGCGTTGATTTAGTACTTATTCGAAGGATTTTCTTTTGCAAAATGATAAAATGTTTTAATTCGCATGTTTAGAAATTATTTGATAGTGACATAGTAAAAAAATATAATTTAAAAAAAAAATAAATAAAGCAGGTTAATATAAAAAGAATGAAAACATATGAATGTAGTTTTCTTGTGAGTTTGCGCCCCTGCAGCTTTGCGTCCTGTGCATTTGCACATCTTGCACATATGGTAGGGCCGGCCCTGATTATCACCAATAACCTATATTTTTGTATATATAAATTATAGTACTATCATGGCGAGTTTTTTTAGGGTTGCGCAGACCCTTGTGGTGGCGCTGCAAAATTTGAGGTGTAAAATTCGATTTGGGGAGTCTTTAAGCGTCGAAAATTGGTGGTAGGGGCAAGAGGAGATTATTTTTTGGATTATTGCATCCAAAAAATATCAATAAATATCCTTTAAAACCTCCTTTCTAGAGCAACCTATAGCCGTCTTAATTTGACTTTGGGCGATTATAATTATTTCTGTGAGGACCTTTCTGCTTCTGACATAAGTTTAATATTCAAAATACGGACTGAAACACTTGAGCTCAACTACAGGCCACATAGAACTGACTTAGATGCAATTTGTTCACTCTGCAACTCAAACCAAAACGAAGATGTTTACCATTTTTTAGCAACTTATCCTATTTTACAAGAAATCCGTAGACTTCATTTTGATAAAAGCTTCTTTTCGTCTGAAGAATGTTTACGTGTTTTGAACGGGGAGTATGGTTGGAAATTGCTGGTACGCTATGTCTCCCATGCAAATAATTACAGAAATTCTTATTTGAGTTTGTTTTGAAGTAAAAAAAGAAAAAAAGTTTTGTTTTAGCTAAACTAAAAGCCCCAATATTCCATAACTTGAACCTCTTTGAGTTCGCCTTTTTCCGTTTTAACTAAACTAAAAGTCAATATTCTCCGAAACCTTTCCACCTTCGCCATCTTCGGTTTTTTATTTAAAAAAAAAATTAAACTTAAATATTTTGAACAATCATTTAAAGTACCTAATTGTTAATTGTTTTCCTTTTTCATTGTAATACATATTTATTGTTAACTATTCTTTTTCTTCTTTAAATTAATTTGCCTTTTTAACAAAACAACATTTAAAAAGTTTATCACATTGATAATATTCGGCAGACGGCTCTAATGCCATGCTTGTAAGTTTTTTTTTTTTCTATTGTAAATTATTATTATGTATCGTTTTCAATGAATAAAGATTTATCTACCTAAAAAAAAAAAAAGAAAACTCCATAAGCTCTCCGCAAAAAAAAAGTAAGGGTTGCGCAGACACTTTAGATGTCGCCCCATTCGACTTCACCATGATAGTACTATAATTTTCATATACAAAGCCTATATAGACTACAACGAAATAATTTTCTTTACACCATTTTCAAAAATTCTTGTAAAAAGCCATCTAGGCTTTCAATGTGAAAACTCTTTATATAAATTTTTATAAATTTGTACAGTACAGTACAAAAAAGCCAAACACAAATACCTACCACATTTTTTATCCGTTTGTTATTGATGTAGGGTAAAGATACCAAAATGTTGTTTGATTTTCTTTTAAGTTTTTAATGAAACTTCGGGATAATTTGTTCCTATTCCTGTGCGAGAAATATTTCGAGTGATTTGTAAATATTGTAAATATAAAAAAAACGTAATTGCAATTTTACTGGAATCGAGATGATTTGAAAGTTTCTCAATGTATGGGAAGTTGTGCAATTTCATTGGCAATTTTTGAATGTTGGAAAATAATGTATATATACTTTTAATAAATGCAAGCTCAAATGTAAAAAGTGATTTTTTGTTGACATCTTCAACTTACGCATAAATATTTTATTTTATATACTACTACTGTATTTTACTACTACAAGGAAGGTTTGACTATTCGATGGTAACAGAGCACCCAATGACAAAAAAAGTATATGAGTTTTATTAACAAAATTAATATACCTGTACGCAAATGCTCAGTCGTTCGAGAATATTCGAAAATGAGGGACGTTCCTCTGGAGTTGGATTCCAGCACTCAGCCATTAGTCTATAAATTATTGCTGGGCAACCAGGGGGGGCGTCTAAGCGGCCACCATTAGTCACAAGATGCATAACATCTCTATTTTGAAGTCCGGTGTATGGCATCAATCCCAAACTGAAAACCTTTACACAAAAAGGAAAGATATTAATTGTTAAACTGTTGTGTAAGAATAATTTTTTTTTATATATTCTGTTACTAACCTCCCAAAGAAGTACACCAAACGACCAGACATCTGTTTTAGAAGTAAATATTCCATCAAGAAAAGCTTCTGGTGGCATCCATTTGATTGGAAGCATGGCTTTTCCACCCTTTCTATAGTAATCACTTCGATAGATATCTCTTGCCATACCAAAATCTGCAATTTTAACTACTCGTCCAGGACCCTTACTACTGAGAAGACAATTTCTCGCTGCAATGTCACGGTGTATAAACCGTTTGCTCTCCATGTACCGGCATCCTTTGGCCACGTCCAGTGCACAATATATCAAATCTTTCATTATTAATGGTGATGGACGCTCTGGTTTGTTGCGCCCTTCACGAAGGAATATTTTTAAATCACCTCCAGCCAGCAGCTCAAGTATAATAAATCGTGGATGTCTATCAAAACATACACCAATCAAATGAACTATGTTAGCATGATTGAATTTGGCCATTATTGCAGCTTCCATGAGAAAATCAGCTTCTGCTTGACCTGTTGACATCTCCGGCAATGTTTTTACAGCCACTGGCATTTCAACTGCATCTCCATCACGGTGTCTATAAAGACCTTGGTAGACCTCACCAAATGCACCTTGACCTAAGGCTCTTAAGAAAAAAAAAAAAAAAAAACATATAAGAAACTTTTCGTGCTCACACAAAATAAAAGCTTACTTCACTAAGCGCAAGCTCTCTCGAGCAACTTGTGGAAGACTCTTAACTTCTACACTTCCATTCAGGAGGCCGTCACAACCATAGTTTGGATTGAAATTTGGTAAAGCGGGATCATCGGTGTTGTGTCGAAGACGACTTAGTTGAAGATCCTGCTCCATAAGCATCTTATGACGAATCGAAGCCTGTTTTTTTCGTTGATAGCGGTTATCTGCAAAACAAGATTAACTAATTTAGTAAACTACCTCTTTAAATATATTCTTTTAAGCTCACATAAAATCAAAATCAACGAACTCAATGCAGTTCCCAACATTGCTATAAGAACTAAGAAGAGTGTTACCAAGTAGTGCATAGGTATACGTTCATCAGCTTTCATTTCACAAGCTGTACTGTTATCCTTTTTAAGGTGCCAACCATCTGGACAGATACACTGAGTTCGAGCTCGGAATTCATCCAAAGCTATGCACCTATAATCACAGCCACATCCTTCTATTGCTGGGATTATGATGACTGAACCAGCTCCGCTATTTGCACCCTCATAAATTATATTGAGGCCTTTTAAACTGCGTGCAGTGTTAATATATGATGTACCACCCTCTCCATTGGACTCGTTAAGATACACGTCTCCACCAGCAAAACCACCTCCACCGCCTCCAGTATTACAACCTCCACCACCGCCACCAAAACCACCTTGACCATGATTATTAACTGGACCATTATGGCTCTCCTGTCCTTCGGCGTAACAAGAAAGGCCACCTCTGCCGCCTTGCAAAAGAGCGGCGCCATATCGAGGACTAAGTGCAGTGTCTTCTTTTGCTCTCCAGCCACCACCCGGACCAGCAGTTCGTTGGTTTACACTTTCACCGTGTATTTGTCCTGATGCACCTGGTCTCGTTGGATTTGGTGGTTGGCCATGTTGAAAATCTTCGTCAATGTACCTTCCTATTCCAAGACCTCCACCACCACCGGCAACAATCAATGGTACTGCCTCATTTTTGGCGGAATTTAACTGAAGGTATATATGATTTATTATTACACGATTTTAGCAATATTCATTCATGTCTTTGAGATTTATACTTACCAAAAATACAAAAGATCCACCACCACCTCCTCCAGCTCCATTTTCAATTACTATGTTTTTCACCATATACGCTTTAGAATTAAAGCTATAACTCCTTAAATCATCGTTTATTTCACCATCGGAACGGCAGCCCTCATCCTTGAAAGTCAATGACTTTATACAAGCATTTTCACCTTGTTGTCCAACTAGAATGTACAGCTCTTCATTTTTATGTAGTTCTAGAACAGACACAGCCATGGCACCTCGAGATGATCCAACGCCACCCGATCCCAAGCCTCCACTAGCCCCTTTTGCAATAATTCTATGAAAAACATTAAAAAAAATTAATCCAAAACCTTTTCAATTATATAGAGGTAGGGTACACGTACGTATAATGACCTTCATTTGGAACTTTCCATTTCTGCATGCCTTTGTATGTGCTTTGATCTTCGATAACCCTAACTTCTTTCAAAACATGCGATCTATTATGTTCTTTGTAAAAGGCCTCACACTGTGAGGCTGTCGGTCCTATCATACCCCGTGTATCACAAGAAGTAAGCTCCATATCTGCCAAAAAAAGTTCATTTAGCATTTTATGAAATACATTTAAAGTTAACATTTAAGTTTTACAGGGCTTATATTCGAAATCAGAATGTGAAGGACTTTTCATATTGTACCGCACGTCCCAGTAGTCGTATCCGTTAAGATGCTCTTTGGGAATATTTAGACCAAAACATTCCGGACTTAATGAGAAATCATCCATTGCAACATCCGAAAAAATTCGCATACCCATTCGCGCCTCAAATTGAAGATAGTATCTACGAAGACAAAGGGAATATTTATGTCTCATCAGGAACTTAGGTAACAGTTACTTACTTTGAAGTGATATTAGGAAGAACATATTCCGATCTCAACCAATCAAAGCCTTGATTTTTTGTACTCCACCATAAAGTCGTTGTGATATTTTCTTTTTCCTTCATCTCAACTACGGAGAGGTTTATGCTTCCAGGATTCTTACCGAATTGATGAATATAAAATCGAACAACGCATGAATTACGGTATGGGGAATTGGCATCACCATGCACCATTGGTGGTGGATTGAACGTTTTGCTGATCATGATAGCATTACTTGCAAAACCTATTAGCGACCCTTTCTCTGAATTGTTGATGTGCTGATTCATGTCAACAAGCATGTAGTATCCAGTTGAATTGAGTAAATGATGATAGGTGTGATCGTTATCTGGTCCGGTATCATGTGTTGGTGATGATCCTGTGTAACGTGACCAGGCAAGAACAGTTTTTCCCGAGTCACGCCAACCACACCAACCGCTCTCAAAGTCACATCTTCCCCCATATGGAATTTTGTCTAAAAAAAGTATGAATATATTTTTATCAAACAGTAGGTATACTTTCGCATGACTATAGTTACGATCTCTCTACTTTTTAAATTGTATATGTATAAAAATTAGATATTGATATATATTTTTTCCTAAATGCCTGAAGCTCTGAACATATAAATAGGAAGAAAAAACGTAGGAAACTCCACATTTGTGTCGTACGGGTAAGAAACAAACCTTTGTACCTAGTATTACCAACCTTGCATTTCAACCAAGTATTTATTTTTCTGCAGCCAAGGAAAAAACTTTCGCATTCAGATGAGGACGTTTGCCTACGTGCCATAGATAAAATTGAAATATTGCATGGTATCCATATAACAAAGTTGATTGAAATTTTCATATAGTCTTTGACAATCTCTTCATTCACTAATGGAAAAGTACGTCCTTAAATATCTCAAAACATGCGCATATACATAAGTACATAGATATCTCAGCAATGCATCTTTTTTGGGACTAAACAAATATTTATGTTAAGTTTTGCCTTTGGACGACGCGACGGACGGTGACGTTATAAAAAGAATTATGAGTTCTTTCTGTTCATTTTTATACTGCGTTTTCATTAGAGCCGAAAAATTAAGCAAATTACGAAAAAAGCTCATTGTTGTTTTCGCTTTCTTTCTCATAGAAAAATTTGAAATTTATGAGGCTGGTTCACAATCAAATCCAAATTTAAGTTTGGCTGAATGCCTTTATCTAATTTCTGAGAGAATTTCCCACAAATTTGGTTAAAATGAACTAAACTAAAATTAACTAAACTAAAATGCAGGGGGGCGGTCAGCCATCAGCCGAATAGGGGGAATAACATGTAGCATACGAAAACATGCACGTGCCGTAACTATTCATGACTGGTGGAAATGTGATCATAGCCTCTTCGCGGCGGCTGCTAGAAACAATCCTTTAAAAAGGTTTGGCAAATATGATCAGGCTAGTTCCACAGGTTGGCAACAGGCTAATTCCCTGTTCCGTAAAACTAAAAGAATTACGAGACCGTCAACAAGCCTCGGAAACGAACTGATCTCACGACGACAACCCTTGCAACGAAAACGGAACAACGATTTACGAATTTTCTTATGGAACTTATGATCGCTCTATAGAGCTCCAGCTGCTCAGCAGCTAGCCGATACCCTGTCAAAATATAAAGCTAACATAACAGCACTGCAAGAAATAAGATGGACAGGGAATGGTGTTTTGCAGAAGAAAGAATATGACTTATATTGTCATTATATTACAGCTGTCATACAAAACACCATGTGCTTGGGGTAGGCTTCCTGGTCAGCGAAAAAATGAAGTCTACCATAACCGGCTTTAACGCTATAAGCGAAAGGCTATGCACCCTTGGCGTGCGAGGCAAATTTAAGAACATCAGCCTCATTAACGTTCACAGACCTACAGAGGAGTCCTCAGACAAAGAAAAAGAGACTTATTACGAACAAGTCGAGAGGGCCCTCAATGCCTGTCCAAGGTATGATGTTAAAATCATCCTTGGGGATTTGAACGCAAAAATAGGTCAGGCATTACGCAGGCACCCATAGTTTGCATGAGAACACTAATGACAATGGACTTCAAGTCCTAGAATTGGCAGCATCGAAAAACATGGTCGTTGCTAGTACCAGGTTCCCGCGTAATGATATCTACAAAGCCACCTGGGTATCACCTGATGGAGTCACTCGTAACCAAATTGACCACGTGTTGATAGACCGTCGCCACTACTCGAACTTGATGACGGTACGAACGTACCGAGGTGCCAATATCGACTCGGATCACTATCTTGTTGGTATGGTTTTCCGAGGGGGGATTGCCTTGCGAAGACGTATTGCATCCGCCGATCAGGTTCGAATCAACACGGCTGCACTGCGCAATGAAAACACCAATAACACATTTGGACATGCGTTAGGACTCGCCCTAGAACCACTCGATCCAGGGAGAGTAAGTCCCGGAGCCAGTATGCTGGGCGTAGATGAATGAGTCGTAGAAGTCGGAACGACTGGTTTGATGATGAATGCAAGCTAGCGACTGAACGTAAGAATGTTGCGTACCGAGCAATGCAACAATCTCATAGAACGCGGGCACGCGAACATGAATATAAAGAGCTCAGAAGAATAGAAAAACGGCTTCACAGACAGGAAAAATCAGCCTGGGAGAAGAACATCATCTGTGATTTAGAAAGAAGCCGAAAGCGAGGTCCGCACCAGGCGCGAAAGTTCTACCAATCCGTCCAAAACATGATGCAGTACACACCACGCTGCACTTACTGCAAGGACGGAGAGGGAAATCTGATCACCGATCCCCCAATCATACTGGAGCGATGGGAAGTGTACTTTAATGAATTGCTAAATGGTCAGCTCACTGCAGAAGTAGAGGCACCACTACTTCAAGAAGAATATCCTATGTTACCGCCATCAAGCATAGAAGAAGTTGAGAAGGCTATCCAATGGAACAAGTCAAAAAAACAATGTACTGGTGCGGTCCTGGTGGATATGGAGAAAGCCTTTGACACCGTATGGTTAGAAGGTCTGTACCTAAAGCTAACCAGACTCGGCATCAGCAAACCATTTATGTATAATGTATATGCTTTATGACATGCTTAACGGTAGGAAGTTTGTTGTGAAAAATGGCAACATAACTTCCGCCACAACGTTCGAAATTAAGAATGGTCTTCAACAAGGAGCGGTGATCTCGCCAATCCTCTTCTGATAGGTAGTTTAAATCAGGCGATTGCATATGCCGACGACCTAGTTGCGTACAGAACGGCTCCAAAGGTTGAGGTTATTAGAATTCTCTTACAGCGTGACTTCGACAAGATTCAGCGATACTGCGATGACTGGAAGCTAAAAATCAATTTCCAGAAGTCGGAGACAATTCTGTTCCGGACCCCTTTGGCTAGGGCTCCGAGAGACACGCGCAAGAACTGGCGCAAGATGGTCATCGTTGGGCCTCACGGCCAGCGATTAACGAGCAAAAGTGAAGTGAAGTACCTCGGGATCTGGCTGGATCAGTATCTGTATTTCAATAGACATATAGATGCTGCGTTGGCCAGAGCCAGAGGAGCTTTCGCTCAGACGAAACGGCTTTTTTATAGCAGTCGGCTAGACTCTCGAGTGAAGGTAATTTGCTACATGGCCCTTATACGGCCGATAAGATACCACGCTGCCTATAAGATACTCTCCTCTATCCTACAAGAACGGATAGCCCCATACGCTAAAACCATAATCGGCCAATATCAGTGTGGTTTCATCCCAGGTAAATCAACAACTGATAAGATCTTTACCTTAGGCAGGCGATGGAAAAATGTCTAGAATTTAACATCCCATCATACCATCTGTTTATAGACTTTAAGGCCGCCTATGACAGCATAGCCAGGGTAGAACTTTATAAAGCCATGAGAGAATTCGGCATCCCAAATAAATTGACACGACTTTGTAGGTTGCCCATGACCAACGTAACAAGTCAAGTAAAAATAGCCGGATTGCTATCCAGACCAATCAACTTCTTTAATGGACTCCGACAAGGGGATGGTTTGGCCTGCCTCCTCTTCAACCTGGCGTTGGAGAAAGTAGTCCGTGACTTTGGCCAGCCAGATACTGGCTTACGCAGACGACATTGACATCATCGGAAGGACCGAACAAGCTGTACACGATTCCTTCATCCAGATCTAGCAGGCGGCACAAAATCTGGGGCTGCACATTAGTGAAGGTAAAGCAAAGTACATGGTGGCGTCGAATGCGAGAAGAACAGTTGGTCAAACAATCAAGGTAGGGGAGCGCGAATTTGAAGTGGTGCAATCTTTCAAATACCTTAGGTCAATAGTAGCAGCCGATAATAATATAGAAGAAGAAATACGCGGGCGGCTGCTCAATTCCGACAAAGCCTACTATAGTCTGTCAAAGCTCTTCAAATCCAGAAATCTCACCATAACTTCAAAACTGCTGCTGTACAGGACCATGGTCCTGCCAGTACTTACGTATGGATCCGAGACTTGGGTGCTTAGCAAAAGACACTCCGACCTCTTAGCCGCGTTCGAGAGAAAAGTCTTAAGGAGAATTGTTGGCCCCATATGTGAGGAAGGACGATTCCGGAGACGGTACAATCATGAATTGTACGCAATCTATCTTGAAGCAGACATAGTGACAAAAATTAAGCTCGGTAGACTCCGTTGGGCAGGGCACCTAGCTCGCATGAGTGAAGAAGAACCGGCTCGGAAAGTCCTTTGTGGTACATTCTATGGTAGACGGCAGCGTGGTAGACCATGCTTGCGCTGGAGAGATGGCGTAGACCAGGACGCCCGAAGCCTTGGGGTGCGCAACTGGATGGCGTGTGCTCAAGACCGGGATAGGTGGAGAGACTTGTTGAAGGAGGCCAGGACCGGACCCCGGTTGTCGAGCCGATGATGATGATGAAAATGCAGGGGTGATCAACATACTCAAAGTCCCCTGGCCATTTTTGTCCTCTATTTTGTAAAAGCTTACATTGTAAAATAGAGGCAAATTTCCACGAAAAAGATTCTAATCAAATTTTGCTACAGTTAGAATTGCCAAAGGACCATTTTATCTTTTAAGTATCATGCTAACCCTTTCTTCATTTTGACTTTTATAAATGTCAAAAAAGGATACGTTCTCTAACAAACCTTCACAGTTTTAATCATATTCCACATGCTACTTATGACTATATTTAAAATTAAGAAAAGTTTGGCAAAGTATTAATATACATATTAGGAAATTGTACAGTAGAATTATGTTATTGCCGTAACCCCAATCCCAAATTTTATGATTGGAATGGAAAGATGGATTTTTAAGCACTATTTCGATCGAGAATATTTGTCTTGCCTCTTTTTTCTAGTTTTGACTTTTTTTTCAAAATACCTTATGCAATTGTAAGAACCTTACTAATTTAACTTTTTTTCTAACTTCTCTCGGTATTGAGATATAATTTATTTTAAGACCTTAACTGTCCCATGTATCATATTTGATACAAAAAATTATTTTTTTAATGCCACCTAAGTCCATGTATCATATTTGATACATTCTGGAATTCAGCTTCACTGTCCCCATACAAACTGATTTGGAAACATCAATACGTCAATTATTTGTTCTAAAAAATAAAATACAATAAGTCCTATGTATCCTAATTGATACATAAAATAATTTTTTTCTAGTGCCAATAAAGTCCATGTATCATTTTTGAAATGAAACATAAAAGGGTGTACATATTTAGAAAACAGTTTTTTGTTATGAAAAAAAAATTATTTGCATTATATGTACATGTACTAGGTAACGTCTAATACTAAAAACTTTTTCAAAAAGTAAATCCTTACTTTTTTATGAAATTTTTATTTTATCTTAATAAGTAGGTAAAATATAATTCATATGTAAACATTCAAAAATAGTCTATATAGGTAGGTACATACAGAAGGTATTGTATGTAAATTGAAACATGCCAGGCAGAATGGTTTTCTGCATTGTTTGCATTTTGTTGACACTTGCTTCGAATTGAAAGCTGCAAGACCGTCTCTCTTAATTTTACTATTTTTAGGTGGTATTTTGTTCAAGAAGTGTGCGCATGGGTGTACTAGGGTAGCGGACGGAGGAATTATTGAGTAATTTGCAATTAATGCACTCGACCCCAGCATCTCCCTCACGAGCATTTCTTGAACTTGCAATATTGAGAGTGGGGCTTCATATGTCAGTTTATATATGCATCTTGCAGTTATAACTGCAACACGAAATAATAGATCAACTGCTACTTTTTTATACCATGTCATGAATGAGATGAGGGCAATTGATCTGCCATATCAATTCCAATTTTAGCTTTATTGCAGGGGTTGGGTACTAAATCTCGAATCATAAAACCCCGATTCACAAAATCCCGAATCACGAAATCCCGACTATTCTACTACTATACGACAACGCATTAAATTGAATTTAACCAATTAAAATCATGACTCCTCCCCTTTTATAATTTTTGAAGACAGCACTGTCAATATTTTTGCTAAGGTCACTCGATTATCTGAGAAGCAACTAGAACGGAGAAAAAATTCAAGGGTTATTTACAACAACTATAAAATAATTTGTTTAGGTCACTCGATTCGGTGAGAATCATGGAAAATAAAAAAGCTCTGATTGGCTGAAGCCTTATATGAGAATCCAACAAAAAGTATAAATAAGAGTTACGTTCCGAATATTATTTCAGTAAGTCATGACAGTCATTCAAGTGCGAGCATTCATAGTGAACGGTTGTGCGTGAATTTTAATCCGTGTGAATAAAACTTAAAAAAAAAAAACCACCCCGATTAAAGTGTAGTGTTATCTGAGTGTGATACCGAAAAATAATTCGGAATTTCCAGATAATCGGCCACATCCGGATTAAAGGGAAAAACCCAAAACCAACGACTACAGGTAGACTTTTTCTCCGTCCCAATGGATCAGCGAGAGAAGGTAAGAGCCGCCAGGGAGCAATTGTTGAGCACCATCGCACATATGCGAAATACCTACGGTGTGGATGCATCAACAGATTTTGCTGTGCGGTTAGGCTACGACGTGGACCAAATTCTGCAGCAATTCACCATCCCGACTGCACCGGTAGAAGAAGTCGTTGAAGACGTAGAGGATATTCCCATGGAATCAACACCAGTGAAGGAAAAAAGAGCAAAGGCAAGTGACACGGAAGTGGAACTTGACCAAAGCAAGCGACAGAAACTGGTTGACGGTAACCTTAATGTAGACACTGATTTTATAAAGGTTGCCCCAACTAACAGGAGAAAAAAGCCAAGTAACCAGGTTGCTACAGCATCTCCAACAACAACAACAGCAGCAAAGTCATCAGCAGCAACGAAACCAGCAGCGGAACAA
Organism: Syrphus vitripennis; assembly: GCA_958431115.1. Taxonomy (NCBI): domain Eukaryota; kingdom Metazoa; phylum Arthropoda; class Insecta; order Diptera; family Syrphidae; genus Syrphus; species Syrphus vitripennis. The sequence continues at coordinate 71,458,756 of OY288109.1, read as the reverse complement.
CAACATAGTCCAGGGAAAATGCAGCCACCCATTGTGTGCTACAACTTGGCAACAGCCGAAATGTGCCGGCATTTTAAACTAAACGGCAAAATAATAAACTACTCAGAAGTAAATATTAACAAATCAAAAACAATAATAAAAACAAACACTAAACAAGACAACGAAGACGTAAGGAAGTACCCCCAGGATTAGAAAATCCAGCACCATTCCTTCACCTCCAAGGAAGACAGGAAATGCATAATCCTTTTAAAAAAACTGAACCGTTCGCATAATCCTGAGGACATCGTGAGCGAACTAAGAGCCCTAGAATTCGAAGCCATCAAGGCATCCCCTTTTCGCTCCAAGAAGGATAAAACATCGACCTTCAACGCCTTCGTGACTGAATTTAAAAAAGGGACAGACCTTGCAGCAGTAAGTAGGATCCGGAACCTACTTGGCGAAGCAGTAAGATGGGAGAAGCTGCAGCCTAACGTAATAACTCAGTGCCGAAACTGCCAAGCCTTTGGACATGTCAGCATAAACTGCGGCATGAAGCATACCTGCGTGAACGAGGCCAGTGCGCAAGGACCGACCCAAATTAAGAAGGACACCCAGCAAGCTACGAAGGATGTCCCTACAGGAAAAAAATAATTGCAGCAAAAAAAGGGAAGGAGGCAGCAAAAACACCAGCAAAACCAACAACTCTACCAACATCCAGGAAATCCTGGTAAGTCTTTTTCCGATATTTTAAAAATTAACAAAACTTTGTATAACAATACCCCCAAAACCCAAACCAAACCCCTAACTAAACCCCAAACCAAACCCAACCCAATTGCTCAACCTGAGCCAACTTTCCCAAATCATCGAACCCAATTCGTGTCAAAACCACAAATATTTTCAAAACACTTAGTGTGCCCAAAACCACAACGCGTTCGGTCCTGAACGACTCGCAAAAATTTTTCGGTTGTCACTATGTCACAATTTTATCCAAAATATCAGACTTCCTCCCTCTCTACGAGGCCTGTCTAGGACAATAAACCAATTAAACCTTATCTCGTATAACGCCGGCTCTTTAGTATCCCATCTTAAACGGATCTCCCTTGAAAACTTCCTTAAGAAAAACAAACCCGACGCCTTTTTGCTCTCTGAAACTAAATTTGTCACGAGGCATCGGCTTTACTTTAAAAAGTACACACTATTCCGAACTGACAAAGATTTCGCCAAAACTGGCACAGCCATTCTGGTAAAATCAAATTTTTAATGCCAAAAGGTCATTATCCAAGGCTTGGTTACATTTGAAGTAACCTGTATAGCCATCTCGCTAGAAAACAATGAAAATATCCTTCTGCATTGTATAACCAGTGCTCCGCATCCCAAACTGACATTAAACACGACCTTGACTTGCTTAACCCATTTTGTCAAAATTACACTCTATTTATAATTGGTGGCGATTTCAACGCTTGTCATCAATTATGGATGGATTCATATAACACCCTCCAAGGAGTTGCTATCTCCGACTGGCTATGCGCAAACTCTCACACACACTCTCTTGACATTGTGTCTCAACCAATCCCCACATTTTCCCGAACTCCTTCTACACTTGATTTTTTCCTGTGCCCCCCTAACTTAATTTGTAGACTACCTACACTTGAGAACTTCTCATGCACTGCAATTCCATCTGACTCTGACCATTTAGCGGTAAAATTAATACCTAGTCTTCGGACAAATTTCAATGCCCTTGCTAATCCAAAGCAAGAATTCATTAACTATAACAAAATCAACTGGGACGTATTCCAAAGTTCCTTAACGGACAAACTACGCAATAACACGCCCAGCGCATCAACCAATTTGAGTAATCAAGAAATCGATTCTGCAATCGATGTAATTGAAGGCTCCATTTCCGACTCAATTGCAGAGCAATCTCAACCTCTCTACTTCAAGTCCAAGTACAAAGACCTTCCCGTACCTATACAAAATATGTATAAATTTAGGCAAAAACTTCGAAAAATTCTGCAGAGAATTTTTCACCATACTCTAAGTACCCACTGCAACGAGTACCAGAGTGTTTATTCGCAGCTTAGGTGTATCAATACCCTTATCGATCAAAATACTAAAGCCTTCATCAACTCCCAGTTCAGGAAAAGACTTAACGTCATAAAACCTGGACCAGACACCTTCAAAGAAATTAACAAAATTGTAGGTAAAAAATCCCCCATTCTTGGCCAACTACAGCACAATAACTCTTTCTTAGCGTCAGCCCGAGATAAGACAGATATGTATTTGCGGAGTTCTTCGAAAGTAATTTCAAACCCAATCTTCCCATGCATCTGCCTGACTTTTTCTAAAACGTCAGTAACGAAGTAACGAGACTCATATCCCAAGATTCTAACTCCCTGACCACTTTCACTGAAGAAAACTCATCAGTCTGCACGACGGTTGATAACATCTTCACAAGCCCACATGATCTTTACGATTCAATTCAAAATGGCATTTCCAAAAAATCTTCGGGACCTGATAACGTTTCCAACTTCGTAATCAAAAACTTCCCCCCACTGCAATCATATGTCTTACAATTATCTTAAATAATTGTATCAACAATAGATTTTCAAGTTAAAGTCTCTTCACTTCCTCACTATCCACAGTTTCCCCACTAACCGTAAGTTTTACGTACGGGTAGGAAATACTAACTCATCCCTTAAAAATATTTCGGCTGGAGTTGCCCAAGGTTCCCGCCTCGGGCCCGACCTATTCAACCTTTACACCTCCGACCAACCAACTAACCCCCCAATGACCAAAACCCTACTATTTGCTGATGACTCCATCACATATAGCGCGTCCATCAGCCCAGAAATAGCACTCCGTAGAGTAAAGGATCATATCCATAAACTCTGGGAATATTACCTCCAATGGGGAATAAAAATCAACCCTTCTAAATCAGAATTAATCTGTTTTAGAATAACTTCGCATAAAGGCTTAGCCATCAAATGCAAAAACCTCTCCCTGTCACTTCCTGACAACTCCATTATCACCCCAAAGCAAAGCGTTAAATACCTTGAAATTCATTTCTTCGAAAGGTTCAAATTTAACCAACACGTTAAACCCACTCTTCGTAAGGCAAACCATGCCTTATCTATCCTACGTGCTCTTATGCAAATAAGAGGCGGCCTCCAAACCAGGACGAAACTTTTGCTTTACAAGCAAAGTATATGGTATATGGTACACAATAAGCCCAACTTATATGCAAAAAATGCAGATTTTTGAGCGAAAAGCCCTTCGCCACTGCACATCCCTTCACCGAAAACCTAACTCTCCTCGCTATTATAGCAACGAAAGGCTCTATGAAGCAGCCTGAATTGTCCCAATAGACAGGTACATCCACAACCTCAGTACAAAAATGCTGAGGAAAATCCCATCCCACCCCAGCCCTCTTGTTAATCTAATTTCAGGTAACCCCGACATAGACGACCGATATCTCCAGGTGCTATCCATGACGGATCCAACATTTAGGATATCAACAGACGACAGCTTCGGAAACTTCTACGATGCTGCAGGAACGCAGTACAACAGATGTTGGAGCAACACTTGACCAACAAAGCCCTATCACCACCTATATCCAAACCAACAAGGACCTTAAGAAACCATCCTACCCCCACCATACCAACCAACGACCGTCGGCAATGTTCCAGCAGGCGAGAAAAACACCATTTTTTATTATTATTATATAGACTAAAACACTTTTATTAAAAAAAATATATATTATATTAAACCAACAAATAACGAAGCAGAGCCCCTTCCGAGCTCGCAGATAAATAACATAAGACCTAGAATTTAAGAATTGTAAATTTAAGCCATTGTATCATTCTTTAAGCTAATAAATAAATATTGCATATGTACATATATAATATTATTTCAGCCAGGCAGTCAATACGGACGAACGTGAGCGGACAAAAATAAAAACAAAAATACCCAGATCAACACAGGCAGAGGGACAAGTTCTACTTGCGCTACCTGCACACTAACCCAAGGATTAAGGGTTTTTCCTTCAATCCGAAATTTTTCCAAGAAAAAAGTCGGCTGATCTAGCAACCCTGGATAAAGCGGTTAATCACCTCAATAATCTGCTGATGCAGATTAAAAAGGATTTTGGTCCCACATACGGATCAAAGATTAATGACTGCTTCAGAAAGTACCTGATCAGTAATGAAGGTCAAACTGAAGAAAAGGAAACAGAAGAAGAGGGCATATGGACACCAACAACGTATCTATGACATCAAGTATCAACTGCGAGGAGGCATCTTCTGAAGAAGAGCATTCCGAAGAAGGTAACAATCTTGATGGGGAATCACCAAAACCGGGACAGAAGAGGCAAAGGAAGGGTACAAAAAAGAGTGTCAAAAAGCATCTTAACGACAACGGAGCTCCAACAGCTCCAGCCATTAACCCAACTCCAGTGACTACTCAACAACCACAACCTCAACCAACTACTGTTGCACAAAAAATCCAAACAACGGGGCAAATAGCTCTAGCACCAGCAACCACCAAACAACAACCTCAGCCAGCAGTTATCAAAACAGCCAAGTTACCCCCAATTTTTTGCTATTCTGCAAATGTTGCTGAAATCAGCAGATTTCGCAAAATCAAGAACTTGCCGGTATTATTCAAAAACAAGAACGCCAAGACCACCATAATAAGTGCCGGGACCAAAGCAGCATTTGACGACATCAAAGATTTCCTTCGTGACCGGAAAATCGAGTTCAACTCATTTACACCCTGCGATGAGAGGAAGAAACTGCTTTTGCTCAAAGGCATTCACAGCACCTTCTCCGCCATCGAAGTCGAGGACGAACTGAGGATCGAAGGTCTCCCAATTATCAAGGTTGCTCAGTTCAAATCGAGGAAATTGCAGGGTAAAACCTACAATAACTTCGTCGTTGAATTGAACAAGGACTGCAACATCACTGAGGTCTACACAAAGACATTAGTCATGAACCAGAGGGTGCACTGGGAGCGACTCATATCTAATGACATAGTGCAGTGCCGCAAACTGCCAACGTTTTGGGAACGTGGCTACTAATTGCGGACGTCCTTACGTCTGTGTAAAATGTAAGGAGGTACATGAACCTGGCAAGTGCAAAAGGACCGAAAACACAGGAACTGACGTTTGGTGTGCTAACTACCAGAAGACAGGTCATCCAGCTAGCGATCTCTTATAGCAAAAAGGACGATCAAAAATAAACTTGAGGTAGAGAAGAAGGCGCACCGGGATTTCGTCGCCCGCTCAGCATGCGTAGCGACTCGTCCAAGCATAAGCTACGCTAATGTGGCGAAGGGTCCTACAACCCGACCAAGCATTAGCTATGCTAACGTTACGAAGAGTCCAGCAGTAACATCAAGAACTCCAACTAAAAAAGCCACGATGACCCCAATGAAGTTGAAACCTAAAGCAGCTCAATCGATGAACCTTAACAGTGAAGTTCAACGAATTTTTGGCAACCATCTTCTCACCGTCATGGAGAAAGCCAAAAGTGCCGTCCCAGCAAACTACTCACAGCTGAGTGAAGCAGAAAAGTTTGTGGCATTGGCCACCTTCATCTTCCAATTATGCAACTAAAGAAGATCCGCATCCTGACGTATAACGTGAATTCATTATTCAGCTTGGAAAAGAGGACAGCGCAGAAACAACATCGATGTCGTCGGACACAAGACATTCCGACAGGATAAAGGACAGAATCGTAGAGGAACAGCCATCTTTGTGAGGGACAGAATATCCTACAGTACCAGCGAAGTTCTCATCCCAGGGCTTTACACCAGCGAAGCTACTGCAGTGAGAGTAGAGTTGAGACAAGGAGAGTCCCTTACAATTGTGAGCATCTATTTTAAGTGCAACTCCACCAGCAAAAACATCCACAACGACCTAACCATCATCAACAATGTACTGAAACGTAAGACGTATGGAATCATTGCCGGCGACTTCAACGCTAGACATTATCTTGGGCAAGATACTACGATCAGCAGTGAAGGGAAAGCTATCACGGATTAGTCGGAACTACGCAGCAATGATCATTCTTTGGTCGCTGTCTCACAACCCAAGACAACCTTTCCAAGAACACCATCAACCTTGGACTTTTTTATTACAACATCCAATTTTATATAAATACTTCCAGATGCCAGTAATTTTGTATGGTCAACTCTACCTAGTGACTCGGACCACGAAGCGGTACTTCTCTCGGCGAAACTCAGCCAACCAGCCATTCTTTAAGCAAGGCCTCCAGCGAACTTCCTGAACTATAAAAACTAAACATGGAATCTTTGCAGAGAGACGTTGAACAAAACCTGGATCCTCCACCTACAGCAAGAAACCTACTGAACGAGGAGAAAGACGATGCAGTCGAGGTCCTGGAAACAACTGTATGCAACGCCCTTGACGCTCAAAAAGTACCAAGAACAGCGAAGGACCGATATCAACACCTCCCAGAGTACGTGCAGAATTTATATTCGCATCGACAATGGCTGAGGAGACGATTACAAAGAATCCATCAAAGGGAGCTGAACACTGTGAACCAGAAGTACCAGACACTGAAAAACGAACTTGAATGTACTAACATCATGTTTCGCAATTCAATCCGCCACCAGAACGAAATTACGTTTGAAATAAAAATTCATAGCACTTCACAATATTTTTTGGCCCTCTAAAAAATTTTTTTGGATGAAAATAAATTTTGCTGAAATTGTTTTGAAAAATAAAATTGTAAAATAAAAATATTGTTGAAAATTTTTTGGTCCAAAAAATATTTTTGCCATATGTCCAAAAATATTTTGGTAAAACGTCCAAAAATATTTTGGTAAAATGTCCAAAAATAACTGGCCAAATCGTCGAAATCATATTACTATCTCTCTAAAGATGGAGTTGGTCTCATCTCCTCGGAGCTCTAACAAGAACTAAATATTTCCCGAAACAACAGTTCCTTAAATACTTTCATTTGTAATATTTGTATAAAAAATGAAATAAAATATAATAGTTTTTAGTAGTACTAAAAATGGTATTAAAAATATTTCTAAAAATAATTATCGGCGGGATTTTTATTTTTATTTCGAGATTTTGTGATTCGGGCTTTTGTTGGTCACCCTTATTGAATTTATTTTATTTCTTAAAATCCAATTTACAAAATGTAATATATATTTACTTTGTAGGTGTGTTTCTAGTGTTTCTATTACAGTCTATAACGGCATTTGGTTTTGTTTTCTCTGCACTCCACACCCTAATTGATGTCGATTCGTTGCCATGACAAGCAGATACAGTGATGGTACAAGAAATTTTAAAAAATACCTACGACATACAAAAAAAATCCCTACATTTTTGGAAAAATCCCTACATTTTTTTTAACCTATAAAAATACAAAAAAAAAAACAGAATAAACGAAAAGAATAAATTTTAAGGATTTTCGATATTATTTCTTTTTATTTGTAGGTATTCATATAGTCAAAATAAATACATAAATAGCTTTCTTTTTAAATAAGTACTTTACATAATTCATAGAATGTATCATTTTAAAAATATTTACATATGGTGATCATACAAAATGTTTGATGACATTTTTTTAACATGATCTTCCTTAATTTGAAATGATACACAATTCAAATTTTCATCTTGTAATGATGATCTTATCACACAAATAGAGTTTAAATTTTCATGACTTAATTTGTTTCTTTTTTTTGTCCGAACATCGGTAACAACTGAAAAAATTCTCTCGGCATCAGCATTAGCATGAGGAAGTGCTAATACATGCTTAGCGAGAGTTGATAAATTTGGAAACATAGTTTCCTCGTTAAAATTTTTAGTTTGACACACTTTGTTCCAAAATTGGACAACTTCTAGCTCTGCCAAGTTGCTCTTTTCCTTCTCTAAAAAACTGAATTCTATGGTCCTCCACTCTTGTGAAAGTAAATTAATATCTAAGGACAGCATCTGGGATAGAAGTTCAAAAGAGAATTCAGATCTATTCCCACTCAATCCTACTACAACTTTAGGATCCAAGAAACCGAACTCTTTGAAAATATTGGCATTTTTAATAGGAAGTCTTTGTTGAATTTCTTCTAAAGCAGTGATATAAAAATTTAAGCAATCAAGTCTTATTTTATCTTCAGCAGCTTTTGGAATCGATTTTAAAATCTGGTCACACTCTGGTCCCAGATATATCTCTTCAACTTGAAGGGTAACATGAGGTGACCTTACAATACAATTAACTTTAAGTTCACTTCTTTTAATAAAATTCTGTCCCAATTGAAAAAAAATTTTGGTGGACTCATTATGTAGCTCATGTATTAAAGTTCTTTTTGATTGAAAAAGAGCGTTTAAAGTGTTAAAATAACCGAGAACATATTTAAGAAAAAATAAATATGCTTTGTTGCACTCATTGGTCAAATCATTTAATATGAGTTCTGCTGACTTTAATTTGTCAGATACAACCGCATGTTTAAAATATTCCATTAGCACGTTCCAGTTTTCTAAAATTCGCTCGATGCATTTTTGATGCGATAACCATCTTGTTGCAGAAGTTCTTAGTATTTTCTTCTTTTTTTCGTGCAATAATTCTTGAAATTGTTCCAATTGCAGACAGCGTTTAGAGCTTCCTGAAACGTAATTTCCTATTTGACGAAGCAACTCTTCAGGCGCCCTTGGCAAAGTTAAACAAGCCTTATTCGCAATTATGGCCGCTGAATGGCAAATACATTTTATCACAACAGCATTTTTATTATCTGCAATCAATCTGGAGGCAAATGAGTTGTTTTGTCCAACCATTACACTTGCTCCATCACTACACATACCTTAATTGAAAAGAAAAAATATTTAATTTTAGTCGAATGTTATGAATTATGGTACATAGCTGAGCTCTTCAGATCCTAGAAAGTTGTATATTAATATATGTAAATAAAATATGAAAAGTAACGATTTACAATAAATAACATTTCTAAAACCACGGTTGGATTTAAGAAACTTTTTTAATAACAAAAAAAAAAAACTCATGAAAGTCAAAATATAAACAGACTGTTAAAAAATACTCAAAGCAAAAAATTCAAATGTCCATTTATCGTGCAATTTGACATTTTGAATTGATCCGTGTGGATATAAAACGTTATAAAACTATTAAAACTAAAAAAACTTTTTTTTGTCATTTATAGTTCTCGCAAATGAATCAAATAAAAGAAATTAAGAAATAATTTGTTTTACCTACCAATAATGTTTTCGAAAGGAATATTATTATTTAAAATTAAATCTTTGAGTCCTCTGTAAAGTGCCTCTGATGAACAGTCCGACTCAACTCTCAGTAAATCCAGCAACCTTACAACTATCCTCCCTTCTTCGTCATCAAAAAATCGAACAAGAACACACATTGATTTATTTAATCCAATATCTGTGCTTTCATCGATCATAATAGAAAAATTATACTTCTTAAGTTTGGCAACTAATTCGTCAGTTTCTTGTTTGGCTAAAACATTTTTTATTATACTGGTACATTTTTTTCTTCCCAGCTGCGCATTTTTTATTATTTTCGAATCCGGGACTATAGCTTTGAGAAGTGGAATCAAATGCTCCACAATTTGGAAAGCAACATTATGTTCAGCGAAAAACAAACTCAGTTTAATTTCAAAATTAGTTGTTTCTCTGTCAACACTTTGGGCAGTTTGTTTTTTTTCGAAAAATGAATTGACAGGTCTTGAGTTTTTAATAGAGGTAACATTTCGCTGGTGCAATTTGGTACTTGCGTGTTTCTTGATTTCAGATTTTCCACAGTGCAGAATTTTATCACAAGCTTCACACTTGCATTTAAAAACGTCTTCCGTCTTGCACAACCAGCCCTTGAAGCAATCTAGCTCCAACCAAGCATCGTTGAACCTTTGTTTCCTATAATTATTATCTGTTTTGGAATTTGATAATTTAGTTCTTTTATTATGTTTTCTGCTGCCACCAGATGTAAATGACTCTTCTGATGAACTCATTTTGCTTCTAATAAGAGATTGTATACAGGCACATACTTTAATAATGTTTTTTTATTAGAAATTAGTTAGTGAATTTACCAAAAATAACACCAGACAACAGAACCCAAATCACAGAAATACGTTTTTCCAACAAACAACAATTATTGAGATCGCACACCACTAGTAAAACAATGTTTTGCAAGAAGTTAATATTTACGATTGCAAAAATAAGTTTATATTTTAATGTTTCTGAAAAAATGAACTTTATTTTTGTTTTAATGATGAAAAAAATATTTATTTTTTGAAAGGCGACGAAGACACAATGCTAACCGTTTTTCAATGTTTGTTTTTTTGTTTTGTTATTTCTTTTTAGTTGTCTTCTTTGGCACATGAGCGAAAGAGACATACATATGTATGCATTATGGAAACATAGATTTGAGTATTAATGTAGATAGGTATAACAAGACTAGATATGTACCGAACATGACAACTACTGACAAGTGAAGTGACATAAGAATTTTAAAGGTGGAAACATACAATTTAAAGCTGTGTTCCAAGATTTTATGAAAGACAGATATTTTGTGGCATAGTTATTACAGGGTGTGTAATTAGATTTAAAAAATTAAAGTTATTTAGTTTAAAAATTTTAAAAGTACCTACGCTTTCATAGAAAAATCGTATAATTTAAAAATCTGTCCTTTTCTCCCTACGGTGTCTTTTTTGCATCAAAAATCCCTACGTGTAGGGATTTTTCCCTACGTGTACCATCACTTGCAGATATCATAATTACATCTCGATTATCACGCCATTTAAGGACAGTAGCGCATCCATCCTTTTGTCGAGCAATGCTTGAGTGAATATATAATTTTTTTTTTTTTTAACTCCTAGGTTTAATAACAGTAGGTACGTACAAGGCTCACAAATCAATTAAAAAATCCGTTAAAGAAAAATTAATATGTAAGTACGAAAAATAAAGGAAACCGACCGAACTGTCTGAGTGAGAATGATGTTGTTTCAATAAAAAATACATTTGTTCGAGTTGTCTGGTCAAATATACTTATGACTTCGGTTATAATTTTCCAATCTACAACATTAAGGTCTTTAACTGAATAAGAAATAAGTATAAAGATAAGTTTTATAATTTTTCTCAAAGAAGCAACAGTTTTCCTTCTTAAAGGCTGGGTTAAGACCTTTCAAATAAATTTTCATTGAATATCTATAAGATTATACATATTATATCTATATAGATGTACCTTTTATTTAATTATCTTCGTTCAGTTACCTGTTTCTTGTGCGGTTGCGCCTGTTGTCCTCTTGTTAAATTGTATAATAATATACAATTTTATGTTGTTTTGTTCGTATAAAGTGTTAATTAATATTTAGCAATTCATTAATTTTTAAAAGTCGTAAACAATTTGTACATCTGCCACTTGTGCTGACGACCTATTTAAAACAAAAGTGATTGAAGTGGTTGTGGCCTAAACTAAAATCTGAAAAAAAGCTTTTTTCAACCCCAACCAAGGCTGATAGATAAAAAACTTGCCAGACTTTTGCTTACGACGAAGAGTGAAGTCACAAGCCCTCATATTCATGTTTTATTTATAGGTAAATCCACTTTCAAAATTTTCTGTCAATATGGATATACATACCTACGCAAAAATATCAAATACCAAAAAAAAGTGTTTCATATCATCTTCTTAAAATATAGCAACTTGTTTGCAATTTTTTGTAAATAAACTTTATACAAACAAGAGGTAAAAAAAACTCAAATCCCATAACGATGCTTTAGCCACTAATAATAAGTTTTCTCATCCTCCTTCATTTATTCATTCTTTACCCTTGAGTTAATGATGCAGCTAATGACTCTTAATAGTTCGATTTGATGTTAAAACACATCACGACACTTTCTGTGAGAGCAAAAACTGCAGCCTTATTAAAAGTGTTGTATCAACATGGAAATCATATCAAAGAAAAGCCTATAAGAAAGGCCAAGGTTCATTGATGATAACATGCAACATTAACTTTTTATGAGCGATCGATAAAATCCTATTAAAAAACTTACCACAATTTTGCATTTCATCTTCAGCATCGTCACAATCACGATTTATGTCACAAATCCTTGGCAGGGGAATACACACGGGAACTTTATTCATCATGCATTTCACTTGTGAGGTGCTGCATTTTTCGCTTTTAGTTCCTTCTGGAAAGCAATTAACCATTCGTAAATTATCGATGGCCACGTGAGCCCGTTGTGAATCACTGAGCTTAGGAACAATTTCGAAGGCAATTCGAAAGTCACGTGTTATGCGTCCGATGCGGTAGACCTGGTGTTCCCAGTATCTGACGTTATTGCCTTGCAGTTCTGCGGGTACCCAAGGACTTTCAAACGAGTGCAAGGGCTCGACGACGATTCTTGATTTTCCATTACTCATATCACTTTGATGAATATATACTTCAAGCTGACATTTATCCATAGTAGTGCTGAACTGTGGCGAAGTGAGATTTACTTGCACAGTGTTTGATGAAAGACGAGCGTACAGGAAGTGTCCTTAAGTACAAATATTTGTGTTAAAAACAAAAAGCATATAATAAAAGCGCACCTTACCATTAGCATCGCCTTTAGAATCTGCAATTGGACCTGGCATAACTCCGGTCAGGTTTTTCTTAGCTAAATCAGTTCCTGTGATAATTTGGAAACCATCGCTTAAGTTTTCGGTCCAGTTCCAAGCACAAGGAGTTTCAAAGTTGCACTTTACACCAAGTAGGTCTTCCATTTCAGATGATTGTGTCAGTTCGGTTTGTGGCTCATATGCGTTCTGAAATATTAAAATATGGATATGATATAAGTATATATTAAATAAAATAGAATTTTATATGAAGAAAATAATCTATATAAAGAAAGACAAGCGCTTATGTCAATTACGGAAGAGTATCTATATAAAAACATCGAAGTACAGGAAAATGAAAAAATATGGACTATCTCTACAAGAAACTTGCTTGCAGAAGCACTCCTTGGAACTGCCAGAGGACACTACTAACATGTCAAAGAATAATGAAGCCAAAGCAGTGATGAATAGAAAAAAACGGCTTTTAAATCTTGGCCAAAGTGCCCTTTCTCATTGAAATAAAGAAGCAAAAAAGTGTGCCAAAAACTAAGGGGGGTACGAAGAGCATGTATCAGGAACCGGAGGAAATATCTCCACCGACTGCTGATGAAAATCATGCTCTTCAGGAACTGCGACATTCAAACATAAACAAGGCTTATGCTGCAAACATAAACATTCATTGACAACGCTCAAAACAAACTCCTTTCAGATGACGACAAAATTCTTCAAAGTTGGCAAAAGCATTGTGAAGGACTTTTTAAATAAAAAGTTTCCGAGGCTATTCTTCCCAACAGCTGCACCCACCAACGAAGAATTCGCCGGCACCACAGCCCAAGAAGTTAGTGTGGCGGTGAAAAACTCCAAATATGGAAATGCGATTGGGTCAGGCAAGATGCAGTCCATTCAATCAATTCCCGCAGGAATCACGGAAGTGTTCCCAATTGGGTCTTTTGCTCAATATTAAAGTCCTTCACTTTCTAATTGAGAATAAAATGATGACCTCCAAAGTGAAACAGTTATTCTTTGCTGACTATGGATGGCATCATAGAGAAGATCCTGTGTCCTTGCAACGAGAACCTGTTCATAAATGAAAGCAGAAACAAAATGTCTCGCAATTCTTAACATTTTCAACCAAAACCAAGAATGCTTTTTTTTTGTATATATGTACAGTACATACATACATAATGGTCAATGTGACCTTTTCCAAACAATGACATTTCCTCAAGTCAAATTTTGAGTCCATGCTCAAAAACATTGGAAACATCTGGTTTTTATTTTACACAAATCCCAAAATCAAAATTGAATAATATGTCGGTTAAACTCCCTTATTTCAATTCAATTCAAATGCTTTAGTGCTCCTTTTTCTCCGGCAAAAATTATTTGAAAGATAGGTACCTTAAACGTATCCAATTTTCGAGTCCAACAGCTTTTATTTTTGAGAGAGATATTTCCTTTATAGCTTATAAGGTATTAGAATAAGCTATAAAGGAAATATCCGTAAATTCGACACAAATCCATTACACGAAGGTGAAACATCTTCTCATTTCCGGTGATAAATGGATCCAAACACAATTAAATCAACGAGCCTTGATAGTGGAAACGTCAACTTAGCTCCGGCTTACGTTGCAGAGGAAATATAATTATAGGAGTCTATCAGTGCTCAACTTCGGTGCAATAATCTTCTCTTTGCCCTTCCACCCAGCCAAAAGAAGAAATATTTTACAAAAAGGAAAGTGCAAGATATACCTATATTATAGTCCTTTACAAAAAAAAATGATATACATAGTTGATACAAAAAAATTAGAAAATATTGTATACTCACGTATGGAGCCGATTTGATGCGCTCTTTAATTTTTTTCATTGGATTAGAGTAGGCATCGTCTTCGTCGGTTAAATCGCCCTTCGTCGGATCGTCACTCTGCCGCTCAGCATCTTGGTGATGTCGTTGGCTGTAGGCTAAATTTAGAATTTCATTCATGGAGCTATTCTTTCTGCCCCGCAGTCTTGATGGTCTATTGTCAATTGGCGATGGTGGTGGTATTCGCGTTGAGTATATTGGGGCAAGTTGATTGGCTTCGGGGAACCTACCAGCAGTACCGGTACCAGTTAAACCGGCAGCTCCTATATTTCCAACCGATGCAACCTGTGAGTAGGATGAGTATGCAGACGATAGGTCGGGTTTCATCAATTCCTTTCGCAAAGAGTCAAAAGTAGACGGTCTCTGCTGATTCTGCGGTCGCTGATAGAGTAATTGATCTCGACGACGATTTCCTCTTCGTCCTGGCGGAAGGCGCGTACTCCCTGAGCTTTGCAAATCATCGAAAATTAGTTGACTAACCGGAGGATGAAGCAATGTTGTTTGAGTTGAATGTATTGGCTCTCGAATGGCTGCACTATTGCGAAGCTTCTGTCCCAATGCATTGCCATTGTGTACGATTGAATTAGAAGTGTGATTGAAAAGTGGACGCTGCCCGCATATTAGATTGGGCATGAAAAAACAAAAGGCTATAAGATTAAATAGTGGCATAGTGTCGAGAGATAGTACTCGCACAAACATTATTATAAATGTGTTTTTTTCACAATAAAGTTGATTTGTATGAATTAATGTTTTTTTTTTTTGTTTTGACGCAGAAATGAAGAGACACTGTTGTGAGTTTTTGTATTGATGGAGATTTGGGAAATGTTTAAGTATTATTTTTGAAAGTTTTAAACAACACTATTTTTGGTATTGCACTGTTAAAATCAATATATACTCTAGAGAGCGAAGTTTTTCGAAAATGTCCGTTGTAGAACGGAAGCGTTGTTCTCGCATTTTAAATCCATATCCGATTTGAGTGGTATTTTTTGATGAGATTCTAGATTAGTTTTATTTTTTCTCACTTTGAGTATAGGTGCCTGAAAGTAAATTTAAAAAATAATGTTAAACGAAGTTTCCGAAATATTTCAAATGAATTGTGTACATATGCCATGTAGGCATTTAGGTAAAAGCAAACAAAAGTATTACATATTTATTTTGGCCCACCTTCGACCATTTACTATATTTAGCGAGCGCTTATCATGCTTATCATGCTTAAATCCTCCCTAACTTGTTCATTTAAAGGAAATATTTATGAGCGTAAGAGGATTTTTTAGTAATGAGTCCGACCAACTTTTGAGCGCGAGGTGAATACCGACTTCAAGGTAATTCAATGTGAATAGATGATTTTTGGCTACTTTTTCCTTTGTATATGAAAACTATAGTACTCTCATGGTGGAAGTCGAATGGAGCGACATCTAAAGTATGCCGGCAACACTTACTCTTTTTTTTTGCGGAGAGCTTATGGAGGCTTTAATCGATATTTATTGATATTTTTTGGATGCAATAATCCAAAAAATAATCTCCTCTTGCCCCTACCACCAATTTCCGACGCTTAAAGACACCCAAAATCGAATTTTACACCTCACATTTTGCAGCGCCACCACAAGGGTCTGGGCAACATTTAAAAAAACTCGCCATGATAGTACTATAGTTTTCATATACACAGCTTTTTCATCAAAACAGAAAAAAATTCAAATTTCCAATGAATGCTTCTACAGGTTTTCGATACAACTGAAAGCATTTCTAATACTAGGTTTGTTCGTTGAACTTTACCCAGGGTCATTGTATATGAATTAAGATAGTACTATCATCAGCACGTTCCACACGTCCGCCCCTTGGCGATCACACAACTAACTAATTTTCTGGTTGCTGTTTCTGTGTATATACAAGTGCGCCCCCAGGCGACCACACAACACAACTCAAAAATCATCGTGATGATAGTACTATAAGTTTTATATACAATGCCCAGGGTTGACCCAGGTTTTCTTGACAACCCCAAGAGTTGTCAAAAAAACTTGGGTTTTTCAATTCTCAAAAAACACTTAAGGGTTGTCAATTGTTTCTTTTACATTCAAACCCGAAATTAATGTTTTCATTTCTACTTCTATTATTGTTGTATTAAATTTATTTTTTCGATTTATTTGTACTTAAATATTAAACAATACCTGCAACACGTAAATCCACAGCAAAACAAATGCTTCAAACTCTTGTCACTTTGACAATTTATTCTTTACCTCAACTCGCCACAGCAAAAAACCTAATTCTACTTCAGGGCAAGTTCAGGGCGATCCCAGGTCTCAAAAAACACAGAATTTCAATGTCAGGGTGAGTTCAGGTTTTTAAAAAACACTTTAGGGCGACCCCAGGGTGACTTCAGGGCTCAGCGAAAAAACCTACTGTCAATTTTCTGATCCACACAGGCCTTTTCCGAACATCTATTTGAAATAAATCTCTCTTCTGTGATCCAAGAATGCCCTCTAAACTGAAAAAGGTATACACTGTTGGACAATGATTAAGAAGTATGAGTTTAAAAGGATAGCACACAACGTTCCAATACCAAAGTCAGGCGCATTTAGTTTGCCTCAGACATGGACTCCACAAGTGGAGCCTCGTTGTGAAGCAGTGGAGTGGGTCTCCGGACTATGAATACCGGTTTTGTATGTTTCGCATTCTTCTCACGAAAAGAATTAAAAGGATAAATTCTGTGGTTGAGAATATTCAGTAGCAAGGAACCCATCTCCATCAAAGACCATTGGTCCGAAGGACCGAAGCTAATGTCTTTGGGCTAAAATTGATCACGGCATAACAAAAAGGATTAGCTTTGTAACTTCTTCATCTGTTCAAGTATATATTTCTGGAAACAAGAAGAGATGGTGGGAATTTTTCCATATCTGGAAAATATTGTCTATATTGACGACTGAACCGAGCTAGATATTAACATGCGTTCAGTATGCTGATTTTTAACGGTTATCAATGATTAATTTAATCGTTAATAACAATCAAAATTTGAATATTCATCAATTATCAATTTGATAATCCAATGTTCTTGGGTGCAGCACTAGGAAAGTCACAGCCACTGTCACTTGGAAAGTCACGCCACTGTCAACTGCAAAAGTTTGTAAATATGTGTTCCTAAAGGTCTAATAATGACCTTTAGGAACACATTGACTTAATCATATGACGTACATAAGTGGCAATGGATTGGTCATACGTTTCAAAAGCAAACCAAGAAGAACTTGGCAAGAGTTGGAGATGGCTGAAATACATCTCCAAAAACCGTAGACGCTAGAAAAGTAGCGAATTGCTTACCTTTGACTAAAAAATTGTGCAGAATTTTAATGTACATAGACGGATTTAGAGAGTTTTGAAAAACCAGAATTTCCAATAAGAAATGTTATTTTGAATAGTCCGCTATTTCGGTAGTTGTCATTTTTGAAGTTGTAATTTTGTCAAATTTCACAAGTATAACTCGCCATTAATAAAAATGGAACGATACACTTTGCTACAACGCACTGAAATTATTAAAATTCACTATAAAAATGGTGAACATTTGGCAGAGACGATTCGTAAAACTAAAACATTTGTTGGTCGTCCTTCCTTATCGGACCGCGTTTCAGAAATCGGTGGAAAAATTTGAGCTGTCGGGACAAGTAAATGATGTGAAGAAGAAAACCCGTGCTCAAGAACAACTGAGAATATTATTGCTGTAGCTCAAAGTGCTGTAGAAAACCCAGGTTTGTCCATTCCTCGTCGTTCTTTGGAATTAGACATGCCAGAAACGACATTACACCGTATTTTGGTCTTAAGGCTTATAAAGTTCAGTTAACACAAGAACTCAAGCAGCCCGATCATCTACAACGTTGTGTCTTTGCTGATTGGGTCCTTGAAATAGATGAAAATGAGCCCAGCGTCGATTCAAGACCTCAAAGATGGAAATAATGAAGCTATTGAGGACATACAGCAGCCAATTTTCGATTTCGTGATGGAAAATTTCATAAAAGGATATTGTTTGTATTGTTAATGGCATACTTTCCTCTTTATATTGAAATAAACATCCGATCTGTTATCTCAAAAAATGGAATTTTTCTCTGAATATAAAAGCAACACCTCTTATTGGAAAACCCTGTAGAAATAAGTACCCACTTTTAAAATCCAGAATATTTAATTTACGGCATCGGGTCGAAATTCTGAATTTTTAAATACTGTATGGTCAAAATTCTGTTTGATACTGTATAGTCAAATACTGTATGGTTTCAAAATCCTGTATTTCAAAATACTGTAAGTTCAGAATACTGTATGATCAAAATACTGTATCTCAATATACTGTATTTCATTTGTATCTCAAAATGCTTTATGAGTAAATAATGTATCTAAAAAAAATATTTGCGCATAATTCCGTTCTTTAACTTCCATTCTAAAAAAAAAACGCTGAATTTGGTGCAATTGTTTATAAATAAGAACAAGATACCATTTATATTGTATTCGTTTTAATAAATTCAAAGACATGAATTATCATGCTAGTGAAAAATTATCATGATATATATTCTTTAAAAAAGTACTTATTCTGTTTTCAAAATTCTGTATTTGTAAATGCTGTAAATAGGCTGAAAAATAAAAATCGTTTTGACAATGTAAAAAAGTGCTCACTTTTTTGTAAAAAAATATAGAATCTTGAAATGCAGAATTTTGAACACACAGAATTGTTGATTTAAAAAAAAATTAAAATACAGAATAATATGCATTAATACGCAAATTAAGGTTCATACAGAATTTTGCAATACGGAATAACAACCCCTTACCATTTTTGTTACAAAATTGATTATACAATAATGTTTGTAAATTAGGTACTTTTAAGAACATATCTCGGTTTACAATATTCAAAATCAGTTTATATGCGTTAATGTTAGCAAAACAAAAAACGCAAAACCATCTTCACAGAGTGCACCCTACTGTTTAAATCAACATTCTAGATAGCTTCTAGTTTGAACAGAAAGATATTTTATTCTGTTTCATCCACCCTCTAATAAAAAAAAATAACGTATTTCATTTCTCCATTCCACATTTACCCTTTGAATAGTAAAACACAAAGCAAACAAAACTCTTCACATATCCCAGGCGAGCAAGGAATTTTTGCTGCCTCCCAAAAACATAGCCTCAAGCACTAGTAAAAAAGGACACTCTTAACACTCTAATACTAGAGCTTCCATATAAAAAAGAACAACAACACAAATACAGGAATAAAAAATAAAATAGAACTAGGAGGATGATGAGGGGTTGCAAAGTGGTGAGGAGGTAGCCGCCGCATCTCGAAAATATACGTGAAATTAATTACGCGATTGTTTTTTTTTTTTACAAATCTACTACATACTAAAGTACTACAAAAAGATACAATAACACATTTTTCTTGTTAATAAATGCATTTTGAGATTAAGAAGAAACGCAAATATTAACGGCTAAATTAGGAATTTAGTCTTAGTATCATGTTGTATATAAGTATTTTGTTTTTATTTTTCAGATATCTAAAGTTTTTCGTTTAACTCTCTTAAAGCTATACAGAAGATTCCAAACAATTTCAATGTTTCAATATATAGATTAAAATGAATAACTTTTGAATATTTACTTAATTTCTCTTACACAAGAATTTTACCTATTTTTTTGTTGTGAAAAAACCGAAAATCATAAAATATTAAATAAATTTTCGACCATACGGATGGCTTGAACAACTTAATATTTCATTTTCTTCACTGAAGACGGTCTACAACACATTTTCTATCCGAGGACAAGACACATGGGTGAATTTTTCAATTTTTCTTTCGTAATATTATACCGATTTACCGAATAGGTACTTAAAAAAACAACACATTTTCCAAACGAATTTCAACAATTTTTTTCATCACAAGTTGTCGACAAAGTTAATGTTTGTTTTTTGTTTAAAGCAACTTTATATATTATGTTTTATTAGCATTCATCTTTTCTGGGCGTCGTACATTTTCACATTTAACAAAATTTCTTTTACACATTTGTATGGTTTTGTTGTTGTTGGGGATATAATTTTATTACAGGATGCTACTGCGTCAACAGGATAGGATAACATACAATAAAGTAGATATAACACTGACATTTTTGCAGATACATGTACACACAGACAAACTAAATGCTGGGTATTTGATGCTAATGCTAGCCACCCAAAAAAACGGCAACCCCAACATTTCTTTTCTAGTAGCAAAAGCAGAGTACAGCATCACCCGAAAAGGACACCAATATATCGAGAGTAGGACAAAGAATAGAATAGAAAAATCCTTAAAATGGATCCAATCCTTATAGGATAATTTTTTAAGTTTTTTTTTTGAAATTTTCACCCGAAAGTATTAATATTAATTGAGTTTCATAAACATGACGAACTTACTTCAAGTTTCTAATAGTTTATTCACAATTTATGAGATTTTGAAAATTTTATCCGATAGGAAATGTGGTTCGGTTTTCTTCAGAAAAAACTGCTCGAGCTTAAAAAATAGGGAGAGGAAAAAACACTGATTTAATATATCTACATATGGCGAATTGGTGATGACGGCGAAGATGAAATCAAGTCCTGTAAGTTTTTGAGTTTCTCTCATTTGGGGTTTCATCTCCATGGTACATATATATTATACTATATATATCTATAAAATACACACGAGGTGGAATTCGGAATTGTGTGATGTTCAGATGTTTCTAGCTTTAGTGTGAGCTTGTGATTTGTGATAGAGAGAGAGAGAGAGAGAGAGAAATTTAAATGGGAGCGCAGCCTCTGATGAAAGAAGCTTTTTGTCTTCAGTGAATAAAGTTGACTTTCAACGTTCTTTTGTTGGAGAAAGAATCTTCGGTGTTATATTTTTAAGGAACCACATTGAGGCAGGCATGTTTAAAAGGGAGGGTTTTTGGACAAGGGTGCGTCTCTGGTTGATACACCAGATGTACAGATGATTATTGTAGATTAAAAAAGGAAATATTCAATTTTGTTTGTTGGAAGAGACGACTGTATCTTTAACGTTCCCATTTTGGTAGATAGTTAATTCAGTTATAGATTTTTGTGGTGAGTTTAGGGAAAACGTTCAGTTGGAATTTTTGTTGTTGTACGCATTCAGCAAAGAGATTTGGTATTAGAGAAATATCATAGGTCGATGTATTAGAACTCCATATTTGAAATCTGAAAGGCTTGTGCTTCAATTAGGAAAGTTCGCCAGCTTGAGTCTTTAGATAGTGCAGTCAAATTAGATTTTTTAAGAAAACAACCGATTGTTTTAGTTTAATACCGATAGTCCGAACAACAAAGCGATTGGACTTAAATTGGAGCTTAAAAACAAAACTTTGAAAATTCTAATAAATAAAAACGATTTTTTTAAATATTTTATAACAAATTCACAGCGAATATCTTCAGCGAATATTGTTCATAAAAAAAGTAAAAACTACCTATTGTATTGTATTGTTTTACGAAATCTTATTAGGAAGGTACCTACCTACAACTTAACTTAAAATCATCTTTAAAAAGAAGTAAAGAAAATAGTACCTACCTACTATAGAGTGCATTCTCGATGGTTTATTCAATACCTACACTTTGATATGATTAAAATAAGAACCAACAGAAAAAAAACTGTCAAAAGAAAAACGAATTTCCCTTGATTAAATATAAAGAAAGCATAATTTCATACTGTTAAAATGGAAAATCTTTCTGTTGTGTACTGCCTAAAACCTATAGTTTATACATTTCTGAAAAATACTGCTCTTGAACTAAGTTTTTCAAATTTGTGTATCTTATTTGCGGAGACTAGACGGACAATTATTCCCATTCTTTTAATTCGCTGAATCGAATAAAAACTTTTAATTCGCTGAATCGAATAAAAAGCGGGATTTTCATATACTGGCAAGCGGATTATTCCCCAACTATAATTTTTTTCACTATTATTTGCTATTTGCATACAAGTACCTTTATTTTGAAGTCTATTCAGTTCATCGAAAGTGACCTATACCCACTGTAATCTCAATGGAAAACTATTGCTAACTTTTTTGACATACACTGCCAAAACCCCATGGTTTTCAATTTTGTGCCCATAAAAAAAAAATGATGTAGGTACCTACTACGGATAAGCTTTTCAACGATATAAATGTATCTCATTCGTTTGCAATAGGTAGACTAAAACGTCCATTTTGCTTTACACTACAACAAATATGATATAAAAATAACAGTACTAAACAAAAACAAGAATATATTATTAAAAAAAAACTAAATAGTTTTTGTTTACCCTACTTATAATTTGAAAATTTTCCATCCAAATTCACACTTTAAGTAAATGGAAACAAGTTCATTTGTTTTGAAAATTATTAAATATGATTTCTGAAACATGAAAAGTTTTGCTTAATTTCTTTGTGGTTGCGTAAAAATTCAGATATTCTCCATATTATAAGAAACAGTTTGTAAAAATAATTAATAAAACAAAATAAAACATTTAATATACACATGTAAATATGTACATATGTACATAGATATATGTAGAGGGGTACATTTAAAAATAAAATAAAATGTCAGATATACCTATAAGCACTGATAAGTATTTCCATTATAAACTTTCATATTTGTATAATAAAATTTAGCAGAACATGTTATGACACTTCTTCATTCAAATTTTCCGTCTACTTAGAACGACATGTTAAAGATAGTCCATGTAAATTATCTACAAAACGACGCGACGCCGACGTAAGTTAGTTCTGACATTAATACTATGTACTCCTCAATATATCCAAGTAAAAATTGGTTTTTTTGACAACAAATATTTATATGCAGTTTTTTTTTTTGCTTTTCCGAATTATAAATTATCACTCAATCGTTAAAACACAAAAACTATCATTAATTTATATATTTATTTTTAACGACTATTTGAAATTCACTTCAACATTTCAAATGTGTTATTTAAGAAATCAAATATTAACGGTAAGTCCACTTAAAAACTTGAGCTGCAATTCAACTACAGATGAAAATATAACAATTAAATAAATAAACACAAACTGCGATGAGCTTAAAATAAAGAAGGTATCTTGGAATTTTATTTAAGAAATATTTTAAAGACAAGCGGCGCACAAATTGACGAGTAATTCCCCGACGCAAAAGTAGAACTGAAATTGTTGGTATATCATCAGTCGTAGTGATCGTAATATAGCACTTGAGACACATCACACATCTGACGTCTTCCGCACAACTCTGATGAGCGCGCAGGATCATTTTTTTAAATTCTTTTTCTGAAATGCGCAACATAGAGAGATTAAATCCACTGATGCAAGATGCAGCATCCCTCGAGTTGTCGCTTGTAGAGCATCAAACAGAAATTTCTTCTGTGAGCTGCTGAGAAATTAAATACATATACTACAGTGTATATCTATTTTTATTGAATAAATTTTTGCTGTTGCGGTCCCGCTCGCTCTATTTTGAGAAAATTTTCTTAAGCGTGCGCTTTCTTTTATAAAATGACATTACGACGACGACGATCAGACAACACGAGTACTTTGTATAAATAGTTTGGATTCGAAACGATTTTTTTTAAATTTATTATATGAGCTGTGAAGTTTCCAATGATTGATGGAGGTGGTAAACGCCGAACACGAAGACGACGCTGGGAGAGTGGGAGATGTCATATATTTACGAGTAGGTATATTGTACATTTATAAATTTGCAATGTACGTAGTATATTTCAATTTTCATTGTTTTATTTCACTTTAATTGGGAATGAGGATAAATTCTCAAACGAATCACCTTTTTTTTGGTTTATTTTTTTGCGTAGATGTCTTCTCTATTTTGGCGTGCGTACAATAAATACTTTTGCATCAGCTGGGTGGTAGATATATATATATTATTAAGGGCGGTTTTGTCGAACTTTAATAAAGCTCCTTGTTCACACATGTCCATTGGAAATTGCTATTAAAATCTATAGCAATATTATGTTCAGGGTATTCAACGATCGTCGTCGAAGATTTCCAAACTTCAAGCGATTCTTGAATATTTTTTCATTGAAATCTAGTTTAGGTACAGTTCTTTTGCAAAAGAAAATTAAAGGTGTGTGGATTTTTTTTTCACAAATCAATTAAAAAAAATATTTTCCTCAAAAAAAAATTATCTGTCAATCTACCCGGCCATTCCGGATAGGTATTACCCGAAACATGATTGGGTACCCGGGTAACCGACGCATTGCCACATAGACTGGTGGAAAAAAACTTTCTTTTGTCATTTTCAAAAAAAAAATATTTGGTATTAGGGTGGTGCAAATTTTTTTTTCGTTTTCAATATAAATTTAAAGTGTTACATAACACAAGCTCAACATTTGTCACGTTTTATTTGGCCGCCATCTTGTTTTTAATGTTTTGATACTAGAAGAAAAAGTTGTAAAAAAAAACTAAAAACAATAATTTTTCTACAGAAAATGTCAAATTACTTTTTTCGATAGCTGATAGTTATAAAAAAAAAACCTTAAAAACAATAAATTTTCTACAAAAAATGTCAAATAACTTTTTTCGATAGCTGCTTTTGTTTAAGAGTTATAGTACATTTTGTTAAAGAAAGTTGATATAACCAAAAAAACCAACTTAATTTTTTAATTTCTTTAACAAAATGTACTATACCTAACTTTTAAACGAAAGCAGTTGTCGGAAAAAGTTATTTGACATTTTTTTGTAGAAAAACGTATTGTTTTAAAAGTTTTGTTTATAACTTTTTCTTCTAGGACTTTTTTTTTATTCTACCTGTACCTTAAGAAGCACCCTATTGTTATTGTTATTGTTATTTTTTCATTTCTCATCTGAGTAAAAGTTCATTGGGACCAATTATATAAATTGTCAGTTGTCGGGTACCCGGCAATTTGTCAAGTATCCAGGTACCCAATCATGTTTCGGGAACACGGGTACCCGGAAATTTGGTTACCCGGATACCCATTCAGTGTACTGGGTTAAAATCAATAGCTCTGGAAATACTTGTCAGCCTTTATTTTCAATTAGTTTTTCTTAGAGAGTAACTACTTTTTTTTAGAAAGAATTTGGTTTGAGATTTATTTTCAAAAAAATATTAGGTTATCGGTTGAGTTACGAAAAAATTAATGGAAAAGGTCAAACATTAACCTTTATCACTGAAAATAAATCAAAAATGATGCATAAACAAATTCGAAAATAAATACATATGTACATAAATTATGATCTTTTTTCTTATTTCATAAATTAAGTTTAACTTTCACTCAAAATGAAAATGGACGAAAATGCCTCGAGTGTGACTTTATTCGCTGGGACGCCAAACAAAATCAATCATGGCTTACAAAACACTAACGGTTATACTTACGGGCATTCTGATTGATAAAATTGCAGATGAGATTTATTTTTTTCTCTCAAAAATAAAACTCAGTGGTTAACTGTAACCTAAAATAATAAAAATAAAGGATACTCTCAGAGTTCCAGAACTTCAACGATATTTTTTTGGTTGAAAATAAATGTTATTGACTGAGCATTTTTGAAAAGCACATCAAATTGCAGTTATTAGATAACCCTTTAAAATGTTGATATTTATTTTTGATCTCTGCTTTCAACATTTTTAATAACTTTTTTCAATTTTTTCGAAAAAATGTTTTATTGAGTATCGTTTGTAATTTGTAGTTATGAAAGCCCAATAATTTGCTCTGCGAAAAATTATTAATGTTCTAAAAAAAAAAATATAAAGGCAAATAATACTCCACAGCATATTTTAGTGACTGATGAATGCAGAAGGACATTAGAAACTCTGAGATGAAAAAAATTTAAGATTTTGTAAATTTCACAAAAAAAAAGTTAAAGTTTATTACGATAGTTTTTTGGTATAATCAACAAAAAAGAATTTCTGGCGAATATAAACATTAACACCTTTAATTGACAGCCTTTGTTGACAAGCGCTGTAATTATGTGGAATCACTAGTTAAAGAATTTCTTTTAAAAGAACCTTAAATTAATTTGAATATACGAGTAGTGCAAAATGTTAATACCTAATGAATATCATGATTCTTTGGCAAAATGGTCCCATAGAAAGCAAAATCCAATAATTCCAGTGCTAGTTACCTGGCTCGAAAATATTTGTAACATATGGCTGACAAACAATGACAAGATGAATATTGAGTTTGATTCAAATTGGACCATTGGCATTGTATATAAAACTTATAGTACTATCTCACGATGATTTTTGAGTTGTGTTGTGTGGTCGCACTTGTATATACACAGAAACAGCAACCAGAAAAATAGTTAGTTGTGTGATCGCCAGGGGGACGACGGACGTGTGGAACGTGTTCATGAGAGTACTATGCAAATTCATATACAATGACCATTGGCAATTATAGTTTCTCACGCTAAAGAAATCCATGATTTTTTGGCTCAAGCATTGTATATGAATTTGCATAGTACTCTCATGAACACGTTCCA
The DNA here is from genome assembly GCA_958431115.1 of Syrphus vitripennis. Classification (NCBI taxonomy): domain Eukaryota; kingdom Metazoa; phylum Arthropoda; class Insecta; order Diptera; family Syrphidae; genus Syrphus; species Syrphus vitripennis. Next base: position 71,431,882 of record OY288109.1, on the reverse strand, counting down.
CATGTCGGCCACCTAGCGATCACACAACTAACTAATTTTCTGGTTGCCCGTTCTGTGTATATACAAGAGCGCCCCCAGACGACCACACAACGCAACTCAAAAATCATCGTGATGATAGTACTATAAGTTTTATATACAATGGCTCAGGCCATTGTAAAAAGAAAGAGGTTTAGAACTTCTTTTAAAAAAAAACACAAAAAATTCGAAAAATTAATGAAATATTTATTTGAATCGATAGTTTGAACCTTGCAATTTAATGTTAAAAGATAATTTCATGCAAATGTTGACCGCGGCTGCGTCTCAGGTAGCCCATCCGCTGAGTCCAATTTTGGCATACTCTTTCACACATATCGGCCGGTATCTCACGAATGAATGCATGGATGTTGGCTTCCAGTGCGTCAATCGAAGCGGGCTTGTCCGTTTAGACCTTAGCCTTGACATACCCCCACAAAAAATAGTCTAATGGTGTCAAATCGCACGATCTAGGCGGCCAATTGACAATCTTCCAAATAGACTGCTCAGAAGGTCGAGAATGCCGACCATAAAATGGAAGCAGCGCGCGATGAACATTTCGAACCGAGCACGAATTTTGATAGTAAAATTCAATAATTTGCAAGCGTTGTTCATTTGTAAGACGATCCATGGTTAAATTGCAAACCAAACTGAAGCTGTTTGACAGTGACACAAGGTACTAAACACACGTCAGCTCTCAAAACCAGTGTTGCCAAAACCAAACCAGCTAAAAAATCACCCGTTACAATGCTCAGGCTCAAAGAAGAGTGAGACAAAAAAAAATAAAATATTGATGTTATCATAAACACATATTTGGTATGTGTTAATGCATAAATAATTACCTGTACTCGATCTGACCTCGGATTGGGTACTACTACTACTACTTATTAACTGCAGGTATACGGTCCGTTGCAACATGTAGCAGATTCATATGTATGGGTGTATACATTACGGTAGATTCGGTTCTTAGAATGTAACATTTCTGAGCGTGAATGAAAAAACTAACTCTTTTCGTCAGTGGCGCAAAGTAACCCCTGCGGGGGCAAAGTAACCCCATTTTACGGTATGTGAATTTGTATGGGAAATTATGAACGAAATTACTTTATTTGGCCTAATGAAAACAGGCTATTATATTTATTTTTTTTATATTTGTTTTAGCAGGGGTATAGCAAGAAAATGCTTTTGACTATAACTTAGACATTTTATAGGATTTCATAAAAAGTGAATCCCGAAGATAGCGACAACCTATATTTAACTATAAATTACAATATTTTTTTAATTCAGGTACCCATAGACGAGGGATAATAGAGCAAAATTGTATCAAAAAATTGGAGATTTTTTACTGTGTCATGTTTCATTTTTCCAAAAACAACAACAAAAAAAAAAATGAAGAAAAAAATAGAAATTATTTGGCGCCACGGACATGGCTCGGCGGCGTCAAGTGGATTTGTTCTCATTTTGTATGCATTATACGCAATAGCTCGATACAGTCAATGTTATTATTTAAAGGAAACTTAATACGCACACAAGAAATACTGAACCTATTTCTTAAGGTCCTTTCTTGTTTATCTGATCATTTATGAACATTTTTTTGCTGAACGGTTAACGCTATTTCTGTAAACTCAAGTGCATCGCCTCTGTATGTACCTTGTATAGGTTGTCGGTCACGTCGCGCGCGCCGACAACCGCTTCGCAGCGGGATATTGTCGAAATACATTAGGGTATAATTATACATTGGTACCTAGATGTCATAATATGAAAATAAAAGGAGAAAATGCATCATTGCCAAGCGGTGCGGTTTACAGGATTGGATAGTATTAAACACTTCAAGCTACGAAAAGATTTTGTTTTGATTCAGTAAAATGCAATTGATAGAAATACTTTGAATACAGTAAATACGTAAAACACAAATGGCTACGATATAACTGATCACTCAAACCACATGGAGAAATATTATACCTTCAGTGGCGTAGCAAGGGTTTTTGCCGCTCGGGGATAGGTAGATAGGTAATTAATGTTAATAGAGAAATGCCTAAGAGTCTAATAAACGTTTTATTGAATTAAATGAAAAACTGCCAACATAAGCCCTAGATTATACGCTACCTATGGTCAGATTGGAAGAGTACTGATTCAAAAGTTAAAAACCAAATTTTTACAACTGTACCTGTTGGCCGCCATGTTGTATTTATTTAAGGAAAATTTAGGGTTCTGATCATATCGCGAGTTTTTTTGATCCTAGAAGATAAAATTAAATACCAAACTTGAAGGAAATCTTATTTTCTACAAATAATCTTGAATTAATTTTTTCGATAATTGCTTTTGTTTAAAAACTATATTGCTGGATTTTCGTTAAAAAAACAAGATGGTGGTAAACCGGAATCAGGTAACAATGTGGTGTTCAGCTTTGATAATCCTTTGATTCATTATTTTTCTCAATAATTTAGATCTGGTATACCAATTCTTTTTAATAATAGAAACTTTAAAAAATTTAGGTATGTATAAAAAAATAATTTAAAAAAACTGCTCTTAGGTTTCTGAATTTAATTTTTTTCAAAAATTCGTATTTTTATGAATTTTAAGCTCAAACTTATTATTTTAAGAATTAAAATAATGAATTTTTTGCTTTTTCTCTAATTTCTTGTTCTTGTAGTTTGGAACCGCAAAGAAAAAGAACTATGAGCGAGATACTCCTACCACAGACGTCAAAAATGAGTGGTCCCAGTATCGCGACATCATCAAAGAGGTAACCGAAACCACAATAGGCTACCAGCCAACCCAGAGAAATCACACATGGCATTGTATATAAAACTTTAGTACTATCATCACGATGGTTTTTGTGTTGTGGGGTGTGGTCGTCTGAGGGCGCACTTGTATATACACAGAAACAGCAACCAGAAAATTAGTTAGGGGTGTGATCGCTAGGTGGCCGCCGTGTGGAACGTGTTCATGAGAGTACTATGCAAATTTATATACAATGACCTTGGTGGAAATCCGGCGAAAAATTACCCTAGGAAACCGCTGATACTTCGTTTTGGCAAAACAAATGGGTTCACTGTCAGACCTGCTATACGGCTCTGAGTGCTGGAAGATAAGCAGAAAGGGAGAGCTGATACTGGGCTCTTTCGCAAGAAAAATTCTTCGACGGATATTTTGTCCTGTGTGCGAGGAGGGCGATTGGAGGAAAAGATATAACCTTGTATAAGCTATACAAGGATGTGGATGTAGTCCAGAAAGTAAAAACTCGTGGACTACATTGCATCGGTTACATCGAGCGAATGGACAACATTGCTCCAGCAAAGAGAGTCTTTGACTCCCAGCCCCTAGGTTCGAGATGACAAGGAAGGCCGAACCTCTGCTTTAAAGACCAAGCCGTCGCGGACGCCAGAGCGCTTGGTTTAGAAGACTGGAAGCAATGGGATCGTAAAGCTAAAGGATGGAAAGCCATCGTGTCTCAGACAGAGATCCTTCTTGGGTCGGGAGCCTGATAAGTAAGAAAGTTTTGTAGTTTTTTTGCTTATTCAAAAACCCTTTAGCATAGAAGTCCTGATAAGTAAGTAAGTTTTGTAGTTTTTTTGCTTAAAAATTTAAATCTTAAATTTCTGTATATCACAATGAGAGGGAAAGACAGAGCGTGGAACGGCTAAAGAACGAATCCCTGTACTTGACAGTACAAACGAAATTGGGTTCAAGAGTAAACTGATGAGCATTCCTGGAAGTGCGAGTATTACGGTTGAAACGTTTGAGGAAAGGAATGCAGCTGGCTATTTCATTAGAGCACTTACCGTAAAAGTAACGATAAAAGAGTGAGAGACAGGAAACGTTACGACGGTGTTCAAGTGACGTCAAAGTATCGATGATGTGCCTGTCTCCCATCATTTTGAAGGCTCGTCTTTGTATACTGTCCAAGAGGCTTAAGTAAGTTGCTGGAGATGGTAGTTATACTCAAGCTTTGGAAGTATATAACTTTTATAGATAATAGCCAGATCAGAAGGGAAAAAGAATTTCTTGCATCTCCAAAGGAAACCTAAACATCTTGCGGCATTTTTGGCGACGTTAAGTATGTAATCATTCTACAAAAGATGGTTTGTGGTACACATACATAAAATCGCAAGCTGATTAGTTTCTTCGATGCAAGTGCCACTCATGGATAATGGCAGGGGGAGGGTTACGTCTCCTTTCAACGACAGAAGGCAGCATTGAGTTTTCGAAGCATTAAATTCTACTTGATCCCCATTGTACAATGGCTGTCTAAGTCAGAATTGTACTTATCATATTTAGCCGTTTCATTTTCACGTCCAAAGAGCAGAGATGTGAATCTGGAAACGAATATGAAAAGCTAAGGGTGCTATCGTCAGCGAAACAATTTAATGGATTAGTAGTTGCAGACAGAAGATCAATAATGAAAATGAGAAAGAGGGTCGGACACAAAACGGAACCCTGTGGCACACCAGCATTTATGTTGTGAGTTACAAACATAAATCCATCTAATACTCCTTGTATAGAGCTATTCGAAAGAAAGTTACTAATCCAACGAAGAAGGGTTTCATCGATACCAAAAGCACGCATTTTCGATAAAAGAGCAGGATGCCAAACTTTATTAAATGCTTTAGAAACATCAAGTGAAATAATCTTACTTTCTCCAAAACGATATATAGATTCATTCCACTGTTCGGTGAGATAAACCATCAAGTCACCAGTGGACCTATTGCTGCGAAAGCCGTATTGCCGGTCATTAAGAAGCTTTTGATCTTCCTTAATTTTTGGTCATGCAAACATTTGGCCCTTCGAATATAGGCGTTGTAGGCCTCTCGGCTTGCTTGAACTTTCCTCAGTTGGGTTTGCTCTAAAACATCGGAAGCTAATCTCTTTACAGCTCGCATCGTACGCTATTCGGGACAAAAATTCTCATTCCAAAATAATCATATTACTAATCAAATCCGCGCTGAAGTCTACGTCACTACCGAGGAAGCATAGTGACCAGTTAAAGAACCTGAAAAAATTATTGAGGTCGTACCAGTTGGCTTTCTGGCTCTTTCTCTAACTGGATTTGTTTGGCACGAAAAATTTGCGGAAATGATACTATGGTCAGATGCGCTTAGAGGCGTTACTACACTGATTGTGTATTCAACAGGGTCAGAGGTAAGAAACAAGTCAAAAGTATTTTCGGCTCGGCCTTTAACGTCCGTTATTTGGGTGGGCTCGTTAATAAGCTGAGTAAGGTGATTTAACTCAGCGAAGATCTCAGCGAAGATCTCAGCACACCTGACTGTTGAACCCAAGAAGAATTGTGTACGTTGAAATCGCCCGTAATAACCATTGATTTCAGTGTGAGGATGCAAGGAAACAATTCTTTGGATGGAGTCAGACAGAGAATTAAATTCTCAAGAAGTTGAAACTCTGTCGAAATTAGTTCTTCGATAGAGGAAACAATAATGCACGATGTGCCTGTTTACCGAGAATTTAAACCACAAGAAGGTAAGTAGTTTTATAAAAATGGTGGGCTGAAATCAAAATTATTTGAATGCACAAGAAAAGTCTTATTACTGATCAATGTAGAAAAATCAAAAATCAACTATGGACGGGGTGAGAAAACAGCGGTCCAAAGTAGAGGTTCGGGCAAATTTAAAAAAAAGCCGTTATTCGAAAACCTTTATGATTCGGGATAAACCTTTGTATACATTCCATGGTAGACGGACGCCCGAAGCCTTGGGGTGCGCAAGATCAGGATCAGATCAAGATCAGGATAAGTAGACAGACTTGTTGAAGGATGCCAGGACCGGACTTCGGTTGTCGAACCGATGATGATGATCATCATATTCTGCAAGGTCATTTTTGTGGTTTTTGATACTTTGAGTTCGGGACGCTAAAAAAATTCGAAAGCACAATAAAAATGTTTAAAGTCTCTTGAATAATTGTCACATGTCAAACGGAATATACCATTTTTGTAAATTGGTCGGACTCGCTACATTAACTAATATAAAAGCCGGTGACTGGATTCGTACTCCCGTATCATATTCCGAAAACAGCTTCCTAGTTAAAATCTACAGCATCAGATAACTGCATTTCATCTTCAAATAGCTCAAAAACTATTTCGATAGACAGTGAGATTTTTGTATTAAGTAATTTAGAGACATACTTATAGTTGCACGTTTTTCAAGTTTGTCTTCGATCTCGCAACAGAGAATTGGTCTTGTTTGGCTGATTGCACTAGTTCTGCGGCTTCGTCTTCTGCTTGCTGTGGGGGATTGTTTTCCAGTAATGTTATTCAACAAAATCAGAACTGAAAAGAAAAAGTCAACATTTTCAAAAACCGTTTTAATTGATTGTGGAATATGTTTGTTTTTTTTTTTTTGTAAGAACGGTTTCTAAAAGTGAGAATTATTTAAATATTTTGCATGTGCTATTCGCTACTTTTATTGAGCTAATGAGGAAGAGTACTTTAAGCTAAGGGCTCTTGAACTTAAGAGCTCTCGGTGAATAGCGGCGTAAATATTGTTTTTTTTTGACACAGATCAAAAATTACATAGGTCAAATATTACCAGAACACCAGATGCGCCTGCGAGTTACTCGAGTTACTCATAGATTTACTCCACAAGTGCAAAATTGAAAATTCAGGAAAGGAAATATATGTACATATTTACCTCACTGGAGAAAAATAATTTATTTTTATTTTTGATTTAATTGCACTAATTTTAATTCAAAAAAAAAATTATGTGGTAAGAAAAAAAATTATTTTTGTGAAAAAAAAATAAATTAAAAAAATAAATGCAAAAAAAGTCGCGGTGGATTAATTTTTTTCACTTCGTGTTGGTTCACGGATCGATAAAAAAATTAAACGTCAAAAATTGTTTCTTGCGCCCATGAGAGATACAGAGAGAAATACATGCAATTTTTGTTTTGGTGGGGAACTGTATATAGTAGGCGTAAGGTAAAATAAATACGCTGTAACAAAATTACAACCTGATTCTGACAAACCTCACTGATACCTCACAAGTCACAACAACCACAAAAGGTGAGGTGAATTTGATTTCAATTTGATTTTGTGAGTTTTTTTCGTGTTTTGGCAGCTCTCACACAAGAACCTTACAAATTGTGATCTCTTTGATAGCAGATTACGACTACTTTCACCGTATTTTTTTTTGTAAATTGTGCTGCATTTTCTTTTCAAATAATAGGAGTACAATGGGCAAATTCTTAAACGCAAAACTTGCGCAAATTATGCTAAGCAAACAATTCCAAAATGCAAACGTAAGCATCCCTGCTAAGCAGATTGTCCCCAAATGTAGTAGATTTTATTTTCATGCGCAAATGCAAATGTATTTCGGCAAATGTCAAAAATATCTTGCGCACTTCACTTGCTTTGCCTTTTCAACTGCATTCTTCATTTGCTTTGCATGTGGTTTGCTTTGCAAATGTTGCGTTTAAGAATTTGCCCAATGTTTCAATAACTAAATGGAATGCAAAATAAAAAATTTCTTGCATTTTCTGCAAAAAATTGAAAAAGTTACATTTCTAAACACACTGCAAAGAGTTTTTTGTGGTGTTCCTGTGAACCTTAAAACTAGGAACAGCAACCTTTCTGAGTTGCGAGCCCTCACGACGCCAGAACAAGGCGGTTAAAGTCATAATTGGGAAGGAAATATGTATTTACAAAATTTATGAGAGGGCTTGTAAAATCCCTAGTTTTTTAAAACAAAAGAGCTGAAGTTAAAACTTACTATGGCCAATAATATTGTTAAATTTAATTTATTTTATAAAAATGTTTTAAAAAAGAGAAAAAGTAAATATAATTGTCACAATAGGAAATGCGTGAAATTGTGCATATGCGCACAATTAACTCGCAAATTAGTAGTTATAATTAATAATAATTAACAAAAACGTGCTAAAACACACATTTCCAAGTATGTCAATTGTTGGCTACGAAAAGTGTAGATAATATTTTTAAATTTAACATACTTACCATATTAGTACATCTCTTCAAAAATGAAAATAGAAAACAGACAAACAAATACCTCAGTGCATACCACATTTTATTTCATAAAAGTTAATTACAATAAAAACATTCATTAAATCTCACATCCAAAATTCTAATCATCTATCATTCTTAAAAACATTTATCCAACATTGATATAAATTTTTTCTTCATGTAAATTTTTTTATTTATTTGAATAACAAATTAATTTCACATTTTTGTGTTTTGTTTTTGAACAATTATTATTATTTATATCAGATGAAAAAATTATTGATTTGTTTTTTGCAAATACATCAATATTAATTTAGTTTTTTTTTTAAATATTTTTGTTTAGTTTTTCAAATTTATATTTTAATACATTGAAAACACATCAGTAACATTAGAAAAAAAATTAAAATATTTCGAATATTTTTCATATCAGTGTACTTTTTGTATGATAAGTCCTTTTTTACCTGATCTCTTATTTTTTTTATTTATCACTTTTTCTATACCAAGACTATTGGTTCTCAATTCCTTGTTTGTAAATAAATATACCTACATAGTTTGCCGTTATATTACATAAATGTGTTTTCAAATTCGAAAATAATTTTTTTCTATAAATTTTCAGTAATAAAAAAAACGAATACTTATAATTTTTCAAGTATTTTTTGAGAATCAAAATTTTTTTATATATATTCTTTTTATATATATTATATATTATTTATAAATTTTTGACATATTTTAGATGAAAACATGATTCACAAAACAAGATTAATTTGTCTATATTAAAATCTGGTAATCTTTAGTAAAGAAGAAATGGGATTTTTCCTAAAGTCAGGTCTAAAAAAAAGAACTTTTTCTGAAAGTAAAATAATTAAGAGATGTAATATTTGTTAGATTTTCCTAAAAAAATAAAATTCTTAAATTTACTTTGTTGATTGTCTTATATATTCTGTAAAAGCTACAAAAACACAATATTTGACATTACCATCTACTACATATAATAAAATTTAAGTATGTATGTATGTAGTTTTTTTTCAATAGCTTCTGATGAAATAATTTGTAAGCTTATTTTGTTTTTTTTTTTTTTAAATGTAACGTGCAGTTAGTCAAGAATCCACAGAACTAAATAATGTATGAAATAGGTAAATAACTTTAAAATACAAAACTCTGTTAGCAACAGTAAGCAGCTAGTATCTATTTCTATCAACAAAAATGTACAAATATATAAATATAAGATAATTATGTGGATATTGCAATAGCAAAACTATAAAAATGAATGATGGTCGTTTATAGCGAACAAAAAAAAGCAGTCAGTAAAAAGCTATAATTTGCCATTCGCTTTCAGTAAACAAAATTCAATTCACTTAAATGTCAATAGAACAAGTGATAGCTTTTTACCGATTGTTTTTATTTTGTTTGCTATAAGCAACCATCGGGAAAATGTATTCAAAATTATACTATTTCAACTTTTCCTGATCCTTTTTTTCTGTTCGCTATGACCGACGCCTTATCAGTTTTTTTTTTCTGATGTCAGTAAAACAGTAAAAAGTGGACCGAATTGTTCCATTTTATTAGAAATGATAATAACCTTATACGAAAAAAGAATTTTCATCAGTAAAATTAAAAATTATTTTTTTAGAAAAAATATTTGTTTCAAAGAATTTTGTTTGGTGAAAAAATATTTCGGTGATTTCTGATCGATTCGTACCATTTTTATTTTTCAAATCATATGATAACACAATAAATTATAGAATAGAAAATTTTCCCTGATGCTTTTTTCTGTTCGCTATGACTGACGCCTTATTTGCCAAAGATTGTTCTCAATGGGTTAAGTTTCTGATAATATGTCCAAGGGTCCCTGTTGAAAAGCACCTTTTTCAAAATCACAGTATAAGACTTTTAGCACTTAATTTTTGGGATTAAAAAAAGACAGTATTTGAAAGGGTCATCAAATAAGCAAAACATAAAGCAAAAATACCATTTTGCTATATGCAAGCATTAAATTGCAAACACTCCATTTCATAATACGGCCAAGATCGGAATTAAATGAGCTTGTCATATTCTGCCGTTTCAATTCTAGAGCAAACGAATACAAAAAGCTGAGGGTGCTGTCATCAGCGAAACAATGAAGTGGATTACAAGTTTGAGCAAAAAAAAAATCAAAAAAGAGAGTCGGAGACAAAATACGCCTTGAGGCATACCATCATTATTTTTTGTGAATTTAAGATTTCAAATTATCCAAAAAAAAATCGAATTAAACGGTGTGAAAGGTAATTTCTAATCCAACGAAGGAGAGATTTAACGATGGGGCGTCGTGCAAAACCTTGTTTTTAAAATTGCAATTACCTTTGTTTATCCATCATAATGTAAGGCTTTTAGTACGTCCCTTATGTATATCAGTGAACCTATTGTTACAAAAGCCGCACTGACGTTCATTTAGAAGCTTCTGTTCTTGAAGATATTGTATGAGCTGATTGTTGACATGTCCCTGGACATAAGACAAAATTAGATGGTTCATAAATACTAAAATTCAAGAAGGTGAATTCGAAAGGTGAATTTCACGAGTGCGAAATATGGGATTTATAATATTTTATACATTTTATTTCAAATTAATGAAATACAAATTGGGGGCCCCAAAAACCGCTTGGTTAGATTATGAATGCACTGAAAGAAATTAAAAGCACAGATAATAAAGTAACTTTATATATAACTTTTATATAACACTTAAAAAGTGTAAGGTTTGCAGAATTTACTTTTCTCTGTTATTTTCTAGTGGATCTTTAAATTCTTTCAAGCAAACATATTCAAAACAGATTTGTTATTTATATTTAAATATCGATAATGAATATGTAAACAATGTTATTAAAGGGTTTATGAATACCCAAATAATGATTAAGATGGTGCGAGCAATTTGGAAAGTATTAAGGAAAAATTAATAAGGAGACACGATGCCATTGGTTTAAAATTATATGCCACAGCAAATTAAAGAGTGATATCTCTTGATATCTTTTTCAAGTACATATCAAATCTGCTTGAAAAAAAAGATCTACATACATATATGGGCATTTCACGTGAAGCGGAAAGATTACTTACTTAAGCTTACTTGCATGCTGCAAGTAATATTTTTTTTAAATACTGATTCATTAAATTAAGCAATAGAAAAAAAATATTAGTGTTGGAATATATGGTAAATAATTGGATGCTCTTTTTATTTATGAATTTTAAACCGGAAATTGATTTTTTCCTGATATTTTTTTTTAATTTGAAAATTTTTCTTATATCTTATAGATGTTACATACCACGTTTTATAGTGGGATCCCCATTCATTTAGAATATACAGCATTTTTAGTGCGAGAAAACAAGTTGAAATGTTTTAATTAGAGAAGTTTTATTAAAATGATAAATTATAACAAAAATAAAAAAATAAAAAAATAGGTCAGTTTGGTAACGTGAAATTTCTTTTGCGAAACTCATATCACAAAAAAAAAAATTACTAAATAGGCATAATAAGAACATCAAAATGTATGAACCTGGCTATGAAAGATTAAAAAGCAATCTTAAAATGCATTAACAATTATCAATTTCTTCAAATTAAATCGCTTTTTTATTCGAGCTTGGGAACTTGTAGCCGAAAGATTTTTAACAAAAGGCATGATTTATAATTTATAAAAAACTTAATTTCATATACATACATTTTTGGATAAAATTTCGAAACAACCTTTTTTCTAACGTAATACTTATTTTTAAGGCCGCCTATGATAGCATAGCCAGGGTAGAACTTTACAAAGCCATGAGAGAATTCGGCATCCCAAATAAATTGACACGACTTTGTAGGTTGACCATGACCAACGTAACAAGCCAAGTAAGCCAGATTGCTATCCAGACCAATCAACATCTTTAATGGACTCCGACAAGGGGATGGTTTGGCCTGCCTCCTCTTCAACCTGGCGTTGGAGAAAGCAATCCGTGACTCTGGCACGGCAACAAGAGGGACCATCGTCAACAGGTCCAGCCAGATACTGGCTTACGCAGACGACATTGACATCATCGGAAGGACCGAACAAGCTGTACACGATTCCTTCATCCAGATCGAGTGAAGGTAAAACAAAGTACATGGTGGCGTCGAATGCGAGAAGAACAGTTGGTCAAACAATCAAGGTAGGGGAACACGAATTTGAAGTGGTGCAATCCTTCAAATACCTTGGGTCAACAGTAGCAGCTGATAATAATTTAGAAGAAGAAATACGCGGGCGGCTGCTCAATTCCAACAGAGTCTACTATAGTCTGTCAAAGCTCTTCAAATCCAGAAATCTCACCATAACTTCAAAACTGCTGCTGTACAGGACTATGGTCCTGCCAGTACTCACGTATGGATCCGAGACTTGGGTGCTTAGCAAAAGACACTCCGACCTCTTAGCCGCGTTTGAGAGAAAAGTCTTAAGGAGAATTGTTGGCCCCATATGCGAGGAAGGACGATTCCGGAGACGGTACAATCATGAATTGTACGCAATCTACCTCGAAGCAGACATAGTGACAAAAATTAAGCTCGGTAGACTCCGGTGGGCAGGGCACCCAGCTCGCATGAGTGAAGAGGAACCGGCTCGGAAAGTCCTTTGTGGTACATTCTATGGTAGACGGCAGCGTGGTAGACCATGCTTGCGCTGGAGAGATGGCGTAGACCAGGACGCACGAAGCCTTGGGGTGCGCAACTGGATGGCGAGTTGTCGAGCCGATGATGATGTAACATTTCGACGATTTGGGATTTAATCAAAAGTGTAGCCAATTATTGTACCACTGCGTTTGGCACAATTATTGTAGAATATTGCTTAAAAAAAATATTTTACAAGTTTTTTAAAAATATCAAAGGTTAAAAAAAAATGTATAACAAAGATGTTTATACAAATTGCTCTTTTTCAAAAGTTTTAAGGAAAAATAAAAAAAAAAATGTGTAATGAATTTAGCGTTTTCTTGCTCTTTTCGATTTTTCTAGACAAATATTAATTTCGTTCGAGTCCCAGAAAAAAAAACTGATCTGGTATATGCTACATCCATTACCAATTCTAATTCTCATAAACAAAAATTACTCGTGGAAACATCGTTTTCATTCAATTTAATTATTAAAACGTAAATTTAGAAAGTGAAAGTCGTTATTTTATTAAAAACCTTAATTAAAAACTTGCTAACAAGTTTTAAATCTTCCTGTTAAATTTCAAAATTGAAAAAAGGTCTTACTTACAAATTGGCAACACAACAATTGTATACTTCCTCTACCTTCCCGTATTTTTTAAAGACATACTTAGTTATTAGGAATTTAATAATAAACAATTTTTTGTTTATTTAGTACAAAATTACAATTATTCTTAAATACACAATTATCTGAGCCATTTTAATTGGATTTTCTTAAATTTTATTTGTTTGTTTTAAGTAACTTTAATAAAATTACTTATAAACTCGATTAGTTAAAGGTTTATTACTAACGGTAAAACTCTACGGCCCCTAATCCAGCTTTTTTTTAATAAAAAACATTTGTGTTTTCATGTAGGTATGTATAATATTTATGTATCATTTTTTACAAATTTTAAATTTTGTTTTTTTTCATTATTATTTAACAGTGATTTTAAATATTAATTCTTAATTTTTTATATTGGATATTATAATTTTAAAAGAAACTTAAGACAATCACATTTAATGCAAATATATTAATTATAATTTAATTTTTAATCTAAAATTAAACACATTATTGACATCTATATCCATGTATAATATTGATGTAAGCAATTTTATACAAAACAACAAAACATTTAATTCCTTTGAAGGCAGATTTGTATTTATTTGTCTTAAAAATTAACAACTTTTCTTACCTTTTTTGTCTCATAACAGAAATTTAATAATTATAAATGTAATGCATTTATTGTTTTGATCTGTATTGGCAATGTTGTTTTTACAAATCATTTTTTTAAATATCTATTTCAGTTGATTTTATTTATCCAAACAATGGTGGTTAAATAAAAAAAAAAAGGTAGCCACTTTGTCAAATAATGATACTTTATTAAAAAAAAAAAACATTAAAAATAGTCATACATATTTCTATTATAATATTGTTGTATGTATAAATTTAGTTAGAATATTAGTGGGAATACATTTTTTTATCAGTTAAATTATTATATAGAAGTTATATCCTGGGAATTTATGTAATTTGTAAAATCAACTATCTAAAGTATCACGTTCTTAAGGATTAATTTAAATTCATACATATACTCCGGATTTCAGATTTGCATTTTTGATATTTTCTTAAGTAATGAAATTTAAAAAAAAAAACGTTTTTCAAATACATACATATATTTATGTATCTCTGGAAGAAAGGATTTAAATCTTTATTTTTGGCTAATCCTCATTTCATATGTTGTTGTTAAACAAACTTCGCAATTTCGTATTTGCATACATGAACCTACTTGAAAAATAAATATGTTTCAAAACATTATTTTTATAATTCTAACAAAACTAATAAAATTGAATTTGTGAGGACATGAGAACTACATATATAGTAACCGAACTTATTTTTCGAAGAACAAATTACATTACAAGTAAGATAAATATTCTAATCTGTACACTGGATGTGAAAGAGAAACGCTAAATAAAGACTATGATTTTATTTATTGAATTCTTTTGTTTAATAGGTAGCCGAAAAACTATTTCATAATTCAAATTTTTAACAACAAATAGTCAACAGAAAGAAAAATTCATTCAAAATACTAATTTAGATGCTATGAATTAAATTTCAATTTCTGTTAAACTAAATTATTCAGTACATATTTCGATTAATGCAAAATATATTTAGGAAAATGGAAAAATTGGAGGCCTCGATAAATATTTGTCTTTATTTAATATGTAGTTTATTATAAGGAATGTATTCAAATAATCTTCTTTTAATTTTTTTTTTTGACACAACTGAAAGAATTTGGGGTAAATAAAACAACAATCATATTTAAAAAAATATGCAAATAAAAATAGTTTAAAAAAAATATTGACAATCAGTGCCGTTACTTTTCCGGAAGAATTCGGTTTGGTGAGTTGTACAATCACATTGAATAAAAATTTATTAATGGAATTTAAATCGATTTCGGAGATAAAATTAAGTTGATTTGATACGTTGTTAAAGCACCTTGGTATTATAGGCAGCGTTGTGCCATGAAATGCGAAGGAGGCAGTTCAATGTAGGCAAATGACATTTCGTATACTGAGAATTAGATTGGTGAAATCCCGTTTAGTTTTCATGTTATGAGGATCTATTTTGTTCAATAAGCATTTTGTGCAATAGACCATTATCGTACAAGATTTTACTGGTATCCTATTGTAGAAACATTTTTTTTTCAACATTATCATTAATTCCATTTTGGTCAGTACGAATTCCAGCTCGCTGGGTGAAACAAGGCCGTGAATGAATTTAAGGCCACGCGGCCTAATTGCAATTTTCGCTTCTTCAGTTGCAAAATGATAAAAGGTCGCGCTGCAAAAATGAAATTAGGCCACGAAAATGTTATTGAAATGTATTGTACTTTTTTAACCTCGACTGCACAGAGTATACACATGGATAGCATTTTTACAAACACACTGCACAAATATTTAAATCGATCCGATATCTCCGATGAAACAATTTCCCTAATACGCACTCTAGCCCTCAAAAGACGAACAGCAAAACGGCTGGACTTGACGGTGTTCCCGTAATCGTTAGGCTAAAGATCAATACGGCAAAAAAAAAACAAAAAGAATCAGCCTTGGAACTTCTTCGATATTTCTGGATAAACATTTTCAATATCTTGGAAATATTGTCTCAATTGACGACGGAACCAAGCTACGAAGCAAGCTTCGATTGTTCCACTCCAATAAAATTCAATTGCGATCTTAAAAAAAAAACCGTTTGAAATTTAAATATCACCAAAATGTAGGTACATATAAGAAAAACAAATATTGACATTGAATGTACAAAATTTTACCTACTGGTAAGTTAAACACTAACAGCCATATTAATAAAAACCGCTTATTCTACATTTATTCCACGACTTTACTAAACGATAGAATAAGAGTTAAGCTATGGATTAAAATGTTCAATGAATAAAAACAAAATGCTCGTGGAATAGTAAAGTGACGTCTACCAAACATCTTTTGAGAAAATCTACTACAATAAGTAATATGCTTGTTTAGTGACTTGAAATTTTCACCGAGTTTCCCAAACATATTTTTTTTTGTATGGGTTTTGAGAGCAAATTATGAAAATTTGTCGAAAAAAAACTCACGTCACCAAACACACCTAAGGACTTTTATTTTTAGGTGAGAAGAAATTATTTTCATGAATTGTGTTTGGAAATAAATAGATGTTCATGGAGATAAATGAAGATGCAGTATACCTAGGTACCTATAATTTTTTTTGATAGTTGGAAATTAGGAAGATATATACATAGATAGTTATGTGTACCTTTAGAAAGATAGATATATAGAGAAATATATAGATGGAAAAAGATAGTTATGTTAGATAGTCTATGTAGGTGAAATGGGTGGCAATAAATCTGCCATTATTATTATTATTTTTTTCAAAACATTTTCTTTACTTAACTTTTACTTTCACTTATATATTTTTTATTTTCAAAACAATTTTGAATCATCTGGTTTTTTATTCCTTCGCTAAACCACCTTCTTCGGTGGATTAGCTTAGTAAACGTCACTTAGTAGACATTTTGTTTTATTCATAATACTTTGCGCTTAGTCCACGGAATAAGGCCTAAACCTTCGCTATTCCACTTTTTATTAATTTGGCTGTAAGTATTTAATTAAAATATTACTCTGAAAAATCTATTTTCTGTAGTTTTAGTTTAAGTTTTTAGCTATCTAACTACTACTACTTCCAACGTGCCAAGCAACATTACAAAAGGCCAAACTTATTTATGGCTTTTGTAGTAAACGAGGATAGTACCAAGTGCCTGATATCAACGAACAAAGAAGCATCTGTCCACTATCTGAAATGGTTCACCTACTTCACGAAAGACACCCCTGTGGAAATGACAAAACAAGTGGGTTCAAAACTTCTTACGCGTGCTGCTAGTCAGCGCTGAGAGCTGGACGATAAGCAGAAAGGCAGAGATACATATACTGGGCTCTTTCGAAACAAAAATTCTTCAACGGATTTTTGGCCCTGAGTGCAAGGACTGAATCGTGAACTCTATGATTTGTACAAAGATGTGGATGTACAGAAAGTCCAGAAAGTAAAAACCCATCGACTTCATTGGCTCAGTATAATCCGGCTAGGAGAGACGACAAGAAAGATCGGTCTCCGGTTTAAAAACTAATATATTTAAGAGACAAAATGGTCAAAAAATCAGAACAATAATGAAGTATACGTTTCAGTAGTGCACCCCCTTATCGCTCATCGTGAATAATAGAAGCAAATAAAACAAGTCGAAATAAGTATTAGAAAACCTGCTTAATATTATGTCAAGGCTTTTCAGGATTTGAAATGGAAATTAAAAACACTCAACAATCTACTACGTATATATTTACACGTACAATGTACATATCTTCTAAATTCAAATTGGCAGGCAATGCCAATTTTGGGTGATTACAAAAAAGCGACTTCTTTATAAGTAAAGTTGTTGCAAAATATTTACTATTAAGTATAAAAAGGATGAAAAGTTTAAATCTTTTACTTTGATGTAAAAGTGGTAAAATAAATTTCATCCGGAAACATTTAATCATGTTGATCATAGCCATTCCATAAATAGAAAATAAGTAATAAACTTTAAGTAATATAATTTCGTATTAAAATCTAAATAGCTATACGACTCCCTAAAATGAGAGCGTTCTTAAAATTACATAGAGCACAAAGAATATTTTTTTGTCAGAACATTTAACAAGTCCGAAAAACCGGATAGTTTTATAATAAATAACAACTTGATTTACACAGCTAAAACTGTACATTTAGAATTTAAAACATTTTCAAATATCTAGATACCTGGAAAAGACACACTTATACATGCACACAACAAATATACATGTAAAAATATTGAAGAAACCTGTTTTTCCTATATCATCCTATTTCTGCGTTAAGCGCGTAACTACGAATAATCCTATTTAAAGAATTAAAACAAAACAACTGATTTATCTCAATAGAACTTAAAAGTCACAATTTTCAATCAAAATCACCGCATGAATGCCGATTGTGTGTGAATCGGATTGAAAATCAATGTTCCTGTCAACGGGCTGAATTCTTCTGCGTGAAAAATGATTTCATTCTTCAATTGGAGATGAAACATGATGAAGAACTATGTTGAGTATTAGTTTTTACATTCATGCAACTCTGTCAATCTGAAATGAATGTTTACGAAGTACATATACAAACATATGTATGTATGTATGTACATATGCATACATACATATGTTCAGATACATATGTACATAAAGGGTTTGTTCTACAATGTTTGATTCAGGTTTCTATTAAGTTAATTGCAGCTTTACGATATTTGAACAGCACTTAGTAGCAATTAAATCCCTGAATAACGGTTCTTTTACTTCACTTCCACAATTGTGGTGGTGCGAAATAAATATCGAAAACAGATTTAAATAAAAGCACGACACTTAAAAATCACAATCTGATTTGATATCAAATATTTTCAAATCTCAAGACTTACTATGCCTGAGAAACTACATTTTAATATTGTAATCTTATATAATTCTTATTGAGAGAAGTCATTAGTTTTATTATTCTTCACAGATGTTATTCTGCCTTAAAGAGGTATCCGTCGGAGCGGAAAGTTCTCCGATTTTGCTGCGAGGTATTCTTCCGACAGCGCTGTTCTATAAAAAAGTTTTCCATTTCGTACAAAATCAGAGAGTTTTCTTTTATGACAGATACGACGCTAGGGCCGATTATGTACGCGCTTAATGCAGAAAAGCGACGATGTTTATATGCTATAACTAGACGCTTTTTAAAAGCTCTTTCCAGCATCAGAGAGACGCTTTCTACGGCTTTCAGACCTCTTGTACCTATCTAGTGTCCTGCCTCTTCCTCTCTCAGGACATAGGGCATCAGGTGAACTATCTACTTTTTTAAGAACTATTCTAAATGTGAAAGTATGTTTGGGAGATGCACTTGCAGCACGCCTTGGTGATGGCGGCTCAAATTCACTGCCACTCGAAAACCCTCCACACCCAATTGAATTGCTTGCTGGGACTGCGGTTATAGGACTGGGAGCTGTTACAATTGTAGAAGGCCTAGGCTCAAATATGGAAGCACATCGCTTATCTGTGCAAAGAAACGTTTTGCTTTCCTCTTCCTTTGTGGCTTTGATTGTTAGTGGAAAGTGTTGCTTAGAGGGATCAGCGTATGGGGATCGCGGATCATGAGGATGGGGATAAGAAGAACTATTTGAATCATAACTATCCCGGGAGCTATAGTTGGATGATGTTTGATTAGAAAGAGGGCTACGTGCTCTTGAAAATCCACCAATAGGTGATACATGAAGTTCCCTAGACCGAGAGTAATCTTTTCTATGCTTTTTAGTCATGGGAAAGTGTGGGGATCGAACTGGTGTATGGTCAGAAGGAACATAGTCAAAATGAGTTTCAAGAGAAGATTTTCGACCGGAAGAACCAGTACGCTGAAAAGTATCAGCATCAACCAATTCGATGGAGGATTTACGGAGATCATTATTTGATTTCTTTTCATCAATAACACGCCCATCAATATCTACAATTTCAAAGCTAGAGGTTTGATCTTCATAGCTGGTCGACTGATAGCGGGATATATCAAAGCTGGTGTCTCTTGAGGAATATCTTTCTTCAAAGCTTGATTCGCGGTTACGGTCACCGCCGTGTATCATTTCAAAACTATCCCCACCCGAATCAAGTCGATGCAAATGAATTAGATCAGTATCTGTATCACCGCTAGGACTTCGGAGATTCTCCAAAAATGGAGATCTTGGTGGATCAAAGGATGATCGCCTTGAAGGTGGTTCAAACTCAATGGTAGGTAACTGAAGTGGTAAAGGACCGGGAACTATTGCATCATCATCAATTGATGCCCCTATAGCTATATTATTTAATTTCTCATTTGCTTCTTCTGTTTTTGCAACAGTTTCAGCTGCAACTGCTGTTGCATCTGACTCACGCTTAAGTTCTTGCAGATTCACATATATAGGCTCACCAGAGTATACTTTTAGGTGTTGTTCTATTTCTACCCTAAGTTCTTCCATGTTTATGTCATTTGAGTCTTCCTGCTCTTCACTTATGCGAGGCTCCATTGGTTCTCTACTTTCTGAACGACGAGGTGGTTGTGTACCATCATTTGACAAAGTAACTACTTTTAGTGATTTGGCAACTTCTTCCATGAATTTTTCGCTTATGGCTTGCTCGCCACTACCGTCACCAGGGGATTCTTTTTTGATTTGTTCGTGCCTAATATACGATTCACCTACCTTTTCAAAGTAAACATTGGCCAGTTCGAAAGGCTCGGCTTGGGTGGGAGATCCTGCTTTACATACCTTCTGATCTAGTTTTGTTTCGCTGCTGTCTGTTGCTGAATCACCACTTGATTTTCTTGTTGTTTCCTTAGATGTTGCTGGTTTTTTATCGTCGTTAGCGGCAGATCGACGTAGTTTGAGCGACATTTTTGTGTAGTGTGCTAATTTCAAAGACATTTTCGGTTCAAATCCAACTTCGGACATTTGTTTAACAACAGCGCTCTTTGCGGCAGTACTCGAAGCCGCAGGGCTAGCAGAGAATGTGCTCTGTCTTATAAGAGGACCACTTGAGGAACCCGTCTCCGCTCTCGTAAATGCATTAGCAAAACGTGTTCGCGTTGAGATGTGCTTTGATGGCTTCCGCACGAAGGCAAGAATTTCTTTCATGACGCTTGTTTTTTCTTTTTTATCAGTTGTTTCTTTATTCTTGTCCTTTTCAATATCTTTATCTCTCTGTCGTTCGTGTTCCCGGGCTGCTTCTGCTGCAGCAGCAGCATTTGATTCTGCCGTTCGTTGCACAAGCTTGCAAGTTTCCGTTGGGTTGGAGACAGTTATGGGAGGAATATGCATCGGAGTGATAGGGCTTCTTTTATCTCCGAAATAAATGGGCGTAAATAGCCCCAGAGAGGGCCTTTTAATGGAGGAGGTTAATCCAAATGTTGAACGTGTTATATCTTCAGGAGTTGTAGCGTCGTCAAAAGTCTTCATGCTATCTTGAACATGAACCGTTGAAGTTGGACTGCGCCTGTTGTAGCTGTCTCCTGGGGCTCCAATTGGACTCCGTCTCTCCTGAGTGTGAATACTAAAAGTAGGACTCCTACGATCAGTTGCGGTTGTAGGACTACGGGCGGGACTGCGAGAATCAAAGCTGTTAGATTGGAAATCATTGGGACTCTTCAATCGGTCAGTAGACAAGAGGAGTGGACTTCTTCGACCTTGTGGACTTCGATCATTAACATGTCCCACTGGACTTCGACGACCTTGGCTTAGCACTAAGGAACCAGTCATACTATTTTTGCGGCGGTGTGAAGCACGCAATGTTCCTTGTCTAGATAATGTTGTGGGAGTTTTCTGTGAAATACTGCTTGGGCTTTTTGAGTCAGGTTTTGTAAGAATGGGACTTCTTTTGATGCTAGTATTCAAAGTTAAAGTACCTGCATGAAGAGTGTTGGGACTGCGCCGCTCAGATGGGCTGCGTCGTGTGCGGAAGCTCTGGGATTTGGCCTTGCGAATCTTTGGCAAATGATTTTTTGAACGGTGTGAAGATGATGCAGAAGAGGTGGAGGGACCGTTCAACCTATGCTAGTTGTTTTTATGTGAGCCACTGTTCGGATCGCTGCTGCCGCTTGAGCTCAAAGTTGTATTGGAACCGTACGGGTCTAAGGAGCTCTGTACTGACATCGATCTGCCTTGATTTTGCCGGGCTCTTCTCACTCGGCTAGAGTTTGGAGACAATTTCCCGGGATCGACACTTTCTGGGTCTGCCTGCAATTATTAGAATCAGAAACGGGGGGACACAGGGGATCGACGTAGGAAGTTTGTTGTTGTTGGTTTTCGTTCAAATTTGTTTTTTTTTTGTTTAATTTTTTTAAAGTGCAAAATGTCGAGTAAATAGAAAAATCGTTCCGTTTGGTTCGAATAACTTACCTGATAGGCTAAAGCGTTCATTATAATGGAATAGGGAACGAGTCCTAGTGGATGAATTTCTCGCATTAGCACGTTAGCGGGAATTTTGTGGAATTGGATATACTCTAGAAAGTTACCAAGTATTTCCTTAATGTCAACATTCTGTAATAAGGAAAATCAATTTGACACGATTACCAAAGATGCTAGTTTATAAATTAGTACTCTTACTGGATTGTTGTCGAAATACTTCTTGCTCCACATAAGGGCTGCTTGGAACTTAGTGAATTCATCGGCTCGAAGTTCATCCCGTGCCAAAATTAAACGAACAACATGTTGAGGAAGAAGGGTGAAGCTGCCCAAATTCAGAACCTCATTACCGTGCTCGTCCACAAACTCTAGAACTTTTTGAACCAACGTTTTGGTACACTTGTATTGGATGTACCGCTCTGCGGATGCTAAAAGTGCACAAACTGTGTCAACATTTATACAACATTGAACAAAACCAGCACATGCTCTTCGTAGCTCTTCTAGGCCATAGTAGTCAGCTGCATTCATAACACCTGCAAACAAAAATACAGTTAATGCGTTCGAGTACAATAAACATTATAGTTTTTTTCGTATATTATAATTTATAAGTAATACCTAGCAACGTTCTTGGTTGAAGAGTAACGCATCCAGTATGAATGTACTCAATCAACTGACGAAATACATCCGGTTCAAATTCTTCGATTATTAGAGTCTGATGCTGTTGGCCAGATGGCTGGAAATTATTGAAACGACATTATTCAATCTTTGGTTGTTTAAAATATTAATTTTATGGTGCAGCTTAATGAAAGTGTGGCGCAACGTTAAATGGCGATAGATTAAGATACTCTTATTTTGATTTCAAGAACCTTTTTGATAGCTTGTACTAATAGTCATTCATATGTAATTCAAGTTACAAAAGCAACTAATATTAATTTAAAGCAAAACATTCCAAGTATACTTTATGTTTGATTTAATGTTTAACTTAATTTACCGATAAATAAAAATTAACAAAGAAACACATTTCAACAACAACATCGAAGAAAGTTTGAAGAAGTTAATAGAAGTAAGTTAATAGAAACTCTAAAGCGATAGTTTAAGAGAGATAAATGCTTCGGTTCAACGATTCAGCATCATATAAATAAGCTACATTTGTTTTACTCTTGTCTTTAAGGTTAGTTAGTTAACATTTAAAAATGATTGTTAGGTAAGGCCCTATTTCCTATTTTGATATCATTTATAGGTGATTTTACTCTGGTGTTCCCTTACCAATGTTAAGTTAACGGTAATTACGCGGAAACGTCGCTTAAGGATTTACTATTGGAAGAAATACCAACCATTGTGATTTCGTTTAAATAAATTTGATATCTTTTCTCAGTCTTAAGATATCTAGTTTATTGCCTGATCCATTTTTGAGTTCTGTGTTAATATTTTGGGGTCAATTTTTTCCAGAAAATTCGTACCCAATAATAAAATAAATTGCAAGACTGGGTCACACTTACTCGTATTTGCCTTTTATCAAAACTCTATGAACCGTTTTCGAGAAATTTCAGATTTTGAGAACAGGTTTTTTTTCTTAACATTTTTATGGGAAGTACAGTTATTTTTTAAACTAAAATTAATTTTTGTTCAAATTACAGTACAGCCTCGCTAGTCCGGACACTCGCTAGCCCGGACACTTCAGTAGTCCGGACACCACTATGTTTCGGACAGTTTCAAAATTTTATCTCTACAGTCCGGACAGCGTATTAAAATGCGTATGTACAATGTGCATACACATATTATTTGACTCTGTTTCTTGGAAAAAACGTTTGTTCATACAATAACGGGTAATTCCCTACTAGTTTTGTTGCTTGTAGTTGGCTCTGGAATCTTTGTAGACTTTTAAATCGTTGCAAATTTACTCATTGGAAGCTTATATTTGTGGTCGTTGATTTTTCATGCTCTGTTTCATTTCATAGTGAGCTTTCCTTAAGGATAAGGCATATTTTTTTGGTGTAAATTTAATTTCTTATTGAAAATTTTTTAAAACAAGTTTTTACTTATTATGGC
The DNA here is from genome assembly GCA_958431115.1 of Syrphus vitripennis. NCBI lineage: Eukaryota > Metazoa > Arthropoda > Insecta > Diptera > Syrphidae > Syrphus > Syrphus vitripennis. Next base: position 71,407,705 of record OY288109.1, on the reverse strand, counting down.
TTTTACAAAGAAAAGAAAGCATGTTACTTTGATTTAAATTATGTGTATATGTATATGTACTTCTATTTGTAATAAAAAGGTTTGGAAAAGTTTTCAGTTGTCCATTGTATATAATTTTTTCTCTATAGTCCGGACATTTCGCTATTCCGGACATGGTAGAAACTTTATGTGTCCGGACTAGCGAGGCTGTACTGTATTAAAGATAGTATTGAAAACTCATTTAATTCTTTTTTTTAGCTTTTGAAAATTTAATTTGGATAAAATTCAGATGAACCATTTTTGAGAAAATCGAAAAGGACCTCTGAGACTATGGATTTTTTTAATTTGAAGTGAGCCAACATGTATTTAGATTTGAAGGGAGATTGGGAGATAAGTGTTTAATTTTCAAAAGGAGAAATACTTTTTTTTATAATTCCTAATAAAGTGAAAACTAATTTCTAAATCGAACTTACAATGCAGAAAATTAATCACCATTTATGCGATGAGTATACATATTTGAAATTTAGAAACATCAGTATAATTATGACACACATTAACACGTCATATCATTCAACTAATAAAACATCAGTAAGAAATGTATACAAACTCAACCGAAATGGATTTGATTACCTCTGGAATCGGTGCCAATTGTTGGCTGAAAACACTCCTCTATTTAACATGGAACATTTATATTGCAATACAATAAATATATACATGTTAATTTTAATGCGTTAACAAAAGGTTAGGTATGTAGTTAATTTTTTTTAAATATTTATAATATGTAGTATTGATTATTTATTTTAAATTGTCTACATATAAAGATAAACATAATATTGGGAACATTTAAATAGCAACTCATAATTATTATTATATACAATTTCTTTACAAATCGCAGGAAGCTAAAATAAAAATGTAATTATTTTAATTTTTGGCTAAAGTTGTAAAGCTTCTTACCAAAACCACATTGCTTATCAAAACAACTAGTCTAATAGAAACAATTTTCATAGCTTCTTACTTAGAAAATACCCTTAAATAACTTTTAATTTTCAGATTTAAGCAACAGTACTAGGCTTCTCAACTTAAATACTATTAGTGTCGTTTAGGGATGGCTTAAAGCTCTCTTAATTTTGAAATAAAACATTCCAAATACCAAATCCTTTAGATTAAATTTAAGTGGAGCATTTAAATTAAACGGATCGTAAGGACAGTCGAAAGATTCCTAGAGAATTTCTATGCAAAATGACTGGTTTCTATTATGAATGAGCCTCGTAAGACCGGAGATCCGTTGGGGCCGTCCTTAGGACTTTATCAGCTTGAATGGTTTGCTTAAATGTTCTCATCTTAAATCCGAATGTCAGTTTAGTGTCTATTAGTAGGATAGTAAAAGGAAACGCACCGGGCTATGAGCAGCTTAAGACTAACTTTATTTAATATAATATTTATAATCTTAACTTAAAAACTAGATGATACTTATATAAATGTATACTCTTATACTGTGTCGGCCACAGAGTGTTAAAAACAAAGGGTACCTTTAACATTCATAACACTCCACCAAACTTATAATAAACTTAAAATACAATTCACATTGAATTAAACTTAATATATGTATTAACAAATTAAAAAAAAAAATTTAGTTGTGTTCATTGAGTTAACTATTTTGTGTAAACAGTGTGCATGATTTTAACAAATTATAGTAATTCAAAGTATCACTTTCATTTTACAATTAACAATTAAAATTGAAACATTAAAATAAGGTCTGATATTTTTTTTAAGTAGATACTAAATATATTTTTTATTCTTTTATTTTTCTCTTTTTTTCGTTTCGGTTTTTTTTAACATTTCGTTAAGCAGTTTGGATAATGAAACAGATCTTCGCTTCTTCACTGACTTTTCATGTCTATGCACGATATTTGTATGTGCAAAGGACACTTTTTTGAATTTTGTCTTTTTCAAATTTCAATTGTGAAATATGAGCGGATCTATGCAGACCGTCAGTATTTATAGTATAGATAACATTTCATACTTTTCTTACAATACAATAATCTCAGAACTGAAAGGCGGTCCGTTATCTGATACTAGTGTGAAGGGCAAACCAAAATAAGTAAAAAGTGATCTTAAAACCTATATAACATCTTCTACCTGAGCGTCGAACTTGTCGAGTTGTGGAAGCTGAGTAGGGTCAATGAATATCTCCAGATGAGTCCTGGAACCAAAGGTCACTCATGTTTCTTTAACCTGTCCTTCAATCCTCTCCTCTCCCACATAGGAAGCGAATAGCCGACTATTGTTGCCAACTCCTCTCCCACCCATTACACGTAGATGGTGAAAAAACTATTCAATGTCCCCCTCCATGATTCCCTTCTCAACCTACTGGACAAGCATGATACTTGTCATCCTTATAGTTAATCCTTTTCATCTGTCTGATTCCCCATCCTCTCTCCCTCTATCCCTATCTACTTCCCAATTGGGCTGGATCTAAGGTGTTACACGACCCGTGCCGATGATAAGCCTGGCTGGGGGCCAAATTAAAAAAAACTAGCTCAGCGGATACTTGGCGACCTCCGGATTAACTAGCTTTATCTGTATATACGGATTTCAATACAGATGGACCACCCCTTCTCCGCCACTCGTGGGATCAAAAAAATGAATTTAAATTTAAAAACAAACTCAAAGTCTGATTCGGCCAGCAGTACGACTGTAAAGTTGTCTGCTGTTCACCCTCTTCCACTGGCGCCAAGATGGCTATGGACAATTGGACACCCATAGGTCTGTTGTCGTCAGCGAAGAACGGAAAAAGAGGTTGAAGTACTATCTCTACCCCTCCACTACCACAGAGAGTAAACCTCTCGTTTCATCAACATCGCGACTCGGTGGAGTTAGGGTTGTGAAGCATGGCCATACTCAGCGTAGTGCTAAGAGGATTCTCCAGACGTTTGGTTAGCAACTAGGTGCTTGAGAAAACTCTCGGTATGACGCCAAAATAAAATGGACCAGAGCCTTCTTAGCTAAAGCCAGCGACAAGACCTGCGGAGACTCTACGACGAAGCGACAAAGTTCAATGGAGGTAATTGTCTCAATAACCAAAACGCCCCAAAGTGATTAACATCAGCACTCCTTCGAACCCTCAAAAGGCAACAATTTTCTTCAGCGACTTAGACAAAATGGTAGTCCCGATTGTAGAAAGGAACGACGTAATTGGATACTGGCCAGGGGACAGCTGGCTCTCAGCTTCCTCGGTATCATGTCCGACAATGCGGGACCACCGCCCATCACAAACGATGGCGGTTGGCATCAAGGCCACATTACTTTGATGGTCTGTGATGATCAGAGATCGTGCGATCTATTGTCGTTGGCCTGGTGCTAAGCTTAAGGTCAACGCTAAGGAAGACATTCCTCGCTGACTAAGGGCTCGCACCATGGTTCCGGCCGTATACCGTATCCGGTTATCCAATACATTCCTTCCAACTTTCAATTGGAAAGTTGCGAAACTGGAGGAGGCAAAATGGCCCTATAGAGGTGCTATATTCATCCTCAATAAAGAGTCCTTTCCGCTCTGGCGCAGTTGAAAGGTGCTATTGAGGGTTTATAAAAAAGATGGAGCTGAGGCACAAACCCCTCCCACTCCCCCTGCCGCACTATTTGAAGCGGCTGCTGATGACCGAAGTGCATCGATCACATTTCCTTCAATGGAAGACGATGCATCCCCATCATCCTCGATAGCAGCAGACTCTCCCACCAATGTCGACGGTTTGTCCGAATGGAGGCACTGCAACACCGGTGACGAGGATATTTTGATCTGCACTGTAGTGAAAATGCTGCAAATACTCCAGATTAATCTGCAACACTCCATAAATGTTTCGGCCTCTCTTCTGCTTTGCCTATCCAGCAGCGATGAAGATATTGTCATGATTCAATGATTCACTCCCAATTACTACTTGCTTATATACGCATCAGGTGAGGGTGAACCCAGATCTTGCAAATTAGCCAAAAGAAGCCTAAATGTATTTTTACTCCCTAATTTCAGCTATGGAGATATCATAGATACATCCAATTCGGCCTTATAAATGATCCATCTTGCCAACCCACCTTTCGTAATCTAAAAAGAATAGATTTGCCAAAATATGAGAGAATATTGAATAGTTTAGTCAGACCTGAACTCTTTAATAATTCGCTAATAAAGAAGACCTTGACCTTGAATGTCCCGCAGGTAGTAACAGTTTTTGGTCATTCGTTAAAACCATAAGGAACAAAACATCTTCCTCGGTCCCAACACTCGTTGTCAATAACACGCCCTTCGTTAGCTCTCTCGAGAAGCCCTATTCTTTTGGGCTTGTTCCGAGCAGTTGGAAAACAGCCTGTCCCAAAAAAAGGCGAATCTTCTTCACCCTCTAATTACCGACCAATTGCACTTGCGTCCTTTCTTTCCAAGGTCATGGATACGCTGATAAATTATTTATCAGCTCTAGAAATATCTCGAAGATCAAAAGCTTCTTAATGACCGGCAATACGGCTTTCGCAGCAATAGGTCCACTGGTGACTTGATGGTTTATCACACCGAACAGTTCAACAAATCTTTACGTCGTTTTGGAGACAGTAAGATTATTGCACTTGATATTTCAAAAGCATTTGATAAAGTTTGGCATCCTGCTCTTTTATCGAAATACGTGCTTTTGCTATCGATAAAACACTTCTTTGTTGGATTAATAACTTTCTTTGGAATCATCGTTCTATACAATTAGTATTAGACGGATTCAAGTCTGAAACCCACAACATAAATGCTGGTGTACCACAGGGTTCTGATTTGTCACTTTCCTCTTTCGTTTCCAGATTCACATCCCTGCTCATCGGACGTGGAACTGAAACTGCTAAATATGATAAGTACATTAAATTCTGACTTAGACAGCATTGTACAATGGGGATTAAGAAATCGAGTAGAATTTAATGCTGCCTTCTGTCGTTGAAAGGAGACGTAACCCTCCCCCTGCCATTATCTACGAGTGGCACTTGCATCAAAGAAACTAATCAGCTTGCGATTTTATGTATGTGTACCACAAACCATCTTTTGTAGAATGATCACATACTTAACGTCGCCAAAAATGCCACAAGGTGTAACGTTTCCTGTCTCTCACCTTTTTATCGGTAAGTCCTCTAATGAAATAGCCAGTTGCATTCCTCCCAAGAATGCTCATCAGTTTACAGGGATTCGTTTTTAAGCCTTACTATGCGAATGTGGAATAATCTTCCAAGCTCTGTCTTTCCCTCTAATTGTGATATGCTGAAATTCAAGACTAATGTTCACCGACATCTCCTTTCAAATCCCCTCCTACTTACCTAAAGCTCGCAGTATGTCTTTGACATATAGGTAAAGGGTACATAAAATTCCCTTTAGTGCGCGCTAATTATTAAAAAAAAAAACACTGGTGGAACTCTGGGCTATACTTCGAAAAGAATGCAGAAAACTCTTTAACAGAACAAAGGGTTCTAGAGACACGTCTGACTGGGATTCCTATAAAGAATCACTAAAGACATATAAAAAAGAATTGAGGAAAACCAAGCGGTCGTCCAATGTTGAAGATTGCTCTGAAGCGTCCAGACTGCGTAAATCCTCTCCAAAAATCCAGTCATGTCAAGCTGCTTGACCAAGCCTCTGGACCAATTCATGTGAAGAATCGCTGAACTTGCTACCAGACGTTTACTTCCATGGTATCTCCAATAATATCAATAACATTATTCCAAGTTTTTGCGATAGTGCATTAACTCCCCCACAAGATCTAGTCACTAGGGAAAAACTCAAATGGGCTATTAACAGCTTTAAACCCTACAAATTTGCAGGTCTGGTATAATTCCAGCTGAATGGCAAGAAATTGCTAATTTTCTAAAACCCATCCTAGAAAATATCTTTAAGGGTTGTCTTAAACTGGCATATTTACCATTGTCATGGAGACAAGTTAAAGTTGTTTTTATCCCAAAAACTGGAAAATCCAGTCACGTGCAGCTCTAAAGGTCTGACATCTGAGCCAATCCGCTCATCATCATTCCTTCAAAAACTTTTGAACTGACTGGATACTGCTTAATAGGAAGTCTTGCAAATTATTTTTGTAGGAGTTGCAGGGACGAAGAAGAAGAAGAGACAGTATCTCATCTTCTATGTTAGTGGGGTTGGGGTCAAAATCCCGAAAATCCAAATACCGAAAACCCAAAATCCCGAAAATCCGAAATACCGATTTTCAGGATTTTGTGTTTTCGGTATTTGGATTATTTGACTCTTTTTTCTAGGTAGGTAGAGAATGGGCAAGGACAGTTCGTGAACAAAAAATGGCTTGTTTGAAAATAGTATATGTCTAGCCAAAGGCCAGTATAGGTACATATGTATGAAATGAAAAGGGTTGCCACTCTTGGCACATAAAAAAATATATTTGGGAGGATTTATTCAATTTTTCTTTTGTAAATTTCATGTAGATTTTCGAAGTTTTTTGTTTTTTTTTTTGTTTATACTTATGTGATATTTTAAAATCATTGAAAATCGACATTCCATTTAAAGTTGACTAAAAACTTTTCAAATTTTTTTAAATTTTGTTGAAAATTTGAAACTAAAGTGAAATTTTCTTAAGAATATTACAAAATTACGTCAAAGTTTCAATTTACGTAAGAAACATAAAAATCGCCATGAAAATTTAAAATTATTAAATTCTTTTCAAAATTTACTTGATATTTAAAATTAGTTTAGGACTTGAAAATTCAAGTGAAATTTACTCAAGAATTTTTAAAACTTCCGAGCAATAAAATGACGTGTTTTTTGAAAATTCACTTGAAATTTATAAAATGTTATAATTCTTTGAGAATACACCTAGAATTGTAAAATTAAGTAAGTTTTTTTGAAAACTACGTGTTTTTTAAAGTTCCTTGTTTTTTTTTCTTTGAAAATTCACGTGAAATTTATGAAACCATGTAATTTACCAAAAATTCACATGAAATTTGAAATTTCCTTGAGAACTGCGAAAAATTCACATGAAAATTAAAAAAAAAAGTTAACTATACCTAACTACACTCCACTTCGATCATTTCCATACTAAGGCCTGTCTCACAGGCCTTTTCAAAGGACAAGTCTACCATATCAATCAGTTTCGTTTGGATCTTTTTGTTTCTATGCCATCAAAATATTCTATGTGCGTCTGATAAAGCTAGAAATTGTGTTCTTGAATTTTGTGTCCATTTTTTCGTCTTTTAAAGGAACTTTTTTTTTTCAGTTTCGTCACCACTCATTTATGAATAAAGCACACGATTTAAAAAAAAAATTATTTTCTTTATTTGCCTTGTCGCCAGTTTATGTATATACATAAATGTATTCACTGTGTAGAGTGTTAACTGTTAATAACAAAAGACCATAAACATTGATGACAGTCACAATATGTACTCTGAACATAGCAATACTATGAAAGTCTTCAGTCGGATTAATTGTCATTTGTACTGCCATTGTCAGAATACAATGTACAGGGGTCCAACAATCACCATAGTCCAATAATGACGAATGTGGTCGGAATCTAATGTCATAGACCAACGAAAAGAAGCTTTTCGGGCACTCAAATGGAGAAGTCATCTGTCGGTCCACTTTCGCAGGAGCTATCTACATACCTATGGAGGTCTTGCTATCGATAGCGAAAGTTAACGAAAATTAAACGAATGATACCTAATCGCAATTATGGGCGCGCCATATAATCTCCTTGTATTCGACTACATAAACTGGCATTTAATGATTATCTTATGTACACTGCCTTGCCTGTTAATTGAATAGGTTCGCAGCTTTTACAAGGAAATAAGCTTTTTTACTCCTGAATAGAGCTTTGAAAAAGCATTTTTCTTTTGTATTCTGAAATCATATTTCTTTACCGATATAGGTACATAATATCTGTGGCGTTTGGTATAAATGAGATAACTCCATTTTTTGAGTTTTGCAGAAAACGCATTTGAATGTTCATTCAAGCATTATAAAAAACTGTTTGGAAATAATGGAATTATTTTTTTAAGCTTACGCATATATGAGCCTGCACTTCAAATGTACATTAAATTTTTTTATAAAAAAAAATCGATTTTAGGATTTTGTGGCAGTTATCCTGTTTATACCAAATGCAAACTAACAAAAAATATAAGAAAATTTAGCAGCTATCATAAAAATCAATTTATTTTTAGATTTTATATTTAATTTTATAATATTTTATTTTATAGTTCTAATTCAAAATTAAGAGCACATTATCTTTCATTAGATAAATTCATAAAAAAAGATTATTTTTCGTAATTTTTTATAGGTTTATAAAACAAATAGGTACCTAAAGGAATTCAATGTTGAGAACACTTATCTTAACTTTTTCTTTTTTTAATTAAAGAAAAAAGATTATTCATCGCAATACGAGTAAAAAACAAATAACAGAATTCATCTTAAATAAAATAAAAAAGTTTGCTGTACATAATTTGCACCGCTATCACTGATAAAGGAATCCGCTTCTTGCGAATTAGTAAGGGTATGTTTTAAAATTTGTGAAAAATATGACAAATCGGGTCGATAAATGGCAGCAGATCTTGGATATCATTCTGCCCTATTCGGTGGGAACGGACATTTTTCCAACTCACACAGATTTTTTTATGTATACATAAAAGAAAGAAATTGAAAGCATAATTCAAACTTACATTTTTAAATTGATTGAAGATATCCAAAAAAAAATTGCAGATATAGCTATGTAGGAAGACAAAAACAATCAACCTAAAAATGTAAGTTTGATATTGAACTATGCTTTAAATTTCTTTCTTTTATACATTAAATAATATTCCATTTTTTTTTTTCTAAAACTTATAAATAACTGTTGATAAGCTTATTAAGCAATTAAAAAAATAAAAAATCGCAAAATAATATAAAGCTGTTAAAGCTTTAATTTAATTTTTTTCTAAAAAAAGGCTTGAAATGATCAAAAAGTAAAAGATAAGTCATATTTATTATTTTTTTTAATTGGGTATTTCTTTTACAAAATATGAAAATATTTTTTTTTATACCTTACATTATACTTAAAACCTGTGCCAAGTTTAAGTTTTATCCATTAACCATTACGCCCTCATGGTTTTTTTTTAGTAAAACACTACAAATACGCTATACATTTGTATGGGAAATTTCAAGTGCTCGGTGGCATGTATTAACATATTTCAATGAAATTTTGCACAGATTTTTGATTTATTATCCTTAACATTTATAGGCCCTGGCATGAAAGAAATTCTGACATTGACAAAATAAGCTCAATCCTAGTGGACATATCATTATTTTTTTAACTCAATTTTGTTTGGTATAAATAAGATAAGTGGTACTTTTCTGGTTTATACCAAACTCAAAATTTAAAAACCGTACTTATCGTATTTGGACCAAATAATTACAGTTATTTCTAGTGAAGATACAGCTTTCGTTTAAATATAGAATGAAAATATAGCCAAAAAGAAACATAATGGCAGTCCAAACAGAAAAAGTCAATTTTTGGAGTTATCTCATTTATACCAAACGCCACAGATATGTATGTATGGTATGTACAATGTACATAGCCAGACTCAAACATGCCCTAACGGTAAATTGTAAGCACACTATGAAATGCAATTAAAAAAAATTGGAAGATCGCAAAATGTTGTGATCAATTTCTCGAAAAATAAAAGAAAACTATGGAAAGAATTATGAAAGGACGACTAAAAGTAACGTCGTCTCAACAGACGTTCAACAACGGAGTTTAATTGGCCTACTGGCGTCTAATTCTTGCCAGTCAGGTGAGTCAGGTCCTCAAATAAGGACCGCGTCTGCAACAACAGCAAGCATTTCGACATCTAAGAGAATGATTAAAACATCAAGTGCATGAACTTAAAAAAGAACCCTCCACTCAACCCGCAAAGAAAGGAAAACCGACTTGAATTCTGCAGGTGTCATATTATGAGAAGGAAAAAGGTGTGGCAGTTTGTCGGTTTCACCGATGAAAAAAAAATTAATTTCGACAGACGGTTTTAATTATTATTATTATCAAGATCTGAGAAAAGACAAACTATTTTTGCAGCTTCATCATGGCCGTTATGGTGCGGTGGTGTTATGGTTTATGGTGCAATTTCGTATTACGGAACGATTGAGTTAGAGTTTCCATCAGTCAGAGTCAAAAAACGTTATAATTCAAGAAGCTTTGACACTTTGTATAAATAATATTAAAATATATTAAAGAATCGTTTGAATGCACAAAATGTCAGATAATTAGTTCACACAGGATGGCTTCATAATTATTTTCATTGAAAATGGACATAAGAATGGTAAAGCAATTATACATTAGCATTTACAAATGGCCTCAAGTCAAAAGTTAACACACAGGTTAGAAACAGCTGCTATTCATAAAGAATTCGGCAGCTCTGTTTAGTAAAAAAACACAATTTACGATTTAAGTGCTATTGCTTGTTAATCCATTAAAATCCAATCCTTTTTTGACAGATAGAAAAAAAAAACTTAGTCAAAGAGTCAACCGTTTTTAAGGATGAGCTCCAGTTTATCTTTAAGACCTGGATCTAAATTGTCTATGAATAACGTAAACTCCAGGTTAGCTTAGAAGAGACAAAGAAACAACTTGTCAGACGACTATGAATATGCCCCAATAAGTAAGTGTTAAATGTTAAAACTGCATCTCAATTTAATAATAACTAGGGGTTCAATATCTTTTTAAGTTCCTTCCCAATTGGTAAGTAAGAAGATAGTTTTGAATTCAATATGAGTATGTACCTACCTTGTAAAATAAATCAATAATAAAAACCAAAAACAGCAAGTTTTTTATGCTACTAAACTATTTTTAAGTACTTATGTACTTACTTCATCTTAATGAGTTGAGAATAGTAAAAAGTAATTTTTTTTCTAATTATAGAATGTACTATCATTTAATGTGAAAATGTATGCCTACTCTAAAAATTTGCTTCAGCAGTAAAATTCCTATATACAGATAAATAAGTTATCTCACAGTCGACAAATAAAAAATCGGAATTTTAGCAGGCCTTTTGATATTTGTTTGATATTTGTTTCATTCTTACCTGTTGGTTGGCATTCTGCAAATTGAGTAACGGCTCTGAAGATCTTTTCAAAAATAAGCGTAGCTTGTTTTCTTTCGTGGATGTTTCCCGTTTTCTCTGGGGCGATGGAGCCGAATAAAGCATTTTTGCAAATACCCTTGAACGAGATGCCAGAACCGCCTTTTTTTGATTATAGCAAAATGTTTGAAAAGCTTACAGTTTAATATGAATGGGATTTAAAAAAAAAAATAGATTACCTTCACTGCACAAACAGGCTCACGAGTATCACCAACCAAGAACGTGACGTCACAAAGCTCTGGCATTGATGCCAGAAACTTCATGTCCTCGGCCAGGCCAGTTTTATTTTCGAAGGTTGACAAATCTGGCTCGGCTTCAGCCATGCCTGACAACGTCAAAACTTCGGGCATCGGTGCTTCTAAAGAAACATACAAAAATATTTTCCTTACTTAAGATTGTCAAATTGTATTAGTACAGTGTTAGCTATGTCCTACGAAATTAGACCAAACATTTATTATATTGCAATTAGATAATGCATTAAAAATATGAATATTGCATCACATGCTGGAGGAATTAAGGGAAGTTTACCTTTTCTACAATATTGTGTCCTTGAATATAGAAAGTCCTTGCACTTTAATTTATGCGTACATACAAATATGTGTTTGCATAGATTTTGAAACTACACAAAGATATTGTTCCACTAAAACTTTTTTCCACTTACCTGTTGCAATATTGGAAAGTTTTTTATTTTTTGCTGCGGTCATACATTAAGGCAAATATTTAAAAAATCAACAAAATGGCTGGACGATTTTTTTTTGGATTAAGAAGTTTTTAAAAATGGTAAATGCATTCTACAGTCAAGTTGTTCAAGAAACGTACGTTTTATGACAAACATTATTTAAAAAAAGGGGGAATGTTAGAGCGGGTAGCACATTCACACACAGTCACGAACGGGAATCACTGGAAATAACAACAGAGATATTATATGCATACTTAATTGGTGTGAAGGTTTTTTTTTAAAAAAGATTTTCTTACTATACACAAAAGTTTGCAACAGTAAATAAGTAAAAGAAAATTTAATGCGAAATTTGGAAGAAAAATTACGAAAAATAAAATAAAATTGAAAATTATAATGAAAAAAATTTCTAGGTTCACAAAATATGGTTGAAAAAATTTTAACAAAGGAAGATTTCGAGAAAAAAAATATGGGAATTTTTGCTTAAGATTGATTTAGTTTTACTTTTTCTTTTAACTTTATAGAACTACAAAATCGACAGTTGGTGGGATATTTTTGTTCTATATCCTTTCTTTTTATTTGTTAAAAATAGCTTATTAACTTATGTATATAACTAACTAATTTTTAAAACACAAAGCCAACAACTTTAATGATATACTTTCACTTCAAAGGACTTTTCGATTCTAATTGGAAAGAAAATTTAATTTGTGTATACCTAATATCCTTTTACTGGTGAAGTTAGTGAGAAGTGCGCATGCAACAGTTCGCTTGATATGAATCGATAAACTTTGAAAGAACATATGACATTGGAATAGGGCTTGAAAAAAGCTCTATTTGGAATGTGGTAGTTTCTCAAAAAAAAATCTTTGTTTACATTTTTATGATTTCCAGTTAAAATAATATGAATTAAACAACAAAAAAACTGGAATACGATAAATACTTGTAGTACTGGCGCAGTTGCTTGTAGAAGACAACCCTCAACAGGTTTGGACAGTGAAAGCTTCTTTCTTCTTATCCAATGTTAGTTAAGGTGCAAGCGTCTCGTTACATTTATTAACAGAAACAATATTTGGTTTTACATCGTGTTGTAATTTAAAATAGACGCTCAAGACTCCCAGGACGATCAAAACGTTGAAGACGCCAAAGAAGTCGAAGACTTTGATTACGCCGAAAATGTTCAGAACGCCCAAAGACGCAGTAGACCCTCAAAATGTCCAAGAACCTAAAGACGCCGGAGACACCAAAGACTCCTAGACACCCAAGATGCTGAAGAAGCCGTTAATGCTCAACACACCCAAAAGGATCATGACACCGAAACGATCAAGGCGCTCAAGTCGACGAAGACCGTCAAGATGTCCAGGACCCTAAGGACCCCGAAGACACCAAAGACTATCAAAACACCTAAGATGCCGAAGACTATACTTTATTTCTTGTAGTGAAAATTAGGAACAACAGTTCGACTCTTGAGGGTATAACTATAATAGTCGGACGTGGTAGGAAGCTAATGTCAAAACCGAAAAGCCATATTATGTGCTCCCACCATTTTGATTTTTGTATCTATCTGTCAATTCGCTTTTGTAGGGGCGGTCGATGAGTGCTCTTTCAATCGATAGCGAAAGTTAACGAAGCCTAACGAAAGGCACTCAATCGCAATTATGGGCACGTCATATAAATTCCTCGTATTCGCTTCGTTACTTACGACCACTTCAGCTGACGTTCGACGATTATAATAGTCCTACCTTAAGGCTGCCTTGTGTTCCATTGAAATACATATTGAGTTTCAGTAAGTTTTAGCAAAAAAAATATGGTTTTGTTTCTGTCTCTCTTCGGATGTTGTAAAGTTAATCTCGTCTCGATCTCGTGGGAAGCCATACATGTAGGTTAAGCTAACGATTGAAGGCCTTCAATAGTCAATTTTTAATAGATGCAAGCTATTGATATTATTTCACTTCGAATATGAAAGAATGTACATATGTATGTACATGTTCAATGATAATACAAAGGTACGGGTACAAATCCTAGATTCTTGATGTACGCCAATATGTATGTGCATTAGGATGGACCAAGAATATAATTTTTTCTTTTGATTTAGCCCTCCACAGGGAATAAACCGTTTTTAGATTTTTTAATTGAAATTTAAAGAATCTATCTATTTACGAAATTATGAAGAACGTGTAGGACCTTTTTTTACTAAATTTTGATGGTTATTTGACAATCCATTTAAGTGAAAGTCGAGAGCCAAAAATACGCTTCTATGGCAGGTTATTTGAAAAATTATTTTTATTAAAGAATTGTAATTATCAACAAAACCTTTTGTTATATGACAGGTACCATTACTTTTTTAACTAAAAAAATCAATTTCCCCTTAAAGGAACCTCCTTAAGACTTTGAGTCGAAAGTTGGAATATAATCCTTCCAGTAGATTAGAGGTAGGTCCAAAGGTAAAGACAGCTTAGAGGTAGGTCTATAATCAAAGACAGCTTAGAGGTAGGTAGACAGACAGAGTTACGGGACTTACTTTTTTCCACTTCTCTATCATCGTAATGTTCAGGTCTGATTAATATCTCGAATTCGATTTTTTGATGATTCCAAAACTCGCTATAGATATACAGTACGTTCTCGATTAGCGCAACTCTAGATTTTCGCAACAGCTGAATTTTCACCATTGTTGACACAGTTATCGCAAATCTTCAAAAAAAAAAATTGACTCCATAAGTGCAACTTTGTTTTTATATGCATATCCTTTGTATATGAAAACTATAGTACTATCATGGCGAGTTTTTTTTAGGGTTGCAGAGGTCCTGGTGGTGGCGCTGCAAAATGTGAGGTGTAAAATTCGATTTGGGGAGTCTTTAAGCGTCGAAAATTGGTGGTAGTGGCAAGAGTAGACTATTTTTTGGATTATTGCATCCAAAAAATATCAATAAATATCATTTAAAACCTCCATAAGCTCTCCGCAAAAAAAAAAGAGTAAGGGTTGCATAGGTAAATTAGATGTCGCCCCATTCGACTTCCACCATGATAGTACTATAGTTTTCATATACAAAGGCATATCTTTATTTACTCAGGTTCTCGGCTATGATTTTTTTTTCGTCTGTTGCGTTACATTTTTTCTCGGCAGTTATTTTACCGTTACTTTTTAGTGATGGTGCGATGAAGTTGCATGATTGTATACATTATGTATCTATACAGTGCAAGATTTTCTTGTTAGTTTAATGAATTTTGTCTAGTGATATGTCGCCTGTATTTAAAAAAAATGGGTGTTACTAAAAAAAAACTGCGAGAAATGGCGATTTAAAAAAATGTTTAAATCCAAACGAAAATGTAAATTTTTTTCCAAAGAAAATAATTATGTACAGCTATACAGAGAACTAAACATAGGTATGTATTTATGTACCTACTTCTATCTTAATGAATTAACTTATTTTCTATTTTATTATTATTTATGTGTTTTTGAATAAAAATTTGTTTGTTCCATTAAATAAATTATAGGTACCTATAAGAGCTGGTTTTCTGATTTTAGCTTTGCATCTCAAATTAAGCCTTAAAAATATATTTACTCGGTTATTACGATAATCGAGAATGTACTGTATACCCTCTGGTCCACCCTAATGTACATTTTAAAATTCGTCGACTTAATATACGCTATTATTATACCTCTTCAGCTAATTTTATGTTGCGTATTTTAATTGTATAGACAGGGTATGTGTGCATGTATGTAGAAATGTATAGTTAGTTGAAATCCTTTTTTCATATTAATATTGTAAAAAGCACGCTTTAATACCACGTTATCACGTAGAAATGCTTCTACCTAAGCAAAAGAATGTGTCCAAGGTCTCTTGGATTCCAATTTACAAAATTGTGTCAATAATTCTGATCTGTTCTAGTAAATATAAAAATAGATTATTATAATTATTCAAAACAAGATAAATTCAAAATATTTAATCTATTCAATACAGGGCTTAACTATTTCTCAGACTATTTTAGCGATAAAAAATGGAAGACCATCTTGATGGCCACGATTTTTGCTTTCCAAATGTTCATTGGTGTATTATGCCTAGCTGGGATTTGTTTGCCAAATAACTATGACTTAGAAGACTCCATTTCTTGTTTGATAATTTTCTTCACTGAAGCAAGTATTGGATTGAAGGCGATAACTTTAATTTATTACAGTACATCACTTAAAAAGTTAGGCCAAATTATAATGAAAGAAACCAATCGCACTGATTTGAGACCCTGGGAAATGAAGCTGGCCATAAAATACAAAAATTACTCCAAGTAAGTAAGCGCACATAATACTATATTCCATAACAAAATTTAAAAAAATTGGTATTATTAAGTACAATAAAATAAATAAAAGGGTTTTAACTCTGAACTTTTTAGTAACATGTCCGATTCTGATGATTTTTCTTGATAAATATTCTTACTTGTTCTTATATATGTACATAGATATTCTTTTGATTGCAAAATGTTTATATTTTTATAGCTAAAAGATAGACTTTGATGATTAGAAATTATTTTTTTTCACAATATTTTTGAAATTTTGAGTATTATTTTTATTTAGAGCCTTGTTTAAAGTTATCTAAGGAAAAAAATTGTAAGGGCAAAGTGCTGCAACAATCAATCTTTCACGGACCAATGCAGTCCTTAATTGTTATATTAGTTTAAGAGACAAATTTATAAGCTTCTATAACTTTCTCTATGCAGGCCTTAATCTGTAACTTCTGTAATTATGGAATTATTGTAAAAGAAAATCTTGACGGCCCTGAAGATTGCCTTCTTTTATTCTGAAAGAATGTGCATGCACAACATACATTTACTATACAAATATGTGTCATGGATGTTGTTTGTGCTTTTCAACAAGACAGTCAATTGTTCTACGTTTCCCACTGTTGTGAAAAATGCATTTCTTACTCCCATTCACAAGAAATGTCAAAACAGATTAGTAACAAACTACAGGCCTTTTGTTAAGCTTTCTTCATTCCAGCTCGGTTATATAGTGAAAACCAGCATAATTTTGTGAAAGAGAAATCCAGTCACTAATTTATTATAATTTTAAACCTTCTGCTCAGATAAATTTTCTTTCTTTTCTGTGCCATGTCGCCCAACTTTACCCTAACTATTTTTATATCTATTCCCACTATTCCTTAAGGCTGGGTTCCCTTTTTTATCGAATTGCGTCTGAAGCGGCTAACGTCACGGCCAGCATCGTAAATGAATTTTTTTTTTAAGTTTTTTTTTTAGTACCTATCGCTGTTTTGCTCATTCGATATGAGAATTTGTATATGCCTGCCTAGGAGACAATAAATATTAGGGAAGGGTTGGTGGTTTGGTGGCGGTGATTTTTTTTTATTTCATATCATGTTTGCATGCAAGAAGAACATTTTTTTTTGTTCGTCATGGGCATTCTTCTAATTTATTGCAAGAAAAATGATATTCTTTATTAGTTAGGTAGGTAGGTACTCGTACCTATTATTATTTTGTTTCTATTATTTTTTCCAGGACAAAATTTCCGTTAATCCTTATCCCAATTTTAAACACCACTTACGTTTGTATTTTTCTTTTGAATTTATTGTTGTTGTCTGTAGTGTATAATGGAGAATTAATATCTGCACAAGGATTTTTTTAAACTCTTGCTATTAACCATTGACTTTCAATAAAAGTAAAAAAACGAACTTGTTTCTATTATTTTTTCCATCACTGTAGGTCCCTATATACATAGTTGAAAAATCTATAACTTTTACTCTAAACGCTTCGATAGGTAGGTATGTAGGTACCTACATATGTGACACAAGAAATTTCTTGCGAACACAAAAAAATGTAGGTACTCATATGACAAAAAAAAAAATTAAGAGAATGATTTTTTTACTAGGTACCTATAACTTTGTAAAAAAAAATGGCCGTATTAAGATTAAACAAAAAGCAATTAAACATTTAGAGCTATTTCTAATTTTCAATTATTTTAGTTATTTTTTTAAGGTACCTACCTACGCAATCACCAAAAATAGCACAAGCCAAGCATTTTCCGAAAAAAAAACATCTGCATTTTCATAATTTTTTCTTGTAAGCTAATCAATAGTAGGTAGCTAGTTATGTCAGATAGGGGAGAATATGGTAACCGGGCGCCGAGAGATGATAACGGATTTTTGTAGAACACGGCAATACAAGCAATTTTTACTATGCATAGCTGACTTGATTTAAAAACTGGCTAATAGACAAAAGTGTTGGCTTTAAAAAAATGTATAAAACTTAGTTGTAGTATTACCGTTATTTTTTAATTATTTTTTTTTTCATTTAACGTACATATTTTCTAAATTGTCCCTACCGCCTAAACGGGGGGAGATATACCCCCTCCCATAGTAAAAAATGATTGTATTGACGTGTTCTACAAAAAACCGTTATCATTTCTCGGCACCCCGGTTATCATACTCTTGCCTTCAGATAAGATGTTTAGGTATTCACCTTTAATTTCACAATTTTTTGTTATCCTTTAATTTTTTTTGAATAGAAATTTTCGATGTTGAATCGGAAAGGTGACTTTTATCTTTGATTACTAATACCTGGACAAATAATAGTAGCACATAACAGATATGTACCTAATAACATAATTTGTAAAAGATTTCTTTGAATATTATGAAGAAAATATAAAAATATTTTTACCTTTCCCTTGAATTTTAGAAAAAAGTACATACAAAAAACCTCAAAATTTTGTAAGAAAAATTAAAGTCAAATACTAAAACCTATACAGAGATTAAGTACTTTTTGGCTTCTGTTCTCTGACCAGAGAGCTTACAAATTAGTAAGCAATTAGTAAGTAAGTAGTAATTAATAGTAATTACCAAACCTGCTAAAATAGCCCAGTGCTAAAAATTCCATTCGAGCTCCCTCTCAACATTTTCTTACATTTCCTGATACGGTTGTGTCACTCAAATCATGATTCATGACGTTGTACCAAATAGAAAAATTTCAACCATTTGGCAAAAAAAAATATGATTGCATATTGAAGAACAGGTTTGCATAGTACTATCATCAGCACGTTCCACCACGTCGGTGGTTGCTGTTTCTGTGTATATACAAGTGCGCCCTCAGATGACCACAGCGCACAACTCAAAAATCATCGTGATGATAGTACTATGCAAATTGATATACAATGTACATAGTACAATTTTTTATGAAAGGTTAAATTTTTACAAATATCTAATTGACAGTTTTTGATAAAAAATATAAAAAAAAATAAACAAAAAGTGGTAAAATTGGTTCTTCGACTCGAATAACTTGAGAACGAGCAATGATATTGACTTTGCCATTAGGTATTTAATCTCTACAATATATGTCCATCTCAATCTCTTTAAATAATTAAAATGCTTTTCAATCTTAAAATAATGATGATTTGAATTTAACAGCTAAAGTTTGTTTCGCAGAAAATTTGGTTATTTGAAAAAAAACTAAATATAAAGTTTTAAAGATCACAAATGGGAACTTATCAGTGTGGGTCGCACCCAGCCTCTTTTTTTTTTTTTAGTCCGATGGAAATCTTCAAAAGACACGATGCAGATCGCTATTTATTATATACCAAGGGGTATTTATTATTGCACGAAGGACATTGCTTTGGAATTTTTGGATGGGTTCAGCATTTGTTTTCTTTGTACAGCCCCAAAGTTGGATTCCATATGTCCAAACGGGTTTCAATACTTGCTTATATGACATTAGTTTGTTCTGGGTAGATAGGTCAGAGTTCTTTCCTAGTAACCAGTACATTATTCTGTACTTCAAGTTTAGCTCTGCTTTTTTCTTTTTGATGTGCTCTTTCCATTTTAGCTTTGCATCCAAAGTCATTCCAAGTTATTTGGCAGTATTGGAGTAAGGTACTGCTGTACTGTTTATAAGAATTGAAACATTGTTTATTTTTTTTTTTGTAAAGTTTATATGCGTCGATTTTGTTTCGTTTAGTTTCAGTTTTTGCGTCCAATCACTAATTTTATCGACTGCATTTCGCAGTTTTTGTGTAGCCTTCGTAACGGATTTATCTGGCACCAATATTGCAGTATCATCAGCATAGGTGGCCATGATAGCGTTGATGTCCACTGGAATATCCTTGTGGTACACCGGCTTCAATTTTCTTTAGTTCCGAGTAATTTTGGTCGTACCGTACTCTGAAGAGTCGGTCCGTATAGTAGGATTTCAGTATTTCGTCCCTATGCAGTTTGTACTCATACCTTGTCAAAGGCTTGAGCAACATCTAAGAATATAGCCGAGCATACTTGTTTTTCTTCAAGTGCCTTTTCTACAACATCTACATACAATGTTTATTTCTAAATCCAAACTGATGGCTTAGAATTAGTCTTCTTTCTTTTACGTATATTATTTTGTTAAGTCTTTTCAAGAGCAGTTTTTCGAAAACTTTTGCCATGATTGGTATAAGTGATATAGGTCTGTAGGATATTACTTCTGTTGGTGGCTTACCATGTTTAGGTATAACAATGACTTCTGCAATTGTCCAATGATGTGGCACATGTCTCAGTTTAAGGCATGCATTTATTATAAATTGGAGTTTTTTGAAGGCTATTAAAGCATTTCGTTCAAAACCTGAGCAGTTATTAGATCCTACTCTGGTGATTTTTTGTTAGACAACTTATGTTGACTGCTTCTTACTTGTTTGAGCGTGACAAAATGAATTTCACATTCGTTATTTCTTTTAACAAATTGTAAGGGATCTATAGCTGTATTTGTTTCGAAGAGAAGAGATCAGCCTTTTGTTTCGGGTTAACGATCCATTTACCATCTTGAGATTTTATTGGCGGGTTTTGTGTCTATGATCTTTTTAGGCGCTTAGCTGCTTTCCATAAGGAGTTTTCGGTAGAAGCATCCACTGCGGACTATTCAGGAATCTACTAAGTGAATCACTTTTAAACTCACGGATTCTTTTCTTTAGTTCGTTGCTAAGACGGTTTAATATTGCCTTATCACCTAGAAATCTCGTAGCTTGCCATTTTCTTCGAGCTCTTCCTTTCTCCAAAATCAGCTCCTTTATTTCAACATAACATTTTATTTTTTTTTCTCTTGTGTTCGAAATAATTGGAGTACTTTCTTCTGCAGCCTGTTGCACATCAGCAATAAATTGTTCTACTTCTTAGTAGATTAGGTTAATAAAACTTTCAAGTTTATCTCTGAATTCGTTCCAGTTTGTTCTTTTAGTCACGAGCTTAGGATTACCTTTTTCTATTATTTCTGCTTCGCTCAGTGATAACATTACTGGAGTATGATCTGACGATAAATCCTAATTACTTTCGAGACTTATATGATTTCTTTTAATACCTTTAACTACAAAAAAGTCTATAAGGTCTGGTATTTTTTTCGTATTAGATGGCCAATATGTTTGGCGAACCAGAAGAATAAAATTTGCAGTTGTATTTGCGGCTTGCTTGGTATAGCCGTTTAACTTTCTTTGATATAAGCCTAGATCCCCATTGGGTGTGTTTAGCATTGAAGTCGCCACCAATAAGGAAGTTATGTCCTAACAATTTTAGGAGTTCTGCATAGTCTTCTTCAGTTGGAGAGCGCAGTATATATGTAGCTGCTATCTTAAACTCTTTCTTTTTTATACCAATACTTATTGTTGTTACTTGCATGTTTTTGTTAGTAAACTTGGGTTCTACATATTGTGTTAAGCACTTTTTTATAAGTATTGCTGATCCTCCCCTAGCTTTTTCAGCTGGGTGCGGAGCTTGATAGCACGTATAGTTTGGTAATTTATTATCAAGACTTTGTTCTAGCGAGGTAAGTTTCGGACACCAAGCAAATGTCTATTTCTAAAAAGATGTTTGGTTCTGATACATGTTGTAAAAGACCGTTTTCATTCCATGTTGCGATTTTGAGTGTTCTGTCCATCATTGTTTTTTAAGAGCGACTTCTTCGCTTAGCAGTTTTATGTTTAAATCTTGTTTCTGAATCCTTTTAAGGATAAGTTCAAGAATTTCATTAATAGATGTTTCTTCGTTCTTCTGCACATTATTTTACAATCTGGAATAGGACTTATTTTCATCACTTTTGCTTAGTGCAATTGCTTTTGTCGGCTGATTTTTAGTTTTGTTTTCGACGGTTACTTTTTGGCTTTCAACTAATGCTTTTTTTGGTAGTTGGTGTTCTAGCTTGTTCCCAGTTTTGTTTTTTTCTTTTTGCTTCTTGGAATTTTTTGGCAACTAGACATCCTCTGTAACTTGCAGGATGGTTGCCTTGACAGTTAACACATTTCGATTTCTGTTCTCTGTCCATGGGACAATTTTTAAACAAGCAAACTCGCGATTGCAGTATTTTTGTGTATGTCCAAAGGCTTGACAATGCTTACATTGTGGAACAATTTTTGACTTTCGCAGTGGTTCAATTTTGACAACTATACCCATAATTGATTTAATACTGTAAATCTTATCGAGACTTTCTTTATTTTAGAAAGTGAGCATAAATAGAGGTAGAGATCTCTTTTTTGTCGTTGATACCCCAGTGGAGTCTTTAATTATCTCATTTTTAATAAGATTATTCGCATCGAGAGCTTGAAAGCCTTTCTGAATAAGGTCTTTGACAATATCTTTGGTAACACACGAAGAATGGAGGCCTCTTGCTACTACTTTTATCGATCTTGTAGCTTTATTTTCGTACGATTTATACACATTGGCGTCTTCAACAATGACTTTCCAATTATCTTTATTGTATGATTTATATTTACATGCCTTATTAGTGCATTTCTCTACTATGCTTTTAAGCTCGCCAAACATTGCCAATCCGGAAATCATGATTGGTGGTGGTGCAGTTTGCCTAGTACTTTTAGCATTAGACTTCTTTTGGGATACATCTCCCATTTCATTATTCGTTGTTCTCATTATTGCAGCAGTATCTGCTTTTGAAGCTGTCTGCTGATTTTTTTGAACATTTTCTGGGCTACCTTCTGCTTTTCGTTTTTTTTGGATTTGCGTTTGTTTTTGTTGCCATCAGTTTCTAGAAGGAGCTCTTCCTCATCAGTATGAAACTCAATGGTTTTTTGTGGGCTTTTCACTACAAGTATTTTTGGACTTGTCTTGTAGTCATTTGAGGTCTTCTTGTCTAGCAAGCTGACTTTTTCTTCAAGTCTATTAACTTGTTGCTGAAGACATTCAAAGAGGACTCTATTTACCATTCTTCGAAATGATTTTCGGAATCAACTTGGTGGATCACGTTGTTGTGTTTGGAACACTGCCGATGTTTTCATAGGTTTTGGTTCCTTTTTCGTTAATGACTTCATTTTTGATTTTTGTGTAGGGGTTTTCGATGGAGTAACCCTTGAGGAAATTATTTTTGGTGGAGTTCTTAGTGTTTTTGAACTCCTTCTATTTCCTAAAAGCAATAATTGGTCCTCCCCAGAATCCGTAGGACCGATCTCCGAAGAGAGTGGATTTACCAGTTTATCTGGATTGCCACCTGGGGTAATATACATATCTATTTGTTTTACTCATTGCCATATTTGTTTTGTTTTTTTTTTGTAACTTTTGTTTGTTAACGATAAATAGCTTAGTTAGGTACTTCTTCTATTCAAGGTCTTAAAGATAGCTGGTTCTTCAGAGCGTTATCTTATCTTATGCTCCTAGTTCCTGAGAAGGTAACTCAGGTTTCTCATAGCTCTTGTATCCAATAGATCCAATGCTCGTCGTTGGTTCACCTAATCGGCTATCCAGCGGGCACCACTTGGAGGTGACGATGCGATTTTGGTCCGCCTTATCATTTGAAGTGATAAAAAAAAAATATGATAATAGCTCCCAAGGAAATAAAGTATTAAAAAAAAATTCTAAAAATAAAAACTGGTAGCCATGGTTTTTTAAAACACTGAAATGTGCAACATCTGGAGTTTTTCCCTTTCCAAAGCTTTCAATTGAAAAAACCTTGATTTTTCTTTTTGAACTTGAAAACTCCAAGTTTAAGTTTTATAAGTATTTTTAAATTGTTAAATTATGTTGAAAATTGAAGGAGTTACGCTTGTTTGCACGCGCCCAAAAACGATAAATTACATCAGAGTGAGTTAATTTTTTTGTATGAATAAAAATTAAAACAATTTTTTTGAGATAATAGCTCCCTTTGTTTATTCACTCTTCTTTAATTTGTCAACGCCAATTTTTAGCTGTATTCAATAACTAAATAAAACTTTTTAATTCAGTAAATTATCTTCACAAATAACAAAGTTGTTAGTTAGTAAGCACACTACCACCAAAATGCAAGGAAAACTCACCCTTAAAGTTTCACGACAAAATATTTTTGTTCATCAAAATCTACATATATTGTAACCTTAAAAATACAAATATTTGGTATCTCTTTCGAAGGTTTTGGTTTTAGAAATTATATGTAAAAACAGATAATTAGCAAAAAAAATCATCAACCTCAAAAGCTCGAATGTATAGCATTTTTGGGCTTCCTTTATACTGAGCTATACTCTTATACTTTTATAATTATATATAATATACTATTATAATTTTTCTTAAATATTTCATCAAGTTGGATTTGTATCAAAGTTTTGATATTGTATAATCTTACGATGGTAAGTTTTATTGGAGCACCTTTTTTTTCTAAAAAGGAGTATATGATGCCAATTTTAATGGAACTGCCAGGAACTAAGTAAGTGGCGAGATTTAAAATTAAAGTTTCAGTTCTGTTGTACATCTTAAAGGCAGAACTATAATAGTCGGACGTGGTAGGAAGCTAATGCCAAAAGCGAACGAAAATCAGTTTTCCGAAACGTCAAATTAATACGACACCCATAATAATTCACCATGTTTTATTAAAAAAGCCGCCAATATTTAGCCAAATTTCTCTTTTTGTATATTGTTAAAATACAAATGTTGTTTTTTGTTGTACAGCAATTCATTTGCTTCTACCAGAGTAATAAAATTTGATATAAAATCGCGTTCGTCTATATCATTACTCGCATCTATTTTGATTGTTTGATGTCGGTGAGCGCTCTTGCAATCGATAGCGAAAGTTAACGAAGCCTAACGAAAGGCACTCAAGCGCAATTATGGGCGCGTCATATAAATTCCTCGTATTCGCTTCGTTTCTTGCGACAACTTCAACTGACGTTCGACGATTACAGTTCTACCTTAAGCTTGGATTTAATTTACATTTTTTGTTCGTTTAGTTCTTCTTCTGGTCTTGGTTTTGGAATAAATTATGTTTTTGGAGCATACAATGTTTTTTATGGGACAACAGTTGAAATGGGTAAGTTTTTGTTTAAATAAGTATTGTTTCAAATAAATCTGTTCGAATTATAACGAGATAAGGAGTCATTACACAATTGTTAAGTAGAACTTCCAAGAAAATGACCTTTAAAATTAAAATTAAAATTTAAAATTTTTTATTTTATGACTAAATAATCGATCGGACGTGAAAAATACTTGTGACAAGAGATATACTCCATTAATTTCGTACCCAAAACACGTACAAATTCTTTTTTAGGTTTTTAGAATTGTAAAAAGGACAGCCAAATATATTACTTCAAACTTTTTTGTGTGTGTTTTTTTCCCGAATTTTCTGTTTGAAACTCATTTTCTCAAAAACTGTGTATAATTTTTGATTGATTCAAAAAGTGGCTTATAGTACAAAATACTGGCTGTAAAAAACAGTATTAAACTAAACTGAAAGTATTACCGTTATTTTTTAATGATTTTTTTTCCACTTTTAGTACTCTTTTCATAAAATTGCCCCTGCCGCCCAAACGGGGCAAGATAGACCCCCTCCCATAGTAAAAAATGTTTGTTTTGGACCCCTCTACAAAAAACCGTTATCAATTTTCGGCGCCCAAGTTATCGTACTCGTGCCAAACTTTTTTTTCTTTGAGGACGAATATTTTTATTCCACAATTTTTGTTGCCTGAAAATTTGTCGGCATTTTTTTCAGACATTTTATTAAGAAAAAAAAATATAGGTACCTACATATACATACATATACCTACATACATATCTACATATACATATATGAAAATTTGTACCGAAAAAATTTCTTTTTTCCAACATTATAAAAACTAGTGTGTATAAGAGTACTACTTATTATTTTAATTGAAAAACCTTCCTGGCAGTACCTCTCAAAGAACAGTTTGTTTTTGTCATTATTGGCATAATCAATTTTTACAGACTTTTACCCTGTCTAATATTTTAGGTGTCCGATAAATTAATTGGCAGTTTAGTAGGTAATTCATTTGTCGTGAAAGAAACCTTCAAAACCATTATTTAAACATATTCATTCATAGACTTCGGTTTAGCATAGTCTAAACTTAAACATTCTAAATTAAATAGGATAAACTCAAGATTTATTTTTAACAAGAATGTCCTATTGCTTTTATGAAACTTGAAAACACTTCTAAAAAGCTCTAAAGAAAAGTTTCATTTTGTTTCCTATAAAACGAACGGTAGAATCGGAATAGTATTCCACAACTTTTCTGTGAAGCTTCCACAACTTGGGACAAATGAATTTAAAAAAACAATCATGATTAAAAATAAAATTTAAAAAAGTTTTTGTTTGTCTTTCGCAGGTTTTGATATTCCAGCATTTTTGCAAGCCTGTTTTATATCTTTTCAACTCGATAAATGTATTCATTACTGTAAAATGATTGGAGATTTTGATACATCGTACAACACACATGATTTGCAATCGAAGCTCTTAAGGAAATGTGTAAAGCAACATGCAAATATTTTTGAGTAAACTAAAAATTACATAGATTAACAATAACATGTATAACTGTGTTTTCGCATTAAAACCATTTTAGGTTCATAAATGAAGTATCGGCCGTAAACACTTTTGTGGTAGCGTTGACAGTTATCACTATTGTTCCCCTGCTAACTGTGCTATTGTATTCGGTTTTACTGGTAAAATAATTTTAAGTATTACTCAGTGGAGTGGAAGAGCAGAATAAGCTATATTAAAAAAAAATGTATTTGCAGAAACATAAATTCCTGCATCTATTTTTCTTATGGCTTTAATATGGCGCTTTTACTGTTCTTCCATTCAACAATTCAATTTAAATTATTTTTTAAATATTTCAACTTAAGAGCCCTTCACCTAAAAGTGGGAACCTTAGTATATGAAATCTATAGTACTTTCCACACAGCCATTGTATATAGAACCTATAGTACTATCATCACGATGGTTTTTGTGTTGTGTGGTGTGGTCGTTTGAGGGCGCACTTGTACATACACAGAAACAGCAACCAAAAAAAAGAGTAAGGGTTGCCGGCATACTTTAGATGTCGCCCCATTCGACTTCCACCATGAGCATTGTATATGAATTTGCAGTTTTATATACAACGACCATGAGTACTATAATATGCAAATTTATATACAATGACTTCAAGAAATTGCGCACCATTTCACCATTTTCTCGTATTTCCCTTCAAATCTAGGAGAAGGCCTCTTAATATGAAAACTATAGTACTATCATGGTTGAAGTCGAATAGGGCGACATCTAAAGTGTCTGCGCAACCCTTTCTCTTTTTTTTGCGGAGAGCTTATGAGAGCAAATTACACAGGATTATTTTTTTTTATATATTTTTCACCTGATTTGCAAATAAACACATTTTATTATGCTTTTACAATCATAATATTTATACCCGTTCATATGAATTCTATTAGTAAAATTAATGTTTTTCGAATGGGAAATACATTGAACGTCAAATCGAAAAAAAATCTATCTCCAATTCATGGTTCACGCGTTGACTACGAGGTGCCGTGTTACCAAGTGCCAATAGTTTTCATATACAAAGGAATACCTTTGTATATAAAAACTATAGTACTATCATGCCGAGTTTTTTTTTAGGGTTGCAAAGGTCCTGGTTGCTGGCGCTGCAAAACTTGAGGTGTAAAATCCGATTTAGGGAGTCTTTAAGCGTCGAAAATTGGTGGTAGGAGCAAGAGGAGACTATTTTTTGGATTATTGCATCCAAAAAATATCAATAAATATCATTTAAAACCTCCATAAGCTCTCCGCAAAAAAAAAAAAGAGTAAGGGTTGCAGGCATACATTAGATGTCGCCCCATTCGACTTCCACCATGAATACCTACTTGAAGTTTGAATTTTAAATGTATATAATATGTAGCTACTTGCCACGGCTGTAAACTCATCTCAAACAGTAAAACGCTTGCATTTGTAGGGTTTTATATACATACATTCAAGCTCAGAAAAACATGCAATGTATTTTGCATCTGTTTGAAATTCGAATCGGACATTTCTCGAACAATTTGTGTAAAAACATGATTTATTTATTATATTACGTACGTATTATTATGCTGACTATAGAGAATTAAGCACATCTTTATTAATATAATGAATTAATTACGCTTTAAAAATCTACTAGTGATTTTTCTTTTAAATTTTTCTATTTGCAATTCTGTGGTTTTGAATATCCTTACTTATTTTATTTTATTTTAACATTGTTCTTTTACATTTTATTGTTATATAAAATTCCTCAACTAAAAAAACTGCATTATTAATCTTATGGGAGTGATTATTGCGCAAAACAAAACTACCCTGAATTGAAAAATTTGTATTGTATGTACCTATATAAAACTATTATAATACCACGTTCTCACAAGAGTTCAAATTATATCTGCCTTTTTCTGTCTCATAGAGAAATTTCAAATTTATGCGGCTTGTTCACAATTATGTATTTCCAAATTTATGTTTATATGTTCACGTAATTTCCTGCAAATTTTGTTGAAATTATTTCATTGAAGTCTAGTGAAAACAAGCTATAAACGCTTTTTTCGTAATTTGCGGTATTACCCCATTTCGGCTATAATGAGAATTTAGTATGTATAATATGTATGTACTACATTTTTTCAGAAATTCACGTTACTTCACGTCTTCAAATTTAATTTTTTTATTTAAGCCTCTTTTATTTCAAATTTGTTTTCAGTACGTACATATTTGGTATTGTAGAATATTTTGCAATACGCATTTTTAAAACATGAAAAAAAAAAATAAAGTGGGGAGAAATCGTTTGGTAAGTCAAGTTACAATTTGTCCACTTTTTCAAGGAATTACCCAGTTAGTTTTAGATATGTAATTAAGTTTTACACAATTTTGCTGTTAGTTTTTCATGTTAAGTTAAAAAATAAACTAAATATGTAGTTATTTAACAAGAGCCAAACAAAATTGAATTTAAAAAAGGACCATGCAAATTATCTAGGAACTCTAAACACTTTTTAAAGTTATAGCATAAAATTTTGTTAACTTTACTATAAATCATTTAAGGGTACTATTAGTGGAGCACCTTTTATGATGATTGCATGTGCCTATCACTTGTTCATGTATTGTTTCCTTGGAGAAGTTGTGTCTAATAAGGTACTTTTTTTCGTTTTGGTAAAATTAATTAATTAACTAACCTGCAAACAATTTTTTTTTATTTATAAGTGCATTGAAGCCAGTAACGCAATTTTCAGCAGTAAATGGTACAGAATTGAGAAACCAGAAGACAGGCGAACTATTATAATCTTTTCCACAATATCTCAATGCAATATGGGTTTTTCAGCTGGTGGATTATACAAATTATCGTTAGCGACTTTTACAGAGGTAAGAAAAAGTTTTAAAAAAAAATAGATCAAAATACCTGAATTCTGCTTGCATGTGTAAAACTTTACCTAGTTGTTAATAATGTAAAAAAGTTATTTTGCATAATAATAATTGTCCAAAAATATGGAACGGTTTGCTTGCAACTTTTGGCAAAAGATTACTAATTCCACAATTTCTGCTCAAAGAAAGGATCATGACCACATTTGTATGGAACATTTTTTTAATTAGAACATTGTTCAACAGCGATGAAATTTATGTCATAAATGAAAGGTGATGAGCAGTACTTTATTTCATTATATGGCAGCTAAATTGAAATACAGTGCGGAATCGATATGTTCGTACATTTTATAAAAAAATGCTATAAGGGTAAGGTTATTACCTTTTTTGAATGTGAAAGGTGGGTCCAAAATATGCATGGTCCTTTTCCTTTCTTGTGAAGAATTTATCAGGGAGCGGAAATGTTTTACTCTTCCGAGAGCGCTCTCTTCTGCCTCACACTACCAATTTTTTAAGTGGGATGGGGAGAATTTTTATTCAAGTTCTTCTGACTTTTAAAATTTAAATTTAGGGTGGTTTCCAAGAGATCATAATTTTTATTTGCCTTTTATTAATTTTTTTTCATTTTTCAGTTGATGAAGCGTGTATATGGCGCCTGTGCTTTTTTGCAGAAAGTTCTTTAAATCAAACATATTCAAAACAATTTTGTTAAATAAGTTTTGTTGGACGTTTATTAATAATATAATTATATATTTCATTTTTTCCGAGCCGAACAAAATATTAATACTACACATAATAAATAAATATTATTCAAAACTCTTTAAATGTTTGTTTTATTTTTCCCCAATTATACCAAATTAATCAAAAATTCTTTCCACTAAAGACATTTAAAGGATTCCAAACAGGGCATAGACGACTGGCAATAAAAGTGCTGCCTTAGCGTTGGATAATCCAAATGCAAATCCTATGAGTTTCCAAACGCCCAAATAGAAAAGACACTGTAAGAGCACATGAAGTCCCAACAAACTGAAATTATATTTACATATTTAAAATCATCAAATTGTTATTAGATATATTTTTTTTTATGATCTCACATCTTTTCCTTCTTCCGGGCAGCTTCGAGATTCTTTGGAGATTCTTTGTTCAAATATTGACGAACACCCAAGAGCATATTGTGAAAGTAGTCTTCCCACTTTAACTCACCAATATCAATGAAGAATAACTTTTTATCTTGAGGATCAAGACCTTTGGCTAGTTGCAGTGTTTTTTTGTTGTCATAATGCCATTCTGTGAAAATAAAACGCTCGAGGGTGTTTAGTGAGTTCCACACGTTTGTATGAAGTCGAACTAATCTGTAAAAATAGTTATTCATTTAATTTTTTTTTAGTTAATCATTTTAAATGTCAGTATAAACTTACATAGGTCTTCCTCCGCCTAGTTTTGTTATAAAGTCCAAAATATATCCAGGAAGGAAATGGAAAAATATAGCAGCTACTCTGAACAGGAAGAGACTTTTTACAAGTTTCAGATTTGGGTACCTACATACAATTATACCAAAAGAATAGTTTAGAAGAAATTCTGCTAATAAGAATAAGACGCAGAATATGAGTATTTATAAATATATCCAACAAATTTTGAGATATCTTGAGTTTCGTAACTACAACTGTTTTTCTTACAGAGTTACAAGAACACAAAGCTATCCGAATTGTTTAAAATACAAATTTAAACGCGGTTATTTGAGTACATTTAATTTTTTATTTAATATTATACTTTGAAAAAATATTTTTTATACCTAGTTGATAATTGGATTTAATAAGTAACTTACCAAACAGCAGATTTCAGTGGATACTTGTGCATGTACATATTCATTTTATCGGATAAAGATTCAAAACGGAAAGGCTTGTAAGTGCTTGAGGTGCAATGGAAGATTTGTAAATCTCCCGGAGTTCCACCATTTTTCACTCTGAAAGGAAAGCAAAAAGAATAAAATAGAAGAATAGTAAAAAAAAGTGTTCCAAAATGACAACGATTTAGAATTTTCAGTGCAGAAGAGTGTTTTGTCGCAAAAAATTATTTTTCGAGTTAAGGATGGGAAATTTTGCATTTTGAATTAGGTTACTATTTTTTGAGGGCTCATAATTTTCATGAGTGAAAATTAAGGATATGGCATTTTTAACTATTTTTAATTAAAGACACTGTCTCTAAATATCAAATGCGAGACATAGAACACATAGGGATTTTTATATACATAACATATGTATGCATATGTACAATACATATCATTAAAAAATATTTAAAAAAAACTTGTAGCTGGTAATGAGGATGACGAGTCTCAGAGTGGATTTACTTCTGAGCACCGAAGGCTTAAAACCACCTCTACTTTTATCTACCTCCCTTAAAAGCATTCCCTCTGAGTCAAATGTACGATTCAGATAGGCCAAAGAAGGAGGAAATCAGAATTTTAAATGAAAAACTTAGATGAACATGGGGATCGAACTTGCACTCGGATCTCGTAGATAGACAGAGCTCGCTACACATTCGGCCAACTTTCTACTAAATGTAGTGTGTTTAATGATACACTTCAGCATACTCTCTAGTGGTGAATAAAAAAATATTAAAATTCTATTGCATACTTTAGGACGTATTATTACTTCTTTTGATTTGAAATGAATAAACGTTATTTTTTTTAGGCTCAAATAAATTTATTTTATAATAGGTAGGTATATGAATTTCGTAATCAATTTAATGTAAAAAGGTGAAAAAACGAAAAATATATAATTAATCGACAACAACCCGAAGCGACCGTAAGATCTTCATATCTGTTATTAGATTTTTGGATTTTGAGAGGGCGGTCGGTCAAGCTTTTTTAGGTTGCTTGGGTTATAAAATGCAGTTGGTTTGTTTTTCAAACCAAGTTATTGTGGGTATACGTCTACTACTACTTAGACACTGTCTGACTATTTAATTGGTCGAATATATCCACTCTGTCATTTAATAAGAATAAAAATTTATTTATTCACGGTAAAGATCACCTACTTCCACCTTGATACCAACGGGCGGCGCGTCGCGAGTTCGCTTAAATAATTGTCCTTTTGGAGTTTTAATTTCCACACCCAACATTTTTCGTAATCTATTCCAATGTGAAATGGTAGGGAGAAGACAAGTGTGCAAATCAAAATTTTTGGAGTTCAGATTTAGTATTGAATTTGACGATATGCTGAGTAATTTCAATTTAAGATTAAAAATACACTTTTTAATGTTTTTTCTAAGTTATTTTAACATTTTTTAAAAAAATTTCAAATAATTGAAAAGTGTGCAAAAGTTTTTGATTTGCAAATTCAATTTTTATATGGAAATTAAATATTCTAAAATTATTAAAAGTCCAAAATTGAAGAGTGTACTTGCATTTGAATATTTTTGCAAAAAAAAAAAATGTGCGATGTGCAGGTATTGAACCTTTGAAATCTTGGTTTTTATCTGGCAACTTTTTTTGATTCATTTTTGTTAAATTCTATCTAAAGCTAGACAAAAATGCATGCAAAATTAGCTTCATTGGGGCAATCATAGTCAGACTTTAGAACGGAGTCCAACTGGCCTCGAGTCTAAAGTTAACACACAGGTTGGAAACAGCTGCTATTCATAAAGAATTTGGCAGCTCTGTTTAGTAAAAAAAAGAATTCTATTACAATTTTAGTACTATTGCCTGTCAATCCATTGAAATCCAATACATTTTTGACAGATAGAAAAAAAAAAACAACTTAGTCGAAGAGCCAAGAGTCAAAAGTTTTTAAGGTTTGGGATCCAGTTTATCTTTGGGACCTGGGGCTTAAGAGGCCTTCCCCTAGATTTGAGGAAAAAACGAGAAAATGGTGAAGTCATTTGTGTGCATATGACATTAATTTAAACGCTATATGAAAGAACGATTCATTATCTTCAAATTGTTGGAATTACTTTTTTCGAAATCGACTCACAGCGGGTTATATTTGAAAAAATGTATATCTATATTTTGAGAAATTAGCAAAAACTGCTAATTGGTGCGCAGTTTTGTAGAAAAAGTACTGGACTGAGTGAATCAAATTTAATATTTTCTAAAAGGTAATAAACATATCTTTAAATTGTTGGAATTGATTTTTTTATAAAAATGAAAAGTTTTGGAAATATATTGACTTAAATAACACTTAAAATAATGTTTTTCAATTCAGTTTTTGACATATTTGTTTAATGAATTTTACTAAAATTATGATCCAAAATAACAAACCGACATTCTAAATGTAATTTTCAGAAAAAAAATATCGAATTTTCTTGTATTTTTATGTGAAACATCGAATTTTTAAAACGTCTGCGTAATATAAAATCTCATTATTTTAGCTAAGACACAAATCATTGGATTCTATTTGTTCTCCAAATGACCGGTAGAGTTTTCATGTAAAATAAAACAAAAATTCAAACAGTGTGATGCACACAATTTTGCAGTAGATAAAGAGGTACCTAACAATACAAATGCAGTCTGTTTATATGGTATGGTGACTATTGCCGGATGTTTGTGTAGTGTAGAAGTTTTTTGGTAATTTTTTGTTTTTTTGTATTTACTGCTTGTTGGTTTTTTTTTCTCTTTATTTTGCGTATATTCTGTAACTATGATTTACGTTACTATAGGTCAGGTTGTTCTCAATCAAATCATAATAAGATTTTTGTATTTGAATAATGAAAGTAAAAAGTTTGAAAGCATTTGGTTTGTTAGCGCAGAATTGCATTTCGATTATCGAGTATACCTAGTTATATGTAGGGTCATAGCATTTCTATTTATTGATTTGCATAAGGTGTCATAAAAGGCTAGGGCGTGTAGGTTGAACTTGGACAAAAGAAAAATTTATGGGAGAGGGTCTATTTCCCCCGTTTAGGTGCGTGGGGCAATTTAAAAAAAACGGATGTCAAAATGTTTTGTAGTTTTTCCAAAAATCAAAAATAACAAAAACTACTTTCTTCTAAGAATGCCGCAATGCTTGGAATAACAAGTATTGGTTGTGGATACTCCCAGCTAGAAACGTTTTTGTCTATATTAGACTTACCTTGTCTCTCATTTAATAAATACAAGAAGAAGCTGAAGCTTCTCGAGAACGCGGTGATATTGAACCAGTTGATGGAATACCTTTTATAACAGTTGTGACAGATACTTGTTGGAGTAAAAGATCATATAGAAAGAATTTCTCAGCTTTGTCTGGAGCAGCGGTTGTCATCGGACTTCACACGGGAAAAGTTTTGTCAATAAGCGTTAAGAACAAACATTGCGTTTTTTGTGAACGAAGAGGATTACATGCAAGCCCAAATCATATTTGCAATAGAAACTATGATGAACCTTCAACTCTGATGGAATCAGACATTCTTCTTGAAGCTTTCAAGTGCAGTGTTAAAATAAACGGTGTTAGGTACCTTACAATGCTTGCTGATGGAGACAGCAGTTCATTCAAAAAAATATTAGAAAATGATCCCTACAACGGAAGGAAAGTGGAGAAAATTGAATGTTGCAACCATTTGATGAGGAACTTTAGAAACAAGCTGGAAGCTGTTTCTAAAGGGGCAAAAACTGGCTTGAAAGGTTCCCTAACAAAAAATTTGGAGCGGATAAGAAAAGACATCTTGAGCGCATTAAAATACAGACGAATGAATACAGAAACAAAAGAAAGCTCCTTATTGGCAATCAAACAAGACTTAAGAAACGTCATTCATCATTTTTTTAGAGATCATGCAAAGTGCCCAACGTACATAAAAGAAAGGTGCAACGTTAACGACACCAATTTGATACCTCTTATGGTAAAAGACGGAATTTATGAATCAATTATGGGCCCAACGAGACGACTTATTTGGAACGCTAAAAGTCTTCTGATGCTTGGATATACCAATAACCTGGCTGAACATTTCAACTCGATAGTGGCAGTGGATATTCTAATCGGTAAGTAATTTAAATAACATTTTTTAATATTCCTGTAACAATATAATAATTTGAATTTTATAATTAACTTCTGTAATAAACTATTTTTTCTCATGACAGATGTTTTGCAGCTGTAGTTCAATTCAACGCGAAGAGTCAGATGTCAGAACTATATACTCAAGTTTATAGTTCCAATCCAGAAGCCAGAATCCGGAAAGTTGAGCTACGTCGGTCGGTTGAGAAGCAATGAAAGAGGGAGAAAAAGAAAAGTTTACGGCAAACGGAGAACATGTTTCAGAATAAACCGTTCCTATACTTCGAATGATATTGGTTATGGAGATGGTTCCAGGCAACCAGATATGGGTCCAGAAGAATTTGCTGCTGAAAAGGAAATCATTCTGAAAAGACTTGAGGACAACCAAAAAAACCGATTCCTCCTACAGCATCAAGCAATTGGCCAGACAAACAACATCAAATGGAGTGAGACAAGAAAATTCATGCTGGCTACTTCTTCCTTCGGCACTATTTGCAAGGCCAAAAAATTTGAGGGACATGTAAAAAGAATCGCTCATCCAACGGAAATTTTTGCAAAGTCTGTAATGCATGGAAAAATCAATGAAGACGCGACAAGATTACAGCTGGAAACTCAACTCGGGCAACAAATAAAAGGTAGCGGATTATTCATTGACGAACTAGTAGATCCACGGGTCCCTCGTGGTATGAAAGTACGTGCTCCCTCAAATAACTGAGAAAGGGTTGTTTCTTTTTGTCTTTCTTCTTTTATTATTATGAAACAAAAATAAACTAAAATAAAATAAACAAATAAATTCAAGTAGGTGTTTAGGTAGGTTAAAACAAATGTAAAATTATTCATTGAATGGAAATAAAATCTAATATTGAATTAAATCGATTTGCTTATTATTTTATTATTTTGACACTTCAAAGACCCTTCTTGATATAAAATACAGAATGGTTTTACTTTCATTCCAATGAGACCTGAAATTTTTTTTTCGAATCAATCAATTATTTTTTAGTCACAATTTCAAATTGGTACTTAGTTTTCTTAAAAATGTAAAAATCAAACATTACATCCTAACATGCATCCACCCCTACTATCCTACTTTTTCTCAATATTATTGGCATCGGCTTCGGCAGTCTAAAATAAATATTTTTCATCTGAATTTTTTTTCTTCTCAATCGCCATATGTAAAAGCAAAAACAAATCTCAATCAGTCAAATTGGTATGTCCAATTGCTATGAATTTACGACACGTAAAGGGTAAAAGTGTCATATGTATTTCAAACACTTATTTCATATTTTAAAAATCTTGAACAAAAATCGATTTATAATTTTCGTATTGCAGAATAATACAACAAATTAAGTGTCCATGAAAGGACTTACAATCTTACATAGTGAAAACAAAAAAATGTACACAAAAAAATTAATGAAACAAATTTTACGGCAGCCTACTTGGTCACACCAAGCAAGCGAATAATACAGAAAAATACCAAAACCAACCAAACTAGTTTTTGAGAAGTATATGTATATAGAAAACAAAATACCAGTAGGTACACATAAAAAATCTAGAAAAATATTTTTACTCTTTTCAACATTAGCATTATTAACATTATTTTACTGAGTACCAAGTGAATGGTGGTGAGTGTTCTTTTTGTGGATTGGTTTGGAATGTACATATATCTGATGTTTAAACCTAACATTGGTGAAGAACTCGGATCAATAGGTTCTACTTTTAGTTCCCACTTTTAGGTGAAGGGCTCTTAATTATCTATGAATAACATAAACTCTAGGTAAGCTTAGAAGAGACAAAGAAACAACTTGTCACACGACTATGAATATGCCCTTTGCATATGAAATCTATAGTAATCTTTTGTATTAAAACTATAGTACTATCATGGTGAGTTTTTAGGGTTGCGCGGACCCTTGTGGTGGCGCTACAAAATTTAAGGTTTGGTTTAAGCGTCGAAAATTGGTGGTAGGGGTAAGAGGAGACTATTTTTTGGATTATTACATCCAAAAAATATCAATACATAGGTATCATTTAAAACCTCCATAAGCTCTCCGCAAAAAAAAAGAGTAAGGTTTGCGCAGACACTTTAGATGTCGCCCCATTCGACTTCCACCATGAGCATTGTATATAAAACTTATCACACCACTTAATAATTTTTTGGTTGCTGTTTCTGTGTATATACAAGTGCATAGTACTCTCATGAACACGTTCGACACATCGGCCACCTAGCGATCACACCACTTACTAATTTTTTGGTAAATTAAAACATTAGAAATAAATTTTTGTTTCTAAAATTATCCTATACCATGAATATTTATAACTAGCAGTAATCCATAATTTCTTCATTTCGTGGGTGAAGAGCTGTATCAATGTGAAAAATGGTCGAATTTAGACGAAAAAGAAGCATTCTGAAAATTCATACATATTTATGGTTCTTAATTTTGTTTATACAGATTTTACTATACAGAATAATGACGATCGATCAATTATTTGAATTCGGTAAATTTTAAATTTTAGAAACGCAATTCTGAATTTCTTTGCTCTCTAGACAACACCACCGAGACGCTAAATATACATAGGTGCAAAAAATGTGATGCTTTGGGGTAAGTGTCGGCCCGGTTTCTGGATATGTAGTACAAAAGTAACACCGTAGGGGCTCAGAAAAACAATTTGTTAAAATTTAACTTCATTAGTTCTTAGATAAATAACCTAACTTATTTATGACATATGTTTTTAATTATTTTGTTGTTCTAACAAACACAAAATAAAGAAATTGTTACTTTTGTACCCGGTTTCTTCACTTTAAGATCTTAATACTTTTCACTCACAGTCCTGACTTGTTACACACATTTTATTTTTTCTATTTAGGAAAAGGAGAACCTTCTGTTCTTTGATTATTTTTATGTTTTTGGATCGCTCACCTGGAGTTGATATTATTGAATGTAAGCCTTCATGTGCATCACATTTATATATTTATCACAAACGTATACCTTATTAAACAACTACATGTTCGAAAAACAATTTCAACCTATAAACTTGAAATTAACCGGATATAAATAGTTAGGTCGGTATTCACCAAGCTTTCTTAAATTAAAAAAATTTTATCATACAAATTTTATTTTCGTGAGCTAATGAAGGAAGATATTTTGAGTTGAGGCTTTTAAACTTAAGAGCGCTCGGTGAATACCAGCTTTAACAATTTAGTACTTCTTAATTGATCAATGTACAATGTACATACTTGAGACTGTTAACGTAGTATCCAGTGACCAGTATTTGGTTAACCACAACATCTACTGGAATGTAGTCCATAATCAACGAAGGATCTAGTGGCAAACGGCGAATAACACCTTTTGACGCTCCCATGAAAAATCCTTGTGGTCCATTTTTCGAAATCGTCCAACCTGGTATGGGTTGTTTCCATGCAGCCGTAACTAAAATTATTATTTAATAGTAAAAACGATTTATCCAAACATCAAAAGATTATCTAAGACGACACTTACTCATGCTTGGTCGAACGATGCCACAAGGAAAGATACTGGCTGACTTATCAACTTCATGCTCAGCCAAGTGTTTTGTAAAAGTATACGTATTAGGATGATCCTTCAAAAGCCTATATAAAAACATTATTTATTATCATTACTTTGTAATTTCTTACTAAAAATAGGCACTTACTTTGGTTCCAGTTCTTTCAACGCCTCGTCGCTTAAAGTCTGAGCTAAATGAATTATTTTTTCTGGATCATCAGGAGCCGGATAGAGTATTTCTTCAGTATCAAGAAGAAAAGAATTGACAAAAGCACTAGATACATGCACAAGAGCCTTGAACAAGAATAATTTTGTATTTGAATAAAGTATATTGGGACTTTGAAAGAGAATTTTTTTTTTAAATACCTCTAATTTTGGAAGTTTCTTGCACAATTCCATAACACGGCGGGTGCCTCTTAAATTAATGTTTGTTGTCTCTTTCAAAGATTGAAAAAAATCAAGAGTAGCAGCAGAATGAAAGACAACACTAATGTTTTCAGATAAAATTTCTTGATCTTCTTGGGATATTCCAAGATTTTCTTCACCAACATCTCCACTGATTGGTACCAATTTGGCAAACAAAGCGCTGGCGTCGCTTTCATTCAGTTTATCAAATACAGAATTTTTTTCCAAATCCTTCAGTCTTTGTTCAATGGATTTTCCTTTTTTTGGGCGCATCAACAAGTATAGTTTACCAATGTTTGGCAAATCACGAAGGATTTTTTCAATTAGGCAAACTCCAACGAATCCAGTGGCACCGGTGATGAAAACATTACGCCCAGCATAAAATTGTGTAACAGGGGATGTTATTCTGTTGGTGAAAAATATTTTTTTATTATTATGAAAGCCTAGTTAACAATGGGGCATATTCATAGTCAAATTTTAGACCCGAGTCCAACTGGCCTTGAGTCTAAAGTTAACACACAGGTTAGAAACAGCTGCTAGCTGCTATTCATAAAGAAATTCGCAGCTCTGTTTAGTAAAAAACGGAATTCTACTACAATTTTAGTACTATTGCCTGTCAATCCATTGAAACCCAACCCATTTTTTGGCAAATAGAAAAAAACAACTTAGTCGAAGAGTCAAGAGTCAGCAGTTTTTAAGGTTTGGGATCCAGTTTATCTTTTGGACCCAGGTCTAAATTGTCTAGGAATAACGTAAACTCCAGGTTAGCTTAGAAGAGACAAAGAAAGAACTTGTCAGACGACTATGAATATGCCCCAATGATTTGTATCTACATATAAATTATAGTTAAGGCATAATCTAAGGCCTAAAAGCTTTGCTTTGCGGCATTAAGTGCCATTCATATGAGCACGGACCCTTGTGGTGGCGCTGCAAAATGTGAGGTGTAAAATTCGATTTAGGGAGTCTTTAAGCGTCGAAAATTGGTGGTACTCTCATGGTGGAAGTCAAATGGGGCGACATCTAATGTATGTCTGCAACCCTTACTCTTTTTTTTTTGCGGAGAGCTTATGGAGGTTTTAATCGATATTTATTGATATTTTTTGGATGCAATAATCCAAAAAATAGTCTCCTCTTGCCCCTACCACCAATTTCCGACGCTTAAAGACTCCCAAAATCGAATTTTACACCTCAAATTTTGCAGCGCCACCACAAGGGTCCGCGCAACCCTAAAAAAAACTCGCCATGATAGTACTATAGTTTTCATAAACAAAGGTTAATCTAATTTCCGAGATAATTTCATGCAAATTTGGTTGAAATTATATCATTTGAAAATGTGAGTTTGTATGAGAAATGACAAATGAAAAAATTCGGAAATTATCAACGAAATTACTTCGCACCGAAATAATAAAGGAGTATTTATCTTAGAGGTGGCAGTAAAATTAATAATTCCATAGGGAAATTGTTTCAGTGTAGACAATTTGTTAATAATTATGTACAATGTTCAAAATCAAACCAATTTTATAAAGTTGTTTGAATATCAAAAACTTTGTACGCATAATATTTTATTGTATTTTAATTATAATTTAGAGAATGCAATTAGGTACCAACATTTTTGTATATCTACTTACACATCTCAACACGTGGGGTTATAAGGTTGTCAATCATTAAAATGATTATTATTTACATATTATGTGCAAAGTACAAGTTTTTTGATATATACATAGATTTTAATTGCCTTGAAATATGAGACTTGTAATGTAAGCAGTAATAATACATGTACATGAGGTGTTTATTTAGTACAATCCGACAAGCAATCAAAAAAATCATTAATCGTTTAAACAGATGTGCAGCTTTTTTCGAGCAGCGTTTTTATGGGAGCAGATTTATTTGCAGGCTGCATGTATAGGGTTGCCAACAGAGTAATTTTGGCACAGAAACTTTAGGTATTTCCTCTGATATATAAAAACTTTTTATTATTATTTAAAGCATTCTTGCAAACATTTTAAAAAATGCCAAAGTATTTTGTGTCAGGATTTGTCTCTAGCTAGAATATTAAGAGATTTGTCTTTATTCACCTAGTTTTTCACCAAAAAAAGTATTTTGTGTCAGGATTTGTCTCTAGTAGAATATTAAGAGATTTGTCTTTATTCACCTAGTTTTTCACCAAAAAAACATTATCAATTAAGGAATGTATAATTTCATTTTCATTTCGGGTATGTAGGTATGTAGGTATGTACAATTGTACATGTTTAAATAACATCGAATGAGAAAGTGTGTGTAAAAGTTTATATTAGATGAGGAAGGTTATGTGGTTATGTACAAATCTGTTGTAATAATAGATTGCAAGAATTTTAATACAAACGTCAATTACAGCAGCGAGTTTTATTTTTTTGTTATGAAAT
This sequence comes from Syrphus vitripennis, assembly GCA_958431115.1. Lineage (NCBI taxonomy): Eukaryota > Metazoa > Arthropoda > Insecta > Diptera > Syrphidae > Syrphus > Syrphus vitripennis. Next base: position 71,366,052 of record OY288109.1, on the reverse strand, counting down.
CTTAGCTCATTAATTAACTTTTAATAAATGGTTTTGTGAATTGGGGGCGGAGTAATGAAGTTAGTTTTTGAAATAGAACGTATTGAAATGATTTATTAAAATACAAAATATGTTTACAACGGCACATGGGGCACACAATTGTCAGTTATGTTCTATGATAAATTTTTCTTCAATATATCTTTACAAACATGAAGCTTGCAAATATTTTACAAATGGACGCGTTCTTTGAGTTAAAATTAAAAAAAAAAAATTACTAATGAAAGGTTGCACCAAACGTCTTAAAGTTTTTAATTTTAAAAATATGGACTTAAATCAAAATCAAATTAAAATCATTTTTTCACACTCTTGTAAGAATGTTTTAATGGTTTATGCGTACAACATCATTTAAAACATTCTTACCAATGCAACAATTTTTTGTACTTCAGTTAACTGGGTATATTTTTTTATTTTAGAATAGGTAATTTTGCTCACCAGCATTTTACCAGTTCGAATTCAGTACCTATTTTAGCATAAAACTAGTAAATAATTATTAAACAAATTAAAAGAACCATAGAAAACAGACAAAAAATCATAAAATTTCGGTATAGTTGTCATTCAATAAGAAGGTCAGGTTGAAACGATGGAGAAAATCTTATCGATCAAATAAAAATGGCTGACGGCAAAAGAATTATTTATTTTATCAATTATTATTTTTTTAATTTGTTTGAAAGCTTACCTAATTATTTTTGTCTAAAACTACAGTTTTTTTTTGAGTATTGAACGTGGAACTCTCCAATTTCCAGCCGTAGAACATTATACCTACCTAGGTATATTAAATTAGTATTATTTGTGTACATTTTAAATGGTATTCTTCTTAAAATAAAAAGAAAAGTTTATGAAATCTCAATAACTTTATCTTCATTTAATCAATCCGACTTCTCTTTAAAAATATTTGGAAAGCTACTTATTTGTTTTGTTGCTTTAATAACATTTCACATTAGAGTAGCTCAATAAGTGAATCTTATTTTTACTAGTTTTTTTCTCTCTGTTTACTAATATCACCGGCAGAAGCATTATTTATAGGTTGGTACTCTGTACAGCCACTTGGAATATTTTTTTTCATTGATAAACTTTTTTCTTTGCATACATACATACATACATACATACATCGACTTTGAAATCAATTATTAGATGCATTCATAACAACCCAGCACACTGGGTGAATAATATTGCAAAAAAATCCCAACAAAAAAAATTGCAATGATACCAATCAGTCAAAGACCTTACAATAACGATAGCTACGCCGCACCGTTCTTTGATTCCAATCTTCGGCGTATTCGTCGTAGTCGTAGCCTATAAATAAAAAAGTATATTTTGTTCTCTTCCCACCACTGCCACTCATCTTTCCAATATCCATACGTATGTAAACAATTGCTTCACACCAGTGGAAGACACGATTATTTCTTTTTTATTTTCTTATGTAAACAAAAAAACTAGTTTTTTGAGTTTATGGTTTACACTCGTATAAATTTAAAGATATGGGCATAGATGTGATTATTTTTGGAAGAAACCGCATTAATGACTTTATAACGAGTTCGTACGAGTACGACTAAAGTTAAAAAGACATTTTTCGTTTTTATACAAAATCAAATAAGCAAGCCTAATCGTAGCTACAAAAAATAAATCCTCTGCCTGTTGTGGTGGAAGTAGATTTTTGTCATCGTGTCGTACCTACCTCGTGCGACTCAAATATTATAACTTAACTAAGATTCCGAAATTTGTTTGCATTTCTGAATTTTTTTTATGATGCTAACTCGTTATTATAATTTTTTAAGTCCAATATACATATGTATATGTAGATACATAGGTCTATCTGACAAGCTGGCTTTCACCGAATGGAATCAAACTTTTTATTAAATTTTGAATGTATTCGGATTTAAAAATATGTAAATTTTCATTTTTATTTAGCCCAGCCAAATTTAAATGATTTGCCACTATTACTTTTCTGACAAAAAAAAATATATATGAAAGCAAAGAAATTTAGAAATTTGTTTAATATAATTAAGTAAGTTTTTAAATAAACATATCAACTGGAGTTCATATTTTTTTTTAAAGATTAAATTTAACGATTTCGCCAGCATAATAATGTCACTGCCATTGTTTTGTGCAAAAAAAAATGGATTTTGAGACAATTTTTTTTTGACGAAAACATTTTTTTTCTCACCATACATTTTTTGCCAAAAGAACCTTTATTTCAAAATTAAAAATAAATCAATTTGAGATGTGAACATATTTGCGTTTTGACAGTTGTTACACTTAAATAAAATAAATTTGTATCAATGGATGGGACATTTGTTTCTCTCTCATTGCTTTCTCTCGACCTCTCGTTGCAACTTTGTTGAGTTAGCAGGAAATTGTGACAATTTTTTAAAATTTTACGAATTTGTACAAATTCGCAGGAAATTTTGTGTTACCAAACACACCTTTTATTATTTGGGCAACTCTCAAATCAATAATTACCAGTACCATTTATTGTAGGTTAAAATTACATTTGAGTCAAATCAAGATTTGTGTCTCTTATGAGCAGTTGCATGAAACGGTTTTAAAAAGACAGAATATTATCCTTATTAATTTATTTATTTTACCTTAAAAAATAATTTAAAATAGTTTATTTTTTAATTTTTTTTTTAAATAATATTTTTAAGGTTGATAAGACGTCAAATAATGTAAGTTACATATTATGTACATATGTATGTAGATACCTGATAATACTTTCTTACATAATAGATAGCCCCTTAAGGAGTTTACAGCCCTATTCTCCCCCTTGTCAGGAGTCATAAGTCACAAGCTCTTCTGACTATTTCTTGTGAGGATTGTTGTGATTCGATAACATTTTGGTATTCTCCCCCTAATTGTCACAACAAAACTCACCACAGCAAAGGTGATTTTTTTTTTTGTGACTTTTGGAACAGGTTATCGGTCGTTGGTCGTTGGTCGCTCTCATGTGAACAGTCCTTAACTCTACTAATCTTTGCTTTTTCCAGAAGATTGTCATGACTAGATGAAAGTACTATATTTTAGTTTTTGTATTTTAATTTTGTTTTCTCTAGCATTTTCTATTGGAGAACTACGAACACTTTCTTTTGACATCATCAACTTTTTTTTTGATTTAGAACCAGATCTTAACAAAAACTTCTACTAGGTACATACTTTCAAAAAGCAACAACTCTGGGGTGCGCTTACTAATTACTAATTTCAGAGCAGGTTTAAAATAATTAGAATAATTTAACACAATTGATCTGCAAATTAAAAACGAGTTTATCAAATTTGTACTTTTACGTTCAGTATTTTTGTGTTTTTTTTTTAATTTTATTTCGTGTCCATGAATAGGTAGGTATAATGTAAATTCCCAAAAAATTATTTTGAAAAATTTGAACCGGATTTTTGTCAATGTGCAAGTTAATTACGGATTTAACATAGGTATCTACATAAACTTTTCAATTTTTCGGGTGTAAGCAACTTGTAATCAAACGGGAAAGGAAAGACAGTCGAGGTTTTTAATCTTTAAATTCTTAATATTCTCTGGTTATGACTTATGACCGGAATGATAGAAAAATTAATGGGTTTTCATGAAACTCAACTGATATTGTTTTTGTTCATACATACATATATCATAATTATTAGAATCAGAAATTGAAGTTAAATTCACGAAAAGCCTCAGCAATAGAAAGAAATATAATATACATAACACTTGATTATGTGTCTCTCATGAAACATCAAAATAAGTCACATATTCAGTGGGTTAGTCTTATGTCGTTTTCAATTGGCAATCTGGAAGTAGAAAAAAGCATTCTGAATGCGTTCAATTGGGCAAAAGTGACAGTTCTGATTCTAAAAAAAGAGAATTTCTCTTCTGGATTTGAAATCAGAAGCAAAAACAGAATCACTCACACATTCAAAGATTTAATGTCACGCTTGATAATTGTCATATTTTTTTAAATTTACAACTGTGAAGTGATTGCTTGAAATGCTAATACTCTCACACCAAACATCAAATTTTTCAGAATCGAAAAAAACTGTTCAATTGGGATTCCGAATCTAAATCCAATTCCGGATTGCCAATTGAAAACGACATTACCCCTTGAATACAATGCATATCGCTGGTAGCAAAGAGAAATGTCAAAATACAAAGCGACAGGTAGAAGAAAGTTGAAAATATTTCAGCTTCGTCTTCATACTGATTACTGCGTCGCTGTACCTATAACCTATACTATTTTCTTATATTTCAACTTTGACAGTGTTACGGGTGACTGCTGTTCAGCCAGTTAGTTTTAGCTTTGTATATGAAAACTATAGTACTATCATGGTGGAAGTCGAATGGGGCGACATCTAATTTACCTATGCAACCCTTACTCTTTTTTTTTTGCGGAGAGCTTATGGAGGTTTTAAATGATAGTTATTGATATTTTTTGGATGCAATAATCCAAAAAATAGTCTCCTCTTGCCCCTACCACCAATTTTCGACGCTTAAAGACTCCCCAAATCGAATTTTACACCTCAAAATGTGAGGTCACCACCAGGACCTCTGCAACCCTAAAAAAAACTCGCCATGATAGTACTATAGTTTTCATATACAAAGGTTTTAGGAAAGACGGCGAACACTTTCAACGAACAATTACCTATATATCGGTTTTGTTGTGTTTCGAAAAAATCTGTAATACATTTATTTCGAAAACATTAAGCTTTCCATTTGACCACTTAAGTCTCAACTAAAAAATTATATCTTTAACCTTTTAAACCTTTCGAACAAATAAGACAAATTATCTTCTCCTACATTAAGAGCTTTAACGGCACATTCTGACTTTTCATCGGTATCTAAAAAAAATATTGGTTATAAATATCATTTATGGCGCAACTTCCATTTTTCAAATAATTACGCAGCTAATTAAATGTGCAATCCATTTAGTCAATTTTTGGAAAATTTCTAACTTAAACCTATTTTATTTGACGTCAAAGAAATAATCACATGAATGCAATGTTTCAATTCAAAGAGCATTCTATCAACATTTCAAAATTAGTTTAAGTTATTAGTAGGTATTTTGTATATCCAATATCCATCCAAGCGGAGATTACTTACTCAGGCATATTGAAATCCACAAGACGAAATGCTGATCTAATTAGTAAAAAACAACAGTTTACTTTAACCAAACAAACAGCTCTCCAATTTTTTACGATATTAAGTTTATTCGAATAGGTTTAAATACAAAATTTCTTTTTTATCACTGCGATTGCGTTTATGGAATGGTTGGTTTCATATAAAGCTACCAATATCTATTAAACAAATTTATCCGTTCGTGATGAGCAATAGCGAAAAACAACAACAAGCACGTCAGGTATCACCGAATACCGAAATTCAACTGACTGACTGAACACCAACACTGAAAGTCTGAAACTGACTAAGTGACTAATACCAAAAGCTGAGTTGCTTGGTTTTTCGTTTCGAATTGTGCGGACAGACAGCCGATCTTTGTGTACTGAAGATGGTGTGCCGGTGTGGTGATGAAATAATACACATCATATGGATACACATAAAAGTTGATATACAGTAAAACCCGCTTGAACCTTAGCCAGGTGAGCAAATCTCGCTTAATTTTGCTAGCACTTTTCTATCATCAACAAATTACTCGAAAAAAAAATTAGATAATTGCTTCGATTATTATTTATTCCACATTCCACGATTTCAATTTTTATTTTTAATAAATAAATTAATAAAATTCCCACACAATTTAAGAACTGCATACTCTGCCCAAATTTAGCTAGAGAATACTGTACCAAACAATATTATTTCACTAGCTAAATTTTGCAAAACAATTTCGTCCAGGAAGGTAACCGAAATTTGCTTAAATTAAGGTTCGCTTAATTGTACATACATAGATCTTTGTATGAAAGCCAAAGTAGGGAATAATAAAATGCTCAAATGAATAGCACGAACTTACGCCTGCATTAAGGAAGTTCAAAATTTAAAAAAATTAATTTTTTTTAAATTTTAAAAATAATGAACTAAGTTTAAATTTGAAACTGAAGACTCCATTTGAAGCATACAAAAACAAGAATTATAGTTTTTTAAATGGTTTTTTCAAAAACTTCTATTTATGTATACAATATATTTTTCTTAATTTTTCAAAAAAAAAAATGTTTGGTAATCCATCAAACAATGTATGAGAAAATCGGAAATAAAAAATTAAGCTTTACATCAAGCACCATTAATAACAGATTTTTGAAAAGTATTTTTTTAATAATAACCTAAATTTATTACAAAACCTTCAGTAAAAATCAAAATCGTTGGAACAGTTTATGAAAAAGTTTTTTAGTTTTTTTTTTACATTTTTAGAGTTCTCTGGGCTGGCAACGAAACGATGACTAAGTCTCGACTAGGACTCGTTTTTTGAGATAAACGAGAAACCTCCATTTTTTTGATATGTTAGTGAGTCTCACTCTCAACCGAGAACGGCAACCACGTCGTGTTCTCGTCTCAAATGCTAAACGCAAGTCTCGTCTCGTATTCTTGGCATCCCTAGGTCTGATTAATATACAAGTAAGGATCTTTTTACCAATGCACAACTTGACCTATAGTACCTACAGCCGCAACGCAAGTATAAAATATTATACTATCTGCTAAGATCTGTCCCGATATTTGTATGTATATATTTGTATATGCCTAATTTATCCCAGTGTAAATAAGCGTGTTTTTGGCATTTGAGTAGAATTCCAAGGCAATAAAAACGGCAGAGATAAAAAAAAAATCAAAATCAAAAAAAAAAAACGTCAACATTTATCGAGACTGTTAACAAACGATTGTAGAGATGGAAATTGTATAGATAAAATTTAAATTACCTTGAATAATTGTCCACTAGGCTTAATCTGTGGGCTCACTTCGCAGATGTCCAAAACAAGACGAAGTGATGCTCATAAAAGGCAAATAATTGTGTAATCAGGTTCCACCGAGCGACTGCGCCCTTTGTACTTTCAAAATATTAAAAATCCACGAATCAAGTCAGTTCCGAGTCATTTGGCTTTAAACTTAAGGTAGAACTATAATAGTCGAACGTGGTAGGAAGCTAATGTCAAAACCAAACGAAAATTAGCTTTCCGAACACCTAACGAAAGCCACCTAATAGCAATAATGGGTGCGTTATATAAATTCCTCGTATTCGCTTAGTTTCTTACGACCACTTCAGCTGACGTTCGGCGATTATAGTTCTACCTTTAGTTATTTACATAAATTATACAAGAAATCATTAATTTATTATGTCAATTGGACAACTCAGAAATGAAATCAAAATTGTCAAATCTATGTAGTTATCTATAATGCAGAAGTATGAACACAGCTACCTTCGAAGTGATAGATTATTTTCGTTTTAAAATGATTAGGCCACATTTATTTTAATTTTCATCTTCAGCTTGCCTTTAAATAGGCTTAACTGTACCTGAATTTCCCTGACATGTGGAAACATTCCAGTCACTCCAGAGTAATGCGTGTGGTAGTAGTTGTTAAAATACCGCACCGTTCACACAGCAATAAATTTTATGGAAGTGGCATAAGTAAGTATTTATACATAATGTCAGTCCGATGAAAAAGCTCTCAAAGTTCGGTTAAACCTTAAACTTCAATTTAGTTAGACGCTAATTCACATCAGAAGACTTATGATTAAATGGTAAGGTAGTTCAATCAATAAAATGAAAATAAGTCATTATAGCTTAAATTAATTTTGCATGGAAATAACAATTGATTTAACTTCCTAAACAAGTTACAATTATCAATTAGAGCAGGGCAAGAAGGACTGTTAAGGTACTCATAACTTTTTAAATGTTTCTACAAATCGATCGATTTTTGTTTTTGAAAATGATATTTTAAACTTTAACACAGTTAAGCTTTATGCTAGTTTAAATACGATTATCGTAAGACCAAAAATAAAACTTGATTTCAAAAAGATTAGATAAAAATGTGAGGAACAACTATTTTTTTTTTTAAATTGTATTTTTATTTTTCAGAATTTACATAAATATAATGAAATAGGCAAAAATAAAATAAATAAATGATACATATCAAAATACAACGTAGGTTAGATACCTTAACGGTGACAAAAATGTATTTGTTTTGTTCCATAAAATTTACATAGGTATTAAATGCAGCAACAACTTTGTCTATAATATAACCTAAGTGTTATCTATAATAATAACGAAAATAAATATTTATTTGTGAATAGAAAATATATTAGATAATATCTTATATGATCAATTATTTTAATGAATGGATTAACACATAAGAGTGAAACCGTGGGTAACAAAAAAATCTCTTAAAATCAAAATAACGTTTTTTGAAAATATGAAGGTTTTTTAAAGTTCATTATCAATGTTTCTTGATATGAAATGCATCGAACTTCACGCTGCTGATGAAACTAAGGGATGCGTTTGGTAGGCAAGTATGTATTTCATAAGTTGTCATCACTGAAATTAAGATGGAGTTGAAAACCAGCCAAGAATCGATTCGGACATTGTTGCCCCTTTGTCGCTATTGCCCCATTCTCCCCTACCTAGACTTCTGGTGCAAAGCAAAAATTTTCTTGCAAAAATAAAGTCCAGTAAAAATGCACAAAAATGCACAAAGTCAAAGTGAAGAGTTTTAAATGCAATTATTTATTTTGGCAAAATTAATACTAATTTTTTTATCTCTACCGTTTCAATTTCCTCGATTTTTTTATAATGAAGTAGACAATAGATTTAGGCAATTTGGATGTCTCATTTTATACCTTAAAACAAATAACAATTAATAAAATGAAAATGCAATAATTATTTAATATATTTTGATTGTATGTATTTACAAAATTATCATTTGAAATTTGTGATCGTCATTTTTAAAAATTTAATCAATATTTCTTGTCAATTTATTTTGACATGTATGAAAAATAATTTCAATCAGCTCCATGTCACTTAATTCATTATTATGAAATAAAACAGTACTTATATTATTTTCCACATTATAAAACATTTCCACTGCGTTCAAAAACTCAATACTTCTTCCATTAACAACACCTTTTACCTTCAAATACGTATAGGCCGTTTTTATACTCATCTCACCGTATAAAATTTCCTGAAGCAATTTCAGCAATTTGGAAATTCTCGGAAGGTTGAGGCTGATCCCTTCGCTGACTAGAAATAATAATGCAGTTTCGTTGGTTTCCAACATCCTTAGCACCAAAAGAACTCTAGCTGCCAAGTGTCCAAAGAAAGTAGGTTTAATTTTATCAGCTATTGTCTTTAATTCTTTATTTTCCATTAGAACTTCTGTGATATGAACAATATGTTGAAAAAATTCATAAAATGGAACAACTGACATAATATTGTTGCTTCTTCTATCATCAGAATAAATTCGGAATTGGCTTATTTTCAAACGACCAGTTTTCAAGCATTTTGATATGCTTATATCTCGCACCTTGTGGAAGATGTCAATGTAAAAAAGATTTAATCCAAGACCATTAAGAAACTCGTCTGACGGATTGCTATATTTTTTATAAAGGGTTTTAAATGCGGCTAAATTTTCAACGAGAACCTGCTGTAAATGTTTTGACTCTAAAGACAATGAGAATGATTCTCGAGGTATTTCATAGCTGTGTATACGAATTGGATTGATGGCAGAAGGAAAAATTGAATATTGTTCTAATTCTCGCACAATATTTAAGAAGGCATTTATTTTGTCATCTAATGATTCATATTTAGAATTTTTACTTAAGATATTCATAGCTTCCGAGACTATCTTTTGACTTTCTTGACAGTTTCTGATGCATTGAGATTCTTTATACTGATCATCAATGAATAAATCATTGCTAGAATAACAGCTTCCATTGCAGGCAATAATTATTCCTGCTCCACTTTTTTTTCCACGAGACCATTGACAAATGACAAACCTTTGATTAAATGTAAGAAAACCCAAGCCGTCCCGTTTTCCATTCCACCAGTACCCTACGTATTTTGTATCCTCTTTTGGAGATAGATGTTTTCCCGTAGTCCAATTGTACTCACCAAAACCCGAAAACGTATTATATGTCCAGAATCCATTGTAGGTGTTTCCGTTTTTAAAAGTGAATTTTCCTTTTCTTCTCAATCCCAATTTTTCGAACACTCCATTAAAAACTCCACTACAATCACGAGACTTTCCGCTTTCAATTCTTCCAACACAAAAAAGTCCCTCAAACTCTTTTGTTCTTGTCTTTTATTGAAGGCATGGTTAGATTCAATTTTCTCACAAATTAAACTGTCATCTTACCTTTAAAATTCCTTTTCCATGAAACTTTCCATTCTGAAAGCAGCCAATGTACTTGAAATGCTCCGATTTATAATGACCATAGCCATGTGGGCGACCAGCCAAAAATTCACCTTTGTAAATATCGCCGTTAATGTAAGTTAAACATCCTAGCCCCTCTGAAAGACTTTCCTCAAAAGTACCTTAAGCCATGATAAATTTGCAACTTTAATCCTTAACTAATCCTTAAGAAACATGTATTACCTTTGAAGGATGCACCAATCTTAAACGTATAAGTTCCAAATCCATTAAAACCTTTCGAATTTATCCATCCAAAGTAAGAATTCATATTAAGAAAATGAAACTTCGCAAATGATTTCTTTGTCTTGAAATGAAAATTTGATTCGTTATTTAAATTACCTAACTAGTACCTTTTCAGAAAATTCTTATTTACTACAAAATCTATTGCTGTACACCCTATCAGACTTTGAAGAAGTTCCCTCAAGATAATTTTTTTTCGGCTGATGTTAAAAGCCGATGATGCCGATGGCAGAAGAAGATCTTGCTTCGATACGTCTTTTTCAACTTTATTAAGTTTTAAATGCGGCTTCTTTTCAAGAATCATTTTTGTTAAGTCCGGTTCTTAATGTTTGTGTTTTTTTAGTCTATGAAATGCTTGATTAATGCGAAATGACATACTAATTTTTTTTTTGAAGGATTTTGCTATGTTAATACGAGCATTTTGAAAATTTTTTGCCACCAAGCCAATTCTCTTAATTCGTCGTCAAAATAATTCATTGCATAGGTTAGGTTAGGTAAGTGGGCTGACAGTTGATCTTATTGCCGTCCCACTTAGATCAATATAGATCCATTGTAATACCCTTATTAAGTAACCTATGACAAATCCTATGATAGAGTTCATTTGTGGTGTATGTGAATGAGGTTCTAGCGAGCTTTAGCCCGAAAGGTCGAAAAGTGCCTACAAGTTAGTTTCTATCGTCGCAAGATCACCTTGGTTAGGGTCAAGAATGTTTTTGAGTGTGTTCCTCTTCTTTACCCCTACCAGGTTAGATCATCCTTCCCCCAGGCCCGTCGAGGCAGTGGCCTGATTCAACGTCTGGTGGATGGGTTAGATAGACCGGTGGTTGGTGTGTTGCTTAGTAAAAAGGTTTACAGGCTCACCTGGTTGAGGAGGGTTGGAAGCTTTAGGGTGATTGCTTTAGGCTTCTTCCGTCCTTTCCCCCGCATGGTATATCATAACCTTCTCCAGGCCCGTAGGGGCAGTGGCCCCATGCAACGTCAGTTGGACGGTATAGGTATACCAGTGGTTTGGTGTACTGTGTTATCTAGTCGAATCAAACATTTGATAAGGAGAGGTTAACGCGCCAAGAAGTTTAACCTGGGCGTGTTCCCCTCCTTAGCCTCACCGGATAGATCAGCCCTCCCCTAGACCCGTAGAGGCAGTGGCCTCATGCAAACGACTAGTAGATGGGTTTGATAGACCAGTAGATTATGTATGTATTTTTGTATTGTTTTGTCGGTGTTGTCTTGTTAAATTGGTGTACTCAGACACAACCTCGGTGAGGAAAGGTTAAATTGCCAAGAAGTGTTTTCTGGGCATTTTTCCTTTTCTACCCCACAGCGAAAATCAGCCCTCCCCCAGGCCTGTAGAGGCAGTGGCCTCATTCAGCGACGGATGGGTAAAAATCGGTGGTTGTTGTGTCTGTATTGTTTTATCTATTCTCTAAGCTATGCCACACCTGGACAAGGAGAGGTTAACATGCCAGGATGAACTACCTGGGCGTGCTTTCCCCATTTATCCCCTCAGCAGAGATCAGTCCTCCCCCAGGCTCGTAGGGGCAATGGCCCCATGCAACGTCTGGTGGATAGGCTAGATAGACTGGTGGTTGTTGTATATAGAGTCGAGAATGTTTAATTTTCAAGCCATTTTGTGGCTTTAGTGAAATCTAGCAGGTTTTAACTTGGAATAGAGGAGAGTTCCTCCAAGTCATCAAAGAAGTGTTTCCCGTGAAGTCTGTTTCTCAGATGGCAAAGCGCAGGACAGTGGCACAGGAAGTGAGTAGTGTCGTCATGTGTGTCCTCGTCACCACATCCTCTGCATAAGTCATCCATACAAAGCTTCATCTTCTTCCTGTGTCTTTTGTTTACTGAAGTTAGGCCAGAGTTTTCTAGTTGTAACACAGGTATCAAGTGAGCTCCATCTTTTGTTTGTCAAAGACAGAACTTTACTCTCTATTGCCTGTATTAGGTTACATGGTGGGATCTGCACAGTTGGGTCTGCCTGATTGAGATCAAGTGTTGATCCTATCCTTGCCAGTTCATCGGCGCTTTCGTTTCCTGGGACACCTTTGTGACCAGGAACCCAACAGAGCCTTATGTTATGCTGTGTACCAAGAACCTTAAGCTCTTCGCGACAGCAAGCTACAAGCTTTGATTTTATTTCAATGGCAGAAATTGCTTTTATAGCCGCTTGGCTGTCAATGTAAAAGGTAATAACAGCTCGTGGTATTGCCAACATTGATATTTGAGTAGCAGCTCTTGTCACTACCAGGACCTCAGCTTGGAAGACACTGCTGTAATTAGGAAGTCTGAATGAGTTGGCTAGTCCAAGGGTTTCTGAAACGAAACCTGCACCAACACCAGTATCCACCTTGGAGCCGCCAGTGTAAACTGCAACCGTCGGTTCGCAGGTTAGTGGTTCTTTGGTTAGCCATTCATCCCTACTAGGAAAGAAGGTTGTGAATGGTTTGTCAAAGTCTAATCGGGGTATTATGTAGTCAGTACCTCCATTGTTGCCCGCGTATTTCTGCAAATTCTGCGCCTGACCTATGGCACTTGATTTCCAACTAGAAGTTTGGCTAAGACAGTGCACATCGCCGTCGATTCTTGTACAAAAAGAATTAGGGGTTTTAAATTGAGGATAGCCTCCAGGCCCGCGGTGGGTGTGGTCCTCATGGCCCCTGTGATTCCAGTACATGCCATTCTTTGTACCTTGGTCATGATTTTAAGGTTGGTAACTTTGTCCAATGCATTCCACCAGACTACGTTACCATATGTCAGTACAGGTCTAACTATGGCCGTGTACATCCAATTTATAATAATTCTTGGGTTAAGGCCCCAGGTTTTGCCAAAGATGCTGTTGCAGGAGTAGAATGCAAACATGGCCTTGTTTGTTCTTTCTTTAATATTTAGTCCCTAGTTCAGTTTCTTGTCCAAGACCACACCAAGATATTTAGCATGATCGGAGAGTTTCAGCTGGATCCCTTCAATACAAGGAATCCTAAAAGGTGGTAATTTCCTTTTGTTCGTATAAAGGACCAATTCTGTTTTTTGCGGGTTTACTGCTTAGCCGCATTTATTGGTCCAATTATGCACTATAGATAGAGCATTTTCAATCTGCTCGCAGTGGAGGGGAATTTTTCTGTTGCCAATAGTGCTTAATCATCTGCATAAGCAATAGCTTTAACACCACTATTCTTTAGTCTCATAAGGACTGTATTCATAACGAGTATCCTGAGAAGCGGTGAGTGGACCCCTCCTTGTGGGGTACCCCTACAAGTAGATACTTTGATCTGAACCCCTTTTAACTCTGAATTGATATGTCTATTATTTAACATGTTCATTATCCATCTGATAATTACGTTGTCTACATTAAGATTCACAAGCGCTCCTTTCACTGCTTCGTTTTGAACATTATTGAAGGACCTTCAATGTCCAGAAAAGCGGCCAGGGTGTATTCTTTGTCTTTAAGCGTGCTGACCACACTGTGTAGTGCTGTCTCCACACTTTTTCTTTTTGTATATGCATGCTGGGCTGGTGATAAAACTTCCGGGCTCAGTGTATTGCTTATACATACATATGTCTATAAGTCTTTCAAGGGTTTTCAGGAGAAAAGATGTGAGACTGATAGTCGGAAGTCTTTGACGCCTGTGTGACTTGGTTTTCCAGCTTTTGGAATAAAGACTACTTTGACTTCCCTCCACGCCTTAGGCACATATCCCCATTTTAGGCTGCTGAGGAATATGTTAATTAGGTGTGGGATTATATGATCTGCACATTTTTCTAACATCAGAGGGAAAACACCATCCACCCCTGGTGATTTGTATGGTGAAAATGAGTTTATAGCCCATTTAACTTTCTCTTCCGTGATCAAATCAGTAGGTATTGTGTTTTCTGTTATGAGTGTTACTTGTGTGTTCTTATTACCATCAGAGATGCAACCCGGAAAGTGAGATTTTACTAGAAGTTCTAGTGTTTCACTGCACGATTCCGTCCAACGTCCATTAGGTTCCTTAAGGGAGCCTAGAACAGTTGGTGTCTTAGCAAGTATTTTTCTGAGTCTTGCTAATTCAGTTGTGCACTCAACTTGGCTGCAGAAGTTTCTCCAGGAGCTGCGTTTATCCGTGTTTCAGTTTTGAACTTCGTTTGGCTGGATTTATAGGTTTCCCAATCATTGTCTGTTCTAGTGCGCTTGGCAACATTGAAAAGTTTCCTTGTCACCTTTCTGATATTGCCTAGTTCTCTTGTCCACCAGGGTGGTTTCTTTTTACTTTTCCCACAAGGTTTCAGTGGGCACCCTTTTTCTAATGCGTTACCTAGAATTCCAGCGAGGCTATCATTTGCTTTGTCTATGAACTCAGGTTCTAACATCGCATTAGTGTTCAACTTAGGTATTTCGGTTTCTACTATCCTATTGAAAATATCCCAGTTGGGGAAAACGAAATGGCTTCAGTAAAACTATTTATAAGACACTTTAAAATAAAAAAATTATGGACAAAGTCGAATTATGGACTAATGTTCGATCGAGGTGAGACTGTCACTATCCCCTCATAAGAGACCATATTTATTTCAAAATTTAAATTTGTCTAGAGGTGAATTTAATTTGCAAAGAAATGATTAAAATTGTTAGGGATTTTAAGTAAAACACGACCTTTGTAGTTTAAGAGTTTAATTACGAGTAAGAATTCAAGTAGGTACATGTCATCATTACAATTATGTTTCAATTCCATTTAGTAGTAGTATTATAATAATGATCAATGTAAATAGTTTTAGGCAAGGCTATACAATACATAATGCAATGTGAGAGTATTATGTTATATAGACATTAAAGAGAAGTGTAGAGATTTGATTTGTATTAACACTTGTTCTCAAAACTTTACATATTTTAATAAAAGAAATAATTGATCTCAATTAACAAATAATAAGTTTTAAAATTCATAAAAAAATCAAACAAGTTTTAAAATTCATAAAAAATTCAAACAAGGCCTAATTTTTTAACAAAATAACAATGCTTAGTTTTCATAAGGTTCTTAGTAAGAACGTCGGCAACCATTTCGCCAGTTGGTGTGCACTTCACAGCGATGTCTTCTTTTCTTGACATGTCTCGAACATGATGAAATTTGATGTCAATATGCTTTGTTCGGGAGTGATGCACAGGGTTTTTGACGATCTGTTGTGCACTCAAATTGTCACCAAAGAGATCTATTGGGCCTTCACAAAATTTTGAAAAACCCAAGTCTTTCAAAAGGGTCTTTAGCGGGCAAACAGAACCCGCTCCACTACTCCGTTCTGTTGAGGAGTATATGCGAGCGTCAACTGACGTTGGATTCCAACCTCTTCCAGAAAATTGTTGAATTCGCGACTCAAATACTCGCGACCATTATCCGTTCTAAGACATTTAATTTCTCTAATTCAACCGCAAATTTAAAGCGTTTAAAGTCATCGAACACGTCACTATTTTGTTTTAAGAAAAATATGAACATTTTTCTACTAAAATCGTCTACAAATAAATAAATGGCTAGGTGTTTGGTACTCCAAGAAAATGTTCCTGAATTCCTGTGTGCGGAGGCAGTCAACTCTGCAGTATATATTCGCAACAGGTGTCCTACTAAAATCCTTAGATAATGATGTGACTCCGTATGAAGCATGGGGTAAGAGCAAACCAACTGTTTCTCATTTTAGGATATTTGGATCTAAAGCATTTATGCTTGACAAACGCCCTGCAAGATCGAAGTTAAAAGCAAAGTCCACAGATTGCATTATGGTGGGGTATTCGTCTGAATCCAAGGCGTATCGGGTTTATGAACCCAAGTCAAGAAAAATTTTTATAACCAAAGATGTCAAGTTCATCGAAGATGTTGGTAAGCACTGTAATAAAAATACAATTGATGTTCATTTTTTAGAAACCGATCAAGCAAGTAAGCCCGAACATAAGGAACCAACAATAAAAAACAGTGTTAGTTATGTGAACGAGGAACTGAACGAAGACGATGGAGATTCATATGACGTTGAGGCCGATTATGCTGCTGCTGTAAGCGATGATACTGTTGCTGCTACTGTGAAAGATGATGGTGTTGCTGCTGCAGTAAAAAATTATGGTGTTGCTACTGCTGTTAACGATGCGATGGTGAGGTTTTCGAGGACGATGCAACTTCTTCAGAACAAGGGTATGAAGATGCTGCTGATGGTTTGAGTCATGATGTTTCTGCCAATCAAAGTGTTGTGCAAGATGTTGAAGAAAACCCTGTTTCTAAGGATCGGAATAAAATATTACGATCAAAACAAGAAAACATACAGAGTTATCACAGGTTTTTCTTTACTAACAATAACATTTTCTTTGTAAATCCAATTACAGTTCAAAAAGCATTACCTCGAGAAGAGAAGTGACAAATGGTTTAAGTCAATGAAAGCTGAGTATGATATGCTTATTTCCAATGAACATGGAAGCTTTCCGTACTTCCTAATAACCGCAAAGCTATAAAATCGAAATGGGTATTCAACATTAAGCGTAACAAATTCGGAGAAATAGATCGTTATAAATCCAGATTGGTTGCGAAAGGATGCAGCCAGAGGTTTGGTATTGACTTTCAGGAGACTTTTTCTCCTGTAGTTCGCTACTCTTAGCCTTAGCTTAGAGAAGAAGAAGAAGATGTAACTTCAGCATATCTCAATGCTGAGCTTGAAGAAGATGAAAATAATCCTCATATGGTCTGCAAGCTGAAGAAAACACTATACGGGGCGTTGAAAGAAATTGGATTCTCCAGGTGCTTTGGAGATTCTTGTGTATACACCAAACCCAAGGGAAACGCTGTAAATATTGTTGCGGTTTATGTCGACGACATTCTTCTGGCATGCTCGAGTTTGGAAATTTTAGAAGCAATCAAACATAAGATAAGCCTTCAATTTGACATTGTTGACTTTTTAGGGATGGAAATCGCCCGTGGAGAAAAGTCCGTTGAAATTTCGTCAAAGCAATTCATTAAAAATTTGCTTCTAGACATGCGTATGGAAGAATGCAGGACTTTCGCTACTACTTTTGATGAATGAATGAATTATGTGGGTATATTTGCACTTCGACCTTCAGATCTATTGTGCCCCCCTTTTTGAACCGGATGAGGTTTCTCATCTACAGTTCATCCTCCAGATTCATTCCTTTTAGGAATTTAAGAATTTGGGATATTATCAGAGAATGTATTTTGTTCTCTTCTATATGGTGCTTGCCCAGATATTTTTGCCTTTGATGCACTAGTGCATCGCATTTACCTATTATATGGTCCGGTGTCTCCTCATGAGCGTTGCAGAATCTGCAAAAAGCACTGCTCACTAGGCCAAGGATGCTGAGATGTCTTCTCAGTTTACAATGGCCTGTGAAAGGCCTGTTATTTTCCTGAGACTGTTCCTGCTTAGGCTAATACAGGATAGGTAACGCCCTCGGTTATACCTATAGTTCCCGAGTAAGAGTTTGGCCTGTCTCAGTTTTGGGAGTTTTTTTTCCAGATTTTTGATCTTGTTGCCTCCTCTACTGATTTAATTTGATTATTAATTATATTTTCCCCTATACCACAATAGGGCTCTGGTCATGTTAGGGGTCCCCTTGCTCCTATTTTAGCCAAGGAGTCCGCCTCTTCATTGCCCTGGACACCGACGTGACCCGGTACCGAATGTAGTGTGACTTTGTTCTCGATGCCCAGTTCATTTAGCTTATTTACACAATCCCATACTAGTTTTGAAGTAATGGTGTATGAGTTCAAAGCTTTTAGTGCTGCTTGACTATCTGACATGATGGCAATATTCTGGTTTCTATATTTTCTTTCGATGTTGCGTTCTACGCATTTTCCAATGGCATTTACTTCTGCCTGGAATATGCTGGTGGACTTTCTCATCGGTAGTGAAATTTTGGTTCTAGGCTTCTAGGTCCAAAAATCCAAACCAGGGTCCCTTCAGAAGTTCATCAGTTTTCCGTTATCCAGTCTCTTTTGCAACTTAACTCCGTACGGAAATGCTTTTCCAAGTTATATTTTTTGATCATGCCATCCCTTGGAATGTCAAGAAGGTTTATAACTGTGGAATTGAGGATCGCATTCCGTTCCCTATAACTAATGATCTTCCTTGTCCCAGTACCCTCCTTGGCAAATCTCATGATGGCTCCCTTGGCAGCACTTTCTATTGTCACGTGTAGTGGCGTTAAATTTAATATGTTTTCCATTGCTGCTGTAGCAATGCACCTGCACCTTTTCTAGTTTTTTCCTAGTGGTTATTAATTCGGTTCTTTTGTGCCATGTAACCGCCCCATAGGTAATGATGGGTCTTACCATCATGGTGTACATCCATCTCAGGATGTTTGGTTTGCAACCCCATGATTTTCCTGCAAATCTTTTGCAAATCATCAGGGCTTTTGTGGCTTTCCCGACAGTTATATCGACATGTTTATTCCAAAGGAGTTTACTATCTAGTGTAATGCCTAAATACTTGACCTCTTTTTAGGTGTCAATTACTTCCCCAGCCAACTGTATAGGTTTCATTCGTGGTAGAAGTCTTTTCTTGGTAAATGGTATTATTGTCGTCTTCGTGGGGTTGATGTTCAAGCCCACTGATGAGCACCATTTCCAAGTTTCAGGGAGGCCTCTCTGCATTATGTTACAAAGAGTTTCCTCAAATTTTCCCAAGGCTGTTATTACAATGTCATCGCCGAAGACAATACAGCTTATACCTTGAGAAGTTAGAGTTTCTAGTAATTCATCTACAACCAGACTCTACAGTAAGGGTGATAGTACATCCTGAGGACATCCTCTTGTTGTGATGACTTTCTGAACATTTTGTCCTGCGTTTGCTTTCGCCATACTTGTACTCAGCATTCTACATATCCATCTAGTTATGGTGATGGGTTTCCCCTTTCTACTGAGAGCCCTGTCATCAGCTTCATGTAAAGTGCTGTCAAAGACTTCTTTTATATCAAGGAATGCAAAAATGGCAGTTTCCTTGCCATTTAAAGCTAACTGTACAGTGTTTGTAAGTTCGTACAGAGCTGTTTCTGTGGATCTTTCCGCTCTGTAAGCATGCTGGTGGCGATTTAGAGGCATGCTAGTTAAGATTTCTACTCTTATGTAGTTATCAATTACACTCTCCAAAGTTTTCAGTAAAAAAGATGTCAAGCTAATTGGCCTGAATAACTTTGGATGGGTGTATCTTTTTTCTCCACTTTGGGGATAAAAATTACCTTGGCTCTTCTCCATACACCTTTTATGTACCCAAGTGCAATGCTACTTCGAAGCAATTTTATAATGTACGGCATTAATTTCTCCCTTCCCTTTTGTAAAAGGGCTGGAAAAATTCCATCTACACCCGGTGATTTAAAGGGCTGAAAGGTACTTATCGCCCATTCAATCCTATTTCCTGTGCAAATAGTCGAAGCTATCTGCCATCTGCCTATCCGATTTGTCCTGAGAGGTATTCTTTCTGTCAAGATATCTACCATAGGTAGACTACCCGGAAAATGTGTGTTTAGCAGTAGGGTAGCCCTTTGCTCCGGGTAACAAAGTTCTAGCGATGTGATGGTAGTTTCTTTTGCTAGAGCTTTTTGAAGTCTAGCAGCTACCGGAGTAGAGTTAGTTTCAGTTAGTTTTAGTTCCAGTTAGTTTTCTTAGGGTTCCTGCCAGAGGTATTCTCTGTGAGCAAGTTGTCTAAGCTAAACTCTATAATTCTATGGTCAGACATAGACGGTTTGTTTGAAACTCTCCAATCCCTAAGACTTGTTTTCTTACTCTAGTTATAAAGGTAGGTGTGCTCCCTACGTTATAAATATCTAGATTTTTCTCGATAATAAAGTCTAAAAGGTACTCGCGCCTCATCTGAGTCAGATGAACTAGAAGAGATCATTGTATATGGAATTGAATACATAGTACTATTATGGAGAGGAACGAACGACGCGACCTCTGATGAGACGGATGGAAGCTTTTACCAACCTGAAGTGGAGACGAGTGTAGACTTGAAAGTGGGGTAGTCACAAAGAGAAAGAATAATAAATATGAGGTTTGAGAAAATAACAGAAGATAGAGAACGATGTATAAAATTGGAATGTAAATTTATGGGAGTTGGAGGGAGTTAGGAAAAAAGACTTTTTTCTTCATTTCTTTTTTGGAAAGGGGAATTATTTAAATTTTTTTTGCTAGGTAGGTAAGGAATGGGCAATGAAAATTCGTGAGGAAAAAACGATTTTGTTTTGAAATTTTTCAAGCAAAAGGCCCGTATGCACTTCGTCACTTTGCACATTGAAAAATATTTTTAAGATTATTTTAATTTTATTTTTTTTTGAAAATTGAAGTGATTATGAAAGGAATTTCTTAATATTTTATCAATTGTTTTTTAATTTTACGTAGTTGTTTATACTTACGTGATATTTTAAAATTATTGAAAGTCGACATAAAAAAATATTGCTATGGAATAAATTGAAGTAAATTTTAATTTTTTTTTGGTTAGGTATTTGAAAATTCAAGTAACATTTTCAAATTGAAACGTGAGTTATTGAAGATGTTTAAAATGCACGTTAATTATAATAATTTTTAAAATTATTAAATTTTGTTGAAAATTAACGTGAAATTTTGAATTTACTTAAGAACCTTAAAAATTCACGTCAAAGTCTTAATTTTCTTAAAAAACATGAAAATCGCCGTGAAAATTTAAAATTATTAATTTCTTTTGAAAATTCACGCGGTATTTAAAATTTGTTTAGGACTTGAAAATCCAAGAATTCTTAAAATACCCGTAAAATATAAAAACAGTGAGCAATAAAATGACGTGTTTTTGGAAAATGGACGTGAAATTTATAAAATGTTCTAATTCTTTGGAAATACACCTAGAATAGTAAAATTAAGTAAGTTTTTTGAAAACTACGTGTTTATTAAAGTTCCGTGTTTTGTTTTTTGAAAATTCACTTGAAATTTATAAAATTATGTAATTTCTTGAGAAATAACCTGGAACATTTAAACTACGTGTTTTTTAAAGTTCCGTGTTTTTTTTTGAAAATTCAAGTGAAAATTACAAAATACTATAATTCTTTGAAAATCCATCACGTGAACATTTTTAAATTATTCAGAACATTTACAGTTCACAATTAAAACTAGAAATGAACATTTTTTTAATGATTAAAGCTTTTGAAATTTCACGTGAAATTTTTGGAATTAAATACGTGGGTACTTAATTTACTAAAAAAAACTTTTTAAAATTTTAAATTTCATTGAGAACTATGAAAATCCACATTAATTTTTTAACTTCATTATTTGATTTACAAAAAATTCACGTAAAGATTATTTAAACTTGAAAATTCAGGTGAAATTTTTCGATTACCAATAGGTACTAAAATTCACTTGGTATCTCAAATTTACTTAAAAATTTTGAAAATTGACGTGATATTTTTTGTTTAAATTTTACTGCTGAATATTCGTACGGAAACCTTTTTTTTAACAGTAAAGTTCAAATTGTTGCTAAACTATCAATTCTGTTATCCTTTTAATTTTTCAAATATCTAGCCATTTCTTCAGATTTGAGAAATTAAAAGGATATCATGTACTTACCTATAAAAAAGAAATAAAAAAAGATATCATAAAAATATGACTGTAAACAAATGACAAAAATCAAATACGTATTGTACAAATCTATGTATCTATCACTTGCAAGAAAAAAAATATAAATGTTTCTGTAAAACATGAAAATTCGCAACGTACATAGTTCACAAAAACCAAATACGTATAGTACAATTCTACCACTAGCAAGAAAAAAAAGTTTAAATGTATTTGTAATACATGAAAATTTGCAA
This sequence comes from Syrphus vitripennis, assembly GCA_958431115.1. Lineage (NCBI taxonomy): Eukaryota > Metazoa > Arthropoda > Insecta > Diptera > Syrphidae > Syrphus > Syrphus vitripennis. The sequence continues at coordinate 71,343,661 of OY288109.1, read as the reverse complement.
CATAGCTCTCATCATATCTCAAATCTCACAAAATCAAATAAAATAGCTATACGAAATTATTTGAAATTGAAAATAATATAGCTATATCTATGCTTCTACATAAAGCAAAAATCGTCCTATGCATAAAAAACCGTTGAATAAATCCACAGCCTATAGAATTGGGCGCATTCATTAATCTAGTGGCTACGTAGTCAAGCGATTCTGATTGGCTAATTCTAACTACAAAAGTAGTTGAAATTTCCCCTCCGACGTAGTGTACAAATTTCGGCTAAAAAGTTAGTTTGACGTTTCACAATCAGCTGTTTAAAAAAGATAAATTTACAAAAGATTCTTCAAAATGAAACTTACAGTTCAATATTTAGGAATAAATTATGAAATAGAGGCAGCTGAAGAAATCTTAGCAGGTAATGTTTTTCAAGTGCAATAAACAAAACAATTCTTTTAACAATTTTGTTTCAGATCCAGTGTATGCCGCAGCATTCATGGAACAAAATTTGAGGACACAAAATGCAGAAAATACAGAGGAAGGTAAATTTGAGTTATTTTGAGTAATCTTAAATTATTTCAATGCAATAGTAAGCTTTAAAATATATTTAACAATATTATTACAGATTCAGTGTCTACTGCAGCAAATCTCGATGTTCCACCAGAAAATACAGGCTATATAGAGAAAGGTAAAATTAAATTGTCTCTATTTAAAAACAGAATACCCTATTCATAAAGATTTTACTTTTTAAAAACTTCTTGGGAGCACCGCACCGTTCTTCTGTTCTTAGAACATTGTAGCAAACATAAAAACGACCTTAGAAACCCCAAAAATCAGGCACAGGTCGGTGTTCTTTTAAATTAAGGAGGCGATGAAGGGTGAAGGGTACAACTTTAAAGAAAGCTCGCTGGAAAAGAAGCTGGCTAATTTAAAGATCCGATATAACCGCATCCTAGACAACAACAAAAAAAACTTCCACAGATCGGGGGCACATTTCCTGGCCCTACTTCGAGCAAATGTGCCTCATCTACGAAGACGAAGTAAATGTCAGGGATGCGCCTACAGTGAGCTCTTTGAACCCTTCGTCGCTGTGTGCACTCCCTCAGATTGCACTCCCTCTACCTCCAAACAAGCAACCCATAGATCAAAATTACTTGCACTGGAGGAGGAAAAGATGGAAATCGCACGAGGGGTGCTGAATGAATTGAAGGAACTGCGAGTTCTTAAACAAAAAAAGTTAGAATTTGAAATTCTAAAGTACCAGGAGGAAAAAGAAAATAGAACAAGTAAGTAATGAATTCTGTAAAATTTTTTTTCCAAACTGTGATAAAATACTTTTTTTTTGAATGAATTGTTTTTTTTTTTTTGTTTAGTAATAAGTGTGTTATTTTTATTTTTAAGAAAGTTAATTATGGTTTATTAGGTTTAGATTAGTTTATAAGTTTAGTAATAAGATGAAGACAGACGAAAGTTCCTTTTTTTGTGAAAAAAAACCAAAGTACAAATAAAAAAATTTATTGGAAAAAGTATTTTATTTTTAAAAATTGTTCAACAAGAAGTTTCTTTTTCTAGCAGAGCTGCTTCTTTCTTGGGTTTCCATGTTATGACTTGACTTTGGATAATTTCTCAAATCGTCATCATTTTCAGATTCGATGTCAGAAAAATTTCCAGATTCATTAAATAAATGAATGTGGTTGTGCAAAATGCAACTAGCTGTTACAATTTTATTGGCCAGCATAGGACTTGAAACATCCAAATATTTCAATCGTCGAAATCGACCTTTGAGAAATCCAAAAGTTCGCTCTATGGTTATTCTGGCACTGCTTAGGCGTGTATTAAAATTGATTTGCTTCTCGAGAAAGTGTCCATTGTCACGGAAGGGAGTTATTAGATTTTGACCTAGAGGGTAGGCAGCGTCTCCTAAAAGATGGTATGTAGTCGGCAGGCAGCAATTGAGTCAATTGATCAGAGAGAGGACTATTTCTAAAAACTCTAGCATCATGTAGTCGACCAGGAGCGCCTACATAAATATCGATGAAAACAGCTCGACCACACAAACTCCTGTTAAAGAAATTAATATGTAAATATATATGTTGAAATTAATATATTTTAAGTGTACCTTGTAAAATATTTTTTCTGTATTTTTTCTGTTGTAGTAGTCTATATATAGACTACCCTATAGGGTTCTTGACCGGCTGTTTGATTTGAATGTGACACCCATCTATCGCACCAACGATTCCGGGAATATAACCTCCTGATTTTTCTCGAAATACCTTCATTAGAATATTTTTGTATGTGTTATTTCAAAATGATGAACTGAATTTGTCAAACATTTTATGTACACATACCCGGGATATATCATTATATTGGCTTATTGATGGCCACTTAATGTATTGAGCCAAAAGGGAACACAACAAATCCAGAATCTCACAAAATGATTTGTGTGCTGAACTTGGTGCTAAATTGAAACGATCACCAGAGGACAAAAAACTCTCTTGTTTGCTTAAAATCCAAATAGTATACAAAAGTTTTTTTTCCAACTGATGAACACACTTGAGATTTCCAATCTTTGTCATAAGATCCTTTAAAGAACTAATTAATAACATAATTTTATAAACAGAGAAAAATTACCGAAAAACAACTTCGACTCATTCGAAAATGGCACCGGAATTCTTCTAAACTGTAATCTGGAATTACTACTTCATAATAGCCCGTATTCCTTACGCGATCTTCTTTAATGTTTCCTTGACATTGGTCAGATAAAGAACCCACTTCAAGGAGATCGTTTACGGCAATCACAGCTCTAGCTACATATTTGGCAGATAAATTAATTGTGTTAAATTGACCACAATTAAACTATTTTACATACCTATGACTTCATCTTCTTCCGAATCGCTCATATGTATCTAATTTTTTTTATTTGTTTTTATTTAATTTAAAAATATTGTGTAAAATTCTCAAAACTTCCCAAATGTTTCCGATTTTGCGTTTGTTTACTTTTGCATCTGTCATTAATATGACAGCTCAGAATTGACTAGCCTTGTAGTGAAGTTTTGCATTCACAAATCTAGTTGAATTTCGACTACGTAGCCACTAGATTAGTGAATGCGCCCATTCTTTTCATTTTCCCCTTGTTGCCATAACACCCATCAGCTGACTCACCTATCTCCCTTACCCTGGCTAATTGTTGTCAGCAACTATTAATTAATCCTCTCACTCTATAAATTATTTTATATTCTTTCTGCTTACCTTCATTTCGATCTCTCCAATCTGCTTTTTAGGCAACACCAGCGCCACCAAAAGAGAGAGAAAGGTAACTTAAAATCGTGTTCCATAGTAGTACTATATATACCTATATATACAATGAAGAGAGGTAAATGCCCTCCATTTCTTCGTCCATCGGTTTTGGATGGGCTTGGGACTTACAGGTGTTTGGGTAGGATTAGTTGGTTCAGAGGTTGGGATAGGTTTGGATGGTTCAGAGGTTGAGATAGCTTGGGTTGTTATGGTAAGTATAGGAGCGGGGAGTAGATTTGAACATGCTGTAGGGGGGGGGGTGAGGGGATGGGAGGGGGGGTGAGGGGAGGGGAGGCATGGGTTTTTGTTGCAGTGGCTTGGCCTGCCGTGAGTTTTCGGGGTCCCGTGACAGGGATCCTTCCGAACTTGTAATAAAGCTGATGGTCCGCTTTCATTATGGCTTCGGCGGATTGATCTTCGATGCCAATCACCATTAGCTGTCCTTTGCCCTCTGCCTTACTGGGCAGCACTTTCCAGGCATGCACCATCAGGCCGTCGTTCTGAGCTTGGATGACTGACAGCGTTTTCTTGTCATCCTGCCCTAAGCTTCTTGGCAGAAATAGGGTGATGTTATGCATTTTGAGGAATCATCCCCCATGCGATTCAAGTTCTTTATTAAAATAAAACACTTTTTAATAAGATGTAAACAATTTATTAAACCTGCAACAACTGTGTTTGAAATCCAACTGATTAAAAATATTAATTACAAAGTAGACGAAGCCATGCAAAGTTCAGTGTTCATTTGCCAACGTCTGCAAAAGTGCAAATGCATTTTCTCGGAAACTCTAACGAGACCGGACGATGGCCAAATGAACTCTATTGCTTGTACTCATCGTATTCTGATTTGTAAAATTATTATTGCTACCTGTGGGAGCTTGAACCGCTGAACTTGACATAACTTCTCCCTCCTTTAGATGAAAACTCTCCTGAGTTGTATAAAATGTATGTTTAAGCTTTTTTAATTTAATATAAACGTAAATAGTTATAACTAAGATTAATACAAATATTAATATTCCAATGTATACATTAAATACAATATCATTTTTATGATTATATTTTAATTAATTTATGTTTTCTATATTTTCTATTTGTTTCATTACAATATCATTAAAATTGAGTTCTTCTTTAGTTAAATTGAGATTATTTTCATATGGAATAACGAATCTTTGCTCGAATGTATCTTTATTGTTACTGAATGTATTATTTTCAATTTTTAATTTACAATTGTTAAAGTTCAATAAAAAGTTTCCATTAAGTTTTGTAATTCTCTTATCACAAACAAGTACTTGTTAAATTTATATTCTTAATATTTTTTAATAATAACAATCCGTTTTCTATCTCGACAATTTTCATTTTTGTATTCTTTGTTTTGATACAAATACTATTATACAAACATAAATTAGATTTCTTTAAGTTTTTGAAGTCAACATTTGTTTCATATGTATAATGTAGTTTCATTTATTTTAACAATTTCTTCGTCATCTATTATTAATTCTTCAAAATACATATTTGTTAAAGAAGTAACTAAGTATGTACTTTCTTGTTTTAATTACATCGTTAGGTATTTTAATAACAAAAACTATTTTTTCATTTTCATATAAAGCGGTTCCCATTTTTATGTTTTTTAATTTTTCAAAATGTATATCATATTTTATAATTTCTTCTTTAATTAAAATATTATTTCCCATTATACCTGTTCTACTTGAGGCAATATTATTTTGAATGTGTTCTATATTATCTTTTATATTTCCAATTTTTAACAATGATTCTAAGTACATGAGTTTGTTATTCATTTTAACAGTTTCTCTTTTAATATTATTGAATTGGTACAATATTTTAAATCCATCTTTTTCAATCGTTTGTTTTAATGCCAAAAAGGTTTGATTCAAATTATTATTAATAAATATTTGTTTATTATTTTGATTTATTATATTATGGTTATTTTGATCGATTATTTTTAAGTGTTCCTCAATATTTTGCCTGTCTTCGTCGTCCATGGTTCCATATAACCATTTGAAACCTGACCCTATTATGTTAATTAATCCTCTTTTATTTCTATGTGGAATAATAGTATTTAATTTATATTTAAGTGAATCTAACTCATTAAATAATATCTCTTTTCCATCTCTATCTACTTGAATATTTGAAAGGTTTTCTTCTAAACATGAAATAATTTTCTGAATTTCTAATGGGTTTATAATGTGTAATACTATATTGTAAGTTTTGACTATTTCGATATTTCCAAGTTTAATTTCCGTAAATCCGCTATTCGTCTCTTTTTTGTCTATAATTAACGTTGCATCAATCGTCGTCGTTGTTAATAGTAGAATTACTAATATCCAATTGATCTGAAAATTTATTTGGTCTTTTTATATTTGAAGGATGTACATATATTATCTAGTTTAAGTTTTCTATATCTAGGTTCCTCTTTATGCCTGAGTGCTTTATAGTTCCTAACTAATCCTTCTTCTCTTTCTTCGTTATATTCCTCTCTATCTTTATTAAGTTTATCAATGACCTTGTCTTTGTCATTTTAACTTTTTCTTTGTCTATTCTACCTACTAACACATCTATTGGTTTGAATTTAAATTTGTATATGTATATAAACTATAGTACTCTCATGGTGGAAGTCGAATGGGGCGACATCTAAAGTATGCCGGCAACCCTCACTCTTTTTTTTGCGGAGAGCTTATGGAGGTTTTAATCGATATTTATTGATATTTTTGGATGCAATAATCCAAAAAATAGTCTCCTCTTGCCCCTACCACCAATTTCCGACGCTTAAAGACTCCCAAAATCGAATTTTACACCTCACATTTTGCAGCGCCACCACAAGGGTCAGGGCAACCCTAAAAAAACTCATTTTCATATACAAAGAATTTTATTGCTGAATGTACTGACTTATTGTACCATTCTACGCACTTGTATATTTTTTCTTTCGTTGTCAATTCTGATTTTTCTGTTGTAAACACTCGCATTTTTTCGCTTATGGTATTGTGAAGTCTCTCTATATCAGAGTTACCGGTGTGACTATTCGGTTTCGTGAAATGAGCTTCAATATTCTCTTGCCTTAGGTAATCTTTGACATTAGTGCTTTGAAATTTATTATCTAGAACTATTTTATTAGGTTTGCCTTTTATAGAATAGTAAAGTCGCAATTTTTCTTTGATAGTAATGCCATTTCTGTCTTCTAAATGAAATATTATGCTGTGTTTAGAAAATTTATCAGTAAAAGTTAAAAAATTGTTTTTGGAGTTTGTGTAAATATCTGCATGTACTATTTGATTTATATCACTTGGTGTTTCGGTGTATTTAAGCTTCGGTTTAATTGGTTTCCTATCATACTTTGCTTGATTACATGTATCGCAATTATTAATATATTTCTGTATCAATATTTTTAAGTTTTTAAAGTATATTAACTTCTTTAATCCTGCATAATTTTCGTTTATGCCAGCATGACCAGTTTCATATTTATGATATTTTCCTATCTGCTTATAAGTATCATCTTCATTTTTCATATTTTGTACGTGATACATACATTAATAAAACTTAATATTTTGTATGTCAAATAATTCAATTAGTTTAAGTTGAACTAAGTTATATTCATGTTCCGTTAATTCTGAGAAAATACCTATTTTACCTTTTCTTTTGATGAACCTTCTAAATATATCTACAAGTCTTTCTTCTTCAATGTCTAAAGGGTTTATATTATATAATTCTTTTGTTACTTATAATTTCTATCTCTTTCGTTTTATTGTTCGTTAGAATAATTTGTGTATAGAATCTATTAACTAATGTATCTAATATTGGGAAATGGTCATTCTGTTCTTCTTCTTGGGAATGAATTGTATTATTATCTACACTCATACCTATTATCAATTTCAAAATTTAAATTTGGATGGGGTGTTACTTCTCCCTCCTCATGTGTGAGCGTCTCGATCACATTAATTTCTCCCGTTTCTGTATTAACTCGACTAAGGAGATCTGCGGCTTTATTTTCTTTTCCCTTTATATAATCGATGTTAATATTATATTCTCCTAGCTGTAATAACCATCTCCGAAGTCGTTGATTAATATCTTTACCTTTATGTTTTGTTTGCAACCATTTGAGTGGTTGATGATCTGTCAATAAGTCAAAAGATCTGCCGTATATATAAGGTCTAAAATAGTTCACAGACCAAACTATTGCCAAAAGTTCTTTTTCAGAAACAGAGTAATTTCTTTCGTGATTATTTAACGTACGACTGGCATAACATACTGGATGTCCTTCTTGTGTTAATACAGATCAAATAGCAAAGTCACTTGCATCGGTCGTGAGTTGAAATTTTTTGTTAAAATCTGGATATTTTAAAACTGGTGAATCTGTGAGAATTATTTTCAATTTTCCGAAAGAGCTTATATAATTTGAATCGTTTAGATTTATTCTTGTTTTCTTCTTAAGATATCTGGTCATTGGTTCCGCAATTTTGGCGTAATCCTTAATAATTTTTCTAAAATAACCAGTTATTCCTAAGAACGATTTTATTTGTTTTGGAGTTTCAGGTAATCAAAGTTTTTGAATGGCTTCAATTTTTTTATTATTTGGTTTTACACCTTCTGTCGTTAAGACGTGACCTAAATATTCAGTTTCTTTTGAAAAAAACTTACACTTGTCTATTTGAATTTTTAGATTGTGCTGTCTTAATTTATCTAATACCTTTTGAACGCTTATAATATGTTCTTTGAGAGATGAACTAAAAATTAAGATATCGTCTAAATAGACGACGCATATTTGATTAATGTGTTCTCTAAGTACTGAGTTTATTAATCTTTGAAAAGTTGCTGCGGCGTTCTTGAGCCCGAAAGGCATTCTTGTGAACTCGTAATGCCCCCCCAGAGGAGTCGAAAAGGCTGTTTTCTTTCTATCCTCTTCCCTAACTAGGACTTGGTGGAAACCTTTCGCTAGGTCCAAAGTTGTGAAGTATTGAGAACGTCCTAGTTTATCTAATATAGTATCTATATTAGGAATAGGAAACTTGTCATCAATTGTGGCTTCATTTAACTTCCTATAATCCACAACTATTCTCCATTTCTTTTGCCCAAAGCTATCATATTTTTTGGGAACTACCCACAAAGGACTGTTATACGGAGAGTTGCTTTCCTTAATAATTCCTTGCATTAACATTTCTTTGATTTGCTTATTGCTTTCTTGTTCATGTATCTGAGGGTATCTATATATTTTTGCATAAATTAATCTATCTGTTGTAGTAACGATTTCATGTTTCACTTCATGAGTACTAGTGAGCTGTTGCCCTTCGTGAAAAAAACAAATTTCTATTTTTCTCAAGAATTTTCTCCAATGTTTCTCTTTCTTCTATGTTTAAACGATTACCAAGAAGTATCTGCGGTACATCTTCGTCTTCTACAATTCCCTCTAAATTGTGTACTTCATCATAAGTATATGGACATGCATTTATAAATTTAATTTTATTACCGAGTATTCCTATATATTCTTCTTTAGCTTGTAAAGGTTTTAACAAATTTTGTCCTATAAGACCATCAAAATCTTTCTCACTAAAGGAAGTAAGCTTCCAACACATTCTAGCTTTCTCTTCAAACTCTTTTGGAAGTTCTGTTATGATTTCAGTGTCTATAGACGTTCTTCCGTTAAGGGTATTGAAAACAATATTTTTATTTAAAGGAATTCGTTTATAAATTTTTAATTTTGTTTTATCAAGGAGTGTTGTAGTAGAACCTGTATCTATCAAACATCTAATCTTGTCTTTCCCTACAGTTAATTCTACTATCGGTAGATCGGATCTAAAGGTGGGGAGTGAAAATTTACTTCTTCGTTTCTTTGCTGCTGGACATGTTCACATTCCATTGGCACTTGATTATTTTGTTGCCTTTGATTGACATTATTATTATTGAAATTATTCTTAAATTGACCGGAATTATTTTTATTTTGGTTAAAAGGATTCCTATACTGACCTGAGTTATTTCTATTTTGTTTTCTATACTGACCCGAATCGTTATAATTATTATAATTTCTGAATTGACCTGAACTATTGTAACGATTACCATTATATTGATATTGATTATTGACATGTTTGTTTCTAGTCTGATCATTTTGGTTATTAACTTGAGGACGGTGAAAGTTATTATTGTTATTTGAATTTTTGTTATTTGCATTTTGTCTATTAAATTTATTTTTATTCATCTGAATCAATCCTGTTTCTTCTAAAATATAAAACGCATCTCTTAAATTATTTGTCTGCCTACTTATTACAACACTGGCTAGATTTGGATCTAGTCCATTAATAAAGTTTTTACTATCATTGTTTCATTCGCTGAAGGCGAGAATTCACAAGGTTTTTCTACATCAAATTCGTACTTAGTATTCAATTTATCTAACATATCTTTTAAATTTTCAAAATATTCACTTACGTTGTTATTCCTTGAACTTAACGCCTGGTGGTGCAAACTGTAATAGGTGTCTCTCACTCCATAGTTTCTTACTATGTTAATAATATTCCGTTGTAATATATATTATTCCAGGGGTGTTCCAATGAAATGAAGCAGGAAAATTTCGACCTCTCTTATAAATGATGTTAAAGATGTCCCCCAAAATTCTCTTATCTTAAATGATTCTTTTATTAGTTCCGCGACTGTAATTGTCATTGCTTGAGCGTTGAATTGGATTCGCATCTTGTACATAACCTGCTGCTCCTTGTTCATTCATTTTGATTGATTTTTGCTTATACTTCTTTTTTTTATTAAAGCTGATTTTTAGCTGTATATTTGGAATGTCACTAATTCACTTTTAAACTATTTATATTTTTTTTATTTAATTCCAATCTTCGGATTAGAATCCTACCGACTGCGCCATTCAAGTTCTTTATTAAAATAAAACACTTTTTAAAAAGATGTAAACAATTTATTAAACCTGCAACAACTGTGTTTGAAATCCAACTGACTAAAAATATTAATTATAAAGTAGACGAAGCCATGCAAAGTTCAGTGTTCATTTGCCAACGTCTGCAAAAGTGCAAATGCATTTTCTTGGAAACTCTAACGAGACCTGACGATGGCCAAATGAACTCTATTGTTCGTACTTATCGTATTCTGCTTTGTAACATTATTATTGTTACCTGTCGGAGCTCAAACCGCTGAACTTGACATAACTTGCGCACCATCAGCTCGCTGCCCTTCGAATTGCTCAGCCTGGAAGCCTTCTCTTTAAGCCATTCTGCTGTCTCTTGTGCAGCCCCGTTCTAAAGTTCAACGAGCTTATACCTCCACACAAGAGATACTTGCTCAATAATGTCTTCCTCCAATGCCGACAATTCATCTGCACTGAGGGAAACCTGAGGGTATTACCTTGGTAGGACCGCAATCCTCACACTCCTGGCCGCATTCGCATACGAGAGCTGTTGCTCATCAGCTACATTTTTGGCGGTCCTTGGTCCCGACGTTACTGTGGCCGACGTTCTGGTTTTTTTGGCATCTTGCCTTTGGGGAGGAGTGATGTTGTGGCTCTTCCTCTTCCCACTTTCCAGGCTACTTACAGGTCCCTTGTTAGGGTCTGCCCTTCTCTCGTCAACCTTTTTCCTGTCTTCCTGTGGAGACATCCCCTGATCCAGGAACCGGAGGTACCATCTGCAACCAGCTCCACTAAGTCCTTTCCTGAGTGGGTAGTCAAATGCACCTGGCATCCCCTTTTGAGGAAGTGGACTCCTTTGGATCCTGGCAGTAAGTTCAAAAGATGCTCAGACTGTACGCACTGTAAAAAAGTGGATCCAAAGCAGTATCAGTCAATCATCGGCTCATTGATGTATTTGAGCTTTTCAACTCGTCCTGACATCATGCATTCAGTGTGTAAGTAAGCACACTTTAATATCAATCCACATGTGGAGCATCTAAGTGCTGCAAAGCATATTGTAAGATATTTGAAAACTACTTTATTTAATTTAAAATTAACGTATTTTCAGACTGTGGAAAGACTTCAAGGTTTTGCAGATGCAGTTTGGGCTCCAGTTGCGACGATAGCGCAGCAATTAACTGGGAAAGTCCCAAACAAAATTCTGGCATAGCAGGTTCAACTGATACGAGTCCAGGCGTTGTTATTAGCTCAAGGTGCCATTATAGAAATAAGATGGAAAAAATGCCGATACACTAGATATTATATGCAGGTTTGGAAAATATTGTTATTATTTTACTGTAGGCCATTCTCACTAGAGTGTCACTTTTATTTGACTTGACAATCGTTGGATGACAAAATTCTTCACAGACTGAAAATTTATTGTAAATAGTTTCCAAAGCTATACTTTCCAATAACTTAACGGCGAATCAGTCGGTGACATAATAGTCGAAAAAGTTAGTGCTGCAGTGAAAAACTCTAAAAAGGGGATAGCGAGAATCTTAGTTAAGATTGCCCATGATTCTCAATGCCACGGTGACCAGATGCCGTTCAGAGCAGAGGGAAAGTTAACTTCTATCAATCTATGTACAAGAAGAAGGGTTGTACGTACATACACAAAATTGCGAAAGCTACCGGATGATCACAATATCACATCATGAAGATCATTGTACGTGCAGTGGATGGCCGTCGGCGAAAAATAATATGGTTATCTGACTGCAATCCTGAGTTTAATAGTATGTTCCCACTGACCCTGAAATTGCGCAATTTCTAGACCCCAATTTCGAAATTGAGCAGAGTTCTTACTAAAATTTTGTGTGACAGCATCATTAAATGCAAATACTGTTTATTTAATAATACCCACTTCCGCATAAGTTGTTCATACTTCTGTGCGAGAAATATTTTTAATGATTTTAAGTAAAATACATGTTTTTATGAACAAACATACCGCAGGTTCTAACATAAGCAATGTGTAAAAATAAATTGGAGAAAAATTGAAATCGAGATATTGGTGATACCAAGTACTGGTACTTGAAAGTACTGCAGTCCTGAAATACTTAAATACTTTACAGGTCTGGTTTGGTCTAATTTATCTTTTTCGTTACGAACTTTTTGGACGTGAGGAGTGAGTCTTTGGAGATCCAATGGAAAACCCCTCTTTTGAAGCCGCAAAAAGGGTTCTTGGAAAGGATTCAATTGAAGTCCATCGAGATTGAAAATTGATTTCTACAATTACTCCAAATTGTTCACTTTAACCCCATTTCGGTGTTTACATTTAGCCATGAGAGGAAAACAATGGGGTAATTGTTAACAGCCAATAACTTTAAAATTTTGTTATAAAAACATATGTCATGCATTAACACTTATATTTCACTTCCTTAAATCAGAGATCAAAAATAAATCTCAACCTTTTGATAGGTCTCCTAATAACTGTTATTTGATGAGCTTTTCATGAATGCTCACTCAATAACCTTTATTTCCAACCAAAAAAATATCGGTCAAGGTCTGAGAGTAACCTTTATTTTTTTTTTTAGTTACGGTGAACCACTGAGTTTTATTTTTGAGAGAAAAAAATAAATCTCATCTGCAATTTTATCAATAAGAATGCCCGTTAGTATAACCGTTAGTATTTTGTAAGCTATGATTCAATCGGATGTGCATAATGTATCATAATGTATGTATTTATTTTCAAAAATAAACACGTTCTCAATAATCGAATTTGTTTTTGCATTAACCATTTTTGATTTATTCTCAGCGAAAAAGGTTAAAGTTTGACCTTTTCCTATAATTTTTTCGAAAAAAACTCAACATTGAGAGATATTTTTAAAAATAAAAAATAAAGGTCAACCGATTACCTAATTTTTTTTAATAAATCTCAAAATGTAACCAAATTCTTTCTAAAGAAATATAGTTACTCTCTGAGAAAAACTAATTGAAATTGAAGGTTGGTTGAAATTTTTTCTGATCTCTACTTTAATTATAAAATTTACCTTACTTTGGTCGACTTTATTTGTTTTGAAACAATTTTAATGAGAACTGAAAAACTTAAAAACGCAGAAAAATTAATGACTCACGTCAACTAACAAAACACAAATAACTCTGTGATAGATAACGCCTTCCATGCGTCAAAATAATGAAAATATAATGTCTTATCAAATAATGTCATGGCACGCTTCAAATTATAAACGGTTTTTACAGAATAAAGTGTTTACAATTACCCCTGTTCACAATTACCCTTCTTGACACTATCTATGAATACTTAAAAAAAATTATTTTTTGAAACGATTTTAGACTTTTTTTAAACTCGTATTTTTGAATGTCATCTTGAGTTTTGAGCCCATACTTCTTTTTCAGCCCAATTCTAAATGATTTTTCCCGGTGAAACATTTCCTTTTTCCCTTCTCTCATATTCTAAGCAAAAAATTCCCGGGAATTTTGTTCCCTTTTCTCTTTTCCCTTATTATAAACTAACTTCGAATGTGGGAAAAAATTCTGCGAGAAAAAAGGAGGAATTCTAAATGTAAAAAGAAGGGGAATAAAAAATGTATTTGGCGCGAGTTTCTTCCCGAGAAATTTGGTGGGGAGTTTAATCAAAATGTAAGTTTTTCTTTATTTTTGACAACAATAAATGTTAAAATTTGGGTTTTTTAGGTTCAAAACAACAAACAAGTGCCAGCTTCAAATTCTTCTGAGTTTGATGGAAGCTCACCGCGATATTGCGTGTGGATTCCACAAAGGAAGTAAGGAGGAGCTGTCAATGTTTTGGCATTCGGCTAAGAATTATTTGAATTCATTAGGGCCACCGAGCAAAAACATTACAGAACTAAAAAAAAGTAAATTTTTCTAACAAAAGGTCGATGATTTAATATTGAGTGTGTGTTATTATTATATGTAGGTGTGGAGTGATCAAAAAAAAAATACGTCAGAGCTAAGGCTGCTACGAATCTTAAGGCCAGAAATGGTACTGGCGGTGGGCCAAACCGGGAACAAAGGTTTTTGGATTATGAACAGGCTGTATATGACTTGATTGGGGTGAAACTAGGTTGAGCCATACCAACACTGTCTTCATTTCCGACCCCAGTTTGATACCCTCCCTCAGCAAAGAAACGTAAACATGCACTTAATTTAATGATTGGTGGGATTCCAAAACGCTTTCTAGTTGGTTCACAGGACATGATGACGATGAGTACATCTAACAAATACTTAACGAAACCTTGTTTAGTCTATAGTACTTTTAAAACTTAAGAAAAAATTTATTGTTAAAATAATGATAGGCGAAATTCGAATTAATTTAGGAATGCTTACAACCATTAAGGCAACTCCAAGGGATTTGAACAATCTCTTAGTGATAGTGATCTTCTAATAGCCCTTGGTTGTACAAGTTCACTTTTTCTTGTTCATCACGTAAAATTCTTGCTGCGATTGAAAACATACCTGGTTTTTTAAATCTTTTTAATTGATGATAACTTTTTTCGCGAGTTATTTTTCCTGTCAAACAATGCGGAACAGCTGTTTCGAAAATTTAAATTCCCAATTCCCGATTCGAAGGGAAAAATGTCTTCCCGGGGAATTCGAAATAGAAGAACTAGTTTCCCGGGGAGTAATTTTCCCCGGGAATATTTAGAATTGGGCTGTTTGAATTATTTTAACAGTTCAAATAATGAATTTTATGCTTTTACATATACCTTTCTTTAATGTCATTTTTATATATTTTTTGTTCCTTCTAAATTACTTTAACTTAGAAGAAAGTGCATGCGATCCAGTCGGGTATGTTTATTCAAATATGTAATTTAATGGCTAAATTTAAGCGGTAAAAATAATTTGTACAGTACCTTTTTCCTTTTTAATGAATTTAAGTGCATAAGAACAATATATTTATGAAAAATTATTTTTTATACATAAAAAACTTTACAAACATAGCAAAAAACACTTTTCATTTTTGATTGTTTTATAATAAAAAACGGTACATTAGATATGATTTCTCTTAAACTACTATAACTTAATAAATTAATCATTTATTCTTAACTGATTATAGCCACACTAAGAATGACCATATTAAGACAGATATTGGAAGTCCAATGTTTACCCCAACAAGTGCATTTGAAATACCAAAAATGGCGACAAAGATAAGAGCATATCCCAAATAGTAGAGGACTTCGAATCTATTAAAAGAAAAGAAAATAGTCAAGATCCAGCGAAATATTGAATTAAATTAAATTAAGTTTGCCTAGAAATCAATATGTCGGTTAACGAAATGAGCTAGCTTCCTAAAAAGAATTTTTAAGGCTGGTATTCACCAAGTGCTCATAATTTATTTTAGAGACTCATAACTTAAAACATCCTCCCTCGTTAGCTCATAAATATTTCCTTTTCATGAGGTAATGAGGAAGGATTATTTGAGTAAATATTCACATTAACTTATGAGCCAGACTCCTTAAGATTGCCAACAAATTGTTTGTTTTTTTATATTTTTGTTATATATATGTGATTGAAATAACTGTTTTTAAAAAATACTCACGCTGTCCAATATCTTCGATGCCAAGATGTTGTCACAGCAGACTCTTTGAAATAAAATCGCCTCACTCCTATCAAACACCGATCTATAAATGCAGACCAATCGCATAGTGTTGAATCGAAATTATATCGTTTTTTATCCTTATCATTCAATACGGACAATATTTGTAGAGCGTTTTTCAGTGAATAACGAAAATCTTTGTCGAGGAAATAATCAAAAGCTTTAGCTCCTTTATTAAAAACTCTCATATACTCCAAGGCCCTAGAAAAAATGTAAAATTTGAAAATTAATACCGTTTTTATTTATTGATTTTTGAAACTAACGTATGTTGTGGCATTCCAATCGGCAAAATTTTCTCCGGAATGTGAAAGATCATGGCAGGCAACATGTGGAATATATAGAAAAAGAAATTATATCTCCAACCATTTCTAAGTTTCGTCTTTGGTTTCCAAACAAAGTTATCGGGTGGATGCCGTTTAACGCTGGAATTCATAATATCTGAAAATTCCCCCAGAGTCAATGGATTTACTTCACCTGAAGTACAATGAATTACTTCTGGAACTGCGATCTTTCGTGTGCCAACATACCAACCCATTACAAGGGAAGCATTTATGACATAGTCGCATGGAATGATATCTATTACGGAAGAGGCCTTCCCACACATTGTCCTGAAGACGCCCTTAATGAAGCCTGCTAGATAACCCAAGTGACCACTATTGGCATTGCCTACCCAGCCCTCCATTGGGTGCTCCCAAGTTCCATAAACTATAAAAGAAAATGATTTCTTTGAATATCCCATTAACGACTAAATTGTTTACTCACCAATTGAAGGTCGAACAATAGCTGCTGGCCGTCCAGACATTTCAGACATCATGAGATTCTCTGCTAGATTTTTGGTAAATGTGTAGGTATTAGGATGATCACGTATTATCTCCTTGCATTTGGCATCTGTAAAATCAATCCAAGCAGTCTCATCTTCTGCCATTTTCATCATCTCGTACGGATCATATTGTGACTTGTAAACTTCTTCCATCATTAGACCACGGTTATTGCTATTGCAGAAGGCAGTTGAACAGTAAACATAAGCGGAAAGATGTTTCAGTTGCTTTGCAAATTCAATAGTTCGCATTGTTCCAGTAAGGTTTGTTCGAATAGCCGTTCGAAGTGGTGAACTAAATTTAATGGTAGCAGCACTATGGTAAATTATATTGACTTTATCCGCAAGCTCCCGCAGAAGATCATCTTTGAATCCAAAATTTGGCTCGCTGAGTTCACCAACAACCGGAACCACCTTCTGCAGAGTGGCTTCATTATACTTTTGAAAAATCTATAAAAAAAAATTGGATATAGTTATTGAGGAAAATTTCAAAAATAAGATCAGTTATTTATATTTACTGGTTTTTGGAGCAGCCGTGATATTCTCTCGTTTGGATCCACTTTACGTTTACCACGAACCAAAACATAAATAATACCAATGTCTGGATGGGTGTCGAGTAAAGCTTCTATCAGAACAGTTCCCAAAAACCCAGTTCCACCAGTTATGAAAATATTTTTATATGCGAAGAATTCACCAACAGAAAGGGATACTATTTGCTTGTTATCGGTTTTGTCGATATCTTCTGGGAGGGGCTTTTCTATATTATCATTTCGTGTGATCACTGCCATATTGTTGTAGTTTTGAATATTTTGTTTTTCTGAAAACGAAACAAAACAAAATAAAAATGTCAAGTGATAACAATTCTTCTGAAAAATAATAATAATAAATAATTTTTGAAATTGGTGATTTGCATTAGAGTCGAAACAAATATTGGACGGTATATTATATCCCCTCATTTACACTGGAAAGCTTTCGTTTCTGAATTGGTAGAAACTTTTTACAAAACAAAGATTTTTCTATGAACCTAAGGCATTGCATATGAATTTGCATAGTACTCTCATAAACACGTTCCAAACGTTGTGTGATGTGGTCGTTTGAGGGCGCACTTGTATATACACAGAAACAGCAACAAAAAAATTAGTAAGTGATGTGATCGTTAGGTGGCCGACGTGTGGAACGTGTTCATGAGAGTACTATGCAAATTCATATACAATGCCTAAGGTACATAAGTACATACATACATGCATGTACATACGTTTATTGAAGCCCTACAGACGGTGATTTACAGAAGTTGCAAGAAAGAACAAAGGAAAAAATGTACCCAACTTTAAAAGACTACGTATGAACAGCATGTATTGTGAGTTGGGGAAAATATCTGCACCGTCTGCTGATGCCAATCATTCAAAATTGCTATTCAAAGAAAGAAAAAGGCACAGGAGATTCTTTCACCAAAATTCAAGGCACTTGTGAATAAGGTGGCAACAGTATTGTAAAGGACCTATGCGTAAACAGTTTCTAAGGATATACTAGCTGCACCCAACAACTGATGGCTGTCTACGAAAAATAAAAACCATTGCGGCTTACTTTAGGAGCATTATTCAGACAACCACAAGTCAATGGATCCGGAATTCTACGTGCTGATGATCATTTATTTGGACAATATAAACAAGATCCAGAGAAGTTTTCTCGTCAAAAATACTACTTTTTTCAGAAAATTATGTATGCCACTTACCCGCACTTATAGCGCGTACTACAAAACTGTTTTGATTTATTTATTTAATAACAAAGTCACAAAGTATTTTATTCATTTCACGACCATTCTGGAATTGCGGAAATGTTCATTGCACTTCCAAATGCGACAGAATTTATAAATACATACATACAAAATATGTATAATCTGTCCATACTCTCCATAGATATAATATTATGTAAATTATCTGCGGAAAATTTAATATGAAAGCGAAACATGATTGATTCATCGAACACACTTTATAATTTCAATATGCCACCATAAAAAATTTGGAATTATTTTGTTTAATATCCAATTTTTATGCTTATCAACATTTTTTATATTAAATGTGCATTCTCGACGCATGTTTACTCAACAGCAAGAAATTCATTGAACCTTACGCACAAACACGTGCCAAATAAAATATGCATAAAATATAGTTGAAATCTTACAAAGGAAAACATAAATGAAAAAAATTAATAAATAAGAACTCATAACGTTGCATTCATATTCAGTGAACTTTATCGAAGGTTTTCTACGATCGATTCAAGTTCAATATTGGTAACTGTCTACTTTCAAAATAATTCGACATGACTTTTATTGGTATTTTTCCAATAATTTGCATAAATACTATTAAGAAATTACGTTTTATTTCTAAATTTAGATAATAATAAACAAGTTAAAAGTATTATTATTGTTCAAATGTGGATATGTATGTATTTGAAGTTATTTCCATCTATTTGTTTTGATTTTAAGAAGTTTAAAATTTCAATGTCATCAGAAACCGGCTGACTCCAACAATAATATTATTTATTGCTCTGATGATACATACAATATTCGTTCATGTCCGGAAGAATTTTAGGGCGATTTTTTTTATACAGGGTGAGTCACGAGCAGTGCGACAAAATGCTAGGGCGTGTAGGTTGCGTTGAGACAAGAAAACAATGGTATGGGAGGGGGTCTATTCCCCCCCTCCGTTTAGCCGGGAGGGGCAATTTTCCAAAAAATTGACTTAAAATGTAAAAAAATTATTTAAAATCAACGGCTTCATTCACAATGCTGTGCGATACCTTTTTGAAAAGCCAACTATTTCATTCTGTTTTTAAATAAATCTATTCTACGAAATAGTTTTTGAAATATTAATTTTCAAAGTCAAAATTTTGAAAAAAAGGAAAAAAAATTCAAATTAATTTTTTTTATAATTTTACGTAATTAAAGGTCATTTGCTGAAACGAATTTTAAATATTTATGTTCAACCTAAGCGCTTATGTTCTACTTTTTCCTCTGCGTAAACTGTCACATAAGAGTTTATGTGGAACATAAGTATTTATGTTCTGTATCATCAAATGGGCCTAAGTGCTAATTTTAATTTCAAAATTCAATGCTGTTATTAATTTTAAGTCAAAATCAGAAAACCGGATGCATAAATTGCTTCGTTAAAATAAAAATAAATGTTTTTCTTAGAAAAAGGTGGTTTTGGTTTTTTTTTAATTTCTTGAGAACGACATAAAATGTTTGCATCCAGTTTTCTGATTTTGACTTAAAATTAATAACAGCATTGAATTTTTAAATTTAAATTAGCACTTAATTACGTAAAACTTTGAAAAAAATTAATTTGAATTTTTTTTTCCATTTTTTTTCTAAATTTTGACTTTGAAAATTAATGTTTCAAAAACTATTTCTTAGAATAGATTTATTTAAAAACAGAATGAAAGAAAAAGTTGTTGGCTTTTCAAAAAGGTATTGCACAGGATTGTGATTGAAGCCCCGTTTTAAATAATTTTAAATAATTTTTTTTTCCATTTTAAGTCAATTTTTTTCGAAAATTGACCCTCCTGGCTAAACGGGGGAGGGGGGAATAGACCAACCACCCATACGATTTTTTTCTTGTCTCAACGCAACCTACACGACCTAGCATTTTGTCGCACTGCTCGTGACTCACCCTGCATAATAATTTCTTATTATAAAATAATAACATAGTACTTTTAATACTCATATGTAATTCTATATTCCTAATAGACTCAAAATTAAATACTATGTAAATGAAAATAAATTCTTTGAAGCAAAATCTGAAGGAAAAATAAATATAATTATCTATTTTGGTTTTGAATGTTCGAATGACTAAATTCATGATAGGTATCCATCCACCCATATTATTAGATTCGATCGACTGTTTCGAGCCACGTGAATGATTTGTTCAATATATCACAAACTATTTTTGGCAACCTTCTATTATTTTAGTTCAAAGATTCACCAACAGTTACATTTTACAATTCTTAAATATCTTTTATGGTTTACTTTTTTTTAAAAGGTTAATGTATTGCAGCAAAAATAAAACAACAACAATAAAATATTTATGTTTCATTTCATCTAATGGTCTCAAGAGAATCTTCTAATTGAATAAATAAATGAATGAACGACAGTCCATGAAGAACCAGGGGCAGGGCCTAAGTCTCTTATAATTCTCAACCATTTCTGTTTTGCGTTTGAGGGGATCTATACTTTTATGCCAAATATTAATGGCTAGGGTGAGATGTATTCTTTTCTTCAGAATTTGTCAATTCCTCGGAAGAGGTATCTGCAATCATGTAAATTGAGTTTTAGAATCGAACTCAGACCTCCGGCATGACAGTCAAAAAACTTGGGTTTTTCAGTTCTCAAAAAACACTTAAGAGCTGTCAATTGTCTCTTTGACATTCAATCCAGAAAAACATGAATTTTGTACTCTGTGCTGTAATAGTTTAAATTGAAATTTTTACGGATTCACCCGTTGCACAGTCAACAACATCAAATGTTCCCATTTCAACTTTAGAAAACAAAATCGTCATTTTTATATACATTCCTAACGTAAGATTAATGAAATTACACATATTTATTTTTTTATATAAAATAGAAAACAGTTAAAATTTTCGCTTTCACTTCAGATATTTATTATTTGTGAAAAGAATTCCTAACAAATTTGCAAACAAGTCTTTTCTTTAAAAAAAACATAATGAAAGAAAAGGAAAGAATGATTATTTGGGACACATTATGGTTTAAAGTAGGGTATCTATTCATACTTTTACTTTTCCTTTTACTTTCTAAATCAGCATTGACAATTTTTAAATATAAAAACTTATACCCCATACATAAGTTACTCTTATCTCTTTTGCAAATATGCTAAATTAATTAATCAGTTTGATGGCAGAACTACATATGCATAAAGACACGATTTCATGAATTTCTAATTTTTCAGCATTTTGTTTTTTTTGTGAACTGTTAAATTATATTTCCATTTAATAATAAGAATCTACCTACACATTTATTTGCTATTATTACCTAATTATTCTTTAAAAAAAATTTTTTGTATACATATATACCTTTAATAAACTCAGTAATTTTACCTACTTATGTAAATAAAAGAATTTGACACAGAACTTGCTTTTCAATATTTTATTTTCCAGTTTATTTAGGTAGGTAAATGAATCAGTTTGAATTTTACGATACTTTTTTTTGTGACACAAATAGACTTTTGACACCAATCCATTTAAATTATAAGCATTATGTAAATCAATGCGCATGCGCGAATGTTTGGTCTCACTCAAAAATTTGAATTTGAAATTCCGGATCATTGATGAGTGTTCGGAATGATTGAGTTTTAGATTTTTTAAATTATACAATCTTAATTGATTTGATTACTAATGCTTGGTAGTCCTGGAGTACAAGATTTTTTTTGCATTTTATAATGTTGCTGACCGTAGATGATTTTTGTGTCTACATAATATTTTAATATTATTACCGAAATAATAGTTTATTGAATCAGATCTTAATAATTGACCAAACATGATATTATAGTGACTGCATTGTGTTCGTTTTTTTTGCTTTGTGTTTGCATATTTCTGTTATTATACACAACCATTTTGCAAACAAATCCGACAACTATACCCATGAGAGCAAAACTTATTAGATAGATGGCTACGTACTTAGTATTTTTCTACCTTTTCGGTATATTGATATTGATTTAGATGATGCAAAAGTTGACGACCACAAAATTCAAAAAATACAGTCTTACACTCCAGCTCGGAGGCTTAGTCCTTTTAATAGGACATTAGTCTCCGAACCGGAGTGTAAGACTGAAATTTTTGAATTTTGTGGCGCTCTTTTCAGAGCTAAAAACTTTTAAGAAAAAGATAATAGGTTATCATAATAGTCGGAAGCTAATATCATAATGTCAAGGTCAATAATAATGTCAACGCAAAGTATAATATTTCAAACTAAAATAGAGGAGTCAACCATATTGCAGACAAGCTAAACAAATAATCTACATATCCCTGTCCTTTTTAATTTATCAAACATCCCAATATCATTTGAGAAAGTGTGATCGGAAAAGCTGTTCACCTCCGAAATCCAAAGTTAGCAATGAGTTTTTTGCATTCCCCGCCGCTATTATAGTTCAAAGTTTTTAGAGTCTTGTGTTGTGGTAGAACTATTATACTTGTAGGAAGCTCTCATAAGCCATTCTCATAGCTAAAATGGAGAGGTCAACATAAAAATGTGCTTCCACCATCTGGATTTCGGTACCCAGCTATCAGTTCACTTTCACAGGAACGGTCGATGAGCGCTTTGCTATCAATTATGAAGATTCAAGATGAAACCACTTGTGTCTGACTTACAATGCGGCTGCGGGTCGACCGACGTGACGGAGTGTGATGAGTTCCCGTCGTAGCAGTCAAACCAATCCCAAACAATGAAGGAATGAAAGGATATACACAATATATATATATATATATAATAGAACTTCTCACGTTCTCTCGTAAAACCTTGAATTCGAAACATTGAAAAAAAGACTCGACGAGATGACGCGACGCGACGCGACTCTTTTAAATTTCTGATAGGTAATTGACGGTATGGACATTGTATATAAAACTTATAGTACTATCATCACGATGATTTTTGAGTTGTGTGCTGTGGTCGTCTGAGGGCGTACTTGTATATACACAGAAACCATTGAATAAGAAGTACAGGAAGAGGCATATCGAGAAAAAAGTGAAGTAGTTTTCATAATTGTGTGAGTTACACAAACACAAATGCATTGGCACAGGGTTGGAGTGAAGAAAGACGGCTATTTGTTGGGGCGCCGAAAGGAATATTTTGCTAAATTTTTTTTTGGGTGGTTTAGTAAAAATATGTGTAGCTAGAAGTACTGGAATATGATTTCCATTTTCTCAGAAGTACTTATTCACATACAAAGGAGCATAGCTATTACTGTAAGCCTTAAAAGAAAAAAAAAACTTTTTTAATTTGGTTAAATTTATTCGATCAATTAATAATTGTATGAGTTTTTTTTAAATTTATTTCTGGCTGGATTATAATATCGAATAAAGTACACTTGAAGTAATAAAATTAAACTTACCTCTTACAGGAACCTGAAAACAGATTTTATGAAGTCACATTCACGGAAGTGACTTGAACAGATAAGATATGAATACTTGATTTCATCCAACTCAAGAATTTCCATCCACTTTAGTGCTTTCCATTCATCTTTCGGAAATCTTGAAAATTATTAAAGTAGTAGAGGTTTTTTACTTAATTAAAATCATCACAACTGGACATAAATACTTCTTGACGAAGATACAAAACCGACACGATAGACATGGACAATCGCAGCAATATTGAAAATACGTAGTATATTTCCAAAACTAAACCGCGGAAAAATAACTGCACTACGGGCGCTTAACGTTTCTTAGCGCCTTGCCATCACCAACAAAAACCTATCCGTCCCTGTACTAAAATTTCTAATTTGACATTACAAGCTCATTTGTGCAACATGATTAAAGTATATTTTTATTTTGAACAATATTACTATTTTTATCTTAAAATACCATGAAATAACAATATAAAAGTATTCTAAGATAACGTATTTACCAAAATAACATCACTTTCAGTTAATATTTGTGGAATATGAGCCAAGACTTACTTGTGAAATGAAAACTTTTTGTTTTTCCGGTTATACAAGTTTTTACAACTTTTCACGCAGCACCTCATTTTGATTTATATTTTAATAATAATATGCCTTAATTTTCAACACAAATTGGTTTTTATTTCACTTTTTTATTAGTTTTGTAGTACGTTTTTCACTTTTTTAAAATCTTTCTACTTCACAACACTAACTCTCAGCAAGGCAAAATGACAGATAGGGTTCACTTTTTTTTTTTTTTTTTAATTTTTATACTTCACTCACGTACACTGTATAATGTGCCAAAAGCCTCTTCCTCTATTTCTTATTCAATGACAGAAACAGCAACCAAAAAATTAGTAAGTGATGTGATCGCTTGAGGGCCGACGTGTGGAACGTGCTGATGATAGTACTATGCAAATTTATATACAATGGGTATGGACCAAAAAAGTAAAATATTTGAAAAAGTGAAAAACATACCATTAAACTAAATGAAAAAGTGAAATTAAAACTTATTAGATTTAAAAATTGAAATATGTTATTAATAAAATAGTTATAAATCAACATGACTTACTCATGAAAACGTGTAAAAAGACCTATAACAAAAAAAAAAACACTTAACAGGTAAGTTTTGGCTCATATTTCAAAAAATAACTTGCAGAGATGTTTTTTAGCAAATGCATTATCGTAGAATGCTTTTTAATTGATATTTCATGGTATTGTTAGATAAAAATAGCAATTTTTTCAAAATAAAAATATACTTTAATCATGTCATTCATCCGAGACACTACTGTCAAATAGAAATTCTAGTATAGGGAAGGATTAGTTTTTGTTGGTGATAGCAAGGCGCTCAGAAACGTTGGGCGCCCGTAGCGCTAAGTTATGTATTTACGTTTTAGTTTTGGATATAAACTATGTATTTTTAATAGAAAATATTTTTAAGTTATTTCTGCGGTTGTCCCTGTCTATCGTTTTGGTTTTGTGTCTTCGTCAAGGAGTGTTTATGTCCAGTTTTGTTATTTTGTTTCAGTAAAAAAGGTCAAAGAGCTACTTTAATAATTTTCGAGATTTCCGAAAGATGAATGGAAAGCACAAAAGTGGATGGAAATGCTTGAGTTGGATGATATCCAGAATTCGTATTATGTCTGTTCAAGTCACTTCCATGTGACTTTATAAATTCTGCTCAAGGAAAAAAAAAAGAATTATTTCCTAAATTTTTTTCTTAACAAAAACGAAGTGCCTAAAAACTCGGGTCATTTCGGAATTATGTATTTCAAAAATGATAATTGAAATAATCACGAAGTAACGAAAAGTTATCAATTAGAACTAAATGAACAAAAACAGTTCACTTCAGAGCAATGTAACTACATATGTATGTATTAAGATAAAATGTAATTAAAATTATGTATTTGACTAAGAAAAATATACATACAAATGTGATATTTTACTTCAAGTGTGCTTTGTTCGTTAATATAACGCAGCAAAACAATAAATCCAAAAATACTCAATCAATTATTTATTTGATCGATTAAATTAAACCAAATAAAAAAAAAAAACTTTTTTCTTTTAAGGCTTACAGTAACAGCTATGTATGTTGCTTTGTATATATATGTATGTATGTTTCTAAGTACATCTGAGAAGATGAAAACCATATATTATACTAAACCTAGAACTAAACTAAGAATGCAGCCTGCCACGCATTTTTGTTTTTGGTGTAGATCTTCGCAGAACAAGCAACTTATTATGGCTTGTTATCTGAAAAGTCTGTATGTCTACTTTCAGAAAATAATCTCATTTTCTTTCGAACGAACATGCATGCAACATTTCAATTTCGATTTCTATGGCATCTTCTAACTGTACAAAGACGACATTTTTAGATTTAAGAGAAGTCTACCTATCAGAGTTGTAAAAGATATATAAATATAATTTGAAAGTGTAACATCACACAAGCTCAACAACACATTTTTCACATTTGTGACACTTTTTATGTGGCCGCCATATTGTTTCTAATGAAAATTTGTTGAAAATTCAATTTTTTAACGCTCCTTCAGTACAAAATGTGCTATAACTCTTAAACAAAAATATTTATCGAAACATTTTTTGTAGAAAATTTGTTGTTTTAAAAGTTTTTTCTATAGCTTTTTCTTCTAGGATCAACTGCGCGAGTTATTTGCGAAAATGTAAATTTTCATTAAAAACAAGACGGCGGCGGCGGCCAAATAAAAAGTGTTGTTGAGCTTGAATGATGTTACACTGACTAAAAAGACTAAGACCAGTTAAAAATACTGCAGTTAATTAACTTTTAGTCAATTAACTGCACAGTTAAAATATTAGTACAAATATCAATTTTAAATTTAGTTATCTATTCAGCTTAAGAATTTTGTACGAAACTATAGAAAAGCAAGATTTTGCAAATTTGCTTAAATTTATATAGGTATACAAAATCCATGCATTAATTATGCATGTATACAATACAAAACCACAACGACTAGTTTTTTTTTTTTGCTGTACATTTTGTAAACTTATAGAAAAAGTGAAACCCATTTAATACAAAATACCACAAAAATTAACAGAAGGTCTTTCAATCAAACCAATGAACGCTCAATAACCTTCTTTAATGGTTTTTAATGACTTTCGCTGACGCAGACTTCAAATATTATTCAGCGGTAAAACTGGTGCTTGAACTTAAATAGGAAACAAAACCGAAAAAAACCCAAAACATGTACGCAATACCAAAATGTAATTACATACATACCTTTTCTACCGATCTTAAATAAAACACGATTAAGCTATAAGTGATCAAAATCATACGATCAGTCAGTCCTTGGAAAAAAAAGATGAAAAAAAAATATCGCATCAACAAAAAAAAAATATACATAGGTAATAAGCAAAAAATTTTGCTGGCGTAAACCTATCTGCTGAAAAGTTATTGTTGTGCAGGAGCGGATTGCTGGAAAAAAGACGATACCTTACTAAGCATCAGCAACTGTAGATACCTATGTACAATGTACATATATAATAGAAAAAATTAATTTAAATAATCAAAAAAAAAAATTATTACGGAAGATAAATTTTTTTCAATTTTTGTATGTCACATTGTTTTTTCGAGTTTTCGGATATGTTTATTTTCCAAAACACCGTTTTTTAACTATTGCATTTATCACGAATCCATGGTTTTCCACAAAACTCGTTATTACCTTTAAAATGACCAACTTGTTTTGTCCTTCAATTTCAAGACAGTGGCTATTCTGGCGAGTTAAATGAGATGACCTGTCTCTCGCCGACTCATCTTACTTCACCCGCAAAAGCGTTTTAACTATTTAGTGATAAGTAAAGTACCTACATAAGTTCAAATTTATGTTCGCAAACTTGAAAGATAGGAGTGAGACAGAGAAAACAAATGAAATCAACGAAAACGTCAACAATAAAACAGAAAATCATTTACTCACTTTTACTAGTTGAATCGATTTGCAATTAAAAGCTACTCATCTCAGTCATTTGAATTAGATAAATTTCGACACTGATTTCTGAACTAAATTTGAAGTATTTTCATTTAAATATTTTCAAAAGTTGGTTATTTAATCTATCAAAAAACACGGCTATTAATGTGAGAGGCGTTTCGAAATCAAGCAGGGTAGGCGAAGAGTTGAACATTTAAAAGTAGATAAGGTTTGAATTTTTTGTATTCCGCACCATTGAAATTCTTATAATTGTAAATTGTAAATTATAAATTATGTAGTGCTTACTATTTCGTATACCAATTCCGTGCCAAAGAAAACCATTTAATATAATTTTATTGTCACTATAAGGTAGAAAAAATATAATAGAAGAACGGATGCTAATTTCAAAAACCAACGAAAAGTAGCTTTCCGAACACTCAATTGGAGAAGTCAGCCATATTATGTGCTACCACCATTTTGGTTTCTAATGCTAGCTGTCAGTTCACTTTCGCAGTAGCGGTTGATGAACGCTCAAAAAATATTTATCAAAAAACCGTTATTCAGTTCGACAGGAACGATTACCTGCCGAATTACTAATGTCTAAATTCTAAAGTGAATGATATACAAAGTCAAAAATTGAGTCATATGTATATGTAGAACTTATTTTTTTTTTAAGAATTACACTGACATTTCATGTTTTTAAAAACTTTTAATCCACCAATCCAGAATTCAACTTCAATCAAATCTCCGAAGTAAACTTCGGGCTTATACTACACTAAGTACGCCAATGTAAAGCAAAATGTATTTAGAGGTACCAATTGAATTTACTTATGAACCTTCTTTTTTATGCTTGATATTACCTGTATTTTAAGAACAAAAACAATTTTCTTTGTAAAATGTACAATACAACAATAAATCATACCGAAAAAGTATACTGAGCATTAAATATAATTAAACGACTGACACGCACGCTGTTATAAGATCTTCCATCAATGACGGAAATACATTTTTGTTTTAATGAAACTTGAGAACAACTTACCTGATGAGTTCGAACTAAGTAAAGTACCTACTGCTGGGTGAAAGCCGTAGTTCTTCTGTCACCAAATAATGACGTTCGCAATTATGTGCACGTACGTATGTATATATAAATAAATTACAAAATCTTATTGCAGGTGGATTTTAGCTGAGTTCGAATTTCCGCACTTTTATTTTGATTTTTAAACAAAAAATAAAATTTTGACTTAGGCAATTATTATATTAATATATTTTTTTTAAAGCACTAACATAAATAACATCTTTTGAACAGTTTTTTTGTGCATATATGATATGTACATACATATAATAAGCTTCGTAAACAAATCACGAAAAAGCAAGCATTTCCTATACAGACTCGATTACCTATGGAAAATCGAAGAGGTAATGATCTTCAGTGAACACATTGGCTGAATCTTAATCGATCGAACAATAGTATCGCAATGGAATTTTGAAATATTCGCACCTCTCAGTTTCAACATTTGGTCTCGTAACTGACTTCGCACGACTCAACATACAGATTAATACACAGCGTAAAACTGTCTTCTATCATTCGCGCACTCTCAAAGACTAAATAGTGAGTCGAATCCGAATGGCGAAGGCGACGTAGAAAATATTTAGACGACAACAACGTTTTGATCAAATATCCGCAAAACTAAAAGCAAAAGCCAAAATACTTAAATCATGTATGTATATAGATATGGATATATTTCAAGAAAGACCAGCAAGCTGAGCTTGTTTTTTTTTTTGAACTGAGGCTCTGTGAAGAACCGAGGGAGAGAATTATGGAAAAAAGATAAATAGCTTCACCCATGGTTGCCAATCGAAGTAAAAGTATAATAAAATACGTATGTATGTATGTATATTGTATATAAAATAACACAAATTATATTTTGAATATATTTATAAGCTTCGTTTCATTTTGTGTATTTTATAGTAACTGAAAGACGCCAATGTAAACTACCAAAAATAGAAGTTCTCAAAAATTATTCTTTTTATTGAATAAAAGATAAAAGACCGTATACTATACGTCCAAGTATATTATGTACATAGTTGTTTTAAGAGAAAATAAAACTGCCATATTTAAGGAATCATTTTGTGTTTTGACTGTGGGGTGGGGTGGAGCAGGTCGGACCAAGGGGTAAGTCTTAATTTCATTTTTTTTCTTGATTTATAATAAAGCGTACCAATACTAATAACCCTTAAATAAATTATCGAAATTTTCGGAGCCGTTTTTTAGAAAATTGTAATTTTTAAAAACAATTATTCAACAATTGTATAGGAGGTACCGTTATTTTCGAAAATATAATTAATTTTTATTCCAATTGTTGAAATAGAGTTAAAAAACTGTTTTGTACAAAATTTCCAAAACATGTATCGATCGGTTTTTGAAGTATCTATTTAATTTTCAAAAAATTATTTTGTTTTTTTTGCCCAAAACTCAAAAAAATTATTAAATCTTGAACAGTGAAATTTTTTATAAATTTTAAATTTCTTAGATGCTTAAAACTTACTTCGATTACAATCGGCCTTTTTTAAAAAATCAAAAGTCAAAAAAATTATGTTATGGAAGGTAACACTTCTTCAAACTTCTTCACAATTTTAGCGATTGCTTGAATTATAATATTAATGATGACCATTATCATAGCGTAAATCGGGAAAAGTGCCTGCGTTTGAATTACCATTTTTGTAGTAGGTAAGGTTTAATAATTTTAACGCATTCTTCGATTGTTAAGCGATTCATTACTCTGACAAACATTCAACTAATTTTATGACACTTTAGATGACATCTGAGTTTGACAGATGTCAAATGCCAGCGCTACCAACTTCAAACTACGAAATGAATGTCCCTGTGTAAACTCTTCAGTTTTGTTGCATACTTCGTCTTCCAATGCTTTTTTTACTCTTTCGTCACGGGTAAGCGTACAGTTTACGCATCCTCAGTACAAAAGAGAGTTAACTCAAAAAAAGACATTTCGAGAAATCGCAACTGCAAAATACTCACTTTAAACTTTTGGTTATAACTTACCAAATAGTATAGTTTTTCATAAAGTTGAAAATCTATTGTAAAAACAAATACATATATTTTCTGTTATTAATATGTATTTTTTTTTTATTTGTTTAAATAATTATAAATAATTTAGATTTTTGTGATAATTTTGAATTAACGCTCTATTGCATAGAAACGTTTAAAGAGTAGAAGAGATAGGTACATTTTGTTTTATCGCTGTATTGCACAAAGAAAAATAAAGTATTTTTGTTTTGTATCTGTTTTGCATTGGAACCATTAATTATATGGGACTATTTTGAATTATCTCCCTCTTGCAATAAAGTTATTTGAGTTTTCAAGTGAATATTTTGTATTAGCTCTGTATTGCATTGGAAATTAAGAAATAGTTTGACTTGGCATATAATAAAAAATTGTTATAATGGTCATCTCTTTCGTAATTTTTTGTTCATTAAAATGACAAGCCCCTCAAAAGAAAGGTAATTTAAATAGAAATATTTCCTCATCATTAACTCAAAGTCTTTTTTTGACTTATCGCTCTTTTGCACTGATGGTGCTATATATGTATGTATATATAATTTTAATATTCAATCATAATATTAAAAACTACATTCAAGAAAAATGACATCAAAAGAATCTAGGTAGAAAAAATTACTGTCAAAAGTTTTTAAATGGAAATGTTAAATTTTTATTTTATTTTAAATATTTGGCAGAAAAGCCAAAAAATCTAAGTTGTCTCTTTAGTGCCACGTTGTTTGCAAAAAAAATAAATTGAATTTATGCACAATTACGTCAATTTTGTATGCATTTATTAAAATTGTTTCAAAAATAACAATAATGCGCACTACCTAATTTATTATTAAGGCAATATAAAAATAAAAATGACACTAATGTAAAGCAATAACAGCCATATTTATTCCCGATTTCCTAAATCATTGAATCAACGTTTCACAGTAAACCATTTCTTTCATATATTTTCTTTTCCTTTCATTTTCTTCAATGTTCCATTTGTAATAATAATCATATCAAAGTCAAAAAAGAATAGAAAAGCTTTGTATATGAAAAACATAGTACTCTCATGGTGGAAGTCGAATGGGGCGACATCTAAAGTGTGCCGGCAATCCTTACTCAAATTTTTTTGCGGAGAGCTTGCGGATGCTTTAATTGATATTTATCTTTGTATATGAAAACTCTTTGTATATAAAAACTATAGTACTCTCATGGTGGAAGTCGAATGGGGCGACATCTAATGTATGCCGGCAACCCTTACTCTTTTTTTTTGCGGAGAGCTTATGGATGTTTTAAATGGTATTTATTGATATTTTTTGGATGCAATATTCTTTGTACATATACATTGTACATATACGTAGAACCTTTGTATATGAAAACTATAGTACTATCATGGCGAGTTTTTTTTTTTAATGTTGCCTAGACCCTTGTGGTGGCGCTGCAAAATGTGAGGTGTAAAATTCGATTTTGGGAGTCTTTAAGCGTCGGAAATTGGTGGTAGGGGCAAGAGGAGACTATTTTTTGGATAATTGCATCCAAAAAATATCAATTAAAACCGCAAAAAAAAGAGTAAGGGTTGCCGGCACACTTTAGATGTGGCCCCATTCGACTTCCACCATGATAGTACTATAGTTTTTCTATACAAAGCACTATTCCAAATAATAAATAGTCGCCTCTTGCTCCTACTACCTTTGCTCCTACTACTATTTTACACCTCAAATTGTTTAGCGCCACCACACAGGTCCCGGCAACATGAAAAAAAAACACCATGATAGTACTATAGTTTTTATATACAAAGCTACTACCAATTTTCGATGCTTAAAGACTCCCCAAATCAAGTTTTACACCTCAAATTTTGCAGCGCCACCACAAGGGTCGGGGCAACAAAATACTCGACATGATAGTACTATGCTTTTCATATACAAAGGTACTATGCTTTTCATTACTGCCTACCAAAAGAAATATAAAGATAAAGAAAACATTTTCTTGGTTTTCTGGCACCCTCCGAGTATGCAACACTAAAATCTTATTAACTAACTGTCGATAAAAAAGATAATTGTATTGTATACACCTTAGGCGTAAATATGAACACCAAATTTGGGGCAGTTAAATTTTAAATTGTATTCAAGTAGTTTGTTTTGTGGCTTAAACATTTGTTGTGTACTAATCCTGATTATAATAAAGGTATAAATAAAGGTATTCCGGGTGAAATGGCTGTTTTTGTGAAAAGTGAAAATTTGAAAAAAAGAAGAAACATGGAAAATAACCTGAAACAACAATTTATATAGAACAAAATATTTGAAACACAGTTTTCATAAAATGTTTAGGGGAGAGTATGATAACCGGGGCGCCGAAAAATGATAACGGATTTTTGTAGAACACGGCAATACAAGCATTTTTTACTATGAGAGGGGGGTCTATCTCCCCCCGTTTAGGCGGTAGGGGCAATTTAAAAAATATGTACGTTAAATGGAAAAAAAAATAATTAAAAAATAACGGTAATACTTACAACTAAGTTTTATACATTTTAAATTGTTTAAACTCAAAATTTGGGCAAAAAAAGTTAAAAAAAAGGTAGTGTAATTTTTCAAAACTCTACGATTATCTACTGTTGTTTTTTTTTTAGAATTCATTGCTCTTATTTGTTTTTGATCAAAAACTGAAAACTAGATGATTTTCTGTCTTCTAGTTCTTGAGAAAATTGAAAATTACCAAGAAAAAATATTTTAATTAAATTATTTTTTCCTTGCTTGAGTATTTGCGTAGTCTTATTTTGATAGTACAGTCAACTCCCTCTAAGTCGAATTTTCACGGCATATCAAAACTAGTTCGAGTTAGAGGGAGTTTTAGAAAAATTCGAGTTAGCGAGAGTTTTTTTTTTACTGGTTTATAAATAAAGTTAACAAATTTCTTGACCAAGTCGTTTACTTTGTGATTATCCTTAACCATGAAAATAAAACAGATTTTTTAATTGGTATCTTGCTACCTAAAAAACCAGCAAAGAATAATTACAGCAGCTCTGTTTGAAGTTGAACTTAATTCATAAAGTGGTAGATACATGATAGGTATGCTTCGTAAATTTTTTATTTGTATTCCAACTTCCTACAATTAACTGTTTTCTGAGTTTCAATTGCAATCTCACTGGAACGTTTCTATTTCTTTACTTACATAGATTCTTTTAAACAACAAAAAAAAAAAAATAACTATGAAACCCATAAGCACAATCCGCACGTTCGCAAATACCTATACACATGTGTATTGCAATTGGAATCTCACCCACGTTCCCCTTTTCTTTTCCAGTACACACACTTACAAATTTTCAAATAAAGCACAAAATGGTTGGATGTTGCGTCTAGTTGATTTGTCGATTTGAGAGAGAATGATTTTTTTTTCGGCAAAAGAAAAAAATTCGACTTAGAGGGAAAGAAAATACTTTGTATATAAAAACTATAGTACTATCATGGCGAGTTTTTTTTTAGGGTTGCAAAGGTTCTGGTGGTGGCGCTGCAAAACTTGAGGTGTAAAATCCGATTTGGGGAGTCTTTAAGCGTCGGTGGTAGGAGCAAGAGGAGACTATTTTTTGGATTATTGCATCCAAAAATTATCAATAAATATCATTTAAAACCTCCGTAAGCTCTCCGCAAAAAAAAAGAGTAAGGGTTGCAGGCATACCTTAGATGTCGCCCCATACGACTTCCACCATGATAGTACTATAGTTTTCATATACAAAGGAAAATAGGCCAAGAATCGAGATAATGTGTTCGAGTTAGAGGGACCTTCGACTTAGAGGGAGTTCGACTTAGAGGATAGTTATTATATGGAAAACTGAGGGGAATGCAAAAACACGACCAAAAATTCGAGTTAGAGGGAACTTCGACTTAGAGGGAGTTCGACCAAGAGGGAGTCGACTGTAATAATCGAATATGGATTGAGCTATACCTAGGATAAATTAATTTTTCCTAAATCCAGGTTATTTAAATGCAAAAGAAACTTTGCATGCACCCCATCTTGCACCCACCCCAAATCCTATAGTGAGCCCAAGCAGGGGGGTTGCATCACCCATTAACACGTCGGTGTGGCATACACCCAACCGCGCACCTACCCCAAATTCTATAGTGGGCCCAAGCAGGGGGACAGCATGCCCCCCATAGACACCCCACTGTTGCATGCACACAAACTCGCACACACCCCACTGTTGCATACATCCAAACTCGCACCCACCATTATTACTATCAAAATAAGACAACTCAAGCGGTTATTTTCAATTTTCTCAAAAACTGAAAGGCATAAAATCATCTAGTTTTCAGTTTTTGATTGAAAATTAATAAGAACAAAAAATTATTAAAAAAAAATTATTTATAAAGTTATGGTTTTGAAATATTGAAATTAAAAATTTTTTTTAACTGTTTTTACTCAAATTTTGAGTTTAAAATTAAATTTTTCAAAAACTATGCATAGTTTTCACTTGTTTTAAAAACTGGCTAATAGAATAGAATGTTGGCTTTAAAAAAAGTACAATACTTAATTTTAAGTATTACCTTTATTTTTTAATTATTTTTTCCATTTAACGTACATATTTTTTAAATTGCCCATACCGCCTAAACGGGAGGAGATAGACCTCCCTTCCTATAGTAAAAAATGCTTGTATTGCCGTGTTCTACATACAAAAATCCGTTATCATTTCTCGGCGCTCCGGTTATCATACTCTTGCCAATGTTTACAAAATAAATCCGTTGGCAAAATAAATCAATTTATTATTGACCTGAATATGTCAAAATATCGATTTTGCTTTCCATTGGGCAAAATAAATTAGTTAATTGGTTAAAATTGACATGGAAAATCAAGTTTTAATGGAAATCTGAATTTACAAATGAAAATACGATACCTACCTTCGTAGGTAAGTACAAATTTCGAAAACGATTATGTCAATTTTGTTTTTTAATTTAACACAAAGTTATTTTAACGTTTCTTACTAAGGTCTGCATGAATACAATCATTTTCCTTGAACTCATAGAAAGTTCTGTTCATTGAAAATGAATATGTACATGAATACGAATATCTCTCCTAGGCTTGGATGCTTGAATCAAATATAACACAGGAAGCCCAACAGTTCTAAAAACAGTGAATGAACGAATGCATGAATAAATGCATTTGCCATTCGGGTTTTCCTTTTTTTTATCACACTAGCTATTTTTACCCAATCCAAAGTCCTCGGTTGGCAATGAAATGGACATTTCTCATTCTTTTTCACTTTAAAATTCTTTAGTTAGAAAGTTCAATTGATGTACACGGTCTGTTACGTGTTTTTTTTTTTGTATGAAGTTGTTGCATTTCAGAAAAAAATCGAATGAATACACGATTCTACATATTTTTTTTTTTTTTTGATTATCAATTTGTTTTGTTTGCTTCATTCGTTGCAGATTTTTAGTACAATAAAATGAAAGTTATACATACAATGTGCATTAGAACAGTTTACATGAGAAATGTCAGACAAGTTAGAACAGTGACAGATGAAATAAAATATTACCTACAGATGATTCTGACTGTTTTCATGAATCTGTTCTAGTATCATCATCATCATCGGCTCGACAACCGGGGTCCGGTCCTGGCCTCCTTCAACAAGTCTCTCCACCTATCCCGGTCTTGAGCCGACGCCATCCAGTTGCGCACCCCAAGGCTTCGGGCGTCCTGGTCTACGCCATCTCTCCAGCGCAAGCATGGTCTACCACGCTGCCGTCTACCATAGAATGTACCACAAAGGACTTTCCGAGCAGGTTCCTCTTCACTCATGCGAGCTAGGTGCCCTGCCCACCGGAGTCTACCGAGCTTAATTTTTGTCACTATGTCTGCTTCAAGGTAGATTGCGTACAATTCATGATTGTACCGTCTCCGGAATCGCCCTTCCTCACATATGGGGCCAACAATTCTCCTTAAGACTTTTCTCTCGAACGCGGCTAAGAGGTCGGAGTGTCTTTTGCTAAGCACCCAAGTCTCGGATCCATACGTGAGTACTGGCAGGACCATGGTCCTGTACAGCAGCAGTTTTGAAGTTATGGTGAGATTTCTGGATTTGAAGAGCTTTGACAGACTATAGTAGGCTTTGTTGGAATTGAGCAGCCGCCCGCGTATTTCTTCTTCTATATTATTATCGGCTGCTACTATTGACCCAAGGTATTTAAAGGATTGCACCACTTCAAATTCGTGCTCCGCTACCTTGATTGTTTGACCAACTGTTCTTCTCGCATTCGACGCCATCATGTACTTTGTTTTACCTTCACTAATGTGCAGCCCCAGATTTTGTGCCGCCTGCTCGATCTGGATGAAGGAATCGTGTACAGCTTGTTCGGTTCTTCCGATGATGTCAATGTCGTCTGCGTAAGCCAGTATCTGGCTGGACCTGTTGACGATGGTCCCTCTTGTTGCCGTGCCAGAGTCACGGATTGCTTTCTCCAACGCCAGGTTGAAGAGGAGGCAGGCCAAACCATCCCCTTGTCGGAGTCCATTAAAGATGTTGATTTGTCTGGATAGCAATCCGGCTATTTTTACTTGGCTTGTTACGTTGGTCATGGTCAACCTACAAAGTCGTGTCAACTTATTTGGGATGCCGAATTCTCTCATGGCTTTGTAAAGTTCTACCCTGGCTATGCTATCATAGGCGGCCTTAAAGTCTATAAACAGATGGTATGTTGGGATGTTAAATTCTAGACATTTTTCCATCGCCTGCCTAAGGGTAAAGATCTGATCAGTTGTTGATTTGCCTGGAATGAAACCACACTGATATTGGCCGATTATGGTTTTAGCGTATGGGGCTATCCGTTCTTGTAGGATAGAGGAGAGTATCTTATAGGCGGTACTCAACAACGTGATACCTCTATAATTGCTGCACGTTGTGACATCTCCCTTCTTATGTATGGGGCAAATTATACCTTTTCGCCAGTCTTCTGGCATTTCTTCCTGCTCCCATACGTGCACTATAATATCATGAATTGCTTGGCGTAAGGCTGGCCCGCCGTGGTGGAATAGTTCGGCTGGTATGCCATCGGCTCCCGGGGCTTTGTTTTTCTTAAGCCGGGCTATAGCCTTCTCAACCTCTTCTATGCTTGGTGGCGGTAACATAGGGTAGTCTTCTTGAAATAGTGGAGCCTCTACTTCTGCAGTGAGCTGACCATTTAGCAATTCATTAAAGTACACTTCCCATCGCTCCAGTATGCTTTGGGGATCGGTGATCAGATTTCCCTCTCCGTCCTTGCAGTAGGTGCAGCGTGGTGTGTACTGCGTCATGTTTCGGACGGATTGGTAGAACTTCCGCGCCTGGTGCGGGCCTCGCTCTCGGCTTCTTACGTTGCGTTGGTTGTCGTCGTGGGATCAGTCCGTTTCCGAGGCTTGTTGCAGGTCTCGTGATTCGTTTGTTTTACGGAACAGGGAATCAACCCGTTGCCAACCTGTGGAACTAGCCTGATCATATTAGCCAAACCTTTTAGAGGTTTGTTTCTAGCGGCCGCCGCGAAGAGGCTATGATCACACTTCCACCAGTCCCGAATAGTTACGGCACGTGCATGTTTTCGTATGCTACATGTTATTCCCCCTATTCGGCTGATGGCTGACCGCTGTTCTAGTATACTCTGACTAAAAAGCAAGTGCAAGAAATGTTCTAATCTGTTCCAAACTGTTCCAGACAGACTCACTGCACAGCAAATCAGAACTGTTTTAAACAGAAAATTTCTCACTGAACAGTAAACAGTTGTAATTTTCTGTTCTAAACTGTTCCAAACTGTTCGGAACAGCTTCACTAAACAAACCTATTTAATATATTAAAGGCAGTTCATATTCACAGTACCTAAACCTTTGTATATGAAAACTATAGTACTATCATGGTGGAAGTCGAATGGGGCGACATCTAAAGTATGCCGGCAACCCTTACCTCTTTTTTTTTGCGGATAGCTTATGGAGGTTTTAATGATATTTATTGATATTTTTTGGATGCAATAATCCAAAAAATAGTCTCCTCTTGCCCCTACCACCAATTTTCGACGCTTAAAGACTCCCCAAATTGAATTTTACACCTCAAATTTTGCAGAGCAACCACAAGGGTCCGCGCAACCCTAAAAAAAATTCGCCATGATAGTACTATAATTTATATATACAAAGCCCTAAACATATTCAAGGTATGTTCTTCTAGGCATCTGTTAAATCAGCGAAAAATGGCGAAACCTTTTTTTAAAGTCAAAGTTTTTTTTGGCTTGTTCTTACTTGTTTTGTTTTTTTTTTGGAACTTAATTTTATTTAATTATCACGGACAACATCTTGAATTTCGGAAAACAGTTTTCATTTTTGACAACATGCGCAATAATACCTCAGATATATGTATGTACTGTTATTCACACCATATCTACCCTAGTACGTGCTTTAATGCAAAAACATGTTTTTGCTTGACATTTCAATTCCATTTGACAACCGCCTCTAAAAATAAAAAGTAGTTAACACAAATTGCAATCAATTTCTTTAATATGTCCACGGAACCGAATTGCATTTCGGAGCTATTTGTTTCGGAGAACATTTTAAATATGAAATACAACTGAATTTGTTGTAAATATATAAATTATTAAATATAAAAATAATAAATAAAAAAATCGAGCCAGGTAACGCATTCCACAATCGTGTGGTGCGGCTTCAGAAATATTCACTGTACTTAACAGTGCGTCCGAAGTTGGGCTCAATGGCGAACTGGTGGGCATTCCTAGCGGTGCGAGTTACTACGGTGGAATTGTTTAAGGGGAGGAATGTAACTGTTTTTTTTCACAAGAACAATGTACATATATAGAAGTAGCGGTAAAAAAGTGAAAGACAAGAAACGTTGCGTTGATGTTCCAAGGAAGGGAATGTTTCTGTTATAGCTTTTTCCCTATCATTTTCAACGCTCTATTTTGGATTCTATCCAAAAGATTTAAGTGCGTGATTGAAGCACCCGCCCAGATATTGCGAGTTATACTCAAGCTTTGGGCGGATGAAGGCTTTATAGATAATAGCCAGATCAGAAGGAGAGACAAATTTCTTGCATCGAAGAAGAAACCCTAAACACTTAGTAGCTTTTTTGGCGACATCGAATATGTGATCATTTCACAGAAGGTGCCAAGGTGGTCTGTGATGCACATACCGAGAACTGAAAAGTGTCCAGTTTCCTCGATGCAAGTGCCACTCATGGATAGCGGTATGGGAGGTAGGTTTCGCTTTAACGACAGCAGTATTGAGTTTTGCAGGCATTAAATTCTACGCAGTTTTTGATTCCCCATTGGACAATGCTTTCAAGATCAGAATTTATTGAGCTTATAATAGTTCATAGTTTATCATAGTTTTGGTTCTACATCCAAAGAACAGGGATGGGAATCTGAAAACGAATATGAAAAGCTGAGTGTACTATCGCTTTGTATATGAAAACTATAGTACTATCATGGTGGAAGTCGAATGGGGCGACATCTAAGGTATGCCTGCAACCCTTACTCTTTTTTTTTGCGGAGAGCTTATGGAGGTTTTAAATGATATTTATTGATATTTTTTGGATGCAATAATCCAAAAAATAGTCTCCTCTTGCCCCTACCACCAATTTTCGACGCTTAAAGACTCCCCAAATTGAATTTTACACCTCAAATTTTGCAGAGCCACCACAAGGGTCCGCGCAACCCTAAAAAAAATTCGCCATGATAGTACTATAATTTATATATACAAAGACCTAAACATATTCAAGGTATGTTCTTCTAGGCATCTGTTAAATCAGCGAAAAATGGCGAAACCTTTTTTTAAAGTCAAAGTTTTTTTTGGCTTGTTCTTACTTGTTTTGTTTTTTTTTTTTGGAACTTAATTTTATTTAATTATCACGGACAACATCTTGAATTTCGGAAAACAGTTTTCATTTTTGACAACATGCGCAATAATACCTCAGATATATGTATGTACTGTTATTCACACCATATCTACCCTAGTACGTGCTTTAATGCAAAAACATGTTTTTGCTTGACATTTCAATTCCATTTGACAACCGCCTCTAAAAATAAAAAGTAGTTAACACAAATTGCAATCAATTTCTTTAATATGTCCACGGAACCGAATTGCATTTCGGAGCTATTTGTTTCGGAGAACATTTTAAATATGAAATACAACTGAATTTGTTGTAAATATATAAATTATTAAATATAAAAATCTATATAAATAAAAATGTAAATGTTCGTTTGTTCCTAACCGCTAATCTCCGAAAGTTCTTCACCAATGGCTTTGAAATTTTGACACAACATTGCTTTCGAATACGGTAATGTTTATATATACTTAAAACAAAAAAAACTATGGTGTACGTTGGGCATAAAAAAATAACACTCACTAAGAACTATATTTATCAAAAAATCTACATAAATATAAATAAAAAAAATCAGTTCGGTTGTCACAAAAAATTAAATTAAAAAAATTATTCAAATTCAATTCTTTAAGGAAAGATACACAAGATACAACAAAAAAAAAAGAAAAAATTGTGTACCACATTGTTGAAAGGTAGGTACGGTTTATTACTGCTTACTTCGTTACATTACATTCATTCATGTAAATTTTGGGTTTTTCAAGACTTTGAAATTTTGAAGAGCGAAATAATCAATTTTGGAAATTTGAAGACCAAACATAATCGTTTAAACGTTTTATTATTTCTTATTTCCTAGGTACATATATACAATTTTGGTTTTTTCCAAGATTTGGAAGAACCAATTTCGTTACGTACAATGACATGACATATATATGGTGAAAGGTGACAGATAAAAGTTGAAAGGTGACAGTGCCTTCCATCGCTTACCAGAATTTAAAAACTTAGCACTATAGGTACTGAATCGAAAAAAAAATTGATAAAAGTTTCGTAAGTATACAATAAAAATAAATTTATTCAAAAGCGACCAAAATCAAATCAAAATCGAAGCTCCAGAATCTCATGAAGAGAAAATAAAAACAATCTTCTGAAGATGAAGACATGGGCATCGCTAGATTCATGACTGACACTCAACCTGGGGCAAAGGTCGGTCCTGTCCAGATCTTAAAAACTCCATTCTACATACGACCAATCAAAGAAATCTTCGACGAAACTGGTTCCAGAAGAAGAAAAAAAAAAACGAAGATGATTGCGAACGATTAAAGCAAAAGAAGTCGTATTTTAATTGCGATGAAACCGAGTACAATTTCAGAATGCGTCCGAAGCCTCCAAACAATATAAAAAATTAACAAAGCCAAGAACAGCTTTTTGTGCATTTATACCCGGGTCAGGTCAGCAAGTAAACTGATAGAGGCGTTAGACAATCAAAATTTAGAACTTCAATTCTTCTTTTTTATGAGCGTACTGGAATATCTACCGGGGTTGTAAGAGGATGCCAGGGTAGTCTATTCTGGGATATCGCTTTTCAATTTTGAGGTATAAATAAATTTCTAATATATCAAATTTAAATAAATTCTAGAACTTTAAAATTTTGAGGTCTTACAGTAACTGTGCACAAACGGAGTTCCTTAGTTTAAGATATTTAAGATGATTTTTTATCAATTGTTTAGGAAGTCTAAAGTTGATTGCCCGAGCGAAGCCGGGGTTGCCCCGCTAGTAATAAATAAAAAAATCGAGCCAGGTAACGCATTCCACAATCGTGTGGTGCGGCTTCAGAAATATTCACTGTACTTAACAGTGCGTCCGAAGTTGGGCTCAATGGCGAACTGGTGGGCATTCCTAGCGGTGCGAGTTACTACGGTGGAATTGTTTAAGGGGAGGAATGTAACTGTTTTTTTTCACAAGAACAATGTACATATATAGAAGTAGCGGTAAAAAAGTGAAAGACAAGAAACGTTGCGTTGATGTTCCAAGGAAGGGAATGTTTCTGTTATAGCTTTTTCCCTATCATTTTCAACGCTCTATTTTGGATTCTATCCAAAAGATTTAAGTGCGTGATTGAAGCACCCGCCCAGATATTGCGAGTTATACTCAAGCTTTGGGCGGATGAAGGCTTTATAGATAATAGCCAGATCAGAAGGAGAGACAAATTTCTTGCATCGAAGAAGAAACCCTAAACACTTAGTAGCTTTTTTGGCGACATCGAATATGTGATCATTTCACAGAAGGTGCCAAGGTGGTCTGTGATGCACATACCGAGAACTGAAAAGTGTCCAGTTTCCTCGATGCAAGTGCCACTCATGGATAGCGGTATGGGAGGTAGGTTTCGCTTTAACGACAGCAGTATTGAGTTTTGCAGGCATTAAATTCTACGCAGTTTTTGATTCCCCATTGGACAATGCTTTCAAGATCAGAATTTATTGAGCTTATAATAGTTCATAGTTTATCATAGTTTTGGTTCTACATCCAAAGAACAGGGATGGGAATCTGAAAACGAATATGAAAAGCTGAGTGTACTATCGCTTTGTATATGAAAACTATAGTACTATCATGGTGGAAGTCGAATGGGGCGACATCTAAGGTATGCCTGCAACCCTTACTCTTTTTTTTTGCGGAGAGCTTATGGAGGTTTTAAATGATATTTATTGATATTTTTTGGATGCAATAATCCAAAAAATAGTCTCCTCTTGCCCCTACCACCAATTTTCGACGCTTAAAGACTCCCCAAATTGAATTTTACACCTCAAATTTTGCAGAGCCACCACAAGGGTCCGCGCAACCCTAAAAAAAATTCGCCATGATAGTACTATAATTTATATATACAAAGACCTAAACATATTCAAGGTATGTTCTTCTAGGCATCTGTTAAATCAGCGAAAAATGGCGAAACCTTTTTTTAAAGTCAAAGTTTTTTTTGGCTTGTTCTTACTTGTTTTGTTTTTTTTTTTTGGAACTTAATTTTATTTAATTATCACGGACAACATCTTGAATTTCGGAAAACAGTTTTCATTTTTGACAACATGCGCAATAATACCTCAGATATATGTATGTACTGTTATTCACACCATATCTACCCTAGTACGTGCTTTAATGCAAAAACATGTTTTTGCTTGACATTTCAATTCCATTTGACAACCGCCTCTAAAAATAAAAAGTAGTTAACACAAATTGCAATCAATTTCTTTAATATGTCCACGGAACCGAATTGCATTTCGGAGCTATTTGTTTCGGAGAACATTTTAAATATGAAATACAACTGAATTTGTTGTAAATATATAAATTATTAAATATAAAAATCTATATAAATAAAAATGTAAATGTTCGTTTGTTCCTAACCGCTAATCTCCGAAAGTTCTTCACCAATGGCTTTGAAATTTTGACACAACATTGCTT
The DNA here is from genome assembly GCA_958431115.1 of Syrphus vitripennis. Taxonomy (NCBI): domain Eukaryota; kingdom Metazoa; phylum Arthropoda; class Insecta; order Diptera; family Syrphidae; genus Syrphus; species Syrphus vitripennis. Next base: position 71,299,644 of record OY288109.1, on the reverse strand, counting down.
TCGAATACGGTAATGTTTATATATACTTAAAACAAAAAAAACTATGGTGTACGTTGGGCATAAAAAAATAACACTCACTAAGAACTATATTTATCAAAAAATCTACATAAATATAAATAAAAAAAATCAGTTCGGTTGTCACAAAAAATTAAATTAAAAAAATTATTCAAATTCAATTCTTTAAGGAAAGATACACAAGATACAACAAAAAAAAAAGAAAAAATTGTGTACCACATTGTTGAAAGGTAGGTACGGTTTATTACTGCTTACTTCGTTACATTACATTCATTCATGTAAATTTTGGGTTTTTCAAGACTTTGAAATTTTGAAGAGCGAAATAATCAATTTTGGAAATTTGAAGACCAAACATAATCGTTTAAACGTTTTATTATTTCTTATTTCCTAGGTACATATATACAATTTTGGTTTTTTCCAAGATTTGGAAGAACCAATTTCGTTACGTACAATGACATGACATATATATGGTGAAAGGTGACAGATAAAAGTTGAAAGGTGACAGTGCCTTCCATCGCTTACCAGAATTTAAAAACTTAGCACTATAGGTACTGAATCGAAAAAAAAATTGATAAAAGTTTCGTAAGTATACAATAAAAATAAATTTATTCAAAAGCGACCAAAATCAAATCAAAATCGAAGCTCCAGAATCTCATGAAGAGAAAATAAAAACAATCTTCTGAAGATGAAGACATGGGCATCGCTAGATTCATGACTGACACTCAACCTGGGGCAAAGGTCGGTCCTGTCCAGATCTTAAAAACTCCATTCTACATACGACCAATCAAAGAAATCTTCGACGAAACTGGTTCCAGAAGAAGAAAAAAAAAAACGAAGATGATTGCGAACGATTAAAGCAAAAGAAGTCGTATTTTAATTGCGATGAAACCGAGTACAATTTCAGAATGCGTCCGAAGCCTCCAAACAATATAAAAAATTAACAAAGCCAAGAACAGCTTTTTGTGCATTTATACCCGGGTCAGGTCAGCAAGTAAACTGATAGAGGCGTTAGACAATCAAAATTTAGAACTTCAATTCTTCTTTTTTATGAGCGTACTGGAATATCTACCGGGGTTGTAAGAGGATGCCAGGGTAGTCTATTCTGGGATATCGCTTTTCAATTTTGAGGTATAAATAAATTTCTAATATATCAAATTTAAATAAATTCTAGAACTTTAAAATTTTGAGGTCTTACAGTAACTGTGCACAAACGGAGTTCCTTAGTTTAAGATATTTAAGATGATTTTTTATCAATTGTTTAGGAAGTCTAAAGTTGATTGCCCGAGCGAAGCCGGGGTTGCCCCGCTAGTAATAAATAAAAAAATCGAGCCAGGTAACGCATTCCACAATCGTGTGGTGCGGCTTCAGAAATATTCACTGTACTTAACAGTGCGTCCGAAGTTGGGCTCAATGGCGAACTGGTGGGCATTCCTAGCGGTGCGAGTTACTACGGTGGAATTGTTTAAGGGGAGGAATGTAACTGTTTTTTTCACAAGAACAATGTATATAGAAGTAGCGGTAAAAAAGTGAAAGACAAGAAACGTTGCGTTGATGTTCCAAGGAAGGGAATGTTTCTGTTATAGCTTTTTCCCTATCATTTTCAACGCTCTATTTTGGATTCTATCCAAAAGATTTAAGTGCGTGATTGAAGCACCCGCCCAGATATTGCGAGTTATACTCAAGCTTTGGGCGGATGAAGGCTTTATAGATAATAGCCAGATCAGAAGGAGAGACAAATTTCTTGCATCGAAGAAGAAACCCTAAACACTTAGTAGCTTTTTTGGCGACATCGAATATGTGATCATTTCACAGAAGGTGCCAAGGTGGTCTGTGATGCACATACCGAGAACTGAAAAGTGTCCAGTTTCCTCGATGCAAGTGCCACTCATGGATAGCGGTATGGGAGGTAGGTTTCGCTTTAACGACAGCAGTATTGAGTTTTGCAGGCATTAAATTCTACGCAGTTTTTGATTCCCCATTGGACAATGCTTTCAAGATCAGAATTTATTGAGCTTATAATAGTTCATAGTTTATCATAGTTTTGGTTCTACATCCAAAGAACAGGGATGGGAATCTGAAAACGAATATGAAAAGCTGAGTGTACTATCGCTTTGTATATGAAAACTATAGTACTATCATGGTGGAAGTCGAATGGGGCGACATCTAAGGTATGCCTGCAACCCTTACTCTTTTTTTTTGCGGAGAGCTTATGGAGGTTTTAAATGATATTTATTGATATTTTTTGGATGCAATAATCCAAAAAATAGTCTCCTCTTGCCCCTACCACCAATTTTCGACGCTTAAAGACTCCCCAAATTGAATTTTACACCTCAAATTTTGCAGAGCCACCACAAGGGTCCGCGCAACCCTAAAAAAAATTCGCCATGATAGTACTATAATTTATATATACAAAGACCTAAACATATTCAAGGTATGTTCTTCTAGGCATCTGTTAAATCAGCGAAAAATGGCGAAACCTTTTTTTAAAGTCAAAGTTTTTTTTGGCTTGTTCTTACTTGTTTTGTTTTTTTTTTTGGAACTTAATTTTATTTAATTATCACGGACAACATCTTGAATTTCGGAAAACAGTTTTCATTTTTGACAACATGCGCAATAATACCTCAGATATATGTATGTACTGTTATTCACACCATATCTACCCTAGTACGTGCTTTAATGCAAAAACATGTTTTTGCTTGACATTTCAATTCCATTTGACAACCGCCTCTAAAAATAAAAAGTAGTTAACACAAATTGCAATCAATTTCTTTAATATGTCCACGGAACCGAATTGCATTTCGGAGCTATTTGTTTCGGAGAACATTTTAAATATGAAATACAACTGAATTTGTTGTAAATATATAAATTATTAAATATAAAAATCTATATAAATAAAAATGTAAATGTTCGTTTGTTCCTAACCGCTAATCTCCGAAAGTTCTTCACCAATGGCTTTGAAATTTTGACACAACATTGCTTTCGAATACGGTAATGTTTATATATACTTAAAACAAAAAAAACTATGGTGTACGTTGGGCATAAAAAAATAACACTCACTAAGAACTATATTTATCAAAAAATCTACATAAATATAAATAAAAAAAATCAGTTCGGTTGTCACAAAAAATTAAATTAAAAAAATTATTCAAATTCAATTCTTTAAGGAAAGATACACAAGATACAACAAAAAAAAAAAGAAAAAATTGTGTACCACATTGTTGAAAGGTAGGTACGGTTTATTACTGCTTACTTCGTTACATTACATTCATTCATGTAAATTTTGGGTTTTTCAAGACTTTGAAATTTTGAAGAGCGAAATAATCAATTTTGGAAATTTGAAGACCAAACATAATCGTTTAAACGTTTTATTATTTCTTATTTCCTAGGTACATATATACAATTTTGGTTTTTTCCAAGATTTGGAAGAACCAATTTCGTTACGTACAATGACATGACATATATATGGTGAAAGGTGACAGATAAAAGTTGAAAGGTGACAGTGCCTTCCATCGCTTACCAGAATTTAAAAACTTAGCACTATAGGTACTGAATCGAAAAAAAAATTGATAAAAGTTTCGTAAGTATACAATAAAAATAAATTTATTCAAAAGCGACCAAAATCAAATCAAAATCGAAGCTCCAGAATCTCATGAAGAGAAAATAAAAACAATCTTCTGAAGATGAAGACATGGGCATCGCTAGATTCATGACTGACACTCAACCTGGGGCAAAGGTCGGTCCTGTCCAGATCTTAAAAACTCCATTCTACATACGACCAATCAAAGAAATCTTCGACGAAACTGGTTCCAGAAGAAGAAAAAAAAAAACGAAGATGATTGCGAACGATTAAAGCAAAAGAAGTCGTATTTTAATTGCGATGAAACCGAGTACAATTTCAGAATGCGTCCGAAGCCTCCAAACAATATAAAAAATTAACAAAGCCAAGAACAGCTTTTTGTGCATTTATACCCGGGTCAGGTCAGCAAGTAAACTGATAGAGGCGTTAGACAATCAAAATTTAGAACTTCAATTCTTCTTATTACATATTACATACATACATATTATTACATACGTACATATTATTATTATTCGAAGTGATCAGTTGTGTTTTTTTCTTTTCGGTGCTTAAAATAATTTGTGAGCCATTTTCAATACAAAAATAAGTTAAATCTGTTGAAAAACAGTACTTACATTAAGCTTAAGAATTTTAAAAACCAAAAGACAATTCCTTTTTTGATAAATACTTTTTATTCTTTTTAATAAATAAAATAATTATTAAGAGACAGCCATCGTCTTATAGGTATTGAAAATACAAACACCTACAAGTATAAATTTTTATATACAACATGGACACATGCTCTGAGTGCCTCTCCGATCTCCCCGCCGATGGGGACTTCGTTACCTGTCACAGGTGTGATCGCAAGATGCACTATGGATGTACCACACTCTCCGAAAAATCCTATAGAAAAATGACAGCGGCCAAAAAGGAGGAATGGAAGTGTCCAGCTTGCAGAAGAGACCTACTTGCTCCTTCCATGCCCAAAATAAGTGCAGATGAAAGCACACCTACCCAATCGATGAACAAACGTATGAGGAGCGCTAGCTCCCCAGATGTCGCCCAAGAACAAGAAATTATTACTACAAACACAACAACAAAAAATAATGATACACTCAACAACGATATATTAAACGAAATGCGAAAAATGAGAAAGGAAATGACAGATATAAAATCAAGTTGTGAATTCCTTGCAAACAAATATGATGAGATTAAACACCATATGAATTCAAACAATGAATTGCTACAAAAACTCTCAAATGAGATTAAAGAATTAAAAGAAAGCAACACAAAAAAAGACGAACAAATCTTCACCATGGAAACGAAAATTAACGCACTCGAACAACAATTATTAAAAAACAATATTGAAATTAAAAATATTCCACCAATGCAAAACGAGAATCTAGTTGAAATTGTCCAAGCATTAGGCAAGACAATAGATTATAATCTGTGTACCACAGATATCACAGATGTCTACAGAACAAACAAAAGAAATCCAGAAAAATCTACCATAATTGTCTCATTTGTTAATCAAACATGCAAAACCAACTTAATTAAGAATGCAAAAGCCAAACGAAATATACCAATAACAGAAATTATTAAAAACACAAGCAACAACCAGACCGCACTTACAAACGAAGGAAACAATTATATTTATGTAAATAATCATCTTACACCAACAAATAAGCACCTTCTTTGGCTAGCCAAAACTAAAGCGAGAGAATGCAATTGGAAATTTGTTTGGGAGAGCAACGGCAAAATACTTGCAAAAAAACAAGAGAACGGCGCAACTATACATATTGGTACGTGCATTGACATAGATAAAATGTGCAACTAAATTATAATTGTATGCTTGAAAAGAAGAATAAATAGAAAAAATATATTATGATGGAAAACGAATATAGTGAAGCTGATGTCAATTTTAGGGTAATACATGGAGTTACTGGCATCAAAAATGAATTTCTAAAAAAAATGAATTTTTGTTGCATCTGTCTTAACATAAGATCTATTACTAAAACATGGGATAATTATATAGCTGAAATTGGAAATATTCTAAGCTATGTCGATATCTTAGTCTTAAATGAAATTAACATACCTAAAGGCAAAAATGAGATATATTACATAAATGGTTTCAATTCAGAATTTGTTAATAGGAAAGGAATGAAGGGAGGGGGTGTTGCAGTATTTATAAAAAATAATATAGCATATGAAATTGTACCTGAGAACCCTATATACTACGAAGGAATTCATTTGGAAATAAAACATGAAAACGATAAAAAACATATACATGCGATATATAGAAGACCAAAACTTAGTGCAGTTCGATTTATTGAAGAATTGAATGCAGTTATCAACACGGAAAAGGAAAATATCGTCTTAGGTGATATGAATATAGATGTCCTTGATGAAAATAACTCACTAGTTCTGAAATATATAGAGATGATGGCATCAAAAGGACTTACAAATGTCATACAAAAACCTACACGTGTTGATCCTAGACGAAATACATCTACTCTAATTGATCACATATACGTAAGCATCACAAAAAATGAAATATTTTCTGCAGTCGTGGAAACAGATCTGGCCGACCATTATGCCATACTTTATGCTACAAAAGGACAACAAGATAAGCGATTGATTCAAGAAATCAATACTATGCAGATTAATCCACAGAAAGTCAATGAACTCATACAACAAACTTACTGGGAAAATATTATTCAAGAAAACGATGTTGAAACTCTTTATGAAAGATTCGTATTGAAAATAAACAATATATACACGGAAGCAAGTAAATATAACAAAACAAAACAAAAACGAATACAAAAGCCCTGGATCAATAGCGAAATAAAAGCAATGTGCAAGAAAAGAGATGAGTTGTTTAGAAGATGGAAAAATAGTCCAAGAAGGCAAAGCTATGAACGAGAATACAAAAACTACCGAAATCTTGTAACCAAAAACATACAAATATTTAAAACCAATTACTACAAACAGAAATTTTCAAATGCACAATATGACCCCAAGAAAACATGGAATGTCATAAATGAAATTCTGGGAAGAAAGAAAGCTTCAATTGATGAAGTTATACAAAACAACTTTTCAACTAATGTCAACGGTGAACAAAGTATAGTGGAAGAATTCGCGGATCAATTTGCAAACCACGTTTCAAACATCATGCATATGTGCAATATTACAACACAAACGTCAAGCCACGGAAATTTGGAAGTATTAGAGAGTATATACGTAAAAGAAGCTAGCCAGGAAGAAATTTTTAAAATTCTAAACAAAATTAACACCAACAAAGGACCAGGAGCAGATAATATTCGACCAGTTGATCTTAAAAATAACTGTGAAATTCTTACACCTGTTATACAAACAATAATTAATCGCAGTCTGATACAAGGTTGTGTGCCAAAACTCATGAAAACATCAATAATTCGTCCTATTTATAAAGGTGGTATTAAATCCAAAACCGAAAATTATAGGCCGATCGCAATCATGTCAGTCGTTGAAAAATGTTTGGAAGAAGTAGTAGTGAGACGACTTATCTCATTTATTAATAAACACCAAGTCTTACACCCGAATCAATACGGATTCCAAAAAAATAAGAGTACAGAAAAACTTCTAGGAGAGTTTACAAATACAGTAAATGCCGGCCTCAATCGAAACCATCATGTCCTTGTGCTATTCATCGATTTCCGTAAAGCATTCGACACTCTCAGTCAGGAAAATCTGGTAAAAACTTTGAACAGAATTGGTGTAAGAGGATATTTGTCAAACTGGCTCAAAAATTACTTAAGTGACAGGACGATTAAGGTAAAGGTGTCAAATACATTGAGTACGGAAAAACCTAGTGTGTACGGTGTTCCGCAAGGCTCCAAATTGGGTCCTATATTGTTCATCCTATATACTAATGAACTTTTAAGGTTGTTTAAAAACAATACAGCTTATGCATATGCAGACGATATAGCTATCATAGTAAAACACAAGGAACTAAACTCAGCAGTAGAAATACTTCAAAAGCACTTTGATGATATATCCAAGTGGTGTCATGACCATGGATTAATTATTAATGCTAACAAAACAAAGGTAATGCATATACGCCACCCAACTAAACGTCAAGAAATATTCAATTTATATCACCGAAACAACCACTGTCCACTGTTAGCCAACAACAACAATCCAATCGAAATCGTCAAGAAGATAAAGTATCTCGGAGTTACAATAGATGAGCATTTTCTATGGCGTGAACATATAAATGCTCTACGTCTTCAGCTAAAAAGCACACTATTTGCCTTGGTTTATCTAAAAAAATTTTCCAACTTTGAAGTCCTGAAACAAGTTTATTACTCGTTAGCAGAATCAAGAATTCGATATGGGATACTAGCGTGGGGTAATGCTTCAAAAACACATAAAGACAAGATATTAAGCCTACAACATCGCTTAATTAAACTAATTAAACCAAACAGTACCGACCTCAAAGTGTTGGATATAAACGCAATTTATCGCTTGACCATATTACAGCATTATATGGATGATGAAAGATTCCTACAGCCAATTAGACATGACCAAAATACTAGGAGAAGAGCGCTTGGGATGCTGGAAGTTCCGGCTACTTACAACGTATATGGGAACAGAGAACTTAGAACCATTATTCCGAAGATATTAAATGAAATACCCCAAAATTTGAAAAATATAACTAACTTTAAAAAAAGAAAAAAAGAAATAAAAAAATATATGTTAGGATTGTATTTTGTACGATGATTAAAATATAATAACTAATTTCAGATCTAACTTTGCTCTTAAATTTTAACTTATTGATTTTTATACTTGCTAAATAAAATAATTTAAATCATTTAAACTAAATTAAATTAAATTAAATCTAAAACATTAACTGAACTTTTCGAACACTTCAAAATCTAAAGAATATTATTGTTTGTAACCACCTGCAGATAAGCACTTTGCTTTGCGGGTAAACTAATGTAAATTGTAATATTGTGAAAATAAAGAAACTTTTGAAATTGAATTGAAAAATTTTTATGAGCGTACTGGAATATCTACCGGGGTTGTAAGAGGATGCCAGGGTAGTCTATTCTGGGATATCGCTTTTCAATTTTGAGGTATAAATAAATTTCTAATATATCAAATTTAAATAAATTCTAGAACTTTAAAATTTTGAGGTCTTACAGTAACTGTGCACAAACGGAGTTCCTTAGTTTAAGATATTTAAGATGATTTTTTATCAATTGTTTAGGAAGTCTAAAGTTGATTGCCCGAGCGAAGCCGGGGTTGCCCCGCTAGTAATAAATAAAAAAATCGAGCCAGGTAACGCATTCCACAATCGTGTGGTGCGGCTTCAGAAATATTCACTGTACTTAACAGTGCGTCCGAAGTTGGGCTCAATGGCGAACTGGTGGGCATTCCTAGCGGTGCGAGTTACTACGGTGGAATTGTTTAAGGGGAGGAATGTAACTGTTTTTTTCACAAGAACAATGTATATAGAAGTAGCGGTAAAAAAGTGAAAGACAAGAAACGTTGCGTTGATGTTCCAAGGAAGGGAATGTTTCTGTTATAGCTTTTTCCCTATCATTTTCAACGCTCTATTTTGGATTCTATCCAAAAGATTTAAGTGCGTGATTGAAGCACCCGCCCAGATATTGCGAGTTATACTCAAGCTTTGGGCGGATGAAGGCTTTATAGATAATAGCCAGATCAGAAGGAGAGACAAATTTCTTGCATCGAAGAAGAAACCCTAAACACTTAGTAGCTTTTTTGGCGACATAGAATATGTGATCATTTCACAGAAGGTGCCAAGGTGGTCTGTGATGCACATACCGAGAACTGAAAAGTGTCCAGTTTCCTCGATGCAAGTGCCACTCATGGATAGCGGTATGAGAGGTAGGTTTCGCTTTAACGACAGCAGTATTGAGTTTTGCAGGCATTAAATTCTACGCAGTTTTTGATTCCCCATTGGACAATGCTTTCAAGATCAGAATTTATTGAGCTTATAATAGTTCATAGTTTATCATAGTTTTGGTTCTACATCCAAAGAACAGGGATGGGAATCTGAAAACGAATATGAAAAGCTGAGTGTACTATCGCTTTGTATATGAAAACTATAGTACTATCATGGTGGAAGTCGAATGGGGCGACATCTAATGTATGCCTGCAACCCTTACTCTTTTTTTTTGCGGAGAGCTTATGGAGGTTTTAAATGATATTTATTGATATTTTTTGGATGCAATAATCCCAAAAATAGCCTCCTCTTGCTCCTACCACCAATTTTCGACGCTTAAAGACTCCCCAAATCGGATTTTACACCTCAAGTTTTGCAGCGCCACCACCAGGACCTTTGCAACCCTAAAAAAAACTCGCCATGATAGTACTATAGTTTTTATATACCTACAAAGACTATCGTCGGCACAATAATTTAAAGGATTAGAAGATTCAGATAAAAGATCATTGATGAAAATAAGGAAAAGAGTCAGAGACAAAACGGAGCCCTGGGTTACACCAGCGTTTATTTTATGGATATCAGACTTGAAATCATCCAATACAACTTTTATTGAGCGTTCCGAAAGGTAATTTCTAATCCAACGTAGAATAGATTCATCGATTCCAGATGCACGCATTATTGATAACAGAGCTTGATGCCAAACTCTATCAAACACTTTTGAAATATCAAGTGCAATAATCTTACTTTCTCCAAAACGATGCTAAGATTTGTGCCACTGATCGGTGAGATATACCATATCAGATCACCACTTCCACCATGATAGTACTATAGTTTTCATATACAAAGAGTTTTCATATACAAAGGTTTATTATATACAGAGGTTTTTCGTACGAACCCGATATTTTCACCAAACCTGCATTTGCAAAAAATTACTAAGTTCTAGATTTTGTTAAATATACCTACCTACCAAAAGATGGCGTTTCATAATTGAAACTGGAAGTAGTAGGTTGTTTTATGTCAGAACGTATGTACATACGTGTACCTACCTATTGTAGGTATGGTCATGGTCATAGCATGTTATTCTGTTTCAATACCATCGTTCCTTTGTTTTTTTTTTTTGATTGAAATCCTAAAAATGAATTATGCTTCATACTAAACTGAACCATTAAAAAATCAGAATATAAAATATCCTATACCTACATAATTCTGTTTTAAATAAAATTCTTTAGGTAAAATGATAAGGCTCCAAGTACACACCTTGAAAGTTATTAGTTCATCATCTTTATCTTTATCTTTTTATGAGTACGATTGTACATACACATTACATGCATATATGTGTATCCAATCTTCATTTGACATTTCTATCTAAATTCTTCCACTATGGCACATGCGCCTTCAAATGGCAGGTCTCGCCGAAGTCACCACCAAAAAAATACACAACCAGCCTCGATAAGCAAAGGGGCAACTCGAATCAACCATACAGTGCACAAGGGTGTGTGCAACTTATAACACACAAAAGTAAGTGTGTCACCCGCTGTCAATTATTCGTCGCCGCGTGTGTAGTGTTTTTATTAAAAAATTTTTAAGTTCAAAAAATAGCTTCTAAAAAAGGATTTTCAAATCGGTTTAATTCTTTTTTCTTAAGCAGCAATTTCCACAACGTCGGCTTACACGAAAGAAAAAGTGCTCCACCCGATCAATGAAAAAAAAAAACAGCTCAACGCAATGATATAGCAGCGCTAAGAGGTATTTTTAGAAAACATATTTCTATGATTGCTCTCTTCAAAAGTACGAATAAAAATTGAGGGGAAATATACATTGTATCTTTTATCTTGGAAACTAAAACACACTGCATGGCCCTCTTGACTGTAAGATAATTCAACAAATCCACCTCAATGGGGAAATGCGCTTATATTGTATTCTATAATAAATATCGCTCATATATTTAGTATAAAACCAACCAGTTTAGTTTTCAAAATAAATTCCACTAATCTAAAATCTGGATTTTTAACTTTAAATTGCTGGGCCGATACAAATTACACAAAGTTGATGTTTTATACTGCTTATGTCTTTTTCCTAAATCGTATGAAAACTTGAGAGTTCTTATAGCATCTTCTAGCTTCCTGCTTTCCACTGTATTACACATACTTTGCATCACAACTTCAAACATAATGTATGTTTTTAACATATACATATGTACATAGTTACTCTCCTTGGCCTAGCACAAGGGGAGAATTTCGAGAGAAGCTCCTCTTGACACCTTCCCGGATGACACACGATACAATATAAGTTAACTTCTCTTAAGGTATAATGAGTAGATAACAAGCTCAGGAATTCCAATGCTGACTGATAAAATGTCCTTATGTCTACCCAGCGATGCCAACCTAGGCTTTTTTATGCCTTTTAGGCATTATTTCATTAGCTAAGGCTTTAAGGCTTATTTTTTCTTTAAAAGCACCTTTTTTTATTCAGTTATTTTTGATTTTTTCATCCATCAATTTTAACAAGACAAAGCTCAGAAATAGGCTTAATACAGATACCTTAAGTGGAATTATGCATGCAAAGTCGCTGTACAAAGAAAAAAAATGCTATGTTTTATGTAGAATTTATACAAACACACATGTCATTATTTCAAAAATCAATGTATGATTTTAAGGATGAAGACGATCTAATGGGCTAAGAATATGTTCGTTTTGTAATCAACACTTTTGTACCTACTTATGAAACTAAAATTCAAAAATGTCCCTATAAAGAATCTTTTTCTGTGATTTATAAATTTATAATTTAATATTTAATTGTTTTTAAAATGAAATAAAAATGTTTTTGTTATTTTTTTATATTTGTGTTTAATTTTTTATCTTTTGTCAGTTTTTTACCTAAAAAAATATTTTAGGCTTTATTTTATTAAAATAGGCATCTTTTTTTTCAAAGTAAGGCACTTTTTTGTCAAAAGTGGTTGGCAACGCTGTGTCTACCATATGAGTATTTAAGCTCTTTTTTCACATATATGTTTATTGTAACAAAAGGAACGGATGCATAATGCTGAAAATAGTATAACGATTTGTTGGTCGTGTAAATCTAACATAAGAGCTGAATATTTCGAAAGTATAATTCGATAGAGTGTAAATTCGGGCACGAGTACGATAACTTGGGCGCCGAAAATTGATAACCGTTTTTTGTAGAGGGGTCCAAAACAAGCATTTTTTAATATGGAAGGGGGGTCTTTCTTGCCCCGTTTGGTCGGGAGGGGCAATTTTATGAAAAGAGTACTAAAAGTGGAAAAAAAATCATTAAAAAACAACGGTAATACTTACAGTTAAGTTTAATACTGTTTTTTACAGCCAGTATTTTGTGCTTTAAGCCACTTTTTGAATCAATCAGAAATTATGCACAGTTTTTGAATAAATGAGTTTCAAACACAAAATTCAGGAAAAAAACACAAAAAAAAAGTTTGAAGTGTAATTTCTAACCATAAGATTTAATATAATTTTTTTTCTAAATCAAAAACTGAAAACTAGATCATTTTACGTCTTCTAGTTTTCGAGAACCCTATTAATATTTAATATTTAATAGGTATAGGCTTTATAGAGTGGGTACAACCAGATCAAAGTGGAAGAAACATTTCTTGAATCGTCTAAAAAACCTGGCAGCTTTTTTAACGACTTCAAATATGGGATTATTTTAGAAGTTTGGGTTAGAAGTCTAAGACAAAAGATTTTTGAACTTAGAGTTTTAAAACAAAATACCGCGGTTGTGTTTTGTGTGCTTGGCGTAAAATTAAAAAAATATCTAAATTTTGCATATCATCTAAATATCTTTTTTGCATACCGATTTTTTTAGAAAGGCCGTATTTAAATATTAGACCTAACTCATCTAACTTTATTTCTTAAAATTTTTGATTTGCGAGAACAAATAACGAATTTCAGAAAATGAAAAAAAAAATTACTGTAAATGTTTTAATATGTACTAACATGTATGTTTATAATAATAATGAAAGATACATAGTATACATACACAATTTCACAATTTTGCAACCAAAGGGCAGAACAAAATGGCATTGAAAACTCTAAAGTCTTCGTTTACAGTTTACGGGCAGAGGCATTCAATGATAACATTCAACGTCAAAAAAAAAAAATTCATACTAACGATTTTTTTTTCTTAAATATTAGTATGTACAAATATTTGTGTATACAAAACAAATGCTTTTTTTGTTCTATTAGGTGAATTATGTATTTATTTTTTTATGAAGTATGAAAAAGTAATTAGTAATTTTCAATTTTCTTAAAAACTAGAAGTCATAAAATGATCTAGTTTTCATTTCTGATTAGGAATCAATAAGAGCACTGAATTCTATAAAAAAAATATATTAAATCTTACTGTTTTGAAAAATTATACTTCAAACTTTTTTTTTGTGTTTTTTTCCGAATTTTCTGTTTGAAAATCATTTTTTCGAAAACTGTGCATAATTTTTGATTGATTCAAAAAGTGGCTTATAGTACAAAATACTGGCTGTAAAAACAGTATTAAACTTAACTGTAAGTATTACCGTTATTTTTTACTTTTAGTACTCTTTTCATAAAATTGCCCTCCCGCCTAAACGGGGCAAGATAGACCCCCCCTCCCATAGTAAAAAATGCTTGTTTTGGACCCCTCTACAAAAAACGGTTATCAATTTTCGGCGCCCAAGTTATCGTACTCGTGCCAAAGGTCTTATTTTCACCTTGCCTAACATTCGTGCCACATGGCAACACAATGCAACCACTATATCTCAAAAACGCCCCTTCTAAAGCTGGATACAACAACAACACAAACATACAAATTTCTCTTACACTCCAGAAAAACCATTTCCTCAATCTATTGTGACTTTGTGAGCTGAGCAGTTGAGCACCCGTGTAACATCCAACCAAACCACCACCATTACACTACTACATCAATCGTATTTACCACCATCGGAGAGTCTCCAGTGGTAAAATTTCTTCTCCCTGTCATATGGAGAACCAAAAATACTATCAATATGGCGTTTTGCATTGATTTTCAGTGCGGAAGTGTGCGGTCCTGTGCTCACAACCTTTCAAAAAAAAAAATATAATTCAACATCGTCTAATACGTTGAGTGCTTTGGAATTAAATAAAGAATAAACATTAAAACTGAGTCATATCCATTCGCCTCTTCACCAAAAAGTAAAATCCATAATTTTAATCATTGAAAAAAAAAACAAAAGCATTTTTTTCCAAAAAAAAAAAAAAAAGTATTATGCAATGTGCTAGATTTTGAAATTGAGATGATTTTATTTGTATGGTCCTTTATTTGTGAGAGAATTTTGTGCGAAGGAATATGAACGAAAACAAAAAAAAAACGGGACCGTGATTTCTTCTTCCGGGTGATTGCATAAAAGTTGATTTATTTTTGTGAATAACTGGTGCCCATTTTTCGTGGTTTTCGAGAATATTGAGTTAGTTTTTTAACTTATATCAATGAGAGTTCAACCGCTTAGTTGAATCGATCAAAATTAAATTAGTAAGAAAAATCGTATAAAACCTAAGGCTAAATTACCGGTGAAATTGGAAATGTCCTTAGTTTTGGATTTAATGGAAAAAAAAGTTGCACAAAAGAGTCTATACAGTCTGCACAGTATGTTATGTCATTTCACTCCACTAAGTTTTTTTTGAATTCACCACAAATCCACAAATCAGTTTAAGAGCAGAAATTTCAACAAACCCCCTGAAATAACAATATTATAGTCAATCTTAAATAAGGAAATAAATCAAATGAAAAAATCCTACATTTCTTTGAGTTTCTGGCTGTCAATTCTTCAAAAATATTTTTTTTGTAACTTACGCCATCATGAATACAGTTTTTGGTAAAACATGTGCCGTATTTAAGTTTTCGGGTCATACCTACTTAATGTTGGCATGTTGAATTTAATTTTGTGTGAAGTGTCACCCTGTCGGTTGGATTGTAACTCTTTATTTTTTCATTAAATTTAAAAGAAAGGAAACGTCACCCATTTTGTGTCTTAAAAAAAAATTACTCTTATATCTATTGCTTTAAATATATGTTATATTCCCTGAGTTACCACGCAACGCAATATTCAAAAATACAAATGTATATACAACAATTGGAGACAAAAAAGGACAACGAGACGAATATTGTGTGCATACCTACATACATAGGATAGTTTTATCACTGCTTCATAAGTTTTATTTTCTTCTTATAAAAGAACACATCCATCAAATCATCAGTATCTAAAACGAACAGGATACTCTCTTACTTAAATAGGGTAAGCCTTATCCAACCACCCCAATCCTACTTAAAGAAAATTCAAATCCAGTGACGAATTTTGGCTCTAACTCAAAATAAAATACATAAATAAAAGCACTCAATACCTTAAATAAAATATTTAAAGTAACTTATTTCTTATTACTTTATTTTGTAAAAAGTGAGAATTTTACTATCCTATAACCGTTGTATTTCATGGTGAATTCTCTTGGTTTCCAATTCAATCGGTTGATCAAATGCTGTCATAGTTATGCCACAAACGAAGAAGTTGTAAAGACGAATGAGAATCAAAATCAAGCAAAGTGACATTTTACGAATAAAATACCTAACAATTGCAGCAAAGACATCCTCTTTATAGGTGTGACATACAAATGTATGTACATATGTACATACATACATAATACATATGTACGTCTCTCAATCTTTCAGGGTCATTGTCTGTGAATATATGGGATACATGCATTGTATATTATGTACATACATAATGTATCAAGTACCTACAAATATTTTTTTTACATATGTAGGTAGTATGTGTCATCAATTTACATGTTTTAAAAATTCCGGAATCCAGAATCATCAAAAATTTAAAATTCCCTCCATAAAAATGTGTTTTATTGCTCAATTTGACGTTAAGGCTGTCAAAGTTTTTCAAGATTCTCATTTTTAAATTCGAAAGTTTATTCAATAAGTTATATCAGCTTTTCGATTTTTTTAATACCTACATACATAATGTGTTAACATATTTATGTTTTATGAATATTGAACATACATTAAGAGTGAATGCAGACATTTGAGGAGGGCCCCATAGAGCCAGCTCTGATGGCGAAAAGAGTTATTTTTTAAGCCCAAGGCCATTTTGTTCACTTAAACTTAAAAAAACAACTGTTATAATTGATATACCTATGTGGCGTTTGGTAGAAATATGATAACTTCAGTTTTTGAGTTTTGCAGAAAACGCATTTGAATGTTTTTTCAAGCATCGTAAAAAAGTGTTTTAAAATAATGAAATTATTTTTCTAAGTTTATGCATTCACATACATATCTGCACCATAAATTTATACATTAATAAAAAAAAGCTCGATTTTAGGACTTCGTGTCAGTTATCATGTTAATAGCAATGCAAACGAACAAAAAATATAAGAAAATTTAGCAGTTACGAGTATCATAAAAATCAATTTATTTTTCGATTTTAGTTTTAAGTTTATAAAACAAAATAACAGCTAGTAATTCAAAGTTAAGAACACATTATCTTTCATTAGATAAATTCATAAAAAAAAAGTATATTTTTCGTAGTTTTTTATGACGTATAAAACAAATAGGTACATAACGGAATTCAATGTTAAGAACACTTATCTTAAATATTTTTTTTTTTTAATTAAAATAAAAATTTATTCATAGTAACTAATGTTTATAAGAGTAAAAAACAAATAACAGAAATAATCTTAAATGAAATAAAAAAATTACTGTTTATAATATTCATCGCTATCACTCATATAGGAATACACTTCTTACGACTGAGAAAGTGTATGTTTTAAAGTTTTTTAAAGTTAAAAGGTCGCTAAATGGCAGCAGATCTTGGATATCATTCTGCCCCATCCGATCTAAACGGAAATTTCTCCGACTCATACACATTTTTTTTATGCATAAAAGAAAGAAATTTAAAGCATAGTTCAAACTTACATAGATATTTAGATTGATTGTAGCAGTGTGTTTTTGTTTTTATGTGGAATTTTTTTATATTCGTCCAGAACTTGAATAATGTATTGTTTTTGCTCTTCATCTGCACTTAAATTTTAATTATATTCTGAAATTAATTTAATGAGTCTTTAAACTACATCGTTGACAACCCTCAAATGTTTAACCAATTTTACACCGTATTGGTAGTCTTAACCTAAATGCCAATTAGACGGGTCTTAATCGAAGAATTGACAATTAATTTCAAATCTTTTGAAAAATGTTATAGATTCCGGATAAAAACATCTATATCTTTTCTTTTATGCATTAAATAATATTCCATTTTGTTTTTTTTTCAAATTTTTAACAACTGTTGAAAAGAAAATAAAAAATCGCTAAATATACCGTTAACACCTTTAATTCAATTTTTTTGTACAAAAAGGCGTGAAATGATCAAAAAGTGAAAGATACATAGATAAATCATATTTATTGTTGTTTTTAACTGGGTGATTTTTTTAATACAATATGAAAATATTTTTTTTACGCCTTACATTACTTAAGACCTGTGCCAAGTAAAAATTTTATCCATCAACTATACTATGGGAAATTTCAAGTGCTCGGTGGCACGTGTTAACGTTAAAATATTCAATGAAATTTTGCACAGATTTTTTATTTATTATCCTTAACATTTTTGGGACCGGACATAAAAGAAATTCCGATGTTGACAAAATAAGCCCCACCTTAGTGGACATATCATTATTTTTTTAAATCAATTTTGTTTGGTATGAATATGATAAGTTTACATATCAGGTTGACACAAAATTTAAAATATAAAAACCGTATTTATCATCTTTGGAACAAATAATTACAGTTATTTCTAGTGATGATACAGCTATCGTTTAAATATAGAATAAAAATACATATAGCCAAAAAGAAACATAATGGCAGTCCAAACAGAAAAGGTAAATTTTTTGAGTTATCAGATTTATACCAAACGCCACATATATGTACATATATCTAGTCTTCTTCTTCATTTACCGACGATTTTTATGATCTCGATTGAGACCACTCTCCCATTTCACCGATTTATCCTGAGGATTAACATGTGGGGTTCGCTGGAATGACCCTAGAAAGCGTTGACAGGCCTCCCGGTTTTTTTTTTCACACGTCTAAGGTAGAGGCCATTAACTTAAATTTTCAGAACAAGCAAAATACTTGAGTCTTATTTTAGATAAGAAATTAAGTTGGAAACCTAATATTCAAGAAAGATAAACAAGGCCACAGTAAAAAAAAAGCCATTGGTAATAAATGGATTTCAGCCCGCATTACACACTGGCTATATATCTCGGTTATAAGGCCGATCCTTACATACGGATAACGGACAAATCGTGATAAACTCAGCAAAGTCCAACGAACGACCTGCCTGTGTATGAAGGAGCACTTCGCTCTACCCCCTCCGCCTCACTTGATGTTCTGTTCCATCTAATACCGCTGCACACTGCACAGTTTCAGCAAGCAAACGGCTGTAAATACTGCCATACGGCTTCAAGCCTCCTCACTGTGGATCAATAATGAGATTGGCCACTCCAATTATTCTGAACTCATTGAGAACAATTAATAGTATTATCGACTACACCATCCCCCATCCGCACTTCAACAACCATAGCTTCAAAGTGACTATCCCTTCCAGAACTGCTTGGGAGGATACATCATTTCTTAATGATGATTAATTTCTATACAGGCGGATCAAAAACGGATGATGGGGTTGGTGGAGGCGTATACTTTCGTCTACCTGATCATTTTAGCGTGTTTCGAGCTGAAATCTTGGCTATTTGGTTGACTCGACGCCGCCGCAAAGAATGTTTTTTTTACCGGGAAACGTTCAACTTCAGTTAGGTTCTGTAAATATTGATTGGTCCGAGCATTGTAGATATCTCGGTATTATAATTGATAAGAAACTGAACTTCCAAAAACATATATCTACCACTATTGATAAAATTAATTTATATATTAGAATTCTTTATCCTCTCATTTGCAGAAATTCTAAACTCAGTAAATAAAATAAACTAATTATGTTTAAAACAATCTTTCAAGCGATACTTTTGTATGGTGCCCCTGTTTGGTTTGATTGTGCGAAAACACATAAATTAAAACTTCAAAGATGTCAAAATAAAATACTTAAAATTATGCTTAATTTGCCACGCTATTACGCAACCCAGAGAGTACATGAATTAGCCAATGTCAACTTTTTGGACACTCTCATAAATATTGCAAGAATAAAATTTTATGAAAATTGTAACTTATCTGATAATGCTCTAATAAACCAATTGAAAAATTCATAATTATAAATTAAATGATTTAAAAATAGTCCAGCAAAAAATTTTGATATGGGAGTGTTGCAATATTAGGTTTAAGTTTTGTATAAGGGTTTTTGTTTGTAGCTTTCCCTTAATTAAAATCTTAGTTTTTCGTCAAAAAAAAATTTTTGTTTCACATATTATATAGATTATAGTTGTAAAGGAATTGTATACATCCTAAATCTCTAAAAAAAAATTGTTAAATTGTATATAAATTTTATTTACTGCTACTGAATAAATAAATAAATAAAAAAGTCCTTTCCTGGCTCAAAGAAAACGTTATACCAACAACCGATATACGCATCTAAGCAATTGATCTCTCTGAGTTGATTGTATATTAGCTACGTTTTAAGTGTCCTGAATGAACACTGGCTCAATGCACTTCGACTTGGAGCACCTGCAAAGTTTCAGGGAGGAAGAAGGGATAAGTGCAAAAAAAAACTCCACCTTGGAGATTTCTTCTTCAATGATTTCCTAACCAACAGCCACTTTAACCTAACCTAAGGTGAAGGCTGACTAAATGCAGGTGTCGTTGCATTTGTTTGTTTCAGGAATTTTCGCGCCTGCCTTTCTTGTTAAGTTGGTCAAGTTGTATTTTGTTTAAGATGGTATTTTTGACGTGAAGGCTTGATTGGAACCATCTCCATTTCTGCTGCATTACATTTACAGTTACAGTACATTTTCGAATACTACACGTGAAGAGCTTTTCTTCCAGCTTGGTGGCTATATTTTTTTCCATCAAAGAAGATGGCAGAGTTTCCCGCCATTTCATCCAACTTACACTATCGTATGTTTTGAAACTCGAATAAATGTCTGAAACAGGCCTTTGTTGATCAGAAAATGGCCGCGTCATAGGTATTGGGCCTTTTTCGCACTAAGATAGTTTCCATTTCTCTTCACAACGTCCAAGTTTCTCATCCTAAGTGATGATAAACCTTTTTCAAATCAGCATGGAACGTACATTATCAAAAAAATGTTTTTAAGGTAGTTGTGGTAATTCTATTTTGTTTCTTGACGCACGAGCTGTCTATTCGCCTTATTCTTTTCATTATCTATTCTAGCTCACAACTTTTAGCGGTCATACATAGTTCCAACTCGCCACTCTTAAATTTCATGGAATTTGTTGTATTATTTTCCTAGCCCCCGGAGTCCTTATAGTTCTGACTTCTGAGGCTCTGACTCTATTGTTTCTGATAATTAAAATTTCAGTATCACGCGGGGTAGTGGCTCTTCGCTCTTCTTAGCAAGTATTTCTTAAATGCTCTAATTTTTTTGAAAAAAAAGCTGCGAAATAAGTCCACAAACATTTAACACTGGCATTCTCCTATTTTCATTGTTTGATATTATTCTCTTACAACGCCGCCGTCGTCGCCGCCGTTGATCTCCAGTCGCATTAAACCAAGATATTCACATCAATCCGACAAATATGACTTGGAGAGTATTATCGTACTATCGCAGATTACATTGCTTGATCGTTATTAAAAGCGATTTCCCAATTCATTCATACATTTCTGTACAAAACGTACTTCACTTTAAGGCAATTGTAAGTATATTTATATTATATTATTTTTATTGTACTATTTTGTACATAGAATGTCAATTTATTGGACTTAACCATTCTTCCGTTGTATTCTTGCATTGAATTTTTTTTTTTGTGAACAACAACAACAACTTTAAGGCACTACCACCAATTGTTTTTACGAATTAATTTTATATTAATTCGTTTATATTTTTTTATTTTTTGGCCGGAGTTATAGCTATTTCATGCTTGCCAGACAATCATCAGACTCCTTTTAGTGGCGCTGAGCTTTAATCCAATTTTATTTGAAGAACACTTGTAGGATTCGAACCCTACAACATTACATTAATAATTCCAAAAATGAATTGTTTTAAAAAGTTTACTTACTTAATTCTTACAGTTGCAAAGTTCATGCATACACAGAAAGATGTTTTTTTTCTGTAATTTAACGTGATTTACTTTTAAAACTGAAGTTTTCTATTTCGAATTGGAACAGAGGTAGAGTGTTCGTCTAGAAATTGGATGGTACCAGTGTTTCAAACTCGGAGAAAAAAGAGAACACTAATAAAATAGGCCATTTTTATTTAAACTAGGTTCTTTTTTCTTTATTTTTAATTTACATATATTGTTTGTTTAAAAAACCATTTGTTAGCGATAAGCCGATAGTCAAATGATTGCAATCTTTTAACTGTTTTAAAAAGACTGCAATAACTAAAGACCTTAAATCATTTAGGAAACTAAATAGTTGAAGTAAAAATCTTAAGGACCAGTATAATGATAGAGAATTCAAGGAATGTAATAACAAAGTGTTGCATTCTCTTACGACCCTGCTAATATATAATCTTTACTAAAAAATATGCATATACAAATAAAAAATACTCTCTTATAATACAAAATATCATAATTATAAAAAGGTTGAACAGTGACGATGATTTTAATTAAATTAAATAAAATAAAACACCATTAAAAATTTTTTGAGTCAACTTGATGATTTTTTATTGAATGCATTTCGACCGATGTATCGGTCATCTTCAGCAACACGACTGAGTAATATAGTTGTCATTTATATAAACAGAAAAACTTAATTAGCTTTAAACAAACATTACATAATAAAGTTGAAGTAGTGAAGCTATAAACAATGATTATACAAATTACATAAAAATAAATAGAATGACTATATTATAAATTATTTTATATTTATAAAAATTAAGAGTGAAAGAGAAAGTAAGTTAAAAACAATAATTGAATAAATATGAGTCTATGTTACCATTATCTGCATTTAGTGCAGAGTTGTCTGTTTGTATATAAAAGCTTTCGATGGCGTCAAGTTTATTATTGTCAGATAGACTTGAGAGGAGGTGAACGTCATTCAGAGTGATTGGTTAATGTTGCTCTTCTAATGCATGAGCTGCAATCGCAGATTTTTTTGGATCGTTATTTTTAATATAATTTTGGTGGTCTTTAAACCTTAAACCATTCGACGTCTCGGCACTTTTCCCTTCTATTCCAATTCCAAAAGCATTAATTATTTTCAAAAACAATCTTCTCAGACATGATATCCCAGTGGAAAAAGTAAACGTCAACGTACGGGCAGCAGATATGTGCTTGTGCATGAATAAAAATTTCTTCCTATTCAGAGGACGTTTTTTCAAAATCAACTCCGGAACGAGCATGGGCAACCCACTTTCTCCATTAATTGCTGAGACGTTCATGGCGGATTTTGAAATGTAGCTAAGGAAGAAAGGTCATCTTCCATCCACCTGATATCGCTACGTTGATGATGTCTTCGCTATCGTAAAAAGAGATAAGGTAAATGAATTATTATGAATCCTAAATAGTCAACAAAACAGCATTAAATTTACCTACGAACTGGAAGAGAATTCTACAATCAATTTATAGATCTGAAATCAATAAGAAACACATCAAACCGAGTTGACATAGCCATTTACCACGAACTAACAAACACTGCTAGATATACACCCAGCAATGCCTTTGCACCTATCCAACACAAATTATCGGCCTTCCATTCTTTGGCACATAGATTGGTAAGCTTGCCTTTATCCAACAAAAATTACAAACTTCTTATTATACATGTATAAGATATTAAGAGCAGCAGATGTAAATGGTTATGGTTCAAATTTAATTGAAAAAATAATTCGCCAACATTCAAACAAACATAAAAAACAACAACTTTCAACTTTTTTCAAACAAAATAAAACCAAGCAGCTGATTCCAACCGAGTGTCAATGACATTCGCACCAAACAAACATAACAAACAGATTAAAAACATTGTTTCACCACAACAAAATGATCTTGGCGTACTCCAATAAATACAAACTAAAAAACAAACTAATAAGTCTTAAAGACAAAAAAGACAATTTAGAAAAATCCGGAGTGTATGAAATAAAATGCAAATGTGGTTTCAAATATTACGGTCAAACAAAAAGATCAATTTTAATAAGGTTTAAAGATCACCAAAATTATATTAAAAATAACGATCCAAAAAAATCTGCGATTGCAGCCATGCATTAGAAGAGCAACATTTACCAATCACTCTGAATGACGTTCACCTCCTCTCAAGTGTATCTGACAATAATAAACTTGACGCCATCGAAAGCTTTTATATACAAACAGACAACTCTGCACTAAATGCAGATAATGGTAACATAGAGTCATATTTATTCAATTATTGTTTTTAACTTACTTTCTCTTTCACTCTTAATTTTTTCAAATATAAAATAATTTATATATAGTCATTCTATTTATTTTTATGTAATTTGTATAATCATTGTTTATAGCTTCACTACTTCAACTTTATTATGTAATGTTTGTTTAAAGCTAATTATGTTTTTCTGTTTATATAAATGACAACTATATTACTCAGTCGTGTTGCTGAAGATGACCGATACATCGGTCGAAATGCATTCAATAAAAAATCATCAAGTGTGTGTTTTATTTTATTTAATTTAATTTGATTAAAATTCAATAAAATATCATATTTAACTATTCAAAAGCAAATGAAAAAATACAACCAATAAAAATCATAATTCAGTACATACATACATATGTAGTTACAAAAAAAAAAATATTTAATTATTCAATCTGCAAACTAATTGTCTAGAAAAGCGTTGTTTGCATGGACATAGAGTACACAGAAACCTTTGGGATTTTTTCTTTCTTATGTATATTGGAAATTAAATTAAAAATAAACTGAATCTTTAAGACTAGCATTTCTGTGAAATACATATTCTAAGTGTGTTCTGGAATATGCACAAAAGATGTGCATTTATTGTTAAACTAAGCGTAATGTTCCAAAATATTCTTTCATAGAAAATATGCAAAAATATGCGCTATCGATTAAATTCCATTTTGAAGTAAAATATGAACTCGAAAAACTATCATAATATAATTAACTGCGTTTGTTCAACAAAAAAAAGAATGTGTTCACCAAGAAATCCGAACGCTGGTGATGACATTCCATGAATTCGTTTATTCAAATAGTTAGTATGTTATGGTGGGTGTATTTATGCACTTTCATTTTTTTTTTCAAGTCTATGTTGCTTTATATTCCTGATAATGGAATAGATTAGATTATATTAGAATTTATTTATGTTGCATTGATAAAATGACTGCAAAGATTGAAAACAAAATTTAGTCTACTGTTATTCCGAGAGCCTATACGTACAAAAATAATTTTGTAATTTACTTACACTCCGTAACATTTGAGTAGCCTCACATAAAATATGTTATTAAATTAGGAAGGTTTTCTTTAGACTAAAATTAGGTTGGACGTTCTTAGGGTTATTTTCAAAACAAAAAAAATGACATAAAACAAACAAAAAATCACATAATAAGGGCAACAAATACAAATACATACATGCTTTAGTTTTTCTTAAGCCAAAAATCTATTCTTTAATTACATTTTTAATCACGTTATTTAAGAATTTGTTTAGAAAAATGCAATAAAGTCCAAAAAAATTGTTGCTTTTTTGAAAATTCAATAAAGTCTGAATCTAAAATGCAAAAAGACTCAAAGTAAAGGGCCATTCATTTTTCGGGGGAGAATATGATAACCGGGGCGCCGAAAAATGATAACGGATTTTTGTAGAACACGGCAATACAAGCATTTTTCACTATGGAAGGGGGGTCTATCTCCCCCCGTTTAGGCAGTAGGGGCAATTTGAAAAATATGTACGTTAAATTGAAAAAAATTAATTAAAGAATAACGGTAATACTTACAACTAAGTCTTATACATTTTTTTAAGGCTAACACTTCTGTTTGTTAGCTGGTTTTTGAATCAAGTTAAAACTATGCATAGTTTTTAAAAAATTTAATTTTAAACTCAAAATTTGGGCAAAAAAAGTTTAAAAAAATGTTTAAAGTATAATTTTTCAAAACTTTACGATTATCTACTATTGTTTTTTTTAGAATTCATTGCTTTTATTTGTTTTTGATCAAAAACTGAAAACTAGATGATTTTATGTCTTCTAGTTCTTGAGAAAATTGAAAATTACCAAAAAAAAAATATTTTAATTAAATTATTTTTTCCTTGCTTGAGTATTTACGTAGTCTTATTTTGATAGTAATAATCGAATATGGATTAGGATATTACTAGGATAATTAATTAATTAATTTTTCTTAAATCCAGCTTATTTAAATGCAAAAGAAACTTTGCATGCACCCCATCATGCACCCACCCCTATAGTGAGCCCAAGCAGGGGGGTTGCATCACCCATTAACACCTCGGTGTGGCATACACCCAACCTCGCACCTATCCCAAATCCTACAGTGGGCCCAAGCAGGGGGGTTGCAGGGGGGCAGCATGCCCCCCCATACACATCCACTGTTGCATACACCCAAACCCGCACCTACCATTATTAGTATTATTATTATTACTATCAAAATAAGACCACTCAAGCAAAAAAAAACATAATTAAATTAAAATAGTAGTTGTGGTTATTTTCAATTTTCTCAAAAACTAAAAGGCATAAAAACATGTAGTTTTCAGTTTTTGATTGAAAATTAATAAGAGCAACAAATTATTAAAAAAAATTTATTTATAAACTTATGGTTTTGAAATATTGAAATTAAAAATTTTTTTTTTAACTTTTTTTACTCAAATTTTGAGTTAAAATTTAATTTTTCAAAGACTATGCATAGTTTTGACTTGATTTAAAAACTGGCTAATAGAATAGAATGTCGGCTTTAAAAAACATATTATACTTAATTTTAAGTGTTACCGTTATTTTTTAATTAATTTTTTTCCATTTAACGTACATATTTTTTAAATTGCCCCCGCCCCGTAAACGGGGGGAGATAGACCCCCCCTCCCATAGTAAAAAAATGCTTGTATTGCCGTGTTCTACAAAAATCCGTTATCCATTTCTCGGCGCCCCGGTTATCATACTCTTGCCATTTTTCGTTTTCAAAAGTGAGGAAATTTTAATTTCATTATAAAGTTTGGACTTTGCCATTAAGTTTGAAAAACAACATCATTCAAATGGTCCGGGAAGATTCGCCGAGAAATCGAAAAACTCGAATCATCAACAATCTTTGCACTTGCCGCTGCATTTTTTTTTTTGGGGAGAGTACGATAACTTGGGCGCCGAAAATTGATAACGTTTTTTTGTAGAGGGGTCCAAAACAAGCATTTTTTACTATGGGAGGGGGGGTCTATCTTGCCCCGTTTGGGCGGGAGGGGCAATTTTATGAAAAGTGTACTACAAGTAAAAAAAAAATCATTACAAAATAACGGTAATACTTACAGTTAAGTTTAATATTGTTTTTTACAGCCAGTATTTTGTACTATAAGCCAATTTTTGAATCAATCAAAAATTATACACAGTTTTCGAAAAAATGAGTTTCAAACACAAAATTCGGCGAAAAAAAACACAAAAAAAGAAGTTTGAAGTGTAATTTCTCAAAACCATAAGATTTCACATACATTTTTTTTATAGAATTCGGTGCTATTGTTTTATTTTTCGGTAATATTGTTTTTTACAGCCAGTATTTTGTACTATAAGCCACTTTTTGAATCAATCAAAAATTATACACAGTTTTCGAAAAAATGAGTTTCAAACACAAAATTCGGCGAAAAAAAACACAAAAAAAGAAGTTTGAAGTGTAATTTCTCAAAACCATAAGATTTAATATAAATTTTTTTATAGAATTTGCTGCTCTTATTGATTCTTTATCAAAAACTGAAAACTAGATTATTTTATGACTTCTAGTTTTCGAGAAAATTAAAAATTATTGATTACTTTTTTATGAGATTTTAGCTTTTTGACTGCATGCCTCTCATACATACCTCAACTGTTTATACTTTACTACTGTTTAAATATCAAATTTTGCATACATCGAACCTCGCACATACCCCAAATCCTATAGTGAGGCCAAGCAGGGGGGTTGCAGGGGGGCAGCATGCCCCCCCATACATACCTCAAATGTTTATACGCCGTAATGCTGGGTGCAAGCATTGTTTTCATGTAAAAAAGCCTACATGGACAAGAAATCTTATATAAACAACAACAAAAATAAAAATCTCACAAAAAAGTAATTAGTAATTTTCAATTTTCTCGAAAACTAGAAGACATAAAATAATCTAGTTTTCAGTTTTTGATAACGAATCAATAAGAGCACCGAATTCTATAAAAAAAATGTATGTGAAATCTTATGGTTTTGAGAAATTACACTTCAAACTTTTTTTTGTGTGTTTTTTTCCCGAATTTTGTGTTTGAAACTCATTTTTTCGAAAACTGTGTATAATTTTTGATTGATTCAAAAAGTGGCTTATAGTACAAAATACTGGCTGTAAAAAACATTATTAAACTTAACTATATTATTACCGTTATTTTTTAATGATTTTTTCCACTTTTAGTACTCTTTTCATAAAATTGCCCCTCCCGCCCAAACGGGGCAAGATAGACCCTCCCTCCCATAGTAAAAAATGCTTGTTTTGGACCCCTCTACAAAAAACCGTTATCAATTTTCGGCGCCCAAGTTATCGTACTCGTGCCTTTTTTTTTGACTGAGCGTACATAACGATGATACACAGGCCTAACGACATCAGTTAAACTTCCACTCTCTTCAAATTTCTTTACAATTTTACCGGAAGCTTGGTTAGTCGGTCAAATCAACACTAGAAAATTTTTAATACTTTTAACGCATTGTAAGCAATCCATTATCGTTATTTTCAAATATAGAACTAATATTATGTTATGATTATGACACTTCAGATTATAGCTGAGTTTGAACGATGTCAATCAAATTAAAAATATTTGTTTTCTTCAAATAACTAGAACATTATGTACATCATTCCGCAACTTATAACGAGCTGCTGAAGAAACTATTAGCATCCATTTTTAATTGTTTAGCTTTTAAACATCATTTACAAATTTATGTATCTGATTTTTTTTTTGAAACCTTCGAGTTTAAAAATTAAAACAACAAAGTTAAACAACATATTTTAAAAATAAACACACCTCTACCCCCCCCCCCCCCCCCCCTTCGATTTGCTTGTCTGAGTCGAACATACACGCTCTAACTGTCCCTAACTTCTCTCTATATGAGTAATACCGTTACTGTTGAGTGGTAACATACAAAAAATAAATTATCGAATTCCTGCATATTTTACGAGTATTCATTCGTCATCATTTCTTCACGTGAAAATGAGTAAGCCACTGGATTTTGTTTTCTTCGAAACATAAACGGAAGCCTCTTACTACTTATAATATTTGCACACCTCAGAAACAAAGCCTATATCTTATTGATATAAGAACATAATATTATATTTAAAGTTTTTTTTATTGTTTCTAACGTGATACACTTGCTTTAAAATTAAAAAATAATCCAAAAACATTATTACGATAGTAAATTATCTTTGTGATAAAGTTTTCAATAATATTTTTTTTTTTGCGATAAAATTTTTATACAACAACACTGCCCAGTCATTTACAGCCCGAGTCGAATGCATATGGGCTGTTTGTAGCATTCATAAATATCTAGCCGCCATCTAGTTCAATCTCATGAGACAGAACTAAAGAGTAGAGATGAAAAATAATTGTCAAACTTTATTTTCAATTGGTTTTTCTCAGAGAGTAACTACAATTCTTTAGAAAGAATTTGGTTACGGTTTGAGATTTATTTAAAAAAAAAAGTTATGTTATCGGTTGACCTTTATTTTTTATTTTCAAAAATATCTCTCTATGGTTGAGTTTTTTACGAAAAACTTAATGGAAAAGGGTAACCTTAACCTTTTTTCGCTGAAAATAAATCAAAATTGCTAATGCAAAAATAAATTCCATTGATGAGAACGTGTTTATTTTTGAAAATAAATACATTATGATACATTATTGCACATCCTCATGAATCATAGCTTACAAAATACAAACGGTTATACTATCGGGCATTCTGATTGATAAAGTTGCAGATTTTTTTTCTCTCAAAAATAAAACTCAGTAGTTAACCGTAACCTAAAAAAATAAAATTGTTTTGAATATATGCTTATAATTTCAAAAGTAAACATTCTAAGACCATCTGGTTTTCAGTGGTCGACTTTATATTGATTTTGACATTGAAAATCGTACCTTAAACACCTATACGCAGAAGATGACGTATGCGTTCTCTCTTACTGGATCATGGATATCCATGGAGTGACAAAAAGATGGAGTGAGAAGCCAATCGTTGGGCTAAAGATCGTTGAGGCAAAAACAAAACGGATCAGTCATAGAACTTCCCCATCTGTTTTAAGTAGATATTTCTAAACAATCAGTTGAGATAGTGGAAAACTATCAATTCCTTGAGAGTCACACCGCTTAACCTGGCGTAATTTTTGCCTCTCATTGTGATGTCTGGACGTTCAAAGCTAATGTGCATCGGTATCTCTTTTTATCTTTTCTTCAATTTCCTTAAATACTGACACTGTGTTAAATCATTTTAAGAATAATCATAGCTTTTTAATGCTCGCAAACTGTACTATATAAAATTTAAGAATATCTTGCCATTTAAGTTATACCACCTTTTAATATTATCAGGGCAATAATAAGAAAACAATTTAATATTATATGTTTGCGTCTCTAATCACTTAACCCAGGCTGTTAATTTTAAGACCCTACTGGTAGATCAAAGTTCCATTAAACACATGTGCTTTTAAAGTTAAATATTATCAAATATTACTTTTTCATATCTTAAAGTATTTTGAAGAATGTTTGAAATGTTGGACTTTCAGGTCAGTGTGTAAAAGAAAGAGTCTAGGCTGTCTTCGTTCGCAGTGATTATTTTGTTTTGTTTTGGAAATTGTTGTTGGTTTTGCACAATAAACTCTGGTATCGAAAGCAGATGTACGTAAGTCCTTCCATACAGGTACCTACATAAATACATAAATATTAAATCAAATTGTGAACATAATTATGAAGAAAAAATGCTTGGTTTTAATAAAAAAAATTTAATAGACAGTCTAAAATTAGATTAATTCTTCTCAAGAATCAAGGGGAGTAAACTCTTCAAATCAAAATAAAAATGTCGTCAGTTTAGATTAAAAGAATTGTAGAAATAGTAAAAAAAATACCATCTAACATTTTCAAGTGAAGTGTTATAATTTATAAAGAATGACCAATACGTTGGGTTAAGAATAAAGTTGCGCGTTATGAGTTCTAAGTGATTAAGTAAAGTTTGATTGCTAACATAACATAAAGATTTTATCATATTTATGCAACAATTATAAATTAATTACCTACATAATGTATACATACACAATATGCATATCTGATTAGTAATTTTTTTGTCGCATGTGACCATGACTTTCTAAAATTGACAACTAACATTCCATACAAATTCCAAATTTGTGTTAATTTTTTTTTAGCTCATCCAATATTTTTCAACATTTTCGGAGCACAATAACTTAATTATATGAATAATATGTATGTTTAGGTTTTAGAATTAATCCTTGAATGTATAATCTTATGACTTCGAAATCGTGAAAATCTAAGCTATTAGGATAGGAACGACTAGCAAGGCAAGAGGAGAGGAAGATGTCGACGCCTAGGCCTTCCTCAACGCACTTTTTGGTTTTCCATAGGATTTGTAGGGAAAAAAAAACAATTTTTTATATCTTAACAGCAACTAGTTTCCAAACTATCCGCATAACTATTTTTGTATAGAAAATTTAACGCTCTACAAAAATGGTATTGACATTTTCAACCGTAAATTAATTCGGTCCAAAGTTACAGTTTTTATTTTGGTTAAAATATTTCAAAAATTTGTTGTGATAGACTTTCTTTTGGTCTGTTTTCAATATTAATAGATTAAAAGCACTAAGAAAAAGTTTTTTTTTTATTTTTACTTCTTGCTCTTTTAATAGTTTTTTCTCTGTAAAGATATTCAAAAACCCCAAAAGAACACCTAAGAAGTTGGAGCTCCCAAAAACTGATATAAAAGTTAATTAGCATTCTTATTTGCTTAGTTTTGCCTTTGTATATGAAAACTATAGTACTCTCATGGTGGAAGTCGAATGGGGCGACATCTAATGTATGCCGGCAACCCTTAGTTTAGTAAGTACACTAGACCTAATAGAAAACACGATTATGGTGAGATCTTATTCAAACAAACGCTGTCTGTTTTGTAAAAAGAAGCCTCAGATTTTAGAGTATATATTGTTGCAAAAGAAGAATCGTGTTTTTGAACTCGATTTAACCATAAATTTATTTTTTTTATTATATAAGTAAAGTGTATACTTACTTTTGTTGCTGAGTATGCATACTTTCTTTGCCATCATTCTTAGTCTCATTAAACTAAGTCTCATATTGGTACTTATTAAACATCTTCTCGATCTCTTCGATTTTTGTGGAAAAAATTATTAGCAATTTGAATCAGGAGGCTGCCTCTAACTTGAAGTTGAAATATTAAGTTTTGTAATTTAAAAACACAACTATAGAATGATTTACAGGAAATACAACTCAGACTCCGTCCAAAAAAAAAAAAACATTCTGTTTCAGCATGCTTGTATCTATGACAATATAGTTGGTATAGGTACCTAACATTTTTGTGACATTTAGTGGAAACTAACTTGTTATCAAGTTTAATGGTTCTGATCTTATAGATAAACAAAGGTGCTGTACTCCACAATTTGACATTTTTGTATTTCTTCTTAAAGATCTATAAGCAGACGTACATATACATATATTTACTACGAGTACATAGTACGTATTCATATCAAAAGAAAAGCTATTACCTGCTTGAGTATCCGACTTTGTTATTCTTGAGGCGTATGACGGGACTTCGTATTCGTGATATTAATATTAACGGAATAATAATAATGTATGGGTCCACTGCATTATTCGTTCCATAGAAACAAAATTCTTTAATAAAAGCTAATTTTATTAAAACCAAGAATTGAAAAACGATGACGTCTAAAATCGGGTTATTAAAATCAATTCAAAGCTTTCAATAAATAAACGTGACTTAAAATATATGTAAAATAATCGAATATATTTCGAGTGTATGAAGCTCGTGACAAGAATTTGATGAATATAATAATTTTGTCTCTGTCCAAAAACCTACAAAAGAAACAACATTTTTATACGTACATAAATTAAAAAAAAAAAAAAAAGAATTGCCACAAAAGGCAGTGTTTAGAACTGATTAGTCTTTGAACCCTTTCATTAAACTGTTCTGCATAGTAAATTTACAAGAAAAAATAAGGAGCTAACACTTTCTTCGGATAGTTTGTTAGGAGAAAATGCTTCGTATCATAATATATTTGCAATTTTAGGAAACAAAACGGGGCAGATCTAATAATTTCGCAGGAAGCTCCAAACACTAAAATTACTCAATAAATTGTTGCTCCAAAGTCATCAAAAAAATCAAAAAACAATTAATTGGATATGTATCAAAAATGGAATAATTGGATGGTGATGTATGTACATTGTACATAAGAAAAATTATTATTCAACAGCTGTAGAAATATCCTCAAAAAATGATGTGGTTCAAGCAGCTGCAGAAGGATAAAAATTCAAAAAAGAAAATAGATTTGATAGCTGCCATTTACCACCAAAATATAAGACGTACATACGAAGGAAATATTTTCCACGAAACAAAAAAAAACAATCTGGAGAAAGTTTCGAAGATTTTCTTCATCGAGTGAAAGCCCAGATTCAGAAATGCTTTTATAATTCGAAACAATTTGATCAGTCTCAAATAAGGTTTCGCCTTGCTTTCCTCATTCGGCTGTTAACATCTGATTCCGCTCCACCGTCAATAAGGACAATACTTCCTAAATATTTAAAATTTTTATTGTCAATCAATGGATCAAAATAATTCTCATATTCTCTCTCGCATATCAAGACCGCCAAAAAGATATTATAATACAGCTAATTATCAGTTTAATATTCGTATACGTATTAATATCTCAATAAACTAGTGGAAAAAATTAAGAGATCAAAAAAAATTCCAATTTCGAAATATTATTGATTCCTATTTTTTTGGTTTACTAACTTAAATTTTGTTTTGATTTAACCATTATATATGCTTCAGATAACTTATTTATCAAGCATAAGTCTCTTTTTTCTAAAGATTTTTTTTTTAATTATTTGTAGCCAAGATACCAGTCTTTAAATGGAAAAGGATTATTTTGTGTTTGATCATCGATATCCCAGCAAACTTAGCTTTGAGAATTTGAATAAATTCTCTACAAGAATTAGCCGTTTGTTCATTAAATACATGAAGTTGAAAAAGCAACAAAAAAGGGCTTTTGATGGTTGTTCGGAAAATCAACCGCAAATCAAAAATACAGAGAAAACCACTGAAGTAAAACGTGTCTTTTACAGTTCAATATACATACCCACAAAAGCCCTTCAGAGATTCAAATCACAAATTTTATATTTTTGTTCCTTTAAGACCAGTAGTGTATTTTTAAGAATAATTTCTTTAATACAAATCTTTTCTTCGATGTAAATTGACGGAAGCAGACTAATTGCAAGAATGAGATCATATGGAAAAACATTTCAGATATTTTTAATATAAAAAATAACAATTTTTCAATTTTGTTTTGCCAATTCCATTATATGTTCATTATTATTTAAAAAAAGGAAAGATATTTTCTAACAACCTTGTTTTATTTGATTGCTAAATTTAATATTTTTTAAAACATTAAACGTAGATATGTTCCCATTGAACCTGAAATTGCGCAATATTTGGGTCTCAATTTTTAAATTGCTCAAAGTGTACACACTAAATTTGAGGTACTTTTTTTGACAGCATCCGTAAATGTAAGTAATGTGGTTTGGTTTTATTTTAAATAGAGAGTTGATGATACTTCCGTACAATTTGTTTATACTTCTGTGCGTTAAATTGCATCAATGAATAGGAAATTGTGTAACTTCGAAGGCAATTTTGGTGAATCATCCAAAATTTTATTTTACCAGAAGAGAAAAGTCTTTTAAATATTAAGAATCTGATATTGATACTACATAAAGAAGATTTACTTTCAGCTGCGTAACCCAAAATCCAATAACAATGAATGTAGAACAATAAACTTTACTATGCTCATATCTTTGTTGCAGTAAACTTTCCCCAAAAATGTTCATAGTTTTAGCATTGCGTATTGCGTAATTAAAAGCTCCGATAACTAATTTTTTTTCTTTTTTATCGACGTTTTTTAGGAAATTTCATGAAGCAATTCGCTGAGAAACCACTAAGAAACTATTTTTAGATTTTTCACTATCAACACAAACCATACCTTAACAATATGATATCACTTCCACCATGGTATTTTCGTTATAGATATTAGAATAATCGTTTCATAAAGGCAATTCAATCCAGATATTACTACATTGTTTTCGAATTGGCAAATATTGTGACCTTATTCATCATTAGATACTCTTATACAGTTTGTCACAATATTAATAATCCATATATGAATAATATGAATCGACAGAGCTTATCCAAATTGCAGCACATGCTTTTTTATTGGTTTTTG
This sequence comes from Syrphus vitripennis, assembly GCA_958431115.1. Lineage (NCBI taxonomy): Eukaryota > Metazoa > Arthropoda > Insecta > Diptera > Syrphidae > Syrphus > Syrphus vitripennis. The sequence continues at coordinate 71,264,318 of OY288109.1, read as the reverse complement.
GTATGTGTTTTTAATAGTAGGAGAGCTTTAATAATTATTGTTCAAAAAGACTTTCTGTCTGAAGTCATAATTTAAACACTTTAATCTTCTTAATTTTTCTCAACCATAAATTCAACCGTGAATTTTGATGCAACCCCAACCTGTAGTATATTAAAGAAAATATAGAGGCTAAAAAAAAACAACTCACAAAATTGAAGCGGAAGTTTATGTTTATAGTCATTGTAAGGCTTCTATGTGATGTTGATGGTTCAACTTATTAAAAAAGAAAGAAACACTCTTTTCCCGACTAATTATTTCCATATGGCGCAAACATCAAAATTGAGCACGATTTAACCCAGTGATGCATTAAAACAATTAATAATACTACTCGTATATAAGCGTAATATTTTTTTTTTTGTCGTGTGATTTTGAAGCGTGTTTTGTCTGTTACAAATATATTATAAAATTTGATGGATTTTCAAAGTGAAACTGATTCCCTCAGAAACAATTTTTAAAAAACCGCATTAGCTACTGACATAAAGTTTGTGATAGGTTAGGTAGGTAGCACTAGTACTAAGGCAAAACCCGATACCTACAGATGTATGTTATTTTTTTAGGAGTTATAAGGGCCTCCTGAAAATTGATCAGTCTTATCAATAATAATATAAGAATATAATCATCAATAATCAATAAAAAATAGGGTCGAACGACATTATTTCCATCTTCTTTATTTTACGGAGCCTCCGACCACATGGTATTTGATAAACCTGCATAAAAATCTGCGGCCGTCGCGCGTCGTCGTGGTGCAAAATAAATAACCTGGGCCCTATTTCATAAACATTGACAGGTGACAATTCTACAAATTTGTCACATTTGTCTGACAATTGCTTGGATCATAAAAATAGACAAGTGACAATAATTATCATAGTATGACAATGACAAATATGTCGTGACAAATGACAATTGCTTGGATCATAAAAATAGACATACTATGACAATTATTGTCACTTGTCTACTTTTATGATCCAAGCAATTGTCAGACAAATTTTTTATGATCCAGAAACTTGACAATTGTCGCAAATTTTCCGACAATTCTACAAATTTGTCAAATTATTTATGGTACAGAAAATTGACAATAATTGTAGAATTGTCACTTGACAAATTGTCAGGTGACAAATTGTCGTAGTTCTATGTCATGTTTTTATTCCATTATCATTGATCATTGTTGGGCCGCTGGTTTACTAATTACATATTGTTCAGGCATAACACTAACAACATGTGACTGAGTAAATACTAGTATGCCCATTGTATATAAATTTGCATAGTACTCTCATGAACACGTTCCACACGTCGGCCACCTAGCGATCACACCCCTAACTAATTTTTTGGTTGCTGTTTCTGTGTATATACAAGTGCGCCCTCAAACGACCACACCTCACAACACAAAAACCATCGTGATGATAGTACTATAGGTTTTATATACAATGAGTATGCCCAAGAAATATGACAATGAACAAAATACTGCGAATTATAAAGGGACATTGATATAAGACACGGCATTTCTCCGCTTTAGACCAGCCGCCAACCCTGGAGATAAAATCTGAGACAACCAGCACATACCTTTCCCTTCCCATCCCTATCCTTCAGGCCCGCGCTGTGTTGAACAACATATAAAGGGTACACCAAAAATCCCCTTGAGCGCGCGCAAATTATTAAAAAAAAAATGTAAATTTTGACGTGCTGGCAATTCAAAATCAATAAATATTTTCATGAAAAACTGAAGATTATAACTTAATTATTGTTTCCAACCAGGGCTCAGTGCTTTAGATAAATTGCGTATTAAAATTTCAATGGTGAATTATAAAGTACATAGTTCATAATTGAAATGAAAGACAGAAATAAAAACAAAGTCATAATCTTTAGATATAATATAACAATAAAATAATAAAGTAATAACATTTGTATTTTTAATTTATATTAAAAATATTAATAAAAAACCCTGTTTAAGCTATAAAAACCGTTTAGGCTATAGCTATAGCTCAACAGACGGTAAGAGAGAGTTGCGACTTTTTTCGACTTCCCTATCATTTTTTGTCAAGTTTGATTAAAATCCGAAGTTCGAATTTTTTCCCAAATCCAAAAAATGCAATATGGTACCTATAGTTGCAAGTATAGTCACGCTTCGATGAAAGACAGAACCAAAACGACAAAAACTCAAGTGTAGGTAATTTTTTCGCAGACAGAAAATGACTTGGGCAAATAATTTTGTGCGCTAAGTGAATATAAATCAAAAAGTTCCTCGAACTTTTTCAATTTTAAAAAGAAAATGTAGAACAAAATTGTCGATTCCGATTTCGATCTGTTATTATTGTATTATATTTTCCATTTCGCATTACTAGGCTTTACAAAAAACAATAATAAATATAATAAACATATAAATAAATTTCTTAAAATAATAATTTGTTTTATACAAACGGATTTGAATAAAAATCTTGTTTTAGAATGCATCACACACACATTACAGAAATCTTTACCTTCATAAATATCGTTCACAATGGCGTATGTGAAATATGTTTTTCGCTTCAAAACAAATTTTATTTGCTTGCAAAATATTTGTAATTTGAACATTATCTAATAAATAAATTTCATTTAAAAGAATATAAATATAATTAATAAAATTATTAGTGTGCTGCACTAGCTAGTGCGAAAGTCTATCAGACGCCTATTTCACAACGTATGGTCCGTAAAATGGGTCGCAGATGACACAGAGAAAATTTTATATTTTTTAAAAAATGTTGCGATTCCTTATCATTCGAGAAGTTTGGTTTCCTGTTTTGGTTTGGTTTATAGTTCGTCATCTGATGATAATTCAAAAAAACATGCACTTTATACAATGTATGTGGTGTACTCGTATGTTTTGTGGAGTTGGCCATAAGTTTATTCGGTCTGGAAAATGTATTTGGCTATATTTTTTCCATTAAAATTGATAAAGAAAGTTGTTCTCTTTAAATTTATTCTCTTACTACAGCTGCTATTATTGTATTAACAGCCTTTGAAATGATAATTAAAAGACTTTATTCTAAAATTCTGTTTGAGGTTCAACAATTATTTTGTTTACCTTGAATTTCGATGAATTTTTTTGAAATCAAAATTTTTATCTAATAATTTTGATCATAATAATAATTTATTGATACACCAAAAATAATTAAATAAATGTAGTGAGCGAAATCAAATAATACATAAAAAGGCAAAAATCTAGAGATCAGAAATAAATCTCAACCTTTTGAAAGGTGACCTTTTTAATTTTTTTGGTTACGGTTAACCACTGAGTTTTATTTTTGAGAGAAAAATAAAAATCTCATCTGCAATTTTATCAATCAGAATGCCCGTTAGTATAACTGTTAGTATTCTGTAAGCCATGATTCATGCGGATATGCAGGTTATAAGGATTTTTATTTTTAGTCATGCATCGGTTTCAAAAATAAATACGTTCTCATCAAATTCGAATTTGTTTTTGTATTAACCATTTTTGATTTATTTTCAGCGAAAAGAAATCTAGTTACTCTCTGAGAAAAACCAATTGAAAATAAAGGTTGTCTCTACAAAAATCTTATACAAATTTGCAAGGGAATAGTAAAGACTCTTGCGCCACTATACCAAATTTTATTCGTTTGACCTGGCCTTTCGAATAACAAGTTATCTGGGTCAAATGCAAATTTGTATGGGTTAAGACATCGATTTTATTTTAGCAAAAAAAACTTTCCACATCAAAATAATATAACAATAATATAAATATAAGAACTAACAATTTTAATTCAAATCGGTTAGAAAATAAACAATTGTGAACGACCTTGTGTCCCCAAAGCAATGTCAACAAAATTTGTCCAAACAATAAAAAAAAGTATTAAATTTCATTTGTTTATTCTTTTTATGGTTCATGATAATATTTATTATTTATCAAAAATCTTACATATCTATTAGGACCTTATAGTCTGGAGTATAGGTTAAGAATTTGTATCGGTCAACAACTTTTGAGTTTGGAATGTCATCAGAAATCGAATTAATTTTTCACTCAAACGCGCCCTTTGTTATTTATGTTTTTTTAAAAATCTCCCGGTAATTTCATTTAAAGATTTTAACCCTATTGATCTAATTATTTTTGTTATCTAAAGTTTAACATACAATTGTTTTGGAAGAATTTGCATGTGGTGAGAAAAAAAATATTTTCGTAAAAAAAAAATGATCTGTCAAACTCCATTGTTTTGAGCGAAAATAATCGTGGTGTATTCACCACGTTGGATTGGATCAGAGTTCGTTTTTTTTGCGCAAAAATCAATCCCATAAGAAATACATGTCCTTTTTTTTCATTGAGGAACTGAGCTTAACGTAATAAATATTAGGGCATATTCATAGTTCAAGTTCTTTTTTTTTGTCTCTTCTAAGCTAACCTGGAGTTAATGTTATTTATAGACAATTTAGACCCAAGTCCAAAAGATGAACTGGAACTCATATTCTAAAAACGGCTGACTCTTTGACTAAGTTGTTTTTTTTCTATCTGTCAAAAAAAAATTATTTTCAATGGATTCACAGACAATAGTACTAAAATTGTAGTAGAACATGCCTTCAACCTGTTTTTTACTAAACAGAGCTGGCAAATTCTTTATGGAATAGCAGCTGTGTCTAACCTGTGTGTTAACCTTAGACTCGAGGCCAGTTGGACTCGGTTCTAAGGTTTGACTATGAATATGCCCCATTGGCTTAGACCTCCATACAAACATATATTTACCATGTGAACAATAAAACGAGCTAGATGGATGATACACAGATTGAGATAATCCAAATTTAAATTGATTGTACCACAATAGAAATTTCCCCACGTAATAATGCAGCTAACGCCATTTTTAATATATTTTCGGATTGACTTAGTTCCAGGGTACCTACTGAGTTCATGTGCATCCACCCAAAGACAAATATTTCTAATAAGCAGACTAGTCCCTCTACTCGTCGACTGAAAATGACATGGTAATTTCCTGTTTAATGCAGAAACTTCTGCACATTGCAACATTGATTTCAACAATTCACTTTGTTTTATATTCACAGCATTCAGCGCATTTCTTTTCATTCATAGCATAAATGGCAGTTACGTAAAATGGACCTAAAAAAAAAACAAAATAAGTCCATGTCATTTGTACGGCAAAGAGATACATTATGTATGTCAACGTACTGTGGAAGATTATTCTACTTAGATAGACATGCAAGAACAACAATAATTATTTATGAATTCAAGTTTTTTTTTTTATAACTCTGTATGTCTCTTGTCACATCTTTATAAAATTTAATTAAACAGCTTCCTCTTATTTGAAGTTGATGACTGATGTTTTGCATAGAAGTTTAATTGGTAGCCTTAGAAAAATTAATGAAAGTTTTTACAACACACAAACATTATAACTGTTTAGAATATTAAGTATAAGTGACAAACCTGATGAAAGCATTACAATATATTTAACTGATTCTTCGGTAATTGTAGTAATATAAAAAAACATGTTCTTCACTAATTTTTTACGTCGCTCAAACGAAATAGCACACGCTTTTATACAAGAGTAAAAGGAAGGTTCAAAAGTCCATTCTTTAAATCATTTTTGGCGGTTAACAATACCAGTTGACATGCAATTTCCATTTATTAGAGAGAACCTTCGGGCTTTCCACATAATTAGGTATGGTTGCATTTTTGCAACTTCGCCAAAAGGAGTATCGAAATTATTTTAAAAAAAATATGATTTTTATAGAGAAATTAATAAAAAATCATTTTTCCAAAACTAAATTGCATAACTATACAATATGCTGTTCGAAAAATGAAATTCTTCTTCATTTACCAACGGTTTTGGTGATCTCGACTCGGACCACACCTCTACCACTCCATTTGTAGGGTTCACCGGGTTGACTTCAGAAACTTTCGACTCGACAGGTCTCCCGTTTTTAAATTGCTCCATGTCTTTAGATGAAACGCTTTGTATACCTACGCTTTCAAAAACTAATTCCCAATCTAAGTGGCACTTTCAAAGAAAAACGTTTTATAAGTTTTAGAGATACCTTATGCAAAAAATGTTAAAATCAATTACATATCAAATACGAGTACGAGTAGAAGCAAACATTAAAAATAAGTTCATACATCCCCAAATAATGAGAACCAACAAGCAATTTGTTGGTAAAAAGTATATGCCTATCTACTTATTTCTCATCCAAAGTTTTGTATATGTACATTCTACCTATGTAAAATAATTATCCCATTTGTTATTAACTTTTACAAATTCCGACTAAAACGGTGCGCAGTACCGTTGTCTTTACCGGATTCATAAAAAGTAGAATTTCTGATAATGTTAAAAATCTCTACAAAAAAAGGTTAAAAACACTGTCAGATTCATAATCAATAATACAATGTATGATCATAGGAAACACTGCACGTTACTTGATTGGGGCCATACTCATTTGAAAATATTTTTTGAAATATATCTACATTCCGTCTGCATAGTGGCAAGGCAAAGTATGGAAGAAAACAATCTCAACTATCATCATTCGATTTCTAAAAAGCCATAAAAATACCTAATCGTTTTCAGCATTGAAAAGTTCATTAAGGAAAATGATTTATGTTTCTAAAATTGTGGCAAGAGTACGATAACTCGGGCGACAAAGTTTAATGACGGATTTGTATAGAACACGGCAATACAAGCATTTAGTACTATGGGAGGGGGGGGTCTATCTCCCCCCGTTTAGGCGGCAGTGGCAATTTAAATATATGTAGGTTAAATAGAAAAAAAAATAATTAAAAAATAACGGTAATACTTACAATTAAGTATTATACGTTTTTTTTTTTAAGCCAACATTCTATTATATTAGCCAGTTCTTAAATCAAGTCAAAACTATGCATAGTTTTTGAAAAAAAAATTTTTTAACTCAAAATTTGGACAAAAAAAGTTAAAAAATGTTTAAAATGTAATTATTCAAAACCTTAAGACTACCTATCTACTACTGTAGATAGTTTTTGTGAAATTCTGTAGCTACAGAAAAATACTGCATTTTTTAAAGAAATTTCCTAAATTTGAATATACATAGTTGTGCTGTGTTTATTGACAATAACGTCATAACAATTTAATTATGTTAGAAAGTAAGTAAATCCTAAGATATAACAAATCAAATGTGTCTTAAGGATGAAGATATACGATAAAATTTGTATAATTACAATAATGAATAAATGATTTCTCTCTCTGAAAAAAAAAACTCTAAAGGAGGTACCTACATATATCAATCAACAATTGAAGCTATTTCAAAGTTCTGTAAGAATGCTGTAAAAGAAATATCGTGCACGCGCACTTTTTTACATTATCAAAATAATACTTCTCTTCCAGTATCTATTTTTTCAGAATTTTGATGTAGAGAATTTCGCAATACAATATTTTGACCAACCAGAATTTTAACGTACATTATTTTGCTTATACAGCATTTTACACGTACAGTATTTTTGCATACAGTATTTTCAACACAGTATTTTGCCACATACTGTATTTCGAACCCAACCCTTTTTATTAATTGTTCCGAGCTCAGAGTTCGGCAATTTTTTATTTCATATTTTTCAAAGTAGAATTTTAAGCTTCAAAACATGCTTGCTACCTGCATGTTTAATTTTTTCTAAATGCTATTATTATTAACAAATACATACATACCTACATATGTCTGATCACTTTACTTTTTGACTTGGCGAAAGGAACATTAATTAAAAATTCCGAATAACGTATTGTTCACCTACACTTAAAAGACAAATTGTCCTGATGATGATTTTCTTCAATCGGAAGTCATCATCGTCTCAGCGCAGTCAATTCTTTTCATTGTAATCTTCATTGCCCCATTTGCTTGCTTTTTATAATAAACAGCAACAAAAAAAACGAACTCTTTCATTCTTGAAACTTGAAACTCTATCCATAAAATCTTTCACTTCTTCATTCCCGATTTCAGTTCACTTTAGGCCGGCTTCAAATGCTCACATAATATCAGTACAACGGCAACAAGCAAACCCAAACATATTTTCGTTATTTGCTTTTAACTTGGCTTATGTATATACTGCCGTCGCAGCACAGTGTGGCGTCCAAAATTTCTTTTTGAACGAACTACCACCTCCACAACAGCGATTGATTTCTCTCTCCTTTTCAAATCCATTTTTACCGTGAATTGTTCATAATGTTTGTTGAAGATACTTACTATTATTTAAAATACATTTAGCACATTAGTTAGTGCCTCGCTTGCGTTTGATTGGTGTAAAGAGTGTAAAGAGTGGATTTTGCATTAAATTTAAATGAAAATATATTTTTACAGAAAAAGAATTTGTGTGCTGTATGACCCACTTTCATCATTAGTCAGTGGAAAGAAGAAAACAAAAAAAAAATAAAAGTTAAAAGAAACAAAAATAAATGAAAAACCAACAGTGACCCACTTCCGTGTTTGAGGTAAAAAAAAACAACAACAACAAAATCATACTGAGGAGACAAAAAGTCACAAGAAACTACATATAACCAAAAGACGGCCAAGAATAAGAAGTTTTCTTGTTCGTCGCGTTTTCTTCTTGAACCAACCCGACAAAACCAAACCGAGTCTCGATTCCGACACAAACACCGCGACCACTCTCTCTCTTCCCCTATAAAAATAACATATATGGAAAAAACGTTGCATAGTTTGTCAATGAGAACTTTTCAATCACATTACCGACCGCACTGTCTGTTTAAAAGCGCCACCGTGTGTGCGTTTTTGTGTCACCTCGTAGCGCGAGAGTTAAGTATATTTTTTTTTTCGGTTACAAACTGATTTCCATTTTCAAAAGTGAAATTTCCCTTTTGTTTGCCGTTTGTCTTTTAACCCTGGGAGTAACCTACCAACAACACCATCAGTGGTCGTCGTTTGCCAACAAACATTCCAATCCAAGGTATGTATGTACCTGTTTGCGTATCTACGCTGCTTCGCGAAATAAATTATTGATCCGTAAAGTAAAGTGAAACCGACTGGCCCATTTCCTGCGACAATATTTAAAAAAAATCATAAAAAAAAACTGTAAACTGGCGATGGCGGGGTATGGTAACGATTATATTCAACAAATTGAATTAAATGTATCTGTTTTAGTTTTTGTTTTTGTTGTGTCTGCGTAACCGTTATTTATCTCGCGTGATTACGATGCATCTTTTCTTCTAATTAAAGCATGGATTGCTCATGCTGTAAAGGTTCAGCGTTCAGCACAAATGGATCCATTCCAAACAGTGCAGTGGCGTACTACAACAAATATTTATCTACGTATAAGTATATCTATTCAAAACAAACAAACAACATTCTCTTTAAAAAAGATAAAAATTAAAGAAGAAAATTTAGCTTTCGTTATTTTTTTATTTACTACCTATTAGGTATGTATATGACCTCTTTAGGTATACGTAATTCCATCGTCACAATGCATTGCAAGAGCAGCTTTAAACCATTCAAATGATACAACATAATAGTGAACAAAAAAAAAAGTGTAAAACCAAAGAGTTTTGAATTCCGCAATAAACATTATATATGTAGTTATAGGTAGGTCTAGGTAAGTAAGTTCATACATAATCTTCCTCTGATTTGTTTTTATCTCTTTCGCAGTAGAAATGGACACAAGTAATGTGGCTTAGACCCCTATTAATATTTTGTTATTTAGGAAGCTTTCTTCTTGTTATTTATACCTATATTTTTGACACATCTTTAGTATTTATAGTAACAGCATATAGGCAAATAACCCAAAAGTGAATAAGTGTTGATCAAAGATTTGTCAATAGTTTTGCCATAAAATTGACATATTTTTGTTGGCAAGGTAGTTTTGCATGATTGTTAATATAATATAACTAGTAAGATTCAGGGAATTCACAGGGCAATTAACAATAACATTAATATACCTTTTTTAAAAGTATATAAATATCTTTGACATTGACAAACCGCGAATGACTTCTATGCATATAATAGATTTTATTTTTCGCAAACCTCAAAGGGGGGCGATCTTCTCAATCCAATACATAATACCTCTACCTAGTTAGTTACGCCACTGATTCCGATTTCATTTCCAACACATAATTTGCTGAATAAATGAATGAATAAGAAGGAATCTCAAGTGATCAAGTGATATGTATGTACATAATATGTAAATTGTACATGTACAATGCATGTAGAAAATTAGCACAGTATTTACGAGTATTTACCGTTGCAAAATATAAAAAAAATTCGTAACTGCATTTCTAAGAACGTAGATATTCAAGTATAGCCCCAATGAAATACGTATCATTTGTGACTTGGGAGAGATTAAATACTCACAAAAAATTGTTTACTATCAGACTGCCTATTTAAAAAAAAAGTTTCGGGATGTAAGTTTTGCGTTTTGGCTGTCAGTTTTTAATACTCGTTTAAAGCAATTAAATAAATAAATTGACACCCAACACTGATCGTATTACTGGCCGATGGTTTAGTAGGCGAACCGCCTTTTTTCACTTGTTCTGGCAACATTTTTCTTGGTATTTTTTTTAAACAATTATTTCCACTTAACTTTTTTCACAATTTATTTTTTGACAAATTTTTATTCTTGTGGTTAAAAAAATACTGCCATTGGTTAGTTGTTGACCTATACTACGTTCTTATTAAAGCAAGTATGAGGTAATTTCACAAATTACGAAAAAAGCGTTCACATTACAAATGAGGTAATTTCGTTTACAAATGAGCTAATTTCGAATTTAAAATTGATGAGAATTTATGAATTTTTTTTTGACAAAATTTTTTTGTTGCTTGTTTGTTAAAACAATATAATATATTTTCTAACTGTTGTCATTGTTTTATTAATTTTTATTTGTTTATGTTTAATCATTTTTTTAGAAAACCGCCCCTCGCATTTGAGTGAGGTGATATAGAGATAGACTCACACTAAAACTTGGTCTATCTTATGTTAATCAGCTCTAATTCCAAACCCTTCTGTTGGAATTTTCTACCTTATTTGTCATAATAATTATAATAAAAATACTGTCAAGATTCCCATGATAATTCTGAACTTACAGTGTATTGTATAATACGATGAGAACTTAATAAATATTTTCTTTTTAATCCACCCATATCAGTTAAATTTTGAGTTTTTCATACCACCATTTTGATGATGATTGGCGATGAATCAAACAGAAAATTTCAATGGGATTTTGTTGATTTTTTGATTAATTTAAATTTAAGATTGTGACATTTTGTTGCACTGACAACAAAATGTCACAATAATGTTTTCTTGGCACACAAATGAAAAAATTAAATCGCACGCATTCAAGAGTTATAAGTTGATTGGATTCAATCACTTTGATACTGCAATTTGGCCAACGCAACGGTGCAGTATGAAGCCTATTTTTTTAAAATATTTTTTGAAAATACACGATTCTTATATCATATGTTGTCAAGATTGTCACCGTCACAGCCAGTTATGTATAAATACATACATAAATCTTTTTCTACGATGTTAATTGATAGAACACTTTCTCATATACAAAGAGGCCGCGAAATTTACAGATTTGTGTTTTTCTGTTTTGACATAAATAAAAACAATCAAATCAATGAAACTTAAATGTAGATGTAGAGAGTTTAGCAATGATGAAAACGATTTCGATTTTAAATGGAAAGAATTGGAAAGCTTTGATTTACGTCCAGAAAAAGATTGGTCTCGAACACTTATTTTTTTTTTTTTGACACAACACCATTCTTACTCAGACATTTCAGTCGGTGATGGACAAGTTTCCGTCATTTTTTTGTTCATTGATTGTTTGATTTGTTTTTTATTCGATTTGTAAAGCTTGTAGATATGTATAGTTATAGTTATACCTATATGATATATCAAAATAATTGTTAAATATTGAGCTTTCGAAATAGACAAGAAAGAACTAAATATGTACATATGTATGTACATAAAACTAAATACATAAAACAAAAACAAACTATACATACATATTCACACATGCCGGAGTTATATGCTGTTATCTTAAGTGATTGTAAGATGTCAACATGTGAGCTAAGCGGTATTTTGGAATTTTCAGATTTTGACCAAAAATATGAATTAATGCAATATGTATTATGCAATACGTGTGAATGCTGTGTCATTTTTAGATTTTTCAGTCAAATTCTTATAACCTTTGCACCAAACGCTTTTAAAAAATTTAAGTCTTAAAATGACGTTTGTTGTATAAAAAATACGTCTTTTTTAAGTTTAAAACCCTGTTAAATTTTGGTGCAGCTGAACATTAGATTTGCATAAAATATTTTGAAAAAAATATCAAAACTTCACTTTGTTGCATTTTTAAATGTGGCCGTTTGTTTCTGTCCAATTTTCCTGACCCATAAAAGCGCCAGATATGTAGATTAATGAAATACAGATTTATTATTTCATACTTTATTTATTTTGTTTTGAAATCACCACCTTAACTGGATTCTAGTTTATTTTCTTTTTTGCGCTAATATCTCTAATAATAAAAACTTATACATATGTATGTATGTATGTATAAACCTGTCAATAACGTTTTTTCATCGTTAAGTAAAAAAATCAATAGCTTTTATTATTTTTGGTTGGAAGGTCGACAAAAAAAATATTTATTTTTTGTTCACGTACATACATACATATGTAAACTTGTACATACATATATGTATGTATGAATCTTTGTCGGTTATTTTGTTCTATTAACGAAATAAAATCTAGACATTGGTATCTTTGATTCAAACTGCACGAAACATATTTTTGCTTATTTTTAATTTTACTTAAACATTTTGAAGTAATGCGAGTGTTTAGGAAAATTAAAAAGGAGAGAAACCGATAAAGATTGGTTTTGAGGTCTAAAACTGTAGTATATAAACGCTATATGGAGGGAAACATTGAGATGGATAAGGAATTCTACATTCTGTAGTATTTTCACAGAATGAATCACATAACTTTTAAAGTAAAACTCAAAAGTAAACTGATGAACTGAAATTGCTATTTCGATGGGAAACATTGACCCGGGTAGTGAATTATGAATTCCACATTCGTGCGTAGTTTTCCAAAGAAAGAAACTTTGTACTTAACAGTACGTTCAAAGTTTAACTTAATGGGATGGGTTTCAGGGATGAAATACTAAACTCTATTTCGATATAGGTACTTGAAGTTATGTTATACCAAGAAATAATATTGTTTTTCAAATAATCGTTACTTATGTATGCATGTAAATTTCGAATTTTTAACTGTTTCGATAAATTTTTCTTGAAAAGGTGTCCTTTACTCTTTGAAATCCATATTCTACACATCTACATGAAACTACCTTCTCATCAAAATAGTTTTTTCTTCCATATTTTGCCTTAAGGTGAGGTAAAAGTATACCACAAAATATGGACACTTGCAAAATGGTGGTATGCATATCCACTGTGAATTGGATTTTTTTATTCTCTAGACTTATACACCAATATTATACTTATACACTTTAAAATTACGTTTTTTGTATGGAAAAACCTAAAAGTCAACAGAGGGACTAATAATTTAAAATGCAAGGTGTTAAAAATGTGTAAATCAAAAATTTGCTACCAATTATAAGTAAAATAAGTGTACTTCAAGTTTTTCATGAGTTGACGTAGGATCCATTTTATTAGAATTAAAAAAAAAATTACTTTATCGTAGATTTATGGCATTATGCTTTATTGCATTCAATATTGAAAAAATACAACCCCCATTTTGTCATATTTAAAAATAACATTTATAGAATAAGAATTGAAGTTATACCAAAAACCTGATAAATGATAACAAACTGTAAATTTACTTAGCAAGTTTTCATTTTATCAATCCAAAATTCATATTTTGTAAGGCTGTCAGAACTTGACTTTTCTCTTTAATACATTCTACGTCAAAGCCTGAAACTAAAAAACGTGTTTTCCTATTAAAATATAACCCAATCTTGCGCTTCCATAGTTCCCAACTCATAAAATCAAAATCATTCAAAAAAATTTCGTCTGACTGAAGGTCGGATGAAGTTTGTCGACCTATACTATTCGAGAGACTATTTTCGCCTATTTCTGCTTCTCCTCTGTAGCCCTTCTTCAATCAACTTGTCAGATTTATTTTAAAACTTATAGCAATAATTTGCATTGTGTATATCTACGAGTATGTTCCTATGAAAATTCTACAAAATTTATTAAATGCTAATTGATTTAAGACGTGTTAATAAAATCACATCCTAATAACGATAGTAATTATTCTTAATGATAGGAAAATATTATTTACAACACCATCAAATGTCTATGTGTCTAAAGTTTGTGTTTGCTTATTCAATACAAAAATCACAATGCTTAAACGATAATTCAATAATTAAATTCTTCGTTTGATAACAATTACTTAAAAAGATGTTAAGTGTAATTTTATATCTTGCGTCAATGCTGCATCTTTCAAGTGCATTTCTCAAAATTCATGCCTAGATAATTTTTGTACACAAACGTTTAAGTTATGTATTTACTTTTGAATGAAAAGTTTTTTGTCAAAGTTGTTTGACCAAGGGATACAAACAAAAAAAAATTACAGACAAGTTACAACACTTCAAAGCATGAGACATACATATTTTCCTATCTTATAGGCACATCCGTGAAATTCTTTATGACAATTGACAATCCATCAAACCATGCGATGTTCCTCCGGGTGAGATTCACGCCATCGATCGCACAAAGCTTAATGCTGCGCACTTTATAGCAATAGCAAATCTAAAGCTTAACTTAATAATGTTTATTTTGTGTAAAAATGTGTGCATATGCGGTAGTGTGATTGTGAGACTTTCTGCTGCATGGTTATGGTCTCTGGCCAGCCTCAGCAAGCAGCAAAGCAGCACACACCTGATATCTAAAAGCTGATGAATTCATTTAACATTGTTGTTGAATAAATGGCAGATATTAATTTTTATTTTATCAAGTATTGAATCTAACGCTGACCTATTTAGACGTTACTTCGCGATCAGTGTTATTCTCTTACGTGATCTGAGTTGCAAATTCGAGAAGAAATTTTCATTTCGGTCGCTAGTTCCAATACATGAAGGAAGATCATAAATTGAAGTTTCACTTATATTATGGTTGCGGAATAACAGATTAAGACTTATTGGGTTTTTGTTGTGATTAAAATTGCATTTTCAAGGGCAAATATACTACGAGTTCAGTGATTTTTTGTGAGCTTTTTATAGAACTTATGATGTAAGTGCATAATATTAAATCAGTCAATAAATTGGTATCTATGATTTAAAAAATCTCTTATATATAAATAAAGTAATGTTTAACTTTTCACCTAGTATATTTTTATAAAAGTCTAATTTATTACTTTATAACTCATTAATTTAATATAATGGCTATACAATAAATACATCGATGATGTAATTAATATGAAGTCTGATTTAATCAAAATTAACAAATACTATCGATAGTTGCTTCATTTACAATACATTATTATAAAGAAACATTAGCAGTTTAAATTGATTTTTTGCTCATATTCAATTTTATGTTTTTACGAACTCGATAAAGTCTTTCATACTCGTTTCATGGACATGGATTGGACGAAAAGAGAATAAAGCTTACAGTGAGGAATTACTTTTAAAGTAAACAGCAGGGTAGTATTATTGAATCCTTTTAAATTTGGAAGAAAAGTGAAAAATGTTGAAGAATGAAAAAATAAAAACATTTTTGTTAATATTATGTACTTAGTAGTATCTAGCTAAAACCTCTACAAGAGCATTTAAAAAGTAATAAGTGATTAAAAAATATTGAGTTTCCAAACAAAAATGTTGATTATTTTTCAAAAACCCAAAACGGTTTTTTTTAAATTTCTTTGAATTTTTTTTTGAAAATTTTTTTTGAAAAATTAGGTTCTATGGCTGATACCGTTTTGTAATTTACTCAGCACCAAAATTTTGAGAGCAATTTTTGAGATAAATATATTTTGTATGACAGGTAGGTACCGTTGTTTTCGCTTTTTTAAATGACATGCTTTTTTTATTTCACCATAATTAAAATATTTTTTGTATAAAAATAAGAACTTTACAGTTTTTCTTCTCTAATTTTATTTTATAAAATAGTGTAACTTACATACCGAAGCATTTTGTCAAATTTAAAAGATTAATAAGAAATTGATAAAACCATTTTATTTTTAAAAACGTAAAGCTTTGGAAAAAGTTAGTTTTACTTTTTTTCCAAAACTTGTGGTTAAAAATTATTTCTTCAAAAACTATTAAATAAAACTATGACTTTAAAACTTAATTAGAGCTTGAATTTCTGACTTGAAAAAGTAATATTTATTTTTCTAAATAGGTAGCTTTTTTTAAGAAAAGGCAGAAGTGCCTAAACCATAAATTGGCCTGATGGTTTGATCACATACCGCAATATCCATAAAAAAAATTGCCAGAAGTGCCATTTACAGGTAAATTGAATTTTTTTTACAATTGTCAGACAGACAACAAATTATAATTAATACAAGGATTCAGCTAATGGCATTTTGATTGATTAAATCTATTATCGCCCAATTGAGTAAGAAAGAGGAAACAGAACAAATTAAATTCCTGAACTATGTAGAAGAGGGTTAAAATTAAACTATTGTACTTATTTTTACGGTGTTCTTTTTACATCATAAACACCATATTATTATTATAACAACAACCCTTTAACACGATTTTTATTTTATTTGTACATACTTCAAGTTGAATGTCTTAAATTAGTATAATGTATGTACATCTATGCTCAATTAATTTACCTAGATTAATTCATAATGGTTTTATTACTCACATTTGATCTCACTCATGAGGGGTCAGTAAACTTTCAATGCTAAACATAGCTATTTTCAAATCATCAAATTCTTTGCTAATAATTTTGCGAAAACTCGTGCACAGCGGCCAATTGGTCATGGTTTTCTAAAAAAAAATACTTTTTCGGTTTTTTACATTTGCCTATTCAAGAGGCGCCAAAAGAATTCACATTGTGTTTTAGCTCTGTGATTATCGCTCTGTTAACTGCTCTATTTTGCGTGAATGTATGATATTAAAAAAGAACACTAAACACATTGCTACATACAAATACATATAATTCTAATTTGTGCCGGTAATTTGTGCTAATAAACGCATGCCACTTATTAGAAATAATAAATAGTAGGTATTTGTATGTGAATTCAGCAAAAGCTTTCTTGAAGCTTACACTGATGTCATCCAATAATATTAGTTTTATGCAAAAGTAAGACCTTCATGCTTCTGTTCCTCAAAAAGTATTTTTTTACATTGTTACTTATTTATTTACCTGCATTTACATGAGTTGACTTTCTCTGCTGAACTGGATATAATGCTGCATCTGACAGTCCTAGACATGTTAAGCAAACAAATGGCGGCAAGCACAGTACTTCTTACTGGCTCATGAGGATGCGGCGGCGGAGCCACAGAGCTGAAATTGAATGCAAACAATTAATTAACGCAGCATTTTTTCGCACTCTATTAAGGGGGTTAAGGCCTTCTCACAGTGGTTCAAAAATAGGATTTGCCAACATATTATTCTGAATTCATTTCGATCGTTTCCGATTGACATTGACTTCAATTACAATTCAACAAAAATTTCCAGTGAAAACGGGACATTTTTGGAAGATTTCAGCTCTCTCCAACTCTTCCCCAATAGTGCTGATTCCTCTTCGACCGTTCTTAGCCAAGTGGTTCTAGGTCGGCCTTCTTGTCTGCCTGTCAAAGTAAAAGGGTTCCATTGCATCGCTTGACTCTCAATGCACTCGATTGATTTTCGAAGCGTTGCGTTGGCCAATCCACTGCCACTTTGGTCTTCGTATGATAGAGTCAATGGCTGGCTGTCCCCTTTTTGCATGAAGTTTATTATTAGAAATACAATTTGGCCAGAAAATCCTCATTTTTACGAAAGTTTGCCGCTGTGACAGAAGTTGTAACTTTCCAAATGTTGCATCCATAAAGAAGCACGGAATCCACATTTTAGGAGAACAGTCGTAGCTTGGTCTTTAAGATTATAGAGGCTTATCCTTTTTATTTTAACGATTGACTTCTCTAGCACCCTTGCTGTCATTTGATGGAGAGCCTTGAACCTTTGAGAGAGTAAGCATACGTCGTCGTCCGCGTAGTCAAGGTGTTTGAGGTATGAATTTAGATTCCACTGAATTCATCCATTTCCATTCAACAATGCTGCGTACAGAACATCACCAGCAGGAACAATATTGGTGAAAGTGTACAGACCTGCTTCACCCCACTTTATATTATCCTGTTAATCTTTTATTATGCAGAATGTGATCCTTGATGACAGTAATCAATTTATCTTGGATGCCCCTCCTGTGCAACTCAAATTCTCTATTGACAATGTCAAACGCCTTTCGAAGTTAATAAACAGCAGGTAAAGTGGTGATCGATATTCAACGCACTGTTCGATGATGGTGTCAAACGCCACAGCTTGCATAAACAAAATACAATTTCACCAGGCTAGCATACATTCAACTCAGGACATGAATAACAAATGGAACTATGCACAAAAAAAATGTCCAAATATACCGCTACCTATACATTGACTGTCCAAAATGCATTTTTATTTTATATTATTAAAATTTATGACCGATAAAAAATTGAGTTATTTAAACAAAATATCGATTTTTATGTTATTTACAATTTTTTTTCGATTGTTTTTTTTTTAAAGATATTAAAATTTTGTTCCAATGATTATTTTAAGAACAGTTTTCTATGTAAAAACACCTTAATCATAGCCACCGGGAAGTTGGGGCAGTTGTCCTCCCCTGGCTCTGAAAAATACTACATTTCCAAAATATTTTTAATTTTCCACTGTAGACTTTTGAAAAATGTCCTCCCGTCGGAAATTATGATGCGGGCGCTTATTTCCCACCTTATTCCAGCATACGTGTATTCTGTACGTGATCGTACAAAGAAAAATTGACAAAAAAAAATACTTACCTATCGAATATTTTTTTCGCATTTAAATTTTGATTAAACGAAATCACTGATGAAATTTAAAATCTTCAACATAATCAAATGAATTACCCTGTATAAAACTAGAACTCAGAATTTAAACTTTATAATATGCTGTTGGTTTACTATAAGTTTAAATTGCCAACAAAAATAACCTTTGCGCATTTAACCAACTTTGCCCGGTTAACGATAGAAAAAAAAATAATTAATAAAATATTTGTAGCACTCGTAAGAAACAAGCTACTGGACAATGGACATGACTTTTAGTTTAATTAAGATACTCAAATTGTCAATACGTCCGTCATCATAGAATTCAGTTGAGGGTTGATGTATCCATTGCCGCTTTTAGCATGTTTGTGAGATATTTATTTAGTTTTTTTATTAACGATTTAATTGTGTTATTTGTGATTGATGTCAAATTGATTAAGATCTCTTATTTTTAAAACTTATTTTGTAATGGTTAGATAGAAGTTAAAATGTCACTAATTTGTGTACATATGTACATACATACATATGTATGTACATACATATAATGAAACGAAAATTTTTGGTTTGTTATTATATCAATACACATTATGGCAGTGTGATCATCAAAAAAAAAATTTAATTGAGGAGGGACTTTCCAAAAGGGGATATTTTTTTTTTTTTTTACCAAGTTTGCAGTTTTGTTCTTCATTTTCACAGTCTCAATTTAATTTTTTTTTAAATTGAGTCTTATAAACGCAGGTACTCGTACCTAGGAGTTGAAACTCATTAATCAGGTATATTGTATTTTTTGACAATTATTAACTTTTTATATCGCCTTTAATTCACTCTTCAACATTGTTTGAGCATACTATAACTTTCTAGAAAAATATCTTATTACGTCAATTTGAATAGTTTGGGTGAGTAAGAAAATGTATGAAAAAAAACCAAAGAAAATGTTAAATATTAGAATTCAAATCAAAAACATTGTATTTGATAAAAAGGTGTACTCATTCTGTCGTCACGAACAGACTGATTACACTCTGCAGTTCTGCAGGTTTCCTACAATTCTTGGTGCCTTTTGTCGTCAGGATTTTGGGTTTTCAGCGTTGAACCGGTCTCTTCAAACTTTTTTCGAATTATTTAAGTGTCGAAAATTCCGAATACTGCAGAATCTTCTACGCGCTACAGCCACCGAATCACCGTTTTTGTTGAATTCTTGAACGCACAACTCGCAGTCCAAAAAATACTTCCAAGAACTAGGCTACGGATTGACATAATCCCCACGCCCGTCCGCCCCTCGGATTCGTTGCAATCAAGCAGTAACCTTTCTTTTGAGACAGCTTCTATATAAATGTGAAATAATGTGGATCGGTTCAAATTGGTAATCGACTTTGTTTCAACATTAAAAATAATTTTCCATTTCACGACCACAAAAGAAAACGTTCAATTCGTGAAGTTATTTCAAATCGAAAAACTTAAAAGACGATTTTCTGGATTTGACTTCGTTTTCGACTTACATACATATAACGATTTTTCTGATTTTTATTCTTTTGTTTCTTAGACTAGCTCTAACTTTGCCAAAATAGAACCGATTTGAGATATCGGCTGTTTGCTCATAATATAAGTATTAAATACAAGTGGCACTCAAACTCAAACATGTACATTGTATATAAATTTGCATAGTACTCTCATGAACACGTTCCACACGTCGGCCACCTAGCGATCACACCCCTAACTAATTTTCTGGTTGCTGTTTCTGTGTATATACAAGTGCGCCCTCAGACGACCACACCCCAGAACACAAAAACCATCGTGATGATAGTACTATAAGTTTTATATACAATGAACATGTACCAAAAATAACTGCTTCATTATTATTGAAATTACATTGAATGTTTCATCCATCATCCAGCCATAGCCAATAGTTTGAGGAAAGACTTTGTTCCTAAGACAGTTATCCTCTAAAAGATAAAATGAGCACTTTTTGGAGATTGCTGTTGTACTTTTGATTTGCAGTTTTCCCCATTTTTGGAGAGAAGGGGTTGTCTATTGTGAACAGGCGTGTTTCGAGAGCAGATTTCAAAACTATTTACCTAAGTTCAAAGACTTTTTTTTCATGAAATGTTATTTGATGTTTGCAAATGCTTCTCCACTGTGCACAAGGTCATAATGTTAAAATGTCTCGCACATTTCCGTCACTATACTCATCCTTTATTCAGCAATAAAGTTACTCTAAGGCAAAACTATTAAATAACAAATTCTTGGTCTTGAACTGGCATAAGCATGAAATAAAATTAATGGAAATAACTAAGTACCCAGAATTATACAAAAACAGGTAAACAAATTTTTTTTAGGTTTAATGCATGCGAATTATTTGTTCGCAGCTCTGTGGAATGCGTCTTCATTCTGTGGACTTCGAGTTCACATTTGAAAGTTCGCATTTCGCAGTTGTTGATCGCATAGAATATATTGAGATGTGCTTTTTTTGGTTATTTTAATTTTAAAGCGCCGCCGGCCGGCTGAATGCTCAAATTCCCATTTTCAAAAAAATTATTCCTCAGAAAACGAATTTTAAGGTTCGAAAAATAATTTCGTTATTTTGCACTTCAAAAATTCAACCTTTGAATTTTTATATACATACATAATTGAACATTCCTTTTTTTTTTTGAATTTCAAGTCCTAAGGTCAAAAACTTATTTACAAAAAAAATATAAAGTTTAGAAAAAGTCAAAAATGGATATACTGTAGAGCCCTTTCCATACTAATGTTAAATCTATGAAAACCAAGCTGCAAATATTTCATATGGATATATAGTACCTAAAAAAAGCTAAAATAATAATAAAATTTAAAACTTCTTAATTTAAAAAAAATCTACCCATTTTTAGTGATACAAACATAAAACAAAACTGAAAATTAATATAAAGGCTACGCCCTCCTCTATATGACATTGGCTTATTTTAAAGTCGATAAAATAATTATGAAAAATGAAAAAGTATACACTTATTATTAAAAATACCCAACTTGAACTTAGGTTCTTAAAATTGTCTAGAAAAATATTTCAATTTTATTCGCAATTGGTTTAAAAATACTTCAGCATTCTATGAAGTTTTAGTATTTTTTCGCAGATTTTCAAATTTTTTTTTTGGTTTTACATTTTTTGTTTTTATTCATTTTAGTGAAAAAAAATGCTTGAATATTATCTAAAAAAAAAACCTTATTTAGAATTCTTTAAACGTATTCATATAGTTTGTCTACCTGAAGCTATAGAAATAGTCTTATTAAAAATATTTTGTTTCACTTACCTATCGTTTTTATTTTTTCCAAAATATTATTTTTGAGAAATAAATCTTTATAAATACAGCAGATGTTACATAGTAAGCCCTAAAAAAGATCAAAACCAGAATTGAAGCGTCGAAAAATAGTCAATAAATATTTAATTAAAATGCAGACAGCAGTTTTTGGGTTTTTAATTAAAGTTTTTATTTAAAGTTCATTTTAAAAATGATATAGAAAAAAAATAGTAAATAAAAAATAATTTTGCAATTTGCTTTGCAATTTTAGGAATATAAATTTTTTGGGGAGAGTACGATAACTTGGGCGCCAAAAATTGATAACGGTTTTTTGTAGAGGGGTCCAAAACAAGCATTTTTTACTATGGGAGGGGGGGGTCTATCTTGCCCCGTTTGGGCGGTAGGGGCAATTTTATGAAAAGAGTACTAAAAGTAAAAAAACAATCATTAAAAAATAACGGTAACACTTACAGTTAAGTTTAATACTGTTTTTTACAGCCAGGATTTTGTACTATAGGCCAATTTTTAAATCAGGCAAAATTTATGCATAGTTTTCGAAAAAATGAGTTTCAAACACAAAATTCGGGGAAAAAAAACACAAAAAAAAAAGTTTGAAGTGTAATTCCTCAAAACTATAAGATTTAATATAATTTTTTTATAGAATTCGGTGCTTCTATTGATTCTCAATCAAAAACGGAAAACTAGATTATTTTATGTCTTCTAGTTTTCGAGAAAATTGAAAATTACTGATTACTTTTTTATGAGATTTTAGCTTTTTGACTGCATGCCCCCCATACATACCTCAACTGTTTATACTTTACTACTGTTTAAATATCAAATTTTGTATACATCGAAACTCGCACATACCCCAAATCCTATAGTGGGGCCAAGCAGGGGGGTTGCAGGGGGGCAGCATGCCCCCCCATACATACCTCAACTGTTTATACGCCGTAATGCTGGATTGTTTTCATGTAAAAAAGCTTACATAGATAAGAAATCTTATATAAACAACAGCAAAAATAAAAATCTCACAAAAAAGTAATTAGTAAATTTCAATTTTCTCAAAAACTAGAAGTAATAAAATGATCTAGTTTTCAGTTTTTGATTAGAAATCAATGAGAGCACCGAATTCTATGAAAAAAAAAATTATATTATATCTTATGGTTTTGAGAAATTATACTTCAAACTATTTTTTTTGTGTTTTTTTTCCCGAATTTTCTGTTTGAAACTCATTTTCTCAAAAACTGTGCATAATTTTTAATTGATTCAAAAAGTGGCTTATAGTATAAAATACTGGCTGTAAAAAACAGTATTAAACTTAACTGTAAATATTACCGTTATTTTTTAATGATTTTTTTTTTCACTTTTAGTTCTCTTTTCATAAAATTGCCCCTCCCACCCAAATGGGGCAAGATAGACCCCCCCCCTCCCATAGTAAAAAATGCTTGTTTTGAACCCCTCTACAAAAAACCGTTATCAATTTTCGGCGCCCAAGTTATCGTACTCGTGCCAATTTTTTTTTTTTAATTCATTATCCGTTTTTAAAACATTAAAAAAGAAACTGGTCCACCGCGTACAAATTTTGGATAAACGACAAATAAGCATGGAAAAAACCCAAAATATGTGTTCTATGGAGCAAAACTGGTTTCTATAACTTCGTTAATAATGGAGATAGAGCAACGGGAATAGCGCCAAACGAAAGAGATTATACGAATTAGTATAACTGCATCTTTAACTAAGTTTCCCGAAAAAGTCGTCTATGGGGCATTTAAGTATTCAGTGGGTGAAATTATACGTAATATTTCCTGTTTAAATTTGCCGATCATTTATTCAATAAATTAAACAATTAAAATAAGAATAAGTTCATACATATTTGCTTTAGAAATAGCTTCAAAAGAATCATTCTGAGACAGCACTTTAGAATTATTTATTGTTAGCTTTTCGAAAATTCAAGTCATCGGTTAATTCTTGCCCTAATCATTACGATCAAAAGGAATTGCAAATTATAGGTATAGGTACATGGACCCTAAACGACGACGCGACGGTGGCCTCTAATACTACAAACTACTTCTAATTTTTAAAACGAGAACATTCATTTCATTCAACATTTTTTTAACTACGAGTATAATATTGTCTTATAAGAAAAAAGTTCACAGTATGTACCTACTAATTTCATGCAATAACTCAAATTTGGACAATCCCAACACTACAGAATCTTGCATATTCTAAAACATTTAAAATAATATTTCTTTTTGATAATTAACTTAACAATTTAATATTCTATAATAAATTATTCTGTTTTCTTTAATTTTAGATCTTCCCAAGTATAATAGAGATTATTGTTGAACTCTGCGTCCAATTAAAGCAACATGGAGCATTTGTTAGATGCTAAAAGAAATTTTTCAAGCAGTTGATGAAAACTATTTTCAAAAATCTGGAACGATTCTACTTAAACAATAAAACAAAACTATATAGAATATAATTCAAGCTATTCAAGTAAACAACAACAAACACACAATTTCCATTTTAAAACAAAACAAAAAACCACCACTGACAAACATATTATTGCATTCTTATTCTTCAAACAAACATCACTATCCTTCCGCGTTTCTTCCACATTTCCGAAGAAAATTAACACTCAAAAATAATAATTTGAAGTAATTATGACCAGTAGCCGATAAACATGCTATGAAAAAATAACGCATAAAATAGAACAAAAATTTATAGTACATTTATATATTATTTTATCAATAAAATCACTTCTTGTCTATTTACAAAAAAGCAAAATATGTAATAGACCCTTAGTTTACAAAATATACATATACAAATAATAACAAAACAAAATCACGCATTTACACATTACTGCTTCCTACTTAAATAAAACCCAGATTATAGAAGAAAATAACAAACGGCTTATAATCTGGATAAAATATAAATTTTCGCATGAAAATCTCAAGGAAGAGGAATCATCACAAATAAATAAAAAAAAAAACAAAAAAAAAGACTTCGCAAAACAAAAGATATCATTGCGAGAAACAAAATGGCACAGTCTTTGGTGGAAGTGGAAGATAGTGCAGATCAGATTCTTTTGAATGGGGGCCCAAATATATTTAGCAGCAGCTCCAGCACGAGTTCTACCTCAAAATTGGATAATTTTATCGACGAGTCAAATTACATTCCAGTACCACAATTCTATTCGGGAAGAAGTGTATTTATCACTGGAGGGACAGGATTTATGGGAAAGGTAAGTTTTATCTAATTAAAATGTTTATGCATAAAATTATATACATGAACAATGTTCATTGAACAACGCACATATCTTAAGAGTGTCTATGGTGCAGGGAAATAATCCTTTAAATCAAAATCGTTGCCACTATCGAATTGGACAGGTCCGGTGTTGACTTTGCCCTTAACCCACAAATTGTTTTGTAGCCAATTTTGTTTCAAACTAGTTCTTAACATTTATTACTTATTTATTTATTTATTTAACGTACGATGACGTTATCTTTTAATCCAACCCAATTGGCCATAGTGCAAGTCGCATTAATATGTTTCGGTAAATCGGGGTTTTAGCAAACAAGACAAAAACAAGACATTTAAGGGGTTTACGCCATTGGAACTAAACTCAAAAGAAAAAAACAGATAACTTTCTTGCAAAATTTGTAATCTTACACTTGTCGATATTTAACAAAATATTATTTCATGCTCACCAATAATTGTAGAAAGCATTCAGGTCAATTCGAAGCTTTTCACAGTTTAGATTATTAAAAATGTTTTATAAATATTAAAATCTCAGCATAGATAAGGCAGTTTATACTTCATAAATGATGGAATGTCATTTATAAATAATATTAATGGATCTGGACCAAAATGTCTGCCCTCGTTGAACTCGAGCATAAACAACAAAACTGTTTGAATGATAGCTAATGAAATTCACAGAATAGTAAATTAGATTTTAGCCAGGGAATAAAGTTCATCGTGCTCATTTTCAACATTTAAAAATAACCACCAAGTGGTTAACTGTTGCTACGATAGGGTACCTATGTATCAGGACCATGACGGACGTTTCCAAGACGCATTGGTTAAGGCATATAATTTCGTTATTGCATTTCATGAAATCAAAAATTAAATTTAAAAAGATGAAAGAATCAACTAAACTTCCAGGAATAATCAATTTACAACACAAATTGCTCTAAATAATGTATCTTTGTTTAAAAGTATTTTCAGTTCAATTTATTGTAAAACAAAAAGAAAAGCTGTATTTTAAACCATGCCATAATTTTCATAAATACTATAAAAGTTTTATTATTTTAAAAGATTTATTTCAATAGTGCTTAGAATTGGTATTATAAAAATTTCTTTGTAAAAAATTTTTTTGATTATTGGAATAGAATACTCGTACAATACAAAATATAGATTTTCATTTTCCTAGAGCTTCAATCGATTTTTGAATAATAATTTATAGGTTGAACAACGCAATTTTTCATTTTGCATATAGGAAACTTTCTTTTTGTTGAATGTTGATTCATTTCAGACCTACTTCACTTTATGTACAAATAAGACTTCAATTCAATTTTACATGAAGAAGAAATTAAAATTTCCTTTAAGAAATCAAAACAAAAGTATTTTTTTATTGATTTTTTAAAAATGTTTTTTTGTTTCTTCACATTGGCTTGTGTCGTTTAAAATAAGTAACAGTTAAAGTTACACTAAGAGAAAAAATTATTTAAAAACTAACAGAATCTCACCAACTCTCGTGTTATTATTTTTAAACACGATTGGCCGAGTTTAACATTTAAGGAAGCACAAGATTTTGTCGAATAAAGGAATATTTTGTCAAATAAAAAATCCAATGAGGTTTGTTTAACAAGATACCTTGTTAAAATAACAGGATTGATCATTTTAAATATCAGCAAAAATCCGATAAATTAAACCGTAGTCATCTGGAATCTAGTTCATTCCTTTGCCAAATTGACCCCATGCACCATGTCAAATTAAAAAAAAAAGTCGGAGAACCAAAGCAAATGCAATGTAAGACAAGTTTCGAGTCTCTGATTGTTCGCTAGCGAATCTTAAAAGCTGGCCATTTCGAGACATTTGCCTTACCTTGTAGTTGCACTTGCCTTGCTACTTCTGAACTTGCCCATTATAAATGCTTACCTGTAATACAAAACATCTTTTAAATCTTCATGGCTAATGAAGCTGAAAATCGCTGCATCCAAAAATATTTTTTACTTTTAGAATTGCAGTTTAAAAAACTATGCAACATCGGCTCCAGAGTTATTTACCAAAAAATTCCAAACTATTAAAGAAATTTGTTATTTAATGAAAAACATAATGTTTAAAACTTTATTACAAATTATTACAATAAAATAAAAAATCCCGAATGTCTTTATTAATTTTTTATCGTCATAATTGTGTGGTTCAAACACCATATTTTTTAGTGTAGGATTACTGATCCAACATTATAATATTGTGAGAAAGAGCCACTAGTTATTTAACATTTCGAATCGAAACACATATACATAATAATTACCAAAATATCAATTGGCTAAAAGACATACATATCTACTCAATTCCTTAAACACGTTCTAACGTCTTGCAGAATATTTTTGTTGAAGTTTATATTTTCTTGGTTATTTTTTTAATTTTATTGATTTTCGACAATCTATAAACAAAAAAGACTTCATAAACTAAGGAGCGGCTACCAGTGTCATTTTAATTTAGTTCTCACATTTTCTCTTAATTAGCACACCCGTGTCGGTCGAGTGGTGATTGCGTCGCGTCGACAGGTGTGTATCAGTAAAAGCGTTGGTGAAGTCTATTTGATTAACCAACCAACGTTAGGCACTGTCACAAAAATTACTATTTGATTTGGACACGATTTCCTTACGGTACTTAAATTACTCATTTTCGTCCTTGTAAGCCCACACATTACACATAGTTTATTGTGGCCACGTCATTTTCTTATAATAGCTTTAACGTTTTTTTTTATGAATAAAAGTCATAGTCCCCATTTTCCATTTTTTTTTCTAAACCAAAAAAAAAAGGACAGAATTAATTATTAACCTGGCTGGTAGCGAGAATTATAAAACCTATATGTAATGTGTGTTAATGCTAGCGATGAGTGACCTCACGTGCATACTTTGAGAGTTTAATAGTGAAAGACTGAAAGCTTCATATGTACTCGTAGATACCACAAAGGTATATATGTACTGTTCTTCTTGTTGATTGTAATTTATATATATTTATATTTGTTGTTGTTGTCAAAGACCGCACTCAAAATAAATGCAAACAGGTTCATCTACTTACATAATTAATTTAATGTTTTGTTTTTCTTTTTTCAGGTTCTCGTTGAAAAGCTTCTAAGATCATGTCCAGACATAAAGAACATCTATTTGTTAATACGACCTAAACGGGGTCAAGAGGTGTCGGCTAGACTACATGAGCTTCTGAATGCGCCGGTAAGTCTTTTTTGTTATAAAATAAATGTTCAAAAACTTAATGAATAATAATCGTCCAACAAATAAGTGATTGCACAGGAAGACAGCACTAATGGGGCGTGCCAATGACCCATTTAATGTACATATATTATAGAGCTAGAGCCTTGTGCATTTTGTATACCTACGAGTATAGTAAACATACGATCAATAACATGCAACAGAAATTATGTGTTAGGTCTACTTTTATTTTACTAAAGCTAATATTAAACATGACACGCCAATTTATTGACCATTGAGAACATGCATTTTTTCACATTGAATAAAAGAAAAGAAACATCGATACTAATAATTACAAGTTTTTTTATCTATTCCAGATTTCTGTCATTTAAAGAGTCTGGCTTTGGAGATTTGTTTACTTTATTCTGGCAATTTTTTTTTTCATTATCATTGCATTGACAAAAAAAACTATCTTTTGAATGTGATTTTATGTATAGATTAGGTAATTCGAGAATTCGTTACTTTTGTCACGGAATGCATAAGAGTTATGGATGCTTTTATCATGAGAATATTGAGGTGTTTTTGAGCTCTTAGGCTCCATGATTGATTGCGTTTTTATTTTTGAGGCAAGCACCAGATTAAAATTTTTTTTTCCAAGATGGTATTGTTAAATACAACAGGTTTTACAATATTAACGGCTAAAGTTTTATTAAGAATGAAAATAAATGAATCGAATATCTTGATGACAAAATAATAAAGTTCAACAATTAACAATACTCTAATTTTCGTAACACTAACCTCCACTTAAATGTTGTTCGTCTCGAACAAAGTCATTGTTGTCGCCACTGTATTGAACAAGTCTATCCACATGAACCACCTTCATTTTTGTTCACTTACGTTCCTTCAATTTAATTCGATAGATCGCATCATTTCTTCGGTTAACCACTACATAAGGCCGTTCCCTTTCTCTGACATTTTTATGAATTTCATCTGCTCGTAGTTGCTGTCGACTAAATACATATAAATTTAATCACCCTTATTGCGATAGTCGTTTTACTTCAACGCCAATTGTCGTTGTTTTAGTCGTGTCGCTTTTAAATTGGTATTGCGTATCTTAAACGCCAGTGTCCTCGTCGCTCTTAGATTCCACATGCGATCCACTAAAACAGCTGATGTTATATTATTAATTACTTAACAATATAACATAAATTAATTACTTTTATTTAAAAGAATTCAAATTATTTCAAAAAATAAAAATAAGAAAACTGAATTTATTGGGTTTTCGTTTCCACAAGATTAATTTTTCTTTCCTCAATATCCAGTTGTTTTTTGCGGATTTTCAGTTCCATAATTTTTAAGTTATTTTTTTGTCGGCGTTGTTCTTCATCCCGATCCATTTGCTGCTTCTCTTTTAAGTAAAAAAGTTTCCTTTGAAATCTGGCACTCTCTTACAAATAGTCACTCATATTTTTAAACAAAATATTATTTTCAGTCAGTTTAATTTGTGTGTCGTTCAAAGATTCTTTTATATCAGTGAACAATTCCTCTTGGACCACAGTTTGTTTTTCACAAAGCTTGTGGAAAACATTCTCTTTTGGTTTTTTAGATGGTTTTTGCCTCACATCTTCTCTTAAGTCTACTTCACTTTCTATACGTGCGGATGAAGGTGCAAAAGGTTGTGAAGCCTTGGGTGTCGATTCATTTGTTTAACCTTAAATTTCAGCAAGCCTCTCCGAAATTAAATCACCTGAAATTGAAAGCATTTTGGAAGCGGTGATTTCTTTGTTTGGTGTGGACGGGGAAAGAACCAGTTAACGAGACCCCAAACCATTACAACCACCGGCCACATATCCAGTTTAATTTATGATATCATTCAACGACAAAAGCCTTGCTATCGCTTCTTCAACGTCATTTACACTTTTTGTTTGAAGCCTCCTCCACCTGTGGCTTCAATTTTTTTCTTGTTATATATCAGCTTCTTGTTGACTTTGAATTTGGCGTCAAACCAAACCTAAGAACAAGAATTTGAAGGTACTTGTTTTAAAACTTTAAAAAACTTCCTTACTTTCTGCCATTCTTTTCCATTTCGTGTTGGGGGGCTCATGCTGTTCAATTCCTCGCACAAGATCTCCCACTCTTTCTTTGTTTTTTGGGTTGTTGAGACACCTCTTCTAAAATTGTTTGCAAGGCTTTCATTTGCCTCCATCAGCTCAACAAGCTTTTACATTTGTCTGTGACTTGTTATTTTTACCCTAATAAAGATCGTTGTTACAATTATATAAACAAAAGAAAAAAAAACTTACATTTTGAAACCAAAATTAGCTCTGTCGTTTGCAAATTTGTAAACGACACAATTTGCAGTTTTTACAGACGTTTTTTTTTTAACGACTAAAGGGCCATTCATATGAGCTGCAAATATCAACTTATTCTTATTTTAGTTGTTTGATTAAGTGAATAAATGAATGTATTTACAAATTAAAATAAAAAATAATGCGTATAATTAGTTAAAACTACAAATAAAACACATTTCAATATATTCCATGCGGCCAACAACTGCGACCTGCGAACTAACAAATGTGAATTCGCAGTCCACAAAACCAAGACGCATTCCACAGAGCTGCGACCAAATAATTCGCATGAGCTTAACCTTAAAAGTTGTTTGCCTGCTTTTGTGTTGTCTAGTTCGCAGCTGTCTGCGACCACTCATATGAATGAAATGTCAAACTCTGCGACCATTTGCAATTCGTAGACGCAGGTCGCAGCTCATATGAATGGCGCTTAACGCAATACAAAAAATAACTGTATTACGACAAATGTCACTAAATGAATGAGTTCCACATAACAAAAAACGCCAATTGGCGTTGAACACCATATGTAATGCCAAATTCTTTTGTCGTATTTTGGCGTGGCATTGGACGCAATAAGGGTGAATATCTGGTGGTAACCGTAGATCATTTCCAAAGAGAATTTTAGCCGGTGTTAAGTTTGTCGTATCATGTACTGCAGATCTACATATATGCCATAAGAAATTTCTGAATGTGCTCGTCCCAGTTTCTTTGTTCATCGCCGACAACTTTCCTTAAGTGTTCTTTCAGAGTCCTATTCAACCGTTCCACCATACCATCAGACTGTGGATGAAGCGGTGTTGTTCGCATCTTCCGTATACCTAAGACTTCGCACAGATCCCAAATGTCCTCCAGCGGATCCATCATGATACTCTTCCAGAACCTCCCGAATTTTAGATCTTGGTACTATTAGTAGCTTACGCTCGGCTTTCCCATCTTCGCTTATTCAAACTCGGTAGAGACATCCATCAATTAGTTCTAGACTATCCCATTGGGCCAAATACGCCTTGGCAATTTGACTTTCCGCTGAAAAAGATTCCCTCCTCGGTTTCATTCCAGCTTCTTTTGCCTCTATTATCTTTGAAATGTCGTAATCCCTTTGTTGAGAAGAACGTACCACTCCTGGTTTCCACATTTCATCTGGCAATAGTCTCGACTGCTTTATTTCGATGAACCCTTCTTTCCGTTCTGTTCGCTTACATTGTTTGCATTCGGGTTTGCAAGCACATCGAGACAAAGCGTCTTCAATATTTTGACTATTACTAAAATATCAAACAACTTTTTCTTGGCCATCAATGTCTTGTGATAGAACCCCTCCGATTCCAACATTGCTAGGAACTGTGTCCAGTATAAACTTCTTACCTGGAATAGGATACGCTAAGGTAGGTACTGAACACATAAGATTTTGCAAATCCAAGAACGCTTCTTCCTGCATGTCTGTCCATTCAAATCTCCAATCTTTTTGAGTTAGCTCATGAAGACTTGATGCCACGGTCGCAAAGTTTGGAACAAAGCGTCTATAGTACGTGCATAGTCCAAGAAAACATGAAGATTCTTAGATCTTGGCCAATGAGAAATAGCTTTTGCCTTCTCTTCATCAGTCTGATTTCCTTCTGAGGTTATTCTATGTCCCAAGTAATTGACTTCTGTCCTAAAAAGAGAACTTTTCTTCGGTTTTAACTTCAATCCCGCATTTTTTATTTTTTGGAAAACTTGTTCCAGGTTTCGCTTATGTTCCTTGAAGTTCTGTCCATAACAATTATTACGTCTCAGTAGACAAGATAAGTTTTCCAAAACTCGTTCCATTAGACGCTCAAAAGTTGCAAGAGAATTACAAAGCCCAAATAGCATAACACGGAACTGCCATAAGCCATTGCCATCACTTAAATCCGTCTTTTCTTTATCTTCTTCCGAGATCTCGACTACCGTAGCAGTCGTAGCCGTTCATCAAGTCTATCGTGGAAAATCATTTTGCATCACCCAGTGTGTCCAAAGTGTCATCGATTCTTGGTAAAGGAAAACTATCCTTCTTCGTCAAACTTTTAAGTTTTCGATAGTCAACACAGAACCTTGTTTCCATCCTTTTTCTGCACTAGGACTACTGGAAAAGATCATGGACTCTCAGATGGCTCAATGACTTCATCTTTTTGCATTTGTTCAATTAGCTTGCGAACTTCATCTCTTCTTGCAAGAGGCATTAGACGAGGGGTCTGACGAATTGTTAGAGCATTTCCTGTATTATGCGATGTTTTACCTTTGATGTGCATCGTGACACTTTCAAATCTTATGAAAAATATACTGAAGAACTTCTCAACCATTTCTTTAGCTTGCTTCTGTTCTTG
Organism: Syrphus vitripennis; assembly: GCA_958431115.1. NCBI lineage: Eukaryota > Metazoa > Arthropoda > Insecta > Diptera > Syrphidae > Syrphus > Syrphus vitripennis. The sequence continues at coordinate 71,230,927 of OY288109.1, read as the reverse complement.
AGTTGAAAGCTCCTCAATTTCCATTTGCATCAAATTAATAGCGTCTCTACTCTTCTGCCTGGCATGTAGAATGTAGTTCATCATCAGATTCAATTTCACAACTAACGACAGTAGTGATCTCCTCCCCTTTTCCAATAGCTGTCCCTTTCTTTAGTGTTTTGGTTGAATCTGCCAATTTAGGCACTCTTATTGGAATTTGTGATACATCATTGGGTCTTACCAACGTTTTTGCAACAATTAAATCATTAATTTGATTTTTTCAAGAGATTCTACAATCCATAAGTTATTTTTGCCTTCGTCTTCTTGAAGTTTTCTCCAAACGATTGCCTCGAAATATGGATTGATGCAGGTGTCTTAACTAACGATGATTTGTTTAATGGTCGTAGGTTTTGCATTTTCTATTTGAAGTAGCATTTCCGAATTTTGATACTTCAAGATATTTTCCGTGTTACAACATAAAATCTAGGCCAAGAATCACTTCATCTACAATTTCAGCCACAATTAACTGTTCCATAGTTCCCAAAGAAATACTTTACAGAGTTGTACCTAATATTGGAGCACTTTCCAATAACAACAGTCTCAGTTGTGAGTTTCTTTAAATGGTTGCAATTCCAACGTCAAGTCTTTTCTTAAGATGGAATGCGATACTCCCCGTGTCAATAGTAATAATCTCTTTTTTTTTCCAAGAACACCCATTACTGTTTAACTATTTTTGAAATTTTTGAAATAATAACTTTGGGGCAACGAGTTTCTAAAACCACTTGAAGCCCCTCTAAATTGGTATCTTTTAGTTTAATTTTTTTTTTGAAAATCTCCTTCTGTGTATTTCGGTAGCTGTTTGCTACGAGTCTTACAATTTCGGGCCATGTGCATTGTATATAAAACTTATAGTACTATCATCACGATGATTTTTGAGTTGTGTTGTGTGGTCGTCTGGGGGCGCACTTGTATATACACAGAAACAGCAACCAGAAAATTAGTTAGTTGTGTGATCGCCAGGGGGACGACGTGTGGAACGTGTTCATGAGAGTACTATCTAAATTCATATAGAATGGCCATGTGGCCAATTTTACCACACTAAAACATTTACCTTTGAAACCGGGATCTCCTTTTACCTCGTCGACAACAGATCGTACAGCTTGGCACATAACGTCATAGGTAGACGTTGTATCCTCTATTTGTAGTTGTCTGCCTTGAAAGCTGGGTCTACAAACTATAGCTGCAGTTTCGTGGGAGAGCGCTAAGCTAACTGTCTCTGGAAAGCATGGTTTGGGTGACGCTATTGTAGGTAGGTCGTTTAGTCTCCAAATCGCGGATGCCGTCATCAAAAGCTTTAATTTTAAATTGAATTAATAATAATTTTACCAATTATTTGAAATAATTTGAATGTTTATGGTAAAATCATTAATTTTAATTCGATGAATTATGGAAGAACATCTATGTATATAGGCCGATTGAGAAGGGCGCTAAATCTCCGCTGCGAAGGTTTGAGGGCTTTCACCTCTTTGTTGATAACGAGCCTTCCAGGTGATGGACTTGTCGCATATCGCACCCCCAGAATGAAAGTGACCTAATCCGCAAATTCAAATTTGTGTGAAATGAGCAACAAAGGTTTCAAAAAAGTATAGTTTTGAGTTAGTTTGAATGTACATATCTCTTACATATTTCATTGGAATTGATTGATTTTTTGAGGAATTATATTATTGATTGCTTATGTACAAACTGATAACATAAAATTCAATTTAAATGTTTTTAAAATAATTTTGAGTTAGGTCACTTTCATTCTGGGGGTGCGATATGGTCGTTGCTATATCGCCGATTGCTTTAGTGCAAAATATTTTCTGTGTTCTTCAATTGGTAGAGTATGTTATATATCAGTAGCAACACGCTTCAGAGAAATTATTAGCGCAGATGTACGGTCTTCTTCACTCCAGCGGTTTCTTTGTTTAGTGGTTTCAAATTGCAATTGGAAAACAGCAAAACTTGAAGTCCCGTCATAAATGGGAGCCTTAAATGTTGCTGAAGAAACCCCAACGTCCTCTTTTCGAGCTCGCCAAATTTAGCATCGCAACCTCGTACACCCTGCTAAAGAGAATTAAATTGACTACCAAATCTTACTAGAGCACTTTCAAAATTTCTTTCCATTCGCTTTTCCATTTCCTTTAAAAATGTGCCAAATTTTGCAGACCGTCTCCTGGCGGTTTGCTGTTTCCTCAATCTCTTCCGATGTTCCTTTGAGTTTTCTGGAAAATCCATACTTTCCACATCGAGGCCTTGTTCGGCCATAGCAGTCTGCAAACGTATTTGTAACTCAGCCTTCCTCCCAGTTGTAGGCTTGTTAAACTTGGTCAATTGTTTCTTAAGGTTTTCTACTTTTAGCTGACCGAATTTATTCATCTTTACTTCTGACACCATTCTTAAATACAACAAGTTTTACAAAATTAACAACAAGGTTTAAAGTTTTATTAAGAATGAAAATAAATAAATCGAATATCTTGATGACAAAATAACAAAGTTCTACAATCAAAAATTATATCAACGACAAATATAAAAGTACAAAGTAGTATATTCTAATTTTCGTAACAGTATTTTAACTAACGTGAAGGCTTTCTCCGGTTTTCTTGCTTCTTACGGGGTATAGGGCCTTCACTAATCATCACTAAATTCACTAATCCTACGTAGAGTCTACTGAATTCAGTATTACTTGCATCACTAAACAAGAACAGTATTGGTGACAGTATAGTATACAACCTTGCTTAAGCCCACTTTCGATTCTAATTTCCTCTGACAATCTAGATTATGCAGAACGTAGGTAGGTACTAGGTGGGTAGAAATGGCGATCACAAGGCAACCTAGCTTGTGACACAAATGGCACTATAGTGCGCCATTTTGATACCATAACTCGTTTGACCTATTATTGAAGGGAAAGATTTATAGAGAAGCTTCACAGCGGAGTTTACTAATGCCATTTGGTCGCATTGAGAAAAAAAATGAGATCTCTGAAATTCATTTCAGATAGTGCTCCTTCCATCTTTGCTTTCGTCGGAATCGGAATACCATCTTTAAAGTAGGGGTATTCATGCAACGCAACGGTGGAAAACTCGGATAAACCTCGGAAACTAGATAATTTTATCTCCGCAGAAACTAGCTGTCAAAATTTGTATGGGAAAAATATTCTGCAATTCTGTGAGATAAATTTATCTGGTTTGCAGAATATTTTTCCCATACAAATTTTGACAGCTCGTTTCTGCGGAGATAAAATTATCTGGTTTCTGAGGTTTATCCGAGTTTTCCACCGTTGCATGAATACCCCTAGAATTGATGCAGAAAGCGAAAAAATAAACCTCATAAAGTGTCGAGAGGTAATTTGTGACGTTTAGTTGTGACAGCTGATTATTTCTCACATTTATGCAAGAATTTTTATGGGGTGCTCATGCAAACGTGAAGCGGAAAATTATATCTTTCTGCAAAGCGGAAAATTCACATCGTCTATGAAAGTGCCATGCTATGAACTTTCAAAATATGTAGGAAGAATTTTACAGTGCGCGACAACAACATCAAGCTACTCTGTAAAAAATTCTATTGAATTTATTGAAAAAGGAAACTTGTGAAATTTCAAAATAATGATGTTTTAGTTTCATACGATGTTGTTTCACTTTTTACCAACATTCCTACACAGTTAGCTATAACTATTGTTAAAAAACGATGGGAAACAATAAAAGAAAACACAAAACTCAGCCAAAGCAAGTTCCTTGAAATTCTTGATTTTTGTCTCAAGGATAACAATTATTTACAATATAAAGACGAAATTTTGAGAGACAACGGGTTTCCTTCTACCCTAATACGCAGCCTTCTCTTCAAACATAAAAACAAAATTTCAAAAACCATAAAAGATGATCGTCCGACTGGCTACTACAACAGCGTTATTTTTGTACCTGGCTTAACGGAAAATTTCAAAAAAAAACTGTCGTCAACAAAACCAAAAATGTACTCATGGCGTATAAGCCCAACATGACACTCAGCCATCTCTTCACTAAACTTAAAAACAAACCAGAAAAAGATAAAGCCACAGATGTGATCTACAAGATTAAATGCAAAGGAAAACCTAATGAACCATGTAATTTGTGCTACATTGGCACAACAAAACAATTTCTCCGCCAACGCATGTCCAACCATAAGTCTGACATCAAATCCAACAACCCTGGAAAAACTGCATTAGTCAGCCATGCAATTGAATGTGGCCATACTCCGAACTTCGACGATGTCAAACTTTTCCAGACTGAACGACATACGTCTAAACGATACACACTGGAAACACTGCACATCATTAACAACAAAAACAACATGAACCGAAAGCTCGACACACAAAACATATCATCCGTATATTGTTCTCTTGTCTCTTAGTAAATTTCCAAAAAAAATTTTTTGTAATAATCAAAGACAACTTAATTTTGAAGTGTATTTTTCTCTTCTTTTTTTTCAAATTTTTACGTTTAATGTAGATTATTTACAATTTTTGTTATATTTTTATGTAACGTAAGTTTGCAATATTGTTTTAAGTTGTTACATAATTGTTAATAAATTATTTGTTTTTATTTTGATAAAATAAAGTTCCCCTGAAGAAGACAGCAACCCCTGTCGAAACGTCGGGAAAAGCTAATGTTTACTTAATTGTTTCATTGCTACAACCATTGCGACCAAAAAAGCCAAAGGAAAACAAGATTTTAATCTTCTCCACTTTTTCGATTATTAACTATAAATTGGTCAATAAATCATCTTTAATAGGAAAATTACCTATCTCGTTGCATGAATACCCTTAGTGAATCTCGGAAATAATCAGGGGCAGTAAGAAATTAGTTATTCAGTTATTGTATCATTTAGAACCATTTGCCGAAACGAAACTCAAACACTTAAAATCAACATAAAAACCTACATATGTGACAGTTGTGCTAAGGAAAAAATAGATCATAAGCGTTTGAGTTGTACATAATTTTTTAAATTTCAAAAAATGGCTTTTAGAGTATTTATAATCTACTTAAATTTTTTTGATCCAATTTCAAAATGTATGTTTCATTTCAACAAATGGCCCTTTATGTTTTAATTTTCTGTACAGTATAGCTTCTTGTGTACAGTTCCTTTTGAGCTAGGCCATAAGCATAACGACATACATATTAAATCTACATAATATGTTAATAGCTTAGTCCCGAATTGCTTTATTTTGTATCAAATAAGGCCAAAAAACACCAGTTAAAAATTGAAAATAAAATGCACTCATATATAAAACAATTAAACTCACAAGCTACACCTCATTCTTCAATATAATTTGTTTTTGCCAAATTCCCTCGAAGTTGTATAAAAAAATACACCTATCCAAATATATATGTAAATGTTTAGCCCAACCTCATTTTTTAACAATTCCCAATTTCATGAAAAAATGCATGAATGTAAACATTTTAGCCCAAATTCACTTTTTCCTTTCAACTCACTTGGGGTTTAAGGAACTAGTGTAGCCCCGAACTCTTTTTTTAATTTCTTTTTTGTATTTAGATAGAAGACCAAAAATGCTTTAAGTTTTTATGGATTTGTAAAATACTTCATTATAATGTCACACACGTCTGATGGTGGATAAGTTATAAAAAAAAACATTGAATAGATAAAACTACTACCCTTATAGTCAGCTTAATTAAGGTTTGATTAAGAAAAGTACTTGATATAACGAATGTCCGATGAAATTGATGCAATCTGGACATTATATAATTCGTTATACTGGACCACTAGTGTAGTAGAGAAATTGCAGTACTTCAACTCAAATTTTATGAATAAATTTCCTGTGTATTCAATTTATTGACGCTAAGTGTTGATTAGAGATATTGAACATGGAAGCTCACAGTAAAATCAGTTAAATTTATTTATTTCTTTTTCGACCTAAGACCATTGTAATTTTTTTGAAAACAAATTTTTTTCAGCTTTTTGAATCATTGCGGAGGGACACACCAAAGGAATTGAGTAAAGTCATTCCAGTATCTGGAGACATTACATCAGAAAAACTTGGAATATCTGAGTGTGATCAAGTAAGTGCTATAAAACCATATCAACTTTTTGCCATCCAATACAATATTTTAACACATTTTTATTTAAGAGTTTACTATGTAAGAACGTATCAGTTGTATTTCACTCAGCGGCCACAGTTAAATTTGATGAAAAGCTCAAATTATCAGTCACAATTAATATGCTTGGTACGAAACGTTTGGTGGAACTGTGTCATCGGATGAAATCCTTAGACGTAAGAAGAATTTAATCAAACTTAGCTGTTCATATTTAAAATTTACAAATTTTGTAGGCACTTATTCATGTATCCACTGCCTATTGTAATTGTGATCGAACCGATGTATCCGAAATTATATACGATCCCCCCTATAACCCCGACGATATTATATCCCTTATCAATTGGCTTCCTGAAGATATGCTTGACAAGGTAAAAAAGATTGCTTGAAATACTATTGAAAGTTGCAAAGTACTAACAACATAACTACTTAGTTAACGCCTTCCTTGATTGGCAAACGTCCCAACACTTATACATTTACGAAAGCGCTAGCGGAACATATGCTTCTCCAGGAAGCCGGAAACTTGCCTGTAGCCATTGTTCGGCCTTCCATTGGTATAAAATAACTTTTTGGATTTATCTGTTGTTTTTGTTTTTAAATTTCTTCCTGAATTTTGTTCTTCTTAAGTCATTGCAAGTTTAAACGAGCCATTTGCGGGATGGGTGGATAATTGGAACGGTCCTACTGGACTCGTATCAGCCGTTGCCAAAGGCCTGTTCCGGACAATTATGTGTGAAAAGGACTTTGTCGCTGACATGGTTCCTGTTGATATTGTAATTAACCTAATGATAACAGCCGCATGGAGAACTGCAACAGCCAAACCAAATGGGATGACCATATACAATTGCTGTACGGGTCAGCGACATCCTATAACATGGGGGAAATTCGTACATCACGCTATCGCGCAAGTTCGAAAACATCCGTTAGGTAAATTTTTCATTATGCTTACTTTTGGAATTGTTGTTTTTAAATTAAATTATTGCAGAGGGATGTCTGTGGTACCCAACTGGAGTGTTACGAATGAGTCGACCGTTGAACACAATGCACGGATTCCTGGTGCATTACATTCCAGCATATGTTTTGGATATTCTCGCTAGATTAACAGGCAAAAAACCAATGTAAGCAAACAAAAAACATACATGACACCAGGTTTTTTGAATACTAGATACTTAATAAACTCATTTTTGTTCTTTTAGAATGGTTAGTGTTCAGAACAAAATAGCGAAGGCAGTTGACTGTCTCGAATATTTTGCAACGAATCAATGGAGATTTAGAGATGATAATGTCCAGACTTTATTACAAAGTCTGAGTCAAAAGGATCGCGATAATTTTATCTTTGATGCAACAACAATCAATTGGGAAAACTATGTAGAACGATATGTTTTGGGATTCAGAGAATTTTTATTTAAACAACGCCCCGAGTCTCTACCATCGAGTAGGAAAAATATGTTAAGGTGAGTTTGTTTTATGTCCCAATGTAAATTTACTAACGTTTGCCACCAGAAATCTCACTGCCTTTGTTTTTTTTTAAATATAAATAAATAAATCACCTTTTCACATGAAAACTTAATTTCGAAATCAACTTTACTTACTAACTAACTTATGTTGATCTTTGAAACTATTTTGTCCTTAAGGGAAATAGAGCCACCGCCGCCGCTCCCTGCTCCTGCGCGCAATCCTGTATGGTCCCTGGAGATGTATTTTAGTTGTCTTCAACTCTTCGCCAAGTACGCCAAGTAGCTTGTTTCGCAATGCATTCATTACCCTTTCGAAGCGTATAAACAATTAATTGCCACTGATAGAGTTAATGGGTTCCTGACCTGTTCTCAAATGAAGTTCAATGGAGACACGGTTTGGCCAGAAAATCTTCAAGACGATTAGCAGACATCTACTTACGAACGTTTGAAGGACTTTAAAAGTTCTGCCGTAGGTAGACAGAAGCCCAACGATTTAACTTCTCTCTGTAGGTACCCTTATTGTCGTTTGATGGAGATCAATGATCCTATGAGAGAGCAAGTAGGTAAACTTGGTTTGCTGGTCCAGGTGTTTGATTGCAGAGTCCACTAAATTCCCGTTTCTAGTCAACAAATATACGTGCAGTACACCACTGGTCAACAACAGATACAATATTGGTGACATTATACAGGACGCTGCAGGACGATTCTTGCTATTATCTTGGCTTCTGCACGTAGAACACATATTTCACTACACTTTTTACACTAAGGTCTTTGGAAGCTTGACAATCATCTCTATTTTCAATTCATTCGGAAAGCTCTTTATTAATTCTGTAGGCGGTCCTACTGTCACACCAACTTGCCGCCTCTTCTGTTTCTTTAGCCAAGGCGTTGATATAATTACTTTAGACTCTAGCTTGTTTCTCCCTGCTGCTTGAGTAGCTGCGATGCTAGTTTAAATGTGTTTCTTTTCTTATATTCTTGCCCAATTTTCTTCTAATAGTCAAATACTGGCGCTCCTTTGTCGCCGACTATACTATACTATAGACTATAGCGCCGGATATGAAGAAATTTTTCACAGCACACCAATGCTTTTCCAGGCAAGTTGGTAATTTGATCTCGCTTTGTCCCTCCTGCTGTCTTTCAAAACGTCTTCGTTTCAGCCGCTTCAATGTACTCTCATACTTCTTGTTCATAGTCAAAAACTGTGAACCGTATGTAACATGAAACTAAAAAGAGATTGCTTTACTTACTAACCCGCCCTCGTATATATAAGTATATTTATGTTATTTTCTTAACTAGATTTTAAACGAAAAAAGCGATTTATAATTCAATTTATAAATTAACAAATTGTATTTTTAATTCCAGATTGTACTACCTGCATCAGTTGTCAAAAATGCTCGTGATAATATTTACTTGGCGCTTCCTTATGGCACGATCTAAAAAACTAAATGACCTATGGACAGCCTTTCTGCAAACAATTTTAAGAATGACTCGACTTTTACCACTCTTGTAATAAATAGTAATATATATGTAAATTGAACGGAAACAAATATTTATTTATAATTACTATTTTTTAATGTTGGATTTTTTCTATTTTATAATATAACTAGGAGCGTTGTAAATTTTTTTATTAATCCAATTACTTCAAGGTTTGCACTTAATTTGTTCTTTGTTTTATATTTTTACAAAAAAAAAAACATAAAATGATAAAAAAAAAATTATTAGAAAAATGAAAATATAGTCATATTCTTATTAAAATCAATATTATAATGTAAAGGGCAAGTAATTCGTTTTTTTTTTTTGTATTTTAATAAATTTTGTTTTGGTTATAGATAATATTAAGCAGACAAATCTGTTTAACCAAATCCAATTTCTTTTATTATGCATTTAAAACAAAACAAAAATAAATTCAAAACGAGGAATCAGAGTAATAACTTAGTAATAAAAGAATTAATAACAAAAACATAAAATTAATCTAATTTAGTTACAACAAAAAAAAAACTAATTAACTACACATAAAGTGCTTGTTGAAATAAAATATATAAAAAATCAACATTCGATAAAAAACGAAACCTTAAAAAAATTTTTCTTCCGAGGAAAAAATCAGGAAAAAATTGCTATATAGTAATTATTTACCAATAATGACTAAAAACATAAAATTAGATTCAAAATTTTTACATAAAAATTAACAAAAAATACTATGAACATGTATATTTAACTACATTATATAGAATTACTGAATTAAATACCTAAAAATTAAGTAAAGAACTTATAAATTAAATTTAAATAACATAACAAAATCGTAGAACAAAAACGGAAAGACGCATTCATTCCATCCAAATACAGAATAATAAACGCATATAATTTTTGCGTACACACAAAACAAAAGAGAAATAATTGAAAAATAAATTCATACATTTTTCAATTATTTTGGAAATGCTATGGAAAAATAAGATAGATATTCTGCAGATGCAAATGTTTTATTGTACAGTTAATTGATATAAAAGCCATGCGGAGACCTAGGCCAACAATTAAATATAAAACACTTTCATAATGATCACTCGGGTTTGGAAAGACGAAGTATGCTTTTTCAATAAAATAACGGATAAATTAATATGTATGTATATTAAAAAAAAAACAGCAATTAATAAATTGTTCGTTTTTAGAATGTAATTATTATTAGAAAATACAAAAATTGTATTGGGTTTTAAAATGTATGCATATTATGCTTAAAACAAATTTTGTTGAATTTTCATTTATAATTAATACATTACTTTGTCTTTGAATGTACTCTTAAGCTTTAAATTTGCTTCGAGACTTCTTTACAGCTAAAAATCAATAAGTAAAAGTAACCAAAATCAAGGAAACTGAATGTTTTTTTTCCCTCTTTTTACCTCTCATCTGTAGGAACGAACAAGTAAGGTGGGTTGTGACGTTTTCAGACATGATTTTTATTTTTTTTTCCTTTGCCTTTTTTAACAAGAAGAAAATTGTTTTCACCATACAGCATTTTTCTGTGTGGATAACTATTTTCCCGCAATTTATTATTTATTATATCATGCTTTTTTCGACTTCAATATTATTTTTTACAGAAAAGCATGTTATTAATTATTTTTTTATTAAATCCTATTTGTTCTCTTAAAAAATCCTATTTTTTCTCTTAAAAAGTAGCTAATACATCTTAAAAATCGTTATAAGTTGAAAACGTTACGTTTTTCGACTTGAAATGACCTCACGAACCCTGTTACTGTTTCATGGTATGTATATAGGTTTTATATACAATTACTGTTTACAATTGCTCTATCAAATTAATGCAAAATACAATTTTGTTTGGTATGTTTCATAAAGCATGTTACATGAAAGATTTCTTCTTTATTTTATTGTTTTTATTCATTTGGTTTGTTAAAGTTAAATGAGTGTTCTCTGTGAGGAAAAACGAAAAAACCAATTGCAATGAATTTATGTAAATAAATTCTGATTTTTTAAAGAAAAAAATAAGTAGGTACCTTCAGATTCCACTACGAGTTTTTTCGAGAAACAATAATTTTGTTATGTAGTTAAAAAAAACTTGTCTATCAAAGAAATAAGAAACCGTACCTGAAAGCAGATGCTGAAATAAGCACTGAGCAGCGTAGAAAAATAAAATGCGATAACATCTTGGTTTCGAAGTCTGAGTATAAAAACAAATTTAGTCTAAAGTTAACACACAGGTTAGAAACAGCTGCTATTCATAGAGAATTTTGCAGCTCTGTTTAGTAAAAAACAGAAATCTACTACAATTTTAGTAGTATTGCCGGTCAATCCATTGAAATTCAATACATTTTTTGACAGATAGAAAAAAACAACTTAGTCAAAGAGTCAGCCGTTTTTAAAGTTGAGCTCCAGTTTATCTTTTGGACCCGGGTCCAAATTGTCTATGAATAACATAAACTCCAGGTTAGCTTAGAAGAGACCATAGAGAAATTACTTACCTAGAGAACCGACCGGTACCTCCCTTACCTCTAAGACCCGCACATTTTATATGAGGTGAGTGAGAGGAAACTCTCTCAGTTTTCCTATCGGTGTATACATGTAAGTGGTGAAAAAAAAACTAAATGTCAGATTGGACTACAAAAACAACTAATGGACTTTTTGTTATTTGTCAAAAATGACAGTTTTTACTGAGGTTTGTATTTTCTGTATTTTAATTTAATATTTTCGCAAATTTTTATTATTATTCAATTCCATCAAATCTAGAGATGTCCTGGGTCTATTCAACTTGTTCTTGGGGTGACGACTTGTTTACGCACAGAGTATTGAGCTTATATTTTCCCCGATATGGAAGCTGATGAGCCAGGAACCGCATTTGGAATTATTCTCGAAGACCAAGAGCCAGAGTACAATCAATTTTGGTTAGATTTAATCGAAGCCATAATAACTGGAGAAGTTATGGAACTTAAAGAAGGACCGTCCCGTGGTCGGCGAGATGTTAGTACAACTGTTTTGAAGACCATCGTTGGTACAGCTGATTTTATAGCAAAAAATCTGGTGAAAGGAGCTGAAAAAACTGGAGAACTTATGGTCAAATCAACTCCATATTTGATATCAAAAATGACTCAAGCCCCTCCTGATACACCTCCAGTTTCCTGTAAAGTTCAAACTTCAGTGGAAGTTGCGAAAAATGGGTCTGGAGCAGCAGTAGGAGTTACTGGATATTGCCGGCAAGGTTGGGTGTGCCACGATGGCGATAGGACGTTTTTTAGCACCACATATTAAAAATCAAGGAGTAAATATACTCTCAGTAGGTTTTGGTTTGAGCGAAGAAGACGCTCAAGATAAAGTTTGTAAATTAATATAAACTAAAGAGCGAGTCTAAATCGTTGTTTTATTTTTAGATGCAAGGAGCATTTATTATTGCTGCTGGAGCAGTTGAAGGCTTTAGTACAGTTTTTAATGGACTTGAATAATCAGCAAAAATTCTAGGCACAAATTTAAGCAACAATTCTGTTAAAATTATTGAGCACAAGTAAAGCAATCATTATTAAATTACAATGTATATTTAAAATGTTTGATTTTTGGATTTTTATTCAGATACGGACCATCGGCGGGACAAGTTGCCTCTGGAACTTTTGATACTCTTGGTAATGCGTTTACTGTTAGCCAGAATGTGAAATACATCACTCCTAAAGGAATCGCAAGACGAGTTGCAAAAAGCACTGGTAAATGAGTTTTTGAAATATATAAAAATGGACAGCGTCCAGAATCGCATTATGTACCAGCTGGAGTTTTGTATCCAGATTTGAGTGAATTAAAGGAACAGTATTCAAAAAAGTAGATTCTCATAATATTGATATTATAAAACAAATGCATGCATTTGTATCTCATATCAGCCCTATATGCGTGGTATCTCTTCAAAAAATAAATTAGCAAGTACAGTATTTTGTCAATAATATCCTTATCAGAGGTTATTCATGATTATTTTTAGAGGATGCAGAAAAACAAATATACATTTCCTAACTTTGACTATGGTATCAATTGAATAAAACTGTATTGGGATCTTCATTATTCATTTGCTTAACATGCCGAAGTACATCTTTTTTGGTGATCACATCAAGTAAGTAAACGACTAAAGAAAAAGAAGATACATGAAGTGAATTACTTTTTGGTATGTATGTATTCATTCATTCTCACCAGGTGCAGCATCTCTACATAATTTCCATCAATTGTCTTGTCATCAAGAAGTTTGAATTCTCTCGCATAAAATTTAACGGTGATCCACCAGCCACAATTTCAATCACAATCAATTTTGTTTTTTCATGGTTCATGGAGTTCAAATTTGTATAGCCGTGTTCATGAAAAAAATCACCATTTAAAAACACATAGAGGAACCAGTATGCGTAGTTTGAGGGTGCTTTTCCAAATTAAAACTTTTGATAAAAAGATTTAAATGCTACTTGTAACAGCATCAAGTGCTGATTCCAGAAAAGTATCATTTATCTATGTACGATTTACCGTTAGTCAGATACATGCCAAAACGTTTTCCAACTTTCTCACTTTTTGCCATAATAAAGAAAAATCAAAAACATTTTGCAGTATAGCTGACCAACGGTAAGTCGTATAGAGATGGTTGATACCTTTTTGGAATCAGTAATTGATGCTCTACAAACGAGTATCAAAATTAGTTGAAAAAGAGATACCATTAAAAAAAAATAATTTTTGGACTCTCATATTGGAACCTGTAAGCTTGGTTTAAGGGTGCTTTTCCAAATTAAAACTTTTGATGAAAAGAATTAAATGCTACTTGTAACAGCATTAAGTGCTGATTCCTAGAAGGTATCATTCATCTCTCTACGACTTACCGTTGGCCAGATACACTGCAAAACGTTTTCCAACTTTCTCACTTTTTGGTATCATGAAGAAAAATCAAAAACATTTTGCAGTGTAGCTGAGAGCTGACCACCGGAAAGTATTACACAGATGGTTGATACCTTTTTGGAATCAGTCATAATGTTGTTACAAGTAGCATCTCATATCCCATACATTTTAAATGCAGCAGATTTATGGTATAACGCATTTTGCGAATTCAAACAAATTTACTGCAAAATCGAGTAACATATTTTTGTTTGAAGTTTTGATAGCTCTCTCCTTCTCTAGAAAATACCTGTAAACATGTTAAAAAATTAAACAAAAAACTCAATTTTAACCTTGAGGGTAAAACTATCGATTTTTTTATGAATACATTATATGTAATTGCTACAATTATTTGCAGTTTTTTACAACTATCGATTTTTATCAACAATAAATAAACAATCTGAAGTTATTATGGAATATATTAATATTATTATAGGCATAAGTTCCACTAGAATATGTAAGTTCATATATTTTAATGCAAGATGAATTAGATACATACATATTTAACTATGTTAACTATGTATATTTGCCATTTGCTTGTCAGAATAATAATCTCAAATGTTTTTTTTTAAATTTTTTTTTATAATGAGCACGCACACAAGGGGACTTAAGTACCCTTTATATGTCAGAACACAGTTAGGATTTGAAAGGAGATGTCGGTGAACATTAATCTTGAATTTCAGTATATCACAATGAGAGGGAAAGACAGAGCGTGGAAGGGTATTCCACATTCGCGTAGTACGGCTAAAGAACGAATCCCTGTACTTGACAGTACGACCGAAGTTGAGTTCAAGAGTAAACTGATGAGCATTCCTGGAAGCGCGAGTATTACGGGTGAATCGTTTAAGGGGAGGATGCTACTGGCTGTTTCATTAGAGCACTTACCGTAAAAGTAACGATAAAAGAGTGAGAGACAGGAAACGTTACGACGGTGTTCAAGTGACGTAAAAGTATCGATGATGTTCCTGTCTCCAATCATTTTGAAGGCTCGTCTTTGTATGCTGTCCAAGAGGCTTAAGTAAGTTGCTGGAGCACCAGCCCAGAGATGGGAGTTATACTCAAGCTTTGGACGTATATAACTTTTATAGATAATAGCCAGATCAGAAGGGGAAAAGAATTTCTTGCATCTCCAAAGGAAACCTAGACATCTTGCAGAATTTTTGGCGACGTTAAGTATGTGATCATTCCACAAAAGATGGTTTGTGATACACATACCTAAAATCGCAAGCTGATTGGTTTCTTCGATGCAAGTGCCACTCATAGATAATGGCAGGGGGGACGTCTCGCTTTAACGACAGAAGGCAGCATTGAGTTTTCGAAGCATTAAATTCTACGCGATTTCTTAATCCCCATTGTACAATGCTGTCTAAGTCAGAATTTAATGAACTTATCATATTTTGCCGTTTCAGTTCCACGTCCGAAGAGCAGGGATGTGAATCTGGAAACGAATATGAAAAGCTAAGGGTACTATCGTCAGCGAAACAATTTAATGGATTAGTAGTTGCAGACAGAAGATCAATAATGAAAATGAGAAAGAGGGTCGGAGACAAAACGAAACCCTGTGGCACACCAGCATTTATGTTATGGGTTTCAGACTTGAATCCGTCTAATACTACTTGTATAGAGCGATTCGAAAGAAAGTTACTAATCCAACGAAGAAGGGTTTCATCGATACCAAACGCACGCATTTTCCATAAAAGAGCAGGATGCCAAACTTTATCAAATGCTTTAGAAATATCAAGTGCAATAATCTTACTTTCTCCAAAACGATGTAAAGATTTGTTCCACTGTATGGCGAAAGCCATATTGCCGGTCATTAAGAAGCTTTCGATCTTCGAGATATTTCTTGAGCTGATAATTTATCAGCGTTTCCATGACCTTGGAAAGAAGGGACGTAAGTGCAATTGGTCGGTAATTAGAGGGTGAAGAAGATTCGCCTTTTTTTGGGATAGGCTGGACAAATGCTGTTTTCCAACTGCTCGGAACAAGCCCAGAAGAATAGGATAGATGGAAAAGCTTACGCAGGGGTTTTGCCAGCGTGGAAGAACACCTCTTCAGAACAATGGCGGGGATACCATCCGGACCAGCGGATTATGTGTGTTAAGATCTTTTGGGACTCTCGCTACAGCTCGAGTACGAAAGAAGATTTGTCCCATAGAATCATTTACGCGCTCAAGAACTGGGAGAGTCATGACACTATCAGACAGCGTAGAGTTGGCGGCGAACTGCCTAACAAATAAGTTAGCTTTCTCAAGAGAGCTAACGAAGGGAGTGTCATTGACAACGAGTGTTGGGACCGAGGAAGATGTTTTATTCCTTATATTTTTTACGAATGACCAAAAATTTTTACTACCTGTGGGACATTGTAGTATTTTTTGCCTTAATTTTTGGTCATGCAAAATTTGGTCCTTCGAATATGGGCGTTGCAGGCCTTCCTGGCTTGTTTGAACTTTTTCCGGTTTTCCTCAGTTGGGTTGGCTCTAAAACAACGGAAGCTAACCTCTTTGACCCTAATAACCTCTTTACAGCTCGCATCGAACCATGATTTCTCTTTGGGTCTGATGCTTTTAGCCCTATTCGGGATAAAAGTTCTCATTCCCAAAAGAATCATAATAGTAATCATATCCGCGCTGGAGTCTACGTCACTACCGAGGAAGCATAGTGACCAGTTAAAGATCCTGAAAAAAATATTGAGGCCGTCCCAGTTGCCAAACGGTTCTCACACGAGCTCTTTCTTTAACTGGGTTTGTTTGTCACGAAAAATTTACGGAAATGATACTATGGTCCGATGTGCCTAGAGGCGTTATAATACACTGATTGTGTATTTATCAGGGTCAGAGGTTAAAAACAAGTCAAGAGTATTTTCGGCTCGGCCATTAACGTCCGATATTCGGGTGGGCTCGTTGACAAGCTGAGTAAGGTGGTTTAACTCAGCGAAGATCTCAGCACACATACCTTCGGGTGTTGTCTGGCACGAATGTTGAAGCCAAGAAGAATTGTGTACATTGAAATCGCCCGTAATAACGATTTCAGTGTGAGGATGCAAGGAAACAATTTTTAGCAGTGATGTGAATCGATCCGAACCCTAACAATCAAACAGTATTTTTCTTTACATCTGTTGCTGTTCGTTTAGCAAGTGCATCAATTGAGAGAGCTTAGACAAGCTCAATGCAATTCATGCACCCTGGACAGCATAGAATTTATTCTGGAATTCAACCTTGTAAAACAAAAAAAGAACATATTTCAGAACATTATTTCTTTTTTTTTACTTTTATAAAGTACCAATGCAAACGCAAAGTATGCAAGTAAGCCAACAAGCCTTCCATCAAAACCAACATTCCAATAGTTAGAATAGACCAATATGAAAACACTATCCACAACATTATACCATCTACCCAGCTATCTTGACGCCATCCAATCGACAAAACCATAGTTCACAAAACTTCAGCAAGTTCTGAAAGAAAAACGAAGATTTAGAAATAAAAACTCAAGCACGGAGATGTTCTTTTACTAACGAGCATGAGCCAAAGACAAATACGAAGATAAGAAGCAGTATGGGACATGGAACGTATGGGGATCCAAAAACGTATTCAATTGTATGTATGTATACCCTGATGAATAAATATCTCAGACATATCTTCTTCATCGTGACCGCCGCAGCCATGTCCGTCTTGGGTGTTTGTCATACCATTAGGATTCATTCCAGCCGGGATGAATTGGTTAAATCTGTAAATTGATGGTATATTGTCAGTCAAAGAACTTTTTTTAAAGACATTTTCAAAGCAAAGAAATTGTAAAAAAAAAACTGAATACATCTAGAGTAGCTTGTCGAACCATGTTATCTGAGTATACATGTTAGTTCTAAAGTCACCGGTGGGTGTGATTGGGGCTTAAAGAGAACCATATTAATGAATGTTATAATTATCAGAATAGATGGATCACAAGTAGCCGAGTATGGCGCTGAGAAAAAAAATAAAATATTAATTTTCAACAAAAAAGAATCTCTTTCACCAGGACATCATTTATAACTGAAAAACGTTTAAATTATCAAAATCTAATCAGAACTTTCGGAGTTAGAGATTGGTTTATCAAAAAAAAAATGAAAAAATACTTGTTAACGAAAATAAATGAAAATTTTACACCTGATTACACCACTAAAATACTGGTTATATAACTAAACTAATGTTATTTTTATGTAAAACATTTACCTGTTATCTGAAATAAACGAAAAACGCTCGACAAAAATTATTATTAGTAATATAATAATAAATATTTTGAAAAAAGTGAAAATGTAAACCATTGAAATTAAAAATCACTGAAAATTCAACACAATTGACATTTTTTTTATTTATTGTTTGATCTGATGATGTGCTCTGGTGCTCATTTGCATATGGGCTGCTTGCAAGTATTTTTTAGGCTACTCTTCTACTTTTTGATACTTTTACTATTTATTTTTAATTAAATATATATAAATGGCAAGGGATTTGTATACCAGAACCAAAAAATGGCAATATTCAATTATATTTTGTTCAAAAATGGTCAAAAAAGCAATTTTATTAAAAAATATTAAATTTTTGAATTTAACGGATGCTGGTTTTAAATTATCTGGGCCCACTTATCCACCACAATCGGGTTCCGCACATGAACCTTTTCGTTGAGCTAAAGGTGGTTCAGCCTTCATTTAAAATGCACGGGGCACTACGACGTGGTCTACGAATCGGTACAAATCAGCTTGTAGGGCTATAGAGAACGAACCCCTCGAGTATATAATATGTACTCGAGGGGTAATAATAGTAAACAGAAAAAGATATTTCGATCGATAACAGTTTGAATTTTATATTCAGCATACTCGGATTTATCACCCATATTAAGGCATTAAGAAGAAAAATCAAAAAAAAAATACAATATTATCCGACTACTATCTATTATAAATTATATTGACATTTGTAAGCTGTCAAAAGTGGTCGCAAAAAATTAATAGCTCCTTAATAAACCTGAAATTAAAATAAATAAAAATTAAAAAATTCCCTAAGTGCACTCAAGCTGTTAATCTAAAGCAACATAAAAAGAAAAACACAAAAGAAAAGCTCAAGTAAGTTCTATTTATAAGCATTCCATTAGCTGCAAAAATAGCTTAAGAAATATAGCTAACCTCAAACCTCAATAAATGAGTAAAAGAGGATTAAGAGAAACATCCCCCGAACATATACAAAGCGAAAAACGATATTCATCCTTAGCTAACACAATAGCTTGTGAATCTACGATGGGATCTTCTGGAATAGACGTTGAAGCGACTTTGAAGAAGTTGCTTAAGGAGAACAATGATGAACTGTACAGAAATCTAGCGACTAAATCCGATATGCAACACTTATACGATGAATGTTCCAGCCTTAAAACTCGTCACGAAGAATTGTCTCAAAGAATAGTACAACTGGAATCTCGCAACAAAGCTTTGGAAGACCAGTTTGATAAAATTCTTCTAAAATCCACGGAAGCAAACCTGGTGATACGCCTAGATAAAAGCAATCCTGAAGCCTGTGAAAATGCTAAAGCTATCTGCGCTGGTCTACTAAATGAATCCAATGCAGACACTGTGGTAGAATCTGCTTATAGTATACGCACCCGCAACACACAAGGATCGACAGTAATAGTTAAAATGAAGTCGCGTGAATCAGCCTGGAATGTGTTAAAGAACTCTGGTACTCTGAAAGGGTAAAAAATAAGCATCCAAAAGGATTTGCCACCAAATGTGCGGCAAAGGCGAGCAAAACTCTTACGCATAAGAAAGATGCTCCTCGAAAAGGAACCTCGTAAAAAAATTGCAGTTCGCGACGACAAAATGGTTATTGAAGACAAAGTTTTTACATGGGATTCCGTTTTGGGGCTGAAGTGCGGTGAAAATGATGGCTTTATCATTTTAAAATCGATGTTTGGAGACTTTTCTGATCTAAATTTATTAATGAATGAATTATTTAATCAAAACAATGTGTACAACACGTCAAAAACTTCAAATAATGATCGAGCCGTCAAAAATGTCAAACCAAGTGACAAGCAAAATCTTAAGGCGACACCACAAATACCATCTTTAAGTTTGGGTGCAAGCACAAGTAGCAGCATGAGAATCTGCTGTCTACCAGTATATAAATAATTGTTTTGTTAAAATAAGAATTATAAGTTATAATGTGGCTGGTTTAAAAAATAAGTTATTATTTGCAAACTTTTTTAATTATTTAAGAAATTTTGATATTTTTATGCTGTTCGAAACTCATTTAGTAGAAAACGAAGAAAATAAATTTAAAAATGTATTTAGTAATTATGAATTAAGATGGGTGCCTGCAATCAAATCATCTAATTATGGTCGAGGAAGCGGAGGTTTATTATTCGGCTATCGTAAAAATCTACACAACACTGTTAATTTCAAGAGAACTACATATTCTTACGTAATAGATATCAAGGTTGGAAGTGAAATACTGTACATAATTCCTGTCTATATAAACTGCAGTAATTGGCAAACCGAATTCGAAAAATTAAGCGAAACTCTGCAAGAGGTAGATACAACAAATTTAATGCTAATTGGGGATTTCAACGGCAGGATTGGCATATCGCAAAACAACTTTTTTAGCACTCAGTGGCCTATTTTCAATCTAAACCGTAAATCTAAAGATGCAGTCTGTGACAATAAAGGAGGAAAAATATTGGAACTTGCCGATGCTTACGACTGTCACGTCCTCAATGGGAGCTGCGCAGGTGATTCTGAGGGTGAGCTTACATTTATAAGAGGTACAGCTAGCTCAATAATAGACTACTGCTTTGTATCCGGTTTATGGAATAGTGCTGTGAGTGACTTTAGAATAGGAGTTCAAACATTTTCAGATCACATGCCGCAGGAAGTCACATTTACATCTTCGCAAACTCAAACGCCAGTGGGAACAAAACAACTAAACCTCATTCCAAAAATGCGGTGGGATGAAAGAAATAAGGAAAAATTTCAAGAAAATTTGAGTAAAGATCTAAGGGAACTTCAGGAATCAAACATAACCGTTGACATTTAGGTTCTGACTCAAATTATCAAAAAATCCAATCCGAAAAACCTTCAAGTGAAAAAGAAGATCATCACTTATAAACAGAAGTGGTTTGACTCAGAGTGCTTTAAAGCAAGGGATTTATCCTTCAAGTTCTTAAAGCTTTTTCGGGCTCGCAACTTGCCAATTTTTAGAAAGCTATATTCGGATGCAAATATTGAATTCAAAAGAATCTGCGTAGCCAAAAAATCAGCTTTTGAACAACAAACAGTAATGGCCATAAATAACACCCGTAACTCTGCCCAATTCTGGAAGGCTGTAAAAAGTATTAATGAACATAAAAATATCATTTCGCTAGGTTTAAATGCGCAAAATCTAAGGGATCACTTCAAAAACCTTCTAAATGTAACGATCAGTGCACCTTTGGTCCAATATGCAGCCCCGTTTATATCAGATGATTTTCTTGATGCACCCTTTTCAATGTATGAAGTTGAAGAAGTTATTGCGAGCTGTAAAGCAAACAAAGCCCCGGGAGATGACCGTGTTCCCTTTGAATTTTATAAAAATGTCACAAGCGAATTTCTCATGCTGTTAACTAGTGAATTTAATCGAATCTTCCAAGACTCAACAGTTCCTGAAAGTTTTAAAAAATCAATAATTTTCCCACTTTTTAAAAAAGGAAATCTCGAAGAAGCGATAAATTATAGAGGAATCTCTTTCTTAAACACAAATGCCAAACTATTCGCTGGGATTATAGAAAATAGGTTATCGGAATGGGTTCGAAGAAGAAGAATATTGTCAGAATTTCAGGCCGGTTTCAGGAAAAAATACTCGACGATAGATCATATTTTCTCGCTATATAATATAGCCGATTATTATATACAGAAAAAGAAAAAATTGTACGTGTTCTTTGTTGATTTCCGTGCCGCTTTCGACTCTATTGTTCGTGAAACTCTCTTCTATAAATTATCTATGATTGGTTTGTCAAGCAAAATGATACAAATCTTAAGAGCATTGTACACAAACAACACTGCCTATGTTTGGGATGGAATGTCTATCTCTGAAGAATTCAAAACAGAAATGGGACTAAAACAAGGTTGCATTCTAAGTGCTCTGCTTTTTATCTTATTCATTAATGACATAACAGATGATATTGGAGGTGGAATCACGTTTGGAGGAGTCAAGATAGCAGCCCTTATGTATGCAGACGACATTGTTTTCTTTTCGGAAACAGTAGACGGTATGCAACTGATGATGAACAGGCTAAGGGATTATTGCAAACGTTGGAACTTGCAAGTCAATCTATCAAAATCAAAGGTTATGATATTCAGAGGGGGTGGTGGCAGGTATGCCAGAAATGAAAAGTGGACTTTCGATGGAGAGACGGTGGAAATAGTACGTGAGTATAAATACCTTGGGATGCTATTTACATCGAACCTCAGCATGAAAAAACATATGGAAGGAAAGCTAAAAGAAGCGAAGAGGGCAATTTCAGCAGTGTGGGAACGCTGTTTCAAAAGTAAATTTATTCAGCACAGTGCAAAACAAAAACTTTTCCGTTCTACAGCATCATCTATCCTTCTGTATGGTGCACAGGTTTGGGGATACAACTCTTTTGAACCCGTTGAAAAATGTCTTCGATATTTCATCAAAAGGATCTTTTGCCTCCCGAGTAATACACCTAATTACTTGCTTCATCTCGAAACAGGCCTCCCACCAATGATTATGGAAACTTTATCTTTGCATTTTAATTATATTGTCAAGATTTTCGAAATGAAAGATGAAAGATTGCCAAAAATTATACTGAAGAATGTCATCCAAACATCAGGAGATATGGCAATGGAATGGAAGAACTTGGCCGCCTTTTGCAATATAAATCTAGCCATTACACAAAATGAGCAACCTTTTTTGTTAAAGGAAAAGTTCAACTCGCTACTAGAGAGATTTGGAAATGTTCTCTATGACAGATACTCATCTGAAGCACGATCGTCATCTTATAGATGTTATTACAGCCGCTTGATTTTCGACCTTGGTGATAATACATATCTGATTAATTCGAACCATGTAGACAAAATAAACATTATCATTAAAACACGTGGAGAATTGCTGCCTTTAAATTATATACCTCACCGCCCGGATCTGCCGTTACTTTGTAGTCTATGCAATCTAAACGAACGTGAAGACATTAAACATTTTATTGCAATTTGCCCAATCTTAAAAGAATTCAGGATGAGACACTTCGGTAAACGAAGTTTAAATGAAATTGAACTGCTCGACATTCTAAATGGGAATGCTGGATGGGATACCCTTTACTTGTATGTTGCTACTGCACTTCGATATAGGAAATGCATTATAAATGAAGATTTTTAGAAAAAAAATTAAGTAAATATTGTTAATTGTTATATTTTTTTTTTTTTTTTGCCACTATAAATATTTTAAATTTCAAAATGTCAGTCTGGTAGACGGCTATAGGCCAAACCAAAAAGACTTATGAAACCAAAATTTTGTATATGTATTTTTTAAATATTTATATTTATGTTTTAAATGAAATAAAGAGTCACTAAAAACTAACTAACTAAATTATAGTCACAAGTAAAACGATGAAAAAACATGAAATTCATTATTTGAATTCATAAAATAAACCAAAAAAGAAGTTTAAGCTTAAAACTAAAGATAGCATCTCATGTATCATAGAAATACAAATTTTTGAAAAAAAAAAATTTTAATCGTTAGAGCCGTTTTTTCAAAAAATAATTTTTTATATAGATTTAGATTAGATTGATTTTTATTTAGTTCTTTTCTGAATTTAACCTTATATACATATATAAGTTTACAAAAATCTTTATGACATGGCATATTTTTAACAAAGCATAATAAAACATATTAGAACAACGTTATTAAAAGAACATACGAATACATAAAAGAACAATAAGCATACATTTAATGTGTTTGTTTATCAAAAAATTTCTTTAATTATTCTTTCACTATACCTTAACGCAATTACACAGTATTTGTATAGTTTTTCTACGTTCATTTCGTTCAATTCAGTTAAAACTTGGTCTTCTGATAAATAATCTCTCCCAAAAACGCTTCTTCTCGATTCTCTTAGAGTTGGGCATCGTCCTAGAAAATGAATGATGTCTTCTCTTTCCCTTCGGTTACAAATACTGCATTCCAGAGGTAGATCAGGTCTGTGTGGGATATAATTCAAGTTCAGGAGTTCGCTGTGTAGCCTGACCATTGTAGCTATGACCTTTACTTTATTGGTATCTCTGAAGTAGTTTCTTTCGGCTAGATTGTGGTTTAACCTGCTGTAGATTGATCTGTACAGCGAACTGAAGGCTTCAGCTGCATACTCCGCTCTGCATTTCTCGTCGATTTTTACTATTACCTTGTAAAAGAGCACCTTGCAATTACTTATATTTTCGATGTTTAAAATATAACTTATATTGCACCCCACCGCAAGTTCTGACCATTCTCTGTACCAGCTATTTTGATCACGTATAGCCTTGATGGCAACCTTCCTTACTAATCTGAATTCTGGCAGTCTGAAGACACTCAAAAGAAAATCGGCCTGTAGTTTCAAGGTCTTTATGTATAACGGTGATAATCCGGTCTCAAGCGTTAGCACGTAGTTTGGCGTGCTGATTGGTAGGTTGAATATCCGTTTTAAGTAGCGAGTTAAGAGCTTTTCTACCGTAAGAAACTTCTTGCACCCCCATACTTGAGCGCCATATAACAGGATACTCTCTGACACCGCTTCGAATATTTTATGCTTGCTGCTATGCGCGATATTCTTGTTGATGAAACAAGTTTTCCAGGCGATATTTATCGCCGTTTTCGCCTTTTCTAGCTTTTCGTTGAAGTTCTTCTCCATGCTTAAATTCCTCGAAAACGTTACACCAAGGTACTTATACTCGCTGACACACTGTAAAGCTTCACCGTTAAATGTCCATTTCTCATGAGCGCTATTTCTGCCACCACCATTTTTGAAGATCATCACTTTTGACTTTTGGGTATTAACAAGTTAAATTCCATAAGCAACAGCAATCATATAGTCTATTTATCATCAGCTGTAAGGATTCTGGGGAATACGCGAACATGACAATATCGTCCGCAAACAACAAGGCCTTAATGAGTACTCCTGCGAAATCTACACCACCGGGAAGATAATCGATGAGATCGTTAATAAATAGCGAAAACAAAGTGGGGCTCAATGTGCATCCCTGTCTTACTCCTGATGAGGTTGCAAACCATTCCGACAACGCCGTTCCATTCCATACAGCTGCTTGCTTGTTTTTGTAGAGATTTTCTAGCGCACGTCCGAATTTCAGCGATAATCCTTCGTTATATAACTTATAGAATAAGGAACCTCTATTTATTGTGTCAAATGCTGCTTTGAAGTCAATGAAGAATACATATAATTTCTTTTTTTGATAGCAGAAATTCTCTGCAAGATTCTGAAGTACAAATATGTTATCTGTTGTCGAATAACCTGACCTAAAGCCAGCATGGAACTCATTCATTATGTTCTTTGAGTTAATCCACATATTTAGTCTTTTCTGCATCATTGTTGTAAGAATCTTATAGGTTGCGTTCAAAAAGGAGATGCCTCTATAGTTAGCCACATCAGAATAAGGCCCTTTTTATGTATAGCTTTGTATATGAAAACTATAGTACTATCATGGCGAGTTTTTTTTAGGGTTGCAGAGGTCCTGGTGGTGGCGCTGCAAAATGTGAGGTGTAAAATTCGATTTGTGGAGTCTTTAAGCGTCGAAAATTGGTGGTAGGGGCAAGAGTAGACTATTTTTTGGATTATTGCATCCAAAAAATAATAATAAATATCATTTAAAACCTCCATAAGCTCTCCGCAAAAAAAAAAGAGTAAGGGTTGCATAGGTAAATTAGATGTCGCCCCATTCGACTTCCACCATGATAGTACTATAGTTTTCATATACAAAGTGTATAGGGAATATGATCGCATCTTGAAATTCTTCCACTATCATGTCACCATCAAATACCTTATTGAAGAGCGTTAAAAGCGGATCGTTAAGTACGGAAGTTCCATACTTGTAAAATTCGACTGAAATACCGTTAGCGCCTGGTGCTTTCCCATCTTTCAGCGACTCTAAAGCCTGTTGAAGTTCTTGTGTGGTAAACTATGAATCCAATATTTCGCTCGTAAATCGGGGTGTTGCATAATGCCAAAAGTGCCGAACTGATGCCGCGGGTACGACGTCTTAACTGCATGTTCTAAGCTCTGGAAGTCTGCAATTTGGTGGCGATTGAGCATTATGTCCAGACGCTGTCTGTATACAGAGGCTTTTGCGGGTTTCCAGTTAAGTCTAGGCATTAATAGTTCGTCATTATTCTCATCGCTTGTCAATCCCATTATTTGAAAGGTCACAACAACTGGTAAATGGTCCGAATATGGCAATTCTCGTATCTCAAAATCCGTCACAAATGATTCCCAATCTTCACCTATCATTGAATAATCAATTGTTGATGTTCCTTGTCCCCCAATAAATGTGAAATTCCCTGCAACGTCACTCGCGCTTGTTCCATTTTGCACTCGCAGTCCAAAAGAATCATTTTTTAATTTTTTATATACATATGTATGTATTTAATTTTTGAAGTATTTTTATAAAAAAAGTTGGTAGGTATGCTAATTTTTAATATTCGATTTCCCCTCTAGGCAATCTCTCCAAAACCGTATGTACGAAGTTTAAGTTTGGAATGTTTATACTAGTCAATATTTTAGCCACAGAAACCAAGATACATATATTGGGGCATATTCATAGTTAAGCCTTAGACCCGAGTCCAACTGGCCTCGAGTCTAAAGTTAACACACAGGTTAGAAACAGCTGCTATTCATAAAGAAATTCGCAGTTCTGTTTAGTAAAACACAGAATTCTACTACAATTTTAGTACTATTGCCCGTCAATCCATTGAAATTCAATACATTTTTTGACAGACAGAAAAAAAACAACTTAGTCAAAGAGTCAGCCGTTTTTAAGCTCCAGTTTATCTTTTGGACCCGGGTCTAAATTGTCTATGAATAACATAAGCTCCAGGTTAGCTTAGAAGAGACAAAGAAACAACTTGTCAGACGACTATGAATATGCCCCATTATCCTTAAGCTTTTTGTGCGCTGACTTCTATCACGTCAAGATTTTAAGATACTCCTGTTAGAATATTAAAAACGATTTTGGCTATTTGTAGTAATGCGGGATAATTTTGTCCAACACAATTTCAAAACATTCCAAAAGTATCTACTAAGTTTCTTCTTCAAAAAACAGTTTAAATCATTTCAAGAAAAGGTTTTTCAAACAGATATATTTTTTTAAAAAATCGACCTGATAGAGCAATTCTGAGCTTGGATTCGAATTTAGAATGTACGGGAGTTTTAAAAAACTGTGTGTTTTCTTAACACTGTTAAATCTTTTTGAAGCAGTTTTTAAAGTCACTGCAGTAGTTTAGGCTGTAGGTCGAGGTACAGACAGACAGACAGAATTGCGGGACCCACTTTTTTCGCGTTCTCTATCATCGTAATGTTATGTTGGTCTGGGGCCCTACTCTGTAGGTATTTCGTTCCGAAAGTCAATCCTATTCGAAAGTGCTTTTCGTTCCGCTTTTGATTTCGTACCCTGTAAAACATTCGAAACAGAAAAAAATAGTACTTAATACTTTTCCCTTTTATGGATTAGTTTTTTACAGCCCTATTCTCCCCAACATCACTGATACCTCACAAGTCACAACTAGTGGTGAAATTGATTTTGTGACTTTTTCGTATTCTCCCCCACGGTCACAAGTTGTGAGAGTCACAAAAACTATCGAAATTGTGATCTCCTTATAGGCAGGTCACAACCCACAAATTTTTTGTGTTTTGATATTTCGGTGTGGATTTTATTTTATTCCACCTTATTCGAGATGTTTTATCTGAAAACGAAAAGTATCTACGAATTGTATGGCTCCAAAGAACCTATTGTATTTGTAGATTGTAGCGAAGACGACTCTTAAGAACTATGACAGACGCAAAGGATCCATTTGCCCTACAAGAAAGCATTTTCATGAAAATATATTAATTGTGTTACCTGGCGCTTGCATTATTGAAATAAATTTTTTTGTTTTATTTTTCAATTTGTTCTTGTTTTTAATTATCAGCTGTTTCAAAAGTCACAAAAAAATTCATCTTTGCAGTGGTGAGTTTCGTTGTGAGTTTTGTTGTGACGATTAGGGGGAGAATACCAAAATGTTATCGAATCACAACAATCCTCACAAGGAATAGTCACAAGAGCTTGTGTTATGACTCCTCACAAGGGGGAGAATCGGGCTGTTTAGAGTCTCGAATTATTTCTCATGAGATCTGTCAAATTTATAAATACAAAAAAAAGGATTCGGTTGCGCTTTGGACGGATGCAGAAACCAATGAAAAAGGAATAGAAAGAAAAATTATACGGGACAAATCAAATATAATGGAAATGTGTGATAAAAGGTAAAATTTCATTTCTAGAAAAACAATAATTTCAGTATTCAACTAGATATTGTTTATTTTAGTTTTGTACAGAACTTTCGCTTTTTTGTATGTGTTAAATGCCATATAAGGTGAACTCTCTGCTCCTTTAAGATCAACTGCAGTTCCAGCCATCTTAAAACTAGCTATTATACCATCTATTATACCTTAAAGTTCTTAGGACAAGGAGGCTATCAGAAGAAAATAGGACATGGCTATTCCATTGGCATGCCACAACAAAAAACATCAAGTTCTATTGCGGAGGTCTGCAGTGCGATAGAAAAAATATTGTGTTCAATACACATAAACTTCAAAATTAATAAAATAAAACGGCGACAAGCTAAGCAATTTTTCTTAACTGTTTCTGTTTTGTGTGCATATTTTTGCTTGAAGATTGATTCCCTGTAATTGCATTGATTTGCTTAAATTTTTGTTTTAACTAATATTTTCAAAAAAAACTTATACAATTTTTAGACATTCGAATTCAATTCCGTTAACACATTTGATGTAGAAACAAATTTTCCGTTTTAGAATGCTTTTGACATTCGGAAACGAGTTGCAAGGTACGAAAATTTCACTTTCGGAATTGCCATTCCGAAAGTAGTAGATTTCATTTCGCTTTAGAATTAGAGAGTACAAAATATTCGTTAACGAAATTTTTCACTTTCGGAACGAAATAGAGAGTAGGACCCCTGATTAATATCTCGAGTTCAAAAATAAAAATATAAACGCTTTTGTATAATTAAAAAGATTACATGATTATT
The DNA here is from genome assembly GCA_958431115.1 of Syrphus vitripennis. NCBI lineage: Eukaryota > Metazoa > Arthropoda > Insecta > Diptera > Syrphidae > Syrphus > Syrphus vitripennis. The sequence goes on along the minus strand of OY288109.1, from coordinate 71,201,677 downwards.
TAGTATGCAGCAGTGTCTTATAAATTATCGAACGGAAAAACAAACGGAGGGATATGAAGTATGTTTTTCTTAAATTTTCAACTGGGAGTGTTGACAAACTTTTTATAAGATATGTACATACCTACATATGTGTGCTATAAACATGTTCTACCAGTTTGGTATTCCCTCTCGTTGAATAAAGAAAATTTATACGCTCGGAGCATTTTTCTTTGTTTTTTATAAATAATCTTTTCTTTAATGATACAAATAAACTATTAAATGATTCGCCAGGTCCAAAATTTTTAATTATGGAAAGATGTGACCCAAATCTGAATATGGAAAAAGTGTCGCCCTTTTTGTTAAAAAAAAGTTATTTCATTTGTTTGTGGTGATGTTCTTAAGTGCGCTAAATATAAAAATGGTAGGTAGGTATTAGGTACATATTCATTTTTAAAATTTGGAATGTTTATACTAGTCAATATCTTAGCCACAGAAACCAAGATATATTATCCTTAAGCTTTTTGTGCGCTGACTTCTATCACGTCAAGATTTTGAGATACTCCTGTTAGAATATTAAAAACGATTTTGGCTATTTGTAGTAATGCGGGATAATTTTGTCCAACACAATTTCAAAACATTCCTAAAGTATCTATACTAAGTTTCTTCTTCAAAAATCAGTTTAAATCATTTCAAGAAAAGGTTTTTCAAACAGATACATATATTTAAAAAAAATCGACCTGATAGAGCAATTCTGAGCTTGGATTCGAATTTAGAATGTACTAGAGTCTTACAAAACTGTGTGTTTCCTTAACACTGTTAAATCTTTTTGAAGCAGTTTTTCAATTATTAATCGGAACCCCGATGTGATGGAATTTCGTTCGGATTCAGCACACTAAAACTCTTCGGAAAATATTTTGTTTTTGTAACTAGTGTTATTCAAAACTATGTTATTATTTCTCTGACGTTTCTTATCAGTTGTTCTCTCCAAGAAGTCATCATTCCTAAAGTGCTTTATACACACATTGTGCAAATTAATATTTAAGTCTTCTTTTTTGAATCCCCAAATATTTAGCCATTTTGCTCTTGTCTCGGGGTCAATAGGAAACCTGTCAATGCAAATATGTTTTAATAAAATTAAATCATAATAAATTAGCCTAATTATTTTCTGATATTAAGAGAATCGATGACTCTTGAAATTGAGAACACCACATAAGCAACAACAAGGTAGACCTTTTTATTCTTGCTTTCCATGTCATTTCATTTTTCATTTTCTTGTTATTTTTAAGGGGCTCGCTGTAGTTATAAAAAAGATAGTAAACAAAGGTACAGTAGGTGTATTAAAGAAAAATGTTGAATGTTTTCGTATAGTTCGTCATGGCAAAAACTTCAGTTACGGCAGAGATTTTCCGTATGTATCAAAAATTGTTGGAACTACTTCGGGTCGCAGTTTTAACCTTCTGCCAGTTTCTGCCACCGATATTTTAAAGGCGTTTGGATCAAAGTGTAATGAACAAAATCGATCATTAATTAATAAGTCCTTGCATTGTATTTTACAAAAGGCAGCCCATTGATTTTTTAAGTTTTCATTTTTTGGGAAACTGAAAAAGTCAATGGCAAAAAAATAAGTTTATTGTAATGTCTGAATTTTTTGGACAAAACCTACCTGAAAAGTATGATCAACTCTCCACTTTCCCTGTTACAAACTATACAATAAGGGTATTCATGCAACGTGATAATTTTCCGCTTTGCAGAAAGATGAGCACCCCATAAAAATTCTTGCATAAATGTGAGAAATAATCAGCTGTCACAACTAAACGTCACAAATTACCTCTCGAAACTTTATGAGGTTTATTTCTTCGCTTTCTGCATCAATTTTGTGAGATAAATTTATCTGGTTTGCAGAATATTTTTCCCATACAAATTTTGACAGCTCGTTTCTGCGGAGTTAAAATTATCTGGTTTCCGAGGTTTATCCGAGTTTTTCACCTTTGCATGAATACCCCTAATATCACATAATGTTAATAAATAATCACTTAATCACTAAAAGCGAATGCAAACTCATGAATTTTATTTGTTTACTTATTAATAACTTTTTTTTACACAAACAAAGCGAAGACCGTGACATCGACTGCTGCCAGCTGTCAAATACCGCTCTATCATAGTTATGAGTTTGGAATGTAAACGAGCACTCCATGTTTAAGGTAGAACTATAATAGTCGGAAGTGGTACAACGCTATCGATAGCGAAAGTTAACGAAGCCTAACGGAAAGCACCCAATCGCAATTATGGGCGCGTCATATAAATTTGTCGTAGTCGCTTCGTTTCTTACGACCACTTCGGCTGACGTTCGATGATTATAGTTCTACCCTTTTACTCAAAGATATTCGCTCATTTTTATCCGAGCACTTCCGACAGCGTCCGTCTATTATGGTTACCTTTTACCTTTATAGCCTTTCCACACCGAAAACGAGGTTTTCGGCTAAAAGTTTTCGAAACCTCTTAAAGTGTTCACACCGAATATTTATAAGTTGAATATAAGTTGAATTCTCACCAAATGGGTTTGATTTGGATACAAAAAAAGAAAATTAAACAATGTATGAAGATTTTGCTTAACTACATATCCTTCTCAATCCTCTATAATTAATAAAAAAAACATCGGCGTCTTCTATAAGAACGTAGCTTAAATACTTGTGCATATATATGTGCATATTTGTATGTAATCTTGCACTCAATCATTGATATTTTTATTTCGTTCAAAATATTTCTTGTGAATAGCTGTCAGATGTTTTTTTTTTATGTGTGATTGGTATTTGAATGCTTTCAGTTCATTGGGTGAGTTCAGTCGACGAAGCGACTGCAAGGCAAAGGCAATTTTCTTCTCTCTGATTGGCCAGCTGTCAAAAAATTTCCTGCAAATGCAGGTAATTTTGGCTGGAAAGTAAGGGAAGAAAAATCTCCCTTCATTTCAAATAAGTGTATCAGCTGATAGTTTGTGTCAAAATAATAATGTGTAAAAAAATAAGTAGTTGCCTTAAGCAAAAATGGCGTTCAAGAATGCAGTTGACAGCATTTGCAGTCCCTTAATTTACCTGAACGTACCCATTTCAATTGAGCTTTGAACTTTTTATAGGTGTGTTTGCTTACATCATCTCTGAATTTCAACAGGTTTTCAAGAGGTTTTATTAAAAACTTGTTAAAAACGAAAACTTGTGGTTTACGAAAAACGTATGGGAAAACTTGTGTTTTCGATGCAGGTTTTCGACGAAAACCGTTTTTTTTTGGCGAAAACTGTGTTTTCAGTTCAGTGTGAAAAGGCTATTACCTTTAATATCTGTTCTGTCTTCTGTGCATCGGCATCTGAAAAGCAAAACGTCTAATAAGGCGCGTTCGGATTCAGTAAAATACAAACAAAGATGTTTCCGAGGCGTGTTTATGTTGTTCCGAAATATTTGATGTCTCAGAAACAAACTGGTCTAGTAAACAAGCATGCGTCAAATCTTGACAGTTTCGTTATTTCTCTTTTTTCTTTAAAGGGCTTGTTCTTCTCCAAAATTACAGAACACAATTTGTATTGAAAAAATAGGTAAATTATAAAAAAATAAAAAATTCATCTAACTAATTTGATTGTATTAAAGTGAAAAAAAAAATTGCACTACAAAAGTATTTTTTAATGCTTTCTATAAGTCTACATAAAACATCCACTAAATTGTTGACGTCGCATTCAATATTTTTTTAGCAGCTTGTAAAAAAAGTGAAGTGCAGTGTATTCTGTATCTCTAATTTGTATTTTTTCTTAAAGGCACTGCCAATATGTCGGATTCAGAGGCGAGTAATATGTCTGATAGTGGATCGGAGGATGGAAGTATGGCTTCCAATAAGTCTCAGCACAGCGCAAGGTATTTAATGAGGAATGTAGCGAAAAGTTAAAATGACTCCAAACTTTCTTTTTATTTAGGTCTCGCTCAGTTTCGCGATCACGATCTCCTTCTAGGTCCAGATCTAGATCGCGTTCAAAGTCCGCAGGTTCCCGTTCGCGATCTCGTTCTGCATCCGCGGGGTCTGGATCTGGTTCGGAAGTAGGTGTTAACCGTCGTCGTCAACGAAGTCGATCGCGTGATGACGAAGAGGAAGGGGAAGAAGAACAGGAGCCAGAGGGAGAAGATCTAGATTCTGAAGAGTACGATGAAGAAGAGGATGATGAAGTTGGCCCAAACAAAAAAAAGAAGAAAAAAGAGAGATTTGGAGGCTTCATTATTGATGAGGCAGAAGTGGATGACGAAGTAGACGAAGATGATGAATGGGAAGAAGGTGCCAATGAATTAGGAATTGTTGGTAATGAAATCGACGAACTTGGTCCAACAGCCAGGGATATTGAAATTAGAAGACGAGGAACGAATCTTTGGGAGTAAGTTTTTCGAAATAGATAAAAAAAATTGATAAAACTGACTTATTATTTATTTTAAGTACACAAAAAGAAGACGAATTGGAAGAATATCTTCGCAAAAAATATGCCGATGAATCTGTCGCAAAGAGACATTTCGGTGATGGTGGTGAGGAGATGTCTGATGAAATAACCCAACAAACCTTGCTTCCTGGAATCAAGTAAACATTAAACCACTTATTTTCTTATTCCAGAAAAAAAATCCTATTTTTTTTAAAGGGATCCAAATCTATGGATGGTTAAGTGCCGCATTGGCGAAGAAAAGGCCACTGCATTGTTGCTAATGAGAAAGTATCTCACTTATCTCAATACCGATGAACCAATGCAGATTAAGGCAGTTGTAGCTCCGGAAGGAGTAAAGGGTTACATATATATTGAGTCTTACAAGCAGACGCATGTTAAGAGTGCAATTGAAAATGTGGGTAATTTGCGAGTGGGAAAATGGAAACAAGAAATGGTTCCGATCAAAGAAATGACTGATGTGTTGAAGGTAGTCAAGGAACAAGTTGGTTTAAAGGTTAAGCAGTGGGTGAGGTTGAAGCGTGGTTTGTATAAAGATGATATTGCTCAAGTTGATTACGTTGACTTGGCACAAAATCAGGTGCATTTAAAACTTTTGCCACGTATTGATTATACACGAATGAGAGGAGCACTCAGAACTACTCAAAGTGTAAGTAAAATAACTATTATCATTGCTGTTGTTCATGCTTTGCAACGGATTTGATTTTCAGGAGGCAGATAATGCCAAACGTAAAAAAAAACGTCGTCCACCAGCAAAACCCTTCGATCCGGAAGCTGTGCGGTAAGTTATTGTAATCCTCTTTTTTCAGTAGTTTTTTCTTTTTTTGTTGAATTATTGATAGGCTTTAGCATAACAGAAAATTTATGTTCTCTATTCAAAATTTTAAATGAAGAATATGACACTACTTGTTGCTTTAGTAAATGTTACTTTATTTTAATCACAGTGCAATTGGGGGTGAAGTTCATTCTGATGGTGACTTCTTGCTTTTCGAAGGAAATCGTTATTCGCGCAAAGGATTTCTATACAAAAACTTTACAATGTCAGCTATTTTGGCTGAAGGTGTCAAACCCACTCTTGCCGAATTGGAAAGATTTGAAGAACAACCAGAAGGTATGCAAATCAGATCCCTTTTGACTGGAAAAATCTACTTTATTCATGCATAATTATGTTATTACTATTCATAGATGTTAACTTGGAAATCGCCGCAGCTTCAAAGGATGATCCAACAGCAGCTCATTCTTTCTCAATGGGAGACAATGTTGAAGTTTGCCTTGGTGATTTGGAAAACTTACAAGCTAAAATCATAGCGATTGATGGAGGAATGATCACAGTCATGCCGAAGCATCAGGATTTGAAAGATCCTTTGATTTTCAAAGCAAATGAACTTCGAAAATACTTTAAGACCGGAGATCATGCTCGCGTTTTAGCCGGCCGTTATGAAGGAGAAACGGGTTTGATTGTTCGAGTTGAACCAACACGTATTGTGTTAGTTTCTGACTTGACAATGCATGAATTGGAGGTGCTTCCGAGGGACTTGCAGTTATGTTCCGATATGGCAACTGGTGTTGATTCATTGGGCCAGTTTCAATGGGGTGATTTAGTTCAATTGGAGTAAGTGTTATGTAGTACAATATATAGGTATTTATTATCATATTATTTTAATCGATTTTTTTTTTAACAGTCCTCAGAATGTTGGTGTAATTGTGCGATTGGAACGTGAGAATTTCCATGTACTCAATATGCATGGGAAAGTTATTGAATGTAAACCAACTGCATTGCAAAAAAGAAGGGAAAACCGTAATACAATTGCATTGGACGCCGAAGAGAATCAAATCCGTCGCCGTGATATAGTGAAGGTTATGGAAGGGCCACATGCGGTAATAATAATCAAATATAGTCCCTCAATATGAATTGCTAGTCGAACGTTTTTGAAATCTCTCCCGGACAAAGTAGATGTTGGTCTATGCGAACTTCGAAATATGCTTTGCCTAATATTTCGACATGTTACGTTCGATTCGCTGTTCATAATGAGTGCCAAAATTTACAAAATAAGGAAATGTTTCAACTTATTTTAATTTAAGGGCCGCTCTGGAGAAATAAAGCATCTGTATCGAAGCTTGGCATTCTTACACTGTCGCATGTATACTGAAAATGGAGGAATTTTCGTGTGCAAAACACGTCACTTGCAATTAGCCGGAGGAAACAAATCTCAGGCCAATACAATGGGGTCATTAGGTGGTATGGGATTTATGTCGCCCAGAATTCAATCGCCAATGCATCCATCTGGTGGGCGAGGAGGACGTGGTGGTGGTCGAGGTGGAAGGGGAGGATTCCGTGTAACCAGAGATCGCGATATTTTGGGAAAAACTATCAAAATCAGTGGTGGGTCATACAAAGGGTCTGTTGGTATTGTCAAAGATGCAACTGAAAGCACAGCTCGTGTGGAATTGCACACCTCGTGCCAAACGATTTCAGTTGATCGTAATCACATTGCTATTGTTGGAGTTCCTGGCAAAGAAGGAGGCAGTGTTTCCACTTATGGGCGCACACCAGCTCGCACACCTGGTTATGGCTCACAAACTCCAGTTTATGCAGCTGCAGGATCGAAAACGCCATTACTTGGAAGTCAGACACCTACTTGGGATTCGGAGGGTCGTACACCTTATAGTGGAGCTATGACTCCATCTCATGATGGAAGCATGACTCCCCGTCATGGCGCGTGGGATCCGAACATTACGAATACCCCAGCAAGAAACAATGACTATGACTATAGCATGGAAGAACCCAGCCCAAGTCCAGGTTACAATCCAAGCACGCCTGGCTATCAAGTCAGTACACCATTTGCTCCACAAACTCCGGGAACCGTCTATGGCTCGGACAGAAGTTACAGCCCATACAATCCGAGCCCTGCTCCTTCTCCATATCCAGTTGGTTATATGAGCACTCCATCTCCATCGAGTTATTCTCCTAATACTCCTGGTGGTGCTCCACAATCGCCATACAATCCACAGACACCAGGAGCTAGTTTGGACTCACACATGGGTGACTGGTGTACTACAGACATTGAAGTAAAGATTCATACACATGACGATGCCGACTTAGTTGGACAAACTGGTATAGTTCGAACTGTATCAAATGGTGTTTGCTCCGTCTTCTTGCGCAAGGAGGATCGTAGCGTTTCCATTATAAGTGAACACTTAGCACCAGTTCCACCTGAAGTTGACGATGATTTCAAAGTAATTTATGGAGATGATCGCGAGTTGACTGGAAAAGTAATTTCAGTTTCTGATAAGGACACTAGCATTTGTAAAATAAATGGCGAAGTTACTATGATACCCACATCTCATCTTTGCAAAATGAAAGTGGACTAATTGAATATTAAAAAAAAAAAAAGTGGATTTGATAACTAGCACTCATAACATATAACAATATATTTATGTTCCGTTAGGCGTTTTATTAGAACGCCAGTAAAACAACACGGATCCAGAAACTACAACTGGTGTTTTATTTAAGGCAAAAGTATGGCCTTCTCCATATCATTCACTTTTCATACAGTTATAATGAGATGGTTTTAATGACAATGTTCTTTCCTGACATTTTAATAAAACGCTTTACGGAATAAGGGAATATTACAATAACCACATTGTATAACCAGCTCAATGTTTTATTCTTTCTAAATAAAAAAATATTAAATTACTGAAAAGCATTATATGTCAATATTATTTTAGTAAGCAATAATCTTAAATGGATTCCTGATTTCAAACTAGATACTTCGATTTTTATAATAGCTTCTATTTTTACTGCCTATTATATAATAATAGCTTTTACTGCCTATTATTATACATACATAGGTTAGGTTAGGTTAATGGGCTGACAGTTGATCTTGTTACCGTCACACTTAGATCAATGTATGTTGATCCATTGTGATAACCTGGGGATTGAGACCCCCATGAAAAGAAACCCATGATAATTCCCAAGAAAGTCAGGCACGCAACGGGTGTCGATGCGTTTTAGCAGGCTATTGCCCGAAGTGTCGTAGGGTATTTCTTAGTTATTGAAGAAATGTCTGTCGTTATACAATCACCTGAATGAGGAAAGGGCGACGCCCTTTTTTAAGGGTGTGGTCCTTCCCTTGCCCCATTCGAACAATCATCCCTCCATCAGGCTCCACGCAACGATTGATGGATGAGTTTGATAGGTCAGTGGTGGGTGTGTTAATCCGTTCTTATGGTCAGAGTCGTTGGGGAGAGGACAACGCCCTTCTGGGGTGTGATCCTTCCTTATGTATATATTAATAAATTCTGGCTTCAGATATCGCTGCACTTAGAGACATATATTCTGCTTCACCTGCTCGGAACAAGCCCAGAAGAATAGGATAGATGGAAAAGCCTACGCAGGGGTTTTTCTAGCGTGGAAGAACACCTCTGCAGAACAATGGCAGGGATACCATCCGGACCAGCGGATTATGTGTGTTAAGATCTTTTAGGACTCTCGCTACAGCTCGAGTACGAATGAAGATTTGTCCCATAGAATGATTTACGCGCTCAAGAACTGGGAGAGTCATGACACTATCAGACAGCGTAGAGTTGGCGGCGACTGCCTAACAAATAAGTGACAACGAGTGTTGGGACCGAGGAAGATGTTTTATTCCTTATATTTTTTACGAATGACCAAAAATTTTTACTACCTGTGGGACATTGTAGTATTTTTTGCCTTAATTTTTGGTCATGCAAAATTTGGTCCTTCGAATATGGGCGTTGCAGGCCTTCCTGGCTTGTTTGAACTTTTTCCGGTTTTCCTCAGTTGGGTTGGCTCTAAAACAACGGAAGCTAACCTCTTTGACCCTAATAACCTCTTTACAGCTCGCATCGAACCATGATTTCTCTTTGGGTCTGATGCTTTTAGCCCTATTCGGGATAAAAGTTCTCATTCCCAAAAGAATCATATTAGTAATCATATCCGCGCTAACGCCTACGTCACTACCGAGGAAGCATAGTGACCAGTTAAAGATCCTGAAAAAATTATTGAGACTGTCCCAGTTGGCTTTCTCGTATTGCCAAACGGTTCTCAAAGGAGCTCTTTCTCTAACTGGATTTTTTTTGCACGAAAAATTTGCGGAAATGATACTATGGTCTGATGTGCCTGTTTTTGCATTCCATGGGCATTGTATATAAATTTGCATAGTATAATACTAATTTTTTGGTTGCTGTTTCTGTGCGCCCTCAAACGACCATCTTGATGATAGTACTATAGGTTCTATCTTTGTATATGAAAACTATAGTGGTGGAAGTCGAATGGGGCGACATCTAAAGTGTCTGCGCAACCCTTATTCTTTTTTTTTGCGGAGAGCTTATGGAGGTTTTAAATGATATTTATTGATATTTTTTGGATGCAATAATTCAAAAATTAGTCTCTTCTTGCCCCTACCACCAATTTTTGACGCTTAAAGACTCCCCAAATCGAATTTTACACCTCAAATTTTGCAGCGCCACCACAAGGGTCCGCGCAACCACAAAAAAAACTCTATATGCAATGTCCATGGGGCAAAATAAACTGATTTATTTTTGATTTAAAATCAAAACTGCAGATCTGGATTTTTCGGCAGATTTACCCCTCTTGGCACCAATTCTAATGCAACTTTCAGCTGTTAGCTTGACAGATACAAGTTTTTCTTTTTATTTGTAATTTGTTTTGGTTTTGTTTGAGTTTTCATCTATTAAACAAATAAATTTTACAATTAATGAAAGCAATTTCAAATGAATTAGTAGATTCATCAACTTACACGAAGAAGTACACGAAGTTACACCAATTTAATGACAAAAAAAAATCAATTCCAATTGTATTCTATGGGCATTGTATATAAATTTGGTTCTGTATACAATGTCCATGGGCCACGAAAAAAAATCAATTTTTTGATGGAAATCTGGATTACCCATGGAAAACCCCTTAAGATTGTTCAGCTAAGTAAGAATAAGAAATCAGTTCAATGTAGGTACATATGTATGCACATTTATGTAGATGAGAATGTAAATAAAATTGTTTACAGGAAATTCATCAAAGCAATCTTAACAAAAGAAGCTCTAAAGCTTGATCCACACTAGACCGATCAACACTGTTAGTTAATTAGTACGAATGTGTTTTTTATATATTTCAGATATTTCTTTACCAAAAAATTTCAGTCAGGCGTTGCACCAATATTTCACAGGCTTTTAAATGACGCCTTTTGAATTAAAAAAAAAAACGTAATTTTAAGACTTAAATTTTCAAAAGCGTTTCGTACAACCGCCTGAAACTAATGAGAAAATATACGAGTAACTGAAAAAAATCTACAATCCTTATAAGATTTATGTTGGCATCTCTATGTTTTTATCAAAAAAAAATCGTTTAAGGAGTTTCACCACCAAATTTCAAATACGAACCGTTTTTTTTAAATTAAAATTGAGCTTTGAAAAAAGAAAATCATTATCAGTCCAGCAGCTTTATACATCAGACCTTGCGATGGGTTGTTTTTTATGTATGCTGCGCAGAACGCAACATTGATTTAAGCCACGAAAGACCAACTAAGTATAAACTATGTTCTAAGGTCTCAAGGTAAATAAAGTAATTAAAACTTTGGAACAAGTAGAAGGAATAAACTGTACATTAACAAATTCTAAGTCCAAAAATCACCCGCAGAATTTTTCTTTCCAAGAATCCCAAAGCGTTCTTATCTACAAAGTCCATGTCTCTGCGCTATAAATAAGAACCGGCATGATAAGGGTCTTATAAAGGGACACTTTAGTTTGCTCGAGAGGACTTTGCTACTCAATTGCCTTCTTATTCGAAAGAAACAGCGATTGGCAAAAGTTATTCTTCATTTGGTTTCAGCGCTGCTGGTGTCGTAGTTTGAATTTATAGAGGCGCCTAGGTAAACAAAGTCCTTAACTACCTCAAAATTATAGCTGTCTATTGTGACGTTCTGGCAAAACGTCGGTGTTGGGTGTCCTTTTACGATGATACCATATACATATACTTAGTGTCAATATCGTCGTAATATCCAAGTAATTGGAGGGATCTTTGAAAGATTGTGCCTCTTGTGTTGAAGTGAAGCTTTGCACTTTTCTTTCCAGAACGATGCTAACGAAGTCGCATGATAGTGCATCGCCTTGACAAAAACTTTTTTTGACATCGAATGTAACAGTGAGATCTTTTCCAACCTTGATAAAGCAGCGTGCGTTCTGCACCATCATTCCTAATCGGAAAAGTTTGGTAGGGAGGTCAAAACTAGACATGGCTCTATATAACTCCTCTCTTTGCTTTCAAATGCGGCCTTAAAATCTATAAAAAGATCGAGGTTTGAAGTTCCTCGGTTTTTTCCAAGATCTGCCGTGGTGGAAACATTTGGTCTATGGTGTACATGACACCATTCATGCCGCGTTTAAGTTTAAATCCAATGGAACAACTCTAAGAGACAGTCGCTTGTAATATGAAAACGATTTCGTATGAAAAAATGACTGAGTGTTTTTCTTAGTTATTTCATAGCTTCAACATTTTTCGTTCAATTTTAACGAATTTAGTCTTCAAATTTTTGTTATAAAAATATTTTTATTTGAGCCAAAAAAATATTTTTTTTATATTTTTTTTCTATCCACACGGTTCAATTGAAAATGATAAATTTTCAAAAAAGCTCGAAAAAATCGATTTTTATAATCTTTGATTGCTTGTATCTTAATAAATTCGCCACCGATTAACAAACCGTTGGAATGCAGAAAGTGTTATCTTTCCAAAAATATTTACTATATGTAAATTAAAAAGATCACTTTAGAGATATAAGCCAGTGTTCGAAAAATAGACCAAAAAAACCTTTTTTGAGTATATCTCGAAAACGGTTCTTTGAAAAAAAAAAAAAAATTAATGTCATTTTCGTTTTCAGCGACCCCAAATTAGTAAAAAAAAAGTTGTTTTTTTAAAGGTAGCATCGGTGACCCAAAATTTTGTAAACTAGTGTTATATATTATAAAATTATAAATTAAAATTACACTTAATCAATAATTGCTCACCAGGATACTTCTGTTTCGAAAATACCAATTATTTTGGTGTCTTCTGTTTTCTGTCATCATTCACGTTCGCAGGAAGGACAGTTCCGAGGAGTGTTTTATGTATTTGTAATAGCCCCAAATATGTTTTGTTTTATTTCAAGTTTTTTTATTTTATTATATTTTAAACAATTCTTTAAATCGTTCTAGAATTGCGATTGAATCACATTGACATTAAATTTATTAATGGTAGTTGAAAAAAAAATATTTATTTAATAAGTTTATTAAAGTAAAACATTTTTTGGTGTAAATTAAATTAATTTAAGTTTTCCTTAAGTTTGAATCTTAACTATTTACATATTATATAAGACTTGATCTGAAAGAAAATTTGTGATTCAAAAAAGTTATTTTTTTGACAAAACAACAACGAGATCGATTAGCCAATAAAAAGATTGCCTTAAGTCGCCTTCACACAAATACGGCGCCTTTGTCCATGACTCTACTTTGAAACCAAAATTCTCCAGCATCTCAAAGAATATTATCGCTTCTGCTTCAAAGGAGAATTGTTTGGCTTTATCTGGCCAGTGTGGCATTAGTGGTCGTATTGGCAAATGCGAGGTATCTGAAATAATTTAATATGATTCGTTTATTATTTTTAATTGGAACGGATTATTGATTTATTTTTATCTTACTGAATTCAACATAGTGAACATATGGCAATACAAGGGCTATTATTACTCGTCCATTTGGAGCTAAAACATTGTAGATATCTTGCAATAGTTCATATGGATCTATGCATCTATCTAATACGTTTAAGCAAGCAACAAGGGGTACATTTTGAATATTACATATTTTATCGATGATTGTGAAATTTCTTTTTTCCAGTCTTTCACGCATTGTCCAGCTTGTTTCAGTTGCGTATACTCGTACTTTGGCATCTTTTCTAAGTTTTATCACAGCATCAACTAAACGTACAGAAATCTCTCCATCGCCTGCTCCTATATCCAGAATATCGACCTAGATATTATTTGTTATTAATAAAGAAATATATTTCTTCTGACTTATGTTATTAAAAAAAAAATTTATTTAATGATCATGTTACACAAAATAAGCTACAAATAAAAAAATACTGCGTTGATATTAAGAAGTGATAAGTTCAAAAAGAGAAGTTCAATTACAAGTACACTGTTTTTAAAAGCTTAAAAAAATACATTTTAAATTTTTTTTTCAAATTTATTTTACTTTCAAGTAAAACAAAATTCCGAACACTCAACTTTCTGCACAACATTGGCTTTATGTCGAGGATAACTTCGATGTTTAAAATTGAATTTTTAAAATTATAGTTTAATTTAGCTGAATGTGAATAGCTATTAAAACAAATATAGTAGGTTATTTCTCAAGAGGAAAAATAGGAAAATCAAAAAATAATTTCAAAAATCGAAATTTGGGTTTTATTAAAATTCAATGTAATAAAAATGAAATCTTGTTAGTTGAAAAGAGCATAATGTGAAAAAAGTTCAACCGATTTATTTCACTTCAAGTTAGGGAACCTAACTGCTGGCAAAAAAATTTTAAATTACCACAGAAAGACTTTCAAATTTTTGGCACCTATGAAGAAAAATGAAATTAGCTAGATAGATTTGATTTCTACAATATTGAATTCATTTTAATAACAAACAACTTTCATTTAGTAACTAAACCCATCGCCGTTACAGGACTGCTAATGTTGCCAATTTCAAACATTTTTTCATTCATTAAAAAAGCCAATAGTTGTTTTGGTTCTGCCGAAAAAAAAAATGTTTCCTTGTTTACGAGAAAATCCATAACTGTATAGCTATTTACTTTTTTGATCCTACGTGTTTTATTAGTTTATACGATACAGCATATTTTCCAAAAAAAAATTCTCAAAAATAGCTTTTTTAACTATAAAACTGGATGTGATTGCAACTATTTATAATTGATTACACAGGTCTACAAAATTAAACAAAAATGTATACTACTATAAGGGCGGGATAGAACCCTTGCCTATTTCATTTTGAAAATAGAATAAGGCCTTGATGTCGCACATGGGGGGTTTCAAAGTCAACCATGGCATTAAACTCGATTTTTTTTTTGTAGTAAATTAGACCTCTATATGATAGCAATTAGAAAATGCAACTACATGATCCATTAAGTGTAGCTTCAAAGTTAAATCTTTTAAATTTCAGATTCTGACTTTATTTTTTCCTTAATTTTGTTATTTTATCCATGTTACTTCGCAACGAAAAAATAAGGCGCATAGTTTAAGTTATAGAACAAGCTTGAAACAAAAATAATTTTCTGCGTTTGAACGAGAGGTGCAATTTTCTCACAATATCAGTTAAAACTGAAAAAATGATTAAAAAAAACAAGGGAATTACATACAATATTGTTTTATAGCATTTGGCAAAGTCAGAAATGTTTTTTTTTTTTTAATATATCAAGTTATTTTAGTTCTAACTCAATTTTTCTTAATACTGTATTCAATCCTTTTAAAAATTTAAAGATTCACACCAAAAAATAAATAATCTTAGAACATATAATTTTAAAAGATATTGGTAAAAAAAAAACAACTTTATTATAAACTTTATTATATTATATAAAAAGAAGAAACAAACTTTGTTTTACTTTTTTTTTAGAAGGAAGTTTTTTTAGATTATTTTTTGATATATTTAAAAGTATTTTTATTTTTTATGTTTTTATTTTTCTTTTCATTTTCAACACTATCAGTACCCCATGATTGATAAACTTTTTTGAGTATTATAAATTATGTGCTTTTTTTCAATTTAATCTTTATAATAAAATGCAGGCGAGCGGCTGAAGAATAGAATGCAATGATTGAATGCAAGTCTCTCGGAGCCTTTTTCAAAATAAAACCTGCAAAAGCTCAAGTAACAATCAACTCTACAAGAAAGAAATATTTTTAACCAATATATCGACCATAGGAGTAAACTTGGAATTCGGGGAGGAAGATTAGTTATTTTAGCTCCACCTGGAACATGTTAAATCACGCTTGTAATTCCTATTAAATAGGGCTGTCCCAATTTTTTTCAACAAGAAGTTGAGACTTTAAATGGATATGAAAGATGAAAAATTACTTAAAAAATAAAAATTGCTCTCAAGGAAATTTATAAGAAGCTCCAGCATTCTAACTTAAATAATTATCTCGGGATGCACTTCGGAATCGATCTACAGATCAGTGAATAGCAAACTGAGATACAATCTGAAGGGAGCAAATTATTTCACATATCAATTCTAAACAAAAGAAATATCGATTATGCTGGAGCTATGGATAGAACTACACATCACATTTTGTTACCCCTAATTGAATTTTAAATAATTTTAGTAGGTAATAATAAATCAAAACAAAAGATTATCCAACCTCAGTCTTTTAAATGCCATAAGAAATGCATAGCATGCGTCTAAAAACTATTGACGATACTTACGGTTGGATATCCATTCCTTTGGAAACTTTGAATATCGAAGTCTGCAGCATTTAGTAGCTTTTGAAACTGGTTGTCTGATAAAATAAACATTGATCCGCGCTTGAGAAATCCATTAATATCAGTCTGTGTCATAAAAAATTGTAAAATTGTTCTCGCTAGTGTATGCCATAGCTGTATCCAAATGTTGGCCGACAGTTCCTTAGCTTTTTCCAGCCAATCAACAGTAATATCATCTGGTTGATCAAGAGGCACAAATTTCGATTGAAAGTTTTCTGGTAATTTATGTACTAACCGGTACCACTAAAAAGCAAAATAAAATGATGAATAAAAAATAAAAAAAAAAATTTATGTTTTTACCAATCGTGTATCATATTCATCAAGATACTGATCATTATGGACCTTTTCAAAAATAGCTCTAGCTAATGTGCCACGCGGTCGATGGATATTCATAATTATTTATTAACTAAAAAACTCCATACATTATTATTTTATTTTCATATCTAAATTATCCAAAGATAAAAAGTTTTTGATTAAAAATTAGGATGGCGTGTTATATTAATGTATGTGGAACTGTTCATCCCTCTGAGCGTCTGGATATTCTCCTTCGTTAAAACTCAAAATATGAAGAACAAATAGGCACGTTCATTAAAAAGACATCAGCTGTGTTTTTTTTTTTCGCAAGTCCCAATAAAATTGTGTAAATAAAATGCAACAGAGCCAGTAGCCCAATACACTTCAATATTTCCCAAGTAAAAAAAGTCTGTGTTGAACGACTCCATCTTCGCAAAAAATGGAGTTTCCATAGAAACTATCGATAACAAGTTTAGAAATCGTCGGCTAAATGCGTAAATCCCCATATTAAAAAAAATAATTCCTCAGAAAACGAATTTTAAGATTTAAAAAATAATTTCGTTATTTTGCACTTGAAAAATTCGCCCTCTAATTACGAAAAATTAAAAAGTATACACTAAGGCATTGTATATGAAATTGCAAATTCGTATACAATGCACTAAGGTATAATTTTCTGCTTGACATTTGCATGCGCACCCCATAAAAATTCTTGCATAAATGTGAGAAATAATCATTTGTCATGTCACAACTAAACGCAACAAATTACTTCTCGAAACTTTATGAGGTTTATTTCTTTGCTTTCTGCATCAAATCTGTGAGATAAATTTATCTGGTTTGCAGATTATTTTTCCATACAAATTTTGACAGCTCGTTTCTGCGCATCTGCGGGGATAAAATTATCTAGTTTCTGAGGTTTATCCGAGTTTTCCACCGTTGCATAAATACCCTTAATTAGAAAAAAGTGATATTTGAATAAGAACAGTGTAATACTACGTTTCCACCAAAGATTAATCTCGTTGAGATTTAGTAAATCTTCTGAAGTGTTTCCACCACATTAAAAAGATAGCTCCCTTGAAAATGCAAATGGCGTTCTCTCATTTCTTATAAAGTGAGTGAGATAGAGGGTTCCACCTTCCATCAGTGCATTGTATATAGAACCTATAGTACTATCTTTACGATGGTTTTTGTGTTATGTGCTATGGTCGTTTGAGGGCGCACTTGTATATACACAGAAACCAAAAAAATAGTAAATGTAATGTATTCATAAACACACCACTCATTGAATTGTATAAAGTGAACGCACCCAATCTCATGTAGTTAACAAAGAACTGTCATTTAGTAGTAAGTAAGAGAGAACAGTAAAGGAACAGTATTCTTTGTATATGAAAACTATAGTACTATCATGGTGGAAGTCGAATGGGGCGACATCTAATCTACCTATGCAACCCTTACTCTTTTTTTTTTGCGGAGAGCTTATGGAGGTTTTAAATGATATTTATTGATATTTTTTGGATGCAATAATCCAAAAAATAGTCTACCACCAATTTTCGACGCTTAAAGACTCCCCAAATCGAATTTTACACCTCACATTTTGCAGCGCCACCACCTCTGCAACCCTAAAAAAAAAACTCGTCATGATAGTACTATAGTTTTCATATACAAAGCAGTATTACACCGGCAATCAAACAACACGCATCTCTTTTAATACACTTCAATTGGCGACGAGGATTAGTAACATTTTTTTTCGCGCAAAGTAAAATTAAAGTAAAAGTCTTAAGAATGCCAAACGGTGATACATCAAAAACCGAACAAAAGATGACTATTTTTCAAGCGTCTCAAATGACGGAATTTTCGCCAGACAGACAGTTTTACTGAATGGAAAGAGCGCTTAGAAATCCATTTCACCGACATGATGCTTAGAGTATATATAATATGGAGTGCTTGTTCAATTTCAAACGTGAAGCTTCTTTGTATATGAAAACTATAGTACTATCATGGTGGAAGTCGAATGGGGCGACATCTAGTGTGTCTGCGCAACCCTTACTCTTTTTTTTTGCGGAGAGCTTATGGAGGTTTTAAATGATATTTATTGATATTTTTTGGATGCAATTATCCAAAAAATAGTCTCCTCTTGCCCCTACCACCAATTTTTGACGCTTTAAGACTCCCCAAATCGAATTTTACACCTCACATTTTGCAGCGCCACCACCAGGACCTTTGCAACCCTAAAAAATATTCGCCATGATAGTACTATAGTTTTCATATACAAAGGAAGCTTTTATAGGGGGTGCTAGTTTCACTAATTTCGGGAAGCAAAAGCGTGGACCTCGAATAAGAGTCTTACAGCCATATTTATAAAGATTCCTTAAGAGCAATTTAAGACGTTAATTAGTTAAGTATACTTAAAAATTTAAGTTGCCTTTAAGTAACGTTACTTAAATACTTATTCATAATCGATTTTCGACTGTTACTTAGTTAAGCGACGTCTCTGTCCAAAAAGTAATAGAAACAAGGATTCTATTACTGGAAACTATTAGGTTTTAGTTCTCAAATTGAAAGTTGCCAAAAACAAAAAAAAAACACCGTAAAAGGAAGTTAATTACACAACAATAAAGATGGCAAATTCAAATGAAAATAAACGACAAAGATCCGAAAATTGGGATGCATATCCGCTCCATCATCCTGTATCTGAAATATATATATAAAATAGTTTGTTAAAAGAAGTCAAGGCAATAATAGTAGTTGACATTGAGTATGTACATACCTCATTCCTTCCCCAATACCTGGTGGCAGCCATAACTTGGAGATCAGGATCGATATGGCCACTCATGTTGGCACCATCATGGTACGAGTTCGATTATTTTTCTCATGTTGGATTTAGAGAATCGGTATCGCAATCGGAAAGATTTGTCATCCAGCCCCATTGGGTTAAAACGAGGTTTGTATATTTTTACAACCCTCCTTCTTCTCCTCATATCACTTAAGGATTTTAACACATTTAAATCGTTCAAAACTCTTTTATATTCCATTTCTATTTCTTTAACTAAAATCACCAAAATTATTATTTCACAAAATAATAGAAATATCAAATTCACCAAAATAAGAAAATGATTATTTCGAAGTATTAAATAAATGTCAACATTTAAGTAAGCTTTAAACAAACAATTTCGTACTTAACTTAAGACACCTTTAAGTAACGTTGCTTAGATCTTCAAATTGATTATAAATACGGATTTTCTACTTAAACCATTCTTAGAGCTTTCTTAGAGTTAAGCAACCTTTAAGATTTGATTATAAATGTAAGTATTAGAGTATATACAGGGTGAGTCATGAGCAATGCGACAAAATGCTAGGGCGTGTAGGTTGCGTTGAGACAAGAAAAAAATCGTACGGGAGGGGGGTCTATTCCCCCCCGTTTAGCCAGGAGGGGCAATTTTCGAAAAAACTGACTTAAAATGGAAAAAAAATTATTTAAAATCAACGGCTTCATTCACAATGCTGTGCGATACGTTTTTGAAAAGCCAATAACTTTTTCTTTCATTCTGTGTTTAAATAAATCTATTCTAAGAAATAGTTTTTGATATATTAATTTTCAAAATCAATAAAACCACATTTTTTTTAATGAAAAAAAAATAAAATTGCAACGCAAGATAAATAAAAGGCATTGCAGTTTTGCTTAGTAATTATTTCCAATTTGAATATTAACTCATTAACACGTAACGATGTCAAGCTCATACACCCGAGAAGAATTAACGGACATGCATTTCTGCTACGGTTTAGCTAATGGTCGAAGTCGTGAAGCCGAAAGACTGTACGCTGAAAGATATCTCGATAGGAGGTGTCCCCATCATAGCACGTTTCCAAGAATCCACCGACGACGTCTAAGAGATCATGGAGTGCTGGAGCATCGAAGAAGCGAAAGGCCAGTTTCTGATGAGTCAAGAATCTTAGATGAAAGAATTCTGGATTTAGTCCGAAATAATCCCTCCGTCAGTACAAGAAGGATATCCACTATGCTTGGAGTGTCCCAATCTAGAGCATGTCGAGTACTTCGGGCGGAAAATTTACACCCGTACCACTTTACGCCTGTTCAGGAACTCACCTCAAACGACAAGTTATTGAGAACAGAATTTTGTAGAACATTACTACTTAGAAATGAAACCGAACAAAACTATTTTAGAAGAATATTCTGGACGGATGAAGCACAGTTTACTAGGGATAGGGTTACTAACTTCCACAATTTACATTATTGGAGTAGCGCCAATCCACACAAAAAAAAAACAAAACAAATCACAACACCGCTTTAGTTGTAATGTTTGGCTTGGTATTGTTGGACACACTGTGAGCGGGCCCCGCTTTTTGAATTCCATTATTAATGGAGAATCATACCTGCAATTCCTACGAGACCTTTTACCCGATTTATTAGACAGCGTTCCATTGGTTATAGCAGATACTTTAATCTACCAACAAGATGGTGCTCCAGCACACTACAGCTTACAGGTGAGAAACTGGCTGGATGATCATTTTAGTGACCGTTGGATCGGAAGAAGGGGCCCACGGAATGGCCGCCTAGGTCACCAGATTTAACTCCCCTAGATTTCTATGCATGGGGATTTATGAAGAATTATGTTTACGAAGTGGAAATAGTATCATTGGAACAACTGAAGGAACGAATTGAAGTCGCTGGAGTCAAATTGCAGGAAAATTTGTCAAGCATAAACTTATGTGAAGCCATTACAAGGAGATATAATCTATGCCTTCTAAACAATGGAGATCATATCGAGAATTTTTTATAAGTACTTCCAATAAAAAACATAGAAAAAATAAAAGGAATAAAAAAAAGTAAAAAACTAAGATTAATGCTTCTTAAATGTTTTTCTTAGAAAAAGGTGGTTTTGGTTTTTTTTTTTAATTTCTTGAGAACGACATAAAATTTTTGCATCCGGTTTTCTTATTTAGACTTAAAATTAATAACAGCATTGAATTTTGAAATTAAAACTAGCACTTAATTACATAAAATTTTGAAAAAAATGAATTTGAAATTGTAATGTATTTGAATTTGGCAACACTGTCCACCCACATAATATGACGTTTGGATGAATGTCTCTTTTTCTGAATAGTATGAGGTCTGTCTTTGTCATCATTCTTTTTAGACATTCTTTGCTCTCTTCTCATCCAGACGCCATCGTAACTAGAATAATATTATTTGAGTACTATTTTATAATTTAAAATAAAATAAAATTGTGAACTAATATTAAAAATAAAATACGACTTTTAATTATTCACGACGTAACATTGGCGACGAGGAAATAATAAAAGTGATCGCAAAGATTTATTCAGATTTAAATCTGCAAATAAATTAATCCTGTGCGATAAATACGCGTGTGTGGGAAAATGGCGCCTCCTGATGTGAATCAAGCGGTTAATGTGTCAGCCCCAACTGTCCTAAATATTCCTGCTTTCGAGTACGACACGCAAAACTGGTCCATTTATAAAGGCCGTCTAGAACAGTATTTCTGTCAGGCCGAAATTAAAGACGAATCAAAAAAACGTGCAGCTCTCATAAATTTGCTGGGAGACAGGACCTACGAAGTGGTACATGGGTTATGTTCACCTAAAACGCCTGGAGAGAAGTCATACGACGAGCTTATCACGATTTTCAACAACAACTTCACACTTCCAACGATATTATACTGTGAACGACGAAATTTCTACGAAGCAGCTAAAAAAGACGACGAAACGGCTCAGGACTACCTAATAAGGCTGCGAAACTTGGCAAAGGCATGTGAATTTGGTTCCAGATTAGAAAGCATGCTCTTGGACAAGTTTGTTATTGGTATGTCTGGCGTAGTTTTTGACAAACTATGTGACGACGACAAGCTTACGCTGGCAAAAGCGTTAGAAACAGCCAAGAAGTTTCAAAGGAGGCACGACCAAGGTGAATCAAACAGAGACGTAAAGACGGAGAGCATTTGTGCGATTAAAACGACCTACCAAAAACGTCAGCAACAGCAGAAATTTGGACAACAGAAGCGGCAGCATGTGCAGCAGAAGACACCGACAAAAGCATTCAACGTGTGTCCACATTGTGGTTTTGATAACCACAAACCTCAACAGTGCAAATATAAAGATGTCATTTGCTACAATTGCGAACGAAAGGGGCACATGGCTTCGATGTGTAAGTGTCCAGCTACAAGTAAGAAGGTATCATCTAAAAAAATCTCAACGATCAAAAGTAACGAACCATTTACCGATTCTATTGATATAGATTTAGAATTATTTAAAAAAAAATAAGGTTTCAAGTTGATACAGGTGCAGCTGTGTCAGCTATTCCTTGGGAAACCTATTTACGATTTTTTAGTGATAAAAAACTGCAAAAAGATAACACTAATATTTCTGGTTACGGTAAAAATAAATTAATAGTAAAAGGCTCGTTATTTAGTAGCATAAGTTATAATAATATAATAAAATATTTTAAGTTTCTAGTTATTGATAAGGGTGAAAGCCCAGTAGTGGGTAGAGATTTTATAAAAGTTTTTCAAATTAAAGAAATAAAAGTAAATGCTATTGTCTCAGATGATAAAAATTTAAATTCGATAATTAAAGAATACGATTCTCTTTTTTCCGATGAATTTGGTAAATTAAAAAATTGTCAAGTTAGACTAGAGATCGATAAAAATGTTCAACCAATTTTTGTAAAAGCACGCCCGATTCCATTCGCATTTAGGGAAGAAGTTGAAAACCAGTTACACGATTTAGAAAGCCGCGGAATTATAACGAAAACGGAAAGTACTCAATGGGGTACGCCCCTTGTTCCAATTTTGAAAGAGAACGGTAAAATAAGATTATGCGCGGACTATAAAGTAACTTTAAATAAATATGTATTTGCATGATTCAAATCATCCACTACCACGAATTAACGATATTTTTAACAAAATAGGGGATGCACGAGTTTTCTCGAAAATTGACTTAGCAAACGCTTACAATCAAATAGAATTAGACGAGTCTTCAAAAAAGTTAGTCACATGGAGCACCCATGTGGGAAATTTTTGTATGAATAGGTTACCTTTCGGCATAAAGCCAGCAACGGGAATTTTTCAACGTGAAATAGAAAAGGTCTTAAGAAATATTGACGGGGTTGTTAATTTTTTAGACGATATAATTATTGCAGCGCCGAATCTTAAGAAGCACAACGAAATACTTCGCGAAACATTCCAGAGGTTAAGTAGTTCTGGTTTAAAATTGAACAAGAATAAGTGTTTGTTCGCAAAAAATGAAATTCAATATCTGGGATATTTAATTTCTGAAAAAGGTTTTGTTAAAGTAAATCGAGACGAAACGATTTCAAAATTTCCTGTACCGAGAAACATATCCGATGTTAGATCCTTTTGCGGGTTCGTAAATTATTTCGGTAGATTTATTCCAGATTTAGCCACAAAGATGTCTCCTATATACGACGTTTTGAAAGGGGATACCTTTGAGTGGAATAGGCAAGCTATGGCTGCTTTTGAAAGCATGAAGCAGGAAATAATGTCTGATACGGTCCTAGTGCATTTCAATCCACAACTGCCTGTGGTACTCACCTGCGATGCTTCCAATGTTGGAATAGGGGTGGTTTTAGCTCATACTTTTCCGGATGGGTCTGAACGACCAATTGAATTCGCTTCACGCTTGCTATCCAAATCCGAAAAGAATTATGGCGTTATAGAGAAGGAAGCTCTAGCCATAGTCTACGCCACACGTAAATTCTATCAGTTTTTAATCGGAAGACCATTTCAGCTAGTTACGGATCACAAACCCCTTGTGACAATCTTCGGAGAAAAGAAAGGGATTCCACAAATGTCCACGAGTAGGCTTCAAAGGTGGGCTTTTCATCTATCAGCTTTTCAATATTCCATACGATATATAAAATCCGCTGATAATGTTGCTGATACAATATCGCGATATCCTCAGCAAAGTGATAGTAACGAAGACAAAAAAGAAAACGAAAAGAATACAATGACTTATTTGAACCTAATAGAAACGAATTCGAACATTTTAGTCGACGCCATTTTATTACGAAAAGAAACTTTAGCTGATGAAATTTTGTGCACGGTTATAGAGGCAGTTAAGACAGGAAAATTTTCGAAATTAAAGAGCAATGATTCATTTTCTACTTTCTTAAAACGCATTAACGAGCTCGTTGTGGAAAACGAAGTCCTGATGTGGGGTCATAGAGTGGTTATTCCACAATCCTTACGTAAGTTAATCTTAAAACAATCACATGTGACACATATGGGTATTGTGAAAACAAAATCACTTTTAAGATCTTATGTTTGGTGGCCAAATATGGACGTTGAGGTGGAAAATTTAATCAAAAGTTGTGAAGTTTGTTTGTCACTTTTGCCGAATCCACCGAGAGCTAAAGTTATTAACTGGGAAAAGTCAGAAAAACCATGGCAACGTATACATGTAGATTTTGCGGGTCCTTTGAGCGGTTTTCAATTTTTAGTAATTATTGATGCTTTCTCAAAGTGGATTGAGGTATTTTATACCAAAACGCCAAACTCAACGTTCTACATAAAATGCCTTAGAAATGTGTTTTCAAGATTTGGTATTCCGGAAGTTGTAGTTTCCGATAACGGAACGCAGTTCGTTTCCGAACAGAGTAAAGAATTTTTAAATTCTTATGGAATTCGTCAGTGCCTTACAGCTCCAGGCTACCCAGCCACAAATGGAGCAGCGGAAAATGCCGTGAGAACAGTTAAAAACGCGATTAAAGCCAGAGAAAAAGATAACGATATAGACAAAATTCTGACACAATTTTTATTCGATTACAGAAACACGAAACATTGCACTACGAAGGAAACTCCTGCATCTTTGATATTCAATTACTCACCTAGAATTAAATTTGATCTTTTGGCACCGGCTTGTTTAAACCCAAAGCCTTTTAAGTCTGAGCTAAAAAATAATACAAAAGATAGAAATTTTAAAGTCGGGGAAGTGGTAATGATTCGAGATTTTAATTCCATTAGAAATGTTCCACAATGGGCTAAGGCCTGCGTGATTAAAGTTTTCGGACCGCGAATGTACCTATGTAAAATGGAATCGGGCAGGCATATTAAAAGACATCTGGACCAAATAAGAAAATATAAATGTAATATAAATACGAAAGAAAAAATACAAAGGTCACAAATTAATTATAAAGTAAAACCAACTAATGTAAAGAAATGTTTGTATTTTTATCCACATCAAACTCAAAGTGTAACTAATACAGCTGCTCAAAATGTAAATAATAACACGACTGATTTTACTAATGTTAATAATCCTATTCAGTCGTCTGATATTGTATCTGAAAGAATGTTAAGAAATAGAGCTGAATTAAAAAAACCTTTAAGGTTCGCTGATTATTTATGAATAATTTATAATTATCGTAAATTTTTTTTTTTTTTTTTTTAAGGGGGACGTATGTAATGTATTTGAATTTGGCAACACTGTCCACCCACATAATATGACGTTTGGATGAATGTCTCTTTTTCTGAATAGTATGAGGTCTGTCTTTGTCATCATTCTTTTTAGACATTCTTTGCTCTCTTCTCATCCAGACGCCATCGTAACTAGAATAATATTATTTGAGTACTATTTTATAATTTAAAATAAAATAAAATTGTGAACTAATATTAAAAATAAAATACGACTTTTAATTATTCACGACGTAACAGAAATTTTTTTTTCAACTTTTTTTTCAAAATTTTGACTTTGAAAATTAATATTTCAAAAACTATTTCTTAGAATAGATTTATTTAAACACAGAATGAAAGAAAAAGTTATTGGCTTTTCAAAAACGTATCGCACAGCATTGTGAATGAAGCCGTTGATTTTAAATAATTTTTTTTCCATTTTAAGTCAGTTTTTTCGAAAATTGCCCCTCCTGGCTAAACGGAGGGAATAGACCCCCCCTCCCATACGATTTTTTTCTTGTCTCAACGCAACCTACACGCCCTAGCATTTTGTCGCATTGCCCATGACTCACCCTGTATAATATGGAGTGCTTGTTCAATTTCAAACGTGAAGCTTTTATAGGGGTCACTAGTTTCACTAATTTCGGGAAGCAGCGCGGACTGACGGATGATTAAAAAACAGGTCCACGCTGCTTCCCGAAACTGTAAGAAAGTAGGTACTAGCGCCCCCTATCTGTGCTTCAGGCGTTACAATGTATTTGATATAGGAACAAGCACTCCATATTATATATACTCTAAGCATTTATGTGACATTGGACTATTGGAGCCATCGAAAAAAGCAACGCTGTTAAAAAGTATCGGTACACATGCGTATTCACTGTTACGAGCACTTTGTGACCCAAAAAGGCCAAGCGATAAAAAATACGACGAACTGTGCACGCTGTTGGAAGAGCATTTTATACATTGAAATGCAAATTTGCCAATTTGGACGAAGCTTTACGTGACCGATTTATCATGGGAATGGCCAACAACGAGAAATTGTTTGAGAAATTTTGCAAAGAGGACGAGAAACTGACGATAGCCACGGCATTGAAGAAGGCGCTCATACACGAGGTGAAACTCAAGGGTAACTCAATGTCAGCTGAGGTTAACTTTGTCCGAGGCAACAATAGTAACGAGACTCAACGCAACAGGCAATCTAACGGAAATCACCAGAAACACAAAATTGCAAATTTATAGCCGATTTGCCGCTCAAAACAGAAGAATTTATCGACAAATTTTGTTAATTTGAATCACACTATTTCTCATGTTCATGAAACTAATGCTAATATTTCGACTTTCGTTAACACAGGTACTCAAGTTGGGCCGACATGTGGTGATGGAACGGATTGGTACTCCATTTTTAATATTTCCGGGAGTCGTAAGTCAGATACTTTCGATTTAACTGTGTACATCAACGGTATCCAATTCGATGTGGAATGTGACACTGGGTCTCCGATAAAGTGACCCTAGCTGATATTCAAACCTCTAATATATTTTTAATTTGTGATAAAATCACAAATCGGTGGCATCGTGGAGTATTAACTATTCCAAATAATCAACAACTGCAAGAAGATGCATTTGATATTTTCTACATTGACTATGGCATGACAAAGAAAACACATATTTCGAATATGTTCCAATTGGAATCGCTGAGCACTGCACTAAGAAAATCAACATACCAAAATAAAAATAAAAACGAAAGTAATTTTCATTTATTGTAATTTGAAGAAGTTTACATAATAAAATTACAGTCAGAGAAGTGAGCGAATAATGTTTCTTTATAAATTAAGAGTTAATGACATTTTTTTTTGATTAAAGTGGTAATAATAGTAAGGTATAAATAATTTGTTGTTTAAAGGTAGCCCCATCAACTCT
Organism: Syrphus vitripennis; assembly: GCA_958431115.1. Lineage (NCBI taxonomy): Eukaryota > Metazoa > Arthropoda > Insecta > Diptera > Syrphidae > Syrphus > Syrphus vitripennis. Next base: position 71,174,048 of record OY288109.1, on the reverse strand, counting down.
TGTAAAAATATGTAACTAAATGATATTTATAAAATCTATCAGAACATATAATCAGAAAATTTTAAAATGTCTATTTTACAGTTTTCAAGTATGGATTATGTTTTATGTTAAAATTTAAAAAAAAATATATATATATAAATATACTTATTATTTGTTTATAAAAATGATTTGCTATATAAATTATTTAAACTAATGAAATATAATGAATATTATTTGAAATAAATTATAAAAGTTATTTTTTTGCTGCTTATGAAGATAATATTGACGGCTATGGTATCAATTGAATAAAACTGTATTGGGATCTTCATTATCCAATCTGTAGTACTATAGATTATATGAGGGGTATAATCTCAAAACTCTTCTTTTCCACTTTTGAGAATTTTGGGTTGAACGAAAAAAAATGTTAGAAGTTATTGCTTAAATAATATTGGCTATTGATTTGAAGGCCAATTTATAAGTTTGTAATAATCTTTATCTATTTCCTTTGGGTTTAAACCTCTCAGTCAGACTTAAAAATTATAAAAAATCATTTAAATTTGGAAAACAAGAGTTTTGAAAATAACAATTGAAATACATTGTATATGAATTTATATAGTACTACTATGGCGGTCAGCCATCAGCCGAATAGGGGGAATAACTTATAGCATACGAAAACATGCACGTGCCATAACTATTCGGGACTGGTGGAAGTGTGATCATAGCCTCTTCGCGGCGGCCGCTAGAAACAATCCTTTAAAAAGGTTTGGCAAATATGATCAGGCTTGTTCCACAGGTTGGCAACAGGCTAATTCCCTGTTCCATAAAACTAAAAGAATTACGAGACCGTCAACAAGCCTCGGAAACGGACTGATCTCACGACGACAACCCTTGCAACGAAAACGGAACAACGATTTACGAATATTCTTATGGAACGTACGATCGCTATATAGAGCTCGAGCTGCTCAGCAGCTAGCCGATAACCTGTCAAAATATAAAGCTAACATAACAGCACTGCAAGAAATAAGACGGACAGAGAATGGTGCTTTGCAGAAGAAAGAATATGACTTATATTGTCATTATATTACAGCTGTCATACAAAACACCATGTGCTCGGGGTAGGCTTCCAATTCAGCGAAAAAATGAAGTCTACCATAATCGGCAGCCTCATTAACGTTCACGGACTTACAGAGGAGTCCTCAGACGAAGACAAAGAGACTTATTACGAACAAGTTGAGAGGGCCCTCAATGCCTGTCCAAGGTATGATGTCAAAATCATCCTTGGGGATTTGAACGCAAAAATAGGTCGGGAGCCGGTATTCAGGCATTACGCAGGCACCCATAGTTTGCATGAGAACACTAATGACAATGGACTTCGAGTCCTAGAATTGGCAGAATCGAAAAACATGGTCGTTGCGAGTACCAGGTAGCCGCGTAATGATATTTACAAAGCCACCTGGGTATCACCTGATGGAGTCACTCGTAACCAAATTGACCACGTGTTGATAGACCGTCGCCACTACTCGAACTTGATGACGGTACGAACGTACCGAGGTGCCAATATCTACTCGGATCACTATCTTGTTGGTATGGGTTTCCGAGGGCGGATTGCCTTCCGAAGACGTATTGCATCCGCCGATCAGGTTCGAATCAACACGGCTGCACTACGCAACGAAAACACCAGTAACCAGTGATGATGAATGCAAGCTAGCGACTGAACGTAAGAATGTTGCGTACCGAGCAATGCAACAATCTCATAGAACGCGGGCACGCGAAGATGAATATAAAGAGCTCAGAAGAATAGAAAAACGGCTTCACAGACAGAAAAAATCAGCCTGGGAGAAGAACATCATCTGTGATTTAGAAAGAAGCCGAGAGCGAGGTCCGCACCAGGCGCGGAAGTTCTACCAATCCGCCCGAAACATGACGCAGTACACACCACGCTGCACTTACTGCAAGGACGGAGAGGGAAATCTGATCAGCGATCCCCAAAGCATACTGGAGCGATGGGAAGTGTACTTTAATGAATTGCTAAATGGTCAGCTCACTGCAGAAGTAGAGGCTCCACTACTTCAAGAAGAATACCCTATGTTACCGCCACCAAGCATAGAAGAGGTTGAGAAGGCTATAGCCCGGCTTAAGAAAAACAAAGCCCCGGGAGCCGATGGCATACCAGCCGAACTATTCCACCACGGCGGGCCAGCCTTACGCCAAGCAATTCATGATATTCTAGTGCACGTATGGGAGCAGGAAGAAATGCCAGAAGACTGGCGAAAAGGTATAATTTGCCCATACATAAGAAAGGAGATGTCACAACGTGCAGCAATTATAGAGGTATCACGTTGTTGAGTACCACCTATAAGATACTCTCCTCTATATCCTACAAAAACGCATAGCCCCATACGCTAAAACCATAATCGGCCAATATCAGTGTGGTTTCATTCCATGCAAATCAACAACTGATCAGATCATTACCCTTAGGCAGGCGATGGAAAAATGTCTAGAATTTAACATCCCAACATACCATCTGTTTATAGACTTTAAGGCCGCCTATGATAGCATAGCCGGGGTAGAACTTTATATAGCCATGAGAGAATTCGGCATCCCAAATAAATTGACACGACTTTGTAGGTTGACCATGACCAACGTAACAAGCCAAGTAAAAATAGCCGGATTGCTATCCAGAGCAATCAACATCTTTAATGACTCCGACAAGGGGATGGTTTGGCCTGCCTCCTCTTTAATCTGGCGTTGGAGAAAACAATCCGTGACTCTGGCACGGCAACAAGAGGGACCATCGTCAACAGGTCCAGCCAGATACTGGCTTACGCAGACGACATTGACGTCATCGGAAGGACCGAACAAGCTGTACACTATTCCTTCATCCAGATCGAGCAGGCGGCACAAAATCTGGGGCTGCACATTAGTGAAGGTAAAACAAAGTACATGGTGGCGTCGAATGCGAGAAGAACAGTTGGTCAAACAATCAAGGTAGCGGAGCACGAATTTGAAGTGGTGCAATCATTTAAATACCTTGGGTCAATTGTAGCAGCCGATAATAATATAGAAGAAGAAATACGCGGGCGGCTGCTCAATTCCAACAATAGCCTACTATAGTCTGTCAAAGCTCTTCAAATCCAGAAATCTCACCATAACTTCAGAACTGCTGCTGTACAGGACCATGGTAATGCCAGTACTAGCGTATGGATCCGAGACTTGGGTGCTTAGCAAAAGACACTCCGACCTCTTAGCCGCGTTAGAGAGAAAAGTCTTAAGGAGAATTGTTGGCCCCATATGTGAGGAAGGACGATTCCGGGGACGGTACAATCATGAACTGTACGCAATCTACCTTGAAGCAGACATAGTGACAAAAATTAAGCTCGGTAGACAGGGTGGGCAGGGCACCTAGCTCGCATGAGTGAAGAGGAACCGGCTCGGAAAGTCCTTTGTGGTACATTCTATGGTAGACGGCAGCGTGGTAGACCATGCTTGCGCTGGAGAGATGGCGTAGACCAGGACGCACGAAGCCTTGGGGTGCGCAACTGGATGGCGTCGGCTCAAGACCGGGATAGGTGGAGAGACTTGTTGAAGGAGGCCAGGACCGGGCCCCGGTTGTCGAGCCGATGATGATGATGACTATGGAACACGATTTTTTCTATTTGGGTTCCCTCACTTGGTGGCGTTTCAGCAGCGAAATATAGGATTGGAGAGTTCGGAATGATGATATGCAGCAAGAATATAGAATAGGTAGTCAGAGTGAGAGGATTTATTATTTTCATTTTGACAGTTGCTGACAACAAATAGAGAGAGTAGGGGAGTTAGATGAGCCAGCTGATGGTGTCATGGCAACAAGGGGAAAAATGAAAAAAATTCTTTGGGCTGTGGATTATTCAACGGATTTTTTTCATAGGACGATTTTTGCTATATGTAGGAGTATAGATATTGCTACATTATTTTCAAATAATTTCGTATATTTTATTTGATTTTGTGAGATTTGAGATATTATGAGAGCTATGTTGCAAATTTTCATGTCTTACAGATACATTTAAACTTTTTTTTTCTTGCTTGTATAGAATTATTGTACTATACGTATTTAGTTTTTGTGAACTATGTACGTTGCGAATTTTCATGTTTTACAGAAACATTTATATTTTTTTTTCTTGCAAGTGATAGAATTATAGGTACAATAGGTAGGTATTTGGTTTTTGTCAGGTATTTGGTTACAGTCATATTTCTATGATATCTTTCTTTTTTATGGGTAGGTACCTACATGATAACCTTTTAATTTCTCAAATCTGCAGAAATGACTATTTGAAAAATTAAAAGGCTAACAAAATTGATGTGAAATCACTAAAAATAGTTTTGCAACCGTTTTTGTTTTTAATTTTACTGCTAAAAAAAGGTTTCCTTGCGAATTTCCATTAGTAACATTAAAAAAAGTTTTTTTTAGAAAAAAATATTTGCTTGAAAGAAAATTTCTTGAACAAAATCAAATACATATTTTTAAAAATGAAAGTATTTGTATATTCATTTTTCAGTAAATTTAAAATATCACGTCAATTTTCAAAATTTTTAAGTAAATTTGAGATACCACGTGAATTTTAGTATTTTAAGCAAATCGAAAAATTTCACCCTAATTTTCAAAAGTTTAAATAATTTTCACGTGAATTTTTGTAACTCAAATGAAGTTAAAAATTTCACGTGGATAGTTCTCAATGAAATTTAAAATTTTAAAAAGTTTTTTATTAAATTAAGTACCTACATATTTAATTCCAAAAATTTCACGTGAAATTTCAAAAGTTTTAATTATTTAAAAAAATTTCATAGTTCATAGTTTTAACCTTCTTATTTTAATTTTCCTGTGGATTTTTCGTTGTTTTCAAAGAAATTTAAAATTTCTTGTGAATTTTCGAGAAATTTCACGTGAGTTTTCAAAAAAAACAAGAAGCTTTAAAAAACACGTAGTTTTCAAAAAAACTTACTTAATTTTACTATTCTAGGTGTATTTCCAAAGAATTTGAACATTTTATAAATTTCACGTCAATTTTCCAAAAACACGTCATTTTATTGCTCACTGTTTTACGGGTATTTTAAGAATTCTTGGATTTTCAAATCCTAAACAAATTTTAAATACCGCTTGAATTTGCAAAAGATATTAATAATTTTAAATGTTACTTGAAAATGTGACTTGAATTTTCAAATACCTAACTGAAAAAAAAAATTAAAATTTACTTCAATTTTCCATAGCAATATTTTTTTATGTCGACTTTCAATAATTTTAAAAAATCACGTATGTGTAAACAACTGCCTGAAATTAAAAAACAATTGATAAAATATTAAGAAATTCCTTTCATAATTACTTTAATTTTCAAGAAAAAATAAAATTAAAATAATCTTACAAATATTTTTCTATGTGCAAAGTGACGAAGTGGTACATTCTATGGTAGACGGCAGCGTGGTAGACCATGCTTGCGCTGGAGAGATGGCGTAGACCAGGACGCCCGAAGCCTTGGGGTGCGCAACTGGATGGCGTCGGCTCAAGACCGGGATAGGTGGAGAGACTTGTTGAAGGAGGCCAGGACCGGACCCCGGTTGTCGAGCCGATGATGATGAAAGTGACGAAGTGCATACGGGCCTTTTGCTTGAAAAATGTATATATTTATATAAATTTATATACAATGACCCCGGTCATTGTGTATGAATTTAGATAGTACTCTCATGAACACGTTCCACACGTCATCCCCCTGGCGATCACACAACTAACTAATTTTCTGGTTGCTGTTTCTGTGTATATACAAATGCGCCCCCAGACGACCACACAACACAACTCAAAAATCATCGTGATGATAGTACTATAAGTTTTATATACAATGACCCCGGTCCAAAAGATAAACTGGAGCTCAACTTTAAAAACGGCTGACTCTTTGACTAAGTTGTTTTTTTCTATCTGTCAAAAAATGTATTGAATTTCAATGGATTGATTTTTCTATCATTGGTTCAGTGTTTTGCTCTGCGTTCTCTATCAATTTTGTCCGAGCTCATTAGTGCGCTCTGAACATGTTCAGATTTTTATCTGAACGAAAAAATGAATGCAATCTGTAAACTCCGAACACTGAGTGAAAAAATGAACACAACTTTTTTTTTGACAACTCAAGCTTTGGTCGGAATGAAAAATACCAAATTTCCCAATCTCGGGTTTTTTTAGTGGACAGCAAATTTTTAAAATTTGTTTTTGTATAAAGTTTCACGTTGCCAAATGCGCTTATTTAGCAACCAAACCAAACCTAGCAATTTTTTTTCTAATAAACAAGGCAAACATTTTAAATATGAATTTAATTAAATTAAATGATATAAAAGCTATTCCCGACATTATTCATGAGTACAAACCGTCTCTCAAAGAGAACCAAATTCCACTTGTTATTGACAATGGTAAAAAATGACAACTTTGATTTCAAAGACCGGTCCTGAAAGATTTCGCATTTCGTTCTAGGATCTTACCAGTGTCGTGTGGGATGGAGTATTAATGATGATCCTCTACTTGTTTTTCGAAACCTCATCGCTAAGCCCCGTAAAGATCGAACTAAAAAAGATGCCACCGAAATAGTTGCCAATCCTCCAATTCAGATTGGAAACGACATTATCAACATTGAGGCCATGAGATTCCAATTAAAGACACAGGTATTGAGTATATTGAAATATTTTATAGCCATCAAACATAATGGTTATTATTATTTAGTTCGATCGCAACGTCGTGACTCACTTTTATAACCAGGAACAAATATTTGATTATATTTTCACCCACTTGGGGATAAGTAATGAAGGAAGTGTCCCACATCCCATTATTTTGACCGAACCACTTGGCAACCCCAACTATTGCAGGCAGTGTAAGTGGTTCAAAAGCAGTTCCCTTCACGAAAAAGTTATTTATCTTAGTTTTTCAACATAGTGATGTCGGAACTCCTTTTTGAATGTTACGATGTTCCGTCTATCAGCTACTCCATCGATTCCATGAATAGTTTTGAAAGAAATAAAGTGGGACCTAATGGTTTGATACTTTCGTTTGGATATCATACAACTCATGTTATACCTGTTTTGGATAACAAAATAATTTCAACAAAGGCACGACGTATCAACATTGGCGGCTACCACATTATTACTTTTCTTTTTCGCCTAATGCAACTCAAGTATCCGGTCCATTTGAATGCCATCACTATAAGTCGAATGGAAGCTCTAATGCAGAGCTACTGTTCTGTATCTAAAGATTACATTGAAAACCTAAAACAATGGTCACATATTGACTACTATGAACAGCATGTGAAGAAAATACAATTGCCATATACTTTGCCAACACAACCGACAATCGTTTCTGCGGAACAGAGAATGGAAAAACGTCGAGAGCTTTCAAAAAGATTAACCGAGATAAAAGCTAGAAAACGTGAGGAACAACTCTTCGAAGATCAAGAGCAAATCATAATAATGTCTAATATTAAGAACCTTTATATAATGGGCGACCTAAAGCGCTTTGAGGCCGCATTGAGGGAGAATGATATAGCGAATTTGGAAGAACTAGAGGTTAATAGTTTTCTTTTCATTGCCCGCGTTTGAGTGAAATCTGATGGCCACTAATTCCTATGCAAAGGTATCCCAGATACTGTATTGGCATTTCACTCGAACGTGGCCATTTTTACTAGTTTTATTTGGAAAATAATTTTATTCTTTAGAAACTAATAGCAACAACTAAATTGCGAGTTGAAAAAACAAAGCAAAAGATGCTTCTTCCTACAGCTTTAGAGCCAGCAATAATTGTTCCTGAAGAGAAACCTGTTGTCATACCACAACCTCCACCAAACGTTTCCATAGAGGAATGGGTGTCTTCTACCAGAAATAAGGTTTCTTTAAAATTATTTGAATGGAGTTCTAATCTACATTGTTTCTTTTAAGAGGACTCAAATAATTGAGAAAAGACATAACAGAAAGCAGCGTAGGCAAGACCTGGCAAAAAGACGAACAGCGGCAGCTCAAGAAAGAATGCGTATTATTTCCCAGCTAGCACGCAAAGAAAAGGGTTCTGATAATTTTGGAATGCGTGATGAAGATTGGGACGTTTATAAAGTGATTAGTAAGGATTGTGAGAGTGACAGCGATGCTGAAAATGAAAAACTGTTAGAGATCGAAGATATTTTGCGACATCATGATCCAATGTTTGAGGAACCAGTAATAATGTTGGGAGGAGCTGCTGAATACCATCAGGTAAGACGAAATTTGAAGTAAAACTTAGTAGTATTTGACGTGTCCATAATTGAAAATTTTCCTGTAAACCCTCGCCGAGCAGAAGCAACTTCGTCTGAAATGTCATTATTTTTGCATTTTTGCTATAGGTGTCATAATCGGACACTGGCTCATAGTAGGTAAATACGACTTTCCGTATTCTCACAAAAAGGACATTTCAACTGCATTTTCATTTGCTTTTCATGGGTTTTGCTTTGCAAATGTTGCGTTTAGGAATTTGCTTTAAGTGTGGCTGTCGCTTTCCTGATTGCCACATCTACCTAACCTAAGGTCATGAAAAGTGGTGCAAATTCTTAAACGCAATATTTGCAAAGCAAAACACATGCAAAGCAAATGGAAAAATCATGTTTGCGTAAGATATTTTTGACATTTTCACCAATACATTTGCATTTGCGCATGAAAATAAAATCTACTAATCTGCTTAGCAGGGATGTTTACGTTTGGAACTGTTTGCTTAGCATAATTTGCGCGAGTTTTGTGTTTAGGAATTTGCCCGTACTTTTTTTTGCTCATAAGGCAGCTAACTTGAAATCTAGCCTAAAAATGGTGTCTTCGTCTATAGCAAAATAAATAGTTTTCTATTTTTTTTCTGTTGTCTAATTTTTAAACCAAGTTCCTCGGAAATAGTTTTTGAAAAAAATAGTTTTAAAATTAATTATTGGGGCGCAAGGGTGTTTCAAAAGATTTTTCATTTGTAAAGCCTACTTTAGCACAACGAAAAATTTAGTAGGTTTCTATCGCATGTTTCATCGTAATCGCTTGTGTTACTATTGACTAGGGCTTAAGAAGTGCATTTTATGATTTTCAATTCTACCGTCCTGCATTATAGGGCAAGTAGCTATTTTCCCCTGTGATGTTGAAATCACGACTTTTTCACTTCACTGCTGCCCCTGTGGGGTTCATCGGCTTAAACTCGAAAAGTCAGCATGTCGCGATGATGTGGCTAAAAGCCGTGGGGACTACCCGGGTGCCACACGAGCTAGTACTAGTTAGCCAGTTATTTACGCACTCAGAGCATCCAGCTACCCAATCGCCTTGTCTTTTTGGAAGCCAGTTGAGTAGTTTGTAATTAGATAAACGGTACCTAGTATCGTACTAGATCGTGTCCCACTCGCGTTAGATCGGTAATGGTATGGAATATCTTAACTAGCAAGGGTGGCTAACATCACAATTTCTAAAGAAGGCTCTTAGGAATAAGATTTATAGAATTCAAACAAGTTAATCACTAAACGGAAGCTATTTTTACAAAATAAAATAAAATAAGTATGAATTGAAACAAATAAATTTAAAAAAACTTGTTTAAAAATTCCAGTCGATTATTTTGTTAATCATCAGAAATCATATAAAACCGGTCAAGTAAATAAACTACACATTATTCTATAAACAAATATTTTTCAGGACTACATATTTACATAAACATAACCTATGTTTTTTTATTCATCTCTACAATAAACAGTTTTCAAAAATCGTCAATTTCATACAATTGCTTTTGCCTCAACTTTGTTTGAAGTATGTTATTTTCATTGTATGTTATATGTAGAGGAGGTATCAGGGCAGCAGCAACCATACGACTCTCCGCGTTTAAAAAGTTAAATGTTGCACAAGCCTATAAGTAAAATTCTTAAATGAATCTGCAATTATTTCTTTTTGTTTTCGCAAGCATACCTGTTCAGTGGTTAATATTTCAACATTTATTTTGTATTTCTTCATAAAATTTATAATTTTAATAGACAGCTGTGGTGTGACTTTTTGATCACCAATGCCAATCACTAAAACGTCAATTTTCGGTTCCAATGTGTAAAATATACTTAAACTATCTTCATTTATATCCTCAAATGTACTTACATTCCATGATAGTACTGATCTGAAATACGGTTAAATATTAATGCATTCAATCTTTTTCAGTTCACAATAATTTACCTTGGAAATATAGCCATAGGTCCCAATATAACCATATCATTGTTCAATCGGAAACCATATTGGCTGAATCCATTGATCATGAGTCCCAAATCGAGTTCCTTATTTAAAATGTTGACTTTAGTTTTTCCATCGGCCTCATATGCTGTTCCGTAAGTTCGAAATGTTGATTGGATGGGTGTTATGGTTCTAGGGCCATTTCTTAAAAGACTGGAAATCCCACGTAAGCAAGGAAATCCAAGCACAGCACGGATAGCAAACTGCGCCATTAGGAAACAATTATTGTTATTGAATATAAGTATTTAATAACAAACTGCACACTTTTATATAATCGGCTTTTATTAATTTGATTTCACATCTGCTGCAGTATTTTTTCGAGATTGACGAGAAAATGACACCCACTGATGTCAAATAGATGTCAAAACGTAAAAAAGTGCTGCCAAGAGCTCCATTTGAAGAATGAAGTCAGTCCAAAATCATTGTTATTTTCCATTTGATTTTGAGATTGGTATTCATTCAACGCCGGAAAACTCGGATAAACCTCAGAAACCAGATAATTTTATCTTCACAGAGGACTTTTTCAGTTTTTAGTTCGGAAATAAACTCCAAACAGAGCTCGAACATGTTCAGATTCAGATTCATTTATTGAAACTTATATAGCAGTTTACAATTGATATCTTATTGAAAATACGAAAGTATTTTTGAACATTAGTTATGTTAAATGAAAATATAGGAGGCTATAATGTATGGCTCTCGCAGTAATGTCAAAGTGAAGTTGCCAACATGGCTATATAGATATTTATACATGTTATGAAAGCTTTTGCACTCGAACATGTTGAACACGATCTGAGCGTTCTCTGCACTGAACGTGCTCGGAGCGCTCAGAACTAGTTTTTTTTTAACATATTTTAAAGGACTTAGCCGTCACCAATTGACACTTCTCATTTTTATAGCTGTCAAAACACAATAAAGCAAAAATATTTAGAGGCACTCTAAAATGAGTGGAATAAATAAAGGAATAATTAGACCTATTCGGCGAGGTCTTTTATTCTGCTGTTAACACTTGGTAAGTTGCGTTCTACGCCCCCTGGAAGTCAGCATACGAACCCGGAAATGGAGATAGATTTTTTTTTCGATTTGACGTTCAATGTATTTCCCATAAGAAAAACCCAGAAAATTGCTCGAAATATTATAACTTTATTAATAGAATTTATATAAACGGGTATTAATATTATGATTGTAAAAGCATAATAAAATATGTTTATTTCTAAATAAGGTGGAAAATATATCAAAAAACAAATAATCATGTGTAATTTGTCCTCAAAAAGTGTGAAAATTCGCAAAGAAACAACAACAATACTTAAAAAAAAAATGGAAGCTATTTTGGTTCGATTGAATTGTTAAACTTTGTGACTAATTCTCAACCATAGTTGATAACCAAAACACATATTCGTGATAAACAATAACAATTAGTGCGATAAGCAATATAAATAAATAAAGAAACAACCAAGAAAATGTAAAAATAAAAAAAAATATGATTTGTTTAAAGTTTTTGAGAGCAAATTACACAGGATTATTAATTTTTTTTTATATATTTTTCACCTGATTTGCAAATAAAGACATTTTATTATGCTTTTACAATCATAATATTTATACCCGTTCCTATGAATTCTATTAGTAAAAATTGATGTTTTTCGAACACTTTTTTGGTTTTTTCTTATGGGAAATACATTGAACGTCATGTTACCAAGTGCCAATTCTGTTATGAATTTCCATACAAAAGCGTGAGTTGTCAAAAAATCTTTTATGAATTATAATTTTGGTATTCAGCATGCCAAATCTGTTATGAAATCTGCTATCAGGATCTGTAATGAACTGTCATAAATTCGAACATGTCAAAAAATCTTTTACAAATAGCATTTTTCGTATTCGAGATGCCAAAATCTTTTATGAAATCTGTTATAAATCATAAAAGAATAAATGTGACTTTTATCAAAAAGATTTCAGTGAAGGAGTGAAAATGGAAATGTATGCATTATTTTACCAACGAAATGTTGTTAAAAGGAGGCAGATGTAAGAAAAAAATATTTAATAAAATATTATGAATAAAATAAAAATAAAATTCCATATTAAATAAAAAAAATTAATTTCATAGGCGAAAATAGAACACTTTTGATGGGACTACGACTAAAAAGCAGTACATTCGATCTTCTCGATGTGCGTTTCATCCAACTTTTTAGACTGGTCAAATTAAATGAAAGAGTTTTGATAGAAAAATTGCAACTATTATTTATTACTATTATAAAATATTATTTTTTAAATCAGCCATTGTATATAAAACTTATAGTACTATCATCACGATGGTTTTTGTGTTGTGGGGTGTGGTCGTCTGAGGGCGCACTTGTATATACACATAAACAGCAACCAGAAAATTAGTTAGGGGTGTGATCGCTAGGTGGCCGATGTGTGGAACGTGTTCATGAGAGTACTATGCAAATTGATATACAATGAATCAGCTGATTATGATAAAAGATTTTAGTTCTGTCTGCTAACAAATTTCGTTTTCGAAGTTTCATAACAGAATTTTATAAAAAGTCGAAGCACTGAATACCAATTATAAAAGATCTGTTATGGTGAAAATCTTTTATTGCTTTTAACAGAAAACTCATAGCAGAATAGGCCTAAATAATTAAAATAGCATTTGATTTATTATTTGTTGATGAAAGTGTTTATAGAGCTTGCAATGTCTTGGTACACATTTTTTTATTCCAACCTCTAGGCGTTTATAATTTAATTTCATTTCTAAAATAAGAAATATTGTGATATTTTTCATCCATTTAAAGCCTAAAGTTCAACAATTATTATAATTATTATATTACCTAAACAAAATTTACCTTCAGCACATGAGCGACTTGCTTCTTGTTCGTCCGCCATTATTTTGTTTATTGTTTTGTAACTTTTTCGGTGTTATATTTTTTCTATCATTGGTTCAGTGTTCTGCTCTGCGTGCTCAATCAATTTTGTCTGAGCTCATTAATGCGCTCTGAACATATTCAGATTTTTTTCTGAACGAAAAAATGAATGCAATATGTAACTCAGAACACTCTGAGTGAAAAAAATTAACACAACTTTTTTTTTTGACAACTCAAGCTCTGTTGGGAACATTGAATAAGAAGTACAGGAAGAGACATATCAAGAAAAAAGTGCAGTAGTTGTGTGAGTTACACAAACACAAATGCATTGACATTTGGGAACGAATAAATGAAAACACCCAGGAACGAGCTGTCAAAATTTGCATGGGAAAAATATTCTGCAAAGCAGATAAATTTATCTCACAGATTTGATGTACATAGAAAGGGAAGAAATAAACCTCATAAATTTTAGTTTATTTCTCACATTAATGCAAGAATTTTTATGGGTGCTCATGCAAACATCTACGGGAAAATTATATCTTTCTGCAAAGCGGAAAATTTTTGCTTTGCATGAATACCCTTTATAATTTATATATCTTTATCTTTTTATATCTTTAAAAAATAAGTTTTTCTTTTTGCTTTAATGTTTCAATAAGCCAGTTCGATGTTATCACTGGGTCACCCTGAACTTATTCTAAAGTTTTCTGTGTAGCACTTTTTTCGGCTTGAGTTCGATGTGGACTCGGAGCGTGTTCTGACCGTTATTTTAAACTACATATGTAAATCATCTTTTGAAAGGAGAATGGGTTAAAATATATGGGACCTGGTCAACCTGACGCGGGTCCAGAAACGAGACCTATAAAAATGATTAAATACTATAGTGTACCAACGTACGAGTATTTTGTTTGTCCTAAACAATGGGAGAGCTTTGCTCTAATATATCGGGACTGTATACTTCCTCTGAGAAGAAATGTGGCTTCTCCTGGGTCGAAATCGTATTCATTAATTCATTTAAATCCCTGTGATTTTGATCTCCATTTAATTCTATATAAAAGTATTTATTTATTTATTAAAATAATTTACAAACTTAATTCATAAATTATTTTTAGAAGGCATCGGGGTAGCCAGACCATATGATTCCGTCTTATCAAATTTTATATTTTGGTTTACTTTAAGTTAAGCAAAGCTAAAAAAAATTAATAAATTAGCAAAGGTAAATTATGTTTGATTGAAAAGTGAAAAAAACAAAAAGAAATTATTCTTATTTATATTTTATTTTTAAGTGTACACATGTACATTGTACATAGAATGTCAGTTTATTAGACTTGACCATTCTTTATTCCGTCAATTTCATTGAATTTTTGTGAACAACAACAATAACTTAAAGGCACTACCACCAATTGTTTTGTATGAATTAATTTTCTATTAATTCATTTATATTTTATTTTTTGGCCGGAGTTATAGCTATTTCATGCTTGCCAGGCAATCATCAGACTCCTTAGTGGTGCTGAGCTTTAATCCAATTTTATTTGAAGAACACTTGTAGGATTCGAACCCACGCATATCAGATCTGCTCAGTCTTTATAGTCATGTGCACTTACGCACTACACCACTTCAGACCACTGATGCTACGTGTCCAGATGTCGTACTTGTTCATCAAATGCATTTGGAGTCACAGCATTTTTATAAACGCCTTAAAGTATGCTATCTTGTTCCGTCTCCATTTTTACTTCGATAGACTACATATCGTAGTACGTATCAAAGGGGGAGAGTTTCGGAAGGGTTGGGTATAGGCTATCCCAAGACAACTTATCCCAAGACAACTTATCCCAGACAACTGGTCCCAAGCGACAACTGGTCCCACGACAACTGGTCCCGGGACAACTGATCCCGGAAGTAGAACTCTTCCCACAACGAAACTTTTGATAAAAAATTCAACGAAAACCAATACATGAACCAGTTGCTCGAGGGGAAATTCCTAAATTTCCCTCACAAAATGATAACAAAAGTGTTGCGTACTTTGGATTTTTTTTTTTGGAAACTAAAGCGTTCGATTGTGTGTTATGATTGATTTTACGTAGATTTATTAAATTTTATGAATGAAATCGAAAACACAGACAAAAAATATGTAATCTCTGGGGGTCAAGGACGCACAGTGTAGCCGCCAATCGCGTTTAAGGATAAAATTGGGTTCTCGTTTCATGCGATACGTCGATTGAAACAAAATATGTCATATCAAAAAGAATATTCTCAGTGAAAATGACAGAGATTGAGAATGAAATATATACAACAATTCTCAAAGAAATACAAATTGTTGTTGTGACGCCTTTTAAAAACACAAAAGCAAATAAAATTAAATTAATTTCAGTGGTTGCAATGACCGATGTTGTTAGTTTTGGAAAAATAGAAACTGATTTTGTTAAAACCATTTTTTTCAAAATTATAGGTCATTAAGTGCCATTTTTATTTTCAATATTTAATGCTTTATCAATTTTTTACCAAACACTAAAAACTGGATAGTTTTTGGACTTACAATTTCAAAGATAAAAGTAAATACTTACATAGTACATAATATAAAGTAAACTAGTAATAAAAAGAAAAACTTAAAAAAAAAGTACTCGGACCACGGTGGGTCCGAACATAGTACATCAGGGTTGCGAACCCAACACTCTTACACTAGACTACCTACAGATATAATAATTGATGGCTCAGAAACAATATAATAAACTTGAAAACTAAAGCTATTTTACAAAGTTTGTATTTGCAGTTTGACTAAAAATATACAATCTCTTTTACATAATTTTTGTCAGGAAAATTTCCCTTTGGCTTTCTATCAAAATATTACAATTCATTTAGAAATACGACACAAACCTCAATTTACAAATTTCTTTTCGTGTTTCATAGGAATCCCAATTGTTTTTGAACGTTTGGCCAAAATATTTCCATTCCTCATTCCTCAAAAATATTTTTAGACACTAGGCACGTTTTAGACATTTGGCCAGTTTATATTTCTAAGATCTCAGAGATCTTCGTATTCTCAGAAATATAAACAAAAATTCTCATACAAATTTATCAATTCTACTGTCAAAACTCTAAGAATGAAAATTTTTGGATTCGATTTCTCAATTTTACAAAGTGATAGCTTTGACTTTTGAAATTAATTTAATTTTATTTGCTTTTGTATTTTTGAAAGGCGTCACAACAACAATTTTTATTTCTTTGAGAATTGTTGTATATATTTCATTCTCAATCTCTGTCATTTTCACTGAGAATATTCTTTTTGATATGACATATTTTGTTTTAATCGACGTATCGCATGAAACGAAAACCAAATTTTATCCTTAAACGCGATTGGCGGCTACACTGTGCGTCCTTGACCCACAGAGATTACACATTTTTTGTCTGTCTTTTCGATTTCATTCATAAAATTTAATAAATCTACATACGTGAAATTAATAATAACTCAATTCAATAACAATTTTTAAACAGATGATGAATATTCTTTCAGTCCGACATTTGCTTCCCAAAAAATCCCTTTCAAAATCCCTTGCATAAATTTTCGTACCATTTCAAAAATAATTTAAATTAACGGATGATTGAACGACAACAAATGTTATCAAATACACAAACCATTAGTTTCAGTTTCTAAATATTTTCATTCGTTGTGGGATGAGTCTTACTTCCGGGACCAGTTGTCCTGGGACGAGTTGTGGCTTGGTACCAGTTGTCGGGGATAGGTTGTGCTGGTATCAGTTGTCTTGGGATAGGCTGCGTTGACACCTTTCGGAAGAATCGGAAAAAAAAAATTATATTTCATCAAATTTCTGGTGAGCGGATGTACTGAATAGATCGTTCTTCTGACGGATTCAAAATTTCGGCAAGTTTTTTGGTTATGTTGTCTGATGATACATCAATTTGGCGAGATATATGACATTCGACAAGGATATGCCAAACAGAGAGTATTGTTCCACAGTTCGAACATTGTTCAGGACCTCCAGCATTATAGTAATGTTGAGTGTTGAAAAAAAGCTTTTCCAACTCTTATTCGGAAGAGTTTTATCGATTGTATGGTATACGCGCGTAAGTAGGTTGATGTTTTTTTTAGAAAAGAGTTCAGAGTTTTGCCAACTTTCGATGAGCACTTTCTTATGATCCTTAATCAAAGTTCTACGTAGGAGCTTATAAAATTTGGGGTACTCCACAATGAGTGGATAGTTTATAGCAGTTCTTGCTGCAAGGTCTGCTGCCTCATTTCCTTTGATTCGGGAATGTCCAGGTATCCATGCAAGAATAATATTTTTATTGGAGTATAAACATCTTATAAGCTCCAGAGAAGGAAATTTATTTGTCTCATTTTTAAGGCCCATGAGGATACCAAGATTATCAGTAACAATAAGCGATCGGTTAAAGTATTTTTGGGCAACAGAGAGATATGCCTTTATAAATTGCTGTTAAATCTGTAATGTAGCAGTTTGCAGATTCTGGTAAAAGAGCTTGGTGAATAATAGATGTTTCAGAATTTGGTTGTAACTGAACACCAATGCGTATGAACACCAATTGTCTTCTTTGTACGAACCGTCTGTGTAGAAGATTCTATCAGCGTTATAGACAGAGATTATTTCTTGGTGAAGCATTCCAAATATGTCGTCAGTAGTATTTTCCTTTTTGTACTTAGCAAGATTAGTGTTAATGGAAAGTAGATATCTTTTCCATGGTTAAAGAGTACTAAGATTGGGATGTCAATTTTATAAGCGCTGATTTAGCATATCTCTTGATTGGTTTTGTAGCGTTAATCGCATCTTCAGCAGCCTTGAAGAGGGGATGGACTGGATCTGTAAGTGTTTTGCAGGTTAGGTTAATTGCCATTTTTTTTTCCAAAGTTTTCAAAAGATTCATAGCCTGCTTCTAATCTTAGGGCTTCCATTTTTGTGGCTCTTAAAGCTCCAGAGGCTGTTCGAAAACAATCGTTGATAGCTGAGTCAATATTATTAATATTTTTTAACGTGGTTCACATAAAAATAGTTACACCGTATTGGAGGGTACCAGAGACTAGAGTTTTTGCAATTTGAAGTGCAGTTTCAAGATGTGGACCTTTTCGCTTTGAACAGATCATTTTTAAAGTATTGTTCCGTCGTTTAAGCTGGTTAATTATATTCTTTGCATGAGTGTCCCATTTTAGATTTCCAGAAAAAGTTGCTCCGAGTATTTTTATTTCTCTTTTAAGAGATATGGTTGTTTCGCGTAAAATAAGTGGGATGGGGGTGCATTTTCTTTTTCGACATAGATGCAACGCTTCTATTTTTGATGGACGAATAACCGCACCAACATCTTTAGCCCAATTAGACATTGTAAAATCAGCTTTTACCAAAGTATCTTTTACCTGGGTAGGTTCTTCAGAGGCAACAACATAAATATTGTTAGCATATACTCCAATAAAGTCGAGATTCTGAAGCGGGTGGGAGAGTTTTACGATTAGCGAGTCAATATATGCGTTATATAAGACAACTGAGAGCGGAGATCCTTGTGGTGTTCCATTGTCCATTTTCATTGTTAAGGAGCCATAGCCGTCAACATTAACTCGAAAAGTTCTACCACTGATAAACGACATGATCACTGCAAGTATATTGACGATTTCGCGATGTGTTTGGAATCGGCTTAAGTTTTGCTCTTTTCCAGCTCCCAGTCGATATGATGTCATTATAGTGAGAGCAAATTCTGTCTTTGAGGCTGGCGTCGCATAGTTTTACCATTTTGTAAGTAATTTTGTCCTCGCCTGGGCTAGTTCCTTTGGCTATCTTAAGAGTCATTTCTAGTTCAATGAGCATAACACGTTCGGTTATCTTGTAGACTGAAGTTTTTTTTATTTTCAATAATACTGGGTCGATGGGAGCTATCTGAACTATATCCTTGCCACTTTTTTGCGAATGTATTTGTAATTGTTTCTGGGTCGTTTTGCATTTGTCCTTCTAAAAGCATGTAAGGAAATTGTCTATCTGTGATTAGTGAGCGAACAGATTTAATCCTACTCCATAAGGTTCTCATATCAAGTGACGGATTCATTGTGTTTATGAAGTTATTATACCATGAAGCTCGTTTGGAAATAATTGACTCTCGTCTAAGTTTCGCACAAGCTGTGTTTTTTCCTCTTAACAAAATTGCTATTTCCCTTGTAAACCATACGGGATTTGTCTTTGAAGTTACTTTTTTAGTTGTTGGTATTGTTTTTGCTGCAGCTGTTCTTATAATTTTTTAAAGAGTTTTTTGTCATTGGTAATTGGTAATAGTAACTTCCCAGTTTGCAAGCTCTTCCTTCAATCGAGGAATAAATTTAGGACTCAAACTTTGTTCGGGCGTACGTACAATGATTGGTATATGGTCCCAACTTTCGGCGTTTGAGAGTACCTCCCATTGAATTAGAGGTGCTAGATATTGGGTAGCAAAAGTCACATCGATTGCAGAAAAAGTGTTTCGGGTGCTGAAGAATGTTGGTGACCCATCATTTAAGACGATGAGTCCGCGATCATTGGCAAAGTTTTCAAATAATTCACTTGTCCTGTTTGTATTGTTTGATCCCCATAGTGTACTATGAGCATTCATATCACCCATTATAATATGATGGCAATTATCGTTTACGAGGTATACTATTTAACAAGTCAGAATTAATGAGAACTTCATGTTCCCTATACACATTTGTAATATTAATAGGTTTTCTTCCAGGTATCTCAATCGTATGGTGTAGTAAGTTTGTGTCAGAGGTGGTATGGGAACTTATTGGTATATGATTTTTAACAAGAATACCTACACCTGCTTTTGAATATTCAAATTTTTTATTATAGTGAAATGATTTATAGTTTTTGATGTTAAAAATTTTTTTCAATAATATTTGTTTCTTGCAAAGAAATTATATCTGGTTTATGTTTAGCTTTAAACGTTCTAGTGCATGTTTATTGTTGCAAAAGCCTTGTATGTATATTCCATTAGAGGATTAGATTTTGTTTTAATATACTGCGTGAACCATATTCAAAAATAAAGCTCTTGAACTAAGCTTTCAAACGTACTATATGCCGTTTATGGACTCTTGACGCACAACTTTTCCCATTATTTTTTTCGTTAAATCAAATGAAAAAAAGTAGAATTTTCATAATTGTTGAGGCCTAGTACGCATTTCGGAACAAAATTTTTCCCAGGAGCCAGGACAAATTTTGTCTTCAACTTTTTTCTAGACAAAAAAAAGATTGTTCTTTTTTTTATTGTGACTTTATAAAAGGCAGAATTTGCTTTTATAAAAATTTTAGAAGATTATTCATCCATCCAATTTTAATTAATTTTTGCTCTAATTGCAATCTTTGTTGCAATTTTCTGCCTAAACCCCATGGTTTACAGCTTTGTGTCCATACAAAAATATTGATGTACTATGGTCATTGTATATAGAACCTATAGTACTATCATCAAGATGGTTTTTGTGTTGTGTGGTCGTTTAAGGGAGCACTTGTATATACACAGAAACAGCAACCAAAAAATTAGAAAGTGACGCTAAATAGACCAAAATACCTTTTCTTCTTTTAGCCGCGTTTTATTATGTATGGATCTGTTTTATATTTAAACACGCAATACAAAAACAACATGGAATCCTGCTTTCTATCTGCATCTACTTCTAAGATCCAAAATTTAGTTTTTGGTTCTGAAAACCTTTGTGGCTTTTCTAGTAGTTCCACTAGTTATTCTGTAGTGTGGAGAAAAAGAAAAAAAAAACGAATATACATATAACACACTTGTCAATGGCATACATATCATTTTATTTGATGGGAAAATCCATATACATACCTATACATAGGTCTTAAGTTTATAAAACGCAGGTTTATACATGTACTGAACCAAAGGTTACAAAACCGAATGTTAAAGCAACAAACATTGTGAAAAAACCTTGCAACTTTATATGAATTTGTTATATGACCAATTTTTTAACGTATATACTACATACATACGTAGTTTTAAATTTCAATATGCAGGCTATTTTGGTCAATTTGAATTCAAATGCAAATAAAAAGCTTTATTTCATCTTTTCCCAACGTTTCGTCGTTACTCACAACTTCTTCAGGGGTTTTGTTAGATCTTTGATTTATAGAAAAAATAAAATATTGTTTTTATTATTTACTACAAATTTAGTGTCTTACTTTGGAACTTACATTTTGTTTTTTGTTGATTTTAGATTCTTTTATTTTAAAATTATGTTTTTGAAATGTTTTAATAAACTATTTAATAAATTAACATTGAAACAAGAGACTAATAAATTAAAAAGACAAACAAAAATTATCACAGCTTATCAGGTACCTATTTGATGGCCAACGCGTAGCTTACTAAAATTACAAAAGGAAACATTTAAATCATCAAAATGAAATGAAAGTTTGTCAAAAGTAGCACTTGTTCATTGTATATAAAACTTATAGTACTATCATCACGATGATTTTTGAGTTGTGTGCTGTGGTCTTCTGAGGGCGCACTTGTATATACACAGAAACAGCAACCAGAAAGTTAGTATGTGCTGTGATCGCCAGGGGGCCGACGTGTGGAACGTCATGGTGAAAAACGAACATAACGACATCTAGTTATATTGAATGTAATGTTCTCGTGGAGAGACTCTTTGAGGTTGGAGTATGAGAAATGGAGACATTTCTAGAGATTAGAGACTAAAAATGGAAGAATTCCTTCAGATTGGAGACTACGAAATGAACTATGAATAAGAACGAAAAAGGCTATACTCTTTGTATATGAAAACTATAGTACTATCATGGTGGAAGTCGAATGGGGCGACATCTAATTTACCTATGCAACCCTTACTCTTTTTTTTTTGCGGAGAGCTTATGAAGGTTTTAAATGATATTTATTGATATTTTTTGGATGCAATAATCCAAAAAATAGTCGACTCTTGCCCCTACCACCAATTTTCGACGCTTAAAGACTCCCCAAATCGAATTTTACACCTCACATTTTGCAGCGCCACCACCAGGACCTCTGCAACCCTAAAAAAAACTCGCCATGATAGTACTATAGTTTTCATATACAAAGCTATACTGTGTTGCCTTTATGACTTTTTTTGTGCTTTATTATGGTGTGCGAGCAAAAACTAGATGTAATATGCAAATATCTCGGGTTAGCGTACTTTGAAAAGTCAGAAACCCACCCAAAAATCAAACTTAACATTTTCTTTATGCCTCAAAAATTTTGCTATTTTTAGGCCAACCCGATATTTTTATCGAATATGAAAAAGTGTCGAAAATTGACTAAAAAAAAGATAAGTAGGTTATTGTATCAATAAAAAATTGCATTAAAATTTTCTGATGGCTAATTTTTTTTTGTTACTTTTCAAAAGACATAGTTTTTCCTTTTTAAAACGGTTAATATCCTGATGTTTGGTGAATTACTTAAAAAACATTTGTTTTCCAATTTTTGACTCTTAAACATAGCCTTTTAAATATTTTTTAAGAATTTTTACATACAATCATATACTATACATAGTATGTACTTACATTAAAACCCTATCGCATAAAAAAATAAACCTCCTAGCCCTTTACGTTTAGAATATAGTTTTTCAACCCTTATGTACATTTGCCCCATTTTGCCCAACTTACTTTTCGAATTCCAACAAAATTCGGTCTTAGTGCTCAACTTCAAAAAAATTCCAAACAAATAAAAAAATATAAATGAATTAATAAGAAAATTTATTCATATAAAAGAATTGGTAGTAGTGCCTTTAAGTTGTTGTTGTTGTTCACAAAAATTCAATGAAATTGAGGGAATAAAGAATGGTCAAGTCTAATAAACTGACATTCTATGTACAAGTAGTACACTTAAAAAAATAAACAAACCGATGATGTTTTTTACAACTTCCTATAGCTACACACATACCTACCTAACTACTCAAATAAATAAAGAATACTTATACCTTCCCCAATAATAAACTACCTATATACATTTTATAAACACATACACATACTTTTCTTTCTCGCACAAACCGAAGAAAAAATGTATTCGTATGTAGGCAAGAACAAAAACATAGCAAACAAAAAATTCTGTCAATGGCCACGTTCACAAAGTTATCTAAAGCAATTCAGATTGGTTTGTGTTGTTGTAATGGCCACGTTCACAAAGTTATCTAAAGCAATCCAGATTGGTTTGTGTTGCTGTAATCTCTTGAGAAAAAACAGCTGATTATAAAACATCTGTTCTCAAAATAAAAATCTCAACCGATCTAAAAAATTCTCGTATATTCAGCTATCTGAAGAGAAATGTCAAAAACAGCTGACTTGAATTCAAATCAAACAGCTAAATTAACCTATCCGGTTTTAGTCGTTCACAAACATATACGGATACTCGAGTATCTGAGATAGCATATCTCAGCGCAATGTGAACGCGGCCAATCTCTTGAGAAAAAACAGCTGATTATAAAACATCTGTTCTCAAAATAAAAATCTCAACCGATCTAAAAAATTCTCGTATATTCAGCTATCTGAAGAGAAATGTCAAAAACAGCTGACTTGAATTCAAATCAAACAGCTAAATTAACCTATCCGGTTTTAGTCGTTCACAAACGTATCCGGATACTCGAGTATCTGAGATAGCATATCTCAGCGCAATGTGAACGCGGCCAATGAAGAAACTAGCAAAAAATGGATTTTCTCCCTTACTCTTTTGGAGCCTTATGGAAAATATAAAATCTCTTTTCTTCTGCTGAAAACATGCAATTCTCCACTCCAGCCAACAGCGCCACCAAACAACAACGTGTCCTCCTAAAAATTTTTCCCCATGAGAGTACTATAGTTTTCATATACAAAGATAGTACTATAAGTTTTATATACAATGCACATAAAGACAATAACAAAATTCCAATATGGCCGAATAGGTGATATTGTAAACAACAATATCCACCAACAACAAGTATGGCACAACAACAAGTATGGCACAACAACAAGTATGGCACAACAACAAATGAGGCTACGATTTTGCCAGATGCGCAGTAGAGAACAAAAATGAAAACTCTAATGATATTACCTTCTTTATGTGTACTGTGACTTCTAGGTAGGTAGGTACATACATACATATATGGCAATTTTTTTTTTAAATACTTTTTTTTATCGTTTAATAACGGTATCTCTCTTAAAGTCATTTTTTAATTAATTTTAAATTTTTAATTTTAGTTCAAGACCTTATGGGAGTAGGGATTGAAGGTATTGAAATTATGGAAGATTACAACAGATATTAATGTTATTTAAAAAAAAATTGAAATTTGAGACCCGATAAAAAAATAAAAATCAGTGTCGACAATTGGCTTAAAAACGGTATTTTTGAAAAATCAATAAAAAATTGAAGAAAAAAATTACCTCATAACTTTCTGAAAGATGGCTAATTTTTTTTTGTTTTTGGTACTTTTCTAAAAATATAATTTTTTTTTTAAAACCCTTAATATCCTGATTTTTTTTCATATACAAAGTTATATACATATTACATATAGATGAAGCGAAAGAAGTTTTACTTCAGTCGTGTGGTCTAAAGCACTTCTTCAGTACTTCTTTTACACCTGTCAAATACTCCTATACAAATACATATATGTATAATATACTGAAGGGTTTTGTGAAACATTGGACTCAAGAACAATTTTGGTAATTTTAAATACAAAATCAGACTATACAGAAATATTTTTTTAACAAATTAATGTGTAATTTATTTAATTAATAAAAACAAAATATCTGAAATTATACAAAGTGGATATAAAAGTCAGCTAATGAAGCTTTTAGTTCTGAAAGTGTTCGATGTCAAATAAAAACCACCTGTAGGAATGCCATTCCTAGAGTTGGTTACATCGAAAAACCCGTTTTTCATTGATGAAATGAATGGATACAAATCACATAAAACAAAGAAATTGAAGCCAACCATAGAATACTATCCAAAGCTTTCTACGAGTTGAGCAAATTTTTATAGAATACTTTATAAAGTCTTCATGAGCTGCATTATATATGTACGTTTTAGCTTATATTTGGTGTCCTGTCCATTAAAAAAATCTCTTGTAAAAAATGTATTTTTTAAACGAAGCTTCTCGAAAAATTTGAATGACCAGTTTTTTTGTTTATGTTTGCGCTTAAGTTATCAAAGCCGCAAATGCCTCCCATACCATAAAGGTAAAATTTGCAGACTATACTTTAGTTTCTTAAGGAACTGAGTGGCCGCTTTTTCCATGCAAGTGGAAAAACGATAAAATCTAGCTTAGCTAATTTAAAATTCATATAGACTTATTGGAATTATAAATTTATCGAAATATTACGCTACGCTTAGATAGGAATACAAAATATGTGCCTTTAAAGTAGCCTAGTTATTTTAATTTTACTGCGTTTGCTCTTTTGCCACTCTTAGCTATTAAAAAATTTCGTGATATAGCTAAAACTTTTTAAATAATTTTTGTGTTTCAGCTTCACGTCGGAGTGGAAACTATTCGTGCCACTGAACTTCTCTTTCAACCAAGTATGATTGGCAGCTCTGAATGCGGCCTAGCCGAATTGATGGATTTTGTTTTCAAAATGTTTACATCTAATGAGCAGCTTCTATTATCACAAAATGTTTTCTTGACCGGCGGTTGTTCCCTTTTACCAGGTACAAATTTTTATAGTTTATTTACTACTTTTTATTTGAAAGTCATTTACACAGTTGCATGAATACCGCTTTTAATTGTTTTGACGTTTTTAGGTCTCAAAGAGCGCATCGGTAAGGAACTTTTGGAAATGCGCCCTTTTCAATCACCACACAACTTGTGCATGGCCGATTCTGCTTGTTTGGACGCCTGGTTCGGTGCTCGTGATATTGCTCGCAGCGAATTTCTTGACGATTTTTTAACAACAAAACAGGACTATGAAGAAAAGGGGGGCGAATATTTCCGAGAACATAAAACCAGTAACCACTTTTTCAATACTCCCACACCTGTTGCAACAGAGCCATCAAACGAATAGATAAAAATTAAATAAAAATAATTTATTTGGATTTTATGTTATCTTTTATTTAAAAAAAATGGTTGGAAACTTGGGAAGTTATTTCTTGCTGTTCAAGATGATTCCATCGTATTTCTGTTGGAACCATTTCATGGCGTCTTCCTTGGTCAAGCGGTGGGGGAATCCAACTGTTCCTGATTTACGTTTTCTATGAGCTACATTGTAACCTGTGCAGTAAATAATAAAAAAAAAAGTAAAACATATGAAACATTAAGATTTGGAGTCTAGCAAGGTATCCATCTTCGCAAAAAGTGCTCCGATTCTGCCGCAGGGTAGAGAAAAGGAATAGTATGAAATCAGAGAATTTTTCGATCGGACGGATACCTCGTTAGGGCCGATAGATTTGTATGCAAATCACCGTAGAATTGATTGGACTGCAATGCAACTCCATTAAGCAAAACGCAATTGTTATTTGCACATTGACTGAATGTCATTGGTCAATAAGAACCCTTAACATCTAATTAAGTGCAGAAAAATAAATAAGAAATGTGAATCATTTACCTGGTCGACCCAAGACAACGTAGAAGTCCAAACCGTAGATACCGATTGAGGGATCGTATTTGATACCCAAATCAATGTGTTCTTGGATACCGAAACCAAAGTTTCCTGTGGAAGAGAAGTTGTCCCTCCTCAACTCGTATTCACGAACTTTAAGACCACGTTCCAAGATCTCTTCGGCCTTGGCGCCACGTACTGTGCAGTGAACAGCGATTTTTTCATTACGTCTGATACCGAATGAACGCACGGTATAGCGAGCCTTAGAAAAAACAGGCTGCTGGCCAGTCAACTGCTCCAAAACCTATAAAAAAAAGATTGAAAAACGTAAGATATTTTTGAATGCATTTTCTTCTTTTAACTTACTTTAGCAGCTCGAGTAAGCCTATCACCAGATTCACCCACACAAATGTTTAGACAAAGTTTTCGGATGTGCAAATCCCGCATAGGGTTCTTTGCGGGATCCCGCTTGACCTTCTTAGGAGCTTCCTTCTTCTCAACAGCAGGCTGTAATCAATGTCACAGAAAAAACAACACATTACTCCAAAAATTCACAAAACTTTTAATAAATGTTTATTTCAATAGATAGTTGGAATATTTAATTATAATTTAATACAAAATGTATGTTAAAATTATTTATAAAAACTACGATGCGAAGGGATAATTTTAATCACGAAAAAATCCAACACCTACCGACATAGCGTTATTCGGGGGAAAGAAAGAAAAACGTCAAAAGGGGAAAATAAGTTCAATGGTGCAGTTTTGACATTTCGTTATGTCATGACGGCCATTCGGTTTTTGTTTACTTCCGTTAGCAAGTACATGAACCACTTGATATGGATTTCAGTATGTATCAACTGCGTGACTCTAGTTAAGGCTGAACAGCACTGGTGTTTTTTGATGCCAGCTTTGTATATGAAAACTATAGTACTATCATGGCCATTGTATATAAAACTTATAGTACTATCATCACGATGATTTTTAAGTTGTGTGCTGTGGTCGTCTGAGGGCGCACTTGTATATACACAGAAATAGCAACCAAAAAATTAGTAAGTGATGTGGTCGCTTGGGGGCCGACGTGTGGAACGTGCTGATGATAGTATTTACTATGCAAATTTATATACAATGATCATGGCGAGTTTTTTTAGGGTTGCACGGATCCTGGTGGTGGCGCTGCAAAATGTGAGGTGTAAACTTGGATTTTGGGAGTCTTTAAGCGTCGAAAATTGGTGGTAGGGGCAAGAGGAGACTATTTTTGGGATAATTGCATCCAAAAAATATCAATAAATATCAATTAAAACCTCCATAAGCTCTCCGCAAAAAGAAAAGAGTAAGGGTTGCCCGCATACTTTAGATGTCGCCCCATTCGACTTCCACCATGAGAGTACTATAGTTTTCATTTACAAAGGTGCCAGTCCCAGTAAAATTGTGTGAAAAAACGACAACAAAGCCCAGCATTATGCCGGACTTACACGAATGGCAAAATGCCATTATTTCTGTCAAATTCTAGCCATTCTTCTCTAAATCGTGTAAACGCTCTAAATACTGGCAATATTTTTGCCAATAAAAGATGGCAGAGAAAATTTGGCAAAAAAATATTGCCATTAATATGACTTTGTGTAAACTCGGTGCTGACGCCATTTTCCAAATTTTGCCATTCTAGAAAAAAAATGAACCTGCTTATTCTTTTTTGTCAAAGTGCCATTTTAAATGTCAAAACAAAACGTCTTTTATGAAAAAAGAGGAAAGTTGTATAAACATCTGGTTAGAAAAATAAAATTGTAAGTATGTACCTACAAAATACTTAATTTTTTAAAAAGAATATCAAATTAAAAATATTTAAAGATTTAAGAACATGCAGAAGAAGGAATCAAAATCGGTTCGAAACCGAAAAGTCAAAATAAATGGACGCAAGCAGAAGAGCGGCTGTTGGTGGAAATTGTGGAGACCCGACCAAGCCTTTGGGGTTACTCTTCTCTCAATTATAGGAACAGAGATCTGAAGAATCTGTGCTGGGTCGAAATAGCGCCGAAAACGAACCACAGTGTGGCTGATGCGAAGCTTCACTGGAGTTCGTTGAGATCGAGATTCATTGTTACTTCTTTCTATAAATATTTATACACATATAATTTTAAATGTTAATTTTGAGGTATTTGGAAACCGAAATCTATATTTATTTTTATGATTGTAGATTCGCAAGCCAAAGGTCAAAGGAAAGATGATAATCTATTAGCTTTGTTTAGAGGATATCAATACACATAAATATAGAACCAAAAGAATGTTACTAAAATAGTCAAGATTTTCATTGATTGATTTGACCATAGCCCGCGAATTTACCTACATCAATATTTTAAGTTTACATTAACAATTTGAGTTTCTTTAATAATATTATATTTTTTTTCTTGGTAATTTAAACAAAAATCCGTTATAATGGATCGTTTATGGCAGTCATGTTAATATAAATTTTCTGTCTTTGCCATTAAATGTTGCCAAAATGATGCCAACATTCAAATCTGCCATTTATTGAACTGTGTAAATGCATGTTATGAATAAAACATTGCTGTCATTGCAAATTTATATACAATGCCCACGGATGTTAAGCTAAACCTAGAAAATTCGCGGGGCTTAGCTTAACCACTCATATAGAGATCGATAGTTTGTATAGAAACTTTTCTTCTGTCATGGTCATTGTATACAAATTTGCATAGTATTCTCGTGATCACGTTCCTAACGTCGTCGGCCCCAAGCGATCACACACCTAACTAATTTTTTGGTTCCTGACAAGTGCGCCCTCAAACTACCACACCACTAAGCTTTGTGGAACGTGCTGATGAGAGTACTACATTGTACATTGTATATCAATTTGCATAGTACTATCATCAGCACGTTCCACCACGTCGGCCCCAAGCGATCACAGCACATACTAATTTTCTGGTTGCTGTTTCTGTGTATATACAAGTACGCCCTCAGACGACCACAGCACAAAACTCAAAAATCATCGTGATGATAGTACTATAAATTTTATATACAATGACATTGTATATAAATTTTCATAGTACTCTCATGAACACGTTCCACACGTCGGCCACCTAGCGATCACACCCCTAACTAATTTTCTGGTTGCTGTTTCTGTGTATATACAAGTGCGCCCTTAGACGACCACACCCCACAACACAAAAACCATCTTGATGAAAGTACTATAAGTTTTATCTTTGTATATGAAAACTATAGTACTATCATGGCGAGTTTTTTTTAGGGTTGCGCGGACCCTTGTGGTGGCGCTGCAAAATTTGAGGCAAATTTATATACAATGCCCACGGATGTTTAGCTAAACCTAGAAAATTTACGGGGCTTAGCTTAACCACTCATATAGAGATCGATAGTTTGTATACCTATAGAAACTTTTCTTCTGTCATGGTCATTGTATACAAATTTGCATAGTATTCTCGTGATCACGTTCCTAACGTCGTCGGCCCCAAGCGATCACACACCTAACTAATTTTTTAGTTCCTGACAAGTGCGCCCTCAAACTACCACACCACTAAGCTTTGTGGAACGTGCTGATGAGAGTACTACATTGTACATTGTATATCAATTTGCATAGTACTATCATCAGCACGTTCCACCACGTCGGCCCCAAGCGATCACAGCACATACTAATTTTCTGGTTGCTGTTTCTGTGTATATACAAGTACGCCCTCAGACGACCACAGCACAAAACTCAAAAATCATCGTGATGATAGTACTATAAATTTTATATACAATGACATTGTATATAAATTTTCATAGTACTCTCATGAACACGTTCCACACGTCGGCCACCTAGCGATCACACCCCTAACTAATTTTCTGGTTGCTGTTTCTGTGTATATACAAGTGCGCCCTATGACGACCACACCCCACAACACAAGAACCATCTTGATGAAAGTATTATAAGTCTTATCTTTGTATATGAAAACTATAGTACTATCATGGCGAGTTTTTTTTAGGGTTGAGCGGACCCTTGTGGTGGCGCTGCAAAATTTGAGGTGTAAAATTCAATATCGGGAGTCTTTAAGCGTCGAAAATTGGTGGTAGGGGCAAGAGGAGACTATTTTTTGGATTATGGCATCTAAAAAATATCAATAAGTATCATTTAAAACCTCCATAAGCTCTCCGCCAAAAAAAAAGAGTAAGGGTTGCGCAGACACTTTAGATGTCGCCCCATTCGTCTTCCACCATGATCATTGTATATAAAACTTATAGTACTATCATCACGATGATTTATGAGTTGTGTGCTGTGGTCGTCTGAGGGCGCACTTGTATATACACAGAAACAGCAACCAGAAAATTAGTATGTGCTGTGATCGCCAGGGGGCCGACGTGTGGAACGTGCTGATGATAGTACTATCTAAATTTATATACAATGACCATGATAGTACTATAGTTTTTTTTGTATATGAAAACTATAGTACTACTTTGTATATGAAAACTATAGTACTATCATGGCGAGTTTTTTTAGGGTTTTTTACTATAAACTATAGTACTCTCATTGTGAAAGTCGAATGGGGCGACATCTAAAGTATGCCGGTAACCCTTACTCTTTTTTCTATATACAATGGATATGGGCAAGTCATTGTATATAAATTTCCTTTGTATATATAAACTATAGTACTATCATGGTGGAAGTCGAATGGGGCGACATCTAAAGTATGCCTGCAACCCTTACTCTTTTTGTTTGCGGAGAGCTTATGGAGGTTTTAATTGATATTTATTGATATTTTTTAGATGCAATAATCCAAAAAATAGTCTCCTCTTGCTCCTACGAACAATTTCCGATGCTTAAAGACTCCCCAAATCGAATTTTACACCTCAAATTTTGCAGCGCCTCCACAAGGGTCCGCGCAACTCTAAAAAAAACTCGCCATGATAGTACTATAGTTTATATATACAAAGAAATTTCTTATACAATGAGCAAGTCCAATTTAATGTTCGAACATTTGAAATAAATGAGTTAGACAGTGAAACCAACTGAAAAAAACGAAAACGTTCACAACAAAGCTAAAAATCATTCACTCACTTTCACTAGATAAATCAATTACGAAAAAAAAAACAGTTAGGGACGATGAAAAATTAATAACAACTGGTACATATGTGTTGTTGTCTATCATAGCAACGTGTTGTTATTCTTGTTTTCTTTGTCGAATACCAATGGTCTAGATATAAATAATTGTTATTATACTAGATGTTAATTAGATTATTGTATGTAAATTGGTTGACTTTGCTGTTGTTTTTTTTCCTGACTTCCAAAAGCGAAGAACTCTGAAATCTTAAAAATATTAATTGGCCAAATATATGATATTTTCAAAAACGTCCGTTACAATGGCATTTATTTGGTTAATTCTAACCACATGGTAAATTTTCTGCAGCAAAATCCTTGAATAATTTTACCCGATTTGCGTAAATCGTTTGCCATACAAAAGGTGACAGATCACTAACCAAATGATAAACTTATCTTTGCATTATTACTTTTATTATTATTACTTATTAGATAATAAATTTTAGATTTTTTTTGTTTCCTTTAGGAATTTTGTCTTCGGTCCATTTTTCTTGAGGATTTTGCCTCTGGGGATTATTTTGGATTGCCTTATTTTGGCAAACATCACCAACCATGCGCTGTGGCAATAATAGTTACTTAGCCGAAATATTAATGTTTGATCGATATTGTAAAAAAAATATTTTTTTGTGATTTCAAAAAACAACTTCTTTAAATCAAGAAATATTTTAAATTATGGCTGGAGAAAAAAAGAAAAATATTAGTTCTAGTGCAGAATGGGATGAAAGAAGGGACAAGATTCGAGAACTCATAAAGGATCACATGAAAACTGATGATTCTATGTAAGTTAATCTATATCTTTATGCAGTCAAATAAATTAAATTACTTGTTTAAAGATTGAAAAACAAGCAAAAGAAAACTGGAATTGAAGGACAACTAGAATCAAGCGATGAAAAGCTGAAGGAACTTATAGAGTTTGGGGATGAGTTAGTGACAAATATAAAGGTTGCTGGTGAAATGCGTGAAATTCAACGCCGAAACTTCGAAGAAGTCCGAAAAAAAGGTGTGTATGCTTTTATTATGTAATTTTCGATGCAACCGTTTTAAATTGGGGCAAAAATTTCGTATCAGTCGTTGAGAATCTAAACTATACACATTTTGCAAATGTGTGTGCGCAGCAGAACGTTCAAACAACCCAGCAAACATTTTTATTCAGAACTGAATCATAATTAAATCAAAAAAGTGAAGAAATCGACCGAAAAAGAATTCAGAAATGAATCATTTTGAATCCTTTTACCTGGGCTCTTAGACACCGATTTGAATCATTTTAGTGAATCAATTATGATCCGAAAATTCTTCATTTAAATGAACGTATATAAAGTTCCATATATTCAATTAAATGATTACTTCATGAACCTTTTTTGAATCATAAAAATGATTCCAATGTAATTCATTTAAGTGAAGGAATTCTGAATATATATCTTCACTTTAGTTAATCATATTGGAATCATTTTTATGATTCAAAAAAGGTTCATGAAGTTCAGAAAAGGTTCATTTACACACTTTTTGTCTTCAGTTGCTTTTTTAAATATTTTTCCGTTTGTATTTCACTTTTTTTATTTCAAATAAACACCTTTTGTCCTCTGACACGTTTTAAAACATCAAAAACTTTTGCGAAATAATAATTAACTATGAAAACAAAACTTTTGTCGCGACAATGACCCGTTATCATTTTGCCTATGTAAGAAAAAAAGAATAAATAAAGGACAAAAAAAAAAATCTGCATAATGAAAGATCCACCACAAGATCTTTTTTAGCATTTTCTTGTGCACTTTCATATTAAGGATGAAAAATGAATGAAAACTGAATGTTATTTTTTTCTTTTTTCTTGATACATAAGGAGCATACAAATCTCTGCATGTCCCCCGTAAAAATTTGGTGGATCTTTGTGTTCATTCATAATTCATTCACAAAACTGAAAGTTTTATGAATATTATTCTTCAATTTTGGTGAACGAAATCTGAACCTTCACAAAAATGTTTGCTGGGAAGCCTCATTTACCTTGTATGTGATGTGCAATGTGCATGTACTTGTAAATCGAGAAGTAAAATCATATTTATGCAAGAATTTTTATGGGGTGCTCATGCAAACGTAAAGCGGAAAATTAATCTTTCTGCAAAACGGAAAATTATCTCGTTGCATGAATACCCTTAGTATGTTTATTTCGGAATAAAATTAATTATTGGATTATGTTTTGCATAACTTCTATTATGAAAAGGGACATAAAGGAAATTTCCATCTCTTGGACGCAAAAAACGAGAAGGTGCATAAATATTGTACATTGAAAGTAGCATCGGAGAGTTAATATTAGAATTAAGTAAATCAAAAGCAAAAAGAGCAGAATATAATTTTCTTCTGAGTACTAGAGGTTTTAAGTCAATAAAGGCACATCTGATTTCATAAGACGGAAGATTTGCATTCCTAAAAGTTTTTCGCAATGCAAACCTAGTAAATCTTTTTTGTATTTTTTCAATCCGAAGGATACTTGTTTGAGTATATGGGTTCCATATAGCGCAACAATACTCTAGCAGATGCCTAACAATAGATACACACAGAGTTTTAAGGGTGTAAGGATCTTCGAAAGTCTTTGAATTTCTTAATATGAAACCTAACATCGAATTTGCTTTAGAGATAACTTGGTCAATTTGAAGAGAAAAACTGATTTTAGAATCAAAGATAACCCAAAGGTCTGTTTGGCTCGTTAATCTTTGAAGATATTTATCATCAATTTTGTAATTAAAACATAAAGGATTGAGTATTCTTGCATAAGTAACAACACTACATTTATTATTGTTGAAATAAAGTCCATTTAGTTTACACCAGTGAACTATGTTATTGAGGTCATTTTGAATTTTACTTGCATCTAGTGGGGATCTAATGCAACTACAAATCTTGAGGTCATCAGCATACAATAAATACTTTGAATATGAAATGTAATTTGGTAAATAATTAATGAAAAGAATGAAAAGGAGCGGTCCAAGATGGCTGCCCTGGGATACACCGGAAAAATTGTCAATCTCATTTGACAGTACATTACCGATTTTGACGTATTGTTTTCGACCAACTAAATAACTGAATCCATTTAAGAAGTGCGTAGTGAAAACCAAGTAGTTCAAGTTTTTTGTAGAAGTACATTGTGTTGAACACGGTCGAAAGCTTTCGAAAAGTCAGTATAGATAACGTCAACTTCATAACGGTTCTCTAAACTACGAGGACAGTAATTAGTAAATAAAGATAAATTAGTTGCTGTAGATCTTCCATTCATAAACCCATGTTGGTTTTCATCAATATGACTTTGAATCAAATTATAAAGTTTGTTTTTCACTATCGCTTCAAATAATTTAGATATTAACTGAAGCTTAGCAATTGGTCTATAATTTTCAACGGAACATTTAGATCCAGACTTGTGTAGAGAAGTTGTCAAGGAATTTTTCCAAGTATCCAAAAATACACCTTGCCGTAATGATAATTTGAATACATAGCAGAGTGGAGCAGCTATGTTTAACTTACAGTTTTTTAAAAGAATCGGTGGAATATTATCTGGTGCAACAAAACAACTGTTATCAAGAGATGTTAATGCTTCCACTACATCTTCAATAGATATGTATAGGCAGCCAGCCTCAACATTAGAACTATAATTACTAAATATTTGAGTCTAAATGTTCAGAAACGTAGTAAAAGCCAGCTCTAAATCATTACAATTAAATATTTGTTGCCAGTCAACAGATTCTAAATAATTATTCATAGATAAAAATCATCATTTTTAAAATCACGTTTCTGCTCCAGAGAAGAAAATTTTGATTCTATTAAAACAGAAAAATTGAAATTAATTTCAAGTGCTTTGTGATGAACACTATTCTCAAGCAAATTAAAACTCATTTCGTTTACGGAAGCTTCAAGATTCTTATCAATAAATACCAAATCTAAAAAACGGCCTATTGAATTGTAAACATTGTTTATCTGGTACATATTCAGAGCAGTTATATTATCAATTACATTATACTCAAAATCTTTAGATACATTATAAGGAAACAATTGATTTTCATCATTTGAATATATCCATTTAACATCCGGTAAATTAAAATCTCCAAGAATTATACAGCACGAATTATCATCAATATTTTTTACAATTTCTTCAATATTTCTTATGTGTGCATCATAAATAGAATATTCAGATGAAGGCGAAATATAAGAAACAAAAAAATAGACATGAATAGATCTAGAATCAGCAAAAATAGGTAAATCTACACATACACAAATTTGCTCAATAAAAGCATTAGATAACATAATTTCTTTACTTGAATAAATTGTACGAATAGCAAATAAAATACCTCCGCCTCTACTTAAACCAGTCAGCTCAGATGAACGATTTTTCCGGAAAACGCTATAGTCAGATGTAAAGAACTCAGTTCAGTTGACAGAAAATTACCATTTAACCATGTTTCGGTGAGAGTGATAATGTCATATGAAGTATCAGCAGCAGCAATATAAAATTCATTTGATTTTGTCCTCATACCACCAGCATTATGATAGAACATGGAAAAGTGTCCGCGTCCATTTAAAAAAGCACTGTCAAAAGTTTTGTTTACGTTAGAATGCTCTGTTGGTGTGGGCGCAACTCGTTTTTTGGACGGCTTACGAATTGTTTTATCTGAACTCCAACTGGCCAGATGGAAGTTTGAAGAGCAGCATTAAATGATGCAGTTGGGATACCAAGTTTGAAGTTCATAAAATGAAGAGATGAAATATCTGTTTCTTTTTTAACCAATTTGTGACAAACCAAACTTGTCTTTGGCAAAAGTCGGGAGATATGCAAAAAACGTAGCCGAGGTACAGATGGAAGAGCAGCAATTATTTCAGCATCAGCATCAATACCTTCAGTTGTTGTAAACAGTTGTTTATGTTTTTTGTTGCGAACACCAGACCAGGGAAGTTGGTTATTTTCAGTTCGTTCATCTAATTCATCGACATTAGCTTGGCAAACAGCAACACTTTGACCAGCAACATCAATATTTTGATCAACAACATTAACACCAGTTTTATCAACATCAGCAACAATCGCATCGGCATCAGCACCAGCAACAGCAGCAACGAAACTTCAGCAACAGCAACATCAAGATTCTCCGATAAGAGAAAAGGAGACACAACGTCTTTTTTTTTTATAATATGCGCGCGCTCAAGGGGATTTTTGGTTTACCCTTTATATGTATCAACACAGCGCGGGCGTGAAGGATAGGATAGGATGGGAAGGGAAAGGCGTGTGTCTGTCTTATTAGAAGCAACGGCAGATATATCATCCATTATCGTAGGAGATGATGATGATTCTGTCTGTTCGGCAAGATGAGCAATATTAGCCGGAGGGAGACAGTCAGTTAAAGAAACTCTGCGTTTTTTCATCAAGTCACGATCTTGAGGAGTAGATGACCCCGCAAGTGCAACTCTTCTAACAACGGAGGTAGAGAGCCGTTTTTTGTTAAAGAGAATTCTCTGTGCACGAGTAGTACCACGAATCAGTGTTGCCACTGGGAAATATGAGAAGGTCGCAAAAAAAGAGGTCACGCGAAAAAAAAAGTCGCATCAGATTTTTTTTTTTAAATATATAGCAAAATCTTTATAAAATGCTAAAAAACACATATTTAGGAGTATTTTTAGTTTGTTATTAAAAAAAAATTAACAGAAATTATTTTTTTTTAACTTTTTGAACTAGGTTTTTGATTTATTCAAACAATAAATATAATAATACATTTATTTGTATACTTATTATGATTATTGCATTACAGTATCGCAATTTTTATAATATTAAATTAAGAAGTTAATAACAACTAAAGTAGAAGTTAATTTAAAGAGATCATTTTCAGACAATAAGCTCATCTGAAGGTTTCCAGAGCTCAAGATCTTCTTTTTCAGAAATATTTGCTGCAGATAACATTGCATTACATGTTTCCACACAGAGGCGGTTTGTGAGTCTATTTTTTAAAATTGATAATTTTGAGAAAACCCTTTCAGCACACGCACTACTGTGCGGAAGGGTAAAAATTTTGGTAACAAATGAATTTAAATGTGAACATATGTACATATATGTTCTCCAAGAGGGTTTTTAAAAGATCCGACCTTATACCAAAACTCCTCCAAATTAGTTATTTGAAGAACTTTTTGTTATAAAGATGCAGAGTGGTGAAATTATGAAAACACACAATATATACATATATAAAACTTAGAAGGAATAGTTATGTTTACATGCAAAGTAAGGTTGGACTTTCAAGGGAAATAATTGTTTCAATGGAAGTATAGGAATGGGGTCCAAAAAGTCGCAAGATTTTTAAAAAGGGTCAAAATAGCCACTTTTTGAAAAGGTCGTCTCATGGTCGCATGAGCCAGCAAAAGGGGTCAAAATGCGACTTAGTCGCCATAACGGCAACGCTGCCACGAATATTGCTACTTGCATCTAATTTCGATGTATTAGAGCTCGATGGTTTTGCATCTGTGCTCTGAGAAGCAAGATTATTGGAAGAGCTTTCATTGAAGTACATTGAGAGTTCTCACAATTTTATTAAACAGTTTTGCAGTGGAATATGCATGCACTTTTCACATTTATCAAATAAATTTTTGTAAGACTAAAATTTTATTATCTTTTTCTAAATGCGAGTTAATTCACATGGTATATAATATGAATCTGTAATGATTTTTGAACAATTTAAACATTTAGAATTCATCGTAGATGATTGAATAATAAGCTGAAAAAACACTGAATTTTATAAAATTGTGCTAAAACAGTTGGGTACAAAAATGACTGCAATAAGTGGTGTTTTTTTACATATCGTACATTCTTTTATCTCTTTTTTTAAGATACGATCTTGTAATTCTCAAGGGATGATATTTGTTGAAATACGTTTAAATAATTGTTGTAGGTAAAAATAAATATTTATTTCGAGCAACAACTTGAATTCAACATAAATTGTGACTGCCAGGGTCAATGTATGTGTATGGTTTCTCATAACTCAAAAACCTCTAAAAATGCATTTGGCTTAATAAATCGTCATTTTTGAACAAAAGCTTGATTATTCCTATATTCAAAGCTTAAAATAAAAAAGTTAAAATTAATTAGAATTTGAATTACAATTATTAATAAATCATTACATTATTATTTCTCTTGCATTCAAATAGCTCTTCTCAATGATCTCAGCAAAGAATCTGCCGAAGCAATAGCTAAGTTCAATAGTATATCTAACAAATGGTCTGAACTTAAGAACTATAAGGAACCAGTAGTTATGTTTAATCAGCTAGAAAACCAAAAAGAACGCATTCGAGAGTTAATGATCAGTAAAGACAATATAATTGATAAATGCCAACAAGAAATAAATCGCGTGAGTGATAAATATTATGCTGATCAAGAGAAACAAGCTGTTGAAATTTGCGTTTTGGTTGAGAGAATTGATAGTCAAGTTGAACTAATAAAACAAGCTTATAAGAATCATTTGGACCTTCTACAAGATGCTATTGAAGAAGAACGCCTTATGATGGCCAAAAGACAATCTGCACAATGGGATGAACTTTTTAATACATTGAAAAAATACGAAACTCGCAAACTTCAGGTAGAGAAAAACAAGGAAAAAATCTATGTAGACGAACTAGAAAAAAATTGCAGAGAACAACAGGAAATTACTAGAGATACTAGAATTCGTCTGGAACGTGACGCTGAAGCTCTTCAACTTGAGTTGCGTAGCACACAAAATAACGTTTTAATGAATTCTGAAAAACTTGATTACAATTATCAGGTGCTTAAAAAAAGGAATGAAGAAAACGTGCTTATCAATAATCAACAGAAAAGGAGGTTAGCAAAGTTTAATGAAACAATTACGTCACTGAAATGTAAAATCCAAGCAATTAAAGAAAAAGCTCATGGATCAATAAAAAAAATGTCAACAGAAGTAGAGAAACTTTATACAAATATATCACATCTGGAAAAAAAGTCATTTCAGTTCATTCAGGCGAATGAAAAAAAGGTTTGTTGACAAAGTTTTCTTTAATTATAAGTACCTATTAGTTCAGAAAGAAATCCATGGGTGTTCATTTAGAGTGTTCACTGTTCAAATCATTGGAACAAAAATTATTAATTATTTAATCCATTGCTCAGTAAAAACGTGTTAAAAAAATGCGTTTTCAAAGCATACATACATTTTTTGTATGTATGTACAGAGCTTAAATGAACGCATTTTTTGATAACTCATAAAATTTTATATATATTATTTATGTACTATATTAAAAAATTAAGTATACCTATGTATTACAAAATTTTTATGACAGAAAACCCGTTTTACAAACGGGGTTTTTTTATGGTGACGATACGCTTGTAAGTAACCTATTAGAAAAAAAAACCAATAGTTTATAAAACAAAGTATGAGTTGAAAGTGAGAACAACGGTTTTATGCAAAGAAAAAGTTAGAAAATGATTGGTATAATTCACTTCGAAACACTTTTGAGGTGAGAAAAAAAAAACACTTTTTCGAATGTAAAGTAGGACATAAATAAATTTTGTGTAGGTATATACATTACATATACATATTTTAACTGCAATCAAACAATTAAAAATATTCTAGGTAGATATGTACGTATAGATAATGTCGTTTTCAAAAGCCTTCGGTTGGCTCTTACGAGTTATCTATGTTTTTTGAGTATTTTTCGTCACAGATTTACAAAGGAGTAGACTTTGAACACTCTGATACAAATAAACTATTTCGTATGATTATTTGACGAAAATGCTTGAAAAGTGAGGCAGTTTCATATTCGATTAGAATCAAAAAATAGTAGAACTCTTCCAAAATACGATCGAAAACGACGACGTGGTGGTTTTTTGATTTGCGACGCTTCAAACTTAAGATATTCACACCAAACCAAAAACTTGCTATTGCTCGTAAGTCTAAGAATCTCTTTACTAAAAATCATCCCTCATTAGCTCATTTAAAAGAAGTTTTTTTTATGTGCATACATACATATGTCCTAATGAGGGATGATTTTTTGAGTTAACTGGCTGCTAAACTTAAGGGTGCTCGGTGAATACCAGCCTTAAGGACAAAAGTTTTATATAAAACTAGTCAAAAACTCGCCATGTGCAGTGTAGGCTATTCACACCAAACCCAAAACTCGGTTTTTGAAAACTCGTAGTGCATTTAAGGTGTTTTCGTTTGACATTTCCATTATTTATTCGACACCCGGCTGCCTTATAATAGTCAGCTTAAAATTAGGACCTCGCTTTTGCGGACCCTTAAAATATGTGCATACGGATTTTTGAACACACGACAACTCATACTTGTTTAAATTTGGGACCTGATCTGAGTTTCCATCTGATGTAAAATCCTATCGTTTTCAGATGCTCGATATTTTGAAATATTTTTCTTTTTTTATTCATACGGATATAAGTACATGCGAACTAACTCCTGGCATTAATTTTGTTTTTTGTTCGAAATCAAGTTCACCAAACATTCCGGTTTGACAGGAATTTCTTCTTTTTAAATTTAATTTTATGTAGAAATATTTTTTTCCAACAAAGGGCAGTGGGCAAACTGAGCGTAGGACCAACAGAATTGAAATTGGTGCGGGCTGAAAGCTTTTTACTAGTACTCACCTTTGTATATGAAAACTATAGTACTATCATGGCGAGTTTTTTTTAGGGTTGCGCGGACCCTTGTGGTGGCGCTGCAAAATTTGAGGTGTAAAATCCGATTTGGGGAGTCTTTAAGCGTCGAAAATTGGTGGAACGAGCAAGAGGACACTATTTTTTGGATAATTGCATCCAAAAAATATCAATAAATATCATTTAAAACCTCCATAAGCTCTCCGCAAAAAAAAAGAGTAAGGGTTGCAGGCATACATTAGATGTCGCCCCATTCGACTTCCACCATGAGAGTACTATAGTTTTCATATACAAAGGTACTCATACACATACATAGATCCAATTTTTACAAAATGTTGATTTTTTTATTTATTTGCTTCTTGTAAGCAGAATGTAGTAGATTAAGCAATTAACATACCTGTTATTCAAACTTTTTTGTTTGTTTGCACATGAAATATATAATAATTATCAAAATAGATCTAAGCATTAAAATTCTAGTTATTATAAAAAAAGGAGGTTTTTTGCTAATCAATTCAATACGATTCTGTCACAGCGATTAATATTACAACAATAACAACACGTGGTTCTCAATTAAAACAATACTTTGTTATTATTGATTTAATTGACGTCATGACAGCATCGCGTTGGTTTGGGAGAGGCTCGAAGCGAAGTATGTATTATTATAGGTAATTGAACATAAATTTTAAAGAAAATCACGATTAAAATTCATCTACAAAATGTCTCAAAAAAAAGTTTATATTTAGTGGATTGATTTAAAAAAAGTAAGCCGTGTATTGAACAATATAGTTTTATTATCGACCAAGATCCGAATGGACCATCCTGTGATAATAAAACGATCCAGATCCTACAAACTAATTCTTGGATCTTGAAATAGATCCAGATAGAAAGCAGGATCCCAAATTGTTTTTGTATTGCGTGTTAAAGATAATCTAGATCCAGATCCAGATAATAAAACACAGCTAATGTTTATTAATTATTAAAGTAGGTACATAATTTAGGAGTTTATTTCTTAAAAATTTTATTTATTTATTTATCGCGTTCTCGGCTTTCATTCAATCAAATAGTAAATTTAATTACGTCTCGGCAAGTAGACTCATTGAACAGACAACACTCTCCACGTTTTCTACCGTTCTTGATGACCTTGGTGGCCCGGATTTTGGGTTTTCCAGCATTATGCTTCAAACTTTTCACCCATTTTCGAATAAGAGAAATGCATTTTTTAAGTGGGGAAAACCTAGAATCTTGCAGAATATTCTTCGCGTCGTCAAATCACCGTTTTTGTTAAACTCTTGCATGCACAACTTTTTAACTCTTTTTATTACGAACATTACATTAATTGGAGTATTTTATTTAACAAAAAAAAATGTTTTAATAGTGTGTTGAGCCACCTTTCTGCTCCAAAACTTCACACATCCTGTTTGGAAGGGATGTATACAAACTGTCCAAATAATTTA
The DNA here is from genome assembly GCA_958431115.1 of Syrphus vitripennis. Taxonomy (NCBI): domain Eukaryota; kingdom Metazoa; phylum Arthropoda; class Insecta; order Diptera; family Syrphidae; genus Syrphus; species Syrphus vitripennis. The sequence goes on along the minus strand of OY288109.1, from coordinate 71,131,245 downwards.
GAGAAATCGAGCTCCAAGCCAATTCGATGGCTTGGGTTAGTTTGGTTATAGTCGAATATTGTTTTCCTGATCCGTATACTTGACGTGTCAGCCATCCCCAAACATTCTCTATGATATTCAAGTCCGGTGAGTAGGGCGGCCAGCTTAATAGCTCCACATTTTGGCTCTGTATATACGATTTAACTACCCGGGCTATTTATTTGCGCATATCATGTTGATAAAGCCACGCAGAGGTCCAAAAAGGGTTTAAAAGTATGGAAAGCCCTCTTTCAATATACCTTTGTAAGACAACGCATTCATTGTGGTTGACACAAAATGTAGCTTGCAGGTGCCATAATAGGAAATACATAGCTCCCCAAACCATCACACCTCCAACTCTGCTATGCAGCCGGTCCAGATAATGAGTTTCTTTGCGAGGGCCATGGAAATAGTAGCTATATCCATCGGGACCTTCCAAACTAATTTTTTGTTCGTCGGAGAAGACCACTCGATGCCACTGAGAAGTCCAGGTAATATGTACGCGGCAAAAACTGAGCCGTTGCTCTTTTCGAACTGGGTTAAGGGGGTGGCTTTTCTTGATTTTGAGTCTTTTTATGTGTTTAGCTTTCGAAATAACACGACGTATAGTTAGACTTGCTTTAACACCACATTTTTCCCTGATTTTTGCCAAAGAGTCGTGAGAATTTTACGCTTTTCTTAATATAAGCCGCCTTTCCGCATTAGCAAGCACACTGTGTGTGCGGGCTTTCATGTTTTTCCCATATTTAAGCTCATTACCTACAAATTTGGATATCACGTGTCGGCTTCTCTCGACTTTTTTAGCTATTTTGGCAATAGATATGCCAGAGTCCTTATAGGCTTTGATTGGTCCTTTTTCCGCCTCGGCCAACACTTTTCCTCGACCCATTTCACGTTTTTTTTTTATTAAATATATAATCGAAATTTACAAAATAGTTCGATCAACGAAAAGTACGAGTCCGCGTAACAAAGATAAATTAAACTAAATACGCCTTTTCAAGTGGAATAGTTTTCCTTTAATTTAGACGAAAGTTAACATAAAATAGAAAAAAAATATAACGGCTATTTTCCAGAACTTGCAATTTGTCATAGAGAAAGAAGAAAAGTGTTGCAAAATGATAACGGGCAAAGTACCATTATTTTATCATTCCGCTTTTGAGTTATGAGCAAAGCAAAAAGAGTGTACAGGGTGCCTATTCAAGTGGCGATGAGTGTACATATATATTTGATCACAATGGTGGCATTAGCAAAGGTACAAAAATTCATCTTTGAGAATAATTCGCCCGTTTTAAATACTCTTTAAATTAAGAGCTTCTTTTGTTACTATGTAAATTTGAACACGTTACGGTCTATATAAATTCTTTAAATATAGCTTTTTTTATGAAATGTTTAGTATCGTAATGTCTGGACCATAAATTATCAAGAAGCACTTTTGCTGGCTAACAGAATCATGGAAATAGATCGATTGTTACACGTTCAACAGCTAGGAGTGAATTGGATCCCAAAGAATGTAGAAGGAATAATACAAAATCCGAACGGGAATACACTCCTTGGACAAAATTTCTTGGGTAAGCTATTCTATTTTTGGATTCCTAGATTGTACATAATTAACTCCGTAAAAAAAATAAACCTAATTAATTTTTTTTTTTGTATGAATAAAATACCAGGAATAGAAGAACAAAGTAAACGGAATTCTTCAAGCACTTTTGGAAAACCTGCTAACCAAGAAGTTGCAGAAATACGTCTTCTGCGGAGCATCCTTAAAAAAATATCGGATCGGGCTGGTTTTTTAATTGAAGACAAGTTACTTAAAATTCTAGAACCATACACTGATGGAGAAAAATGCCTTGTACGCATAGACAATATATTTAATGTAAGTTTCGCAAACAAATTATTTATGAGGTAAGTGAAGTATCATCAACTATAAACTTGAATACCTACTACAAAATTAAAATGTTCATGGTTGGTTTTTGGTCTCCAGGGCCCTATTTCATAAACATTGACAGGTGACAATTCTACAAATTTGTCGCATTTGTCTGACAACTGCTTGGATCATAAAAATAGACAAGTGACAAATTTGTCATAATTGTCTGAGGTTGGCCGTGGCGCGATGGTATGCGTGATCGCCTGTCAACCTCACAGGTCACAGGTTCGATCCCTGCCGTAGTTCTATGTCATGTTTTTATTCCATTATCATTGATCATTGTTGGGCCGCTGGTTTACTAATTACATGTTGTTCAGGCATAACACTAACAACATGTAATTGAGTAAATACTAGTATGCCCAACAAATATGACAATGAACAAAATAATGCGAATTATAAAGGGACATTGATATAAGACACGGCATTTCTCCGCTTTAGCCCAGCCGCCAACCCTGGAGATAAAATCTGACACAACCACCACCTTCAGTCTCAGTACCTCGCACCACATACCTTTCCATACACCTTTCCCTTCCCATCCCTATCCTTCACGCCCGCGCTGTGTTGAACAACATATAAAGGGTACACCATCCCCTTGAGCGCGCGCAAATTATGAAAAAATAAATTGACAATGACAAATTCGAGGGCGTACAATACGGTATTCCACTTGAATATCTTCATCACTTTCACTCGAAGAAATAATATTTAACATGTTGAATTGTTGAATGATACTAGTCACTTCTCTATCTAAACTTGACCGAAGCTCATTTGCCCGTCACAATTGTCAATGACATATTGTAAAAATTGTGACAAATTGTCACCTGTCAATGTTTATGAAATAGGGCCCAGGTTGTATATTTAATTTGTTATATTGAAATAAAAGTAAAAAGAAATTTTAGTCTAGGAAATAATTAAGATCATTAACGAATATTATGTCTATTTATACAGGCTTTAAAGATTACTGAATACAAGGATATAACTTCATTGATCGATTACTTTATGCCATACTCCTGGTGCCCCAATTGTTCAAATGAAGTCAACAGTAAAATTCTTGAAGAACTAATTGATAATGATGAAGTTCCGAAATCGGTTCGAGGAAGACCTTCTATGGCGTTGGAAAATGAAAAAGTTATGAATAGTACATCTTCGACATCGGTATCAGAATCTGATATTTGCTCTGTGTCTACAGACGAAATTGAGCGTAATCTTTCTTTTATTTTGACTTCCAAAAATAATTTGGTCAGACAAGATGAAAAAAATACGGAACAGGTGCTTATTAACATACATACTATATATGTATAGGTACATGTCTACAAACGTAAGATACCTTCAATTGCTTTATATTCCTCAGAATATTTGTTCAAACCATTACCCGGTCATAAAACCTGCCTTTGTAATAACTGCTCTAAGAAACTTTACGCAATTTTATTTAAAAAAACAAGATGGTGAACAATTGTAAGAATGAGAAATATTGAGAATAGTCATGAGGGTATGGTTTGGTTTAAATTCACATTTAATTTTTTTTCAAATTACAGCGGAAGGTTTGAGAGAATTATAGTAAGAAGCTCAAGGACTGAACGGCGTTTGGCTAGAGATGCAATGGAGAAATGTTGGCCAACTTTTCTACAAGTGATGACTGAAGAAAATCAAAAATTGTGGAAAACACTTGAACATGGATTGGATCATTATTTGGATGTCCTTAAAGAAAGGGAGCAGCTCGATATGGATTGTGAGTCCTTAAGAAGACAAAACATAGAATTGCGTCATCTTCTCCAGAAACATCTTCCATCAGCTGTTTAGATTTCGAATTCAAAATAAAATGTTTGAATAAACAAAAAAAAAGTAAACAATTATTTCTCTACAAAATAATAAACTTTTTCGAATTCAAAAAATTTAAACTCACTTATGGCTAACTTATGGTTGATCCTATTTTCCAATAGAGTTTCGCTTAAAAATAGCAATGAAAACAACTTTCGAATAGACGCGAAAGTAGCATAAAGTTACATAGTAAGGGACTTTATCATTTTCAGGAGTTTATATACTGATTGTAACATTTCGATTCTGTCTCGTATTCTCTTTCAAACGTTTTGTATGCCTTATAACTAGTATACTTTTAAGGAGTAAGGAAAATATATGTATATCTATTATATCAGACTTACAAAGGGGACTAAATGCGATTACGAGGTAAACTGTTTGCAAATTGGATTTTGTATATGTTTCTATCTTAAGGTTGATGGATTTTTACTTGATGGGTTATGTGAGAAAGAAAAATATGTTTTATGAGCAGGTATGGCTATAGCCTTGAAGTTTTTGCCAAAATTTAAAAAAATTTGTTTAAACATAAACAAGACTTAAAGTACAAATGAAAACCACTTCTATACCTATGGCTATTTTTTTTTCAAATAAAATTTTTTATCGTTTAATAACGGTATCTCTCATAGAACCATTTTTTTATTTTCGACTGTCTCATTATCTGCTTAATCGATTGAAATGAACTTTTTTTTACCAAAAGCTCCAAATAAGTTTGAATAATATCAATATTTTAAAAAAAGTTGCCATTCCTCTCCAAAAACAAAAAACCAAATCCCATTGAATGAAAAAAGGCAAACAGAAACTGTTGTTCTTGTATATTAGGTACTAACTCTTATTCACAAATTTAATATACCTTGCTCTCTCATCACTACTTTTGACAGTTCCGAAGTTGTATAGAAACAAAAGTTACTGGGAGCATAGAATACTCGTATAAACAATGTTTACTGGGAGCATAATACATAAATATCAACCATACAATATATTGCTATTACAAAAATGGAAAGAGATTAGCTCGACAGAGGCGTAACAATCGAATGTTGTTCATAATAGTACTATAGGTTTTATATACAATGCTGCAGCTTAAGTTTATTATTTTGATTGATTTAGAAATAAATTTATTCCCACCTCCTGATTTTAAGAATTCTTCCAACAGGAAAGCTGTCAAATTTTTTCCAATCTGACATCTGGGGAAAAAAACTAATTGAAAAAAAAATAAACCAAACAGATATAATTTCAACTCAACTAGGAAAAAGCTATGTCGAAACTCAGTTCAACTTATCAAACTAAGATGTATAAGGAATCGAATAAATTTCTAAATTTCCTCAACTTTGCACTAAACGAAGAAAAGTCAACTACCGACAAATCGAAGTCTATTCTTACGTTCTTATTCTTACACCGTCGATTCCAGCATTGCATTCCAGTATGCATTCATTTGTCATTTTATGCCATCCAGTCCCAGTTCCCAGTGCAAATAAATAATAATTTGTGGTTTCTGCGCGGTGAAAAGATTTCTTGTGTTTGAAAATAAATAATACATAATTATGTACGTAAATAAGCGAGTATTTTAATTAATAACACTTTTTCAATCACTCAAACAGTCAAGTAATTTTTACGTCATATTTTGATGATAAGTTTAATTGCACTTTTGAATCGTACCTAGTAGAAATATAAGTGTTCTAGTTACCTTAAAATACAAAACTCAAAAGCATTGAATGCAAAGGGAGAATACGAATAATACCTAAAATTGCTCTCAACAAGTTAATATAAATGTTATTTTGAAGATTTGCTTAGTTCTTCAGAAAATGGCAAGTTAAGGAAATATATTGCAAAATATTTGACAACGCGTAATGGTATCCTTGCAACCAAAACCGAAATTTCTAAAACCGGGTAAGTAATACCAAAATAAATATTTAATTTTGGAACAATTCTGATTGATTGGGTGAAGAAATATTTTGTTTACCTTGACGCGGCAGTTCATTTCTATTTTCTGTCTAATAAATCTTCAATTTGATTCTGAGCGTTTTTTCTTCAATTTTATCTTATACATACATATGTATGTATGTAAATATATATAAAGAAATCACAAAATGCTTTGTAAATCAGAATTTGATTTTGCTTCAGAAGGGAAGGAATGACGTCATGGGTGACCTTTTTTTTTGTAGCACATTCACTTAACTATAGCAACGCACTCTATAAATTCACACAAAGTTAAGTATCTAGCTATAAAAGCTTATAATTATTAATTTTTCAATTATGGGGGAAGCGCAAAAATTACAATTAATAAACTTTTGACCGAGTACAAATACACAAAATTCGTTCAAAATAATTTAATTACTTTTATTTTTGGGTATTAAATTATTATATAGTATTACTTTTTTTTACATTCATAATGTCTTTTATTTTATAAAACAATAAAAAATCAATACGAATGAAATTGATTTACTTATGCTCAGCATTAATTATGCTACAGTGAAAAACTAACCCTCAATTTCTTGATTGTACAATTTACTTTTACTGGCTCGACAATGTGTCTATTGTCATACATTTATAAGAATTCGATCGTAAGTTTTATTAAGCTGTAACTACAATACTAGGGAGTTAATATTGATTTGAAGAACTCTGCCTATGTTTTGTAGGTACCCGTTTGTTAATAGGTTATAAAATAGGAATTTTAGGTCGGAATTCAGCTAATGAATAGGAAATTTCTGTGACATAATGAGAGCGAAGTTTTTTTTTTTACGTTAAGAGGCTTAACTTAAGAGCACCCGGTGAATACCAGCCTTAGCGTCTAATATTTCACCCCAACCAATGCCACTTAAAACGACCGACGGCTTAACGGCTTAACTTAAGAGCACCCGGTGAATACCAGCCTTAGTGTCTAATAGTTCACCCCAACCAATGCCACTTAAAACGATGTTTGTCACGGTCAATTTTCGTCCGAAGAATAGTCCTCTTATCATTCGCGACAAGAGCTTGCTTCTCAGCAAACATTTTTGGACTCCTACATTCGAAAACTCAGAAGAGTATGTTTGATATATGTACATTATGCATATATGTAAGGGTTACATGTCTATCGATTCAAATCGTTCTGACTAGAGACTCAACTTGCCAGAGACACACTATTTGACTAATTCCCTCTAAATTTTATTCCATCGTGGTCGCTTTAAATTTTAATAGTAAATTTTTCATAATACTGTTTTTGAATTAACATTGAAATGAAAATGTTGAACTATAATTTATTTTCTCTAGTTCTTTACCAACGATTAATAATTCAAAGATATAAATTAAAATAAATAATTGATTTCCTTTCTTTATTTTGGTATAGGGAATAATCCAAAGTTTTTAAATCCATTCAAACGAATGAATTTGTGAAATCGCTGATTCCACATTCTGGAAATTTGCTTAATGCCTTTAATTTAAGAAATATTGCAAATTGAGTTTAAATATTTCTAATAAATAAATAAAAACGTTTTTGGGATGCAAAAAAAAAAATTATCATATATAAAAATAAAATAAAAACCGCCCTCTGATTTTGTGTACAAAAAACTGGTGCAAGCATCAACTGATTCTAAAAACAAATACATTTTTATTTTGATGTAAAAATATTTTCCTATGATCTCTAATGACCTTAACTTCTTTTTTTATATTATTATTATTATTTATTAATGGTTTTTATCAGTTATATTTAATCTGAACCCCACAAGTGGACCTTAAAGGTGAAGCAGTAAAGTTTATCGAAATCAAAACAATAGTCTGTGAAAGAAAAAGAAGACTTGATATTTTATTCAAGATATGTCTGGAAAACTAAAATAATTGACGATTCTAGCTATTCCGAACATAATTAGAGGATTTAATTAACAATGCTTGGTGTTGAGTAAAAAGAGGTTAGGACATAAATTAACATTTTTCACAAAATGTTAAAGTTTGAGTATTCAATGGGAATTACATATGTACATGTGAATCGATGTACTTCTTCAAGTGTAGCTTTTTAATCTTTAAAGTCAAACTAACTTCTTTCACTGAGATGACTGTATGATTTTAAAAGTATTTCACATAATAACTTTGCCACCTCTTGAACAAATTTATGTTGTCATCCAAAATTAATTGACATTAAGGATTGTTATTGAACTCTGTGAAGCAATTTTGAAGCTAGTTGCTCCCGATACATACATACTTTATGTACTCTATCTTAAGCTTTGAAAGTAGCTTTTTCTAGTTATCAGTTCATTACTCCACCTTTATGCTCCATTCTAGCAATAGAGAGACATTCACTTAATTCTTTGTTCTTTTTCTTGTCTTCCCGGTCTCCATAAATTTTATCAGAAGACATTTTCTCCCAATATCACTCTTTACGATCTTCACTTACACGTGGAAGTTCAAATGTATTCATCAGGAATTTCTTAGTTTCTGACCAAGACCACGCAGTCCTCATATCTCTCGTTAGACTTCCCACCACGTCTATTGAAATCTCCTTCCAAAAATTAAATCTTGCTTGTTCAAGGTAGTTTTGGAATTTTTTTTATTATTAAAAAAAAAAAAGCATATTCCCCTCAGACTGGAACCAAGTTTTTCCTTACTTGGATGGCTTTTGTTCTTAACTAGACAAATATCGAAAAAATTTAGTTCACACAATTTTATTTCATACCCACATTATAGCGTTCTACAATCTTAAACATCCAGAGTACGTCTTAGCGTAATAAAACCTTCGAATCCAGTCGAACGTTTAATTTGCTATTCATAGTGAGGGATATAATAACTGTTTTAAATCAAGTGCTCATTTATTTTTTGTTTTTATTTTCAGATGACAATTATTTTGCGTCTGAGAAAGACGCACAGGCAACTGATGATCAGGTGACTACTTTTGTTTTTAGTGCACACCATTCACTTTCAATCGATGCACAACGCGAGCGTCTTCCAATAAGAAAATACCGTGACCACATTCTGTATTGTTTGGAAAACTATCAAGCATTGATACTTGTTGGGGAAACCGGAAGCGGGAAAAGTACACAACTACCGCAGGTATTTTTTTAAGTTTATTACTTTATTAGAAAATAAAAAATGTTTTTACGAATTTGCGAGAGGTCACCCCAAGATATCAAATTCAGTAGTTATAATGTGTTTTTGCTTAAAAATCGATTTTTTTGTCGAAAGTGTAATTAAAAATTTTGGACTCTGGAAAAACCGATAGAAATCTGGATTTTTGTAAAGAAGCTGTCTCCATCGATAAGAGCACCGCTAAGAATTTTAAATGGCCCCCAAATTGGTTTTTGGCATAACTTTTTATTTCCATAATGTTATCAATACTCATTTTACACACCATAATATTATCTGCATTTTATATACCCAACGATAATTAAATTTAATAATACGCTATTCAGACGCTTGAATTCAGTTTAGGTTAAAAAATTAAAACTATAGGTACACTGCAAAAACTGGCACATAAACTTAACCAATTTAAAACGAGTAACAATTACTATTGGTTGTCCTTGTGCTTTGTTTATGGTGATTAAGCGCACGGAAAATTGAAGTAACTTGAAAGTGACCGGAAAATCTGTCGAAAGCAGGTACCCTAATTCTGGCCTCAACTAAGTTCGGTAAGAATTTTTTTTACGCAAATCTGGTTCGGTTGCACAGTTCGATTGCAGATTCCGGATTAGCATCAATGGTGACGCAAATTAAAGTACTTAATCAGATGGCGCTAATCATGAGTAATGTTAAAGAAAAACTTTGCAAAAATGTTTGATTGTTAACGAAATCTTTTTTCCAACCATTGAAATAATGTTAAATAAACTGAACGTGATTGTATATAAAAACTCAATCAGTTTAGCATTCAACCTAACTTTCTACTTGAAAAAAAAAATTTTAAGTCTTCAAACAATTTTTAAAAATTGGTGATGTTTTAACTGAAATTAGTCTAAGCCAACAAACTAATATAGAAACCCTTCGTGAAAAACTCCCAGAACAATACCAAAGACTTCCTGAAAGTTTGAGCGCAATTGGTTTGGCGATTTTATAGTTTTGCGCCAGAATATAGTTTGTTGCCGATCTGTTAAGCCCCAAACTTACAAATTCCAGTGAAGTATGTTAGTGATTTTGATGGATTAAAAAACCTCTGAAATTTTCCTCTAAAAATTCTAATTTTTTAGATTTAATTTTTTACTCTACACTAAATTCACTGTCCAAATTCTTTTAACTTAACTTTACATTATATTTATTAAAGCTATTGGAATGCCCGCACATTCAAATCACATAAAATTACATAAAAATCTGTGTAACACGAACTAGCATGTTGAATTTTTGTCCCAATCGATTGCATGATTCAATTTAGCAACCAAACAGTTTTGAAACTAAAAATCACATGTGCTAGCCTTTACATATTAGCAAAAAAATTAAAATAGAAACAAAAAAAGTAGATACTTAAAAAGAATGTCAAATTAATGTGAACCTTGAGTGAATAATATAGCAATAACACTCTAAAACTTTTTAAATTTTGAACATTTTCGAAAAAATCGATTGTCAAATAAAAATATGTAAAATGAAAAGTCGTTGTTAGCCCTGTCTAAAACATGTTCGATTCTACCTTAAGTTTTTAGGAAATATCTTTTTATATTTCCGGGTGACCTTTTGAAAATTTAAAAAAAGTCGAAGCAAATGTGTACCAAATTTGAAGATAATAGGTTCCACCCCTTTAAGTTTAAGGTCGAAGTAAAAGGGCATTTTTGTGTGGAGTTATAAACATATGTATGTACATACATCTATACGAAATACTACAGACTTGTTTTTAATATTCTATCTTTTTATTTTAAATAAGTTCAGTACCATCTCCTTAATACCTTGTGTTTTTTAAATTATATTTAAACGATAAGGATAATAAAAGCTTTATTTTGAATTTAATTTATTAAAACAAGTATTTATCGCATAACTTATCAATTAATATTTGAGTTTTGGTATGTTTGCAAAAGTCTGATAACTAAAGGTACCTATGATATTTGTTGCTGTTTGTTCAATAAGGTCAATAACTCTAGACATTTTTTTTTGCGTTGTCAAATAATAACACATCAATGATAAAAATGAAAATTAAATAAATTAAGTTGTGACAAAAAGAAATTCAGGTACGCTAAGCTTAAATGCCTTTAATTCACTTCACATTGTTGGATGGTCGCGTGCAGCTTAGTAGATATTTGACAAAACCGCGATTTTTTAAGTATGTATTATGGTGATCATCCATTATTCATTCATTATTATTATGAATTAACAGTTTTGTATTAGATTTTGTTCATTATGAATTATTTCGTATGCAAAAACACAGTGGTCGATGGTAAGGTGGTGGTTTTGTTTTATGCAAAAGAATGGACCAAAATGACATTTTTTTGGACAGACATAATAACGAAGTCAAAATCTTTAATGTTGTATCAAAATAATTATAATTAATTTTATTCCTGTTTTACTCAATTTTTATATTTAAAGTTTTATTTTACCTCGTTTTGCTTCAGTTGATCTAACTTAAAATGAATACTAAAAAAATGGAATGAATGAATGCAATTTATCAATTGAAGTCATTAAAGATTGCAATTGAAACGAAGTGGTCTTGAAACTTATACTTTTGTATGTAAAATAACTTCAGTACTCAAAGATGAAAAATTCAATTGATGTGACGACCACTTCACCTACTAGTAAACTAGAGTCAATTTATTTTTTAACAATTTACATCCTAAAACCATCTAGTTTTTAGTGTTTGACTTAAATTTGTTAAGAGCATTGAATAAAAAATTAAAATCGTAAAATTTTGAAAAAAAATCATTTTGAACACTATTTTTTTTTTAAATTTGATTTTGAATGTTTAGTTATCAAAAACTACTTGAATTAAAAAGTTTTTTTTTTAAATATTACGGCTGAGTCGTTGATCTTTATAATTGATTTCTGTTTTAAATCTTTCAATAGATATCTGAATTAAAAATATGTAGGTATTTCTCCAATTATAGCTGATTTTAGAAGCTGAATCATACATTTTCTATTTTTGTCGTAAATTCAAGTTAAATAACAAATTTATCAAAACATATTTGGAAATTATCTAATGAAACCTGTATGCTTTGTGTATAAGTTTTTTTTTTGTAAAAATGTTCAAAAATTAATTTTGAAAAGCCCTGAGCTCTTAATTTTGTCAAATTTTGCAAATTCAAAATTCAGCATATTTTTTTTAAATTATTTTATTAAAAATTTTAAAGCAATTACATACAGCCACAAGAAAACCCATACAAATTCGATTCAATACTGTTATTTTTTAAATATCTAAAATCTTCCAATTTAAACAAATTTGAGTTTTATTTCTTAATAATTGTCAGTTACATAATTTCTTCTTTTTATAACGAAGTTCTTCAAATGATTTTCACTGTTTGACTTTAAGTTGATAAAGAATTGAATATTGTAAACAAAAATTTCGCATAAAACAAAATTCAACTAAAATATCGTCAAATTTTGGGAAAAATAAAATTAAAAAAAAAAGTTTTGAGTTTTTAAATTTGGACACACAGTCAATGAAATTTGTTCTTTAAATTGGTTTTTAAGACTTTGACCAATTAGCATGGAAAAACGATAAGGTGGATCAATTTGAAAACTGACAGGAATTTGTAAAATCTTATACTATTTAAATAGAAAACTAGAAAAATATATACAGCTTTTCACAAAAAGACTAAGGAAATCGAAAAAAGCGTTGCCTCATTTTGTTGATTCCTGTATTTTATTATAAAGTTCCTCACAAATATTTCATTTCATTGGAGACAAATACAAAACTGTCTTTAATTTAAAAATCATCAACTGTTTTTGTTAATGAGAATTAATTTCACCTTTATCAGATAGCATCATTAGATATTTTGTACCAATTTATGGCTCCGCGAAATTAGGCCCAAGGAAATAAGGCCCGAAAAGAAAAAATGAAATAAGGCCCCAAATTGGGGTATTTTTTCATAATGAAATTATGCCCCAATGAAATAAAGCCCCACTGAAATGAAAAAATGTCCCAACTTGTTTTGACTTTTTTTTAGAAAAATGAAATAAAGCCCCAATTAATTTTTTTACATATAAGTTTATTTTTGAAAATGAAATAACAAAAGCAAATACTTGGATTGTATACTGTAGAATTTCAATGTTGTGGAACCTGTTGAAAAAATCAATTAGTAGCACCATTGAGTGATCTTTTCTCCTCATTTCCTCGTGTAAAGGTTGTGTTGAAAACCATCAGGGAGCAACAGAATAGCTGAAAAAATCGCGCGATTTCACAAATTATGAAATAAGGCATAAATTGTTTTCTTAAAATAAACTAAGCCCCAAAAACAATTTGAGATTTTATTTCATTGGGGCCTTATTTCATAAAGAAATTATACCCCACAAAAAAATGAAAAAAGGCCCCAAGAAATGAAATAAGACCCCAAAATTTGAGAAATTTTGTTGTTGTTGTTTTGTGTACTTTCTTTTGGGGCCTTATTTCATTTTTTTGTGGGGCCTTATTTCCTGGGGCCTAATTTTGCGGAGTCCCAATTTATAGGTTCCTCTTAAACCATTGAAATAGCGTATAAAAGCTTAGAAATAGGGTACTGGAATTAAATTTTAGTTGTTTAAAACGAGTTAACGGGTATGAGAGTGGGTATTTTCTCCTTGTTTGAAATTGACTCAGAAATAAATTTTTTCATGCGAATTTTTCATTTAAATACACCAAAGAAGATATTTTTTTTTTACTGTGAGAAATGATGGAACCCAGAAAATAAATGTTATCACATATCCACCGTATCTAAAAACTAAAGAGATTCCTGTGCAATAGTTATGAGTAATAAATATAATACTTTAATTTTTCCTATAGTTAAGTTCCGTCGTTCGCTGCCGAATAGTTTCTCGATCTTCCATCACATTGTTCTGGATATCAAAACAATCTTTTCAATATTAATTCAAGTTACCTAAAAAGGCTTACAAAGATGGCAAAGTCTTAGGGCAAATTCCTAAACGTAACATTTGCAAAGCAAATGATGCAAAAAAATGCGGTTTAAATGTCAAAAGCATATGATTGCGCAAGATATTTTCGACATTTATGAAAATAAAACCTACTACATTTAGGGACAATCTGCTTAGCAGGGATGTTTACGTTTGCTTTTTGGAACTGTTTGCTTAGGATAATTTGCGCAAGTTTTGCGTTTATGAATTTGCCCTTATACATAATGTTTCTATGATATGCACAATGTACATAGTTTGAGGTTTGTCCAATATAGTCTCAATATTGTCCTAAACATTAAATGCTGGGAAATCTGTGTTTCTTAAAGTTATTACGCTTGAATCCAATACAAAGAATATGCCATTCAATTTTGTTTGTAAAAAAATCTACTAAGTGTTTATCTTTTGTTCGTTTCAGATATCAAACCTGGAACCAAAAGGAACTTGTTAACAACAGATTTAAAAAGGTTTATGAACTTGAACCAGAAAAAGCCATCTCTTATTTAAAATTTAAACAAACAATAAAATAAGGACATAATAACTACAGACAGTCAACAACTAAAAGCACCAACACAAAGAGCAATATCGAGTTTACTTTTCACATACAACTCCAATCCATCGGAATTTAACTAAAAAATATTTTAAAAAAAAATCGGTCGTTGTATTTTCAAGAATTCACACGCTTGAAGACAATCTTTAAAAATGTTGGGTCCAAGCTCACAGATTAGCAAAATACTTCTAACTTTACTCTTCTTACTGATTATCTTCTACATATTTATGGACGTTCAATTGTATTTAAGAATACAGAACTACCCAATAGAACGTAACTATCATTTTAATGTTTCTGTTTCTTTTTCACCTCAAATTGATGCAGTAGAAGTAAGATACCCGCACAAATATATGGGATTGCCATCAGCCTTGCCTCTTCAAAGGGACCAGACGGTTTCGTCAATAACATCTTCCGTTGATCTGTCAAAATCGGCACCATACAAAAAAACACTAATAACAAAAGGTCAACATCAAGCTGTCCCTGGAACTTATGAAGCTAGTACATGGCTAAGCTGCGAAATAAATCCACTTTGTCATGTTACTGTGAAAGCGATTTTATTAGATCACACGAACCATTATATATTTGCCCCGCTTGCGACGATATTCGATGACGTAATAGGATTTTCTCGTTCGACGTTTATAACAGCGAATATGATTTCATTTTTCCATGTTTTTGTTGCGTGTCTAGCTGGAAAGTTGGTCTCTTCAGATAGTCTGGGTTATAGAAGAATGGGAGTTGTTCTTTTCCAGTTTCGAACTTTCTTAGATGACCTTGATGGACATGTAGCACGTGTTAAAAAAAATATCCGTGGTGAACGGTCTGAGGTTGGCACCTCGGGCTACTATATCGATGGCCTTTGTGATGGTCTTGGATGTATAGCTTTATTGATAGGAATTTGTTTTTTCTTGAAGAACAATCCACCACGAAGAGGGTACTCCCAGCTACAGGCTATTCTTCCGCTTAGTGAATCAAAGAGCGCAGAAACCGGAGTAATCTACAAAGTAAAAACAACAACGAAAAAAGTCGCTCGAAAAGTATTCTGTTTCGCTGGTCAGCTGCTTCTAAGCTCTACGGCTTGGAATCGGTACATTTTTGTGTATCAGGATATGTTAGAGTGCAACGACGTTCTCCCGATGCAATTCACTCGTCAGAATTCAACCTTTAAATCAAATTGGTTCTTCTCTGTGGCATGGATATGGCGGGTGGTCAATGTGCACTCAATGCTGCATTGCGTGCTACTGAGCATTTTTTGTGATAAGCTGTGGGATTTTCTAAAAATGATCCAATATAGTGGTTATATTATATTGCTGGTGGCTATTTGTGCCACTGAGATGCATGTCTTGGAGGCACACACCTTTATATTTAATTCACTGACTGGTAACAATACGTCTTTGTGATTTTACTAATATAGAATATTATTTTTTTCGTCTTTTTTTTGTATTAGTTTTAAGGAAGAAAATAAAACCTATAATAAAATTTAATTATTTATGTAAAATTACCATTCTTGTGGTTTTTTTAAAGTTTTTATTGTTATTAAACTGTTATCTGATTCTTTTTAAATTCTTGTAAAAAAAAATATAAAAAAAACGTCATTCTTTAAATAGTTTTTATCGTTTAAAGAACAGAATGTGGTTATCAATTTGTTCAACTCATGTTTATTTGAATATATGTACATATACGTGTGTAATTTTACTTTGCTTTTAAATTATGGTATCCACAACATTTTCATGACTGTTTTATTTCTTAGTAAGTTTGGATTGCTAGTAAAAATATTTTATTGTCGTCATCGTTCAATGAATTTTGGAAGCAAATTTGTAAATTGATAAAATAGTTTGGTTATTGTTCAAGCTGAATATAATTTAACTAACTTGCATTTAAACTTTTTTAAATATAATTTCTTATATGTACTTCGAATCGCACTCTAAACAGGAGTATCTCTATAATAAAAATCTAACTCTTGTCATCCTAGTGCCATCACTATCAATTTCGGTTTGAAGTAGCTGTCATCGGAAAAAAGAAAAACTTCCGCGCCAAGAACTTGTCGGACTACTTCAGAGAAAATATTAAAGAAAAAAAAAAAAAAACGATTTGAAGCATGCAAATGGCATGCGTTTAATTTAGTCGGAGAGAATCTCCGATCAGCTGACCGGAGAACTACCTCGAAGCAAAATGTCTCCGATTCGTAGAATTTCGGAGAGAATTCCGCTCCGACGGTTACCTCGATAGGGCCGAATACCAAATGATTTGAGGCTAAATTGTGCAAAACTGATAGTTCTGTTTTTTTTTTAACCATTTTATTTGTTTGGAATTGAACATGAAATAAAGTTGAAAAAAACACATATATGTACGTAGTTTTCATTGGACCTCAACGAAAATTTAAGCATCAACAATTTTCAAGTTCCGTAAACTTTCAACAAATATTTACCTTCTTTTCCTTTGTGCTATGTTATTTTTTTTTCAGCGAATTCTTAAAACATGAATGCTACAAGCTTGTGTTGTTTTTTTCTACTTTAAGTTCACTACTATTTAGTGCTAATACTTTTAGCTCACTACCTTTGGCTTGCTTACCTATGAATTTGTATCTGATGTTATTATGGTCAATGAATGAAATAAAGTTGAAAAGTTGTATTATAAAATGTACCAAAAACCTTTGTTTTGAGAAAAAAAAAACATTTTATTTTAATTTTTTGATCTGATGGTTATATTCTTTTTAAATAAATACATAGTATGAAAATAAAAACAAGAAAAGCTTATCACTGCAATTAATTTTAAGTTAACGTACGTAACGTACAGATGTATATACAAAATATTATAAAAATTTGTCTTGTTTTAATGTTTATCTAATGTGATCTGTGGGAAATATATGTATATATTCCGAAGTTACTATAAACCTATTTTTTCAATTATAAAAAAATATGTTGTTCCTAAACAAAAAATTGATCATAATTAAATATTTTTATTTTTGTATTTAAATTAAATGATTGATATTTTTAAAGTGGCGCTACAAAGACAAAAATAAAATAATAAATATAATCCTCTATACAATCAGTCCATTAGTAAGAATATTTATTAGTATATATGTATTACAATAAAAAAAGTATTTTTAATCAAAAATTCTATCAAGGAAATATAATATTTACAAATAAACAAATACATTTTTTTATGAAAGAAGATGAACTCAGAATACATTTCAGTGCTATTAAAAGAAAAAATTACCCATATTAGGATGTTTCTTTTTTCCGAAGATGTGATTTTCATATGTATTTGAATAAAAAAAATGTTTACCAAATTTCAAGAAGGTTGGATGATATTTATAGGTTTCGTTTTTTGAGGACTTTATTATTTTGAAGAAAAAAACTTGTTTTTTTTTGTTCAAACTCATTTTTTTATCCTAAGAAAATCTGGTTTTCTGTTTTAGACTGTAAATTAATAGAGAAAAAATATTTTAGTACCTACTTAAAATTTTAGAGAAAAAGATCATATTAATTTCTTACAAATTTAGTATATTTTACAGCTTTTTAATCATTTACTGGTGGAGGAACGGTGGCATTTTATTCAAGAAACCGATGAAAATCCTGATTTTGATTTTTTTTTTTATTAAGGAAATTGAAACTATTATATTAAATAATTTTAAACTAAAAAATTTATAAAAAAATATCTTGCACAAGTATTTAATAGAATAACTAAAAATTGTTACCAAAAAAAAAAACAATTTTTTAAAAATAATTTTAAATAAATAAATAGTATGTATTCCATAGTATTAAATATAATAATGAAAAAAGTGCAATAAAACCAACTTAAAGTCGCAACTTTATTTCATTTTATTTTATTTTCAAAATAATTTTAAATAAAACCCAAAAAAAATTTTCTTGTGACTAAACCCGCTTAGTTTTACTGTTGTTTTGCTTTTGTATTCAATACAAATATAAAATAATTTTAATAATTATTTATTTATTGTAAATCAAAAAATCGCGTGTTTTATTGCACCTAATTATTTTTTGATTTAAAATTAAATACAAAGGTTAAAAAAATTTTTTCAAGCATTATTTATTTTAAATTATTTTTAAAATAAAATTAAAAAAAGAATAGATTTTTAAAAATTTAGTTTTTAAGTTAAAAAAAAGCTCTTGAGTTTCGATTTTTGAATTTTAAACTTAATTCTAATTTTAATTTAACTTTAAAAAAAAAATTATTGAAATGGGAGCAGTTTCCCCTGGTTCTTGACTAATGAAATGTATATGCCTCAATGGATTATTGTTTTGATTACTTGGTTGAATAGTAGTGGATTAAAAACATCTGGATTAATGAATGGGGGTCAAAACACAAGGCGCGATTGATTTGTTTATCTTTAAGGATTAATTTCGTAAAAGAAAATTTGAACATTCCACTACCCATGTTCTGGTGAGAATAAATGAATGAAGCATGCAAACAATATCGTTAATTTTTTTTCAGTTTTTGTATTGTTTACAAACAATAACAAGATTTGCTTTATAAATATTAAATTTTGTTTTGTAAAGGCTTCAAAGTAAGTTCACTCAATCTAAAATAAGGGGCATTTCACGTGAGGCGGACAGCGAAAAGAGTGGTGGGTCTTGGAGTTGGTTCATCTTTGTGTTACTTATAGTTCCACATGTTCTTAACATAAATGCAGAAGGTTTTTGAAATTTGAGGTCTTAAAGCTTGTAATAGGCTAGTATTGGCTTTAAGGTGCGTTCAGCACTGATTTTCACTAAGTCTACGGACTGGCATGCTTACGCTTGCTCGGCTCGAGCTCGCCGGAGTCGTGGGATCTTGTCCGCAAACCTAGGAAACCAATCTATTACATTTTTTATCATGCCATAGTTGATCCTAATTTCCGGAACGCAAACGAGAATTAAAAAACTCGGACGGACATTACCAATAAAGGGTGCCGTGGTGTTGATCGGCATGGCCTTTTCCCACCCTACCGTGGAAGTCCAGGGCCGATATTTTGGACTCCCCCTTTGAGATTTTAATGACTCACCATTTCAGCTACCTTTCACCATCGCCTTTGAATCATCCCGTCGCCATCCACATCCCCTGAAAAGATATTTAATGTCCCATCTAGCTATAGGCTAGCAAACTAAAAAACCTTATTTCTTTTTATGAGCATAACAAAATTTTTTTATTAAAATTTTAACAAAAATATAATGATTATGAAATTTACATAGAAAAGAAACGAAAAAACTTAAACTTTAACTTTACTGAACAAATTTTCGTTAACATGAAGGATGCTATTTAACTTTCACCAAGCAGATCGTCATTCAAGAAATTTATTTCGAAATCTCCTTTTGTATAGATCTAGTAAAATGATCCGGAAATTCAAACAAAGAAAAAGGAAACCATAACTCAAAGGAACTTTGAGGATTACCCTATGCTATCGAGCTCAATATGGATAAAGAGAACTTACAAAATAGATGTTCCGAGTGAACGAAATAAAAAAAAAAATAAACGTTATATAAAAAAAGCAAATGTCACCCTAAACTTCTTCAAATGTTGAATCTAAAATGGCTTATCATGAAAGCCTGTAACGATGAACAAAAAAATAATAGAATATGTACAATCCTACTTGCTATACCAATTACAATAAAAGAAACAAAATTATAAAAGAAACAAAAAAAACAAAATTATTACATAAAGAAAAAGAATTGAAAATTAAATAAATTAAATATGATAAGAAAATTGATTTTAAAAAAAAATTTTTTTTGCTCAGATGGCAAGACTTCTTGTAAAGTACATAGGTTTTTCCTCCACTGAATTTTTTTTTTTTTTTTAAAAGACTTAATTCAGTCAGAATTTTAGGAAGCCGGAAATTAGGATCAACTGTGGCATGATACAAAATGTAATAGGTTGGTTTCCTAGGTTTGCGGACAAGATCCCATGACTCCGGCGAGCTCGAGCCGTGCAACCGCAAGCATGCCAGTCCGCAGACCTAGTGAAAATCAGTGCTGAACGCACCTTAAAGCCAATACTAGCCTATTACAAGCTTCTGCATGCTACAAGTAAGAATTTTTTTTTGAAAAATACGGATAAATTAAATTAAGCAATAGAAAAATAACTTTAATGTTGGAATATATGGTAAATTAGATGCTCTTTTTATTTATGAATTTTAAACCGAAAATAGATTTTTTTTCTGATAAAAAACCGGATTTTCATTTTTAAGACTACCGATTTTGATATTTTTTTTTTTTAATTTAAAAATTTTTCTTATATCTTATAGATGTTACATACTAAGTTTCATAGTAGTATCTCTATTCGTTTAGAAGATACAGCATTTTTTAGTGCGAGAAAACCATGCAAAACCAGGTTTTTGTATGGAAAAAAAAACAAGATTTGGCGTCTCTTTGTACAAAGAGCAATTAAAAATTGATATATAATAATTTTTCGAATGTTCTATTTCAGTACCTCTACGAATTCGGATGGCATACAAAAGGTCTTATTGGAATAACAGAGCCTCGAAGGATATCTGCGGTTACGCTTGCGGATCGAGTAGCAGCCGAACGTGGTGAGTTAGTGGGGGATAGTGTGGGCCTAGCTATTCGATTTATAGATAAGCAATCAAGTTCAACAGCAATCAAGGTATAAAGCAGAAATTATCAAACAAGAATTTTATCATTTATATAAAAACTATCTTTCAGTTCATGACAGAAGGAGTTCTTTTGCGTGAAATGCTTGCCGACCCTCTGCTTACGCAATATGCTGTGATTATAATTGATGAGGCCCACGAACGCAATACTTTCACGGATACAGCTTTGGGATTATTGAAAAAAATTATGAAAAAGCGTGAATCCCTTAAAATAATAATATCCTCTGCTACCATTGATGCAGAGTTCTTCAAAGAGTTTTTCAATATCAAATCAAAAAAATCATCCGAGGATACTAGTGTTATTCTTTCGGTAGAAGGACGCATGCACCCTGTAAAAAAATTTTATTTACAAGATTCTTGTTCGGATTATATAAAGGAAACGGTTAATACAATTTGGAAAATTCACAAAAAAGAACCTGTCGGAGATGTGCTGGCATTTTTAACAGGGCAAGAGGAAGTTCTACAAGCTATCGATTTACTGCACGAGTTCAGAATTGCTGAAAATCTGGATAACATACAAATTCTTCCGATGTACGGCACACTTCCTAATAATGATCAACTGAAGGTATTTTTCAATCCACCTAAAGGAACGCGTAAAGTTGTTATTGCGACGAATATAGCTGAAACATCTATAACGATTCCTGGAATAGTCTATGGTAAAAACAAAACGCTTCATAAATAAAGATAATAATCCTATTACTTATAATTTTTAGTGATCGACTGCGGCTTCGTTAAATTAAAGTGGTTCAATCCGGAGAGTTATACGGATAGCTTAGTAATAGTGCCGGTAAGTAAAGCAGCCGCTCAACAAAGGGCGGGTCGTGCGGGTCGAGTTCGTACTGGTAAAGTATATCGGCTTTATACAGAAGAAGATTACGAAAACCTGCCCGAACAAACACCACCTGAAATGCGTCGAACTTGTCTCTCTTCAACTGTACTTCATCTAAAAGCTCTCGGGATTGATAATGTGCTTCGTTTCCATTTTCCCTCACCACCACCCGCAAAGAATTTACTAGCGGCACTAGAAACCCTGTATGCTCTTGGTAAATATGGTTTGATTAAGTTTTATTTTATTTTATTTTATTTTATTTTATTTTATTTTATTTTATTTTATTTTATTTTATTTTATTTTATTTTATTTTATTTTATTTTATTTTATTTTATTTTATTTTATTTTATTTTATTTTATTTTATTTTATTTTATTTTTATTTTATTAACAAATAATATATATTATAATTGTATTAAATAAAATAATAAAAGTTATTTTTAAATCGATGCCTTACCCTCATTAGCATCAGTAGACAAATAGACAATAAACAATAGAAAATATTATATTTTTTTTTTGAGTTATTTAAACGTGGGCTTTTCTATTACAAAAAAAAAACGGTACTTGGCTATGGTATAAGAATAGCAATGTATGCTTTACAGTTCAGGGCGATTGTAACTCTACATTTATTAGAGATCAGAAATAATTGTGAACCCTTATTTTCAATTGGTTTTTCTCAGACAGAAACTACATTTCTTTAGAAAGAATTTGGTTACGGTTTGAGATTTATTTAAAAAAAAAATTAGGTTATCGGTTGACACTTATTTTTTATTTTCAATGGTTAAGGCTGAGTTTTTTACGAAAAAAATAATGGAAAAAGGTCAACCTTTAGCCTTTTTTGCTGAAAATAAATCAAAAATGGTAAATGCAAAAACAAATTCGGTTGCGTGTTTATTTTTGAAAATAAATACATAATGATACATTATGCACATCCGCATGAAACGTGGCTTACAAAATACTAACGGTTATACTAACGGGCAATCTGATTGATAAAATTGCAGATGAGATTTATTTTTTTCTATAAAAAATAAAACTCAGTGGTTAACCGCAACCTAAAAAAAAATAAAGGTTACTCTCAGATCTTAACCGACATTTTTTTTCTGGCTGAAAATAAAGGTTATTGAGTGAGCATTTTTGAAAAGCTCATCAAATAACAGTTATTAGAGAACCCTCCAAAAGGTTGAGATTTATTTCTGATCTCTGGCATTTATAATAAAGATATAATATATTACCTATATTACAATATTCGAAATAATTAATATATTTTTTAAGAGCATATATACACATCTCTAGGAAACAAAATCAACCAAAAAAATCGACTGTCAATCGCGATGACGTCATGCGAAAAAATATGTATACCTTGTATTTTTATGCCATGGTACTTGATATACAAATATTTTTTTTTTTTTTTTTTTTTAAACGGCTCTACAGATTTCTATGAGAAAATTCAGTAATTTTTATTCAATCTTGATAATCTTTAATTTAAAATAAAAAAATTCAGAAAAATGTTTCTATACATTTGTTGTCAAAAACGGTTTATTCTTATGACTTTTTTAAAGATTTCAAACATTCGTTTTTAAATAGTGCATTTGTCATTTGAAAGAAATACCTATTTAAATTATGAAATAGAATTCGACTTAATTTATAGTATTTACATAATAATAAATCTTATTTTTCTTATTATTTATTTTTCTATTAATTAATAAAATCCGCACTCTGTTTATCAACTACATATATGGTTTTACATTTTTATTTAATAAATTCAACTTCAATTTTTTTTTAATAGATGCTCTTGATGAAAACGGTGACTTAACCAAACCTATTGGATATCTACTCGCTGAAATGCCATTAACGCCAATGATGGCCAAAATGCTTTACGTTTCTGGGCAGTTAAAATGTAGTGAAGAAATTTTAACAATCATCGCCATGCTTCAGGTACAATCGGTATTTTCTAAGCCAGCAACTGGACAGGGTCAAATAAAACAAAAAATTGCCAAAAGAAACTTTGAAGCTTCTGAAGGGGATCTAATAACACTACTCAACGTCTACACGGGTTTTGTTGAGAATGGTAAAACAAAAGAATTTTGCGGTCAGTACTATCTTCTTTATCGCAGTTTAAAAAGAGCTCATGAATTACGAACGCAACTGGAAAAATTGATACAATCTAAACTTGGTATTCCTATGTTTTCGTGCGATGGAAACGTAGAACTAATATGTAAATGCATTACTGCAGGATTCTTTCCTAATGCCGCCTTTTTGCACCATTCGGGAGTTTATAAAACAATACGTGGGAATACCGAACTTTCTATACATCCCCTCTCAACACTTTACACATTGAGACCATCGCCGTTTGTAGTTTATTGTGAGCTAATGCAGACAACAAAACTTTTTATGAAGGACTTAACTGCCATTAAAAGTGACTGGCTAACAGAACTTGCTCCTCATTACTATCATAAAACCACTGTTAAAGATTAAAAAATAGTCTAACATCATTTATATAATAAAAAAAATTGTTCGTGTTTTCTTAACGTAAATATTAAATTTAATAAGAAACTATTTGAAGTCGATAGAAATGAGAATGGGGCTTAACCATTTTTCTACCCCCTGCAGCTGCAGGGTTTAGGTCTCTTGGAAATGATGGAACAACAAAAACTATACCGTGCGTTGTCTATCATGGGGATACGGTTCTATCGATGTAACAGTCGGATCGGAATTCTCTCCGAAATTCTAAATATAATATTGTGATTGTAAAAGCATAATAAAATGTGTTTATTTCTAAATCAGGTGGAAAATATATCAAAAACATAAATAATCATGTGTAATTTGTCCTCAAAAAAGTAAAAAATCGCAAGGAAAGAACAACAAAAAACTAAAAAATAAAATTGATGCTATTTTGGTTCGATTGAATTGTTAAACCTTGTGACTGATTCTTATTAATAGTTGATAACCAAAACACATATTCGTGATCTGATAAACAATAACAATTCGTGTGGTAAACAATATAAATAAACAAAGAAACAATTAAAAAATGTAGGTTAGGTTAGGTTAGGTTAAAGTGGCTGTTGGCTTGGAAGTCCAACACACTTAGACCAAAATTAGGTCCGTTGTGATACCACATGGATCAGTCGAACCATTTAGAGCTTCGAATGAAGCGCAGGAGACATGTGATGTTGCAGTTTACTAGATCGCTGGGATCATCGAAGAAGAATTCTCCAAGATGGAGTTTACGTCTTTGTGATAGGGCGGACAGGTGCATAGAAGATGAGAGACTGCCTCCTCTTCCTCTTCGTCCCTGCAACTCCTGCAGAAATCATTTGCAGAAGCTCCAAGTCGAAGTGCATGTCTAACTATAAAGCAGTGTCCAGTCAGGAACCTATAACATAGCTGATATGAATCTATTCAGAGAGATCAACTGCTTAGAGCGTTTAGCACTAAGTTTAGGCCAAATTAGTTTTGTCGCTAAACAGGTGGTGTTGTTGTTCCACCTGAAGTTTGTTCTCTCTATAGTATCTTGCTTTAGCATGAGTTTGCATGTAGCCAGAGGCATACCCACACTAGCTTTGTGAGCCAGCAGAGGTAATGTTGTTCCTTCCTTTGCAAGTTCATCGGCTTTGCAATTTCCTGGAATGTCTCTATGGCCCGGCACCCAGCAGAGGTGAATATTGATCTGTGTGGCCTTCTCCATAAGAGATGATCGACAGTTTAGGGCTGTTAGTGAGTTCGTAGAGACAGAGTCCAGCGATTTTAACGCGGCCTGGCTGTCTGAGAAAATACGTATATCATTTGTTGATATAACGTTTTCTTTGAGCCAGGAGAGGACTTCTTTAATAGCCAGGATTTCAGCTTGGAACACGCTACAATAATCAGGTAGAGAGACTCAGGTTTAGTCTTTTAGAGTATACGCCTCCACCAACCCCATCATCCGTTTTTAATCCGTCGGTGAAGAAGTTGATAGGATCATCGTTCAGAAATGATGTATCCTCCCAAGTAGACCTGGAAGGGATAGTCACCTTGAAGCTATGTTGGTTGAAGTGAGGATGGGGAATGGTGTAGTCGATATTACTGTTTATCGATCTGAACGAATTCAGAATAGCGGAGTGGCCAATCTCATTATTGATCCACTGTGAGGAGGCTTGAAGCCTAATGGCAGTGTTTGCAGCCATTTGTTTACCGAAGATGTCCAGCTGTGTTAGATGGAACAGGACATCAAGTGCGGCGGAGGGGTAGAGCGGAGTGCTCCACCCATACACAGGCAGGCTATCCGTTGGACTTTGAGTTTGTCACGATTTGTCGCTATATCGAGCGCAGTCCACCAGACCGTTACTCCGTAAGTAAGGATCGGCCTTATAACCGAGATAAATAGCCAGTGTGTAATGTAGGGTTTTAATCCCCATTTATTACCAATGGCTTTCTTACAAGAAAATAGGGCTACTGTGGCCTTGTTTATTCTTTCTTGAATGTTGGGTTTCCAACTTAATTTCCTATCCAGAATAAGACCTAGATATTTTGCATGATCTGAAAATTTAAGTGGTACACCGTTTATATGGGGAGGGTCAATACGTGGGATTTTGTATCATCTGGTGAAGAGGATAAGTTCCGTTTTATGTGGGTTAACGCCCAGTCCGCACCGATTTGCCCAGTTATTGAACTTATTTAAAGCGTTTTGTAAGAGTTCTTTAAGCGTATTGGGATGTTTTTCCGTCACTGCGATAGCAACATCGTCCGCATAGGCAAACACTCTGTATCCCTCTCTTTCTAGAGTGATTAGTAATTCATTTATTACTAAATTCTAGAGGAGAGGAGATAGGACACCGCCTTGCGGAGTACCTCTGCTGACACTCCTTTGTGCAGTAGAATCGCCAAGTTTTGAGTTGATAATCCTGCTTATCAGCATCTGATTTATCAACATACTAATCGATTCATCTACCTTCAGGGATGTCAATACAAGTGCAATTGCAGATGTGTCGACATTGTTAAATGCTCCTTCTATATCTAGGAAGGCAACTAAAGTGTACTCTTTATGATGGAGGGAGTGTTCGATTGTACGTACTATACAATGTAGAGTCGTTTCAACCGATTTCCCTTTATTGTAAGCATGCTTAGCTCTTGAAAGGAGGGACTAATCAATGTTTGTCCTCAAATGGATATCAATCAAACGTTCAAAAGTCTTAAAAAGGAATGATGATAAGCTAATAGGTCTTAGATCTTTGGGGTTTACATGGCTGGATTTTCCAGCTTTTGGGATAAAAACAACTTTGACTTGTCTCCATGCCATAGGGATGTGGGATAGTTTGAGACATCACTTGAAGATGTTTTCTAGGATGGGTATTAGAAAACTGGCATTTTCTTGCAGTTCCGTGGGAATTATTCCATCCGGACCTGCAGATTTGTATGGTTCAAAGCTATTAATAGCCCACTTAATTTTTTCCTTAGTAACTAGACCTCGTGGCGGAGTTAGTGCATTGTCGCATGTAAATGGTGCAATGCTATTGATGATGTTGGAGCTACCAGGGAAATGAACGTCTAGTAGCAAGTTGAGCGATTCTTCGCATGAATTGGTCCAGAGGCCTGAGGCGTTCTTCAAACAGCTTGGCATCACTGGATTTTTGGAGAGTATTTTACGCAGTCTGGAATGGATGCTTCAGAGCAATTATCTACATTGCTATAGAAGTTTCTACAGGACGATCGCTTGGTTTTCCTCAATTCTTTTTATATGTCCTCAGTGATTCTTTGTAAGAATCCCAGTCAGACATGTCTCTAGAAGATTTTGCTCTGTTGAATAGTTTTCTGCATTCTTTTTGAAGTGGATCTAGCCCGGAGTTCCACCAGTGTGGTTTCTTTTTACCCCTTACTTGTATAAGGGGACATGCAGTGTCTAGAGCTTTATTTAGGGCTAAGGCATTGCATATGAATTTAGATAGTACTCTCATGAACACGTTTCACACGTCGTCCCCCTGGCGATCACACAACTAACTAGTTTTCTGGTTGCTGTTTCTGTGTATATACAAGTGCGCCCCCAGACGACCACACAACACAACTCAAAAATCATCGTGATGATAGTACTATAAGTTTTATATACAATGGCTAAGGTAAGATTATTGACTTTGTCGTCAAGATCTTCAGTGTTAGAGGGAATATTAAAGAGTTCAGGACTGACTGACTGAGTTCAGTGTTCTCTCATATTTCAGCCAGTTTGATCTTTTTAAATTACGAAAGATCGGTTGGCTAGTTGGTTCATTCATAAAGTTGAATTGGATGTATCTATGATCCGAGAAGGAGTGTTCATTAGATACCTTCCAATTAAAGATACTATTGTTTATGAAAGATTTATATCTAAAACTTCTTGACGATTTTTAGTAATAAAAGTTGGTTCATTGCCAACATTACTTAGTGCTGCGATTCTCTCTTGTAATAATATGCATAGACTAGACATGCCATACATAGCAAACAGATAATTGCACAATCGTACATAAGTATCCACACATGACACATTATCCATTTATGTACAGCAAAGATACCTACTGACACTGTCCAACACGGCGGCGCGGCGGAGGCGGCAACGGCAGGAATGAAATTTTTCTTATAGGTTTTTTTTTGCTGTTTAATGTTTATTCGATATGAGAATAATGAGAATTTGTAAACGTTTCCTAGGTATAAGACAATAAATATTAGGGATGGCGGTGATTTAAAAAAAAAATTTTTTATTTTTATTTCATCTTTGCGAACACAAAAAAAAAATTGGACATCTCTGCAGGTAAGATGTTTAGGCATTCAACTTTAATTTTTGTTATACCTCCTTTAATTTTTTTTTGAATAGAAATGTTCGATGTAGAATCGAAAAACAATAATGTAGGCATAGTACACGGTAATCATGGTTTTCTAAGACTCTGTTTAGAGTGGGAAGATTGAGCCCGGACTCACGACAGTTTGTAGGCAAGAGAAGGACTTATTCGTAAGCCAGCTAGTTTCATGACATCAGCCTGTGACGAACGAGGACAGGAATTGCGTTACGCTGGCATGCCCATTAGTGAAGTTCTTACCAAGGACGTGGGCATCGGAGGTATTATTTCGTTGTAATGGTTTCAACGCTGCGCTGTATGTAAATTCTTTGAAATGTGCCTCATGGTAATAGCTGATCACGGACCAGCAGTATCCGGAGCACATAACACGATTGTCTGTGCGAGGGCTGGCAAGGATCAGTGGTCGTTAGTGGCTTGCTCACAATTGGTGATCGTTTTGGTGGAGCTTTGGACAGTGCTGCAAGGCAGCTCTCAGAAGCATACGATTCAAATCTGCATCCCATGGACTTTGTCAACCAAATGCGCAAGAAGGGTCAAATAATCATGGGAATTGGACATCGTGTGAAATCAATCAACAATCCTGGGGTGGAATCGGCTGAGGTGATTTTTGATTGTCACTTTGTGATCATAAAAAGTGATCAAACTAATTTTTGCGTCTGTGTAAGGTGATCACCAAATTTTGTTTAGAATTTGGGGGAGAGTACGATAACTTGGGCGCCGAAAATTGATAACGGTTTTTTGTAGAGGGGTCCAAAACAAGCATTTTTTACTATGGGAGGGGGGGTCTTTTCTCTATGATCATTACAATATAGTTGTGCTGAATGGTCAGCGCGTGTCGATTTCCGAAGGCTGTGCTTGGTTCTCGATCGGTTGCTTGACACTAAGACGAGGAGTCCAAATCTACAAGTTAAATGTGTCGGTTAAATTGATATAACAGGGGTGAGAGGTTTCGTGAGGCATGAAAGAAAACATAAAAACCAGACTCAGGAGTCAGTTGTTGTTGTTGTTTCAACGTGCGAAATGTTAAATTGTTATTCACTCTTGTTAAAAAATAAAAATACAAAAATAGAGAGTTGCGTGGTTTAGTAATATCACTCTTGCAATAAAACTCAGCCTAGGTTTATGAAAATTTTATCGGTATTTTTATTTGCATGGCCAAACAAAAATTTAAAATAAATTTTTAAATGCCAATTTTTAGCTCTTTTCAATAACTAAATAATACATTTGATTTCAATTAAATATCTCTTCAAACGTAGAAGGTATATAACAATTTCTAATCGCCCTACCATTATTTGCATAGGCAACATACCCTTATGTGAGAAAGAAAAATATGTTTTACGAGTAGGTAGTAGGGTAGGTATGGCTACGGCTTTGAATTTTTTGCCAAAATTCAAAATATTTTGTATAAACATTAACAAGACTTAAATTACAAATGAAAACCATTTAAATCATCAAAATGAAAGTTTGTCATAAGCAGCACCTACCAAATTTTCGTAGGTACTATTTCCTTTCAATTTCTTATGGGCAAGTTCTATATAAAAATAAAAATAAAAAAAAAATGAGAAAAAATTTTTTTTAGTACTACTATACTGTATTGCAGAATGAAAAAATACGGCAAGAGTACGATAACTCAGGCGACAAAGTTTAATGACGGATTTGTATAGAATAGTTAAAAATAAGCATTTTTTACTATGGGAGGGGGGTCTATCTCCCCCCGTTTAGGTGGTAGGGGCAATTTAAAAAATATGTAGGTTAAATAGAAAAAAAATAATAAAAAAATAACGGTAATACTTACAACTAAGTATTATATGTTTTTTTAAAAGGCAACATTCTATTCTATTAGCCAATTTTAAATCAAGTCAAAACTATGCATAGTTTTTGAAAAAATTAATTATAATCTCAAAATTTGAGTAAAAAAAGGTAAAAAAAATTTAAATTTCAATATTTCAAAACCATATGTTTATAAATAATTTTTTTTTAATAATTTGTTGCTCTTATTAATATTCAATCAAAAACTGAAAACTAGATGATTTTACGCCTTTTAGTTTTTGAGAAAATTGAAAATAACCACAACTACTATTTTAATGTATTTATGTTTTATTGCTTGATTGGTCTTATTTTGATAGTAATAATGGTAGGTGCGAGTTTGGGTATATGTAACAGTGGGGTGTGTGTAGTGATTGCAATCCCGGGATTCGGGATCCCGGCCCATTTTTTGATTGGTGGCTAAATATTCGCATACTTTTTTTCTTACTACTTTTAACAAAAAGTAGTGAATTTTTGAGAAATTTATAGTGAAGTGGCAGCCTTGCACCTATATTTTAATTTTCTGTTGCAGTTCATGTTTGATTTTGTGTGCCCTTCAAGCAAGAAAACGGAGTTCAGAAAAGACACTCCGACCTCCGACCGAGAAAAACGGGGTTGCACTCACACACTTGCAACTTTTTGTGTATAAACACAAAGTCGAAGGAGAAATCGTGGTGAAAAAACCAATACAAATAAAATCGGCTCCGCGGTGATTATAATTTTCATACTAATTTGAGCCGCCTTCGGACCCATTTCTGAGCCGAAGTCGGACTCAGCTCCGTCTGAGGCGGAGCGGATTCGGACCGAGGTCTGACTTGTTTGCTTGAAGGGGTGTTTTTTATTTTTGTCATTACCTAATTTTCCCTGGTTTTTTTACTTATTTTGTTTGTTTTTATGAAGAGAATTATTTTTTTTGTTCGTTCTTAATAATACAAATTAAACCATAAAATTTGTTTTTTTGGCTCCCAAGTTGAGTCTGAAAATATTTTTCAAATCCCGGGATTATCCCGGAATCCCGGGATTCAATTTTTAAATCCCGAAATCCCGGGATCGGAAAATCATGCCGGAATTGCAATCTCTAGGTGTGTGCGAGTTTGGGTGTATGCAACAGATGGGTGTGTATGGGGGGGCATGCGGCCCCCCTGAAACCCCCCTGCTTGGGCCCACTGTAGGATTTGGGGTAGGTGCTAGGTTGGGTGTATGCCACACCGAGGTGTTAATGGGTGATGCAACCCCCCTGATTGGGCTCACTATAGGATTTGGGGTGGGTGCAAGGTGGGGTGGATGCATGCAAATTTTCTTTTGCATTTAAATAAGCTGGATTTAAGAAAAATTAAATTATCCTAGGTATATCTTAATCCATATTCGATTAAAACTATCAAAATAAGACTACGTAAATACTCAAGAAAGAAAAAAATAATTTAATTAAAATATTTTTTTTTTTAATTTTCAATTTTCTCAAGAACTAGACATAAATCATCTAATTTTCAGTTTTTGATCAAAAACGAATAAGAGCAATGAAACCTTAAAAAAAAAACAATGGTAGATAATCTTAAAGTTTTGAAAAATTAGGTTTTAAACATTTTTTAAACTTTTTTTGCCCAAATTTTGAGTTTAAAACAATTTTTTTATGCATATTTTTGACTCGATTTAAAAACTGGCTAATAGAATAGAATGTTGGCTTTAAAAAAATGTATAATACTTAGTTGTAAGTATTACCGTTATTTTTTTTTTCATTTAACGTACATATTTTTTTAATTTTAAATTGATGTGATCCACACAGGAAGATCCAATGCGGAAACCCGCTTGTTCGGCGTCAAGGGTGTCTTCTAGGTGGACTTTTATTCGTTCTAAGACGATTTTTGCTATAACCTTCGCTCCAGCAGGCAGCACGCAAATTCCTCTCTAGTTTTCACACTGAGTTAGGTCTCCTTTCTTTGGGAGCTTGACGAGCATCCCCTTTTTCCACTCCTCAGGAAAATTTTCTGTTTCCCAGGCTCTTTCTATGAGTGGGTGCAGGAGCTCAGACGATGTTGTTGGCGCTGCTCGTAAGAGCTCTGCCGGAATGCCGTGAAGTCCAACCGCTTTGTTGTTTTTCAGTGCTCTGATTGCGGTTAAGATTTCTTCTCTACTGGGGGATACAGTGCGTATTCGGGAATTTGTTACTACGGACGGTTCATTGGGTTATAGGTTGACTTCACTGGTGAAAACGCGATTTAAGACCGCAGAAAAGTGCTCCTTCCACCTTTTGATCTGGTCCTCATCCGAAACTAGATGGTCCCTTAGTTGTTGACGGACTGCGGGATCCTTAAGTCTATCGGTATTAAACTTGGGCATTTGGGTGTTTTTTTGCGATCTCCGAACTGCAGCTGTGCGTAATCTTACGGTAGCAACCATCAGATGGTGGTCTCGGGCAATTCCCATGTCTGCACCTCTTCTGTTTCGAACATCCTGGAGACTGCTTCTGTTGACACCCAACTGATTTTGTGGCACGCCTTGTGCTCAAACATGGTTCCTCCTATAACGAGGCGGTTGGCGTTACAAAAATCGACAAAACGTTCGCCATTGTCGTTGCGGCTTCCAACACCATGCTTTCCCATGACATGCCTAAGCCCGTCATTGTCATTGCCAACCTTTGCATTCAAGTCTCCCATTACCATTATGATGTCTCCGCGTGGTGTGCTTTCATAAGCAGCACTCAGCCGGTTATAAAAGGCCTCTTTCTCCTCGGCAGAAGAGAGCTCCGTTAGGGCGTAATACTGTATGATGGTGACGCGACGTACTCTAGCCCGGAACCTAGCTTTCATGATCCTGTCATTTAAGGGCTCCCAGGAAATTAAGCTCTTGAGAGCTGTTTTAGAAAGCAGCAATCCAACGCCAGATTCACGGTTGCTTCCAGGTGTCTTTCTGGAGTAGAGTAGTACAGTGTTACGGGTTGGAGACTTATACCACCTAACTTCACTGATCCCTAAGATATCCATCTTATACCGCATGAACTCATTCTCTAGTTGGAGAAATCTGGCATTTTGAGGACCTTCACTTCCGTTGTCAAGAAGCGTCTTCACATTCCAGAAACCAATCTTTGTCCGGGTACAATAGCCAAAAGTCGTCAACGTGTTATCATTCCTTATCCGCGGCGTAGTGTCGGTTTCGTTAGCGGGAAATTATTTCAGTTTCGAAGAATGCTAACCTCCGAAACCTATCCTAGAAAGCTAGGCCTTACGCACTTGTAATTTTTGCCTATTTACGTATATAGGGATACGCAAATAGTTGCCCGGGGACCACCACGAAGAGGTAAAACAAGCACTTCACCGTGACTGATTGTTGCGCTACTGGCCCAGAACATGTTCTGAGCAGTCAATAGTTTCCCGATCAGGCACGATGCAGGTCGCCCAATTATGAAAACTTAAAAAACATAAATTCGGGTAAAAAATGGAGTTTTAGACTAGTATATTCAAAATGAACAAAATAAAGTTTTTTTTTTGGTCCTAAAATAAAAAAATGACAATTTTAATGCTATTTTATTCAATTAAAAAAGACCAACATATTCTACCATGTCTCCGCTCAAGTATTTTTTCACTGTAACACGATATTATTTACCTTCATCATAAAGATACAATCACTAATACTCGCGTCATTAGCACTAGAAAAGTAAAAAAATTCGAAAGGCTCTTTGATCGGCGATAAACAAATCTGTTTTTTTTTTATTAGTAGGTATATTGTATTTTTTTGAATTTTTTTTTATACAGTTATAAGCATCAGAGCAATCATATGTTTTCTACTAACTGCAAAATGCAAGTGTTTTCGAAAAATCAATAAAAAAATTGCATTACAATTTTCTGAAACATGGCTAATTTTTTTTTTGTTAATCTTTTAAAAGTATAGTTTCTCTTTTTAAAACGGTTAATATCCTGATTTTTTTGTGAATTATTTGACTTTTATAGATTCAAAGCATTTTAAATAGTTTTTAAAGAATTTTTACATAAATGTATGACTTTCTGGTAGGTAGGTATTTATATTTAGGGTATTTATGCAACGAGATAATTTTTCGCTTTGCAGAAAGATATAATTTTCCGCTTTACGTTTGCATAAATGTGAGAAATAATCAGCTGTCACAACTTAACGTCACAAATGACTTCTCGAAACTTTATGAGGTTTATTTCTTCGCTTTCTGCATCAATTCTGTGAGATAAAATTATCTGGTTTGCAGAATATTTTTCCCATACAAATTTTGACAGCTCGTTTCTGCGGAGATAAAATTATCTGGTTTCTGAGCTTGGTATAAAGAATGTATTCTTTATACCGTGGTTTCTGAGGTTTATCCGAGTTTTCCACCGTTGCATGTATACCCATAGTATTCTCTTCTCGCTCCTACTCCCAATTGCCGTCATTCGAAAAATTCTCCAACAAAAAGTCTACGCCTAAAAAAAGAGCTGACAGCAGCGCCAGCTCAAGGGTCTGGACAACCCTAAAAAAAACTCGCCATGATAGTACTATAGTTTTCATATACAAAGGTACTTTAACCTTTGTATATGAAAACTCTTTGTATATATAAACTATAGTACTATCATGGTGGAAGTCGAATGGGGCGACATCTAAAATATGCCGGCAACCCTTACTCTTTTTTTTTTTTGCGGAGAGCTTATGGAGGTTTTAAATGATATTTATTGATATTTTTTGGATGCAATAATCCAAAAAATTGTCTCCCCTTGCCCCTACCACCAATTTCCGACGCTTAAAGACTCCCAAAATCCAATTTTACACCTCACATTTTGCAGCGCCACCACAAGGGTCAGGGCAACCCTAAAAAAAAACTCGCCATGATAGTACTATAGTTTTCATATACAAAGGTAAGCACGTATTCATTCGACTTCCATTCGGTTTAAAAAATGAGCCATCCATATTCCAAAGAGCTTTGTATGACATTTTATGGGAACATATAGGTAAGATGTGTTTCGTCTATATAGACGATAATAGTAAAGCTTTATTGAGGACGAAGACTCTCCTTCAAAAATCTGGGTCTGGGCAACCCTAAAAAAAAGTCGCCATGATAGTACTATAGTTTATATATACAAAGGAGTACTGTAGTTTATATATACAAAGGTTTTACTTCCGGGACGAGTTGATGCTTGGGACCAGTTGTCGGGGATAGGTTGTACTGGTATCAGTTGTCTTGAGATAGGCTGCGTTGACACCTTATTAATAACATATACCTTGCCATTTACGATTCCTCTGTTATCAGTTCGAGGTCAGATATCGCCATTGTCCCAACTGCGGCTTCTTAACAAATACCCAAACCATTGTTCAGTGGAGAATCTGGAGCTATTTCTTTAGATATGTTGTCTTTTCTGTGATTGCGAGAAATGACCAGGGCCCCATTGCACTAACAACTTATCACTTATCACTTAGCAACTTATCATGAATTTTGATAATTTTTTGTGCACCAACAAGAGATTTGATAAATATTTTTTTGAGTTTTGATAAGTGAAAAGTACTCAACTTATCAGATAAGTGTTGCACCAAACATGAATTGAGTGGTTCTAAATTTTCGATTTGATAAGTGATAAGCTTGTCATGACTAAAATTATCAGTTTCTGTTGCACTAAAATTCTGTCTGTTGGACTTATCGATGGAAATTATTATAAGTTAGCAAAATTTGTCATTTTCATTTTCAGCGACCCCAAACTACTAAAAAAAAGTTGTTTTTTTAGGTAGTAAACTAGTGTAATATGTACATATGTATATGTACCATTGTACCTATGTATATGTAATGTACTCCTTTATCTTTTTAAAAGAAACAGAGGTAAAAGTAATTCGAAGTAAGATCTCTAGCCCGTTATAACCGTCATCAAGTACATTGAAAAATATAGAGGGTGTCTCATAATGAATGGTCCAACTGTGTAGACAATTTTGGGCAGTAAAATTAATAATTTTTAAAATTTTCTTGTCTGTACGACTACTTAAAAATAAAAAAATAATTCGATGATTTTTTTTTCAATTTTTTTTATGAACATTTTATTATGTTTTTAGGTCATGTACACCTACATAATATGTTTTACATATGAAAATAAGCGTTTTTAAGCTAAATGTTTTTATCTAAATCCGTAAGTGTTGTCAAAAGTTATTAATGATAATCTGAACCGATCTTTGTATAAAAAAATTTAAGTCAAAAAAATATTAAATTGGAAAATTAATTTTATCAAGTCCCCTGTTGAACTTACATCTTTAAAATATTTTATCAATATTTAAATATTATATTTAATAATAAAATAAAAATATTTAGTTTTGTATATTTTGAATTTTTTATACCAAATTAAATTTATTAGTTTATTAATTGAATGGATAAAAAACACTACTGCAATTTATTTTTAAGTTTTTTCAGTGTAGACATGAATTTTTTCTTATGAGATATATGATTGTCTTAATGACAGTATTTTGCGACCTTAATATTGAAAATCCGGTGAGAATTTAGAAATTAATTTATTAACCTATCTCTATTAATTTTTTGTCATTAAAATCCATTTTTTCGTATTATTTCAATTAAAGTTTTCTGGCGTCTCTTCTGTTGAATTTATCAGTACACTACCGCTGACTTTTTTGTAGAAGAGGGTTAGGGGAATAAATATGTAGAATATTGTTTTTTGATATTGTAAAATTTTTCATTATGTTTTGCAATTAAAAGAATAAAAATCAATTGAAAAATGACTTTATGTATATGTTTCTTATTGAAAGCGTGGCCCCACCCCCTTAAAAAGTTGAAAAAATTGAATAATCAAAAACTAATATCCATAACTTTTTTAAAAATAGTCCAATCTTCAAGGTTGGTGTTTTAAAATTCGGAAGACTTACGGCTACTTGGTGTAAACAAAATTAAGGGGGTGGGGCCCCACCTTTAATACGAAACATATACATAAAGTCATTTTTCAATTGATTTTTATTCTTTTAATTGCAAAACATGATGAAAAATTTTATAATATCAAACAAAAATATTTGACAAATTTATTCCCCTAACCCTAACTTCTACAAAAAAGTCAGTGGTAGTGTATCGATAAATTCAACAGGAGAGACGCCAGAAACACTTTAATAATACGAAAAAATGGATTGTAATGAAAGAAATTAATAGAGATAGGTTAATAAATTAATTTCTTAATTCCAAAATTCTCACCGGATTTTCAATTTTAAGGTCGCAAAATACAGTCATTAAGACAATCACATATGTATCTCATAAGAAAAACTTCATATTTATACATGTATACACTGAAAAAACTTAAAAATAAATTGCAGTAGTGTTTTTTATCCATTCAATGTGCCTGATGGTGCGTGCCTGGAAGGTGCTCACCAGTAAGGCAGAGGGCAAGGGACAGCTAATGGTGATCGGCATCGACGTTCAGTCCGCCGAAGCCATAATGAAAGCAGACCATCAGCTTCATTATAAGTTTGGAAGGATCCCTGTCACGGGACTCCGAAAGCACACGACAGGCCAAGCGACTGCAACCAAAACCCATCTCTCCCATCCCCCATCCCATCCACTGCATGTTCTAGCCTACCCCCCGCTCCTATACTAACCCAAATAACCCAACCTATCCCGACCCCTGAACCATCCAATCCTACCCTAACACCTGAAAATCCTAAGCCCATCCAAAACCCTATAACCCCCAAACCACTCCTAATCCCAGAAACTCCCGATTCCCCCACGACAATCCTCCAAGGCCAGGTACAACAACTGGCCATGGATGAGTCGAGCCAGATGGACGAAGAAATGGAGGGCATTGACCTCTCTTCTAGTTCATCTGACTCAGACGAGGTGCTTCCCACAAAGGAGGAGGAAGATAGTCTGCTAGCAGATGAGGGGGCACCAGCCCCCACCTGTTAAACAGACTATGTCTGGACGCAGGATCAGAACCAGGCTAGCCCAGGTAAATTTGCATCACGCAAAAGCAGCATCAGCTATAATATCTCAAAAATTTTCAGCTGATGACCTGGGACTAGTCCTGATCCAAGAACCCTGGATTCACGGGGGCCAAATTAGAGGCCTAACATGTAAGAACTCTAAATTAATTTGGGATACGAGAATTGACTCGCCCCGAGCATGCATAAAAATAAGAAATAACATAAAATTTATATGTCTTTCAGAATTTATGACGCGGGACCTGATGCCAATCCAAGCCCAATTTGACAACGGGGCAACATCAGCACGATGGTGGTAGCAGCAGCTTACTTCGCCGGTGATGAAGAAAACATTCCCCCAATCGAAGTACAGAAGTTAGCGGATTACTGCAGCAACAAGGGACTACCATTGTTGGTCGGTTGTGATGCAAACGCCCACCATACAACATGGGGTAGTACCGATACTAATCAAAGGGGTGAGTACCTATTAGATTTTATTATCAAGAAAAATCTAGATATTTATAACGTAGGGAACACACCTACCTTTATAACTAGAGTAAGAAAGCAAGTCTTAGGGATTGGAGAGTTTCAAACGAACCGTCTATGTCTGACCATAGAATTATAGAGTTTAGCTTAGACAACTTGCTCACAGAGAATAACTCTGGCAGTAACCCTAAGAAAACTAACTAGAACTTATACAAAAGCGTTCTCAGAACAAACTTCGAACACATAGGTCCAGTAGAAACGACAAATAGTAACCTTGAGTTAGAAAACTCAGTAAACGACTTTAGTGGGGCAATAATTGAGGCTTATGAACTCAGTTGTCAACTTAAGCAAGTTAAAAGACAAAAGGATGCTCCGTGGTGGAACAGAAATCTGTCAAAACTAAGATCCAAGGTAAGAAAACTCTTTAATAAGGCAAAGAGTACTGGAGAGTGGAATAATTACTCTGCAGAATTGACCAACTATAACCAGGAAATCCGAAGGGCGAAAAGAAAGAGCTTTGAGAGGTTCTGCGAGGGGGTTTCTTCTACTCCGGTAGCTGCTAGACTTCACAAAGCTCTAGCAAAAGAAACTACCATCACATCGCTGGCACTTCGTTACCCGGACGGTAGTTACACGGAGAACGAGGAGCAAAGGGCTACCCTACTGCTAAACACTCATTTTCCGGGTAGTATACCTATGGTAGATAACATGACAGAGAGATACCTCTCAGAACAAACCGGACAGACTGGCAAATAAGTTCGATTATTTGCACAGGCAATAGGATTGAATGGGCGATAAGTTCTTTTCAACCGTTTAAATCACCGGGTGTAGATAGATTTTTTCCAGCCCTTTTACAAAAGGGAAGGGAGGAATTAATGCCGTACATTATGAAATTGCTTCGAAGTAGCATTGCACTTGGGTAGACACCAAGTCTATGGAGAAGAGCTAAGGTAATTTTTATCCCCAAAGTGGGAAAAAAAGATACAACCCATCCAAAGTCATTCAGGCCAATTAGCTTGACATCCTTTTTACTGAAAACTTTGGAAAAGGTAATTGATAACTATATAAGCGTAGAATTCTTAACTAGCATGCCTCTAAATCACCATCAGCATGCTTACAGAGCGGGTAGATCCACAGAAAAGGCTCTGTACGAACTCACAAACACCGTACAGTTAGCTTTAAATGGCAAGGAAACTGCCATTTGTGCCTACCTTGATATAGAAGGGGCCTTTGACAATACTTCGCATAAAGCTGTTGACAGGGCTCTTAGTAGAAAAAAGGTACCCATCACCATAACCAGATGGATAGGTAGAATGCTAAGTACGAGAACGGCAGAAGCTAACGCAGGACAAAATGTTCAGAAAGTCATCACAACAAGAGGGTGTCCTCAGGGAGAGGTACTATCACCCTTACTGTGGAGTCTGGTAGTAGATGAATTACTGGAAACTCTAACTTCTCAAGGTATACGATGTATCGGCTTCGCCGATGACATTGTAATAACAGCCTTGGGAAAATTTGAGGAAACTTTATGTGACATAATACAGAGAGGACTCACTGTAACTTGGAAATGGTGTTCTTCAGTGGGCTTGAACATCAACCCCACAAAGACGACAATAATACCATTTACCAAGAAAAGACTTCTGCCACAAATGAAACCTATACGGTTGGTAGGAGAAGTAATCGACACCCAAAGAGAGGTCAAGTATTTAGGCATTACACTAGTGATGGGGTTGCAAACCAAACATCTTGCGATGGATGTACACCATGATGGTAAGACCCATCATTACCTATGGGGCGGTTGCATGGCACAAAAGAACTGAATTAATAACCACTAGGAAAAAACTAGAAAAGGTGCAAAGGCTTGCATGCATATATATAAGCGGTGCAATGAGAACATGCCCTACAGCAGCAATGGAAAACATATTAAATCTAACGCCACTACACGTGACAATAGAAAGTGCTGCCAAGGGAGCCATCATGAGTTTTGCCAAGGAGGGTACTGGGAGAGGGAAAATCATTAGCTACAGGGAACGGAATGCGATCCCCAATTCCACAGTTACAAACCTTCTTGACATTCCAAGGGATGGCATGATCAAAACATACAACTTCGAAAAGCACTTCCGTACGGAGTTAAGTTGCAAAAGAGACTGGATAAGCGAAACGGAAAATTACAGTCTCGAAGCAAACACCATCAAGTGGTATACTGATGGATCGAGAACTTCTGAAGGGACTGGGGCAGGGATTTTTGGGCCTAGAACCAAAATTTCCATACCGATGGGACAGTCCACCAGCATATTCCAGGCAGAAGTAAATGCCATCGGAAAATGCGCACATCGATTCTGCAACGCTCATGAGTAGACACCGGACCACATAATAGGTAAATGCGATGCACTAGTGCATCAAAGACGAAAATATCTGGGCAGTCACCATATAGAAGAGAGCAAAATACATTCTCTGAAAATACCCCAAATTTCTAAAAGGTACGAATCTGGAGGTTGAACTGTAGATGAGAAACCTCATCCGGTTCAAAAGGGGGGCACAATAGATCTTAAGGTCGCAGTGCAAATATACCCACATAATTCATTCATTCATTCATCCATTCAATTAATAAACTAATTAATTTAATTTGGTATAAAAAATTCAAAACATACAAAAATAAATATTTTTATATTATTATTAAATATAATATTTAAATATTGATAAAATATTTTAAAGATGTAGCTTCAACAGGGGACTTGATAAAATTAATTTTTAAATTTAATATTTTTTTGACTTAAATTTTTTGATACAAAGATCGGTTCAGATTATCATTAATAACTTTGAACAACACTTGCGGATTTAAATAAAATGTGTTTCATTCGCTTAAAGACAAAAAAAAACGCTTATTTTCATATATAAAACATAGGTGTAGGTACCTGTACATGACCTAAAAACATACTAAAATGTTCATAAGAAAAAATTGAAAAAAATCATCGAATTATTTTTTATTTTCAAGGTACTCATAAAGGCAAGAAAATTTTTAAAATTATTAATTTAACTGCACAAAATTGGCTACACGTGACGTGATGACTTTCTAGAGATTTTACTTCGAATTACTTTTAGCTATGTTTCTTTTAAAAAGATAAGGGAGTACATTACATATACATATGTACATATATTATGTATGTATAAATTGACTTTGCTACATTACTTTTTAGCTTATTTATAAACTGCTTTATATAAGCAGTTTTTAATATTATTTACATGATCTTATACATTAGGGTGGTCCTTATTAAAGTATTTTTCATTATTATTGAGAATTAAAAAAATTTTAATTACAAAAAAAAAAATTACCTAAACCTAGCAAAAAATGTATCGAATTTATTTTTAAATTTAAGCTTACAAAAATAATCTACCCTCTTCTCTAATTTTTTTTCTATTCCACTAAGCAATTTAACAGTTTATATCTACTGATGTATTATTATTTATATGCATTAGGCATATGTAAATATGAATATACTACATATGTACATACATATATTTGTTATATAAATAAATAAGAACTTTATTATTTTTTTTCCTTTAATATGAGCGCGCCCAAGGGGACTTTTTGGTTTACCCTTTATATGTATCAACACAGCGCGGACGTGAAGGATAGGATAGGATGGGAAGGGAAAGGTGTGTGTTGCGCGAGGTACTGAGACTGAAGGTGGTGGTTGTCTCAGATTGGCGGCTGGGCTAAGGCGGAAAAATTGCCGTGTCTTATATCTATGTCCCTTTATAATTCGCATTATTTTGTTCATTGTCATATTTGTTGGGCATACTAGTATTTAATCAATCACATGTTGTTAGTGTTATGCCTGAACAACATGTAATGAGTAAACCAGCGGTTTAATAATGGATAATGGAAAAAACAAGACATAGAACTACGGCTGGGATCGAACCTGTGACCATTTGGTTGACAGTCGACCACGCATACCATCGCGCCATGGCCAACCCAAATTTATCCATAACAATATATATTATAATCCA
The DNA here is from genome assembly GCA_958431115.1 of Syrphus vitripennis. Classification (NCBI taxonomy): domain Eukaryota; kingdom Metazoa; phylum Arthropoda; class Insecta; order Diptera; family Syrphidae; genus Syrphus; species Syrphus vitripennis. The sequence continues at coordinate 71,088,545 of OY288109.1, read as the reverse complement.
TCCTTAGCAAGAATTCGTACCAAAATACAATTCTGAAAAAGAATTGATAACGATAAGTCAATTTTTTTAGCAAAATTTTGCTTAACTTATCATAATTTCCATCGATAAGTTCAAGAGACAGAGTGTTAGTGCAACCGAAACTGATAATTTTAGTCGTTTTTGATAAGCTTATCACTTATCAAATCGAAAATTTAGAACCACTCAATTCATGTTTGGTGCAACACTTATCTGATAAGTTGAGTACTTTTCACTTATCAAAACTCAAAAAAATATTTATAAAATCTCTTGTTGGTGCAACAAAAAATTATCAAAATTCATGATAAGTTGCTAAGTGATAAGTGATAAGTTGTTGGTGCAATGGGGCCTTGGACCATTCATTATGAGACATGCTATATATTTTTCAAAGTACCTGATGAGGGTGATAACGGGCAAGAGATATTACTTCGAATTACTTTTACCTCTGTTTCTTTTTAAAAGATAAGGGAGTGCATTACATAAACATAGGTACATATATATTGTAATATTCTGCTAAGGGTTCGTAATAAAAACTTATTTCCTTTATTCTTTAACTTCTTATTACATTTAAAATAAAACTTCAATTGAAATCACTTTTATTAATCACTGACACAACAGTATGCAACACTTTTCACGAACTTTATTCTTTCACCTTCAAAAATAAACTGTGTCCAATCGGTAGGGCCCTTTGTATATAAAATCTATATAGTACTATCGTCGCGATTTTTGTTTAGGGTTGCCCTGACCCTTGTGGTGGCGCTGGTGTAAAATTCGATTTTGGGAGTCTTTAAGCGTCGGAAATTGGTGGTAGGGGCGAGAGGAGACTATTTTTTGGATTATTGCATCCAAAAACATCAATAAATATCGATTAAAACCTCCATAAGCTCTCCGCAAAAAAAAAAAAAGAGTACGGGTTGCCGGCATACTTTAGATCATAGAGAAATTACTTGTTTGAAAGAACATCTGTCTAAGGACAAATATAAAATTGTCTAGTGATCGGATGAAAACAAGATACGACGCAAGAGCGACAGCAACGGGATTTCAAGAAGGAGACCTTGTGTGGTTTTACAATCCTCATCGACAAAAGGGGCTTTCACCAAAACTCCAACAAAACTGGGAGGACCCATATACTGTGGTGAAAAGAATCAATGATGTGGTTTACCGTATACAAAGAGGCGTAAGAGGCAAAGTAAAAGTAGTTCACGCTGATCGGTTACATCGATATAACGGTGAAAGAGGTGATGAAATTGTTCGGGACGATCAATTCTAAGAGGGGGGCAATGTAAAGAAGATTAGTTAACTACTTTTGAATCATAATGTACCTAACGACTTTTACATTCGAACTATATCGATTCTCGAATGCGATGACAGCTCCATCTAGTACCTTCGCGATTTAAAACAACCTGCTATGAGCTTTGAATGAGCTTTTTCGAACATTGGTAAATGCCGAAGCCCGAAGGCTTTGTATATGAAAATATATAGTACTCCTATATACTATAGTACTCCTTTGTATCTTTGTATATGAAAACTATAGTACTATCATGGTGGAAGTCGAATGGGGCGACATCTAATTTACCTATGCAACCCTTACTCTTTTTTTTTGCGGAGAGCTTATGGAGGTTTTAAATGATATTTATTGATATTTTTTGGATGCAATAATCCAAAAAATAGTCTACTCTTGCCCCTACCACCAATTTTCGACGCTTAAAGACTCCCCAAATCGAATTTTACACCTCACATTTTGCAGCACCACCACCAGGACCTCTGCAACCCTAAAAAAAACTCGCCATGATAGTACTATAGTTTATATATACAAACTTTGTCTTGGCGAGTTTTTTTTAGGGTTGCCCAGACCCTTGTGGTGGCGCTGCAAAATGTGAGGAGTAAAATTCGATTTTTTTTCCTCCTCGACGGGTTTCCACCTTGACGTTGGTGAGGAGGCTTACGCGCGATTCCTAAGGAGGTTCAGTTGCAGATACAAGCTCTCGAGCAGTCTCTCAGCCACCCACTTGGGTTTTTAGCAAACAAAGAGTGGCCCACCCCTATGAATTATGGAAGAATTAACAAAAAAGATTACAACCATAGCGGGGATATACGCTAAACGGTCGGTGGAGGTCACGGCCACCGGCTTTGGCTCTGCCCCTCGATCTCAATATCGTGAGGAGGAGTCGCCAGTGACTATTTTCCCATTTATAAATTTATTATTATTTATAACAACCCACCTTATAATCTCGAAACCTTTCCTCATTTCTTTTTCTTTTTTGTTTTTATTTCTGTTTTCCTTTTTAGTTTCGAAAAATTATAAGTGCAGAGATCCTAAGATGAACTCCAACAAGGTCAACAAAGTCCATAGCATGACAGAAGAAGAGGAAGATCTCCTACTGGATCCTTTCACCAACCTCGATATGGAGGACGGAGTTAGTGCGATTGATGTTGACGACGTAAGCGACGTCTGCTCAATCGCTAGCTCGAGCCTCTCAACGACATCGAGAGCTTCCAGGCGTTGCAAAATTACTAATTGCAAAAGAACTGTCAAGAGGCTGGGTAAACTCGAATGGGACCAGGGCCCCATTGCACCAACAACTTATCACTTATCACTTAGCAACTTATCAATTTAAAGAAATTCTGATAAGTGTAAGTGATAAGCGTTGCAGAAAACCATATTACATTTCACTCAATTAAAATTATCAACTTATCATATCTTTGCTAAGTGAAAATGATAAGTGTTTCACCAACTAAAAATCCAACTTATCAAAATCACTTCTTCGCTAAGCACTAATCAAACAATTGATAAGTTTTTTTTTTCTCTGCTTGTTCGTTCGCTTCGATCGTCTCTCAGTGAGGAATTTACCGTTTTGCACATTTTGTGAACAAAAAAAGTTGAAAAAATTGAATAAATTAAAAACTAATATCCATAACTTTTTTAAAAATAGTCCTATCTTTAAGGTTGAGGTCTTAAAATGATCGGAACACTTACGGCTACTTGATGTAAAAAAATTAAGGGGGTGGGGCCACGCCTTCAATAAGAAACATATACATAAAGTCATTTTTCAATTGATTTTTATTCTTTTAATTGCAAAACATGATGAAAAATTTTACAATATCAAAAAACAATATTCTACAAATTTATTCCCCTAACCCTCTTCTACAAAAAAGTCAATGGTAGTGTATCGATAAATTCAACAGGATAGACGCCAGAAACACTTTAATTGAAATAATACAAAAAAATGGATTTTAATGAAAAAATTTATAGAGATAGGTTAATAAATTAATTTCTTAATTCCAAAATTCTCGCCGGATTTTCAATATTAAGGTCGCAAAATACTGTCATTAAGACAATCATATATCTCATAAAAAAATTTCAAAATTATAAATGCCTACACTGAAAAAACTTAAAAATAAATTGCAGTAGTGTTTTTTATCCATTCAATTAATAAACTTATTAATTTAATTTGGTATAAAAACTTCAAAATATACAAAACTAAATATTTTTTTATTATTATTAAATATAATATTTTACGAGTGATATTGATAAAATATTTTAAAGATGTAAGTTCAACAGGGGACTTGATAAAATTAATTTTCCAATTTAATATTTGTTTACTTAAATTTTTTGATACAAAGATCGGTTCAGATTATCATTAATAACTTTTGACAACACTTACGGATTTAGATAAAATGTGTTTCATTCGCTTAAAGACAAAAAACGCTTATTTTCATAACATAGGTGTATATAGGTGTACATGACCTAAAAACATACTAAAATGTTCATAAAAAAAAATCGTCGAATTTTTTTTTTATTTTTAAGAAAATTATAAAAATTATTAATATTGCTGTCCAAAATTGGCTACACAGTTGGACCATTCATTATGAGACACCCTCTATATTTTTCAATGTACTTGACGACGGTGATAACGAGCTAGAGATCTTACTTCCAATTACTTTTACCTCTGTTTGTTTTGAAAAGATATGGGAGTACATTACATATACATAGTTACCTATATTATTATGTACATATGTATAAATTGTTTATATTACTTTTTAGCTTATTGATATACTGAACCTTATATAAGCAGTTGTTAATATTATTTACATGATCTTATACATTAGAGTGGTCCTTATTAAAGTAGATTTAGATTTAGATTAATTTATTCAATGTAAAAAATTGTACATATCATTGAGAAAAATAACTGAATAATAAAAGGCATGACATTTCTGTCGTCTGCCTGAGTAACAACATTACAAAATATTTTTAATAATCACATGATTTTTTTTTTTTTTTTTTAAATGAATATTTACGTATTTAAAGCAATTGGATTGATTTTAGGTTTTTCTTTTTTTTTTTTAAGTAAAACAATAATTAGATAATGTTAATAATAAATTGAATACATTTTTTTTTTTTTTTTTTTTAGAAACTTTCATTAACTATTCTCGTTCTATAAGAGTTGGCTGCGATATAGTGTTCGTAAAGTTGCATCCAGTTACAACCGTTAAGATAGTTAACTCTTTTAGTATAGGACACACGCCGATGAAGTGAAGCACATCTTCTTTCTTATGTAAATTGCAAATTGAGCAGTTTCCTGTTCCACCCGTTCGATGTGGTGTGAAGTTTAATTTAATATTTTCTCCTCTAATTTTAAAAATTGTTCCTATCATAACACAAGAAAAGCGGCTATTGAAATAATTGTTTTGATTAAGGTTATAATTGATCTTTGAATAGTATTGCCTCTCCGTTGAATCTCGAGCTCTTTCTATGAAAGCGTACATTTCATTTTCAGCTGTGAGCCTTATAATCTCATAGAAACAGCATTTCAATTGCTCCGTATTACTAGCGCTTAGGTCGAGCGTTATTCCGCAATCTGCCGCAAGTTTGGTCCAATCTTTCATAAATAAAGTTTTGTTCCGAAATGCGTACTGCAAAATCTGCTTTGGAAGTCTAGAATCACTCATTTTTATTACTCGCACTAGATAGTCGGCATTTAGTTACAAAGATGAGATGAACATTGTTGGAAGGCCGGATTCTAAATAGTACATGTACTTAGGTGTATTAATAGGTAAGTAAAAAATTTTACGAAGAAAGAAACGAAGCAGGTATTCAACTATTTCAAATCTCTGTCCACCCCAATTTGCTTCTACCCTTTTTGTTTAAGTTATCCATTTTTTCGGGTGAAAGCTGTGAATACAAGCGTTTTTGCATTCCCTTTTAAACAAAATCTTTGGCGGAATTTCTTTGTTCTCAAAGAAGAATGTTATACTTTCAAGTTTTGGCTAAATAAATAAAATCAAGTCTCACTTGCCTTTTAACTCCAATCAGATGTTATAGTGCACATGATTCTTATTTACAACTTTATAGCTCTAAACTAATGTTTTTAAGTGATAATCTATATTAATTTAATAGCGCTTAATCTTTTTCACTTCGTAAACTTCAGAATTAAAAAAAAATTGAACTACAAAAAAAAAATTACTTGAACATATCAAAAACTGTATCAAATTTATTTTTAAATTTAAGCTTACAAAAATAATCTAACCTTTTTCCTAACTTTTTTCTATTCCACTAAGCAATTTAACAGTTTATATCTACTTATGTATTATTATTTATATGCATTGTATGTAAATATCTATATACACACTATGTAGGTATATGTGTTATATAAATAAATAAGAACTTAATTTATCCATTGTAATATATATTAATCCATCCTTAGCAAGAATTCGTACCGAAATACAATTCTGAAAAAGAATTGATAAGTCAATTTTTTCTTAGCAAAATTGTGCTTAACTTATCATAATTTCCATCGATAAGTCCAACAGACAGAATGTTAGTGCAACAGAAACTGATAATTTCAGTCATTTTTGATAAGCTTATCACTTATCAAATCGAAAATGTAGAACCACTCAATTCATGTTTGGTGCAACACTTATCTGATAAGTTGAGTACTTTTCACTTATCAAAACTCAAAAAAATATTTATCAAATCCCTTGTTGGTGCAACAAAAAATTATCAAAATTCATGATAAGTTGCTAAGTGATAAGTAGCACGAGCATTATGCAGCCACTTCCTTTCCTGGGCCCCATTGCACCAACAACTTATCACTTATCACTTAGCAACTTATCAATTTAAAGAAATTCTGATAAGTGTAAGTGATAAGCGTTGCAGAAAACCATATTACATTTCACTCAATTAAAATTATCAACTTATCATATCTTTGCTAAGTGAAAATGATAAGTGTTTCACCAACTAAAAACCCAACTTATCAAAATCACTTCTTCGCTAAGCACTTATCGCACAATTGATAAGTTTTTTTTTCTCTGCTTGTTCGTTCGCTTCGATCGTCTCTCAGTGAGGAATTTACCGTTTTGCACATTTTGTGAACAAAAAAATTGAATAAATTAAAAACTAATATCCATAACATTTTTAAAAATTGTCCAATCTTCAAGGTTGAGGTCTTTAAATGAGCGGAACACTTACGGCTACTTGGTGTAAAAAAATTAAGGGGGTGGGGCCACACCTTCAATAAGAAACATATACATAAAGTCATTTTTCAATTGATTTTTATTCTTTTAATTGCAAAACATGATGAAAAATTTTACAATATCAAAAAACAATATTCTACAAATTAATTCCCCTAACCCTCTTCTACAAAAAAGTCAATGGTAGTGTATCGATAAATTCAACAGGACAGATGCCAGAAACACTTTAATTAAAATAATACAAAAAAATGGATTTTAATGAAAAAAAATTAATAGAGATAGGTTAATAAATTAAATTCTTAATTCCAAAATTCTCACCGGATTTTCAATATTAAGGTCGCAAAATACTGTCATTAAGACAATCATATATCTCATAAAAAAATTTCAAAATTATAAATGCCTACACTGAAAAAACTTAAAAATAAATTGCAGTAGTGTTTTTTATCCATTCAATTAATAAACTAATTACAACAAGTACAAAAAATTCAAAATATACAAAAATAAATATTTTTATATTATTATTAAATATAATATTTAAATATTGATAAAATATTTTAAAGAATTAAGTTCAAGTCTCCTACTTGATAAAATTAATTTTCCAATTTAATATTTTTTTGACTTAAATTTTTTGATACAAAGATCGGTTCAGATTATCATTAATAACTCTTGACAACACTTACGGATTTAGATAAAATGTCTTTCATTCGCTTAAAGACAAAAAACGCTTATTTTCATATATAAAACAAAGGTGTACATGACCTAAGAATAAGAACATACTAAAATGTTCATAAGAAAAATTGAAAAAAAATCATCGAATTATTTTTTTATTTTATTTATTTAACAACTGCCTTTAAAAACTGTTATAACTGCCTAGAGATCTTACTTCGAATTACTTTTACCTCTGTTTCTATTAAAAAGATAAGGAAGTACATCACACATACAAAGGTACATACATATATTATGTACATATGTATAAATTGACTTTGCTTACATTACTTTTTAGCTTATTGATATACTGAACTTTATTCATATAAGCAGTTTTTAGTATTATTTACATGATCTTATACATTAGGGTGGTCCTTATTAAAGTATTTTTCATTATTATTGAGAATTAAAAAAAAATTTAAATTACAAAAAAAAAATTACCTAAACCTAACAAAAAAATGTATCGAATTTATTTTTAAATTTAAGCTTACAAAAATAATCTACCCTCTTCTCTAATTTTTTTCTATTCCACTAAGCAATTTAACAGTTTATATCAACTTATGTATTATTATTTATATGCATTATATGTAAATATGTACATACAATGTATATGTGTTATATAACTTTATTTATCCATTGTTATATATATTAATCCATCCTTAGCAAGAATTCGTACCGAAATACAATTCTAAAAAAGAATTGATAAGTCCATTTTTTCTTAGCAAAATTTTGCTTAACTTATCATAATTTCCATCGATAAGTCCAAGAGACAGAATGTTAGTGCAACAGAAACTGATAATTTTAGTCATTTTTGATTGGCTTATCACTTATCAAATCGAAAATTTAGAACCACTCAATTCATGTTGGTGCAACACTTATCTGATAAGTTGAGTACTTTTCACTTATCAAAACTCAAAAAAATATTTATCAAATCTCTTGTTGGTGCAACAAAAAATTATCAAAATTCATGATAAGTTGCTAAGTGATAAGTTGTTGGTGCAATAGGGCCCAGGACATCAAAAACCTGTCAAGACCATTAGGCGTACTACTAGTCAAAGGTCCAACCCTTCCCAACGATCGACTCGAGAGATACATAATATCTCTCAACAAAGATCTTCTCAGTCAAGAGTGGGAAATAATAGGTTGTGAGAAGACAAGTGAAGGAACCGAGGTAATGGTGAGATTGATCCACAAATCAATTCCATTACTGACGAAAGTGGACTTCAAAGTGCGCGTCGGGATCACCAGGTGCAAACTTAGACTGAAGACAAATAACAGAAAACAGGTTAGTAAGGCCATGAACAAATTCTTTATTATGTAAATGGAATTGAAACTTTTACAAGGACCACCAGCGGATTTAACAAGTCAATTTTTATCATTCGCAAGTAAGAGAAACTTTAATATTATTATAGGATGCAACTCCAATGCACACCATGTGCAATGGGGAAGTGCCAACGCTAGAACTATCGAATATTGGGAAAGAAACTAGGAAACTTTTTAATATCGCTAAACGCACTAGACTTGATAGTGAGTGGGACTGCTACAAGCCTAGCCAAAGAAAATTTAAAACAGAAACACAGCGTGCTAACGGTAGCTCGTGGAGAAATTTCTGTAGCAATATTGAGTGCACCAACAAATCAGCTAGGCTCAGAAAGATCCTAGCGAAAACAATTACCTCTGTGGGTTCTCTAAAGAAACCCGACAACAGTTGGACAGAGTCAGGTTATGATAGTCTAGAACTCCTGGTTGAAACACACTTCCCAGGAAGCAAATCTAGTCTTGAATGCGTACCAGATAACTCTCTGCCCTATGCAGGGGCCAGATTCCGCAAGAGTGAGTTTTATGCCCGTGTACACAGTTTTAAAAACTCACATTCATGGGCAGTGTACACAGCAACTAATTCACACACGTCCTTAACTTGCTGTGAGTTTGAATGTGCTGAGTGAATTTTTTTTTGTAAGCAATTGACTTGAAAATTTGATGTAGTAAATGTAATTTGACTTGATTAATTTGTACATATATGTTCCATACGAATTAAAATTTTTAAATAGAAACATGAGTTTTGCGTACATTCAAATTATAAGAACACATATTAGACGGCAAAACCGGTTTGTATTTTATGCAATAGCATTCAAATTTGTATTTGTTCGAATGTTTTAAAAAACTACTTTAATTTATACAATCTATCATTCTCATATTTTGTATTGTAACGACAATAATTGAAAATAAAATATTTAATTTATTCTGTTCCTGAATTTCAACTGAAGCTGTTGTTTTAATTATTAAACTTAAAAAGAATAAATATCAGAAGACGATATTTCCAACAGGTTATGGACCCAGGATACATCTGCTGAATAAAATTATATTGTTAAAAAAGGTACAATGGACAAATTCTCAGACAACATCGAAAAATTAAAAGGACGAGAAAATTTTCACAAATGGAAATTTACCGTTGAATATGCTCTTAAGCTACAAGGATACTGGAAGTCGATTCTTGGGACTGAAACCGAATCTGATGTTAAAGAAAAGGCGATGTCAAGATTGATTCTTTACATTTATCCAAATTTGTATGCACACATTCAAGGACAACTAACAGCAAAAGACATCTGGGAGAAATTAAGTTCAACCTATGATGATTCTGGTCTTACGAGGCGATGCGGATTGTTACGTAAGTTAACCACAACTCAATTAGTTAATTGTTCCGATATTAGTGAGTATGTAGGTACTATATTTGATACTGCTCAGAAGCTTAATCAAATTGGAATGATAGTGACGAATGGGTGGGTAGTTTGATGCTTAGTGGGCTACCGGAAGAATTCAAGCCTATGATAATGGCTATTGAAAGTAGTAATATAAAAATTACTGGGGATACAATAAAAACAAAATTGCTTCAAGACTATGAATGTTATAGTAGGTATTCAAGGTGCAGGTGCAAGCGGCGGAAGTGCTGCAGCTCTGTACATTAGTAAGAACAGGAAGCCAAATAGAAAAGATCATCGTGTTGCTGATCCCAAACGAGTTATATGTTACAAATGTAACAAGGAAGGACACAGCGAAGTTTTGCCGAAGCAAAACAAAATCGAACCATACGACTATAACAGGCTGGCTTCTTAATTCATTTGTTGCACATTTTGATGATAGAGAAACGAGCTGGTATGTAGACTCGGATGCATCTTCCCATATGGCAAGGAATAGGGACATGTTTTCAGAATTTAAAGAGTCCGTAACAGAAGAATTTGTAACAGTTGCAAATAATACTAAATTGAGAGTAATTGGAAGAGGATATGTTCGTTTACGTGTATTTCTTTCGAATAAATAAAAAGAAGTAAAATTAAATAACGTTTTGTTGGTTCCAGAGATATGTGCAAATTTGATATCTGTTTGTCAAATGACTAAAAATGGTTTAAAGGTTAAATTTTTCAATTCAAAATGCCAAATTTTTAGCCAAGATAAATTAGTTGGAACAGCAAGTATTGTTAATAGTATGTATAAATTAGATACTGGATATGCACAAAGGATTTTTCAAGTTACACAAAATGAGTTATGGCACAAACGGTTAGGACATGTCAATGATACTGATTTGAGAAAATTAGAAAAATGCAAGTCATTTATAATAAAAAAAGAAGGAATCTCGGGTTTGAAACAATGTGTTTCATGTATATATGGCAAGCAGTCAAAAATGTCTTATCCAACCTCATCAAGCTCTACAACAGATGTACTGCAACTAGTGCATTCTGATGTATGCGGTCCTATGGATCAAGCATCTATTGGAGGTGCGAAATACTACGTTTTATTTTTGGATGATTATTCTTGTAAGGTTTTTGTTTATCTAATGAAAGCTAAATCCGAGGTTGTAAAATATTTTAAATTGTTTAAAAAAACTGTGGAAACCCAAACTGGAAATAAGATCAAAATTTTAAGTACTGATAATGGGTTAGAGTATTGCAACTCAGATATGCGAAATTTTTGTGATGAAAGTGGGATAGTTCATCAAACTTCGGCACCCTATAGCCCGCAACAAAATGAGAAAGCGGTGCGTATGAATAGAAGTCTCGTTGAAATGGCTCGAACAATGTTGGCAGATGGAAATTTGAAGAAGTTTTATTGGGCGGAAGCTATAAGTACGGCGTCTTATTTACTTAATAGAATCCCACGAAAAAAAATTGAAGATAAAGTGCCAGAAGAAATATGGACGAGTACAAAACAAAACTTATCACATTTGCGAGTGTTTGGATGTATTGCGATGGTATTAGTGCCAAAAGAGAAACGAAAAAAATGGGATCTGAAATCAATAGAATGCATTATGTTGGGATACTCTGAAACAACCAAGGCTTACCGACTTTATGACCCTATTAAAAGAAAATTGTATATTAGTCGTGATGTAAAATTTTTAGAGAATGAAATGTATTTTTCGGCAAAGGAATCCAAGCTATGCACAGGACTTAATTCTTCAAGAAATCCAGATTTAGTGGGAAAATGTTTAGACGAAAATCTGGATTTTGACTTTGTAAAATTAAAATTAAATGATATTCCCAGCAAAGAATTAAGACAACCTGAAGAACCGACGCTATCTGAAGAACTGAAATTATCTGAAGAGATGATACCTTCTCAAGAACAGTTTGAAAAAACAGTCACTTCAGAAAGAGATAATAAATTTGATGAACAAGATAAGATTAATCTACGTCGCATAAAAAGGATTCCAAAACCAACTAATATGAGTGACTATGTAACTTATTTTGCTGATGATAATGAAAACAGCAGCGAAGATCCAGAAAATTATTCTGAAGCCATTAATTGTGTCAATGCTATTAATTGGAAAAATGCTACAAAAGAAGAATTAAAATCATTAGATGAGAATAAAACATGGACAATAGCAGATTTACCGGACGGAAGGAAACCATTAACAGCCAAATGGATTTTTAAAACAAAGCGTAACGAGAAAGGTGAAATTTCAAGATACAAGGCGAGACTTGTTGCACGAGGATGTGGCCAACGAAGTGTTGTTGATTACCAAGAAACATATTCGCCAGTTATTCGTTATAGTTCAATGCGGTATTTACTTTCACTGGCACTGAGCTTAGATTTATGGATCGATCATTTAGATGCAGTTACAGCTTTTCTTCAGGGTGACCTAGAAGAAGAAATATATTTAAAGGCCCCAGAAGGATTAAATATACCAGAAGCAAAAATATTAAAACTAAATAAACCAATATATGAACTTAAACAATCGTCTCGAATATGGAACAAAAAGCTTACTGAAGTTCTTAGAAAGTTTGGATTTAAACAATTAAAGACTGATCAGTGTATCTATGTAAAAAATGAGAGGTCTGAAGATTTATAATTTTAATGGTTTATGTTGATGACATTTTTATTTTATGGAAAAATATATCCCAAAAGAATGAATTGATAAATTATCTTCATGAACATTTTAAAATGAAAGAACTTAGAGCAGCTAAATCATTTTTGGGTTTGCATTTAGAATACGACCATAAAAAAGGTTATCTATTAATCAAAAACAATACATTTTAAAAATGCTTGATCGTTTCAAAATGACTTCATGTAATCCAGTTAATACGCCAATGGATTCTAATATTAAATTTAGTAAAGAACAATGTCCTTCATGCGAAGAAGAAAAAATGGAAATGGAAAAGATTCCATATCAGGAGCTAATAGGAAGTTTGTTGTTTGCAGCACAATTAACACGTCCGGATATATGTTTTGCAGTGAACTTACTTAGTAGTTTCAACAACAACCCAGGGGTAGAGCATTGGAAAGCAGCTAAGCGCATTTTAAGGTATTTGAAGGGAACGATTGAATATAAACTCAATCATTTAAAATCAGAAAGTTCAGCGGTAAAGGGATATTGTGATGCTGACTATGCACATGACCCAGAATGGGGTTGGCCGTGGCGCGATGGTATGCATGGTCGCCTGTCAACCAAATGGTCACAGGTTCGATCCCAGCCGTAGTTCTATGTCTTGTTTTTTTCCATTATCATTGATCATTGTTGGGCCGCTGGTTTACTCATTACATGTTGTTCAGGCATAACACTAACAACATGTGATTGAGTAAATACTAGTATGCCCAACAAATATGACAATGAACAAAATAATGCGAATTATAAAGGGACAAGAAATAAGACACGGAAATTTCTCCGCTTTAGCCCAGCCGCCAACCCTGGAGATAAAATCTGAGACAACCACCACCTTCAGTCTCAGTACCTCGCGCCACACACACCTTTTCCTATCCTTCACGCCCGCGCTGTGTTGATGCATATAAAGGGTAAACCAAAAATCCCCTTGAGCGCGCGCATATTATAAAAAAAAAAAAAAAAAAAAGATGAGCGAAAATCAATCATAGGATATTTATTTCTAAGGCAAGGGGCCTATATCTTGGGGGACTAAGAAACAAGCAATAATAGCTCTGTCTACTTGTGAAGCTGAATACATGGCTCTTGGATCATCAGTGCAAGAAGCATTATGGTTGAACCAATTGAATTTTTTTGTGATAATCGTGGAGCAATTGAACTTGCTTCAAATGAAGCCTATCGTCAACGTACCAAACACATTCAAGTACGTCATCACTTTGTTCGAGAAACAATCATCAATCAACAAATCAATTTAAGGGCTATTGACATAAATAGTATGATTGCTGACATTTTCACAAAGGCTTTACCAATTGTTAAAAATGTTAAATTTTGTAAACAAATGGGTATTTTTTTAATTGTATTAAATTAGTTTTTAGTGGGAATGTTGGTATATTTAAAAAAAAACTACTTTAATTTGTACAATCTATCATTCTCATATTTTGTATTGTAACGACAATAATTGAAAATAAAATATTTAATTTATTCTGTTCCTGAATTTCAACTGAAGCTGTTGTTTTAATTATTAAACTTAAAAAGAATAAATATCAGAAGACGATATTTCCAATAGTATTTTATGGTGCTTCTTACAGGAGAAATTTGATAATAATTAGAAGGCATTTAAGAGATACTCAGGATCCTTTTCAAGCAACAACAGAGGAGCGATTCCTGGATTTGTATCGCTTTCCAAAGCAGCTTTGTTTAGAGCTCCTCAACAAGATCAAGCATCGTTTCTGTATCAACGAGCGACAATCTGCAATTAGTATATCAACTAGGTAAATAATGTTGAATAAAACTATAATTTTCTGAAAAAATAAGAATTTGTAATGTACTTTTGGTCTTGCGGAATCTGGCCCCAGATGAAATCCCCACTGACATAATAACGGAAGAAAAGGTAAAGTGGGCTATAAACTCTTTCTCCCCTTATAAATCTCCAGGTCTTGACGGCATCTTCCCTCAGATGCTGCAGAAAAGCAGTGAATTTATCACTCCCCACCTGATAAACATATTCCACAGTAGCCTAAGATGGACTTATGTTCCAAAGACATGGCGTGAGATCAAAGTGGTCTTTATTCCGAAAGCCGACAAGCCCAGCCACACGGAACCCAAAGACTTCAGACCTATTAGTCTCACCTCCTTTATGCTCAAAAAACTTGAAAGGCTAATTGATATTCATATCCGCAGTAATCTAAAACCGGAGGTCATATCACCCTTTCAACATACCTATACGAAAGGTAGAAGTGTAGAATCGGCACTACATTGTGTCGTGAGCACTATAGAAAAATCGCTTGAGGTTAAAAATTACACTCTCGCAGCATTCCTGGACATCGAAGGAGCTTTCAATAACGTTCACAACAGTGCAATTGAGAAAGCACTTCGATATCTCAATGTAGAAGGAACAGTTATCAAATGGATCATGTACATGTTGAAAAACAGACAGATACATAGTGAACTAGGTAACGCACATATAAAGTAAAGATGCACACATCTAGAGGTACACCGCAAGGTGGAATTCTTTCACCTCTTCTCTGGATCCTGGTGATGAACGAGATCCTATTGAAACTAAAACATAGAGGCATAATAGTGACTGCCTACGCTGATGACTTAGCGCTTTTGGCTACGGGAAAGTATCCTACCCCGCTATTAGCGAATTATTAGATAATGCACTTTCCATGGTCAGTAGCTGGACCAATAACTGTGGTCTCAAGGTAAATCCCCTCAAAACAGAGTTAGTACTTTTTACAAACAGAAGGAAAATACCTCCGTTTGATTTACCAAAAATGAAGACACCCCACTCAAGATTTTCGACCGAGCGAGATATCTCGGTGTGATCTTAGACAAAAAACTTAACTGGGGACTAAATATTCAAGAAAGATACAAAAAAAACAATTTTTGCACTCTACTCATGTAATAGGATTATAGGCAGAAACTGGGGACCTAATCCTAAAATAATCATGTGGATGTATACTGCCATTGTCAGACCTAGTCTGACTTATGGCAGTTTGGTTTGGTGGAAAGCCTGGAGAAATCCTCGAATTAAAAACCCTAACCAAACTACAAAGAATGGCATGCATCAGCACAACTGGTGTGATGAGGACCACCCCTACTGCGGGGCTTGGAAACAATCCTCAATCTCCCACCCTTAGATCTATTTGTACAAGAATCAGCAGCTAACAGCGCCCTTCGGCTTAGTCAAACCAATATATGGAAAACTAATCCAAGTGGCCATGCTGCTATTCTAACGAAATTCGTAGGCAACGATATCTGTACAGATTATATGACCCCCTACTTAGATTTTAACAAATCTTTTAGTACCATATTCCCCAATAGAATAGATTGGGAAAACAGTGTGCCATACTCCAACGAGTCGACTTTCACCGTCTTCACTGATGGCTCTAAAATGAACACGGGAGTAGGAGCAGGATTTTTCTCTGAAAACGTTAATCTTGCCTATTCATTCAGGCTCCCTGACCACAGCAGCGTCTTCCAAGCTGAGATTTTAGCAGTGAAAAACGCTGCGAGGCATATATCGATGATGGAGATATCACACGCGGACATCACCTTTTTCATTGACAGGTGTAAAATTCGATTTGGGGAGTCTTTAAGCATTGGAAATTGTATATGAAAACTATAGTACTCTCATGGTGGAAGTCGAACGGGGCGACATCTAAAGTGTGCCGGCAACCGTTACTCTTTTTTTTTGCGGAGAGATTATGGAGGTCTTAATCGATATTTATTGATATTTTTTGGATGCAATAATCCAAAAAATAGTCTTCTCTTGCCCAGTGCCGTAGCCAGGATTTTTTTTCGGGAGGGGCTTGCTTCTAAATCTTACAAAGATTTCTTTAAATAAAAAAACTACATATTGTAGGTATGCATTTCAATTCAAAATTAAACTAATGATGATATCAGGTGTATTCTTTCCAACTCCAAGTAAAATTATGCAAAACACAACAAAAAAGCAAAGTAATTTATTACATATTAAACGCAACAACATTTATGTCTATATAGACATTTGTTAACTCGAGATAATTATATGGAGTTAGCTATATACTATAAAAACTATTATTATTATCGATAATTTGTATGGAAAAGTCAAGGCCAGGGGTGGAATCGGCTAACGCGATTGTTGATTGTCGCTCTGTTGATAGTCGTTTTTGATTATCAACTCTGATTTGCTCTATGTAAAGTGATCAATAAAACAGGCTGAGTTTTTGGCAGCACTTACAGTGAGAAACGTCATTTTGGTTCTCTTATTTATGTATTTGCTTTTATTTGACAATATTCTACACACAATTTATTTGCTTTAGAAATTGAATCCAAAATAACGATGTTACTCACAAAAATGTATGAAAACGATACCTAAATAGCTGTCACTTGAAATACAAGGAAAAAACGATTGTCGATTTGATAATCACCTTACATGGAGCAAAAGTATCGTTTTTGATTATCAACTATCAACTATCGCGTTAGCCGATACCACCCCAGGGTTATGAGCTATCCTGTATTTTGTCGTTGTTCTATCTGATTTTGACAGTTAAAAATGTCGCCCTTTGTTGGAAGAGTAATCAAAATCGAATTCGGCATTTTCACAAAAAAAGACACAAGTCACATCCTTTTTGGAAAAATGGCACAAATCAAACATTGTTTTTTCACTAAAATAATTATTTTAGGTAAGTGTTTTTATTCATGAAATAAAAATTAAAATATGATCTTGGTCTTAGAAAATGATGCGTTAAAAAACTGTGTTTTTGAATTACATATTCATTCTCTTTTAACCTAATTCTGTATAGGAAGTGAACTTTCATTTTTCACGAAATCACTTTAGATTAGATTAGATTAGTTCTTTTTTTTTCAAATATTAAATATTAAGACTATACTTCACGGGAAATCACTTTAAGTGGACTTGTACATGTTTAAAAAAAAAACAATCGGAAGGCAATGCCCAAATCGATAATTACGTAGTAATTCAAAATAGGCACTTGATTCCTATGAGCTGTTTCTGTTTGTCAAATATCTTATTTTTTATTTTCAGAATTAGGTATAATCGGGGATAGGATTTTGTTTCATGTTTCAATGACAAATACATACCTATAATGCATTTTATTTTGCTTTTTTGGCCTTTTCTTGCCTTTCTTCCGTTATTGCCTTTTTTGCTTTTTCCCATCATTTAAGCCTCTTTCTAAATTATACATATGTACAAAGGACTCAAATTTACAAACAAAAAGCTTATTTAAGTACTTAATGTGCAATATCCAATATACAATATACATGCATACATATTGCATATGCATACATCACATTCAAAAAATAGGTCAACAAAAAAATTTTAGTGAGCTTTTTTGTGTGCACTTATGAAGCTTAGAAATGAAGAAAAAAAGAAAAAATATTGGGTACCTACCTATCTTGTATATCCTTACATGTTCCTCAACGGACAATCATAAACTGGGTGCCGATGTGCGCGTGTGCAACGTCGAAAGAAACTACTATACCTATTCAGAAATCAGAACCACTAAAATTAAGTTGAATATTTATGTTTCTTCTTTCTTTTTTGGAAAATGCTTTTTTTTGACTATTTGGGTGCTTTATTTTGCCTTCTTTTTACATTATTAGGTCCACAAAATCCCATCCCTGCTTATAATAATTGTTATTATACTAACTTTTTTCAATTTCTTTTTCTACAATTACTGAATCTCCAACCTTCTCCTTCTCCTTCTCCTCCTTATTTTTATATATTTGAGTTTATATAAGAAAGTTTTAGTTTTTTATTATCATTTCGGGGGGGGGGGGGGTGGTGGGCTTCAGCCCCTCAAGCCCCCCCCATCGCTACGTGGCTGCTCTTGCCCCTACCACCAATTTCCGACGCTTAAAGACTCCCAAAATGGAATTTTACACCTCACATTTTGCAGCGCCACCACAAGGGTCTGGGCAACCCTAAAAAAAACTCTCCATGATAGTACTACAGTTTTCATATACAAAGGTAATAAATGTTCTTGTAATATTTTAATATTAAAAGCTATAAAGAACTATAATGTAGGTAATAAACAAAATTAAAAATTACAATAAATGTAATTTGTATAAAGCTATGTAGGTTAATGTACATTATATTGGTTGTCAAAGAGTTTTTTGTATGATAACATAAATGCAATTAATTTTATTAAGCTTATTCATGACTACCATATTTCATAGGAATAACTTTTTTGCTTTGTATATATAAACTATAGTACTATCATGGCGAGTTTTTTTAGGGTTGCCCTGACCCTTGTGGTGGCGCTGCAAAATGTGAGGTGTAAAATTCGATTTTGGGAGTCTTTAAGCGTCGGAAATTGGTGGTAGGGGCAAGAGGAGACTATTTTTTGGATTATTGCATCCAAAAAATATCAATAAATATCATTTAAAACCTCCATAAGCTCTCCGCAAAAAAAAGAGTAAGGGTTGCCGGCATACTTTAGATGTCGCCCCATTCGACTTCCACCATGATAGTACTATAGTTTATACATATACCTTTGTATATATAAACTATAGTACTATCATGGTGGAAGTCGAATGGGGCGACATCTAATTTACCTATGCAACCCTTACTCTTTTTTTTTTGCGGAGAGCTTATGGAGGTTTTAAATGATATTTATTGATATTTTTTGGATGCAATAATCCAAAAAATAGTCTACTCTTGCCCCTACCACCAATTTTCGACGCTTAAAGACTCCCCAAATCGAATTTTACACCTCACATTTTGCAGCGCCACCACCAGGACCTCTGCAACCCTAAAAAAAACTCGCCATGATAGTACTATAGTTTTCATATACAAAGCATATACACAAAGTTTCCTATCGGAAAAAAATATCATGTAAATTAACATGTAAAATGTGAATTTAACGTGCAAAATTTATCTATCGTTCACACTCTCCCTTATTTACCTTTTGTGTATCTTTTTAGTTTTAGCACATTCTTGCTGTACTTAAGTTAAATGTATTTAAATGAAACATTTGTGCTTTTAGTGCTTACATTTCTTCTTCCTAAAAAGCTTGTATGAAAATCATTTCAACTCATACACACTATAGGACTACCCCACGTGTTCATTAAAACTATGCTTTGTATATGCTTTGTTTTCCATATACAAAGAACTATGTCAATGTCAACAGACATTTTGGCATACCAAGAGCTTAAAAATCAATAACAACACCGCACACAAATACGAAACACAGTGCAGTACCTGAAAAAGCTTAGTGGCAAATGCCTAGAAATATGCTAGCTCGTTTCGGAAGTATCAGCTAAATCAGTACAATATACTTGTTTAGATACAAAAAAAGACACGAAACTAAAGTAGCGAACATTTTGTTTTGCTACACTCATTAGTTTGTTTCAAAATGTAATCAAAATACGGCCACTATTACAGAGTGACGCCAAGGTCAGAACCACCATTCGGGCTTTCTTCTTAAAAGAATCATATACGAACATAATTATGTCACTCTATTTAGTTGCGGACGATAATGATATTGCAAGTATACAAAAACAATTAAACATACAAGATTAATTAATTGGTTTTCGAATTAAGAAGTTCAGATTAATAGTGCAGCGAATGTGATCATGGTCCGATTGTAAAAAATACAATACCTATAGTTTAAAAAGTGAAAAATAAAACACTTGTAAGAGAAAGGTATCAATATTTGTGAAATAAAAAGTGTTTTTTTGAATATCATACAAAGAAAAAATATTACGTATTTTGAGTCAATTATCTATTTTTAAAATAAATATTTCGCGCTCTCTCGATTCGCATAAAGAATGAGTAAAACTGTCCTGCATTGGAGCTATCGTGACTATCGCAATGTACCAATTGACTTGTTCCTCTACGAGAATCTGGAAGAGGTGTATCTTAAGGAAAATTTCATCAGTGAAATACCCAAATGGCTTTTGAACTTGACAAATTTGAAATTCATTCATTTATCCGGAAATGCTATCGAAAAACTCCCAGAAGACATTTATTTTTTGGAAAATTTAGAATTTCTTGATGTTTCCAATAACAAAATGACAAGTCTTCCTTACACCATTGGCGAAATGAAGGCTCTACAAAGGCTGAATGTGAGTGGAAACAAATTGACAGAAGTTCCCAAGGGTATGCATGATGTATAGATCAAATCCAGCAAATCCAAAGACTTAACTTTTCAGGTATTGGGCGTCTAAAGAAATTGGAAGTTCTTGACATAAGCGCTAATCAGCTTTCATCGTTGGCAATGGAATTGTCAGAATGCAGCCATTTGAATGAGCTTTCAATAAATGATAACACTCAATTAACATACATACCGGAACGGATAGCCAACATGCAATCATTACAATTTTTGGCTGCGGAACGTAGGTGATGATCTGTCTTGTAATCGATCTTTCTTTTATTTTTGTTTACCCAAATTTAGGTTGTGGGTTGCTGTATCTGCCAGCTGCATTGGCAAAGTTTGTTAATCGGGTGAATATATTTCAAAATCCTTCAATCACGCATATTCCTATGATCTATGAAAATTTTTTTGCCAGTGCATATGATGCTATACAAATTGGGATGTCAAGGTATGTTTCATGAGATAAAATTCTTAAATAATCGTTTGTATCTTGGACGATATGTCACGGTGTGAGGTCAAAATACTGTATGGGTCATAATACTGTATTTAAAATACTGTATCTCATAATACTGTGTTTCAAAATGCTGTATGTACAAAATACTGCATGATAAAAATACTGTAAGTTAAATTTCTGTCAAAATTCTGTATTTGAAAATGCTGTAGAAATGCTGAAAATAAAAATCGTTTTGATAAGTAAAGTTCAAGTGCGTAGTTCGAGGAAAAAATTAGGGCTAGTTTATTAATACAAAAATTTTAATGCAAATAAGAAAAAAATATTAGGAATCAAAAGTATTAAGAAGTTTTTTTTCAATTATTTTGAATAAATTTAAGATTAGAATCCACGTATTCGAGTATGTACCTAAAGAGTCTGAACATTGAAATAGCTCTCATGAAACATGTAATCTAGCCTTTGTGGTAGCACAATCAAGTTCATGTTGTAAATTCACAAGTTCAATATTGATGTGGTGGTACTAAAGTTTTTCAGGACAACTGCTTGAATTTTGAAAAGAAAAATTTTTATGGGAGTGGGCACATAATGCTTTTATATGATTTTGGTAAATTAATTGGTAAAAATTGTTGTTGAAAGAACAAGAGTTCTTTGAACAATTTGAACTTTAAAAAAAACATTAGGTATAACTAATTTAATGTGAATTGGTCATTATTTATTTACTCTTTATTTATTATATACAACATCCTATAAATTATAAGTAGGTAATAGTTAATTTTAAGAACAGATTTATTTTAAAATCTAATTTCAATATTTATTACAAAGAATTGTGATTTTTAGAAACATTGAACATCCTCATTTTTTCTTCGTTCGTGAAAAAGCCACCAATACAAAATTATTACTTCCATTCGGAACCTTAGAAGTCTTCCCTGTACCTTCAATTGAGAATCGGATTACACTTTATGATGATTGCCTACATTCGATAAATTATTTGAATCTCTTTCTGCCCATCTACAAAAATGACAAACTTCTCAACTCTCTGCCAACCAAGTATATGGGCGATCACATTAAAAATGGTCCAATTGCCCGTTGCACTTATAGAAATTGCTTCAACCCACTTTATACATCGTATTATTTCATGCCAGTCAAGAGGTTATCCGCTACTTAAGAATTTAATAAGGTGGCAAATTAAATATATTGCTTTTTTTATTGTAGACGAAACAGTACATCAAAGATCATATTTACGTGCAACTTCTGTAGCATGTATTGTGCCAATTTGTGGAGTAAAGAAACTACTAAGAAGTACTATAGCATCGAATGGGAGTATTGTAAAGCTGATGATTGAGTATGAACTTTATTGTGTTGTACATTAACATTATGTACGGTACGATGTACGAATTTTACCAAATTTACATACAAAAATTCAAATACATTTTTATATACATATTTGCACATAGATATACATCTGCATCATGTATTTTTATATGAACTTTACTGATTGAGATCTCCATATTCCGAAAATATAATCTGACCAATTAAAGATTGTTCTGTGAATGATTTTTGTGATTTTCATAGACAGATATATTAACTGAAACTATTTATGATACGATGAAATGATACAAATAAAGTTTTTGAACCAAAATGTGTCTAATAATATTAAATGTTTTTATTTATTTCATTCACTTTTACTTCCATCATAACTCATAAGAGAATTTTCTTGATTTACAGGTGGGTTTTCCAGGGTTAAATGGATGACGTATTAGAGCGAAGGAGATATTTTGATATGTTATTTCCACCTAGAAACTTGATTCTAAAAAAATTCCGAATAACGAACGGTTAGGGAACAATCTAAAACTGGTAGACAAAGTCGAAGTTTTCTGATACCAAGCTGGTAAACCCAGCTGGGCCTTAAATTGGAACAGGGAAATGAGAGATCAAATATCAAATATCAGGAAAAAGAAGAAGAAATGGACTTTTTTTTTAGATTTTGTTCTCTTTGATTTTTAAAGATCATTAAAGACTTATCTTTTTCCTTGAGTCTTTGTATATAAAAAACACTTTTTAATGCTGCCAAGCGTACTAGAACAGATAGTGACTGGGAAACGTATAAATCGAGTCAAAAGAAATTCAAGATAGAAACACAAAAAGCTAATCGTAGATCATGTAGGAACTTCTGCAGTCAAGTTGAGAGTGCCAACGTGCCAGCAAGACTCAGAAAAATACTCGCTAAGGGTCCTACTGTTTTGGGATCCCTTAAGGAAACCAATGGACATTGCACAGAATCGTGTAGCGAAACACTGGAACTCCTAGTAAACGCTCACTTTCGCAGTTGCACCTCCAACGTGAATAACAACACACAAATGGAGTTCCACATAGAGAACATAACACCAGCTGGTTTGATTACGAATGAAAAGATAAAATGGGCTATTAACTCCTTTTCACCGTATAAACCATCTTGTGTGGACGGCATCTTCCCCATGATGCTGCAGAAATGTGAAGACCTTGTAATCCCACACTTAAAAAACATATTCCTAAGTAGCCTGAAATGGGGGTAAGTAGCCTAAGAGGTGGCGCGAAGTCAAGGTGGTTTTTATCCCGAAAGCTGGAAAGCCCAGCCACACGGATGCTAAAGACTTCTGACCGATAAGTCTCACGTCTTTTCTCTTAAAATTTGTTTAAAGGCTAATAGACATACACATGCACAGCACACTGAGTCCGGAAGTTTTATCTCCAGCCCAGCATGCTTATACGAAAGGCAAAAGCGTTGAGACAGCACTACATATTGTTGTCGGTACAATTGAAAAAAAAAACACTCAAAGACAAGGAGTACACCACTTTTCTAGACATTGAAGGAGCTTTAAACAATGTCCGAAATGAGGCGGTGGAGGGGGCGCTCGTAAACCTTAATGTAGATAACGCCATCAGATGGATTATGTTTTATGTGCATGTTAAGGAACTGATAGATCAACCATAGAACGAAGTTCTGAATAGACTCAATTACAGTGGGGTCAAAATAATCGCATATGCAGATGATCTAGCATTACTAGCGACAGGTAAATTTACCTCCACAATTAGTGAACAAATAGAGAATGCCTTATCAATGGTAAATACATGGACTAAAAACTGCGGTCTAGCGGTTAACCCGCGAAAAAACCGAACTGGTCCTTTTTACCAACAGAAGGAAAATACCGACTTTTCAGATTCCTTTTATTGAAAAAACCCAGCTCAAAATCTCTTATTATGCGAAATATTTTGGCGTTATTGGACAAGAAATTAAACTGGAGTCTCAACATTAAAGAAAAAACGAAGAAAGCCATGTTTGCATTGTATTCTTGCAACAACAACAAAAGTTTTGAAGTGGATGTACACGGCCATAGTACGACCTGTACTGACATACGGTAACGTAGTCTGGTGGAATGCACTGGACAAAGTTACCAACCTTAAAACTATGACCAAGGTGCAAAGAATTGGCTTGGGGCAATGAGGTCCACTCCTACAGCGGGTCTGGAAACTATACTCAACTGGAAACCCCTAGATCTATTTAAGCAGGAATCGGCAGCCAATAGTGCACTTCGGCTAGCCAAATTGGCCACTGGAGACAGAGTGCTACAGGGCATGCACAAATTTTACAGAAATTCACGGGTAATATTGTATGCACTGACTACATAACACCCCGTTTAGACTTCCACAAGCCGTTCACGACCACCTTTGCTAGCAGGGAGGATTGGAAAACGAACGAGCCGTCTACTTGCGAATCGATAATAGCTATATACACCGACGGTTCCAAGATGGATACTGGCGTTGGTGCAGGGTTCTTTTCAGAAACCCTCGGACTGGCCAGCTCATTCGGACTTCCTGATTACAGCAGTGTCTTTCAAGCTGAGATCCTGGCAGTGACAAAAGCTGCTAGACAGGTCTCATTGATGGCAATACCACAAGCTGATATCACCATTTGCTTTGATAGCTAAGCGGCAATAAAATCGATTTCTGCCATTGAAATCAAATCGAAGCTTGTAACTTGCTGTCGCGTAGAGCTTAGGGTTCTTAGTGAACAACACAATGTAAGGCTCTGCTGGGTTCCGGGCCACAGCGGTGTCCCAGGTAATGAAAGTGCTGACGGGCTGGCAAGAATAGGTTCAACTCTTGATCTTAATCAGGCAGAAACAATTGTACAGCTCCCACCCTGTAATCTTAAACAGGTGATCGAGAGCAGGATTTTATCCACGGCAAACGAGCGAGGTCACTTGATACCTGCACTATAACCAGAAAATTATGGCCCAGTTTCAACAAACAAAAGACAGACAAGATCATCCAAATGAGTAAAAAGTCTCTCTCTCTTCTCGTGAGCATCACCACTGGTCACACCTGGGTTACCACAAGAAAAAGATGAAACTCAGTTTGGACGACTTATGCAGGGGATGTGGGGATCTCGTGAGATACACACGAGGATACTCCTCACTACCTACATATGTCACTGCCCTGCGCTATACCATCTGAGAAACAGGCACCTAGGAAGGCACTTCTTCAAATCTCTGACATTTCGAGCAAAAAATTTGTTTATTATTCGATCGCGTTCAAAATTAAATAAAGCCTCGCATTCCTATTTCATTATACGATCGCAGCGCTATTTAACGCGGCTTATTGCATTGAAACAAAATAAATCTTATTGATGAAAATAGTAGGTATTAACGGTCGTTAAAAAGTATTTCGGTAGAAAAAGAAATAATTAGATTTATTTTTTTTTGTTTGATTTTGTACCTGCATATTTTACGAGTAGCTTGAAGTAGGACTAAGAGATTAGATAGACGTTCGTTATTTTGAGACCAATAATAACGTAAGGTCAAATAAGATTAAAAGCCAGCTGCGTTGAAGATAATAGAAGATTATAAACAAACGAAAAGGGAGTGCAACGCTGAATGTTTAAATAGTTGATGATGATTAACACAATAATGATGTTATAAAGGCTCGCCCAAGCCGAAGCGAAACAGTCTAGTCGAAAACGAAAACGTTAATAACAACGTGCTGTTTTCATTGAAAACAATGTGTGATATTATAATTGTTTTGTCATCGACGAGATTGTTTCACTTTGGTTTGGGTGAGCCTAAAGTCTTATCAATAACTCATAGCAATTCATTGTGTTGGTGAACGTGAAAAACAAAATTACTATTTTCCAAGCAAATATTTTATTTCTATGTCCGTGATTCAACGAAAATAAAATATACATCGTCCTATGAAATATCAGTGATTTCTTTCAGTGATAGTAGAAAGTTAAACACCTGTGATTTATAGATCTTGCAGTAAAGAAAAACGGTAGGATAATAATGTTCAAATGGTTAATTCCTATGATTTGGTGTTTTCTAACATTTGTTTATTTCATTAAAAAAAAATTGTTTATACCATTTTGAGAAAAAAAATTGATCAAATCGATTACTATTTTTTTAAGAGTGTTCCGGGATAAAAAAAAAAATTGTTAAAATCTGTTAAAGCAAATTTTCAATTCTATGCTCAATAAAAACTTTAAAAATACAAAATAAAAACGCTTGTAAAATCTTTAAAAAAACTCACTTTTGGCAGTCCATTTTTTATATGTACATAGGTACATAAACGTTTATACATAAGGTGTGATCACAAGTCCTTACAAGCGATGAATCATAAATTCCAAAAATTCACTTTCTATACTGACGATTGTATTGGAGAGGGGTTATTTTGTCCAAGAAGAAATTTTCTAAGTAAAAGCACACAAAATAATTGACGTTTTTTAAGGACAGAAGATTTTATTCTTTTAAATGCTTTTTTGTGTCCACTTTTTATACTGGGCTGAGTAAAATAAGGTAATTTAATTTTAAAAATTAAATGAGTTTTATATTGACAAATGAAACTTACAGTGGTGCCTAATGTCACTTTTCGATCGCGGCCTTATTTTTATTTCAAAATACAGTGGACACCTTTGTATGACACCTTGAGGTATATGAAATAAACGAAACCAGTTTTGACTGAATTCAAATTTATAAGGTTTTTCCCTGGCGTCAGAATAACTAAAAACAAGAAGTTCAAAATGATTGAAAAAAATATAATTTCAAATTAATAAAATTACAATACATATTTATTGCTAAATAAAACAAAATAATAAATTCAAACTGTGAAATATAAAGAAAAAAAGGATATAGGGCAAAAACAAAGTATTTAATGTACCTACCTATTTAAATAAGTTTTTTATTGTCAAATTTCGATTGAATTGTTCAACAACATTTTAGTTTTTAAAATGTTTCGTTTAACAACATACATATGTATATAACTATTACTTATGTTATTTATTTCCACGGAAAAAATTTATTCGTCCGATTTAATTTCATCTGTTTATGATTACTGTTCTAACAAGATTTGTCGTTTGTCTTGTTCTACTTTAACTAAGACTAAAAAACGGGCAGAGAAAGGACAAAAAAAAACGTAAAAAGCCTAATGGAAGCGATATAGTGCTTTTATAATGTTCTCATAGAAAAAAATTGGAAATTTGTTTGCAGTAAATAATTTAATATTCAATAAATTTATTTTATCTTTACAACCACCTTATTTGAATTCGCCGATTTTATATTGAATTTTTTTATTAACACTGTAATTTCATTTCAATTCAATATTTACAATAATTTACTATTATTTATCGGATGCATTTCGACTTAATTGTCATACTCATGTAGTACCTTCAAATTATCTCAAATTGGTGACATATTATTCTGATTAGGAAAAAACGTTCAAAGCTAAAACAAAAGAATGGGATATTGTAGAGAAAATTATAAAAAAAACAAAATTCAAATTATTAGGCAAGTGAATTGAGTGCAGCGCCCCATTGCATCAACCACTTATCACTAATCACTTATCAACTTATCAATTTAAAGAAATTCTGATAAGTGTAAGTGATAAGCGTTGCAGAAAACCATATTACATTTCACTCAATTAAAATTATCAACTTATCGTATTTTTGCTAAGTTGTTGTTGTTGTTCACAAAAATTCAACGAAAATGATAAGTGTTTCTCCAACTAAAAACCCAACTTATCAAAATTACTTCTTCGCTAAGCACTTATCACTTATCAATTGATAAGTTTTTTTTGTCTGCTTGTTCGTTCGCTTCGATCGTCTCTCAGTGAGGAATTTACCGTTTTGCACATTTTGCGAAGAAAAAAGTTGAAAAAATTGAATAAATCAAAAACTAATATCCATAACTTTTTTAAAAATAGTTCAATCTTCAAGGTTGAGGTCTTAAAATTCGGAAGACTTACGTCTACTTGGTGTAAAAAAAATTAAGGGGGTGGGGCCACGCCTTCAATACGAAACATATACATACATAAAGTCATTTTTTAATTGATTTTTATTCTTTTAATTGCAAAAACATGATGAAAAATTTTACAATACCAAAAAAAAATATTTGACAAATTTATTCCCCTAACCCTCTTCTACAAAAAAGTCAGTGGTAGTGTATCGAATTAATAGAGATAGGTTAATAAATTAATTTCTTAATTCTAAAATTCTCACCGGATTTTCAATTTTAAGGTCGCAAAATACTGTCATTAAGACAATCATATATCTCATAAGAAAAATTTCATATTTATGCATGTATACAGTATACACTGAAAAAAACTTAAAAATAAATTGCAGTTGTGTTTTTTATCCATTCAATTAATAAACTAATTAATTTAATTTGATATAAAAATTCAAAATATACAAAAATAAATATTTTGTTATTATTATTAAATATAATATTTAAATATTGATAAAATATTTTAAAGATGTAACTTCAACAGGGGACTTGATAAAATTAATTTTTAAATTTAATATTTTTTTGACTTAAATTTTTTGATACAAAGATCGGTTCAGATTATCATTAATAACTTTTAACAATACTTGCGGATTTAAATAATGTTTCATTCGCTTAAAGACAAAAAAACGCTTATTTTCATATATAAAACATAGGTGTAGGTACCTGTACAATGTACATGACCTAAAAACATACTAAAATGTTCATAAGAAAAAATTGAAAAAAATCATCGAATTATTTTTTATTTTCAAGGTACTCATAAAGGCAATTTTACTGCACAAAATTGGCTTCACAGTTGGACCATTTATATTTTTCAAAGTACTTAATGAAGTGATGACTTTCTAGATTTTACTTGGAATTACTTTTAGCTATGTTTCTTTTAAAAAGATAAGGGATTGTATTACATATACATACGTACATATATAGGTATTATGTATGCATAAATTGACTTTGCTTACATTACTTTTTAGCTTATTGATATACTGAACTTTATATAAGCAGTTTTTAATATTATTTACATGATCTTATACATTAGGGTGGTCCTTATTAAAGTATTTTTCATTATTATTGAGAATTAAAAAAAAATTTAATTACAAAAAAAAAATTTACCTAAACCTAGCAAAAAGTGTATCGAATTTATTTTTAAATTTAAGCTTACAAAAATAATCTACCCTATTCTCTAATTAACAGTTTATAATTATCTACTTATGTATTATTAATTATCTGCATTATATGAAAATATGTTATACTATGTAAGTATGTATTTGTGTTATATAAATAAATAAATAAGAACTTTATTTACCAATTGTAATATACAGGGTGAGTCATGAGCAATGCGACAAAATGCTAGGGCGTGTAGGTTGCGTTGAGACAAGAAAAAAATCGTATGGGAGGGGGGGGGTCTATTCCCCCCCGTTTAGCCGGGAGGGGCAAGTCCTTTTATTTTTACTATATTTTTTATTGGAAGGACTTATAAATAAAGCAAATCATCATTTTCTTATTTTAAAAAGTTTAGCGATCATTAATTTTTTATTTTTAGCTTTAGAATTCTTTTAATTTCTTGAGAACGACATAAATTTTTTGCATCCGGTTTTCTGATTTTGAATTAAAATTAATAACAGCACTTAATTTTGAAATTAAAATAAGCACTTAATTACGTAAAATTTTGAAAAAAATTAATTTGAAATTTTTTTTTCAATTTTTTTTTTCAAAATTTTGACTTTGAAAATTAATATTTCAAAAACTGTTTCTTAGAATAGATTAATTTAAACACAGAATGAAAGAAAAAGTTGTTAGCTTTTTAAAAAGGTATCGCATAACATTTTGAATGAAGCCGTTGATTTTAAATAATTTTTTTTCCATTTTAAGTCAATTTTTTCGAAAATTGCCCCTCCCGGCTAAACGGGGGGGAATAGACCCCCCCTCCGATACGATTTTTTTCTTGTCTCAACGCAACCTACACGCCCTAGCATTTTGTCGCATTGCTCATGACTCACCCTGTATTGCATCCTCAGCTATCCTCGTACCGAAATACAATTCTGAAAAAGAATTGATAAGTCAATTTCTTCTTAGCAAAATTTTGCTTAACTTATCATAATTTCCGTGGATAAGTCCAAGAGACAGAATGTTAGTGCAACAGAAACTGATAATTTTAGTCATTTTTGACAAGCTTATCACTTATCAAGTCGAAAATTCAGAACCACTCAATTCATGTTTGAATTATCTGATAAGTTGAGTACTTTTTACTTATCAAAACTCAAAAAAAAATTTATCAAACCTCTTGTTGGTGCAACAACAAATTATCAAAATTCATGATAAGTTGGTAAGTGATAAGTGATAAATTTTTGGTGCAATGGGGTCCAGGTATACTTTTTGATGACATCTAGAGCTCTCAATAAAGGTGACCGTATCGGCGCTTTCATTGTGTTCATTGCAATGTTTTTAATCAGGGTCCAGTACTTGTTCGTACGTAAGTACGTTCTCGAGATGTAATGAAGTAATTTTGCAAATAAAGCAAAACGCATTTACATTGCAAATGAGGTAATCTGTTAGACGGCTCATTGTAGTTTTCTCTTTCTGTCTCATAGAGAAATTTCAAATTTATGAAGCTTGTTCACATCATCATCATCATCGGCTCCACAACCGGGGTCCGGTCCTGGCCTCCTTTATCAAGTCTCTCCACCTATCCCGGGTTTGTGCCGACGCCATCCAGATGCGCACCCTAAGGCTTCGGGCGTTCTGGTCTACGCCATCTCTCCAGCGCAAGCATGGTCTACCACGCTGCATAGAATGTACCACAAAGGACTTTCCGAGCCGGTTTCTCTTCACTTATGCGAGCTATGGGGCCAATAATTCTCCTTAAGACTTTTCTCTCGAATGCCGCTAAGAGGTCGGAGTGTCTTTTGCTAAGAAGAAGAACACAAGTCTGGGATCCATACGTGAGTACTGGCCGGACCATGGTGAGATTTCTGGAGAGATTTGACAGACTATAGTAGGCTCTGTTGGAATTGAGTAGCCGCCCGCGTATTTCTTCTTCTCAAGTAATTTAAAGGATTGCACCACTTCAAATTCGTTTTCCGCTGCTTTGATTGTTTGACTAACTGTTCTCTTTGCATTCGACGCCATCATGTACACTTTGTTTTACCTTCACTAATGTGCAGCCCAAGATTTCAGTTGTTGATTTGCCTGGAATGAATATCATGAAATGCTTGAAGTATGGCTGGCCCGCGGTGGTGGAATAATTCGGTTGGTATGTCATCGGCTCCCGCGGCTTTGTTTTTCTTAAGCCGGGATTTAGCCTTCTCAACCTCTTCTATGCTTTGTGGCGGTTACATAAGGTATTCTTCTTGAAGTAGTGTAGCCTCTACATCTGCAGTCAGCTGACCATTTAGCAATTCATTAAAGTACACTTTCCATCGCTACAGTATGCTTGGGCTTGGGGGATTGGTGATCAGATGTCCCTCTCCGTAATTGCAGTAAGTGCAGCGTGGTGTGTACTGCGTCATGTTTCGGAAGGATTGGAAGAACTTCTGCGCCTGGTGTGGACCTTACTCTCGGCTTTTTTCTAACTCACAGATCATGTTCTTCTCCCAGACTGATTTTTTTCTGTCTGTGAAGTCGTTTTCTATTCTTCTGAGCTCTTTATATTCATTTTCGCGTGCCCGCGTTCTATGAGATTGTTGCATTGCTCGGTAGGCAACATTCTTACGTTCAGTCGCTAGCTTGCATTCAGCATCACACCAGTGGTTCCGACTTCTACGACTCCTGCCTAAGATGGAGTTGAAAAAAAATTAATTCAATTATCTTCTGCAATACAGCATTTTAAGGATATAAGACTTATTCGTAACAGAATACCTGTTTTACCAGTCATATATGTAGTTTTTTCCAAGGTCCCATTCTAAAATTCCAGTAAAAAATTAGTCTTGATCAAATTTTAAGATTATTTAAAATTTTCAGCCAAATTGCAGCACACAAAAAATAAATGTAACCATTGTTGGTATAACTTGTAACCAAGTGCAAACATTTGAAAAATCAAGAACCGCAAATTGGCAGAAAGTGTAGTGTAGTACTAAATTCTGAAAAGTCATGACCTGGCCTATAAAATTAACTCGCGTAAAGAAAAACACAGTTAAAAGAAAGTCATTTTATGTACAATTTTTAATTTCAAGAATAAAGATCTTCAGAGTTTGGTTATTGATCTTTCAAAACGTTTTTATATCAATCTAACTTTAATGATAGTATCGCAGTTTTGAGCGGAATTATATGTTCACTTTTTGTTTATAAAGCGTATAAGTATAACAATTTATTTGGTAACCTCATGAATCATAGGTGGTAAGGTTTAGATTAATGGCAAATCACACAATTCTGCTCGGCGAGCCGCTTTTTCTTTCTTATATCATATTGCATGTCAGAAAAATTCGCATTTAAAGAGAAATTTCTTTGATTTTAAGAATTTTTTATATCCGTATTGTACTGCACCATTTTATTTAGAAAATCTCAATAAGTTCGCTTAGTTTTGCAAACCCATTATGCACAAAAGTACCTAACCTACAAAATTTAACACAATATTTTGATTACATCTACGAGTATCAATCATTGTACAAATTGAATAACACGAAAAAAACGTACATCTTTATCAATTTTACTAATTTATTATTGCTTTTGATGCTTTACTGACGCTAAAAACACTTAGTGAAAAAAACAACAGATACGTTTTAATGTACCTATCTACAATAACGAAACAAAAAAGTTTATATAGGTATAAAACAAATATGCGTTTAAATAGATCTTCTAAAAGCAGAGATCGATCGATGATTTGATGTGTCAGTGTATAAAATATAGTTCGACCTGCAAATACCTTCATCTTCTTCTACGATATAATATATATTATTTACAATGAGAGTCGGCAATACTCTCGCAGTATAGATGGAATACATTTTAAAAGATACATTTTTTGTGCTTTGTATTTGATTAAAAAAAAACACTCATATATTTGATTTATTAATGAGACAACAGCCAGTAAAAAGAGATCATTGTACTCAGAACAGTGAGTATCTAAGCATAAAATAATGATTTCCTATAAATACTTTCAAATAATGTTGTTTATTTTTGTTTTCATTGTTTCTTTGTTTATATTTTTGCGTTTTGGTTTCCCCAGTCCACCATAAAATATTTATAAACACAAATGTCTTAATTAAAAATGGCTGGAATTTTATATTTTTAGATCTACTGTTTGGTTTGGTTTTTGGATTTGTTTCGTTATTGGATTCAAAATATTTATTAATTGCACAACAAAAAAATGTGATGGATTTGATTAGTTATAAAATATTGAAATAATTAAGTTATTTCCATGTAAGGTGATAATCACATTATGTGAATCTTACAATGCTGCAAATTTTTACTTGCGACTATAAATTATGAGGGTAAGTTTTTCTGTCTGTTTTTCTATATACTGACTAACAAGACTGAAATACGAAAACTAAAGGTTCTTAGGCGAGGTGAATTAGTTCCAAAAATGACAATGCCCGTTATATAACCGTTAAAACAAAACATAATTATCTATCTCGAAAACGGCTCTAAGGATGTTGATGAAATTTTTTAAGTGGGGATTTGTACGTAATTAAAATTATTTATTAGAAAAAACCGCCGAAGAACCTGATTTTTGGTTTACGATTTCCTCATAGACGGTTTGACGAATTATATTTTCAGAACGCTTTGCAGTTTTTCTATTTAAACAAAATATAATTTGTGGACACAATCAGGTTTTATTACAATTTACTTTAATATTTATTCAACTGTTTCCACAAATGTCTACTTATCTCAGTATTAATTGACATTTTATTATAGGTCATAAATATTTTGTGTGACATAAAAAAAAATAATGATTATAAAAATTTATGAAATTCAATTGTTGTTGCCTTGAGGTTTGCGGTGGCAATTTTTTTTAAGCGAAAAAATGTAAATGAATCACGAATTATGTTTATTTATGGAGTGTCGCGAATACATAATGTATGGTGAGAATGTTAAAAGTGTGCTGGAGTGAACAAAACGGGTCATTTGAGATATAAATCAGACCTTACATAACGATGTCTGTCACACTTCAACTTGGAACTTAAAGTTTTCAGGTGATTCCCTAATAACGGTTCCTGTCATGTAACCGTAAAGACAAAACAAACATATCTCAAAAATGGCTGAAAGGATTTCGATGATTTTTTTTAAGTTTTTTAAAAGTCGTTTTTTATAATAGCGTTATATAATGTACCACAGAACCGAATTATTGATTTTCTTATAAACGGTTTGAAGAATTGCGATCAAAATTTATATGAGCGCGATCCTACGTAATCTTAATAACATTGCATATCAAAGTTTGCAAATATATTTTTTATTATTCTTTGTCCTGCTGAAACTCATAACGAATAAGACATTTTACTGCCAGCACATAGTAGCACCATTAATGAGAAAGCAAAACTTTCTGAAAATAGAATTGCTAGTCACAACTTACAAGCACTCCAAGATTTCTATTTTTTCCTTTTGTCAATATGGTTCAGGAAATCTTCCCACTTATCTAAAACGCAGAGTTAAGAGTTTAATAAGCTAATTAGTTATGATAAAATTATAGATATCAATATTTCAAAATATGTAGTACTTATTTTTTACATTTTCTTTTTTAGTATTAACCTGAAGATATAAATACGTACATATACATAAATATGAAGTTGATAAAAATATTATCAATATTGGGCTGCATAACGTTTGGTAATAGTCAATTTGAATCAAATCCTAAGGCCAACGGTAACACAATTGTCCATATGTTTGAGTGGAAGTGGAACGATATTGCATTTGAATGTGAGAATTTTCTTGGTCCCAAGGGATATGGCGGTGTACAGGTTTGGTCATGCAGAAATATTTCCTTAACTTAAACTATATTTTATTTACAGGTTATTATAATTTGGATTTTTTATTTCAGGTTTCTCCTCCAAATGAAAATGTCATTATTCCCAACCGTCCATGGTGGGAGCGTTACCAGCCCGTTTCGTATATTCTTATCACCCGTTCTGGAAATGAGTCAGAATTTCGGTCCATGGTTGAACGGTGTAACAAGGTTGGAGTTCTTGTGTATCCCGATGTTGTTTTCAATCACATGGCTGCAGCTAGTGGCGTTGGAACGGCTGGATCAACATCAGACCCTCCAAATAAAATCTACCCTGCTGTTCCATTCACTTATGGAGATTTTCACCCAACTTGCACCCTCAACAATTATAATGATGCCTTCAACGTTCGTAATTGTGAACTAGTTGGATTGAAGGATTTGGATCAGAGCAAAAACTGGACAAGAGATCGCATTCTTGAATTCCTTAACAAGCTTATTGATATAGGTGTTGCAGGATTTCGCGTAGATGCATGCAAACATATGTGGCCAGCAGACCTTAAGGTTTATATCTTTTCAAACTAATTAAAACTGCTAGTGACAACTATTAAACACATATTTTTTTAGTTTATTTTCAGTCGTATTAACAATCTAAGCACAAAAAAAGGATTTGCCCCAGGTTCGAAGCCATTTATATTTCAGGAAGTTATTGACTTAGGAGGTGAAGCTATATCAAGCAGTGAATATACCGATCTTGGAGCTGTTACTGAATTCCGGTTTTCAAAAGGAATAGGAAAAACTTTCAATAAAGTTAGCCAATTGAAATGGCTAGAAAATTTCGGAACTGGCTGGGGGCTTATGCCTTCTAGAAGTGCATTAGTTTTTGTAGACAACCATGACAATCAAAGAGGACATGGAGCTGGTGGAGACGATATATTGTCTTATAAGAAGCCCAAACAATATAAAATGGCCGTAGCATTTATGTTAGCATATCCTTATGGTAATTCTCGCATCATGAGCTCTTTTTCATTCTCTGATAAAGATCAGGGACCCCCCAGCAAAGATGGAGGTAAAACCATACTATCACCTATTTTTAAAAAAGACGGATCTTGTGGCAACGGATGGGTGTGTGAGCATCGTTGGCGTCAAATATATAATATGATCAAGTTTAAAAATGTTGTTGGAACAAAAACGCTCAGCACTTGGTGGGACAATGGAGCTGATCAAATTGCATTCTGTCGTGGAGATAAGGGTTTTGTAGCCTTCAATCAAGAAGAGTCTGATTTGAATAAAACTTTGAATACATGTTTACCAGCTGGAAATTATTGCGATGTTATTTCTGGAAATAAGATAGGAACTTCGTGTTCTGGAAAAACTGTTAGCGTAGGTGAAGATGGAAAAGCCAATATTTATGTTGGGGTTAAAGAAGAAGATGGTTTTCTTGCGATACATGTTGATTCTAAATTATAAATATTAAAATAAAATTATAATTGTAATTAAAAACATATTAAAATAATTGCAAAAAATAAAGACTTTATTTCAAAAAGTAAAAGTATATAATAAAACCCTATACCTCGAAAATCGTTCAAAACTGGTTTTGTCTGAAAACTAGTTTTGAAGCGAGTCAATAATAAGGCTATGAAGCCTCTTTAAAAGCCAGAGAATACTCGTATAGTAGGTATTTCCATATACTTAAAGAGAAATCAAATTGATTTTATAAAAAAAACTGATCGGTTTTTGAGAAGATTTTTTAATTGCGTAGGGAAATCAACCAGGGTTACGAAAGTCAAAGATACAACAAAAAAAAAACAACAAAGCTACGAAAAACATTGTTCTCAAAGCATTAAGAAGGTTCGGAAACATGTTGAGAAAAAGAAAGTAATTAAAAGTCTAAAGTCTATCTATCCCGTTAAGGCGGTAGAGGCAATTTATAAAGTATGTACGTTAAATGGAAAAAAAATTAATTAAAAAATAACGTGAATACTTAAAATTAGGTTAGGTTAGGTTAGGTTAGGTTAGGTTAGGTTAGGTTAGGTTAGGTTAGGTTAGGCTAGGTTAGGTTAAAGTCGCTGTTGGTTTGGAAATCCAACACACTTAGACCAAAATTTGGTCCGTTGTGATACCACATGGATCAGTTGATCAACCTCCCTCGTTGAACCAGTTAGAGCTTCGAATGAAGCGTAGTTGGCAGAAATCGTGCTATCCACGTCATTCCTGTCGATAATCGATAATCATTTTGTCCTTCACCAAGTCGCTGAAGGACATTTTAGCCTTTTGAGGGTTTGGAGGAGTGCTAATGTTGAGCACTTTGGGGCGTTTGGGTATTGAAACAATACCCTCCATAGACCTTTGTCGCTTCGACGTAGAGTCTCCGCAGGTCTTTTCGCTTGCTTTGGCTAGGAAGCCTTTAGCCCATTTTATTTTGGCGTCATGCTGAGAGTTTTCTCCAGCGCCTAGTTTTTCACCAAACGTCTGGAGAATCCTCTTAGCATTACGCATATCGGCATATCCCTATAGAAAGCCTTGGAGGGTTTGAGCTTTCGTTCACCTCCTCCACGGCTTTCTTTAGGAGTAACGTTAGCCGTAGTGGTATAAGGGCCATGCTTCACAGCCCTGCTACCACTGAAATGAGGGCTTTGGTTTGTTGCGGCTGCCTTTTCAGAGTAATGGTAATGGCAGCCCGATGCTCGGGTCGCGTTATTGTTCTTCCTCTGGTTGGCAGAGCGACACCAAACCAAACTCCGACGAGTGTTCCTCCACGACTTAGTGGAATATGGAACTGGCAATTCAACCGTGGCCTCTCCTAAGAGCGCACTCCCAAGCGCTACAATTTGCGCTGCCATCGGTGTGGTCGGGGGATTCCTCTGGTTTGGCCGAGCGACCAAAAGCAGACGCTAGCAAGCGTTTTTCCACGACTTGGTGGAATATATGGAGGCTGAAATTCAACAGCGACTGCGTTTGAGGGCGTACCTACTCTTATGCGCTACCTTCGGCGCGGGATGTAGGTGGTATTACTTGTTTTTTTCTTGGGTTTTTGGATGGCTATCCAAAAGAAACTCCAGCGAGTTATTCCTAAATCGCATTGGCGCATAAGCAGCAAACCAGTAGGGCGAGTTTTCGTGTCCAAGTAAAATTCTGGAACGGTACGCTGCAAGTACGCTGTGATGGGTTCAGGGAAGAATAGAACGAATGGAACTTTTAGTTCATAGGCAAATCTCCTCGAAGTTGTGTGAACGCAGCATAATCTTGAAAGTGTGTCTTTGTGTGGTGATTAATGGTCAGAGCCCTAATATACCAGTAATGTTATAGTTTTAGGTACCTTAGTTTTTTTAATTTTTTCAGTGTTTGTTTGTGAAGTTAATTTAAAGGCAAAATTTTTATAAGAGAATAATAGTGTCATCAGGGGATAGACAAAAAGAAAGATACCTAACCGTATAAAAAAAGGAGAAATA
The DNA here is from genome assembly GCA_958431115.1 of Syrphus vitripennis. Classification (NCBI taxonomy): domain Eukaryota; kingdom Metazoa; phylum Arthropoda; class Insecta; order Diptera; family Syrphidae; genus Syrphus; species Syrphus vitripennis. Next base: position 71,049,803 of record OY288109.1, on the reverse strand, counting down.
TTACAATAGGGTGAGTGATTGGTGATAGTTTTTTTTTTGTGGACGTAATTATTAAAGTAAACCTTAACGGTACAGGTATCGCGGGCCAAAACGGCAGCGGTCATCGGCAAGGACAAACGCCGATGTCATCTAATTTTATTTTCGAGGAGGAATAAAGCATGCATATGTGCCCACAGGCGCACTACAAAATATATTCAAATTCAAGCTAACAAGCAAGTAATTTTATACGTTTATATTTTGCCTTACATTTTATTATAACAAAAGTACCCAGCGATACCCTATGTATATTTAAAACTATTATACGAAATATAACACCACGAATAACATTAGGCCACCTCAACGACCAAATCCACAAACCATAAAGGAAGTTGGGAAATTTCCATAGTCGAGGTGGATATCGGCGATCAAACCCACGAACCAATCAAGAAGTTGGTAAATCCCCATAGTGGAGGCGATATTATGACCGGTGAAGAGTAAGCTACAGCCAGGACGATGGCTTATGAAATTTTCTGATTTCTGATGAAGTTTTCACTATCCAGACTCCAAGGAGTGGTGAGGGTGGTGTACTCTGTGACTGAAATCTAGCAGAGCCCTAAATGTGTCGGTGAATTAAACAAAAGTTAAATTTGAGAAAAAATGTTGATCGTGTCGGCACGAAATTTACTTTTGTAGCGTGATGAGGTTTCAGGGAGTGGCAAGATCCCCCCTATATCCGGCGAGCTAAGCCGTGCCCCGCCAGCGTGCCACTGCCTCTCCCGTGAGACATTCTTTCCCTATCCTAATCCGATTCCGTAACATCTTCCTGTTTTTTTTGATATCCGGTGTCTTTTCCTGGTTTCCTTTTCCTTCAAACTTAATTTTCCCATCCCTAGTCCTCCACCAGTTGCCTCGTTACAAATGGCGCCCAACGTATTAGCTCGAAGCTTATGTATGTCGATTGTCCTTTGTCAAACCCAGTTTACAAGTTGAAGGTGACAGCATTGACACACCTCGTAAGTCTTGTTCAGGAAAGCCATAGCATACCAGATCAATTGCGACGAGGGGTTTCGAGGTTGCCAGCGGAAACAAGTGAATGGGAATATGTGTAAAATTGCACTTGCGGCTAGCTCACGGCTTCTAATATGTCTTCGTTAGGAAGGTCTAGCACGTACCTGTCGAATAGCGACTAGAAGTCGAGTGTGGTCGTAAAGGTAATTAGTCTTGTGTTAGTTACAACTTTGGCGAAAATCGAGTTGGAAGAATTCGTAAGTCTTGTTCGGGGTAGCTCTTCAGAATACCTGATCAATTGCGACGAATAATTCTAGCTTCGATGGTAGCAGGAGTTGTAACCTATGTGTATTAATATCAATGTTTTTTTTGTTGAATTCTCAGCGATTCGATTTAAATATTTATACCTATTGGGTTCAATTAGTAATTTTTTTGACGTCCAGATTTACCAAAAGTACACAGTTGTAGCGTCGAAAGATAACGTTCTATATCAGGGTTACAAAGGCATGAATGCTAAGCAAATAGAAGAGGTAAAGAAAATTCTTAGAATATCTTATCAGGAAAATCATACCACCACACGTTCTCAATACGCCATGCCTATCGAACACTCTCCGAGGATCCAAAAACATCTGGAACCCAATAGGGTATAGCTGCCAATGAGGTTCAGTTTTTTCAAAAGAAGGGGCTACTGGGAGCCACAATGTAAACTTATCTGTGGAATTAATGTCGGTTATAAGTCAGGTGGTTGGGGATGCGTGCAGGAGATATACCAGCTCTCTCAGGGGTGAGTTGACAGAGTCTCTTATAGCAGAAATGCGAAAGAATTTTAATGATTTGGTAGAGAGTAGAAACAATAGTTGTAACTTATCTGCTCCAGCCGTAGAAATAGGTCGAACTCCGGGGGTCACCGAAGCAGCAGGTGAGATAGAAAGTAGTATTTTAGCTCCGGGAACACGGTATGCATCACACTTAAACCCGACAACGAGGCCATTCTTGCCAGTGGAAAGGGCGAAAGGGGGAACTCAAACGCGGCCCAACGGTACGATTAGGTGCGATAATGGCGTCAACCAGCCGAACGATTACCAGGATCCTAATGCCGGAAACCGGAATTCTCTCGGTGGGTATGTCCACAACCCTCGAGCCTGGATACCTATCAGAAATCCAATTAAAATCGATAAATGGGGTTTGAAATTTAATGGAGATTTGGATGTACTCACCGTGGAGGATTTCGTCTTCCGACTGGAATTACTTCAGAGTTAATATGTCTGCCCATGGTCAGAAATCTTGAAAGATTTTCATCTTTTGTTCGCTGGGGTGGCTCATGAATGGTATTGGCAGTATCAGCAAACGGCCAATTATCGTCCCGACTGGCCAGTGCTCCGGGACGCATTAATGCGCCAATTTCGGAATTCAAAATCCGATTATGAAATCGTGAGGGACATGATGGACCGTTTGCATGGTGCCAAAGAGTCCAGTGATGAGTTTTTCGCCGCCGTGAATAGGATGAGAGCTCAACTTAGGATTCCGATTCCGGAGGCGGATTAAGTGCGGTTCTTGAAGCGAAACCTGAACGAAAAGGTCGGCCGGTTGGTATACCCACAATCTATCTTCACGTTAGACCAGCTTAGGTTAGCATGTAAGGACGTTGAATATTCGTTTCCGAACAAAGATCGTGAGGTACCAAAAACTCAAAAGCCCTCTGGCAGATATATGGCCAATGAGCTTGAGTATGATGTCCCCAATACAGATATTGAAGTACTAGCGGGCGGCGTTCCAACGTACGAATCCTCGGCCAAAGGGTCCACGAGAGGTCAGTGAATTAACTTGTTGGAACTGTAAGACGCGCGGTCACTCGTTCAGGGATTGCCCATCCACTACACGAAATATTTTCTGCTATCGGTGTGGCCAGGAGGGAGTGATTACACCCAAATGCAAAAATTGCGCTTCGGAAAACAAAGCCAAGAGCACGTATCGACGGGGGAGTCGTGTTCTGTTCAAACACCCCAATAATAGCTGAAAATAACATAAGTATTAAGCCAAAAATCCAAAAATCCTTCTAATAAGAAGGAGAGAAGTGAGGAAGAAAAGAGGAGATTTGAAATTAGGCCTTTACATGTACGCTTAAAGGAATACAATTTAGCTAGGCAAAGAATTTTAAAAGGAAATAAGTCTATAGTGTCGAATAAAATTTTAAAAGCTAGAAATAGATACAAACTTAGGAAAGAAACAAAGCAAAATATATCCGCAACCGTTTTAGATCTACACTCAAGTCCCAGACCCTATGCCAATGTGGAAATAGCGGGCAAGAAAATCCGTGGTCTTTTAGACAGTGGGGCCAGTATTAGTGTGTTAGGCAAAGGTTGTATTGAATTCGTGGAAAGTTCAAAAATGAAGATACTTCCATATAAGGCGGGGGTTAGGACAGTGGATGGCAAAAATCAATCGATAATTGGAAAGGTCCAAACGGATGTGATATATAAAAATGAAAAGAGATTGATTGCCTTTTATCTTGTGTCCAGTTTAGAACAGGAAGTATATTTGGGAATTGACTTTTGGAAGGAGTTTAAATTAGCCCCAAACATAATCAGTTCGGTTTCTGTTCCTGAGGCGGGCGCGGATATGTTGAACGCTCATGAACTAACGTGGGAACAGCAATCCGAGTTGGTGGCGGTCAAGCAGAAATTCTTAGATTATGACCGCTATGGGCTCGAAAAGACGTCGTTAATGGAACACATAATCGATACCGGGGACGCTGAGCCTATTAAGCAGCGTCACTACCCTGTTTCTCCCGCGGTGCAAGCCCTTTTGTACCAGGAAATAGATCGAATGCTTAAGCTCGGCGTTATAGAGGAGAGTGAGAGTCCTTGGTGCTCGCCGGTTGTCCTTATAAAGAAGCCAGCAGCTGACGGTACTATTAAGTACCGTTTCTGTCTGGATTCTCGTAAGGTAACCAAAACGCAGTAACCAAAAAAGACGCGAACCCTCTTCCTCATATCGAAGGGCTTATCAGTCGGCTACCTAATACCTGCTTTATAAGTAGTGTAGATTTAAAGGAAGCATTCTGGCAGATACCGTTGGAGAAGGAGAGTAGAGAGAGAACTGCGTTTGCTGTACCGGGGAGACCCTTATACCAATTCACGGTAATGCCTTTTGGGTTGTGTAATGCGGCCCAAAGACTTTGCCGTTTGATGGATAAGGTAATTCCTGCACGACTCAGGGAGAACGTTCTCGTGTATTTAGACGATTTGTTGATCATTGCGACAGATTTTCCGACACATATCACCGTGCTGGGCGAAGTAGCCGAATGTTTAAGAAAAGCCAATCTCACCATCAACGTTAGTAAGTCGAAATTTTGCTTTAAGGATTTAAAGTATCTGGGTTTTATTGTTGGTGGTGGGAAGGTGAAAACCGACCCTGAAAAGGTTGCGGCAGTGACCGATTTTCCAATGCAGGACATAGAGCACTGCAAAGGGACACTTAACGTCGTGGCCGACACTCTGTCTCGGGCATACGTGGATAGTATCGAAATCGAAAATATAGCTCCTCTTATCGATCTCACTTCAGCTGAATTTCATTCAGAAGATCTGAGCGACACCGTCAAGAAACACCAAAATGAATTGCCCGACCTTAAGATAGAAGATGATTTTGTCTACAAAAGATCTTTTCCGGTGGGGGTTAACAGAGGATTTGATAGCGAAAGCACACGATCCCCCACAAGGGGCTCACGGCGGTATCGCCAAAACTCTCCATCGTGTTCGTCAGTATTTTTACTGGCCTAATATGACTATTCAAATAAGGCAATATGTTTCTAAGTGTGATGTCTGTAAGCAATGTAAACCTACCAATTAAATTCTTCGTCCTCCTATAGATAACTCGTTTTGTATAAATCGTCCATTTCAGAAGTTGTACGTGGATTTCTTGGGCCCGTATCCAAGATCCAAAGCGGGAAATGCTTACATTTTTGTTGTGTTAGAACATCTGTCTAAATTTGTCTTCCTAGAACCTCTACGTTCAGCCAATAGCAGCAGTATAATAAAAAACCTCCGAAACGATATTTTTAATACGTTTGGAGTGCCTGAAATAATCCATTCTGATAATAGAGAACAGTTCTTAGCCCAAGATTTTCAGAAGTTATTGCTATAATTCGATGTCCGCACTTCCGAACGGCCAACTACTCTCCTCAGTCAAACGCTTCTGAGAGGGTCAACAGGACTTTATTAGCTGCTATTCGCTCGTACGTGAAGGATGATCAACGCGACTGGGATGTTCACTTAAGTGACATCGCATGCGCGTTGAGAAGTTCAGTTCATTCTGCCACTGGTGTGTCACCATATTTTGTACTGTTTGGTATTAATATGATGACACACGGGAGTGGATACGAGGTGGCCCGAAGGTTTGGTGAAGTAGATGATGGAGAGCTGCTGTTGACTCTTCCCAGACGAGATAGATTACAAAGTATTCGAGAAAAAGTCAAAGAGGGAATTGAGAAAGCGAAAGAAAAAAGTACAAAAAAATATAACCTACGAAGCCGAAACGTTAAATATGTACCTGACCAGGAAGTATTCAAACGAAATTTCATCTTAAGCGACACTTCTAAATACCTATCGGCAAAATTATGCCCCAGGTTCGTCAAATGTAGAATTTTGAAAGCAATAGGAAAAAATATGTATGAGTTGGAAAATTTGGCTGGTAAGAACATCGGGGTATTTCACGCCAAAGACCTCAAACAATAACATCTTTCGAATCTGTGATTTATATGTTGACTTAAGTTCCCTACAAACCAAAGGTCCGACAAATCTAAATTAGTGCAAAATAAGTGTTAATTTTGTTTACTTATTTATTTATTATCAGAGTATATATAAGAGTCTATTTATTTATTTATTTAATTATTTATCTATGTATTAGTTACGTGTTATTTATTAATTATTTACTTATTTATTTATTTATTTATTTACTTGTTTATTTATTTATGTATTTGTTTATCAATTCATTTATTTATTATGTATTTAGAAAATATTTATTTTAGTATTCATATTTTCTTTTACAGGTAATTCACTGCTATAAATTAATTATCATATTTTTTTTTTGATTAAAATTTGCATTAATTAGTTTTTAGCGTAGTTAGTACATTAATATATGTATGTGTATAAAAAAAAAAAACACTCAATCTTGAAGCACTTGATACCACTCCTTTTACGATGTGATACCTAAAATCGTTATTTAATCGTCCAAGAGGATAGTGCCCCAAGACTGACAGTGTTTATTATGAACGAAAAGAGAAAATTTACTAAATTTTTCTCGATTGTGGAACAGTAGTTTTCAACTTGGGTAACAATTTCATTTTCTATATATTAAGATAGACGACTTCAATGAAGTGCGCATTATGATAAACTATAATGCTAACTTTTGGAATCGTAGTGAATCCGAAAGAAAGAGAAAAATACTTAAAACAATTTTAAGTTCTTAGATCTTAAGACAGAGTGTAGCTTATGTTAGTATTTTTATCTAGTTTTTCGAATTTCTTTAGAGTGAAATATTTATTTATTTACCTGTTATCTTTGGATACTAAGTAATTATTTGTATTTATAAATTATTTAAAAACCTATTTATGTTTTAGTTTATATTATGTATATTTCGTTTCATTTATGTTCATTACCTATAGTTAGAGAAGTAATAATTTATACCTTTATTGCATTTGTTTTAAAGTTCCTTGTTAGAATTCTTGTTTAATGTAGGTAAGGTTTGATTGTAACATCGAAGTTGATACAATCAGAAAATAAAACACAAAATAGGGGGAAAGGAGTATCTTAAAATAGCCTGACTTAAATTAGGAAGTTGGCTCAGGCGGTACAGCCATTTGAAACTTAATTCGTTTAAAAATATTCCGAAATTATTAAAGAGAAGCGAGATTTTAGTTATTCTTTAGTAAAATGAGTCGACTGAGAAGAAATTAGAGAAAACTCCGACGATAAACTTCAATTTCTAGCCTAATACATGATCTTTTTGAGGGAGTTTGCCATTATAATATATGTCATGCAATTATTTATTTTACACAAAAAGCCAAATATTTTAACCTTGAAGTTTTAAGCTCAAGAAAGCGAACCTTTAATTATGGCCCTATTGAAATTGATAACTTCTCAGGCGAAATAACAACAGCGCATTGAACAAAAAAGCAATTAAGAATGTCAGCAAGAGAAATGAAAACTTTTATGTATTGCTTTCCAATCATGGTTGGCGATTATATTCCTGATGATGATTATGTTTGGAAGTTTCTTATCAATTTCTTTGAAATAATGGACATGATCCTTTGCTTTGAAGTAAACTCAGATTTTATCTGTCTTCTGAGGAACAAAATAAAAATACACAACCAGCAATATGTTCAGCTTTTTAATGATACGCTCAAAACAAAACACCACAACCTAATTCATTATCCAACTGTTATCAAAATGTCCGGGCCTCCAAAAACTTTTTGGTGTTTCAAATACGAGGCCAAGCATAGGCAATTCAAAGTATATTCGAACGCAACAACATCACGTAAAAATATTTGCTTGACATTGGCAAAAAAGTATCAGCTTCAATTTGCTTCTTCTTTACTGGAATCAAGTTGCAATAATAATTCTAGTGTTTTATTTAAGGAATCAGACAAAACGAAAAGTTCCTACAACAATATTATATGCACGATATTAAAAAAGAGTAACCAATCCATACAATCCTATCAAGAAGTAAAATTTAATGGATATCAATACAAAAATGGGTTTTATATAGCTGTTTTAAAGGCCGATATTGAATTGTACATCATTTTAAATATTTTTTGTACTGAAAATTCTTCAGTTTTATTATTTTGTCAGAAACTAAATTCCATACAATACAATCCAAATTTTTTGGCCTACGATATTTCAAGAAATTCGTTTGAAGATTTTTCAGTTATATGCATCAATGATGTTATAGGGCCTCCTATTACTCTTTAATTAAAACGCCGAGAGGAAGAAATATGCTTAAAATTAAAGATTATTACTTCCCAAGTCGTATATAAATTCTCACATTATTACTTTCATAAGATCTAAACGCAATGGACACAGATGCAGAACAACAAGCCGATGAATGTCAAATTAATTTGACTGATATTGAATTTGAGGATGGAAATGGGAATACCAATGGCGATATCATCGTTATTATTTATTAATATTGGCGCTGATGAAACCAATAGTGGGCCAGAATATTATCTTCAAAACACTCTAGATCATCAAAAATAAGAGTTAATAGCATTACTCAATAGCTGGGATATGAGTTTTTTGGCTGATGTTCTAATAAGTAAGAATATTTTCTACGTGTATATTTACATATTCTTAAAATTATTTTTTTTAAATGTATATGAAATTCTTTTATTTACTTAATTTTTATAGAAAAAGAGGTATGGGTATCCGTTCTAAAGGTTATTAAAGTATGGCATATTCCAATGATATTGAAAGATTTTGCCGATTGAATTAAAATTGTGTTTGAAGATCAGTTGGAGAAGTGGAGAAAGTTTATAGGATTGCCCCTTATAAACAATTTCGGCATTCAAAATCCCTTGCTACTATCGTTTGTTTATTTGTACACTTAATTCAAGCGATTAACTTAATATTAGATAAATAAAAATAAAAATAAAACTTAATATTAGATAACAATTTTTGAGTAATTAAAAAATAATTAAACAATCTTAACATTATAAGTAACAAGAAGGGATTCATGGGTAGTTGGAATAAAGATTTCTTCTGAGTGAGGAGGAACTGGGACTAAAATCAAATATGAGTTGTGCACTATGGGCTAAACGTAGCATTCTGGTTATTGGGTTATAATGGGCATAATTTGTGCGGTATGTAGGAAGGTGAAAGAAAGGGATGGATCGAAGGTTACAGGGATTGGTATTAATGAAGATTTGTTCAAGAAGTGCCGGAGAGTCGATGGCACCGGTGATTAGTTGGTGGATGAAGATTATGTCAGCAATAGCACGACGTTTAGCAAGGGTGTGTAGGTCGATTAATTGCAATCGGTGTTCGTAGGGGGGTAAGATATGGGGATCGGACCAAGGGAGATAACGTAAAGTAAAGCGGAGAAACCTACGCTGCACTGCTTCAATTCTATGTGAGTGAGTGGATTGATATGGAGACCATACTTGGCTGGCGTATTCGAGAATGGGTCTAACATATGTGGTGAAGAGTGACTTGGTAACGTAAGGATTAGAAAATTCCTTAGACCATGGCTTTATGAAACCAAGACTAGAATTAGCTTTAGAAATAATATGGTCAAAATGCTTACGGAAATTGAGCTCTTTATCCAATATAATGCCAAGATCGCGGATAGATGAAACTACGGGAATGGGCTCGTTGCAGAAGTTATAAGTTCAAGGGGATAAGGGGAGGCGTTTCCTAGAAAAGCTCATAGACTGACATTTACTAACATTGAGTTCAAGAAAATTTTTATCACACCATGCAAGAAAAGAATTTAGATCTTGTTGAAGTAGGGAAGAATCAAGAGAGTTATGTATTACCTTTATAATTTTTATATCATCGGCATAAATGGAAAGGTCGGAGTAAGAAGTAATGCAATCAACATCATTAATGGCAAGAATAAAAAGAAGTGGGCCAAGATGGCTTCCCTGAGGAACGCCTGAGGTTGCATAGATAGGTTCGGATACAGAGCATCTGAACAATACCCTGTAAAGACGGTTCTCTAAATAGGATTTAATCCACTGAATGAATAATGGTGGAAAACCAAAGGCTTTAAGCTTAATGTAAATGATTTGATGAGAGATTTTATCGAATGCTTTACTAAAATCGGTAGTGACTACATCGACATCATAGCCTTTTTCCAAAGCACAAAGGGTCATGGAAACAAATTGAGTAAGATTTGTCGTCGTGGATCTACCCTTTAAAAAACCGTGCTGAAGAGGAGAAACTATTGATTTACAATGAAAGCTAAGAGAATCATAGACAATACTTTCAAAGAGCTTGGGTATTGTCGAGAGTTTTGCAATCGCATCTTCTCCTACATCAAGTTCAGCAAATAAAAAAAGGATAACATTAAGCGATGTCCTTAATAATACAATAAATGGTAAATTATTGACAGAGTACTACGAACAGAAAAACAAATTTGGAGAAGAACAAAGGGCAATGCTAGTCAATGCCATTGCTTTTTATTTTGAAGAACAAAATGAAAAACTGGACCTGAGAACAAGTTATGACATCGAGCAGGAAATCGTTGAAAGATTTCCAACGGAAATGCTGGTAATACAATTGAATTATATTTTATGATATATCCATAACAACTATATCCTACATTATGGGCGAATTTTTGAATGTGGAATAGGCCTACTTTTGAAAAAAAAGAGATAAGTTCCATAATTTTATTAATTATACATTCAATAGAGCAATAATTCCATTCGGCTCTGAAAAACCGTTAATTTTCATTAATATTAACATATTTACTTTGTTACAAGAAAAAATGAACCTATCCCGCTCTCAAAAATGACGCCTAAAATATTTTTGAAAGGAATAGGGAAAGAACGATTACAAGTCAATTTATTTCACAGATACCAAAATTTTGTATAGTTATAAAGATTACCTAAAAAAAAATGAGGCATACATACTTACACATAAACAAAGTGTAAGCTAAACGAAAAAAAAACCTTAACTTAGCTCCTACATTCGGCTATCTAACATATACATAAGTTTAAATAGGTTTCTTCAAAAATTCATTTCTGTTTGCTAAAATCGTTCTTTCTTATGCATCGATGTATATGCTAATCGTATGTGTATATGTTAATATGTTATTTGTTTGAATAATACCACAAATATATTCTTATACCTCCTGCTTAATAGGAATACTATAGGACGTGTAAAAGGGGAAAAATTTACAACAAATTCAGCAATCTGAAATCCTGTTTAAGAACAACTGCATCAAGTTCAAAAATTAACGAAAAATCTGAAGGAAAATTACTTAGTAAGTCCAACTTTTTTGTTGTTGTAAAAGTCCTCGGCACTAACCACTTATTTAGAAAAAAAAAGAACTTCTCTCAAACAAACATAAAATTGAAACTTAAGATTTTTATTCATTAAACTTCATAGAATTTTGGATAATTTTGAGATAAAAACCTGCTGAGTATATCAAATTGATACTTTGAGATAAATTATTACTTTTTTGTATAAGTTCTTACAAAATTTTTTTTTTGTAGTTACATATGTGGTTAAAGCAGAAATGGGACTATAGAACAATAACCATATTACACATGTAATTTATTGGCATATTGACTGACAGATGTAATACGTGTTAGTTTTATCAGTAGATTACATGAGGTCACTTGGTCTTGTTCACAACGTAGAGCATTTTAATTTTATTTAAAATATCAACAGAAATATTGAAAATGAAAACACTACACACACAAATTAAGAAAACAATAAGGGTATTCATGCAACGAGATAATTTCCGTTTTGCAGAAAGATATAATTTTCCGCTTTACGTTTGCATGAGCACCCCATAAAAATTCTTGCATAAATGTGAGAAATAATCAGCTGTCACAACTAAACGTCACAAATTACTTCTCGAAACTTTATGAGGTTTATTTCTTCGCTTTCTGCATCAATTCTGTGAGATAAAATTATCTGGTTTGCAGAATATTTTCCCATACAAATTTTGACAGCTCGTTTCTGCGGAAATAAAATTATCTGGTTTCTGAGCATGGTATAAAGAATGTATTCTTTATACCTACCGTGGTTTCTGAGGTTTATCCGAGTTTTCCACCGTTGCATGTATACCCCTAATATTTTTTCAGGTTTTTTATTGTTTGATGGTCGAATTAAGATAAAACAAAAAGTATTCTTAATCTTCAACTTCATGTTTTTTTTTCCATTTTCGACCTTTAAGCGGATAATTTTGTTTGTAATATTGTTACTGCGCAAGCATAAGAAATACTACAAAAAAATTTTGTTTTTTAAGTGTGTAATTTTCTTAAAAAATATTGTTTGAATTAATCAATTGTATTGCTCGAATAATTTGTATATTCAGATTTTATTTTTGTTGGTGTTCAACGATTTTTATTGTTATCAACAATATCTTAGCATAAAATCATGTCACAGAAAATTGACCCTTCGTAAAAAAAATAGTGGGAAAAGCTTCCTTTAATATACTTTAAAAGATTTCAAAGAAACCTTCGTTCTTATCGCAAAGTCCATGCAAGAATTAGAAGATCACTTACAATATCTCTGGGAAAAATCAGAAAGCGTCCAGCCGTTCATTATTATTACCGTTGGTATAGAATCAAAAACATATTTTCAGAATTTCTACGTTTATTTTGATGGGGTAAAGTTTTTTTTTTAAATGCTGTATTCAAACTATGAGAACTTGTCCTTTTTTGACTTTGATTATCCTGTTTTCTCAACTTTAAGAACAATAATTTGTGTAAGATTTGTTATTACAATGGATTCGTTACCATACACATTTTCCTATCAAGATGGAATTTGTTATGTACAGTACTTATAAAAAACAAACTTAATGATGATTGTGATAAGAATATTTTTCTTAGTACCTTTAAAGGTGACCAAATCTGAAGAAAAAAGAAATAATGTTACAAATGCTTGTTAAAAAAAAGACAGATTTAAAAAAAACATCATTACTGACGCATATCACTTTGCAATTTATTTTCATTAATAAATATTGAAATATTTCAGTTCTAGAAACAAATGCTGAGGAGAAATCTTTAAAATTTGACCATTTAAGCTCAGAGGAATTCGATAGATATTGGCAGGCCTGTACAAAATACCGTTTAAATGAATTGAGTACTTCGGATTCAAAGAAAAATACGTTGTAAATATGGCCGCAGTACAAATTGCCCCAAGGTTATAGATTGGTAATGTTAATAAACTAAAACAGATTAACTCCATATTTGAAATATATAATTGATTATGAAAAAAATGGTAGCAAATAGTGGACAAACAATTTGGTTCTGCAAACTACAAAAATTTGTTTTTAGTTTGACAAACACTTGTTTTTAGTTTGACCAATTTGACTATAGATGCAGCATTATTTTCATTTATTATAAATCAGTATTATAATAAATATCATTTCAATAATAACTTTATTGATAAAATTAATAATCACTAGGTTGATATGGACTTCAAAGCGTTGTTCAACACTACCTATTCCCTCGTAGACAACTGGAATGACAATTATGAGAAGATACATAGATTTTTGTCAACAGAGCATCATATTAAGGACAGAGAATCTCTTAAACTTCTAAATTGCATAAAGGACGTCGCCATAAATGAAAGTAAGTATTAAAATCATTTAATTCCAGCTAAAACACGAATTCACTTTTTTTCTCGAAACTAATAAAGTCCAGTTTTAATCTATATACTGTGAATACAACAAATTTCTATTTTGGTAGACATTTCTTAGGAATTGTTATTTCAAAATAATACTATTTAGTTTCAAATTAACTAATACTATTTTTAAAAGTGAAGTTCTTATATTTTGGTTCAATCCTAATCTTACTTTTATTACAAAAATTTAAAATTTTAAATATAAAATTTGTATCACTCCAGTATTGGGTTTGAATGTTATAAAGCTAAATTTAATATAAAAAACGTGAAATATATTTGAAAAACAAATGCAAAAAACAGTTTTTAACCAAAAGTTAAAAGTTTTTGAAAAAGTGAATTGAGTCACTATTGATTTTAGTAGAAACAAAATTTTATTTTACTGAAAATAATTCTCTTTAATTTCAATAACATTAATAAGACTTTGAGAAAATATAGTTTTGCTTTAATTCTTCATTACAACTAAATATAACATATTTTAATTGATTATTGTTTTCTATAAATGTAATTTTTATTATATTTTCAGATAGCCGAAATGCAGTAATATTCACGTGTCTTCACGCATATTTGGTGTCTAACCAAAATGGGTAAAAAAAGCTGCCTTAAATATACAATTAAGGATTCGCAAGAAGCCTTTATTTTTATGGCAACGTCCATCCAGGAGGTAGAGGATCACCTGCAGCATCTTTAGCAAAGATCGCAAAGCGTGCAGCCATTTATCATAGCAGTTGGGGAATCAAAATCTAACCTTCAGGATTTTTATGTTTATTTTGATGGGGTCAAGTTTGCTTTTAAATGTCTTATTCGGGCTGTCGACGTCTGTTTCAAAATTTTTCATCTTTTTAACTTAGAATATCCTGTAGCGTGTTCAACTTTTTGGACATTTATTCAAATTTTTTTCTACAACTTAAAATGTTAAACAAAATTTTCAAAAGTTCACATATTAGTTTCAGCATTAAAAGAGTCGACTTAAACTTTAAATATTTTTATAATTCTTGACATCCAACATAATTTCTTTAAGCCCTTGTAATACTTAACTTTATTTTAAGCTACAAAATCTTTTGTAACACTAGAAAAATTCAGAGCATAAATAAATACCATAACAGATACAAAAATTTGTCATCATATGAACTAACTTCTTTTGGACCATTTTCAGAGCTTTTTTCAGAGTAAGCTGCGGTAAGCTTTTAAAAAATACTTAGAAAATTGATTGTATTGATTGGCTTTATTTAATTAACATAACATTGCTCATTTATTAGTTTATTTAACTTTTAGTTAAAGTACATTTGAGCCATTTCAGCGGGCCAATCAATAGAATTCGTTTTCTAAGCATCAATAATAAGCAGATGAAAACATGATATAGATCAATATATAGACGACATCAAAGCAAAGATATCATACACTAAATAACGAATGGTATACGTTATTTTAGGATGAAAATACATTGGAATAATACATTAAAAAACGTATTTCGTACGTTAATTTCAATGTATATGTTACATTAAAGCACTGAATGCTATACATTCAATAATGAATATTAAGTATACGTAAAATAACGCATTTTGTACGTTATTTTATAAACGGTATACATGAATTCAATGTATAGGTTACATTAAATTAATGAATGCTATGCATTCAATAATGAATGTTATAGGTATAATATTGCATTTTGTACGTTAATTTATGAACGGTATACATGAATTCCATGTATAGGTTACATTAAATTGATGAATGCTATACATTCAATAATGAATATTATACGTAAAATAACGTATTTTGTACGTTAATTTATAAACGGTATACATGAATTCAATGTATAGGTTACATTAAATTAATGAACGCTGTAAATTTAATAATGAATATTATACGTAAAATAACGCATTTTGTACGTTAATTTATAAACGGTATACATGAATTCAATGTATAGGTTACATTAAATTAATGAACGCTATAAATTCAATAATGAATATTATACGTAAAATAACGCATTTTGTACGTTATTTTATAAACGGTATACATGGTTTCAATGTATAAGTTACATTAAATTAATGAATGCCCTACATTCAATAATGAATATTATACGTAAAATTACGCATTTTGTACGTTAATTTATAAATGGTATACATGGTTTCATTGTGTAGGTAATGTATATTATACATTCAACAGTAAATACTATACATACAATTACACTATTTATACGTTATTTTATGAATCAGATACATTGGTTTAATGTTTGGATGACATCAAAGCAATAAATATTTTGCATTAAATAACTAATTGTGGACGTTGATTAATGAATGAGATGCATTACTTTAATGTATAGGAAACATGAAACAATGAATTCCATACGATGTTCGATGTACAAGGTACATTGTAAATAATGTATCTGATACTTTTTATAATGAACAAGAAACATTATTTAAAGATAAATTCCATTAATGCCCGTATTATATACTCATGTTTTATGTATATAAGTACATAGTTATTAATGAACAGCTTCATTTATTAATGAACTAAATTCATTTAATCATGAAGAAAACATTATTTAATACAAGACGTTGATGAATAATGATTGAGCATACGTTAAAACAATGAACTTTTACATCGGCTGAGAATTAATGAACAAATCCTGTTATTAATGCACTTTTTTATCAATACTACGTACCTTTTTGGTTCAGTGTACCCCAATGATCAATACTACGAGAATGTGCGTTTAAGCGGCTTTATTCCGCCAGATGCATTCGTCTACTTAGACAGTCGAGGGCAGATACAGGATAGAGAAGCAGTTCCGCTTATCTACCACGTCGGCCAGAGAACTGTTGTAGATAGGTTAGGTTAGGTTATTGGCTGAAAATTGATGTAGCTCTAGCTATCGTCACACTTAGATCAATGTAGATCCATTGTGTTACCCTTGAGTGCAATCACTCTCTTTCTGATAAAAACCTATGTGTTCTATATTCAATAAAGCCAGAACTGTAGATAGGCTACTCCTTTACGGTCGCGACGTCCTTTTTTGATAACAAAACATGTGCACAAGAAAGTAGCATAAAATATTGCTCCGCAAAAAGTGATTTAATTTCTTGTTATACAATCTTAATAAACAATTAAAGTGTTACTAAAGTTTTATTATATAAAAATCTACTTACTTTTCATAAGTTAACATTGAACATTTAATTCCAAGACAAAAAAAAAGGTTTTTAATATTTTATATTTTCATTTCTGTGAAATAAAAATACAAAACAACTTGAAATGTCAAGTGAGCAACAACGAAAGCTCCGGTCGACGGAGAAGAGTTCTTCCAGTCCAAGCTCTTATATCAGTTCCCCTGCGACAAACTCTGCTTCAACAAAATTGTGGAACAAAATCGAACTTCGACTTAACAAAATTGAGACTCGACTTGACTCGCTCTCTAAAACTATTGTGTCACAATTAAAATCTGAAATTAACACAATGGAACAAACTTTATCTTCGCGCATTAACAATTTAGAACTTGATATTAACGAAAAAGTTAAAACGATTACAAAATCATTCAATGAACAACACGACACTTTAACTTTGCGAATTAATAACACTGAGCTTGATTTTGATGATAAAATTAAAAAACTGGAAAACACATTCAATCAGAAATTTGGCTCATTTAATCACTCATTGTTTACATTGGGTAACCGACTTGACACATTGGAGCAACAGGGAAGTAGAATGGACACGCATGAAGAGGAGCTTTCTTTGGTTAAGACACAAGTGTTAGAAAAAGATAACACTTTGTTGAAAATGCAAATTGATGCACTTGCACGCAATAATATTTCTGGAGATCTGGTGCTACATGGAATACCAATACGGAATAACGAAAATCTTAAAAATATTTTTGAGCGTTTCAAAAATGCAGAGATCAGAAAAGAACGTTAAAGTGCTGGGGGCCCTTTTTTGAGAGAATTCCCTTTGCACAGTCCTCAAAATCCCTTTTTTCCCACAAATCATTTCATTTTTCCCCTTTTATTTCCCTCAGAAAAAAAAAACAGAAAACATGTACAGGGCAGTTTTTTTTTCTTTTTCTTTAATGAATTAAGTCTTTAATTTACATAATACACATTAAGTTATATAAATCAGCACGATTTAATAAAAAATTCGTGCATTAGAAACTTTATTTAGTTTTGTAAATATCGTTTGTAAATACATAGCTTATAGTGGCGATCACTGACTTCATAATCTATACATGTTTGATTTCTATTAGTTAAAGCAGATCGAAAAACGCAAATTGAGTTTAGTGTACTGTTATTCATACAATTTTTTTTGTTTTGTTTTAAGATCTGTGACAATGCTGAAAATTCTTTCAGCCTCAGCGTTAGAATGAGGTAGAGCTAATGCAAACATTATCATTTTTTTAAATTTGGTAGAAGTCATCAACATTAAGTGAAAGAAGCTTTTGTTTTTGAGTGTCATTAAAGTAAGAAGGAAGTGATCGCCACTCAAATATAACTCTGGAAGATTCCAAGTTAAGAATTTTATTTAAAATTGTTAAATTTTTGACAATTTGTTCTTTTTGTTCAATTGAGGGCCATATAAGGATTTAAGAAAGCTAATTTATTAAGTAAAGGATCTTGAATAGGAAATCTTTTTTTCATTTCATCAAAAGCAGTTACATAAAAATTTTTGCAATTATTTTTTACTTCGAAAATAACGGTTTTGTCAACTGAATTGTCTTCAAATAATTCTAAGCATTTTGGCCCAAAATATATATCTCCAATAGGTATAATGTAGTCATTAATATTATGCATATTGATCTTCGTAAATCAATTTGTTTAAATCCTCAGGACTTATAAAATTTTGACCTATATCGAAAGCATTTACTTTCTACATTCATCTGTTAAAGCGTGAATCAAGCTATTTTTACTTTGAAATAGGGCATTGAATTTGTTGAAAAATAAAAGTGAATAATTTATGAAATGTATGTAAATAAATTTTAATGTCTTTTCTAAGCAATTTTGATTTTAGAAGAAATTCCCACAAAACCAGTCGGTTTCCCTTGGTCCCTTTTGAGATCAGAATTCCCAGGAAAAGGGATTTTTCCCACGATCCCCCACCCCCAGCACTGCGGGTCAAACCCTCGTGCAAGGGTAGGTCTCCTCCAATTCCTTCTTATTCACTGAATGATGTTAACTTTTTTGTTAACATAATCATTGAAATAGGGTGGAGATTTTGAAAAAAAAACTGTAAGGGTGGGATAAAGGGTCATTTCTTATGTCTATATTGTCCAAAACTTAATACAACATAACACCGATTGCTATAAGAAGAATGTGACAGTCAAGGAAAAGAGCTTTAATGAACATCTGAATCCAATTTTTTAAATAAGTCAACAGTGACGTAGAGGACATAGGTTAGGTTACAGTGGCGGTCAGCGAAAGGCCCTTACTGGTCCCTTGTGATACCACAAGGATCAGTAAGATATCCTCCTTTACTCATTAAACCATTTTGAGCTTCTTACGAAGCGTGCGATGCTACTCATGTGCCTGGCTACACAGATTTTTCAATCGCTTAACCAGTGAGTTTGTCGTCAAGAGGGAAGATGCTCACGAAGGGAACTGAATTTTCTGAGCGCATACAGTTCCATTGCTAAATTATTCCTCTTTTGACGTTTTTTTTCTGGCTTTTTGTCAATGACCATTGAAAAAGAAGTACAGGAAGAAGCATATCGAGAAAAAAGTGAAGTAGTTTTCATAATTGTGTGAATTACACAAACACAAATGCATTGACACAGGGTTGGAGTGAAGGTGGACGGCTATTTGCTGGGGCGCTGAAAGGAATATTTTGCTGAGTTTTTTTTCTGGGTGGTTAAGTAAAAATATGTGTAGCTAGAAGTACTGGAATATGATTTCCATTTTCTCAGAAGTACTTATTCACATACAAAGGAACATAGCTATTACTGTAAGCCTTAAAAGAAAAAAAAACTTTTTTAATTTGGTTAAATTTATTCGATCAAATAAATTTTCCATTCATCTTTCGGAAATCTTGAAAATTATTAAAGTAGTAGAGCTTTTTTTACTTAAACAAAATCATCACAACTAGACACAAATACTTCTTGACAAGATACAAAACCGACACGATAGACAGGGACAATCGCAGAAATATTGAAAATACGTAGTATATTTCCAAAACTAAACTGCGGAAAAATAACTTTGCACTACGGGCGCTTAACGTTTCTTAGCGCCTTGCCATCACCAACAAAAACTTATCCGTCCCTGTACTAAAATTTTTAATTTGACATTACAAGTTGCAAAAATGACATGATTAAAGTATATTTTTATATTGAAAAATATTACTATTTTTATCTTAAAATACCATGAAATAACAATTAAAATGTATTCTACGATACCTAAATAACATCACTTTAAGTTACTTTTTGTGGAATATGAGCCAGACTTACTTGTGAAACGAAAACTTTTTGTATTCCGGTTATAAAAGTTTTTACAACTTTTCACGCAACACCTCATGTTGATTTATATTTTAATAATAATGTGCTTCAATTTTCAACTCAAATTGGTTTTTATTTCACTTTTTTATTAGTTTTGTAGTACGTTTTTCACTTTTTTAAAATCTTTCTACTTTACAACACCAACTCTCAGCAAGGCAAAATGACAGATAAGTTTGCATTTTTTTTTTTAATTTTAAGACTTCACTCACGTACACTGTATACATATGTGCCAAAAGCCTCTTCTTCTATTTCTTATTCAATGTCAATGACAATGTCATTTGTCATTCATTGGAAATTTAAAGGTGTAGATTAATGTGTTCAAAAGTTTTTTTATGTTCATTACTCTTCATTTGTTTATTATTATTTTCAATTTATTTAATTTTGAAAAGAAAAAATGTGTTTAGTTTGACTCAGAACTTCGCGTAAATGTACTCTAGCTTGTGGTTAACGTACCTATGGAAATATTTTATATGCCAAATTAACCGTAAAATATATACAAAAAAAAATTATTTTGAAAATCGGTCGGAAAATACGTCCAGAATTTTCAATAATGTCTAAATCTTACCTTTTTATCTAGCAATGTGTGTATTTCTAGAAAAACAAAATGATTAATTTTCACGTTCCCCTAAGCGAAATGGAAAAATGTAACGTGATTGGGCACGTGATTTTTTAATCGATTGAAAAATCACCTTGTAGCCAGGCACAATCGTAGTATTTGCTAGATGAATAACCAGTAACAATTTTAGTTCGTATGGAAACATAAAAATGATTTGCTTAAGTGTTAGTAAAACATAAATATGAAAGAAAACAGTGAGAATTGTTTGCTTGTATATAATGATCTTTGAAATAATTTCTGTTTGCAAAGAAAAACTTAAAACTATATTAACCAAAATATTTACGATAAATGATCGTAACACTTTAATAAATGAATAAGACAATGCTTATTAATGATTTTGTTTGCCACTTTTTTATTATCACGAACATAGATGTTGCACCTCAAAATTGAACAACGCGCCTTTAAAATATTAATTTTTTCCTATTTAAATGAAAAAGGAAATGAAGAAATTGTTTAGAGAGATTTCATAACTTCTTCCAAAACAGCAATTTTAATGGGACAACAACAGTTTCTCTTCTATAATGCTAGTGTCTACAAAAAAAAGTGTATAGAAATGTTATAAGCCATCTTTTATATTTACACTATAGAATGCCTCGGTTTAAGAAAAAATCAAAAATGATGTTTGAGGACCTTTTTCACGCAAGGAACTGCGATTCTTTCAATCTTCCACGTTGTTTTTCCAAAAAAATTAAAATAAATCAAAAAATTTAAATAATTTTGTAAATTTCACGTAAAAACTCCTGTAATCAGAAAATTGCACGTGAGTTAACAAACATACATATAACTCCACTTTATAAATTTCAAGCGGATTTTATAAATTTCACGTAAAAACTCAAATAGGTACATACACAGGTAATATTATTAAGGTACCAAAAATATGATTTCACGTGAATTTTATAAATGTCATGTTTTTCTTTTTTAGATCATAAGAAGAAGCTATGTATTTTCATATAAAAATTGATGAGCGGTATTTGATGATAGTCAATTTGGTGCAAAATTGTGTTTTCGTTTCATCCCGTAGTATTTTCGTCTCGTTATTATTTTTTCTTACTGACATTTTATATTTTTTACACGCATATACAATTCTTTTAAAGCAATGTATTCTAAAACGGTTACTTATGACTTATGAGCTTATTCTGAAAAAGAATAGAATTCCTTTAAAATCAATTCCGGGTTGCCAATTGAAAACGCCATTATTGTGTTTGGCATTTGTTTGGCATGTCGTCACTGAGAACAAAATGTTCAAATATTAGTTTACTATGTGAACTGTGTCTGTTTTGGTTTTTTTTTTCAAATTGGATATAGTATAGCATAGTTTTTTTTTTCAATTCAATTTACAATATACAATATTATAAACATAAATAAATAAAATTTGGCCTTGGTTTGAAACCGTCTGCCAGATGCCAACTTATTTTTTTTCCTTCCTTTTTTTTTTACTTTTTTTTTCAATTAAAAATATACAAGTTTAACATATTAATATATAAACATTTTGTGTTTTGTAATGTAACGAATAGATTTTTTTCTTTTTTTCTTTTTTATTTTTTTTTTTAAGTGAATATATAGATTTATAATGCTGATAATATAAGATTTATATAGGCAGGTAGATACATTTATTTACATCTAGATTTTGTACATATTATGCAATTATGCATATTGCTTGCTCAAACAAAAATTTTATATTGAATCAATCAAAAAAATAAAAATAAAAGAGAGGCTTCAAATGATACATAATCTGTTAATAATCAACAAAATCTTTTCGATACCTAATACGAGTAGTTTCAATGCAATATTGGACAAGAAGTTTCCAGTTTTCTCCATTAAGTATGCTAATAGATTCTGCTTCATTTAAAATTGACTTTTGAAAGTATACCATTCTTAATTCTTTTAAAATAGGGCATACAGATAAAAAGTGGTAAGATGTTTCTTGTTCTTGCAAGTTACACAAAGAACAAAATGTTCTTCGGTCATTGAAGTAAGTCTATAGTTTAAATCAAGAAGCTCTCCTCTAATACGAAAAATGTTGGAAGTTTGAAACAAGCTCAATTTATCAGTGAAATAGTTCAGATCTTTTAAATTCTACTCGAGCTTAGGATAAAGTGATCGCCGTGATGATCCTCTGGCTTCCTCTATAAGATCATTTCTTATCCGGATATCTAATAAATTAAGGATGTTGAATAATTTTTACCCTAGATGCAGCTTTTCTACCTGATCATATTGCTTATATACCAATACTTGCGAGCCATAAGTCATTATTGACCTTAAAGCAGCTTCAAAAACTTTAAATTTAAGGCTATGCTCGACGTTTTTGTTCTTGAACAGACATTTCCAGGTGGAATTAATTGCAGCCATTGATTGTCTTAGCTTCATTTCGAAGTGTTTTTTTGGGTTAAGGTTAGGTGTGACACATATGTGTAAAGTGTAAGTACTCATATGTACCTATTTGAAGAAATATTTTTTGTTATTTTAATAAACCAAGTAAAAATTTGAATTTATTGTTGCGAACTAATTGAAATTTGTAAGGGATACTTTTTTTCTTCTCAGACACCTTTTTTGACACTTTCCCAAAATTTTCCGAGGTAACACTGCACTGAAGTCGCGAGCGTGGTTGCCAACTCCGTTTAACTTTCATATTTCATTCATAAAAATTGATTCTAAATTCCGTTTTAAAATATTTCTTAAATTATAACTTTTGATATTTAATACCTTTATAGAATTATCTTTTTAAAAAGCTTCAATAAAGCATTGTTCTGTGCATTAAAATTAAAAAAATCTCTCTTTAATTTTATGTTGGTTGACTGACGGACGACGGTCTCTTGTTTCCTCTTCCTTTGCTCTTTTGCCAATTCAACGCTCGCTATAGTCCTTGGACAGCACGATCGTGGTTGAGAATTCCACAAAGCTGCAACTATTTTTGATTGTGGTGGTTTGACTGTGTGATGTGTGCCACCTGAGCTCCTGAGAGAGCTCTACCGCTCTACGCTACAAATTCACTTATTAATGGATCTTAGTTATCTTATGTTTTCACTTTAAATAAAATTTAATTATTCTTAATTTAATCTAACACTAAGATCTTAAAGATCATCCAACGCTGGTAAGGGTTTTGTCTCTTGTTTGCTTTCTCTTTGTTTGGGGAAAACACTTTCACACTCCCTCGTGGTTTAGTCTTTCTTAAGATTGACTTTATTTTGTGAGTTTTTTCACTTAATTTTTATTCGTGGCGATCTTCTTTAGGTCGCCATTTAGATAGATATATTTATTTCGTAACTAATTTTTTCAAACAAAGATTATGACCGCACTATTTACATTTCAGAGATATGACAAATTTTATCTTGCTTCTGAGACATTATCTTATATTTTAATGAAGAATTTAAAGACATTTATAAGTTTATTCGAAGGAAAATATGCACGACAAAAACCTTCATTTGAATAAAAAAAAACAGCATTTATAATAATTGAAAAAGCTAAACAGTTTATGTTTACTAAATAGGTTTAGAAAAAAAAAAATAAAGAAAGATGGAAAGCTTGGAATGCTTGAAATCACGTAGAGTTATACATTATGTACAATATGTACATACTTATTAAAAATAATATAGAATGTATTTTTAAATATAGTTATAACAGAAAAATTGGGTAGTCATCTTGGTCCACTTTTATTTGTCCTTTCTATAAATGATGTTGAAAACATTATTTTTTTCTCAAACCTTTCCATCTACGCTGACGATATGAAAATTATGAAAGTAATATCTACTCCTAGTGATTCTTCCCTGCTTCAAAATGACTTAAATTCTTTTATCACATGGTGCACTAAAAATTTCCTCGAGCTCAATGTCACTAAATGTCAACACATGACTTTTTCTCGTAAGTAAAATACTCTGCAAGAAACTAGAGTACTATTTTGGTTTTCATGATAGAGCTGTGCGCCTAGTTGAGAGCTATTTGTACAATCGCTGCCAAAAAGCTAAGTTTGGTCAGATAGAATCTGAGTCTCTGAGCATACATATGGGTGTTCCGCAAGGTTCTATTTTAGGGCCTTTATTATTCTGCATATTTATTAATGATCTACCTAATGTTTGTTCAAGTGTACTGCTACATCTTTATGCAGACGATGTACAAATTTATTTATCACGGCCGATTGGTCTACAGGATGATTTGATTTGCAGGATTAATGAAGATCTCAATGCTATATCCAACTGGTCCATCAACAATGGCCTTACTCTAAATCCGACCAAGTCTCAACTTATAGGCACATCTAAAAAATATATTGATACATCACTATTGCCTCCAATATTTCTTTCCCAAACTCAACTTCATTTTGTAGATACTGTCACTAGTCTTGGTGTCAAAATTAATAAGTCCCTGTCAGCGGAAAACCATATTAATTATATAGTAGGGAGAATTTATGCCGTGCTACGAAGACTCTGGCCATTCTCAAATATAACTCCTGTCAACACAAGGCTGAGACTCATAAAAACTCTGCTAGTACCCTTAATTGACTACGCAAATGTGGTCTATTGCAGGCCTGCTTCGAATTGTTATCATAAACTGCTTGTAGCTTTTAATGATATGATAAGGTATGTGTATGGTCTGCGAAGATATCAGTACATATCGCATTATCATAAACTGGTCCTTGGATGCTCACTGCAGCAATTCCTTGATGCAAGATGTTGTATATTTTTGCATAAAATTATACAGCTAAAATCACCATTATATATTTATGAAAAACTACAATTTGCACAATCCAGTAGAACCATAAATCTTTTAGTACCAAGATTCAACTACCTGAATTCTTCACGGCTCTTTATTGTTCATGCGGCAAGGCTATGGAATTCTCTTCCAGTAACTATTAAGAAGATGATTGTAATGGCAAACTTCAAAAATGCAGTCACTTCGTATTTTCGCTAAATCGTTAGAATACTTATCAAATAACTCCTAATAGAAAAATGAAATAAACAGGTTAATAAATTTAGGTTAAGACTAACACAAATTAAATTAGTAAATATTATAAAAAAAAAAAACTTTACTTTCTTTAAGAAGCTATAATCTATGTTGTAAATAGGTATATAATATTTAGGCATTAATCTGAAATTATGTAATTATATCTATCCGTATATTTAAGTACTATAAAAGATTAAGTCTTACTTGTACATTACTTTGAATAAATTGAAAAAAAAAAGCGTCTGCCCTTACCCTCTCGTTCTTACCATTTTTCCGGTTCCCATAGTCTTCTCCATTTGTGATCTCGGCATTTTATGTGATAAAGAGCTCAATTTCCGTTCCCACATTGACAATATTATCGCTAAAGCAAACTCTTCCCTCGGTTTTGTTAAGCGCTGTTCTAAAGAATTTTCAGACCCATATGTAACTAAATCTCTCTTCACCACATATATGTCAGACCAATTCTTGAGTATGCCAGTCAAGTATGGTCCCCTTATCAAATCACCCATTCACTTAGAATTGAAGCAGTGCAACGTAGGTTTCTTCGCTTCGCTTCGCTCTACGAAATCTCTCATGGTCTGATCCTTTTTTCCTTCCCCCATACGAGGATCGTCTACTTTTAATTGATTTAAACACCCTC
Source organism: Syrphus vitripennis (assembly GCA_958431115.1). NCBI lineage: Eukaryota > Metazoa > Arthropoda > Insecta > Diptera > Syrphidae > Syrphus > Syrphus vitripennis. The sequence goes on along the minus strand of OY288109.1, from coordinate 71,023,803 downwards.
CCTAAACGTCGTACTGTTGCAGACATACTTTTTATTCACCAAGTTTTCATAGGAGCCATCGATTCCCCGCCCCTTCTTGAACTAGTTTTCTTTAACACCAATCCACGTAACCTAAGAACTGTTCCCTTCTTTTGTCTTCCTACTCACCGTACGAATTATGCCCATTTTAACCCAATTACTAGAATGTTACGTTTAGCTAATAGTGCACAGCATCTCCTTGATTTCAACCCTCTCCTCTCCTCCCTCAGAAGAAACCTATACTCTATTTATCCTTAACCCCCCGCTCCTTCAATAGTTCTTAAGTTAGAATAAGTTTTTTTTTATTATGTATTAAGTTATCTTAATATTATAACGTAGATATAAGTATTATAGCTTGAATTAAGCGAAATAAATAAATCTTAGTTTAGATTCAAGATGAACTCCTAGATATTTAACGGATTGCTCCCACGTTATCACATTTCTATTGTCTTGAAGTTGACTGCTGGGAAGATAGCAAGCTTTCCTTTTTCGTGAGAAAAAAATGGCTTGCAACTTTCCAGTGTTCAGCTTAATCTTCCATTTATAATAATATTTTTCAAATATTTCAATTGCATGTCTTAGATTGTTCTCAATGTTGAGAGAAAACTGATGCGATGAAAGTATTGCTATGTCATCAGTAAAAATAGCAGATTTGCAATACGGAAGATTGAGAAAATCTGATGTGTACAGATTATACAAGATTGGGCCAAGAACTGAACCTTGGGGTACACCAAAATCAAAACATAATAAGCTAGAAATACAAGAATCAACATGAACTTGAAGACACATACCAAACAAGAAACTTTGTATTATTTTACACTAATAAGACGGAAACTTAAGCCTTAACATTTTATAAACAATTCAATGGTGCCAGACAGAATGAAACGCTTTCTCTATGTCTATTAAAATCATTCATGTAGACTTTCCTTGCGAACGATTTTTAACAACATGGTTACAAATCAAAGGTCTAAACCCGAATTGTTCATCAGTAAAAATTTGTTCATTAGCAACAATTTTTAAAATGCGTTCCTTTATAACCTTTTCATAAATTTTGCTAATATTGCTATGAGCAAACTTATTGGCCTATAACTTGAGGACATTTGCGGTGGGTTTTCCGCTTTAAGTATCGCGATAACCTTGGCTTTTTTCCAAGTTTTAGGAAAATATTGACATTTAAGGAATGCATTTACGAGATAAGTTAAAAACTTGATTCCAACACGCGGTAGATGTTTTAAGTAAACATTTTTTATTCGATCCAATCCTCCAACCTTTCGTCTATTTAGGCTGTCAATAATACTTTTAATGGTATCTTCTTCAACGAACTTGAACAATCCAAATTTTAATCACCAGATCATTAGTTTCTGTGTCGCCCAAATTTTGTGATACTAAATGATTAATTGAGAAATTCGTAGCTAATTCATTAGCTTTTTCGTCGCCAGAGAGGAAAGTTGTTGTAGAGTTTCTTAAGAATGGAATTTTCCTGTTTATGTTTTTAACAATCTTAACGATAATCCAAAAAGTTTTCCATTCTTATCAAGTACGCTAAGCTTTTTATTCCATTCTTCATTACGATAGATTTGTAACTGGTTTGAAATGAGTTTATTGAAGTGAGAAACCATATTTCGTGAAAAGGTTGGAGATATCTTTGCCAATTCCTTCTATGCAAATTTCTAACTTTAATCCAAAATTGGAGGGGAGAGCTGTTTATAAGAATCTTTCTTAACTCTTTTAGGCACGCTTTCATTTAAAGAAGATAGAATAACTTCTGTAAAAACTTGCACAATAGAGTCCACGTCATCTTTACAAGAAATTCTTTCAAGGTCAGTTGGAAATTCTTGAAGTTTTATATTTATTTTTGATTTATAAGATTTCCAATTTGCATTTTTGAAATCTTGAAAATATTGCACTTTTTTCTCACCCGACCATAAAAGATCACAGAAAACAGGATTACGATCCGAACTCAAGGCACTAACAGAAACTGGTTGTGTTACAAGACTAGAGACATTAGATACAAATAGATCAAGCACAGAAGGACTAACATGAGAACCTGCAGGAAAATACGCTGGACAAGGTGATGGGTACAAGATACTAATAGGTAATGTCAGTGGGAGGGATGCCAATATATTTCTCCAAACATTGGCTCTTAAACAACCCCAATCTCTATGACGCGACGACAGTTAATCACCACCTAACAAAAAATCACCATTAATTCTGAAAAGTTTTATAAAATCTTGTTTCAGAAGAAGATCCACCAGGAATATACACAGTATATTTTAACCGTCATCTGATTTAGCAACATAACTTCAATACGTATATTCTCCACAATACGCGTTGATATAACTGGTAAAAGCGAATGTCGAATTGACTTCCTAATAAGAATTAAGAATCGCAAATCCACCACCAATTTGACCAAATCTATCCATACGACAGCATTTAAAAACAGAAGATTGAAGCCTAATTTCAGGCGTTAGCCAAGTTTCCGTAACCAAAGCAACATCAATGTTGTTGCTATTTAAATAATTCAAAAATTATATTTCGTATGCCTTTAGCATTACAAGTTATAATTTTTAGATGCGTGTCTGCCATTTTAGTTATTATTAGAATTTGAATACAAGAACTTAGTAGCTGAACGTGCGAATTCAAATTGATCTAATTTAGTTTTACAAAGAGAAATACTTGTAATCATCTCCATGTACAGAGAGTTCAGTTCCTCGATGGAGAAAAGTGAAGAGTTGTTGTTAGGAACGTTGGGGTTGTTATCAGCAGTAGTAAAGGGTCCGCCATCTAACGTTTTATTTTTTCAAGTAGTGCTTATTTCGTGAATGGTAACACTATAAGCTCATGTCTGATTTGACAGATAATTAGTTTTATCCTCCCACTGAACGAATATGGTTGTGTATACGCTTGAACAACGCTAAGAAATATTGCGACATTACTTTGAAAATCATGGTAATGTTTGCAGAATATTTGCGAAAATTGCATACGGATTTTGGAAGAAAAGAAGCACCGTCAGCTCCATATGTTCGTTATCTTGTGAAAAAAAGTGAAAGAAACTGGCATCCTCATCGATAAACCAAAGCGTAAAAAGCCAAAAACAGTGGCAGAAAGTGTGCGTGAAGCGACATCAATTCACCGTCGTTCACAACAATTGAAAATTTAGGAGACATCATTCAGACGAATTTTGCATAAAGACCTTGGTATGACACCAATTAGTTCAGGAGTTGAAGCCAACTGACCATCCAATGCGTTTTCACTTCGCTAAGTGGGCCTGCGATCGACTTAGAGAAGATGCCGATTTTGCCAAAAAAATCATCTTTTCAGATGAAGCTCGTTTTGATCTTGGTGGGTATTTAAACAAGCAAAATTGTCGCATTTGGGGCAAAGAAAACCCGCACGCATACATTGCAAAGCCGATACACCCAAAACGAGTCACTGTTTGGTGCGGATTTTGGTCCAGAGTGCCACACAGCCTAAGCTACACTCGATGTTTTGCGCCCTGTTTTTGAAGATCGCATTATCAGCCGCAGAGCTGATGTCGTTTGGCCACCTCGCAGCTGCGATTTGACACCGTTGGACTATTATTTGTGGGGTGCCCTAAAAGATAAGTGTTACGCCGACAAGCCAGAGACAATTGACGCTTTAAAGGACAATATTCATGAAGCCATTGGTGAAATAGAGCTGAACACAATCGATAATGTGCTTAAAAATTGGACCGATCGTGTAGGCTACTGCACGGCCAGCCGAGGCAGCCATTTGAATGAAATTATTTTCCATTATTAACCGGAAGGATTGTACTTTCAATAATATTTCATGCTTGTATTTTGTTTGCATGGTACATTGACCTGTCGCTGCTGCCGTTTCGGTAGCGATGGAAAGTCAATCATCGAAGCAACAGAAACCGGTTTTTGTGGAGTATTCCAAGAAGTAGAAGCTTGTACAGATGGAGCAAGCAAAACCTTCAGGAGTGTATCAGATTTTCTCCCATATGATCTCTCTTTAATGTCGATGTATCTTGCTCTGCTGGTGTATGTCGGGACAGTAGCTTTGTGATTTCCACTGCAGTTGGCACATTTATGTGCAGATGCATTATTGCATTCAGCCGTATTGTGAGAGCCAGCGCAAATAACACAAAATGTTTTTATATGGCTGTTTCTATGACCATGTCCAAACATTTGGCAATTATAACATTGAGTAACGTTACCCTTCATCTTTCTTTGGAAGTTCCAATTCGCTTGCTTGTGCAAAATTGAACGATAGTTTTTTTAAATTCATTTAACTTGATAGAACCATTTTCAAGGGACACAATATAGAAAGTGTCAGTGTATTGATCATATATTTTAGTAATTTTTTAATTTCGATGCACTTTAATCCAAGTGAAGTTCTGTTTTGAGAATACTAATGTCTATATCTTTTAAGCCATATACAAAACAACTTTGAAACTTTTGCGCCATTGTATCCATTGTATCACACATAATTTTGATTCCCATTGATAATTTTATTTATTAAATAGTTTACCACTTTAAGGCTTTTCATTACATTATGCACATATTCTGGAGAATTTTGTAACACTTTTATGGGTGCACATACACTTTTTTTTTGCACAATGGACTCTGTATCGTCCATATCTGAATAATCAGTTAGTGTTCCTTAAACATCGATAGTCTATCGATAGTAATCGATAGTTTATATCTATCGAACACATCGATGTTTTTTTAAACTATTGCATGTGTAAAATATCCAGCTGAAAATTCGCATTAAAAAATTGCAGCGTATAAATTCACAATTTCCCTCAAAAAAAAACCCTTCGTTTCTTTAGCGCTGAATGTGTTACGAAAATTCTGACATTTCATTTTAGTTTGTATTTGGTATACAAGAAAGCATTCAAAATTCAATAAAGAAGAGGGGAATTACCTGCTATAAGCCTGTCTGTCTCTGTCTTACCTAAAGACCTCACTCCTGGAAACTTTGTTGTTTTGTTCGTGTTTATGTCTTGACTGTTTTCTGTTAATATTTTCCGTTATCCGTTTCGTTTGTGATCAACAATATTTTAATATTTTATTGCTGCTATTAATACCTAAACAAAAATAAATAATTAAGTACTATAATGAGCTCAAATAAAAATAATCGTGTATCTCATGTTTGGAAATATTTTTCTAAATCGGGAGAAAAATATGCGAAGTGCGATACCTGCAAAAATGAGTACAAGTGCAGTGGGAATACCACAAATTTGATCGACCACATGAAGAGGAAGCACCAATTGATTTGGTTTGGTGAGTCTCCTAACCCTAACGATGTTGAGGAAGATGATTCTCCTCACCCTCCAGCTTCAAAAACGAGAAAAACTATAAAGGACTACCTCGACAGAGGTAGCTTCTATGCTGACAACTCCAAGGCCAAGCAGCATTTGGATAAAATGTTTATCCGAATGATTGCAGTGGATATGGAGCCATTGCGTATGTGTGAGCATGTAGGGTTTCGAGATTTTGTAAAATCATTAGACAGTAAATATCGTATTCCTGACAAGACGACTGTCAAAAATGTACTCTTGCCAACGAGCTATGCTGCTCTAAAAGAAAAGCTTCTTGAGGCCTTAAATGCGTGTATGTACGTGGCAATAACGACGGATTTATGGACATCCATAGCAAATGAGAGGATTATGTCCATTACTTGTCATTTTTTTCATCATTCAAAATTGATTGCACCATTACTAGAGGTAGTAAAAGTAGAAGGAAGCCATACGGCGGAAAAAATTTCTGAGGTAAGAACATATTATTTAACTCTTATAAGAATCATGCTTATAAGAAATATATTTTAATGTAAAATTGAAAAAGCAGGTTTGTAAGTAATTTTCGATTTATAATTTTTTAGGTATTGGAAAATGTCCTTACAAAGTGGGGTGTGCGATCAAAGTGTGTGGCAATAACTACAGATAACGCCAAATCAATGATAAAGGCAGTTGATAATCTCAAAATTCGCCATATTCCATGTTTTGCGCACACTTTGAATTTGGTTGTTAACGACACATTCGACTTAAACTGCTTCGAAAATATTTTAAAAAAGTGTAAGGCATTAGTAGTCTACTTCAGAATGAGTACCTTAGCCAGCGACAAGCTTCGATGTATACAGCGTCAGCTTAATAAACCCGAGCTTAAATTAATCAAAGCAGTTCCTACAAGGTGGAATAACGCTTTCCATATAATGGCAAGGCTAGTAGAAATAAAAAGCGAATTAGCTTTAGCTTTGAATGAATGCGAAAAAGCGCCAAGCGGCCTTAATGCAGAAGAATATTTAGTGATATCGGAAATCACTAAAATTTTAGAGCCTTTTGAAAAGGCAACTGTGAAAATATCAGGAGAAACTTACGTGACTTTATCGTATGTTATTCCATTGATCCGTGGAATAAAAATAAGAATGGCAATAATTCAAAACGAGTTAAGAACAGATGAAGGCAAGGAAGTCTTTTACAAGCTGCATGAATCAGTTCAGTCAAGACTAAGACCTTACGAGAATAGAACAGCGGTAGTATTGGCTACTATTCTTGACCCCAGAGTAAAGAAAAAAGGGTTTAGAACTCCTGAAGATATAAAAAGAGCTTCACAATGGCTCGAAAAAGCTTATGTCTCTCACTTAAATACGCATCCAATTCCAATGCCAATACCAGTTTCATCGGAGGCAGAGCCTTAACCATCAACTTTAAGACATCATTCTCAAGAATCCGACGATTTGTTGTCGTTCTTAGATGAACCTGATAGACAACCAGGTACAGCATTGAGTGACGCTATTGTAGATATAAGGTAAGTCGGATCATAATTTCAAATAAGAACTTTTATTTACAAAACCAACCTTTTTCTTTTCTCTTTTTCTGAAGCAAATACATGGAAAACCATCGCTTGGAAAGGATGATTGTCCAATCAAATTTTGGGACGAGAGTGCAACAAGGCTCAAAGAATTGGCCAATTCAATTTTGTGCATACCAGCCACTTCAGTTCCCTCAAAGCGAATTTTTTCTAAGGCTGGACAGATTTTGAATGAACGCCGTAACAGACTCAAGCCAAAAGCGTTAAATGAATTGTTGTTTCTTAAACAAAATGATTTAATTCTGTAAATTTTTTTATAATAAAAAAAAATTAATTTTAATTTCATTGGCATTTAATGTCTTTATTTTTTTTTGTAAACTATCGATAACTATCGATACTATCGGGTGTTTTTCAAAAACTATCGCCAACTATCGCAAGTGCTGACTATCGATGTTTAAGGAACACTATAATCAGTATCTGGATGACATTGAAGAGGAGTGAATTTATTGTTAAAAGGGTTTTTAGAAGGGCAATTTATAGACAACATTGTGGAACACAGTTTTTTATCCGAGGACGCACGCGTCATAATACGTAACAGTGGCGTGGCGTGAATAATCTCAAAAGGTAAGTCGAAGAAAAATTAGCCACCAGAAAAGTAAACTGCAAATGTATGTTTGAAATTTTTTCGTGCAATGTATATCTGCTTATCAAGCCTAAAAAGTTGAGCAATTCAAGCCAATTTTGTTATACCATCAAGTCATTAATGTAGAAAGTTACAATGAGCTCAAGGCATAATAAAAGCGGCTTCGAAAGAAACCTTTTTGGCAGATGCAAATGCGATATCTTAAATAAAATTTTGGTATTAAAAAAAAAATAAGGAACTTCACAAATATTTCTTCATTAATAAATTAAAAAAAATAAATAAAATAAATTAAACTCTTCATAAGATATACCTATACAACAAATATAAATTGACATTTTTTTTAATAATAAATTAAAAATGTGAAAAGTTTTACTAAACTGTTCTATTCTTATTTATATTCTAAGGCTATTCTACGATCTTTTTTATTAAATTCAGCAAGAACTTTTTCGTAAAACTCAGGTCTACTTTTTATTTTTAAAAGAAGTTTTTTTTCTATAGATAGTAGTGCTAAATCAGAAAGCCTGTTTTCTCCTTGCGAATTTCTTAGATATGTATGAATTCGCTTTAGAGCTGAAAAAGATCTCTCCACGAAGCAACAGTTATCGGTAGTGTTAAAAATAAACTACTCAAGTTAAAAATTTGCGGAAATGTGTCATGCAATATTTCATTTTTAAAATGCTTATGAAGTGCTAGAACTTCAAGGTATCGAAGAGAAGGTGTTGTATATAAAACTCTAAGTTCGTTTTTTAAAGCTGTAAAATCGAAAACTCCAGGGAAAAAATTTATGAGGGAAGATATTTTTTCATCTGGATTTGAAATTGCAAAATTATCATATTTCGATTTATTAAGTAAATCTAAAAAAATTAAACTTGTAAAGGATTTATATCTTGAATTAATTTGGGATATAATATTGTCCTTTATTTCTACAAAAAGACGTTTGTAGTGTGTTTTTGAATCGATTTCGAGCATTCTTCTTTTTCGTGGCGGCTCAGCAAAATCCTTCAAACTTTAAAAAATTGTGAACAAATATTTGACTGTTACCAGTCGAATTGTTATTTCCTGAACACCGTTTGTTTTAAGTAATATGATTTAAAATCATGAATAAAATAAAATATATATATATATATATATATATATATATATATGGCTCTTTGTAGCTTGGGTTATATGGAATCTCGATTCATTCGGGTAAATATGCGTCAAGACAAGGTGTAATGGTCATCTTCTGATGAGCCCAGCCATTACACTGGGGCGAAACGCATATTTGAACACTTGTAAGCTGGTTTATATATATATATATATATATATATATTTTATTTTATTCATGATTTTAAATCATATTACTTTAAAAAATTGATTCAAATTTGTTCAGAAAGTCAGAGCAAAGCCAAGACTCAAAACTTTCGATTTCTCTTTTTGCAAATTCAACATCCGTTTGCTTATTTTGAATTAAATTAAAAAGAATATCAGTCTTAGCAAAAATTTCGGAGAGTATTGAGAAAAAAGCAAAAATCTTTGCTTTCTAATTTAACTAACAGGCTCTCGGCTATAGAAAGCGTGTCATTGTCCCATTCGTTAGGGTTATCTAATATTCTGTTAAAAGTTTCAATAATATCTAATCTGCAATTTAAAATTACGTTTATTATTCGCGAATGATAATGCCAGCGAGTCTCCGAAACTCCAGGCATGCGTCGGTTGGCTATTTGTTTCAAAAGATTTGAATGTTTAGTTGATTTATTGAAAAAACGGACTATAGTGTTAATATTACCAAAAAAAACTTTTAATTCCGATATATTTTCAAGTGATCGCGATAAAACTAAATTTAAAACATGTGCGTAGCAAGGAATAAAGTTAGCCATTGGACAAGCATCAAGGACTTTCTTTCTCACACCACCCACTTCCCCTGACATAACTGCCGCACCATCGTAAGATTGTCCAATTAACTTTTCTTTACAAGAGAATATATCTAATACATTCAAAATGTGCTTTGTCAGCTCGTCTGCGTTGCGACACTCACTCACGTCAAAAAAAAACCAAGAAACCTTTCTTCTATCCCATCCTCCGATAAATACCGTAATACTGCACTTAGTTGTTCCCTATGGCTGACGTCTGGTGTTTCATCTATCATAATTGACACAAATTGCGTCTGACTTATTTCAATCTTAATTTCAGTGTATCAAATCGTTTTGTATGTCATTTGAGAGACCGGAAAAAATTGGATTTTGTACACTTGAACACTGTTCTAAATGAGTGTCCATTAACGTGTCATATTTGGATAAATATAATATTGTTTCAATATAATTTCCACGATTGTTGGAATCCGACTTTTCATCGTGACCCCGGAATGCCTGCTCCTGTTTGCCTAAAAGAACTACCGTATCAATAAAACGCTCCATTAATTTACGATTCCTCTCAACAGTTTTGTTGTGCGCTATAAAAGAATTGCCTTAAGAGGTTTCTATTCGATTAATGCCAAATTCATGCAGAGATAAACAACTGCGAATATGTTTTTCCATTTTGACATGCTTTTTTGCAGAGTTAACCAAATTATTAATGTCGGCGTAGCCTGTACGGCTCTAAACACTAGGAGAATTGGAAAACAGAAGGCAAGGAAAACAAAACATTTTATTTAACTTACAACTGGCAGTCAATCAAGTATACTTTTGGTATAATGAAACATTGAAATGAGAAGTGAAACCATCTTTTCTTTTAAAATCTATTATAATGGAAGGTGTGGAGCGTCCTAAAACTATAACTTTTTTTTTTTCTTCATAAAACTAAGCTGATTAAAATTATTTGATTCCTCTAAGAGAAAATCTGTTAAACAACAGTCTACACTTAATAAAGCCATAATCAAACAACTGAATCTTACTACCAAAAAACTTTTCACACTTTTTACACTTTTATTTCGAATTTTTAAAGATTTAACTGTCAATATTTTTTTTAATTCACAAGTAACACAAAATCGATTTAAGTTTCACACTGCGTTCTGCTTGTAAACTAAGTTTTTCAAATTAGAAAAGCCATCACTTGGGACCTGTTGAATTTATTTAGGCCAGTTGTACCACTTTATGGAAATTGCAGTAATTTTGTGTACTTTCTGACAAAAATATGTCTTATGCCAGTAAATCTTATATACAGCGCATATTTTTCTTGAAGTGGCAACCTTTGACACATCAGCCCAAAGCATACAAATTCATACAAATTCACCAAAAAAGTCGGATGTAGACCGGGTTATTTCATTTTCATTTTTTTCTGCATAACCTTTTCTTATAAAAAGAAACCTACCTCAACCTGCATCAGCTCTGCGCAGTGCGCACTGCGCAATACATTTGCTTCATCGTCATGACCCCAACAGCAGCCTACATCAACCTTGCTACATTTCTAGTGATTGAAAGATACATACGAATTCAACAAATATGACGATGAGTACCGGGTTACTTTATTACATAAGAAAGCGTGTATTAAACAGAGAGGTGTCAAACGCAGTGAATAGTATATGAATAAAGAGAAAAGACAACAAATTTGTTCTATCCAGAAATGAATTTTATAACCCGACTTATTCCGATGACCTTTTTTATTTTTTTCCTATCATTTTGTGTTTGTTTGTGGAGTGAGTTGAAAAGCAGTCGTGTGTGTATGTGCAGAATAGACCGCAGAGACGGTAAAATAATGTTAGCAGTGCAGTGTGTGCAGGCGTATGATTTTATAAGATTCATGTTGTTAGGAGAAGGAGTTTGAAAGTATGTATATTATTTGTAAGTGGGAATTTCAAAAGGTAAGTCGGAAATAATCGACTTATATGGACGCCACGCCACTGATACATAATAATAATATAAAAATAATAGGTACATAAATAACTTCAAAGTAGACAAACAAGGCCTGTTCATGCGGAAATGGAATACAGCAAGCACAAGCTCGCAGGGGTACTCGACAGGGTGGTATGAGCCACTTCTCTAGCAGTGTCAAAGTCAGTGCATATGCTGATTTGACCTTCGGAAAACTCATCCCTACATACCACGAACCCCTACAAAGAAAAGTCTCAAAAGCATTCTATACGTGTAGTAGAATCTTAAGGAAAAATGGGATCCTATCTCCAAGAACATTCATTGGATGTACATGCCCATAATAAGTGGCAAATTCTTACGAACGCATGTTTGGGCTGGTGGCCAGCATTAGGAAAGGGAACCAATCTTAAAATAATGATCAAAGTTCATGCAGTGCAGAAATACAAGCTTCGCTGAATCCTTTTGAAGATTTTGGTGACGTCTCAATTATGCCACTAATGAACATTCTGAAATTCATCCAGACATCAGGCACCAGCAAGGAGGTACACAAATTTAGGTGGTGTATCAAACAAATTTTTGCAAACGCAAAATGTTCGGACTCGAACACGTGTTCTACAAAACACGTGTGGCACAGTGATAAAAAAAATGAATATTTTTAGATTGAGAAAATACTACTTGAAAATTTAGTTTGCTTCACAAAACAAAACACTATTTTTTCAAAAGTCTTAGTTGGGATGGATTCCAATCCGAAATCATAATTCTTCAAGCAGAATTCGTTTTTGAGATATTCCCGTCAGGAAATCACAAAAATCATAAGATAGGTTTTTTTTTTAATAAATAATATCCTGAAATCAAATCTCGGTAACGATTTTATTCCTATCACATACTATGTGTAGTGTATAAATAGTGTGGATCTGCTGAAAAATTAATAATGTTAATAAAAACTAATATGACAATTGTGGTTGTAAAAAAACTAAATTATATAATTCAACAATTTAAAAAAAAATGTAACAGTTAAAGAAACTAATGCTATACATTTTGTCATGAGTTTTTTCTTGCATCAATACATATTTTCTTGAATTCAATGTCGCTAAGAAAATTCCATCTTCTTCCAAAAATTTTAGTAAGTTCTTTTTGTACGACTTCATAAGATTTTGATGATTGTCGCAACCAGTGATAAAAATCATCAGACCAATCTGGGTTTCTTGGCCAATCACAACGTAAAATAACTGCAAACCTTCTAATATACAAGTTTCGCAGATTTTGTGCAGTTTTTGCTATTAACAAAACTGTAGATGTTGAAATTTTTTCTCTAATTATCTGTAATTTAAGAATTATTTTTATTTGATTAAATAATAGAAAATAATATTAAAATCGGTTACCAATGTTTCTAGATTAAATGCTTGACGACAAAGAAGCAACATCAAGCTGTCCACTCTATTGACAAAAGATTTTGGGCTTACAAATTTTGGTAAAAGCTCATGACCGTAAATTGTGATAGTGCCTTTATAGTGGTCAACCATTTGAATCAAAAGATCAGGTTTAATCTTGAATTAAAGAAAAATTATAATACATAGATTTTGAGACTTACAAATAATAATAAAAAGAAATCACAAATCAACAATTAATACAAAATTTTACAAGATACAAAACATTTGCTTTGGTTTATTAAATAATCTTTAAGATCGGTAAATCATTGATAGTCACAGAAATCTGAGGTAAGTCCCGGTCCTAATTGAAATGATTGATGCTGTATTAATGAACGATTAAAATTATAAAAAAAATATAACAAAGAAAGTATAATTTTAGGCAATCTAACTCAGACATTATAGATCCTATTTAAAAATGTTGTAAATAAAAAAGAAAAAGAAGAAATGGCGACCAACGCTCAATACCTAAAGACGCGTTTTGTTTTTTGAACACCAAGTTCATCCAGCTATCAATTCCAATCATATTGAGATAGGTTATATGCGAAAAAAAAACAATTATTTTGCAATTAACATTACACGATTTAATATTTTCAATCATTTGGCTAAATTGTTGTTTTTTTATTTCATCATTTTGTTTTTCTCGATAAATAACATATCTACCTTTAGTTATTTCGCAAAAACCCCTACGCCACCGCTTTATTATACTTCGTCGTCTAGCAGATTTGATCGTTTCACCTAGAGATCAGAAATAATTTTCAACCTTTATTTTCAATTGGTTTTTCTCAGAGAGTAACTACATTACTTTAGAAAGAATTTGGTTACGGTTTGAGAATTATTAAAAAAAAAATGAAGGTATCGGTTGAGTTCTTTACGAAAAAATTAATGGAAAAGGTCAATCAATGGCTAATGCAAAAATAAATTTCATTCATGAGAAAGTTTTTATTTTTGAAAATAAATACATTATGATACATTAATGTAGGTCCGCATATGAATCATAGCTTACAAAATACTAACGGTTATACTAACGGGAATTCTGATTAATAAAATTGGAGACGAGATTTATGTTTTTCTCTCAAAAATAAAACTCAGTGGTTAACCGTAAACTAAAAATATAAAAAAAAAACGTTACTCTTAGACCTTGACCCATATTTTTTTTGGTTGAAAATAAAGGTTATTGAGTGAGTATTTATATAAAGCTCATCAAATAACAGTTATAAGAAGACCCATCAAAAGGTTGAGATTTATTTCAGATCTCTGGTTTCACCATTTCCCCCATCAGTTTTTTTTTTTTTTTTGATTTACTGATTTTTCTGAGTCTTTGTCACATTCATTGTGCTCGGTATGTTATTATAATATTATTTTAGTTATCTCGCAACCACATCCAATCAATAATCAGTTGACTATTATTGTTATAAGAATATGATTTAAAATCACGAAATAAAATATAAATTAGCAATTTAGCATTAAGGTGTTCATATATGCGTTTCGCCCCGATTTAATGGCTGGGCTCATCAGAAGATGACCATTACACCTTGTCTTGACGCATATTTTTTTTTTTTTTTTTTTACACTTCAGATTCTTTGCTGTAGTGAGCTTAGAGCAAGCTTCAACTACAGTAAGAGGCTCATCATAAGTGCATGTGTTAGTGGTTAGTAAATGTAATGAAAACTAACACATGCAACACATAAAAGTATCTACATAATTACAAAAATTAAAAAGTATAAAAATAAAACAAAATTAAACAAAAATATACAAAATACTAGACATTCATGATATCTATTGTTAAAAATAAAACAATATCACGACAGAGGAGCACTGGTTCGAAACGAAATTTTTAGTCTTAATTTACTCATGTTGAAGTCGATAGACAAATTGTTTAAATTAAAAAGCCTGCACATACGGTTCAAAGGTTCATGCAAGCCATAGTTGGTTCTATGGAAATCAACGTGTAAAAGTTCAAATCTTCGCAGGTGGTGAGATCCTCCGCGGTAGTTAATGCCGATGCAAGCTAACAAATCGGAAGCATCGATTTGACCATTAATGAGTTGATGAATAAATATAAGGTCATTATTGACACGTCTTTGATATAAAGTTTGGATTTGCAGAAGTTGGATTCTATGTTCATATGGTGGTAGATTGAACGGGTCAGTCCAAGGAAGGCCCTTCAGAGCAAAGCGAATGAATTTATGCTGAATTGATTCAATCCGACTTTTATGTGTTTCGTAGAAAGGGGACCATACTTGTGAGGCATATTCAAGATGAGGACGTACATAACAATTGTACAAAGAGAGAGTAACGTATGGATCGTTAAATTCCTTTGCCCAACGTTTAATAAAACCAAGCATAGAGCTGGCTTTCTTAACAATGAAATTTATATGTTCCGTGAACTCTAAATTAGAACTAAAATGAACACCCAAGTCCTTAAAGCTTGAGATACGAACTAGTTTATGCTGCGAAATAGAATAATCAAAAGAATTTGGAAAACGTTTTCTTGAGAAAGTAATTGTTTGGCATTTAGCAGGGTTTAAAGTAAGACCATTTTTACTACACCAAACAGTAAAACTATTAATATCTGCCTGAAGAAGATGGTTGTCATGTTTGTCTTTAATTGTCTTGAAAATTTTCATATCATCTGCAAATATAAGAATCTCACTCGATTGTAGACATGACACGACATCATTTATAGCAAGAATGAACAGAAAAGGGCCAAGGTGGCTTCCCTGAGGTACGCCTGAATGGGCAATGAATGGACTAGAAAGACTATTGCGGAATTTCACCTGATAGGACCTATTTTCAAGATAAGATTTAATCCAATTTACAAAAAAAGGGTGGGAAACCAAAAGCTCTTAGTTTGAACAAAATAATATTGTGGCTCAATTGATCAAATGCCTTAGAAAAATCGGTATATATACAGTCAATTTCACTTCCACTTTCCAAGGCATTCGAGCATTTGTGCACGAAAGAAAGAAGATTTGTTACTGTTGATCTTTTTTGGACAAATCCGTGCTGTTTTTCACTAATTAAATTCCTGGTATGAAAGGATAGGCTTTCACAAACAACTTTTTCAAGGAGCTTTGGGATACAAGATAATTTCGATATAGGCCGATAATTTTTGATATCAATCTTTTCGCCTTTTTTAAAAACGGGAGTTAAAAATGATTTTTTCCAGAAGCAAGGAAATTTGCCTGATTTAATAGAGAGCTCAAACAAAAGTTTAAGGGGTTGAACTAGAATATGTCTACAATTTTTTATTACTATTGGGGGAACTCCATCAGGGCCAGAAGAATAGTCATCTTTCAATGAAGAAAGATATTCTAGGATAGTGTTTTCACGCAGAGAAATATTATTACAATTTGTTTGGGCATAGATATGGAAGTTTTTAAAATATTCTTCATCAACAACAACAGGTGTTTCAACGAAGGAGTTACGAAAATTATTCGCAAAAGCGTTGCAAATATCGGCGGTCTCACGTAACGAGCAGTTTTCATAAATAAAATTCGACGGATAGCCATCTGAATTTTTCTTTGAGTTAACGAGTCTCCAAAATGATTTAGGGTCCTGTTTTAAAGAATTTCCCGTTTCATTTACATAATTTGTATACAAAGTTTTTGAAAGGGCTTTAAATTCCTCGAAAAAAGCAATATAAGAAAAGTGGTCAACTGGTGAAAGAGTTTTTAAGTATAATTTCCATGCTTTATTTCTTTTGTTACGAAGTAATCTAAGCTCTTTCGTGTACCAAGCATGACGAAAATTCAAGTTTTTCGATAATTTTAATGGAACAGTATTTTCCACACAAGCGTTAAAAATATTATAGAAAATAGAAACGGCATCGTCAATATTAGAAGAAACGGATATCTGACCAACAATATCAGACCTAGTTAAATTTTCAGAGAGCAAACGAAAATCTGCCTTTTTGAAGTCAAAAATATACGAGCAATCGTAAGAGTTGCTATTTTCAGTTAGATGACTGCTCAAGTCAAGAAAAATATCCAGGGGAGGATGATAGTTATCTATATTAGTAATACCGGAACTAGATTCTAGAACAAGTGTACTAATAGCGTCAGAAGAAAATACTAAATCGAGAATTCGATTTTTTGAGTTTTTGATACAGCTTACTTGCTGTAAGTCAGTGCAACTAAATTTATCTAGCAAAAGCAGTTCAGATTGGGAAGAAGTTAATGAAGGTTCATAGAAGGTTTCATCTTCAGAGGGAACCCAGTCAATATGCGGTAAATTAAAATCTCCCAGCAGTAAGATTTCACTATTGGAGCAAGACACGTCAATTATAAAATCAATTGCAATAGAGAGTTCATCAAAAACTGACGCCGGACTTTTTGGAGGAATATAAGCATTTAATATATACACAACTTTGGACTCAACGGTCAACTTTATACAAATCAGTTCGATAGAGAACCTAATTGGAAATACAACAAGACAAGACAAAAATTTATTGCGAATGGCAATCAAAACTCCACCTCCTAATTCTTTAGGTTTGTCTTCATGACGATCATTTCTATAAACTAAGAACTCTTGACTAAAAAGTTCTGTGTCCAAAAAACTTGGATTAAGCCAAGTTTCAGTCAAAACAAAGACATCATGAGATAATGCTTGAGAGTTAATAAAAATATCAGAAGTTTTAGTACGTAGACCTCTTACATTTTGGTATAAGAGGGTGATCCTGTTTAGTTTTTTGCAGATGTACTGTTGGATAAATTTCGTGTAATTCTATTTTTACGTGTATTAGAGAATTCTTTAATAAGAGCTTCAGGAGGCCAAATATCTACATTGCATATTGAGTCAAAGAAAGAAGAATGTGTGACTATTTTAAAAGATGACACAAAACTGTTCACTTTACTAATTTTTGTACATTTAATAGAGTTACTGGTAGGAATACAATTGTTGGCTAACAGATGGGAAACAATATCTTCTGGACCAATATCAGTTTCTAGACGAGAAATAAAAATAGATTTTGGTCTAGAAACTGCTCTTATAGGCCTAGGGTTAAAATTATTATCAGATAAAGTAACAATTTCTACAACGGGATTCGGTTGTTGAACTGTCACTAAATTTTGATTATCAATCTGGAGCGAATAGGTATTATCTTCCAGTGATTCTATAGTATTTTTGGGGCTTTGGATTGTTCGTTTAGGTGGAGGGCTTGAGTTTTTAGCAGCTAATGTTGCATCTCTTCTTCTTTTATTGCTCTTTTTGGCAGCTGACACATGATTATTACATGCTTTTGAGGTGGATTGAGCAGAGTGGTCAACATTAGTATGCAAACTAGAAGGAGGAAGAGGTACCTGGAGAAGATCATCAGTTGAAGTTCCGATATCTACTGAAATGTTTGGGACATTAACAGAATTAAAACTAGAAACTAGAATATTAAAATTATTAAAAAGTTCTTCAAATCCTTTTGAGAGTATTTTCATATCCGTTTTAAAATTTGACATTTTGAAAGCAAGTTGGGACAAGGAGTATTTACGGCAATCGAGACAATACCAATATGCAAATTGAGAATTTTTTATTTTCTCAATAAAGGCAGTGGTTGACCCGATACATTTAGCATGGTAAAGATTACCACAAGGTCCGAAACAAGCAAAAAGTTGTGCAGTTTTAGAGCTTTCGCAACAGTTTTTTACAGAACAAGACATTTTTCAAGAAAAAATGCGATGAAAATACGAGAGAAGAAAAAAAAAAAACAATTGAAGAAAAGGAAAAAAAAAAATATTTGATTTTGCTAGGATTCGAACCCACTTAGCGAAGATCTGATATCCGCGTGCGTACAAACTGCGCCAGAGGGCTAATTATAAAATAAAATACAAGTCACAATTATGAATTGCAACATGAGTAAAATAGAATTTCAAATATTTCTAATTGTAGGGCTAGAAAGAAAGGGAAAGCATAAGTGTACACAAACACATAGAAGGATTTAAATAAATAAATAAAAAAAAATGATAAAATCACTCAAATAGAGGAAAAAACAAACAAAAGACAAAAAGTCTCACCAAGCACAAGCACTACTGGATAAAAATTATGTTTTTTGCATAGATATACACAAATAAGCACATCTGTAATTAAACAAATTTAAAATATCCACTTATTCAGTGGATAATGTCAAATAAACTAATTAAAATTAACGAAATAGGTATAAAAAAATAAATAAAACAACAAGCGATATGCCGACACAACTAATAAGACTACACCAGTGCTGTCTACTAATTAATTTTCTCAAATAAATCGAGATTCTATATAATTTGATTTACAAAGAGCAACTGCGAATTATATAAGCGCAACTAAGTCCATAGCAAGGCACTAAAAATTGCTACAATTTATCTTCTTTGAAAACTTGTAGCGACTATATAATTCGTGCAAAATTTGATTTGTGAGTTATTGACGCTTCGATTCACTTTGAAGAATTGATAAGCACTTTGCAAGACTAACTTGATTCGCATTTTTCTTTATTTCATATCAATTATGTATTATTTTTTTTGAAAATTTTGAAAAATCTGATAAAATAATCATAAAAAAACACGGAATTTATAAAATCTTGATTTTTTTCACAAAAAGACTAAAAATTTTAGAAAATCTTCATCATAGCCAATAATGCAATATGTTATTAACAACGCTTCTGAAACGCAATTTTAAAATTCGAAAAAATAGTTAATAGTACTTACATAAGTCATACATATACATACATACCTACATAGTACATTATGATTATTTTCAAATCTTTTACATACCTTTGTTTTTGGCGCATTGTACAATATGCTATAAACAGGAGCTTCAGGTTGTAGTACAATCTCACCATCTGAGGCTGATTCAACTCGAAGATGAACTTTCAATAAATTATTATCTCGTTTTAGTGCTCTCCAAGCCTTAGCGCTGCAAGATGTGATTGACCCTGATGTTGGAGTATATCGATTTTGCAGAATATGTAGATGTTGAAGTTTTGAATCTGCTAGCAAATTTATCACGTCATCATCGATATTTTGAGGTGACATTGTTAGAACCTAAACTTAAACTCTATTTTAGAAAATATTTAAAATTCTTCGTCTTGCCGCAATAAGAACCAATGGATCTTTGTTGACAGTCTGTGGCAGCGATTTCCTTTTGGCGGCGGCGGCGCGGCATCTGTCAAATCTATAGTTTATTATTCAATCAATGGTGCCAAATCACAGTGACAAGATATTCCATTGCACAGCAATGGTCGCAGCATGCCGCAACAGACTGTTAACATCCAGCGGACTCCATTTAAAAATCTTTTGCTTACCTTAAGATTAGCAAAAAGTCCAACATGCATAATAGGACAGTGTGTTGTTGTTACATTGACAAGATTTAACACTCTCATATGTGAAAAACATGAATCCAGAACTTCGTCCAAAAGATGATTAGCTTCATAACGCTCCAAGACGAAATCAATCAATTTAAGAACTCTTAATTCTGTTAGTTGTGTCATAAGATTTTTCAAACATTTAAGAAGTTGTCCTATAAAAATAATTTATGTCAATATGACTAAGATATAATTGGCAACAGTTTTAACCTCCGGTTCCGAACAATTTTATTCCCTCCGGATCATCTGTTTGAGACATATTGCATGGGAACTCATATACTAAACTTCTTATTCTTACACCAACTCCAGTTAGCTCGCGACGCTCATTTCTCTTTATTAGAAATTTAAGCAAGTTAATTTTTCAAAATCAAAAAAATTATTCATCATTAAAACCTTCTCAATACTCCACGAAAGCATTGTCATAAATTGAAAAATATTATTGAAACTATGTGTTGGTCGAAAAACCAAGCCTCCAATATGGCGTCCCACACGTTGCATACAATTTTGCGTCCTCATATGATCGAGCACATACTGCCAACCTGAGTAATAATTGTATTTGGTTCGGGTTAACGTTTGATCATCAACAATAAAATTCGACCAAACCCGAGGCATGTGAAAAATGCTGTACCAATGACGACAAACCTATCAAATCAGAGTCAGATCGGTTTACGGGTATAATATTATCATTTTATCTACCAAGCTAGCATAGTATCGTTCTTTCACCGATAAATAAGAAAAAACTTCCTCCAATAGGAGGTCTGGCAAAATACCCCATTGCGAATACTCCTTGTTTGGATCATAGTCCTCATCATCTTCCACGTCAATATAACAAGCTAAGAAAAAATAAGCATGTAAAATATAACACCTTGCACATATACATACACATTTACTGTACATGTATATTAATTTATTCACACACTACACTACACACTAAAGTTAAAATTTGACCGATCGTATTTAATTCAATGAAAACACGGACAAACTTTATATTTCAATGGGACACTATTACATTTTCACTATTTATTTTATTTTATGAAATGTGAGAGAATGTACAATTGTGCATGGAGTAGGTAGATATGATTTTCTTCCATCGATATTTTGACATCCGACAGTGTACCTAATTCTCTACGCACTAGCACTATTTTTTAAACCTAACGGCTTATTTTTCACTTAAATACTAGAATGTTATATAAAAATATTAAATCTTATATACACATTGTATATAATTTTGTATCACCGATTTATTTTTTTGGAAATAAAACTAAACAAAAAAACTACACAACCTTCTTCATTCTGATCGATCTTCCAGCAACCTCTCTGAGCTTTTTCCGACATTTTAGAACATAGCCCGATCGTATAATTAACGAACAAATGTAAATAAATTTACAAATTACACTTTTGGAATATAAAAAACAACCAGAAATTTTGAAAAAATTGGGAAAAGCCAACAAAAAATGTTCTATCCACCACTAAACTGGCACTTTTCCCAAATAAAATTTGTTCGATTTTAACCATACGGTCTATTATGTATATTTTCTTTTCTGTCGTTATTTAAAAAGTTCCTGCTAAAATAAAAAGAACGATTGAAGAAAAAGAAAAAATCAAAAACAAGTACATACATACATATACAAAACTTTAAAAAGAATCTTTTAAAAATAATCATAGAGAGCAATTAAGTCAGCTGTTTGAGAAAAGCAAAGAGCATAAGATACAGAATTCTCATAAAGTTCTAATGCTCAAAAACTTGAATGTTTATTTATATTTTGAAAATCCAATTGTCCATATCGACAACGCAAGATACGTAAAATCATTTGAATGCGCATAGTATATTAAATTTTCCTACAGCAATGTACAATGTAAATAATGTATTGAAATTATTTCTGATTTAATGATAGAATGATTTTTCATTGAGACAATTTAATTTTAAGTGTGTAATTCCAATATTTAGTTAGAAAATAAGTTCACTACCTAAAATAAAAATTTACTCTTTTCTACTAAAAAATATATGTATGCCTATACTGCCTTGCTGCTTTGATGACAAATTTATATCACAAGAATTTTTACTTGGAGCTATAGTTTTTGTGTTTATTTTTCATTAGGATTAAACCGAAATAAAATTCTCTCTTATTTGATACGTTTTTCTAAAATAAATTACCAGGGCCCTGATTTTGATGTTCTAAAAAACGCCAAATATACCCAAAGTATGCGCCTAAATTGAACAACTTTAAAAATCTAAAATATGGTGGAGAGAACGATAACTTGTACTTCATGAAATAATAATGGGTTTTTGTAGGACAGTTTAAAAAAAAAAACATTTTTTCACTAAAGACCTATCTCCACCCGCTTAGGCGGGAGGAGCCACATATTTGTCCAAACGGGCGACTGAACATACTCTAAGCGGAGCAATGAAGTTATACGGAGCAATGAAGTTGCGGAGCAGTGCCCCCAAAAAAAGGGGGTTAGAATCCTTGAAATCGGCGAAGTTTAATGCTAGATTTTATTCATAGAAATCACTTGGTTAAAGTAAAAGACGACAGAACGGACAACTTGCTTAAAAAAATCATAACACTTATTAGTAGGTATACCGTTTAAATATTTTTAATTTTACCTATAATAGGGCAAGTTTTGGATTCTTGAAAAAATTCGATCCCGAGATTTTGATCACATTTGACATTACTATGACAGTCGAAAACAGCGAGTCTCGCAATTTTCCGTTGAGCTACAGCCTAAACGAGTTGCTGTTGCTGTATGTTCTTGAAACTTGGTCTAAGGTTTTCTTTGGGCCGTATCTCCATTCTGATCTTAGTTTAATAGAGACATGCACCTTGAATCCTCTCAACAAGAATAACGCAAACAAATTTTTTCTCGTACATTTTTTTTACTGTTTTTTGGCAGTTTAACGATATGACAAAAATGATTGTAAACAAAAAAATTCAAGAAAACTGGCATTAAATAAATATAAATAGAAGGTCTCACTCAGAAAATCGCTACCATAGTTGACCGGGCCGACATCATCGCTTGAAAAAATACAATAGGACTGAATATCGTTGAATAAATATTGTATTAATTAAATGGCAAAACAAAATTAAATGTAGCTTAGTTTTGAGATACCATATTATTTTTATTATGAAATTTCAAGCCTTTTCAAAAATGCTCAGATTTTTCCCTATTGCTTGTCTATTTAACTGATAAAAAAATGTTTGTAAAAAAAGCAATTTTTTTCTGATTATGACAATTTTAAAAACGCCAATTTACCAGAAATATAGGTAAAGAACAGATAAGAGATATGATGCCCTGGTAATTAATTTTTAACATCAAAATTTGCTATTCAAAATTTGGACAGTGTGATAATTTGAAATCTCAAAGAAGTCATTAAAGTTTATTTTCAAATAATATTAAACTTATTAATTATTTAATTTTAAGCTCGCCATTAAAAATGGTGAATTTAAGAAAATTGTATGAGATTTCATAAATTTCTCATTTTTAATGGAAAGAAATTGGGCCCAAGAATTTTTGAAACTTGTTAAAAATATGACTAGCACATTTAAATGCCCTTTAAGTGAAAGTTATGTTTTGATTTAAGAACTTGTGAATATTTAAAGTGATACAATGCACTGAATTTATGAATTTCCATTGATATATGAAAAGAGCCAAGGCATTGGTGGGTAATAACTAACAAGATTGAAAAAGTTAGAAACAACTGCTCTATTCATCACCAGCAAGATGTGAAACCTACCAAAAAAATCATTATATTACTCCACATTTCTGGATTTCTTATTAATCCTAGAGTTTTTAATTATAGTGGCTCTATAAATGCTTATTTTATTAAATCACGGAAAAGTCATACCAGAATCTTTTTTGTATTATGTTATGAATGTTATGTTATGATTTTATTTTATTTTTCTATTTTACTTGTTTTGTATACATAAAATTTGTTTTTAATGTTATTTTAAGTTAAAACTTTTAATTAAAAACATTCCTACATAACTAAGGTTGCTAAAGCTGAGTCATTTTTAATGAAAAGCAAAAATAATTATTTTATGTTATGATAAAAAAGTGTGTTAATAAAAAAATATGTATTATTTAAACTTCGTATGTACGAGTATATTGAGTTATTTTTTATTTGAGTCAGTTTACTGCAAGTTTGACGAGAATATCAAAGTAACAGTAAGTGCTTGACTATAAGCTTAATAATCTAAATTTTATTAAATGCCGAGCTCCATTCTGTTATAAGTCCGATGCACCGAATTATTCTGCAATTTTTCAAAGTGGAAATGAATACTAAATTGAAAAGAGAATAAATTATTGCTACTTCAGTACAGAACATGAATAGGCATCGCAAAAAATGTTTATAACAGGCCGGACTTTCCATTATAATGTCCCCCAAAGTCTTAATAATTCAAAATATAATTGACTCATTCCCTCTCTAAGCGATTTTATTTTCAAAATCAATTTTCCTATTTATTGGATTTTTTATCCGAAAAAAGAATTTTATTGGACTTTGAAGTTTTGAATAATTCATACCTTCGGTCCGACTCTCTGTATTTCTAACCCAAAAAGATAGAAATTAAAAGAAATAATGGAATCAAAAAAAAAAACTGAAATGCAATATTGTGTGTCTAAGAAAATATGTTAATTAAACACTTCTCCATTTAAGCATTAACAAATATGCAGCATAAACACTTTTGAACATGCCAAATCTATCTAAGGTTTGACTCTCTGTACTTCAACTTAAACCTCTCTAATACAATGCAAAACATGATAGGTCATAGTTGAAAAAGGGGATTGAAATAATTTCAAAGTGATTGAAAGTAGAAATCTTAGATCAACAATATTGCATTTGATTATTGTTTGATGCCAAAACATCAAAACACAAATGTTTGGAAACTTTTTTACCCCATCTCTTTGGCTCTGAACTATAGAAAGCCG
This sequence comes from Syrphus vitripennis, assembly GCA_958431115.1. Taxonomy (NCBI): domain Eukaryota; kingdom Metazoa; phylum Arthropoda; class Insecta; order Diptera; family Syrphidae; genus Syrphus; species Syrphus vitripennis. The sequence continues at coordinate 70,998,868 of OY288109.1, read as the reverse complement.
GATCAAAGAAGTGTTCAAAACTTCATGATGAATATTTCCTGCACAATTTTTATTCATTTCAATCATAATTTGAAATAAATTTATTTTAAAGATAAAGTGGTCAAAGTGGGGGAATGTGCTGTTTTAAACAATAAAATGCAAAACCCAGTCTGTTACAATTTTTTTGCGATTTGACCTTCCATTTTTACCAAGATTGACTGTACTAAATGACTGAAACTAAAAATAGAACGTCAAATAACAGCCGGTTTCTCGAATTGAATTCCATAATGCAGTTCACATTTTTTGAAATCAAAAGGGGGAAGGGATATTCAATTCGAACAAAATTATTCGGTCATCAACTTAAGCAGAATGAGGCTGAACTTTATTTTTTCGTTGATTAGCACCGAGTGGTGGTTTCTTTCCTATTTGGTTAAAATTGTTTGCTCAAACTTATTTTTTTTATTTTATAAATAAGGTTTTATTTGCGCATCAAAGTTTCTTTGCGGGAGTCCATCGTTGACGAAATATTTGACTTCGGGGCACTCGTACTCGAAGAGTTTCTTATTGAAGACAAGTCCTCCTTCGATTTGGCATTAGATGTCTGCCTTCTCGATCGGGCTGGCTGCTCAGTTCTCTTATTGCGCTTCAATGTGCTCGATGAAACTTGTGCGGGTATGTTTTTACGTGGAAGTGTTAAGAGTTTCTTATCCTGCCAAATAAAAAAATATCAACAGTAATCAAGTTTATTATACAAGGGTGTCTGCCTGTCTGGTAATTCGTGAGTCATACTTTGGGATGTAATTCTTAGCCATAAGAATCTAATGGGGTTTTCCATGAGTAATCCAGGTTTCGATCAAAGAATTGATTTTTTTTTCGTGGTCCATGGAATACCATTGAAATTGATTTTTTTGTCATTGTATTGGTGTAACTTCGTGTACGATTTCGGTGAAGCTGTCAAAACATAAACCTAATCATTTTTAAACAGGTGCGTTATTATTTTCCTTTTGAAATAGAATTTTCATCCCATCAAAAAAATCAGCACCACTTGATTTTTTTTAAGAAAAAGAAGATGAAGTGGATGAATCTACCAATTCATTCAAAATTGCTTCCATTTTTTGTTAAATTTATTTGTAATAGATAAAAACTCATTCCGACCAAAACAAATTACAAATAAAAAGAAAAACTTGTATCTGTCAAGCTGACAGCTGAAAGTTGTATTAGTATTAGGGCAAAGAGGGGTAAATCTGCCGAAAAATCCAGATCTGCAGATTTGATTTTATATCAAAAATAAAACAGGGGAAATCTGTTTTTTGACTGATCTGGATCGAAAATAAATTGATTTATTTTACCCATGGAAAGCCCCCTAAGTCTTAGAAAAAATTGTTCTATAGTAAAGTCTGATTTTCAACATTGACATCACTTTTTGAGGAATTAAAAAAAGGCTGACTTTGGTGTACCCTGACCCATGTTAAGTTCAATTTCTCTGTCAGTACTAATGGTAAGGACCTCATTTTACACTTGTTTTTTTAGAAGAAAACTAGAAAGGGTTGCCAGATATTCAATTTTAAATGGTGTTCCATTTTTTTTGTACGAGCAAAATTTTGACTTTAAGGGGGATCGTAACGAAATCCCGCGAAACAAAATCCCGTGTAACGAAATCCCGCGGGATTTTTTTGGATTTTTCGAAATGAAGAAGAAGAAGAAAAGTGTTCGAGTAACCAAATCCCGCCATAACGAAATCCCGCGAAATTCACTACTATCTTATTGGCTTTTTGCTACTTTTTGAAAAGTAGTGTTGGTACTTTGGACATTTGAAAAGTATTAATAGAGGTGTTGGTTCCGGACAAATTCAGTTCTTTTTAAGACTGTGCACTCATGGAAATGGTTAAAACTGTTCTTATGCCTTCTTGACTTGCTGTCAAAACTCTAATAACCTTACTTACAGGGAGAGTTAAATTTGGGTTATGAATGTTTAAAAGTGGTATAAAAGAATGTTAGAGGGAAGTTAAGATGACAACCAGTTTATAAACAGAATTCTTTGGAAGGGATGGTATTACGAATTTCCATAATCTCCAAACACAGACTTCGAGCAATCCAAAATCAATATGTCGGTAGGTGTAATTGGAAATAAATTAATCGGCCCTTTCAAATTACCACCCTGAGTTAATTCTACTAATTATCTGGTGTTTTTACAAAATAATCTACCAAACCTATTGGAAGATGCTTCACTGCTTCAATTAGCGTCATGCTCTGGCGAACCATGTTCGTGAAGTTTAGGATATAGGCAAGGTAGATAGGTAAGGCAATAGATATTGAGAATTAAAAATTAAATCCAAAAACGGGCTCTAGCATGCATTCAAAACGCAGGAGGTCACTTTAAGCACTTATTATGACTGCATTTGTGTACATAAAACAAAAAATTACTTAAAACTAAACAAATTATTGTTTTACTCAAAACCTTTACATCTCAGGGCAAAAAATCATTTTTTTTTTTAATTTTACCTATTTTCCCAAGTATCATAAAATGTTTTTGGGTAGACTTATTAATGAGTTTTTGTTTATTATTGTTTTGTTCATCAAGTAAAATAAGAAAACTTTATGTTTATCACGCATTTTTTGAAAAAATGACTTCAAAGTCAAAATTTTGCTAGGGAAAGAAAAATTGAACACCATTTTGAATTGAATATCTGGCAACCTTAAAAACATTTCAGCTTAATTTAAAGTTTTAGTTTTAAAGGATAGTTTTTCTACTAACAAAAAAAAAGTGTAAAATAAGGTCCCTACCATTAGTACTGACAGAGAAATTGAACTTAACACCAAATCATCAAAAAGTGATGTCAAAGTTGAAAATCATTTTACTGTAGAACATTTTTTTTTCTTAGAATATGATCAAGAATCACATATCAAAGTACGGCTCACGAATTACCCGACACCCTGTATAGATAGATATACCAACTTTTTCGTTTTGTTCCTGTGAATAGTTGATTTCGTATCCTTCACTTATATGTTTCGGCTTCCATGGTGCCAGCATTGATACTGAACGGGAGACAGATCTTGTCATTGGTTGAAGTCTATTTTTTCGTAGATCTTCGCGAGATGCTGTCCGACGCTTTTCAGATATTATCTGGTATGGAACTGGTATTGCGCCTACTGTTGTTGCATGAAGATACACAATACTGCGCTGACTTTGCATACTAGACTCTCCTTCAGTACCTGAACTGTCTGGAAGCCGTTCATGCTCCCTGATAGAAAGATGTATGAATTCTGAAATCTCATGAAACCTTTAAAATCTTACCTCGAATGGAATCGTCTCTCGGCACTTCTTAGTGGCTTTGGCAGAGCATTTGCCTTATGGTTGTGTGGATCAGTTCTACTTTGATGATTTTCTGATCTTTTCAGAGTTGATACCGAAGAAGCTTGATGACGGTCGATTTTTTTGTGATCATCATAACGTGGCGAATGGTTGAATTTTTCCCTGGACATTGTTCGATTGACTGGAGTTAAGGGCTGTCTGTGATATTGATCCTCTGTTTCTGATCCACTTTCGGAAATGTCGTCGAGGTTACGAGATCTGGAGTAGTGTCGCCTTTTACGCGTATCAGTTTCATCAGTACCATCTTCTTCAAGATTTTGAAGGGAACTGCTGCGAAGGCGATTAGACAAAGCTGAATCAGGTGATTGATTTATGCGATCAAGGTTGAAGGCACTTTGAGAGTACTTTTGCGTTCGATTAAAAGTAGATGCAGAAGGCCTTGACCTGAAGTAGAAATGCGTTAGTTTTAGTTTCAGTTTAAATGTTACAAGAAATTAATATTCAAAATCAACCTTTGCGTTGTATTGATTTTTGATATTGTTGGAGGATTAGAGTCCAAATCAGTGTCACCAAAAAATCGAAAATTTTTTGGTGGAATTGGTGGTGCAGCTGGTGGTTTTCGATATGATTTGTATTTTAACGTCTGACTTGACCCAATTTCATTACACACTGGAGTATCGAGCTGCAAATAATCTTTCGTTTTAATAATGACCTATAACACACAATGACATGATATGCCTACCTTTTCTTTTGATTTGCTTTTCGATCCTCTTTCTATGGATTTGAACCATGAAGATTTTTCTGGTTTTACTTCTGAAGAGTTCTTTGAAGCTAGAACAGCATTTTTACGAGTTGATTCAGAAGATGTTCGTTTAAGCAAAGGGCTTGCTTTAGGAGTTGAAAGTCGGCGACGCATAGAAATGTCGGTAGCAATCTTAGAAAATATAGATTGTTAAATTGAGTACTTATTATAAATAAACCTATGTAATAATGTATATCATATAAAATGTATAAATGTTCTTCTGAACATTTCACATTTCCTTCAGTTTTTTTTTAAACCTCCTGTAGCTCAAAGTATCTGCATGCTATTTTTATCGTTACAATCGTCAACAATAGAATAAAACAGATAATTGTTACGAAAACCATAATATCTTTTCTAAAGATTTGCTAGTGTACTGAATTCAAATATGAAATATTTCTTCAACACACTTATATAAAGTTTTTTTTTACATTACATTAAATTTGTGAATTAAAATTTGTCAAAGTAAAAAGTTAAGGAAATGTCATGAAAATATTATAAAATTAAATAGTGTTAGGAATGCAAGGGAGTGGTGGAGATTATCGAAAGGTCTTAAAATGACTTCCTATAAACATAAAAGCTACTCAACAGAATATTTCACACTGGTAAGATTTCTTAGTTCCATTGTTATACCACTATTTGAGAAAGGTGACTCAAATCATTGTGAAAACTACAGAGGTTTATCTCTTTTGGATACGCTTTATAAAATATTTACGGGCCTGATTCTAAACAGATTGAATGGTTTACATTGAAGACAAAGATATTCTATGTGAGCTTCAATCAGGCTCCACTATTGCAGCATATTTAATTTAACCAGCATCATTCATCTGAACCGAGTAAAGAAAAAATAACTTTCGCCTTTTTTGTTGATTTGCTCTTCTTCAAACTATCATCTTTGAAGTTGTCAACTAAGTAAATATAAGCCTTACCACTCCTCTACATAAAAACGCTTGTCAGGTTTCCTTTGGAGATGCAAGAAATTCTTTTCCCTTTCTGATCTGGCTATTATTTATAAAAGTTATATACGTCCAAAGCTTGAGTACAACTCCCATCTCTGGGCTGGTGCTCCGGCAATTTACTTAAGTCTCTTGGACAGTATACAAAGACGAGCCTTCAAAATGATCGGAGACAGGAACATCATCGATACTTTTACGTCACTCGAACACCGGCGTAAAGTTTCCTGTCTGTCACTTTTTTATCGTTACTTTTACGGTAAGTGCTCTATTGAAATAGCCAGTTGCATTCCTTCCCTTAAACGATTCAACCGTAATACTCGCGCTTCCAGGAATGCTCATCAGTTTACTCTTGAACCCAATTTCGTCCGTACTGTCAAGTACAGGGACTCGTTCATTAGCCGTACTACGCGAATGTGGAATGCCCCTCCACGCTCTGTCTTTCCCTCTCATTGTGATGTGACGAAATTCAAGACCAATGTTCACCGAAATCTCCTTTCAAATCCCCTCCTACTAACCTGAAGCTCGCACTGTGTCTCTGACATATAAAGGGTACATAAAAATCACCTTGAGTGCCCGCTAATTATAAAAAAAATCTTTATAATCTAATCTAATCTATAAAGCTTTTTTAAAACACCTACATATTTTAATCTATAATCTTCCTTTTGACACACATTGCGTCTTGGACTTTTAAGATTGTTTTCGGTAATATCTTTCAATTTTCTGAAAACTGGTTTCGCATTGCATTTAAGAAACATTTAATATTGAAATTCCTACCTACATATATACATATGTGCATATTTTTGGTCTTGCTTATAATAGACTGGGCTTCTTTTATCAATTTTTGCGTTAAAATACATTTAACTTTGTTATAACAAATACCTATGACTTTTCTGAATACTGTATTGCATTACTTAAAAATTTGATATTTCTTTTTTTTTGGTTTTTGAAATAGTAGTTACATAGGTTTTTCGAAATAATAGGTATTATCTTTCTTATCTTACTATAATTCAGTACCTTCTGCTAATTTACGCGGTTTAATATTAATACACATATTGTAAGTACATATGAAATAGATGTTAATTGATTTATTTATTTTTTAGACATTGAAGTGATTTTTGGGACAGTGAAGTATTAACTTTTAAATTCTGGTTGCTAATGGGAGTTTTTTATTACGATGTTTCTTAAACCTTGGACAGCCTTATAGAAACCAATTTTAAAAATTTCATATAAATCGTGCAAGAGGTTTAGCCTATAGCTTACCCAAGAAAAAAAATTCATTGATATACGAGTACTATTATATAACTAGCCTACTTCATGGTTCGCTACGCATGCAATTTTTGTGCACTACGGTCATCAATTCTTGACTTGGGGCTTGTCAGCGAACTTTGTTTAGCCTTAGAAGCAATAAATGAGCAGATTTTGGATTTTATTAAGTTTAATTTTTTATTAGGATAATAAGTATAAATTTAATAAATCAAGTATTTTAATGATTCTTTATTGGCCATGTTTTTGGTGGATTGGTTTAACTCTTGAGTGAAGTACAATGTGATAAAGAAGAAATACGCAGAAGGTGTACCGACCTGTGAACAGAATTTGCCACACATAATTGACAGTGTGAAAAACATGGATTTTCTAGATTCAGGCCAGAAACTTTCAAGAAATGGCCTTGTAATTACTTAATGGCCATTGCGAATGTAAGACGGATCCGAAATTGAAGTCGTTTAAACTCAAACGGCATATTGGTTTGGATCATCCGGAATGAGAACTTCCTCACCTTCGAATTTTCCTTTGTATATCGTCGCGTAAATTACATTGTTTCGGTTGGTTTATGTTACGAAGTATGATTACTACGAAGCTTACTTTTAGTTGTAAATTGTGCGGTGGTAAGTCAAGCACATCAAAGGAGTTTAAAAATTCAATTGGATAGTTGGTGTGTAAATAGATTTTAATGAATGCATTGAAGTCATCTATTTCTTCTTAGGTGCCAAAATTGCTCGCTCACTCAATCATTCAATATTTTTGTGGTTAGTAATGGTGTTTGGGAATACTTTATTGATAAGTTCGTCTTTCGATGAGAAAAAGTTACAGAAATTCCGAGGAAATGAAATTAATCCGCTTGATTCGTCGAAATGTACTCGACCATTACCAATAGTCAGCAAATGCTCGGAGCAATCTTCAGCAAATTTATCGGTCAGCCATTCAACTCTCATGTTTGTTGTCAGCTGAAGCTGAAGCATCTTCACATAGCGCCATAGATTCAATGAATTGAGGTAAGTGTTTATTTCGTCGGCGGTAGTTGATCTTGGAATTAAAGGACGTGTTTGGCGCAAATCAAACAGGCGGAAAGGAAACAGTAACCTACCACACATTAAAATCATTGTGCCTCCAAAACATCTCTAGTAATTGCGTAGATCTTTCAATATTCGGTTAAGTGCTTCCAATACACTTTTATGAGCCATTGTGGAATCGTCAAGGATGATGATTTTTTATAATGATAAAAAATATCCTATGTTCCCCTCCTGGTTTTAAGCTACCTTCCAATCAATTTTCAACCAAATCGGTTTAACGGTTCTTGAGTTATAAATAGTGTAACTAAAGTGAATTTCTTTTATACATATAATATAAAATATAACATAATATATAAATATATATATAGATATAGGTATACATATGTACATATGCATATGTAGAGAACAAATATATCTAAAGTAAGGTCACAATTGTAGAAATGTACTTAAATATTCAAAAGTTTTTCTTTAGCACATTTTTTGATGTTATCGAAAATTGCCAATGTCTAAAACTACCCTCTTCTGCCCTACCAAACTTAAAAACCTTTTAACACCAAATTCTCAACAATAAGCACTGGAATGCGTCTCTGCAACTTTGATTTGTACCTAGCACTTACGAAGTGAAGAAATCTTCAATCTTCTATCAAAATTTGAATTTATCATATTAGATATGCTTGACTTAATAAGATTGCATCAAAGCCGTCTGAAAGTCTAAGGCCTTTATCTACTAAATGCCAAACAAAATGAAAACTAAGAATTAAAAATATGATTAGCCTGCTTCATCGTTCGCTACCCATGCAATTTTTGTGCACTATGGTCATTAATTCTTGACTTGGGGCTTTTGTATTTTCTTATAAACTTAAACTTTTGCTTAGAATTTCAACTTCAATGAAATCTTTGATGTTTATTTTGCAATTACGACTTTTAAAGTAACGATGTGGGCTATTGTAAGTAGGTAATAAAATGTACCTTTGTATATTAAGTTCTATAACAGTGATCTACGGCAATCTGGTTCTGAATGAGTGGGCTTACCAATGAAGAATGATAATATGTAAAGTTACGTCAGATTCAAGCAGACAAAAATTTATAATTTTTTTTTTTGTTTATGAAAGAATTAAGTCATCGTAATAGAAGACGTGACGCAGTTTAATAAATAAATAAATACATTCAAAGAATAATTTGGTCACCTTATCCAACAGAGCAAAAAGGAAATGACGTAGTTTGGATAAGAAAAAAGGTTTCGATGAAACTATTAAAGAACCCTTGTCATTGGAATTAACCCATAGATTTGATTGACAAGCTTCAAATTCCCTACTTGCCAACAGTATTTTGTAGAATTGCTTCAGAGCATTTACCTTTTTAATTCTTGCTGAGCAAATTATATCGATTTGGCTACACTAGCAGCAAGAATCATTGTTCTAAAGTTAAATTGAAATCGAACTCTAATTTCAAAAATCATTAGAATTTGTATTTATTTCTAGTTATATAGATAGTGAAAAATACAAACATGTTTTAAGCATAGGAAAAAAAGCCGTGTTACGGAAAGAATTAAAAATTTAAAATGCAAGATTGGACTGGAACTTGCTCTTATCTTAAAGTACCTAAGAATAAACGAAAAGAATACAAACACTTCGATTGAAGTAAATATGAAAAACCATGAAGTTGCCTATTTGTAGTGCTCAAATAAGCCAAAACATAAAGTTCACAAATCCAACTGAGACATCGTTAGAATAAAAACAAAAAAAAAATCGTTAAGAGATGTTTTTCAAAAACTAAGTTCTTACAACTGTTGACTTCAAATAAAAAAATCTGTAGGTTTCGATGGAACTTTTTCGTCTTTCTCAAAGAATTATCTAACATTGGATTTGAGTACCAAATTTTTATATTCAATTGCTGCATCAAATTATATATCCTTGAAAGTAGCTAAAGTAGTACTGTACAAGTAAAATCTTTAAGTGACTTGTTAAATTTAAGTTAGATAAGTTCATTGTAGCTAACAATATGTACCCACCTCAATAGCACCGTGCAGAAGTGCCTCAAGGATCTATTTTAGGCCCCCCTTCTCCATTATATTTATACGTCTGACTTTCGCAATTTCCAATCGGCTATATATCTATATATATGCCGATGATACTGCTATTTATTCATCTGATTTACTTAGTTTATGTATTGAAACTAACTTACAATCAGCATTGAATATTCAATACAGCTATTATGGTAAATGGAAAATTTAAGCTTCAAAGACACAGGTAATCTTTTTTTCAAGAAAAAGAAAGTCATGTTTCCTTAATTTGGACATAGAATGGGGAACTTCGGTTATATACTTGGGGATACACCTGGACAAAAGAAAAATATACAGAAAACAATTTTAAAAGTTAATAAAACAGTAAAAATTATGTATCCTTTAATTAACAGAAAATCTCTTCCAATGCCAATAAGTTAATAATTTTTAAAGTAATTTTTCAATCGAATATGCTTTACGGGAGTCCAGTTTGGGGTCAATATGCAAAAACACATGTCAAAAATATACAAATCTCACAAAACAAAATTTTAAAATTGATGCTCAGGCTCCCTTGGCATTTTTCCACTAGCAAACTGCATAACCTTGACAGTGTCGATTATTTTTTTGTCAGAATGTCAAAGTTAAAAGAAAATTATGATATTCGATGTCGTATGTCTGATAATCTTCTCATTTCGAATCTTATTATTTAGGACCAATTTATCGTTATTTATTTATTTTTCACTTTCATCCATTTAATTTACTATTTATAAATTCGTTTTATTATTGATTATGCAGTTTGTTATTTATTTTACGCATATAAAATAAATTTTTTTATAAAAAAACATATATTTACAAATATTTGTAAAATGTAATTGTAATTATATTATCTTATCTTTTGTTATACTGATAACTATAAATAATTTTTCTTTTTCTTTTGTATGATTCTTAAATAGGAGGTTTTTCATGACCTTTCCTTCTCAAACTAATAATTAAAAAATAAATTGTTTAATATTTATAAAATATTTCAGAAGTAAGGTAGTTTCAACCATAACTCTGTATAAACTGGGCCATATAGCAAATAAACGCAATGTAAATTTTAATAATTGGCAATGAACATAAATTTAGATGATCTCTAAAGTTCTTACAAGGTTGTATATTGTATATATGTATGTATTTACATTTTTTTAAGTATTTTTAGCAAAAAAAAATGGTATGGAAGTTTTTAGAATTTAATAGTTAAAATGCGAAAATTGATTTTGGCCAGTTCGCCCAAAATTCAAAGTATATGTATTGTAGAAAATTTTACTATGGTGAAAGCTACCGTGGCCAGGCGTGGTATTTGTATTTTAGGAAGTTCAATATTTTTCTTTTTCTTGTTTAAATGTCAAAATTGGAAGGAGAAAAGATAAATGCAGGAAAATTCCAACTAAAAAAATCTTCGAGAAATCTTGATTTTTAAGCTTAAAATTAGACTTTTTTCAAATTAAAATTGTAATTCTGTTCTGGAAAAGGAGGACTATAGGACGTTGGGATAAAATTTGGAACAAAGTATTCTATTTACGTCAAAATTTAGTTTGTCACCCGTTTGTCTATAGCTATAAACTTGCAAATTCTTTTCAATAATTAAATGGTCCTAAATAATTTAGATAATTGTTTGAAATTTCTTGAAACATCAGAGTTCCAAAAGTTTTACACAACAATGACGTCACATGATAAGCCTACTGTGAACATAACAATCGAGACTCATGAAAACATCCAACTGGTACTTACATCTAAAAACAAAATCCCCAATTTTACTTTAACTTTTATCGCTAATCTATACTACCGATGCTGTATTTGTATGCTTTCCTAAAAAAACACGACTATTAATAAGATTTATAGGACCCCTTCATAAAAACCGTTTAGGGGAAAATCGAAAACGAAACATCCAACTCAATTGCATGTACCGGTTAATAAGGTTTTTTTTTGAAATTTTTTGATTTCAATAATTTTAGTTTCTTACAAAACTCTACAGAAACAAATTATCAACCAACCGTTTTCATAATACACGGGAACCACTAATGCTAAAAAGTTGAACAATTTGTGCTTGGTAAGCTTGGCGCTTAACAAATATTTATTCCGAATTAGATTTGAATATTACACTACATTGGTGTAAAAAAAGTACTGCCAGAACTTCTCATAAACTCATTTTAAATAAACAAAAAAAAAAAAAATAATATATCCTTAATGCCAACATTATTATCTACTAAGAAAAATAATCACTTTAATTGCGCATAAAATAATGACATTCGATTGATTCTTCAATAAAGCTACTTTTCAAGAGATTCGTCACACTATAAAAATTGTATTTGATTATAGAATGGGAGAAGTAGGGCAATTTAGTTCTCAGAATAAATTACCTTTGACTCACGCAAGTCGTTTTGATGACTTGGACGATGTTCACGATATCTCGAACGCATTTCTTCTTCCTTCACCATATATTTGTCCTTGGTGCCACCAGAATCAAGTGCAGATATACTTTTTTCGTTCACATCGAGACGATCCGACTCCCGTTCTTTCCTCCGGTTTCCACTAAAAAGCAATTTCACTTTTTGGAAACTACCGACTTTCTTATTTCTCTTAAGGGTATCTTCTTTTTTATTCGAATGACTAGATGTTGCAGATTGGGAAGGATTTTCCTTACCATTTCGCCGCAAAGTGGAGGTAGAAGATTTTGGATATTTGTCTAAGCGTGGGTCAAAATGTGAGCCATCATCGATACTACGTTCACGGTATACAAAATCGTATTTTTTGCGTTGCGGGTGTTGACCTTCTGTGTGACGGCGTTCTTTTTTTATGAAAAGTTCACAGACCGCAGAGTCATCTCTGGGTGTTCGTTTACGCCATCTGCGAAATAAAAACGAAAAAAGAAATCAAGAAACTAAAAACGACAAATTATGCTTTCGAATAAAAAATAGGTTTGACGATCGCATCGAGGGCAAGAGTATGATAACCGGGGCGCCGAGAAATGATAACGGATTTTTGTAGAACACGCATTACGCAATACAAGCATTTTTTACTATGGAAGGGGGGTCTATCTCCCCCCGTTTAGGCAGTAGGGGCAATTTAAAAAATATGTACGTTAAAGGGAAAAAAATTAATTAAAAAATAACGGTAATACTTAAAATTAAGTACTATACGTTATTTTAGAGCCAACATTCTATTCTATTAGCCAGTTTTTAAATCAAGTCAAAACTATGCATAGTTTTTGAAAAATTTAATTTTAAACTCAAAATTTGAGTAAAAAAAAGTTTTAAAAAATTTTAAATTTCAATATTTCAAAACCGTAAGTTTGTAAATAATTTTTTTTAATAACTTGTTGCTCTTATTAATTTTCAATCAAAAACTGAAAACTAGATGATTTTATGCCTTTTATTTTTTGAGAAAATTGAAAATAACCACAACTGTTATTTCAATTTATTTATGTTTTTTTTTTTTGTTTGAGTGGTCTTTTTTTGATAGTAAAAATGGTAGGTGCGAGTTGGGATGTATGCAACAGTGGGGTGTGTATGGGGGGCATGCTGCCCCCTGCAACCCCCCTGCTTGGGCCCACTGTAGGATTTGGGGTAGGTGAGAGGTTGGGTGTATGCCACACCGAGGTGTGTATGGGTGGTGAAACCCCCATGCTTGGCCTCACTATAGGATTTGGGGTGCGTGCAACATGGGGTGGGTGCTAGGTGGAGTGAATGCAAAGTTTCTTTTGCATTTAAATAAGCTGGATTTAAGAAAAATTAATTTATCCTAGTATATCTCAATCCATATTCGATTATTACCATCAAAATAAGACTACGTAAATACTCAAGCAAGGAAAAATAATAATAATTTAATTAAAATATTTTTTTTTGGTAATTTTCGATTTTCTCAAGAACTAAAAGACATAAAATCACCTTGTTTTTAGTTTTTGATCAAAAACAAATTAAAGTAATGAATTCTAAAAAAAAACAACAGTAGGTAATGTTAAAGTTTTGAAAAATTACACTTTAAACCTTATTTTTAACTTTTTTTTGCCCAACTTTTGAGTTAAAAACAATTTTTTTAAAAAACTATGCATAGTTTTGACTTGATTTAAAAACAAGCTAATAGACAGAAGTTTTGGCTTTAAAAAAATGTAAAAAACTTAGTTGTAAGTATTACCGTTATTTTTTAATTATTTGTTTTCCATTTAACGTACATATTTTTTAAATTGCCCCTACCGCCTAAACGGGGGAGATAGACCCCCCCTCCCATAGTAAAAAAAAAATGCTTGTATTGCCGTGTTCTACAAAAATCCGTTATCATTTCTCGGCGCCCCGGTTATCATACTCTCCCCGCATCGAGTCGCTGCTGATACAAATAGACAAAATTTATTAAAAAAATGATTGTGTACACGAAAGGCAAAATGTTAAGAATTTTCAGCCTATGACATTTTGATAATTTATTTATTTTTTTTATATATCTATAAGTTACAAACTAAACTAAAGTACTTAAATATATAATAAAATAAATATGGATATCTATAATACTATACATCATGGCATCAAGTGCAGTCGATCTTTGCGAGAAGTGCAACAAAAGTGTAAATTCAAATGGAAAAAATGTAATACTTTGCGACGGGGAATGTAAAAAGGCGTTCCATACAAATCCATCATGTTCTGGATTTTCGAAACAAAAGCTGGCCAAAATCCTGAAGGACAAATTGCTATGGTTTTGCAAAACCTGTAAGGTATCGAGGGATAGAAGGCGTAGCAGCATTTTACATCCACAGCAACGATATTCAACAGGTACTCCAAATCATAAAACATTTAGTAACACCGAGATAAAAACAGATAATATCACCAACAAGCAACTTTCTGACAAACTCGATGTAATTCTGAATTTTTAGAAAAATCTTGAAAAGGAAATAAATTCACTCAGGAAAACAGTTGATGATTACAAAGCCCTTACAAACACCATTAAAGAAGAAAACACCACTTTACAAAACAAACTACATATACTTAAAGACCAATTCAACACTTATAAACAAAAAATTGAAAAACACAAGCAAACTACACTCAATTACAGTTTAGGTTTGTCCGGTATCCCGATTAAGTCTGATAAAAATCTGAAGTTAATTGTCACAACAATCTGCAATAAATTAAATATTAACATCACACAAGACAATCTTAAAGAAGTTTACCGCAAGCCATATAGCACCGATGAAAACAACAGCACAACTAATCCACCAAAGATCATAATCGAGTTTTTAGAAAAAAATACTCGTGATCAATGCATAGGTATAAGAAGAGAAACAGAGATAAGCAATACCTTAACACCGGTTTGGCGGTTTCGTTTTCAACGATTATATAACACAGCCAGTGTACATAGAAGAAATTTTTGACAAAATTTAATAGCTATTTATTCAAGAAAGCGAGAGACTTCAAAAGAGAAAAAAAAATTGCATTTGCGTGGGTAAAAGATGGAAGAGTACTTGTGCGTCTCACAGAGAATGCAAAAGTGAAAAAGATTCGCAACATTGATTACTTCAATGAATTGTGAAACGCATCAAATTCCCTTCTCCCCACGTAATATTCTCCATGAAAACATTGCCAATTTTGATTTGTCTACACACAGCACAGCCAAGATCTTGTATATCAATGCAAGATCCATAAAAAAAAGAGGCTGGGTGCGACCCACACTGATAACTTCCCATTTGTGATCTTGAAAACTTTACCACTTTTTAGTTTATTTTTTTTTTTTATATTTTTTGTCAAAAACTGTCAATTAGACATTTGTCAAAATTTAACCTTTCATAAAAAATTGTACTATGTATAAAATAAAATATTTTAGAAGGCACAATCGTTGTTCGTTCTCAGGATATTCGAGCTGAAATACAATTGTAACTACTTTTCTTTAGAATTTTTAACAGTTTTTGATTTTTTGTTAAAAAAGCTGCACATTCAATATTTGTCAAAATTCTATCAGTTGCTAAAAATTATGTTATGTAGAAAATAAAACAAACAAGAAGTCAATATCGTTACCCGTTTTTGATAAATTTGAGTCGAAAGACAATTTATACCAATTTTTGGTAGAATTTTTTGTAGTTTTTAATTTTTTGTAAGAAAACTGTCCATTGAATTTTTTTGAAATTTTCACCAGTAGTCAAAAACAACATTTTCCGTAAAATAAAATTATTTTAAAGTTAATATCGTTTTTCCATCTAAGGATATTCGAGTTATAAAATTTTTTTTTTAGTTTTTTTTGATCTTAGAAAATAACGGTATATTGATTTTTTTCCAAATTCATATCAAATTTGCATGACGTCATAATGTGTCGAATAAAATTTATTTCAAGTCAATAGCATTATTTGTTCGTG
Source organism: Syrphus vitripennis (assembly GCA_958431115.1). NCBI lineage: Eukaryota > Metazoa > Arthropoda > Insecta > Diptera > Syrphidae > Syrphus > Syrphus vitripennis. Next base: position 70,983,161 of record OY288109.1, on the reverse strand, counting down.
AGATAATTAAGCCCAACCAAAATTTTCACTTCTTTTTTAAACTGCTATAGTAAAAAAACAACTGATTGAATATTAATAAACGCCCTTTCAGCTTCTTTCGAAGTAATTATCTGTAAAACAAAATTTATTTCAAGTCGATATCTCTACTCGTTATTGAGATATCGACGACGAAAAATGGTACCAGAACGTACGGACGTACAGACGTACGAACGTACGTACACACGCACACACAGACATCTCTCTAAGAATGATTGATATAGGCTCTAGGGACCTTGAAACGTCGAGAAATGTCAAAAATTTCAATTTGACAAATCGGACCGATTACAATAACTCCCTATAAGAAGTTAATAAAATTGATGACTTTGAAGCTTTAATCAAAGGTTTTAATTCTTAGATTGATATTATATGCGTTACAGAAAGGTGGTTGTCAGATTACGATGAAATTTACTTCAATTTGAAGGAATTTTCCAAACTAACTGCAAATAGACCAAGTAAGGAGGGAGGAGAAGTAATAATATTTGTATCAAAAAAATACTCTTATACGAAATTATTCTCACATAGTGATGACGCGGATAGTACTTGTGCAGCAAATGTCAAAGTAAATAAAAAATTCGTTTGATATCAGGTGTATTTACAGAAAACCAAACCTGATAGTATCAAACAAAGAGAAATTTCTTTCCTTTCTCGAAGAAAACATCTCAAAATATCATTGATTGTAGGCGATTTCAATATTGGTATTTAATTGAAGACACTTTTGCTCTAAAATATCTAAACCTGTTTCGTGCGCACAACTATTTTAATGTCAACAAAAAGATTCCTACACGTATAGATTCCAATATCGATCAAAAGCACATCCATAAAAGTAAAAACAAATAAACCAAGATCTGACTGCAGCGTTGAATGGATAAGTAACGAATTGTTATCCTTGATTAAAGAGAAAGATAAATGGTTTAGCAAATTGTGTAAGGATCCAAATAATATCTATATTGAGCGACAGTACAAATATCTCAGAAACCAAGTGACAATTAGAAAGCGACAAACGAAGACAGATTAATTATTTTGGGAATCAATTTGAAAAATCCTTAACTGACAGCAGGAAAACTTGGGAGAGTATAAATAGTTTATTATATAATAAACCCAAAAAGAATACGAATTTCCCATTGCCGAAAAATTGCTCACTTGATAAAATCAATGAACTAAACAAATTCTTCCCTAGCATAGGCAAAACAATCATCTCAAAATGCACATCTGAAAATATCGTCTTTCCAATTTAAAGGCAACTAGAAAGTTTTGTAATCGAACCGACATCACCTGGTGAAATCAAAAATGTCATTTCTGGATTGAACCCATCAAAAGCTAAGGACATTGATAATCTCTCTACCGAAATAATTAATTAAATAATTAAGAAGTGCAAAGAAGAGTTGTGTATTCCGATCACAATACCATTGAATAAATATAAATAGAAGGTCTCACTCAGAAAATCGCCACTATGGTTGAGCGGTGCCGCCACCATCGCTTGAAAAAATATAATAGGTCTGGATATTCAATAAGAAAATTTGAGTTGTTTATTCGAAAGGGATTTTTTCTCAATTTGAAAATTTGTTGTTTATGTACGTTTCTACGGCAACGATTGTTCTATTTGTTTTAAATTATTCAAATTATTTGTTTGTTTCAAAATAATTTGTTTTCAAATGTGTATGAATGTAGGTATGTATGGATGTATGTATGTATTTGAATATGTATGTGCCTATGAAAATTTTCGTTATTTTAATTCTAAATTAAAAATCAAAACAGGGGTTGCATTTTTGTTTTGATTTTTTTTGATACCAATAAGTTACATTAGTCAGGTAGGGACATAATGGGCCCTACCAATAATCAAATTTAGCAACGACTTAAATATTTTAAGTATATGCTTGCTTCATCTCAGAAGGGTTTGTTAGCTGCAGAAATAAGAGGAAAGTATAAGAAAACGCTATAATCATTTCCGGTTTTTTTTTGTATCCGCACCATTTGCTTGAAAACTAGGTACATATATATTTTCAACAACGATATTAGCGAAAGTCAAATTGTCGGTGCTTGAAGCAACGAAACTGTTAAATAATTGTTAAAAAATGCTTTAGCCCAGAGCACCGAACTGGTTATCGTATATACGATTGACCAACAAAAAAATGTCGACTGTTCAAAATTTTGACTTTTATTGACTTTTTGGAAGGTTAAAATAACGATTTTTTATTAACTGCCAAAAAACCTCGATAGTTGTAAATCTCGACTTGACAAAATATCGACAGGTATTAAAAAAAAGTCGAGAAAAATATCGACTGCTTGTTTTGTCTTATCTTAAGAAAATCTTATCAACCACGCCAACGCCGCGCCGCTTGCTTTTATCCTTTAAGCTTCTATAGAAGCTATCTAGATCTATAGATCCAGAATCTCTATTTCATTAAAGCAAGTAGCTTATTTATTACATAGCATTTGGCGATAAAAAAAATTACTCGGTATTAAGTGTCATCCTTTAGTTAAAAAAGTTTAATTCCACACTAATTACTTTTAAGGGAAAAAAGTTTAAAAACAGGTCAACGGCTGCTTAATATATACGATTAATTATAATGCCAAACCAGTTCAAAAAATCAACTCAAAGCTAGGGACTGATGTTTTACTAGCACGTGCTTGTAAACATCATTCCTTGAACATTGGTTTTATCGAAATGTCGACTATTAAAATATATATACATTTTCGATTAAATTTTTGTCGATGTTTTGATCCATTTGTAATTTAACTAATCGAAATTTTTTTGGTTGAGATTTTAAAAGTCGGCCTTATTATAATTATAATGTCGAGACCCACTCAACTAAATGGTTAGAGATTATCTAATTGCACTATGAGTATGGATTTTAGGTTCTTTAGGGTATTACAAAACGTAGTTCGAAAACCTGTCGCAATTGGGCCAATAGATTTGGTTTGAGACATTATGTGTGTAACTTAAGACTCGAATTTTTTCGAAAAAAAAATACTTTGTAAAACTTGTTAATGAAATACTGATTTAATCCATCCATCTATTTATTTTTTTTTTAATAAAATAAGAGTCATTTAAAAAAGTGAATGTGATTTTGTGTATTGGCTTGATGTCAAGCAATAAGATTTAGTTTGAACAACTAAAATAAAAAATAAAAAATAAATCAATGTTCAAGGAATGGTGTTTACAAGCACGTGCTATAGTAAAGCATCAGTCCCTAAGCTTTGAGTTGATTTTTTGGAATGGTTTTTTTTTACTAAGTCATCTTATAAATTTATTTCATTAGCTAAAAAAAAATTAAGAAAATACATCTCTTCAATTTTTTAAGTTTTTAGAAAATTTTTGCCTCGTTCTGTTTTATATGTGTACCTATGTAATTGAGCAGTTATATAATAATTCAAGTTCAAAATTGAGAAATATGAATCTTAAGAATGCATTTTGTTTCATCGCAATATCTACGACTTAAAAAATTGAAAAAAAAAATATTTCCTCAATTTTTTTTTACTAGTGCCCATACGAGTAAATGAATATATGTATATCCATAAATAGGTCACGAGAATAAAAATCGATTTGAACAAGTTTTGTAGTGTAAAAGATATATAAAAGATAATTATTAAAGGAATTCCATACAAAATGCTCGTTATGCAAAGTATTACTTAAAATACAAATAATTAAATATACTTTCTTCTGATACCTAATAAAAGTTAACTTATCATAAGTTAAGGTCAAATGAAGAACTTATTTTTAACTATGTACCTACGTATGTAGTTACATTTATAACGTTTAAGCCTTGCACCCTGCAAAGTCAAGTGTCTTCCATCTAAGGCATCATCAGCTTGCTGCCTGTGAGATTAATTTATATTAAAGGTTTTTGAATGAACAACAACAACTTGTGTGTGTTATCACCAAGTTCAATGGCTGGAGTTATAGCTATTTCACGGGGACCAACCCGATCATCAGACTCCTTTCAGTGGTGCTAAGTCGCTTATGTTCAATTAATTTTGAAAATTGCCCGAGCGATCCTTGAACTGACGACCTAGCGATTGGGAGGCCGACGCACTACGCACCGCACCACTGCATCCACTAGTAAATTCGTAACCCCGAACAGGTTTTCCAATTATCAAGTTCAACTGAACCAACTAGCATTTTTATTAACTCACACAAGTTTTGTTGTTGTACATTATTTTACATTATTTTCTTGTTCATATCTTCGTATCTAGCAAATACTTTTACATGAATCAAATTTTTTTTTTAAAGTGATCTCCCAGCAATTCGGCAATTATTTTACTATACCTACATTTTAACCAAAGCTTTTTCTAGGCATGATTCAATTATGTATTTGTTACATCACGTTAAACATCATCTTTTTCTTTTCATTCACATTTAACATTACTTAAATCAAGTTATTTTAGCAAATAAATTGCGGGAAAACCGTTATCCACACAGAAAAAAGGTGTATGGTACATACAAATTTCTGACCTATATTGTTTAAATAAAAAATAATAAAAAATCGGTTGTGCTTTTGCAATGTTAAAACCAGCTAAAGTAAAAAGAATAAAAATGATAAAACCTTTATAAGTCGGAAATATTATACCGGTGACCACGCTCAATGCAATTTGATGCGAAACGTTCGGGGTGAGTTCCTAATTGCACTCTATATTTTTAAATAACGCGATCAATCCGAAAATACTTATTAACATTATACCAACTTTCTTTGTCCTTTGGCCTAACAGGAGGTGTACAAACTAGTAAAAAAAAACAAAGGAACAAACTAACAAAAAAATTTTCTCTAATGTCTTGAACTTTTTTTTAAAAGTAAATCAAATAATGCATTCGTCGGTTAACTTGTTTATTCAATTGAAATTTGAAAATTTAACAAAAAGATGGATTTTTGGGAACCTCGGTAACCTCGTTGTATATGTATGTAAGTGTTTCCTAAAGCCGTAAAATACCGTAATTTGCCACACGTAGCCGGTGCCGCTTTGAGCTCTGAGGTGTACGCCAAAAAAACCAAATATATCGTCTTCAGCAAATCGAATACACCACTTAACATTGTCTACCAAGGCTCAACTGTGGAACAAATTAGTCAGTTTAAATATCATCACTGAACTGGAAATACCACATATCAAAACTATCGAAAAAACTTTCATCCCTAGCTGGCGTTTTCGGTCGAACTCGTAGTAACGTACCTGAAAGTCTAAAAACTGAAATGTACTTTGCCCTTTTTCACAATCACCTGACGTACGGAATCAATGTATGAGGTACAGCAGTTCACAGCTTGATTCATAGTTTACAAGTTGCACAAAATAAATCATTAAAAAAATTTAATCGGATTTGGATGGTATACAAACACTCGTTGGATTTATAACCAGCTCCAAATTCTAATGGTTAAGGATGAAGCAGAAATGAACATGGTGCTCCACATTCACAAAATTGCACATTCAACAGTATTTTCTAACACCGAATTATCTTCAAGAAGTAGCCATCATAACCACCATGTGAGAAGTCGATCAAGCCACAACCCATACGAAAAGTTTCGGAATCAAATCTACACTATATCAGTCGATTCAGCATAACAACAGATATCCTAACGAAATCAAACAAAATAGTGATACATATTGCAAATTTAAAGCCCAGGTTTAAAGAAAGCTTCTTAGCAAATACAAATCAGAATAAAAGTAGTGTTAAATGTGTCCAATGCAAACCATTTTTTTTTCTTTCGTACTCATTTCTCTTTTTATTTTTATATGTACATTGTTCAATACTAAATGATTTATCTTGAACCTGTTTGAGTTTCATTGTTGTGATTCTTTTCATTGTTATAATGCGTAATTAATAATTAATAAAAAATCTGCGAAAACAACATCAGTTTGACATTTGTTTTATCCATGTTTGATATAATGTTGAGCTACTGAGTGGACGTGCATCTGATTCTGGCGACTTTAATACCTTTATTTTTGATCGAAAAAGCATTCAATCTTGCATACATTTGTGTTACATTCTCGCATTAGCTAAGTTTTATTGTTTTTATGATTTTATTTTGGCAAAAGTGATAATTTTCTAATTAAATTGCCCAAATTAAAAGTGAAATATATATTTTGTTTCCCTTTGTGCTAAGTACTTATATAAAAACATTGAGTGTTTTTGTTGTTTTTACCGGGCTCTCTTCACCCACACGTCTGTTTAAACATACATACTCACCCACCTTCCGCCACCCACACTTTAAAGCATCCGTTACAATAACACACTCATACTCATGTCTGAAAATCCATCAAAACGACTTCGCACTAAAAACCCCACATCAGACTCGCCGAAAAGCTCCTCATTTTCCCCACGTTATACACCTTCAACTTAAAACACTTCTGCAAAAATCATGGACAAAACTTGGATGGATGATAAGCTCCGCGAACAAATTGAGTTTATTGTGTCTCTTTTGTCCAAAAAAGTAGAGGAGTCGGAAAAAAATTACTGAAGAGTTAGGCCGTGAAATAAAAGACATCAAAAACAGTATTTGTGATTTAAACAATCGAGTTGTTCAATTAGAATCCTCGAACACCGATATAAAATCTAATATTGTTTCACTCAACACTGAATTAGAAAATCTCAAAACGTCACTTGCCAATGTAACTTCTGAATGCATGACCACTAAAGCTTCATTAACCGATAAATCTGCTCAAATCACAAGGGCAAATAATAACTTTGATCATACCGTCGACAAATTAAACGAACTTAAAAACACTATAAACTCTTACGAAAATCGGATTATCGCGAGAGATGCCTTTATATTCGGTGTTCCGTGCATACCTAACGAAAATCTTAGGTCCATTTTTAATTTAATTTGCAGCACTATCGATATAAAGCCACCCACTTTAAGCAATATTTACCGCACTCGTTCGAAACCAAATAAACCAAACTCCGCGATATTGATTAAGTTTAATTCTCCGTATGATAAAAATTATGTTTTGACTTCTATAGCAAAATATCGGAAAAAAAACAATAAACAGCTCTGCCTCAATGACATTAACTTTACTTGGGATGAGAAATTCCCCTCCGCGTCACCTTCTACCATCTATATTCGCGAGAGCTTAACCCAGCATAACAAATGTATCATGCAACGTGCACTTGCTTTGAAAAAAAGTAAACATTTATCTACTGTCTACACTGCACGTGGGGTAGTTTATGTTAAACGTCAAACTGATGACACAGCTGTGCTGGTTAACTGATTTCTGATTTCTCACAGGTCCGTACACTTTTTTTCACTATGGACTCAAATACCTTAGGAATAGGTCGGTAATTTTCAACAATTTCCTTAGGACCAGAATGGTTGAATGCAATGTTCTGTACTATTCAGAGTAAAAAATTATCCAAATATTTCATCTTCAGTTATAAAAATGGATGCCATATCAGTTATCTGAGAAATGTCTGGCAAGACATCAAATCCGAATCACCAGTTTTAAAATTTGATTGGAAATAAGTTGCAAACATGTTACGGATTTCAGAGAGATCACTACTAACTTTCCGAGCAATGATTCATATTAAGAGGAATACAGATTTCCTTTTCACATTATAAAATTTCCAAAAAGCTTTAGAATCATGCTTGATTTTTGATTCATAAATACTGATTATATAAAAACTTTTTTAGAAAATCTTACGCTTTACGCATACGACAATACCTAATTGATACGAAAAGGAGATGAACCATTTTTCTATGTAGCCTGGGCCCAGTGCGTTCACTAATGAAAGTGGTATCAAATGAAAGGTGAAATTGAGCACATTTTGTGGGTAAAATATTTCCAAAATTAAATAAAAACGGGGTTTACGAGATATGCACTTTTGAAGTTGGTTAACTCAGAAAAAGAAATCCACTCGTTTTTTTTAAATAATTGCTTATATCGTGCGATATAAGCACGTAGCAAAATGATATTGGTACCAAATGAAAGATAAGAAACTGCTGTTTTCAATAATTTTTTCGTTTTTATTGTTTTCAATATTAATTTAAGTACAAACAGATTTTTAACTGAAACATCTTATCACATATTCCTTAAAAAACTAAATATAAAAATCAATGTAATTCATGTTTATTCTTCTTCTGTTTCATTTTTTTCTACTAAAATATTATTTAAAAACATTTTCCTGCTGACGAGCAAATTCCAAAATAGTGTGTCGAGATTTTATGCGACGCCTAAGTAAGTTATTTTTTCCAACTAGGCTTGCATGTGCACCATTAATTTGAATAAGGTTTTCACATACATCTATTACACAACTTCCATTATTTTTTAGGTGTTCCCTACAGTAAGAACGAGCTTGTTTGATTAGATAAATTCCCAAGGAAATCTTACGAAGCTTAATATTGTCTGAGGGGCATCTTCCAAATTCTTCAACGTTAAATACTTTTGTATATATGTATGTACTAGAGCTATTGATTTCGAACGTGTACCCGGTGCACTGAACGGGTACCCGGGTACCCGTTCAGTGCTCGGGTACCCGTTCAGTGCTCGGGTACCCGACACATTGCCGGGTACCCGTCAGGTGTCGGGTACCCGGGAATTTATATAATTGGTCCCAATGAACCATTATAACTCAGATGGGAGATAAACAAATACCAATAACAACAGGGTGGTTCTTAAGGTACAGGTAGAAATAAAAAAAGTCGTTTTCACAAAATAATTTTCTATTTTTTTCTATTTTTTTTTGTCGTTTTCAAAAAAATATTTTGTATTAGGGTGGTCCAAAATAATTTTTTTAGTCGTTTTTAAAAAAAATTAGGGTGGTGCAAAATTTTTTTTTTCGTTTTTAATATAAATGTACTGATGAATCAAAAAATTGAATTTTCAACAAAATATACTGTAACTCTTACACAAAAGCAGTTATCGAAAAAAGTTATTTAACATTTATTGTTTTAAAAGTTTCGTCTATAACTTTTTCTTCTGGGAGTAAAACCTTTGTATATATAAACTATCGTACTGTCATGGTGGAAGTCGAATGGGGCGACATCTAAAGTATGCCGGCAACCCTTATTCTTTTTTTTGGCGGAGAGCTTATGGAGGTTTTAATTGATATAAATTGAAATTTTTTGTATGCAATAATCCAAAAAATAGTCTCCTCTTGCCCCTACCACCAATTTCCGATGCTTTAAGACTCCCAAAATCTAATTTTACACCTCACATTTTGCAGCGCCACCACAAGGGTCAGGGCAACCCTAAAAAACTCGCCATGATAGTATAGTTTTCATATACAAAATATACATATGCCGGGTACCTGGCTACCCGTGTAATACCCGGAATGGCCGGGTACCCGGTCAGTGTACCGGGTACCTGAGTATCAATAGCTCTAATATGTACAAAATATCTCCAAGATTGCTTTCCTATCTTGGAGATATTGGGGCATATTCATAGTCGTCTGACAAGTTGTTTTTTTGTCTCTTCTAAGCTAACCTGGAGTTTATGTTATTCATAGACAATTTGAACCCGGGTCCAAGAGATAAACTGGAGCTCAACTTTAAAAACGGCTGACTCTTTGACTAAGTTGTTTTTTTCTATCTGTCAAAAAATGTATTGAATTTCAATGGATTGACGGGCAATACTACTAAAATTGTAGTAGATTTCTGTTTTTTACTAAACAGAGCTGCAAAATTCTCCATGAATAGCAGCTGTTTCTAACCTGTGTGTTAACTTTAGACTGGAGGCCAGTTGAACTCGGTTCTAAAATTTGACTATGAATATGCCCCATTATGTACAAATATACAAAAGTATTTAACGTTGAAGAGTCCAGTAGCTAAATGCAAAAACATACTATTTAAAACAATAAAAACATATTTATGGAGGCTTCGCATTCCCATTTTATGGAATTCTCTTTATTGAATAACATTTCTAGTGAGAAGTAGGCGTACTTTGTTGAAGAACATCGCATCAAAGCAAAAGTTGTATGAGAACTTTTGGTTCTTGCATGAACGTTGTCAGTACTTTGAGTTTGGTCATCATCAGGAATACCTTCAACTTGTGAATCGTCAATGTAAATATTATTCATCAGACAAAATTATAAAAAAAACACAATTGGCTATAAAAATTATTAAAAAAGCGCTAAACGGGAAAGTTCATACCACCCGGTAGCATGTTAAGGTGCTTTTTAGAGTAAGTTTGTTAAAAAGTAAGTAATTTTTTGAGAATGGGTACTAAATTATATATTAAATTAAAGGTGAGAGTTACAGCTTTAAAATAATGCAAAAAAAAATACATGTCATCGCTGATTTTTTTAAGATATCGGTGTTGAATAGGTAAGTAAAAAAATATAATTTTTAAGAAGTTTATACCAAGTATTTGAAAAACATTTATGATAGGAAAAAACTTTTGAATTCATTTTAAAGATAGAAAAAATATCTTTCATTAGGTACAAATATCATTTAGCTACATGCCCTATATCGCACGATATAAGTAATTATTAAAAAAAAAAAAGGAGTGGAATTTTTTTTTTCTGAGTCAGCAGAGTCAGAATCAGCAGGAGAGTTATCATAAAATTTAACACATTTTACATTATTGTTGTAATCTATTGAATAGTTGGCGTCTTTGAATTTTTGGAAAATTAAAAAATTCTCTGACTTGGACACTCAATGGCCAAAATGCTGAATTGACAGCATATTCGATACCGTTTTCAGGATCAGATACCTACTTTAAAATTAATGAATGAAATATCTGATATTTTGGCAAGATTTTTAATCAGCATGATACATTTAATACTACTTTTAGGAATTTTTAATTTGCTGCTGATGTAAATTGTGATTAAATCAGTTGTCGTAATATTAACAAAACAAGATAGATGAAGCCACTTATTAAGTGGTACCACTTCTAATGAAGTGCAAGTAGGATCCGAGCCTATTATTTTTACTTGCGACTATATGTAGGTACTATAGGGCATGTTTTGGATTCGTGCAAAAAATTCCATATATTAATCAGGGGAGACGGACAAAATCCCTAAAATCCAAATCCAAAATCTTAAATCCCGAAAACCCAAACTTGTTTGCTCACATGAAACTTTAATTGAACGTGCAGTTTCAGTTTCAATTACAATTTTTGATAGTGGAAAAAAAGTTGTTTTGGCTCTGTCTTTAAGCACCTCATTACCTTAATACACTGATTTTGTATATGATAATGGCTCATGACAATGATCAGAAGAACTTTTTTTCACTTCATGAGTTCCTAAATCACTTAAAACTGTACTTAAACGTGCCTTACACAACCTTCCTTTCCTTTCCTCGCATTCCCAGTAAAACACTTCCTTGTATTTTTTATTAAGGTACAAGGTAGCTATAGCCAACAATACAAATTTTGTCCCGTCCTTTATTGGTTCTTACGATGGACACATTCATACTATTCCAGTAAACATAAAAAAAAAACATTTTAATAACAATTCAAATAAATTATAAATGAAATATTAAAACTCACAATTTTATTTAAAAAAAAAAAATCCCAGCTTGCAATCTTGCACTTGTACAACACTACACTATAACAACTGACAATAACAATTTAAGATCATTTTCAAAGAGATATTAACGGATAGTACCTAATATTGTTGTTTGGTGCTTTACTTCTCAACTTTACACTTAGGATTATTTTTCCGAAATCGAAATCCCAAAAAATTATATAAAATGAAAAATCTGCGCAAATTTTTCATTTAAGATATGAGCAAGTATTTCATTTCATATAATTTTTCGGGTTTTCGGGATTATTGATTATCGGGATTTTGAATTTTCATGATTTTGGGTTTTCGGGATTTTGGATTGTTGGGATTTTAGCCCCAACTCATTAATCATACCTAACATTACGATGATAGAGAACGTAGAACGTAGTGGGTCCCACACTTCTGTCTTTCTGTGTACCTTGACCTACAGCCTAGGCTTAGACATAAGGTTTTGGGGAGATTTTCTAGAGGGGATTTCGGTATCTGTCATAGTACCATTTAGACAAAACATTATTATCTCGAACACGGCTCTAAAGATTTTGATGAAATTTTTAAAATCGGGGTTTTCAAGTAACCTTAATAATTTAATTTATTTTTTTTTTTAATTGTAGTACTTGTACATAGAATGTCAGTTTATTAGACTTGACCATTCTTTATTCCGTCAATTTCATTGAATTTTTGTGAACAACAACAACAACTTAAAGGCACTACCACCAATTGTTTTTATGAATTAATTTTCTTTTAATGCATTTATATTTTATTTTGGCCGGAGTTATAGCTATTTCATGCTTGCCAGGCAATCATCAGACTCCTAGTGGTGCTGAGCTTTAATCCAATTTTATTTTGAAGGCGCATTCAAAAAGATTTGATTCACATTTGTAGGCCTTAGTTGCTTGGAGATACCTACATATATGTATGTATGTTCATATTTGAAGACTGTTAGATGCAAAAGGTTTATTTATACTATCGATTTCTGTTTCATTCACACGTAAATTATAATTTAAGGGTGAATTGTTATTTAAATCAGTTTTTTGATTTTCTAGCGATATGACAATATTTTCTAAACCATTTTTTTTGATTTTGTCATAGCAAGTTGAACTTCAGACATACATATGTACATACATATGTAGGTTTATTAAAAAAATTCTTTAATTATTGATTTTAGTTCATTCACTTCAATAGATAAAATTTGTATTCTTTCAACAACAAAATTGATTGATTTATGATTAATAATGCACCCGTTGCATCTTCACATTATGTTAAGTTGAGATGTTAAAGTTTTAAGAATTATTTCAGACAGGCCAACACATTTCTTTTGATATCTTAATTGGCAAAAAAGATTCACATTGCTTTGCATCGGAAATCACCATATTACATTTAGAACAGTTTTTCAGGGACATTTTCTAAATTAATCTTTTGAATAACAAATATTATTTTATCTATGTATTTTTATTAATTTTGATTGCTAAACTGTTTTTTTTTTTTTTTGTTTTAATAAGTAATATTATTTTTTTCCTTTTTTTAGATAAATTTCAAATAAAAATTTTCAATTAAAAAAAAAAAAACGCTTGAGTGTACTTTGTGCTTTATTATTTTTGTTTGTGTTGATAACGATGATGAATGATGTACCATGATTTATTAAAGTAGAGTTTAAGTATGAGTAAGATTGGCCGAACAATACTAAAATGAACTCACCTATGAAGGTAAGATAATAACTTTGTTATTGTTTTTTTTTTGCACAACGCTCACAATGTAAAAAGATCGATAGCGAGTTGTAGATGTAATCCAAAGAATTCTTTAATAGTTTAATTTCGATGTGGTTATAATTGTGTAATTGTCATGGCAAACAGGTACTCAATTAAAAATTTTGCGAGATGCGGGATGATAAAATGCACGCAATGATAAAATACATAGCCATAGCCCAAAATTTGCTTCAAAGGCAGAACACATACAACAAATGTTTCATTCACCGGTTAGAATAAATTGAATGGAATTGAATATCTTTCAATAGGTATCTTTTACTTCTAAATTTATTTTGATTTATAATATATAAGTCTATTAAATATTCGCAGTATGACTCGACAAATTTAATGCCAAGGGTCTTTTAACTCCAAGTTCATCAATTTTTTCTGCTGAAGCATTTACTATATACCAAGCAACCATAGAAGAAAAGAGCAAAAAGACTATGAAACTTGCCTAGATTCCAGGACACGCTGGGATAAAAGGCAATGAAATTGCCGAAAAAACTGCCAAATATGCTCTAAGCGAACCGCTCTTTTTCTTTCAATGCCTTAACAAAAAAGACACTAAAAAATATTTTATTAAAGCTTACAACGAAATAAAAAAAAACAACTGGAACAAATACATTCACCATTATTCATCAATAAATACTCAAGCAAAAAACCCTATCTACCCAACAAATGCACCTATGCATAGCATATGCTGCGCATTTTCATACGCTTGCGATAAGGCCATACAAACTTGACTCACAGCCACATCTTCTCAAAAAATCAGCCACCAATTTGTAAATTTTGTAACCAACAAAACATACTGACAATAAAACACCTCACCTCTGAATGCGTCTAAGTAGAAACCTATTTACAAAAGATAATTTATCCGAGCTTTTGATAACCACATCCGAAGAAAATATAAAAAATGGTCATAAAATTGTATGCATACTCTACATTGATATGAATATATAATTTAACTACCAGACAATTTATCTCTAATATATAAAATTCTCGTGTCGCGGTGTTTGTGGTTAAACTCATCCGATACGGCTTTACCGATTCTCATGAAATTTTGTGTGCATATTGGGTAGGTCTGAGAATTGGACAACATTTATTTTTCATTCCCCTAAACGTTAAGGGTAATCCACCCCTAAATTTTTTTTAATTTTTTTATGATACAGCATTAGTAAATAAATATAACCCGGAATTTTCAACCCCTTACAATCAACCCCTATTTTACCATCGCGATTTTTGTTTGCCGCACAAGACATGCAAGCCAGCAACAAGTGTATTCACAAAACTTAAGCGAAGAAAGACAAAATATAATAAGAGAAAATGCCCGATTGAGACAACGCGTGAGCACACAAAGATCATTGGCATCTTATAATCGCATGGCATTTCAATATGATACCACTCCCAAGTAACAATTTTAGTTCGTATTTAGCTCTGGCAGCGCTTATAAAGCTAAATTATTTGGCCATATTAACTTCAATTTGCTCTATAGCTTCAATAAAGCTGAAAAAGAACCTGTTTAGAGCTCTTTTTTCGAGTTTGGGAGCTAAAATAAGCATTATTCGGGCTCTAAATATGATGCTCAAATGTCTATATGTTCTACAAAATCACATTAATATTTTGATTAAGAGCACTTTTAGCTCTATTTAACGTTATCGAGAGATAGTTTTAAAGCTTTTCCCTTTGAAATGGTAATATGAAAATGATTTGCTTAAGTGTTAGTAAAATATAAATATAAAAGAACACAAAGAGAATTGTTTGCTTGTATATAATGATCTTTGAAATAATTTCTCAAACATAAATATTTACAAAGAAAAACTCAAAACTATATTAAGCAAAATATTTACGATAAACGATCGTAATACTTTAATTGATGAGTAAGACAATGCTTAGGAATGATTTTGTGTGCCACTTTATTTTTATCACAAACGTAGATGTTGCACCTCGAAATTGTACAACGCGCCTTGAAAATATAAATTTTTTACTATTTAAATGAAAAAAAAAATGGAAAAAATGTATAGAAAGATTTCATAACTTCTCCCAAAACAGCCATTTTAATAGGACCACAACAATATCTTTTTTAGAGCTTCTATAATGCTAATGTCTACAAAAAATTTTTATAGAAATTTTATCAGCCATCTTTTATATATAGCGTATAGGGTGCCTCGGTTGAAAAAAAAAAAAAATCAAAAATGATGTTTTACCTTTTTCATGCAAAAGGAACTGCGATTCTTTCAATGATTTCACGTTGGTTCCACAAAAAATTTAAAATAATTCAAAAATGTGAAATAATTTTATAAATTTGACGTAAAAACTCATACAGGTAATCAGAAAATTGCACGTGAGATAACTTAAATTAATAAAATTCACGTGAAATGCATGAAATTCACGTGGAATTTATAAAATTCACGTGAAGTTCATAAAATTTAAGTGGAATTCATGAAATTCACCTGAAATTTATAGAATTTATAAAATTCAAAAACACAGCACAAAAATATAATTCCACTTGAATTTTATGAATTTTACGTAAATTTTTCAAATTCCACTTGAATTTTATGAATTTCACGTGAATTTTATGAATTTCCAATGAATTTTATAAATTCCACTTGAATTTTATTAATTCCACTTGAAGTTTACAAATTCCACGAAAGAATTTATATACATAATACGATTTTTACACGTGAGGTAACAAAAATATGATTCTACGTGAATTTTATAACTGTCACGTGATTCTTTTTAGACCATAAAAAGAAGCTATTTTAATTTTATAAAAAAGTGAAGAGTGCACATTTTCCCCGCACAGAACTAAAAAAAATATGAGCTATGAAGAGTTATCACCCTGTTTCTGATTTTGTTCACTTTGGTGTTGGCTTGGTACCCGATGCTCTTCTTTCGCTTTTTTGTATACACACTATACTCTTTTAAAGCAATATGTTCTAAAACGGCTACTTATGAGGTTATGACAGTCAATTTGTTTTATGGCGTTTTCGATTGGCAATCTAAAAGCAGAAAAAATCATTCTGAATGCGTTAAACTTGGTAAAAGTTAAAGTTCTGATTTGGTTTATTAAAACTAGATATATTATTTTGGGTTCATGATAACGTTCCAGTTTTGACAGCTCACTCATTCGGTTTGCTGCTTGCCGGAGGATTGGAACAAGTGTATTTGTATTTTAAAAATTTACTGATAATTCATCAATCATCTGCATTCAGTTGGGATGAGTTCTCAACCAAGCTATCTTCCCTTAAATCCTTAACACTTTCAACACTCAAACTAGCGCATCTTTCAACACGGCCAATTTGGTCGACACCGTAGTTTTTCGTATCTTTGATAAACTTTCTAACATTTTTGTTGCGGTACACCTTTTTCCAATAAGCCTTGCTGTTTTTGAAATGATTAAACGATTTTTTCACCTCTTGACAGCTATTTATTTTGTTAAATAATTTTTTTTGACACTTATGTCTTTTGATCAACAAGACATTTGTTTAAAAGCAAAAAGCTGCTGAGTGGCTCTAAGGAACATTTATTTTCTCAAATAAGGCCTTTTTAAAGCATATAGTTGAAATATTAAGTAAAGCTCGTTCAAGGTTTTGTTATAAATTGTAATAGAGCATATTAATAGAGCAACAAGCTTTATAAGCCTATAGAGCTTGAAGTTGTTCTAAAACTCAAATATAGAGCATTTGATTAAAAAGAAAATGTCAGATGCTACAACGGAGTATAAAATAGAGCAATAGTCTCCGAGTTCACTCCTTTAACACTTTTTTAGAACATATTAAAAACTCAAAGCTACGAGAGTGTTACTTGGGCTGCGAACTACAGTGATGATGACAATTTAGATATTGGACCAATGACGACTTTATGCCGATATCCAATGCGTTAAAGTTCAAAAGAGAAATGGCTGGATTGTGCTGTGCAAGTGGAAAAGTCAAAATGGATCCATTACTTGCACCACTGAAACCTTTGTTCGATGGAACTGATCCCGATTCCAACCATTTTCTTCAACACATCCTTGAATACAATAACTGCTTTCGCATGACTTCCTTTGGAGCTAATATCATTCGAGATGGATGGCGGCTTCATGCCGACTTTCAAGGTAAATGATACAATCACCCACACCAACACAATCAAGCAGACAAAAAAGTGTCAGAGTTGCCCCTGAATTTTCTATCAGAGAGAAGTAAGTTGTTCAAAAATATGAAACGGTTTAGTTGCAACCATTGGCAACAATTTACAAATTTTACAAAATTATCTGTCTGGCTTAAATCAACCTGTGAATTGATAACAAACAATTTCTGCTCAAAGAAATTTCTTGGGCACTCTTTTTCAGTGTGGAACATGAGGCGAAAATTGATGACAATTTACAATTTTTGTTAATGTTGGGAACAAGTCTAATGACAAAAATTTCGGTCATCCGTTAAAAAAAGAACTAAGAGTAAAGTTCCGTCAGAGGGTTTCCTGCGATAAGACTAAAAAGTTGAGCAAACTACTGATTACATCAAGTTTATATAATCTAATACACTGTTGCAAACATAAAATTTAAGTAACAAAATAAAAAAAAAACTTGCTTACTTTGAACTTCCATTTCCATTAAATGCTTCCTTTCGGAAGTCATTCTCAATGCCAGAGTCTCCTTTATCAAAACTTCTCTGTTGGTGTTTGCCTCTCTTCAAGCTGTTTTGCCAATTTTCTGCTTCTGACGAGTTTATTTGGCTTACAATTTTATGATTTTCTGGAGAAGACCTGCAGACATCTATATTATTGGGAAGATGCGACTCTAAAGCCCTAGGTTCGTAATCGTTTGCTATAAAGTTATTGTCTATTGCATTACCAGATGAATCAAATCGCTCCCTTCGTCGTGACTCTCTTACAATTAATTTACCTTGAGCATCTAGTTTTCCTTCCCGCTCATAGGTTTCTTTATCACCGTCTCTTCCATCATGGTGATATTTTGTATGAACATAGCGTGATGTATGATGCCTGTGGTGACCATTACTTTTATTTGGAGCAATCATATCCAAATGTGATCGCTCTGGAGAATACTTCTTCATGATTTCTTCTGATCTCAGCTTATGGTAGCGGTGATTATCTTCTCTCTCGGGTGTCAAGTGTTGAGGATATCCTGCCTCGAGAAATTCTTCACGCACTCGATAACCATCAGGAGAAGCACAATATTCTATTGATACTGTTTCTGGTGGAGCGAAACTTCTTGATCTTATTCTTGACTCAAGATTTGCTCTCCGACGACTAAGAGTATTTATCTCGTTAAAAGGTTTTGACTGTGTCAGCTCTGGAGGAGTCACACTTCGAATTTTGGGTATGATAGGAATATCAGGGTGATTTCTGCTGCGTTGGTCATAGATTTGGTTCTGAGAGTCTTCTTCAAAATATTTTCGCGTTTCAGCACCTAAGCCTTCGTCGTCATCGCTCAAATTTCGGGAACTAAGTTGGTGCCATGGTGACGGTGATTTCTGTATTCGAATCATGGTGGGTCCTTTAACGGTACTAGGAAATGTTTCTTTTTCTGGGCTTATAATAACACGTGATGGTGGTTCTAACCTAATTGCACTTGATGTTTGATGACTAGATTGATAATCAAAAACGTCCTCTGGATTGATTCTTGATTCACTGTTTTGACTTCGTCGAAGTGGAATATTGAAAGCTGTTGGTCGTTTCAAATGCCTTTCTTCTTCTGCAAGTTGAGCGTATATAATGTTTTCGTTGGGTCGAGTATATGAAAATGCTGGACCTGATATTGTTGGTGGTGGTGAGAACCTTTCCATTGACAATCTCTTAACCATTCCATTTACAGTTAGTCCTTTTGTAAGAGTTGGCTTTCTTGGAGGTATCTGAGAGCTGTGCATATCCTCTAACGACTTAATCTTGTTTTGATGGAGAGATTGAATTGTTTCAGCTATCGGCTTCGAGGGCACGAAATCTAGGTCTTCGTGATTTGTAAAACCTATATTTCCACTTAGTTTGGGTTCAGTGTTATACTTCAACAAAAAATCTTTTAGATTTGATGCATTTTTTTCATGCGCAGTTATTGCTTCAGACTTTCGACGTTCGCAGTTAAAGAGTTCTTCAAAATATTCCTCTTTCTGGGCGTTTTCTATTATTGGACTGAGCTGTATAGGCTTACCACTACCTGTGGCGGCTAAATCTTCTTTCTCAGAATTTCTTTTCTTTGAATCATTTGGTTCCTTGTGTGACCCAACATCACTTTTACTCCGTACCAAACGACGACCACCACTTTCGGCAAATCGTGAAGCTACTTTTTGACCTTGATTGAGATTCAAATCGGTCTTGCGGTTGAATATGTTAAATATTGATGGTTTTTTCGATTTCTTTGAAGAAGCGTCACTGACACTTCTGGTTACTGGCTTTTGAACTGGCTTTTTCTTGCGTGTTGGAAGTGAATGAAATTTATTAGATACAGATACTTTACTATTTGAGTTTCTTATCTGGGAAGGAATATTTTTCCCAGTTTCGGCTTTGCACTTTATTTTTTCTGCTTGGGCGAGAACATGAGCTGCTTCTTTTCGAATACTTTCTTCAGATAGATCGGCAGGTAATTCTCTTCGCAAATGTTGAGTACTTGGTGGCTGAAGGTTTGTTGTTTCGATTTTATAGTTCGATTTCTCATTAGGGCGTGTTCCTAAAATGAATAAAATTATTAATTAGTTAAAAAATGGATAGATAAATAAATGTATAAAGGCAGATAGTGAAAATATGTTCTTGGGTATAGTTTTAATAATATCTGATAAGATTCAAAACTCGTCAAAGAAAGACAGAATTAGAATTAAATGCAAAATAAGAAATTAATAAAATCAATTCGTCGTTAATTCAGCATTAAACTATACGTCAAGCTCATGCTATACCGAACAGTGTTTGTATTTTTGTTTATTATTTATTGATGAGTTATTTTACCAAATTATTGACAGTTAAGTTACTACAGTGAACTTTAGATTCGCTGAGTCAAGACCTTCATGTCTGAACCTTAAAATGCATTGATATCACACTACGTCACATGCCGTCGCCATGATATAGACTCGCATTACTCGTATTGATCTATTTGACGAATCAGCAGTTCGCACCGTGGGACCAATAACCCTACCTGCACCGTAGGACTAATTGTGGCCAACGGAAACTTGGATTCTATTTTGACCTCCGCCGCGATTAGACCTATTACTTTCCTATATCCTAATATACATATACTAATATATCAGTAAGTCGAAGCGTTGGGCCGTCCCCTCAGGGGCCCGAACGCCGGCCGGTTCGCATTTTTAGGTTTCTACTTACGAGAAACTTTAACTGGTCCGCAGAACAAACTTTTTTTGATGGCATTAATTAGTGCAAAATCAATGCTTTTATGTGCTCCAAAACAAAAATTTTGTGCTCCAATAGTTTTGGAAAAAATTAATGTTCTGCTAACTCAAAAAAAGTTTGTTCTGCTGACCTTGTTCGGCTAACTTGACGGACATCAAATATTTAACAAATTATTATTTTTATACATATGTATTATAGGACAATTGGCAAGAGAATTTTTTTTTTTTGCAAAAAAAAACACACTTCTCAAATTTTTTTGATTGCAATCGAAAGGGGATGAACTTAAATTTTAAACACAACACAAAATAAAGCTTCTGTTGGTATTGTAAATTGGCCCCCAATTTGAAAAACGCGTTTTAGTCTTTATCTCGGAAAAGCTCATCGAACGAGAAATTTGTATAGTACCTACAGTATTTTTTTGAAAACAATATAATTTATAGTTAACAATTTCTTTAAATAACGAACAATACACTATAATAATATGTTATATACATGTATAGTATATTTTTTCTGTTTCACTTTTTCGTAATATTAATCGATAGGGAGATATGATAACCCGCTAAACGATTTTCAAGGTGACATTAGCATGATTGAACTGTACTTGACGCAATTTCCCCTTGTAGATTGGAAGAAGTCAATTATATAAAATAGGCTCTTAATAGTTGTCAATAAAATTTCTTTCAAATTTTACAAGATTGTTATTTTTAATATAGAAGTCAATTAAAATGCAACAAGGTCAATTCACAAAATTGTTCAAGATCTATTTTTGGACTTCCTGAATAAGCATTAAGAAAATACAAGTATGTATAATAATATATTCTACGAGTTCCATACAATGTTTCAACTTACTAGTAGGTACCTACACCTGGAGCAAAACAACAACAAAAAAATAAAACAACAAGCAGTTACTTATTTTCAAACAACGTATGACCTTGAGTCAACTTCGAATTACTCACACAAGTAAGTTAATTTGACCACCTACTGTTGTTGACAGGTCATGAAACATTTACTTTTTTTTTATTTATTTATTTAAAGGCGGTTGCAAATTCGCAAATTATTGAGGTGGCTAACATTCGTATTCTGGTAAAACAAAATAAAGATACTTACATATGTATGTATATAAGATCTGCATAAGTTTTTATTTATAATGATAATGAATATCATTAGTATTTCATTCGCAAGGTCACGTCTGGCATGATTTGATTATGTCTGTAATTGGTTTTAAAAGTTGTGTTACCTGCATAATATGTGTACAACTTAAATCATGCAATCGAATGCTGTAAGCTGGTAAATATAGATTGCGGTGTGTGTGTTTTTTTTTTTTTTTTGATTTCAGAGCACGTTTTCCATTTGCTGAAATAAATTAACATATCACGATATTTGTGTTTAGTATAATATTGCTTATAATGAAAAGGGTCAGTGTAGAGCATTTTATAGACAAAACTATCTAAATAATTTAATTTTAAAATACTACTTTCAGTTAACAAATTTTTACGAATAGGTATTTAAAGTTATAGTTGATCCTGAGACAAAAAAATTAAATTTGAACTTAAGGTAAATGCACTAGTCTCCCGACAGTTCTAAAGTACCTACAAGGACAGAATTTTGCCTTATAAGTACAATCGTTTTATGTATTACACAAACAAATGCAAGGACTGATAACTGTTCACAATGCGACGGAGATGCAGACGGAGCTAGAATAGATATCAAAAATGCTGCACTATATAATAAAACAATTTCCAAATCTTGGCACTTTCAGGCCTTGTTAAAAACCAATATTTATGGCGTTTTTTAAACAAAAAATGTAAGATTATTTTTTCAATATAAATTGTCCTTAGGTAACTACAAATTTGGTGGCGCAACATTCCATTCAGAATCAGGGCCCAACGAAAGATGGAATCTCCAAGAAACCTGTGTTAATACCAGGAAACTATGGCCTAGATACGAAACGAAAAGGTCTGATAGGATTTTAAACCCTTAATAAAACTTCTTTAAGATGCCTTATAGGCATTATAACGGGACTTAACCTTCTTGGTTACCACAAAAAGAAAATGGGACTCATTACAGATGACATCTACAGAGGCTGTGGTGACGAGGACGAGCATGAGAACACTGCTCACTTTCTTTGTCACTGTCCATCACTCTGTCAGACTAGAAAGAAACCCCTAGGAAACTACTTCTTCAATGAATTAGAAGAATTATCAGAACTTTCAAGCAAAAGCTTACTGAACTTCGTCAAAACATCCAAATGGCTAGACGAACCATAGGACTCATAGGTTAATATTTCAAGAAGCTTACAACACTTCAGGGTACCACAATGGATCTACATTGATCTAAGTGTGACGGTATCAAGACCAACTGTCAGCCCATACAACCATACTTAACTCAGGGCCCAAGTGACTCACAACTTTCAACCATTCCTGTGTGCGTGTCATTGCAGAAAGGGAAAAGATCTACAATTTTATGTCGAACCTGAGCGTCTAGAGTGAGACCACTCTCTTCTTGACAAGTGATACTCTTGGAAAATTTGTCAATTTTTCGCAAGAGGCAGTAGGCCGTGAAAAAAAAAATTTGTTTTTAGATCGACGAGGCTAACTAACCATTACGCCAGGGGCTACTACCAGGTAACTAACTGTGTAAAAAATATGATTTTAAAACCTTTATGAAGCTTAACTTGGAATGGACTCGTTTTGTAATGCTTATATAATACTACTACTACTACTATTTCTTCCTATCGTTTAAAATGAAACGTTCTCGCTTCAAATTGGAATTTCTTTGAACACTTTGAAACTTGATTAGAACAATTGTCCTACTGACATTGAACTTATACATATATATTTCCTTCATTTAATTAAAAATTAAATTAATACAAGTAAACGTAGACCTACTCTTAAATCATACAATAAATGTAAGAGGGGCTAGAAGATCTTCTTTTTTTTACAATTTTGAAAACTAAGAGTGAAAGTAAAGAAGTTTAAACTATAAAATGGAAGAAAATTAAATTTCAAACAAAAAAAAAATTACCATATTTTCGGGTGGAGCAATATTAAGGAAAAGTATACCCGTATTTAAAATTTTACAAAAAATTTATAATCATGTTTTTGTCTTACGCATGATCAATTTAATCAGAAATATGGGAGGGGTGATATCTGTGTATTTCTCCCTATCAGTTTGAATTAACTGATTTATCACGCATAATTTTTTAAGGCGTAAGTGAAAGATGTAGACATTGTGCGTGGCTTTAATTTTATTTTGAGGATTGTAAAGGTATTTTTAATTCTTTAAAAAATATTAATTAATGGGAAAAATTAATAAGAGAATTTAATATACAGTTGAAAATGTATATGAAGAAAAATTTCCCGCCTGTTTTGAAGTTTGTAGACAAATCAAAAAAATTTTCTTGAAAAATCTTTGGAACTGTTTTTGAAAAAATAGCGATTTTCTTAAAACACAAAAAAAATGTATGGCAGGTGTTAAAAAATATTTAAAAACCAGCCTAGGGAATGCCCAAACAATAAATTAAGTTTGAAATCGACGAGATAGACAGAGTGTGAACTGGCAGACAGACAAAATTGCGAGACCCATTAAGTAATGTCCCTCGATCAAAATCTTTATTTTTTTACAAACGCAAGGCTTGCTCATAGCACAGTCACAAGTAAAAATAGGTAACAGGTTTTGTACATTTCTACATTTGATTTAGTTACACAATTCGCAATTTCAATCTCATTAAAGAAATTATTTGGAAATACAAAAATGAAAACTCAAAAGATTATTTATTGAAATAATTAATTGCTCACCTCAGTCTCCCGTATTTTATACTCTGAAATTTTTTGCAATTAAACTCACATTAATAGATGAACAACACAAAAGGAAAGACAAAATGTACTGCTTTGAATTCTTTTTCATTTTTCATATTTTAATTTGAGTTTCAATGTCAAACAAAAAGAGCAAGAGCTGTTATACATGAATATACCTCAATAAACGAAAAAAAACATTAGATATCTTTAATTACAAAACTTGGCTTAAAAAAGTATGTTTTTTTGAACTTCTTGTCTTTAATTTTAAATAAAATGCGCACTTGGGAATAAAACACACTAAGTCACACAGTAAAAAGATACTTCATCTGAATTTTCTACCCAACATTCAGTTCAGCGGTTGGTACAGTATTAAACTCTTAAGCCAGATAACTCCTCACTCAACTTCCCACTTCTTATTTGAATTATGTATATTATAAAAATTATGACAAATAAGTACGAATACAGAAAATACAAAACACATACAACACAATCTTTGAAATGAATCGAATGCTTAAAGAAACACCTCCACTTCACTTTTGCATAAGTTATAGAGGTATACCAAAAAAAAAAAATTTAAAAAAAAGTTGACATATAAAAATGCCCATTTTTAAAAATTTTATTAGTGACAACGCTATAACAACTCAGTTGCAGACTGTTAATTCAAGAGATAAGCTCCAAAAGTGGTAAGTGTAGATGTACAAATAAAGAAGTTACCAAAAACTTAAGTATAAAAAAAGTTACAAAAAAATAATTACAAAAATAAAATATAAATTTTACTTAAAAATTTGACGCTAGTTTGAGTCAGAAATAATATTGTTCCAAAAAATGAGTTCAATATCAGTATGAATCGGTAACTTATAGACCGGTTTATTTTTATCAGAAGCCAGTTATCCTATATAATTATGGCTGTTTGATAAGTCAATGACTTCTCATATGTATTATGCAGGTACATAGGTGGCACTTGAATATCACTTTGTATATGAAAACTATAGCACTCTCACGGTGGAAGTCGAATGGGGCGACATCTAATGTATGCCGGCAACCCTTACTCTTTTTTTTTTTGCGGAGAGCTTATGGAGGTTTTAAATGATATTTATTTATATTTTTTGGATGCAATTATACAAAAAATAGTCTTCTCTTGCTCCTACCATCAATTTTTGACGCTTAAAGACTCACCAAATCGAATTTTACACCTCACATTTTGCAGCGCCACCACCAGGATCCGGGCAACCCTAAAAAAACTCGCCATGAGAGTACTATAGTTTTCATATACAAAGAATATCATGATTTAATTCCTTCCCAAATTCTTAATACTTTTTAGGGGGAGAGTACGATAACTTGGGCGCCAAGATTTTATAACGGTTTCTTATAGAGGGGTCCAAAATAAGTATTTTTTACTATGGGAGGGGGGGTCTATCTTGCCCCGTTTAGGCGGGAGGGGCAATTTAAAAAATACGTACATCAATTGGAAAAAAAATAATTAAAAAATAACGGTAATACTTACAATTAAATTTAACACTTTTTTTTACAGCCAGTATTCTGTACTATAAGCCATTTTTTAAATCAAGCAAAATGTATGCACAGTTTTCGAAAAAGTGAGTTTCAAACTCAAAATTCGAGAAAAAAACACAAAAAAAAAAAGTTTAAAGTGTAATTTCTCAAAACCATTAAATTTATTATAATATTTTTTTATAGAATTTGATGCTTTTATTAATTTCTAATTAAAAACTGAAAACTAGATGATTTTATGTCTTCTAGTTCTTGAGAAAATCAAATTTTAATTAAATTATTTTTTCCTTGCTTGAGTATTTACGTAGTCTTATTTTGATAGTAATAATCGAATATGGATTAAGATATACCTGGGATGAATTAGTTTTTATTAAATTCAGCTTATTTAAATGCCAAAGAAACTTTGCGTGCACCCCACCTTGCACCCCGCCCACCTTGCACGCCCCCAAATCCTATAGCGAGCCCAAGAAGGGGGGTTTCACCACCCACACACACCTCGGTGTGGCATACACCCAAACTCGCACCTACCCCAAATCCTACAGTGGGCCCAAGCAGGGGGGTTGCAGGGGGGCAGCATGCCCCCCATACGCACCTCATTGTTGCATACAACCAAACTCGCACACACCCCACTGTTGCATATACCCAAACTCGCATCTACCATTTTTACCATCAAAATAAGACCACTCAAACAAAAAAAAACATAAAAAATTGAAATATTAGTTGTGGTTATTTTCAATTTTCTCAAAAACTAGAAGTCATAAAATAATCTAGTTTTCAGGTTTTGATTAGGAATTAATAAGAGTATTGAATTCTATAAAAAAAATTATATTAAATTTTATGGTTGTGAGAAATTACACTTCAAAGTTTTTTTTTGTGTGTTTTTTTCGAATTTTGAGTTCAAAACTCAGTTTTTCGAAAACTGTGCATACTTTTTGCCTGATTTAAAAAGTGGCTTATAGTACAGAATACTGGCTGTAAAAAAAAGTATCAAATTTAATTGTAAATATTACCGTTATTTTTTAATGATTTTTTTTCCGATTTTTGTTCTTTTTTATAAAATTGCCCCTCCCGCCCAAACGGGGCAAGATAGACCCCCCCCCATAGTAAAAAATACTTGTTTTGGACCCTTCTACCAAAAACCGTTATCAATTCTTGGCGCCCAAGTTATCGTACTCGTGCCCTTTTTAGCAATAGAATGAAAAATTTTATATTTCTCAAATATTAAAATGAAATATATTGGGTATATGAGTTTTTTTTCACAAAGTGGAAAATAAATAAATTCGAGTTTTTCCATTTTGTCCATTTAATATTAATAAAAAGTCTTTCAATATATTCTGAAGATTCTGCTCTTTCGAATGAATGGAGACACACATTTGCGGAGGTTAAGCGAGTTAACAAAATTGTGAAATCCAGACATCTAAATTTTGTCACGTCATTGTTAGAAAAAGTTGCTACGTAGTGAGTAAAAAAAAAGTTGTAGACAATCCAAATTTTGCCATGAATCCACGATGTATTGTATGTATTGACAACTATAAAAAGTTAAGTGCGATAACTCGTGACAAATTTCAGAACTGATTGAACCATATAAAATCTGTAGACTTCCTAGTAATGCGATATCTGGTGACAGAAATAAGAACTGAACTTTGTTCAAAAAGCAAAAACAGTTCGCCACCAGTCAATCAATGGCAAAGTTTGGTTTCGGAAATACATTGAACATCAAATCGAAAAAAAATCTATCTCCAATTGCAAGTTCACGCTTTGACTGCCAGGTGCCGTGTTACCAAGTGCCAATACAACCAATGATGTAGAAAGGTATGAGAAGACTTAAGCAAAATGAACCATCAATGTTGATAGACTTCAAAGTTCAAGTTAGAAAATATTCTTGTTACCATGTATGCTTCATCATTCCCAATGGTTTCAAGTGCAAATTCACTATGTATTACCTGTGTATATATACTAGTATAAAATTCATTCAAAGATTTCTTACATTTTCTTAATACTAAAATTTTAAATATTTTTCCAAATTAGGAACAAACATAAAATAAGTTCGGGGGGCCTACACACACACTATAGATGTTTGCTAAAGGCGGCTGGCTCATCCCATCGCGTGACATCATCTTCAACCTCAACTAAACTAGGTTGCAACAAAATCAGCTTAAAATACACTCTGATTCAATCATATTTTAATTTTTTAATCATTTAATCGCCCACTTCACTGCTGTACAAACTAATCTCGTATTTACACGACTGAGAAAATGTCATAAAATTTTAGTCATTTAACAACACAACAACAACAACAACAACTATGAGTTAAAATATTGGGTGCAAAATTGCAATAAATATAGTTATTTATGATTTATCAGTTTTGTAAATAAAAGCTAAAGTTTTAATCACAGATCAGAGGTAAATACTTCAATAAAACAAAACTCCAAAGACGAAAACATAGAGCAGGTACATTAATGTATAATTGTATAATGACTGAAAATGACACTCAATTTGTTTTTGTTTTTACATTTCCATTAATTATTATGAACTAGAGCTCGACCACTAAATGAAAGTAAGGCCAGATTGTCAAATTGACATTTAACTCTCAAATTTTTGACAGACAAACGGCAAAAAGAATATTAATACCCGAACATATAAATTCTATTATTAAAGTTAATCCCTTTTCTGGTTTTTTCTTATTGGAAATATATACATTAAACGTCAAATCTAAAAAAATCTATCTACAATTGCGGCTTCGTGTGTTGACTTCCAGGGGGCGTGGAAAGCAACCTACCAAAGTATCAATAGTTTATCAATCCTGACTTCAAACTCAAAGCCCGTTTTTTTTATTATTTCAGAGTAGACTTCTGAATAGAGTCTGAACATATCGAGCATACTCTGAACTCTGAACGCTCAGTTGTGACCGAACCACTGAACGCTTATGGCGAATATGAGAATACGTGTTTTTTAAATAAGATACATTTTTCGTACCGTAAGTATATTTGTCACTCATAATTTGTTCGCCCGACGGTTAGGGTAGATGAGCGATTTTTACCTTACGGGCGAATTTTACCTTTCGAAAATCTTTAACCTGTTTTCAATTTTCTTGATATCTAATATGTTATTTATTATCTCGTTTTAATGTATCATCTTGATACCTTAATGATTTATATTTTAATATTTTGTTTTAAAAATTGAAAACAACGAACTTACTTCAAAAAAATTCTTTAACTGTTCGTTCCATGGTAAATTTGATACACAAATTTTAACGAGGTAATCTTTCCGCACTTAACCTTTCGCCAGGGTCGACTGTGCGCCATTAATCTGCATTTTAAAATTTGATGAACTCGAAGTGAGTGTTCATATATATCGTCCCGCGAGCAAAATTATTCAAATTTATTTATAAAAAAAAACCACTACCAGTCATTAAAAAAAAAAATCAATGAACCTTTGAAAAAAAAAATAAAAATAAAAATATACATTAGTTGACTAACCGATTCTTTTCACATGTACATCTCGATTAAACGATACTCTTGGGCCATTTGCTTGGTTTTTTTGGGAATCAGTTCGCTGAACAGCTGCTTCCATTTTACCTGTTACACTTCAGCTGATCTAATTATGTTTTACTGGAAATGCGTTTATAAGGATATGAACATGTATACTCTGCAGGCATTTTTTTTATCCAATTTTCATTACCAAATCAGTTGTTTAAAATGACAGTTGACAGTTGATTTGCAATAACGTTTCCCCAGATCTTTTTAATCACAACATAATTTATTGTGTCATGAAAAAAGGGATGGGTCCAGGTATATGGATTAAATTCCTCAATTGCTGAGTTGATTATAGCCTACTCAACATCTTGTCTATGGTCCGTCATTATATATGCTAATCTGGCTGAATCAGCTGTTTTTTGCGTCAGAACATTGTACTTGTTTTTTTTTTTAACCGGACTCTGAAAATTTAAAATAAATAAATTTACAGAAACTTATGACATTAGAGATAAATTTGTATTTGGTCAAGCCCTGTTAAGTCAGTAGGTATACCCAAATATAATTGTTTTTTATTTTAGTATATTATATATTAAGATGAACGTGAAATGTTGTTTAAGTTTTGGGTTTAATTTTTAGTCACATCTGAAATATAATATTTAAAAAGATCAGCGTTATTATTATAGAAATTCAGCGTTATGATTATAGAAATTCAGCTAAATATCCCTCGAATTTTCGAATAAATTAGACCAAACAATTATATCAATATTGCCC
This sequence comes from Syrphus vitripennis, assembly GCA_958431115.1. NCBI lineage: Eukaryota > Metazoa > Arthropoda > Insecta > Diptera > Syrphidae > Syrphus > Syrphus vitripennis. The sequence goes on along the minus strand of OY288109.1, from coordinate 70,953,070 downwards.
TCATTTGATAAAAATCCTCGCCCTCGTAAAAAAATGTGTTTAGTCAATATGTATACTTGGGTTTACGCAGAAATGGAACAGTTTAAAAATATAAAAACAAGTTGTTTTGTTCAGATTTAACTGTAATCAATTTGAATTTATTAGGTGATTTTTTGACACATAACAAGTTAAGTACATAGTTAGTAAACTTTTGAAATTGACAACAAAATTGGTGAAGTTTTAAATTAGCCAGTTTTTAAGTAGATAGTTTTATGCCAATTGTTTAATATTTTCAATTTCAAATTAAATATTGGTAACAAAGTGATGATAAATTATAGCGATAACTTTTATGTGGGTATATAGGTCACATATTTCAAAACATTAATTATTTGCATTTGAAAAAGAACTCTTGTCACAATGACTTATACCTTTGTATATATAAACTACATCTAAAGTATGCCGGCAACCCTTACTCTTTTTTTTTTGCGGAGAGCTTATGGAGGTTTAAATCGATATTTATTGATATTTTTTGGATGCAATAATCTAAAAGCTAGTCTCCTCTTGCCCCTACCACCAATTTCCGACGCTTAAAGACTCCCAAAATCGAATTTTACACCTCACATTTTGCAGCGCCACCACAAGGGTCTGGGCAACATTAAAAAAAACTCGCCATGATAGTACTACAGTTTTCATATACAGAGCTTATACCTACTACTTTTTAACCAGCCGTTTTATAGATTAAACCCCTATGAGCACGGGAATGAGAAAGCTGACCAAATTAAATCAAGGTTATTAAAAAAAATGTAATGTTTTATAGGCAAAGCCACTTTATTATAAAGTTCCTCACAAAACACAGATATAAGTTAACGTATTTTATTTAGGAGCGCATAATTAAATAATTAACGCTAGACACGGGAATGAGGAATTCGATGCCCAAAAACTAAACTTTCTGAGTTTATTTTGTAAAAAAGCGTGGGGTGCTAACTAACTCTATGTTTACAAATAACTACTAATCATATATTTACAACAATCGATATCGAGGACCCAACGCTTCTTGCAATGAAATTAATTTTCTTTTCATGACTTTATTTTTATTTTAGAATTTTTGAAAATTATTGAAACATATTCGTGAGTTAGTATACTTCTTATAACCGTTGAATAAAATATAAATTAAAATTTATTTTCTGATTTTTAGTTCGATTTGCTATTAAAGCGTGTTTTTTTAGTTTTTTTAAACTATATTTTAGATTTTAGTTTTGAAAATAATTTTCTGTCAGAAAATTCCTTGTGATTCGCTAATTGCCCAAGGCTAGGTGGGTACATTTAATCAAAAAATTGTTTATCTTCACGATTGTCTGATTTTACAGTAAACGCCAGATGGGAGTTTATAGTAACAAATGTACATATATGTACAGACTTGTAAAAATTAAAATACATAACTATAATGTTCCATGATTAAAGTTGAAAAAAATGCCAAAAACTACTAAACAAGAATAGTTTTATTTGTTGCATTTTTTTTCATACCTTGGTCTAACTTTTCACCCCTGAGAAATTATCAGTTTGAAAATCATACCACTTAACATAGCACATACAAAATTTATTGACATAAATGTCAATGTAGTTATTTTTTTTAAACAAAATCATAAACAAAGCGCTCACATGAGGCTCTATTTCCAGATTACCTTGGCTCACAATAAAACAAAAATTGAATGACTACAGCGATGATACAAAAAACTGTTATACAAATCGTATAAAGCCTCAAGTTACAAAAAAAATTAAATCGTAAATAAACTACCTTGCGCTAAGTGTTTCTGATGTCAATGGTGTCAGTGATTGTAGGTTTTGTAGGTTTTGTGGTAGCAAGAAAGTACTGGTAGTTAAGTGTCATAAAAATCTACATACAGAAAAATACTTGATTTACCACAAACTTCAATCAATGCGCATTTTGATTATAATGACGAACCGCCATTAATATTATTGAACCATAGTTGGAAACAACAAGTGATCGAATTCGAAAAGCAGCAAAGTTCTCAATAAGCATGAATCAGTCAGTATACCTACTTAAATAAAAAAAATTTGTATGCATTATGTACTATGTATATGCATACAGATACATAGATATGTTTCGTATTTATGAACCCAAAACAAAGAGAGATACAGTTTTTTTTTAAATCAAAGTTAACGACCATCTCGGTACTTATTTGGCAAAATGGTATTTTTTTAAACGTTAGCTCATCTTTGCAATGAATGAATGATCAATACTGGGTAATGCTATTTTATAAATTTGTATACATAAGTGAACAGGTTACAAAGATGGGAGTAGGTAGCCTTTATTATAATATACCTACATACCTAAATTGATTTTTTTCAAAACTGACAATCTGGTGAATTCGAACCTCAAGCTTTTAGTATGAGAGTGATGTACATTGACTTACTTTTATTTGGGGATACATTCTCTTCTGTCATTCTTCGGATTTTCATTTAAAATTCACCAAGGCTAAATGCTTTGTATATGAAAACTATAGTACTATCATGGTGGAAGTCGAATGGGGCGACATCTAAAGTATGCCTGCAACCCTTACTCTTCTTTTTTTGCGGAGAGCTTATGGAGGTTTTAATTGATATTAATTGATATTTTTTGTATGCAATAATCCAAAAAATAGTCTCCTCTTGCCCCTACCACCAATTTCCGACGCTTAAAGACTCCCAAAATCGAATTTTACACCTCACATTTTGCAGCGCCACCACAAGGGTCAGGGCAACCCTAAAAAAAAATCGCCATGATAGTACTATAGTTTTCATATACAAAGCTAAATGTTCTACCCTGCACATATTTTGAAGTTTGGGAGAACTGACCAATGGAGCACACCTTTTCCACATTTTTTCTTTGTTTTATGGGCAAAAATCAATTTTAAATTACGAGAAAAAGATAAAGTAAGGGCAAAAACTGAACTTGAGCTAAATAAATACTTCTTTTCATTTTAGTTTAATGAAATTCAATTTTTGTTCATAATTTAAGGGCATTTTCCTTTTTAAACCCAAAAGTCTAGTTTTTTTTCTTGTGACAGCTGTTCAGGGGTACCATTGTTGAAATAAAAGAAAATACTATACTGCGGATCGGTTTTTCTGAGAATTTTAAACTGTTTTAAAAATAAAATCAAAAAAAAAACAAAACACCACTCTTATAAGAATATACAAGAATTCTTACGAAATATATGTAGTTTGTGTTGTGTTCCGAGTCTTCTTCATAAATTCGTGAAGGGAAAAATAATTCAGTGAAAACAATATACGCTGAACAGAAAGCTTTTATGGTAAAAAGAGTCAAAAATGAGTTACATCAAACTCCCAAAAGGAATCGAATTTAAGCTACAATTTAAATAATTAAGCAATCCTTACTAAACAAGCTCTAAGAGAAATTTAAAGAAAATCTATTAGATACGAGTGCCAAAATGAATAATGTACATTATTAAGTTATTATACAGAAATGCCATGCAAAATACTGTGTGACAAATTCATAGATAAATGTAGTACTTAATTTAAAATTATCAACAAATATATGGTTATGTATCTACGATATCTTTGACTCTGCCTTTTTCTAGTATTTAATTTCTAATAATACACCTTCGTTATAAATAATAAATCCTTATTGAAATACTATAAGTTTAATTGTAAGAAAAGCTGAAGTGTTATGCTTTAGTTCATCTCTATCGTTTGAAAAGAAATCTCAAGAGAAACTCAATATTGATCAATGGCGTCCAACATACAGCCAAAATCTATTTGTACGTTCTACCTTATTTAACGATACTCTAACATCATAAATATTTGCTTATATACTCACATTAGTAATACTTTATACCTCCACCAATAATGGTTTTCTAATGAAATTAAGTAGGTATTTAAAACCAGTTTCATTCACACCAACGTGTTCATGTACTACAGCCTTCGTAGATTGGTTTTTATTCTTGCTGAATATTTCTTAACGAGTTGTCATCCGCTTCGCTGTTATACCGAGCATGATTTTCTTAAATCAGTATTACCTGTACCTACCGGCAGATCAGAGTCGAATTATTCATAAGATAATATAAATGTATTGGTTGGGCTCCGTATTTTTTTGGGGCCGAGTATTTCGGATTTGTGTTAGCAAGATTCATTTTCATTAAAATATTCTTAAGGAATTCATTGAAAAAACTTAAATAAGGTATGAGGAATAACTAGAGCGTGTATGTTGAACCGATACACAAAATTTAACAGGATCCATTGTATATGAATTTAGATAGTACTCTCATGAACACGTTCCACACGTCGTCCTCCTGGCGATCACACAACTAACTAATTTTCTGGTTGCTGTTTCTGTGTATATACAAGTGCGCCCCCAGACGACCACACAACACAACTCAAAAATCATCGTGATGATAGTACTATAAGTTTTATATACAATGCAGGATCTTGAATTTTAAAATAATGTATTTTATACGTAACAAATTTCATTTTAAGACCTAAGAGCCTGTTACCTTTTTTAAAGCGTTTGGTGAAAATACTATGCTTTATAATATCTTATACATTTGAAAGTATAATACCCGCTTGTTATCAATTTTCGAGTTAAAATTGATAAGCGCATTGAATATTGAAAACAAATAATTACACCTAAAATTTTGGAAAAATCATTTTGAACACAAAATTTTTGTCTTCAATTTGATTTGATGATTTAAAAAACAAAAGCTGATAGATGAGTTTTGGCTTCAAAAGTTGTTTGGCATAACATTGCTTTTGTTTCTTAATAACTTTTTTTCAAGTTTCAATTTACTTTTTTTTTGTGTAGGAACTCATCATCCCAAATTTTAGTTTTTAGAACTACAACCTTAATAAGGGCATGAGTACGATAACTTGGGCGCCAAAAATTGATAACAGTTTTTTTGTAGAGGCGTCGAAAACAAGCATTTTTTACTATGGGGGGGTCTATCTTGCCCCTTTTGTGTGGAAGGGGCAATTTTATGAAAAGAGCACTAAAAGTAGAAACAAAATCATTAAAAATAACGGTAATACTTACAATTAAGTTTTATACTTTTTTATACAGCCAGTATTTTTTACTATAAGTTACTTTTTAAACCAGGCAAAATGTATGCACAGTTTTCGAAAAAATGAGTTTCAAACACAAAATTCGGAGAAAAAAACACAAAAAAAAAAGGTTTAAAGTGTATGTAGTTTCTCAAAATCATAAAATTTAAAATAATTTTTTTTTATAGAATGCGGTGCCCTTATTAATTCCTAATCAAAAACTGAAAACTAGATTATTTTATGACTTCTAGTTTTTAAAAAAAATTGAAAATTATCAATTACTTTCTTATGAGATTTTTATTTTTGTTGGTACATATTTATAAAAGATTTCTTATTTATGTAAGCTTTTTTACATGAAAACAATGCTAGCACCCAGCATTACGGCGTATAAACAGTTGAGGTATGTATGGAGGGAACGTGGCCCCCTTGCAACCGTTGCAACCGTTGCATGGCTTCACTATGGGATTTGGGGATGTGCTAGTTTCGATGTTTCGAAATTTGTAATTGAAAAACTCATGATTACAAATAAACTCAAACAGTAATTTTGAAAAAAAAAATATAATAAGTAGATACTTCTTTTATAATTTATTTCGTAAAATTCTGATTACATAAGAAAATATAATGAAGAGCGATAGAACTTGCTATTAAGGTAGTATAGAAGACAAAAAAATATGTTTAATGGTAGTTCGTACTTAGAATTTTATCCGTTTTCTAGGAATTTGAGAATTTTGGTAACTGCTTTTTATCATTTGTAATGGAGGCTGCGTCAATAATTAAATTTCCATTTTTTACTGCATAAAAATTCTAGAAACCGGAGTTTTCTTGACATTTGTATGGGATGTAAGTACCCTTTTAGTTTTGTTCAAGTTATTAAAGACAGTATTAGAAACCCGTTTTGCACCAAATTTTGAGTCGTTTTTTGCAATACTTAATTTAAATTTATGTATTGCATACTTTTTGTAAATTTCTAATATTTTTGCATAAACATTTTGATTACATTCAGATGAACTATTTTGGAGAAAATCGAAAAAAAAACGGACCCGAGTTTTGAATCTAAAACCAACATCTATTCAAATTTAGGTATAGGATTTCAATTTTCCAAAAAAAACCTGTAAACATTAAGTTACTCCGGACCTGTGCTTATTTGATGTTTTTCGATACTTTCATACGATTTGGGAAAAATGATGTCATCGAGGTGGTTTTGATGCCGCGTCCAAAAGTATAATACAACGACAAAAAACTCTCAATAGCATAATATTAATAAAACAACTCCATAAGAGTTGCAAACCTTAAAGCAACTACCTGGTCAACTTTTACTTTACTTTATTTTGTTATGGTAGATATATATTAAATAGTGTTGCCCAGGGGCACACTCGGCAGCAGCCAAATTAAAGAGCCAGGCCAAAATACTCGAACACCCATAAACCTGCTAAACAATGCTCCCGAAAACAAGTAGTTCTTGTTGTCGTTTTTTTTTCTTCACAGATAAGAAACATCTCTGTTGGAAATTTGAACCTGTATGTTTGGACCAAAAAGTAAGTGACCTAAATGCTAAGAGTAAAATTGCAAAAAAAAAATGCTATAATTTATGATATTATTTTTTTTCTTTTGTTGTGGATCTCATTTATTTATTTGAATTGTTTTTTGTTCAACTCAGAAATAGGGTAATATGGTAAGTTTTTTGTTTCATAAAATTCAAATTGTTCTCACTTTAATCTGTAGGTATGCCCCTATCTTTATTTAGAAGATTTCCTGCGATTCTTGAATCCTATTTGAATTCTATGAAAAAATGAATCGAATAAATGCTTCACACATACTGCTGACAAGTATTGCTTTTATTTTTTCGATATATTTGGTGCAAAAATGGGATTCTGTTCTGGTTCAGTGAATGAATGCTTCAGTTGCATTCACACCTTGTGGACAAACATCGAACATTGCGTTGAATATATTATTCACGCGTTGAGACGTTCGATAGTGTCAATAGAGAATTTATCTGGCTTGATTTGCTCAGAAGGAGCTTCCTAGATAAATTAATTGCTGTTATTTGGCTACATAATATGATGGATTCAAATATCGCGTTTTGAATATTGACAGATGATTTTGAAATTCAAAGTCAGATTAGGAAGTGCTGTATACTTGCACCATTATTGTTTCTGTTGGTGATTAGTGATGTTTTGCATGTAATTTTGTTGAATATATCTCATCAAATGACATCAAGTCTAGAGAGTCTCTAATGTCGGCGGAACTGAACTAGATATTAACAGCCAAATCGTTTAAAATATGGAGAAATAACTCTACGTATAAGCTTAAAGACCAAGCTACGCCTGTTCCACTCCAATGTTGAATCCGTGATTCTTTACGGGCGCAGCACTTGGAAAGTCACAACTGCTGTCACTAGAAAGCTGCAAATTTTCGTAAATAAATGTCCGATTTTCTGGAAAAATCTATCATTCAAAGTGACACTGGATTGGCCATATACTTCAAAGGTGTATCGAATGCATTGCAAGTCAAGCGATGCAATGTAAAGCTTTTACTAAGACAGGGAAACGATAAGGCCGACCTAGAAATACTTGGCGAAGAACGGTCGAAGAGGAATCAGCACAACCGGAAAGGAGTTGGGCAGAGCTGAAATGCAACTCCAACAACCGTACACGGTGGCTCTTAGGTGTAGTAGACGCCTTTTGTGCCGTAAGAGGAAACAAATGGATATAAGCCCGAGGATATATAGAAAAAGAAATTAAAATTGTATAAGTATTCGCAAAATCAACCGGATTTACTTAGAGAAATGCTATCCATGATATAGTAAATGTTACCTACCCTGCATTAATGGGTGAAGATATATCTTCCTCTTAAGTAGACAATGATTAAAACATTTTAGAATATCTACCTGTTAGGAAAAAACCTCTATAAAATATTTAATAAATATGTTGTTTTATTTTAAAATGCTTTTATCTAACATTGAAAAACTATTTTTTTTTAATTCATCGTATCTAGTATGGAATCAACCTAATTACCATTAAAGCGTATCGTCTGTTGGTGGATGGCTTTATGTAATGTCAAACCACAAAATGATGCCAAAAATATTAAATTGTTCAGTTTCTTTAAAATTGTGGTACACCTCAGCGTATAAGTAATTTTTGTATTTAATTACTTTTTATAAAATTTAAATTTCAGGTACTTTTGTTTGTGAACTTTGCGTTTATTTCTGTAAATTGAAATATATTATATATAAGTATTTAAGATTACTTGTAGAGTGCATCGTTTGTAATGAAGAAAATTGTTTTTCGTAGAAATGCTATGGGCCGCCGCGCCAGCCAGCCGGTCAAAACTAGTATTAATGGATACATTAATTTTCAAATAATATTATTTTAAAATAAACTTTTCGCTGTAAGGGTCATTTGCTGGAACGAAACTAAGGTATTTAAGTTGATCATAAGAATTAATGTGACAGTTTACGGTGAGGAAAAAGTATACATCATATAGGAGTACTAGTAATATATACATATATTTAAGTTTCGTAACAGCAAACGGATCTAAGAAACACAGCCATTTGTATTAAGATTCCATCTTCTGGCTGATGCTATCAACTTTAAAAAAAAAAAAGTTTTCTTAAACAGTAAAAAAATTTTACACTTCCATACTCACACAACTCGCACAACTGGACAAGAAAAATAAACCCCAATAATTATATTCACTAATAAGTACAACCTCGTTATTTTTTTCCCTGGAATTGGAAAATAGTGAAGCCGCATCAAACCTCCCTTCGGTTCTATTACCCAAGAAACGAACATATGTTTTATTTTTATATTAAGCTTTATGTGTTTTAAATTAGACATTGTACTATACTTTCTCGAAGAAATTTGAATGTGCAGAGCTAGAATCCAAACACAAAAATTTTCCAACATCTGTCTCTTTTTGTTATCTTCTCATTAGGAAAACACAAAATAAAATATTTTTTTAATAGTTAAAAATATATTAATTTAAACTCTTCACTTTATGGTAGGCAACCCTAAATTTTAAAAGTTCGAAAAATAAATATTATCTTTGAATTCAATACCGTAACAAAAGCAAAATAAAAGTGCTAAGACAAAGTAAGAAGCACCCTAATAGTGAGTTTTCAAACAAATGCTATAAACTTTGTGATGGGAAGTGGGGTAAAAAATAATGTGTTCCTATAATTTCAATTGTGCTTAATCTCAAAAGATATTCACGTCATCATCTGACGCATGGTTTTCGATTCATAGATCAATAAAAAAAGAGCGGCTCTTGCAAATAATATTTTTGCAACCACCTCCTTAGAATCTGACTACGTTACCTCCTATGCAACAATTCTTGAAAGTTATACCTTATGATATGAGCTATTTATGTACATAAAAAAACTCAACCCGTCATGTTGAAATGGAAGGCAGATTTCACTGATAACCCCATTTTTGTAGTGTATGGTAAACTTCAAGAAGTCTGTTGAACTCAACCCTTCAGGTTAAAATGGAAGGTTTATGCTTTTAAACCAATCACAAAGACATACATAAGACCGTTCCGAAATTCTAAGGTTGAATTATATTGAAGAAAAAAAGTTATTATTTCCGTAAATTGTTGTACTTAAATTGCATTTCACTCATTATGCAAAAACTAGGTAAGCAGAAGTAGTTTGCTACTGGTTTTTTTATGACATTTTCTGATTATATTTTAGATACCTACAAACAATTTCAAAAGCATTTTAATCTGTAATCTTAATTCCTTAAAATTCAGAATTCAACACTCTGTACATGTACATTTGGAGCTGGAAAAAATTATTTTATCGAATAAAAAGTTTAGACCAATAAAATGTCGATATGTGTTGAAATTAAGGTTTCTTCAGATTCTATGACACTTTAATTTTACTAATAACTAGAGTTTAGTCATCAAAAGTTATGGTGCACAAACTCTAAATTAAGTCGGGGCCAAAATTTACTAATTAACATTTTTACTCCATGTTGTCACTGTGTAGCTAAGTTGTTGTTAAGAAAAACTTGAGTTTATCCTTACACATTGTTCCCATTAGTTAAATTCCAGATTAAGATAAACTATACTCTAAAATCGACTAATAATATGTCCTAATTTCAAGTGAACCTGGGTTAAGCCCGAAACTCATATGAACGTGAACTATGTATAAATATGTGTTTGTTTGTTTAACAAAAGCTCAATAAATAGAACGCGCATGAACATTAGAGTTTGAGTATTAATTTTTATTTTATTTTTATGTATACATATATGAAAAAAAAAATAATTTATTCATATAACTAGTTGTGAGCAAAAAAAAAACAATTCTCAAATAAATAAGAGCGAGACAGGTACAAATTTGTTGGTTAAATGTTACTTTATTAATTAAAATGTGTCTTAAGTAGATATTTCATTTAAAAGAAAAAGTTAAAGTTAAAGAGAAAAATGCAAGAAAGTGCACCTGTTGTTATTTAACCCAACAATAAATAATTATATTTTCTATAGTCAATATTAATTTACATTTACTACTCTCTGAAAAAATATTATTCAAATAAAACTCACCTTTTGATCGAAAATATTGTACAACAAACTTCCAAAAACAAAAAACTGTTGCAATAATTTTCAATTGACAAATTGAAACTCTTAAAACAATTAAATCTCCATTAACACTTGTTTTATTCAAATGAAAATAATCAATGGCATAACAGTTGTAATTTTTTTTTATTTATTTATTTAGCCACTAAACTAACAGTGTAAACACAGTCGCCCAGATACAATTACACACTTTATGAGTGAATGTAAAGCAAAAGAAAAGGAAAATTTACAATTACAATTTTTACTTTTTATTTTGGTTTTTTCTTAAAGGCTATTTAGACCTTATTTTTTTTAATGTACACATACATAGGTATTAGAAATGATAAACTCTCCAAAAATTCTTATTGTTTAATTACCGATGCACGTAAGCGGGTTTATTCGTTTTTCGTGACTTATTAGTTATTGTATTTTTTTAGATCTACCGAGAAAAAAGTTGTAAAATTATAAGGCACAAAATTGATTCTTACAGTAAACGCGACAACGTCCAATATGAGACTGCGCGCAAGCCAATACAGAAAAAAGCTTAACCCTCGCCCTCGGATATATGTAGATACAACTTTCAGTTTGTTTTTTTTTTTTTATTTTTGTTTAATCTAAACATTTTTTTATTTCGCGAAGACTGATACTCTGTATAAAACAAATACCAAACCATTTAAACCAGTCGCGTATTAGAGGGGTTATGAAGGGTACAAGATTGTACATTTAGCAATTAGTTTGCGATTTTTCAGCGAGTCTAAAAATAATTAAAATACTATTTCTTAAACTCAATTTGTATAGAAATCAGTATTTAAAACATCAAATACAATGTCAACTTTATTTAGTTTTAGAAAAAATAATTTTCAAACTCAAATTAAAGAAAACGGGAGGAAAAATTGTATAGGTAACAATTTTTTTGCTCTGAATTGAATTTTATGTATTTTGGATGCGCGTCTCATTTAATCTTAACTTTATTTAATATAAATGGTATACCTCCACCTGGAGGTTCCCATAAAGATTACGGTCATGCATTTGATGGTTTTCAGCTGCTCCATACCAATTGGAATTCGAATCTTAGAGAAGTACAGTGGGTGTCGTACTAAGCCGTACAGTTTATTCTATATGATATATTTAATTCTTTATATAGACAGGCAAGATGTCCCAACAAGAATTTTCCAAACAGTATATGATGAAATTCTTGGTCTTGGTACATAAATACAAATTTTAAAAAAACCTACTTGGCTGACAGACATTACGAATCCAAAAGTTGCTCTAAGGTCGCGAGTAAAAATGGTCGAAGAATTGCCTCTTCGTCTTCGAGCTTGGTAAGCTATTACATTTTGTATTACATTTGTTTGATTCACTGTACATTGAAGATTGAGCAAAACAAAAAGTGAATAAGAGAATGGATCACAATTGGGTCGACTGGCACTAGCGTACAGCAGTTCTGAGATCACTGAAGCTGTTTCACCTTTAAGCTAAACTGGTTACACATTTAAGCCACCGCTTAGTCTTGGTGTACTTGTATGGTCAGTGGCTCACCTCAGACGGCAAAGAAGAACTCTGGATTCTGGAAGCAAGTGCGAAGCTTTAAGCTTTTTTCTTACAAACAAAATTGCTGCGAATATACGGAGGAGTAAACGGTAGGCAGGTGTCGTTTGAGCAGGTATACACTTAAAGCTTTTGTTACATTTATCTAAAGTTGTTCGTGGAATGTATTAAGTGCTAGATCCCCCGCAATACGGAGAATTTTATATCTTTGGTATTATTGGTTTCACTACACCGATAAAACCTATTATATTTTATGAATGTGGGGTACTTTGCAAAGAAGCCGACTTTTTTCCTTTACAAATTACAACCAACAAGCTTTGTTGCTTATTCGTCAATAGATCTTAATGTGCAAAATGTAATTAAGCTGTCTTTGTAATAATTAAACGATAGACAAAAGACGAATGCAAAAACTTGAAGTTCCATAAAAAAAATCTCATAAAGTCAGTCCAATGTTTTTTTTTTTGTTTGGAAAGAATGAAGAAGATGGGAGCTTAAAAGATGTAGGTACACTTCTACTTATGTCTCTAAAGGTGTAATTCTTGTGAGTGTTCTTCCTACACAATTGATGACGTTCTTAAGTAAGATTAAACGAGCATGCCAGTTTTGTAGATACACGGTGACCGAGTTAAGTTGTGTTCAATAATTTCATATTTTATTAATAATTTAAATCGTGTGGTGAATCAGGAAGATTCAGTTTATACCTACCATCAAAAGTAGAACAAATAACGTACATATTCCAAAAGCAAAAAATTGAACTTTTAAAAATTAATTTCGCATATGATTAAATAGGGGATATCAAAAAAAAATACCAAATCTAATATTAAGACATGCCTTTGTTTATTACGTGACATTAACCACAATGATGTGGGCTGATTTGACGACACTGTCGTGTTAAGTGTGTTATTAAATCCGACCCTCTTGTGAGCTTTCTAAGGCAATCTAAGAAATTTCATGGTTAACTGGTTTCCAAGAGTAGTTTTGTGAATGAAAACAATTGAAGTTGTTTTATTTTTTTATGTTCTAAAAACTTATTTGTAAATGTGTTTATTCGACTTTTATTGATTTGGAATGTCAACACCTACCTAATAAATATGTAGGTACCTAATTAAAGAAAGAAGGTTCAACTGCGATAAGTGACGTTATTTTTCCCGAAAGCATTTTGGAAAGCAGGTACAATTTACTGAAGGACCAGTGCTTAAAAGGAAAATGCAATCAGGAGTAGGTACCTACCTAAAAAAACAAAATTATAATAGATTTAGACATCCGCGACTGGACACTAATTTTTGGACAAATAGGTATTTACCGACAGTCTCGGTGATATTTCAAGTAAAGAAAGACGGAAAATTGTGTTTTCAAAATATAAAACGAAATATTTTAGTGCTAATATTAGTCAGTATCTATTCTGTGTTGGACATACTCGTACATATACGAGAACAATATTGATGCTAGATTGAAATTTTTCAAATTTGGAGAGACAGAGCCGAGACATCAAAAGCTTCGTCTTGTGGTACTCTAATTTCAATTTGACTTTTATTAGTCAAGAATACGTTTGCTAAAGAAGCTTCACTGTTCTAGACGTCTTTGGTTTTAGTTTATAAAAAAATTATGTTACCATATGTTACCTACTAGTTAGCAAATGTATAAAATTAAGAAAAGTTCAGTAAAATGTTATTTAACTAGCAAACTGCTTAGGTCTATGATGCTAATGCTTTAATACCAGATTTTTTTGAAATTTTGCTTCATTGACTTTAAAATTTTAAATTTGACTTACCAATAGATTTCAATTGATTTGTAGAGTGCTGGGTAAACGGTTGTAGTTGGTTTGATTTGATGAAGCTGTCGTTCACTTTATATGTTATGTATACTAATTGCGGTTGTTTCTTTCTGTGATTGCAGTATTTGTTTGGATGGATGATTTTGTAATTTTGTGGATATGGCAAATGGGTAACCATAGTCATTTCGATTTCGTCCTTCACTATAAGGATTTACATTTTGTTGTAAATCCGTTCAAATTTTTAAGTGATTTATTTTAAATAATTTACAAATGTTTAAGGTATTGAAAAATGGATTCTAAGGCATTTTTATCATAAATAAGATGACTGGAAAAAAGTACAAATTACATCTGTTTCTTTAGGGAGTTTAGAATGTTCTTGAAGATTCTTCCAAAAACGCCTGCTATGTATGTACAATATATGTATGGTGTATAAGATGATGTTGCCAATTTAAAAAAGAATTAATGCATTATCGCAAGTACTCGAATTGCTCTGAATTGATCTGCTATTCAAAATGCACTTACGTTTTCTTAACATAGCATGAGCATATATGTACATCCGTTAATTTTTGTAGGGAATTGAGTCTTGGAAAATTAAAAAACAACCACCATTCTATTAGATGAGTTAAAAAAAATATTCATATTATACAGGGTGAGTCATGAGCAATGCGACAAAATGCTAGGGCGTGTAGGTTGCGTTGAGACAAGAAAAAAATCGTACGGGAGGGGGGGGTCTATTCAACTCCGTTTAGCTGGGAGGGGCAATTTTCGAAAAAACTGACTTAAAATGGGAAAAAAATTATTTAAAATCAACGGCTTCATTCACAATGCTGTGCGATACGTTTTTGAAAAGCCAATAACTTTTTCTTTCATTCTGTGTTTAAATAAATCTATTCTAAGAAATAGTTTTTGAAATATTAATTTTCAAAGTCAAAATTTTGAAGAAAAAAAATTGAAAAAAAAATTTAAAATTCATTTTTTTCAAAATTTTACGTAATTAAGTGCTAATTTTAATTTCAAAATTCAATGCTGTTATTAATTTTAAGTCTAAATAAGAAAACCGAATGCAAAAATTTTATGTCGTTCTCAAGAAATTAAAAAAAAGCCAAAACCACCTTTTTCTAAGAAAAACATTTATTTTTATTGTAACGAAGCAATTTATTTATTTATTTAGCATTAATCTTAGTTTTTTTTACTTTTTTTTTTAATTGGAGTTTTATGAGAACGTAATAAAATTAAATAAATAAATAATAACCCTGGATTAATATTATTTTCATTGATAACTTCTGAAAACTGACCTGTCAATATTTTTGCCTTGGCCTGCCCGCAGCCCATGGGTTCTACCTGTTATGGGGACAATAGGGACAATAAAACCGCATTTTTTTTAATGAAAAAAAAAAGAAAATTGCAACGCAAGATAAATAAAAGGCATTGCAGTTTTGCTTAGTAATTATTTCCAATTTGAATATTAACTCATTAACACGTAACGATGTCAAGCTCATACACCCGAGAAGAATTAACGGACATGCATTTCTGCTACGGTTTAGCCTGTAGGTCGAAGTCGTGAAGCCGAAAGACTGTACGCTGAAAGATATCCCGATAGAAGGTGTCCCCATCATAGCACGTTTCCAAGAATCCACCGACGTCTAAGAGATCATGGAGTGCTGGAGCATCGAAGAAGCGAAAGGCCAGTTTCTGATGAGTCAAGAATCTTAGATGAAAGAATTCTGGATTTAGTCTGAAATAATCCCTCCGTCAGTACAAGAAGGATATCCACTATGCTTGGAGTGTCCCAATCTAGAGCATGTCGAGTACTTCGGGCGGAAAATTTACACCCGTACCACTTTACGCCTGTTCAGGAACTCACCTCAAACGACAAGTTATTGAGAACCGAATTTTGTAGAACATTACTACTTAGAAATGAAACCGAACAAAACTACTTTAGAAGAATATTCTGGACGGATGAAGCACAGTTTACTAGGGATGGGGTTACTAACTTCCACAATTTACATTATTGGAGTAGCGCCAATCCACACAAAAAAAAACAAAACAAATCACAACACCGCTTTAGTTGTAATGTTTGGCTTGGTATTGTTGGACACACTGTGATCGGGCCCCGGTTTTTGAATTCCATTATTAATGGAGAATCATACCTGCAATTCCTACGAGACCTTTTACCCGATTTATTAGACAGCGTTCCATTGGTTATAGCAGATACTTTAATCTACCAACAAGATGGTGCTCCAGCACACTACAGCTTACAGGTGAGAAACTGGCTGGATGATCATTTTAGTGACCGTTGGATCGGAAGAAGGGGCCCCACGGAATGGCCGCCTAGGTCACCAGATTTAACTCCCCTAGATTTCTATGCATGGGGATTTATGAAGAATTATGTTTACGAAGTGGAAATAGTATCATTGGAACAACTGAAGGAACGAATTGAAGTCGCTGGAGTCAAATTGCAGGAAAATTTGTCAAGCATAAACTTATGTGAAGCCATTACAAGGAGATATAATCTATGCCTTCTAAACAATGGAGATCATATCGAGAATTTTTTATAAGTACATCCATTAAAAAATAGTAAAAATAAAAGGAACAAAAAAAACTAAGATTAATGCTTCTTAAATTGCTTCGTTACAATAAAAATAATTTTTTTTCTTAGAAAAAGGTGGTTTTGGTTTTTTTTTAATTTCTTGAGAACGACATAAATTTTTTGCATCCGGTTTTCTTATTTAGACTTAAAATTAATAACAGCATTGAATTTTGAAATTAAAATTAGCACTTAATTACGTAAAATTTTGAAAAAAATGAATTTGAAATTTTTTTTTCAATTTTTTTTCTTCAAAATTTTGACTTTGAAAATTAATATTTCAAAAACTATTTCTTAGAATAGATTTATTTAAACACAGAATGAAAGAAAAAGTTATTGGCTTTTCAAAAACGTATCGCACAGCATTGTGAATGAAGCCGTTGATTTTAAATAATTTTTTCCCATTTTATGTCAGTTTTTTCGAAAATTGCCCCTCCCGGCTAAACGGAGGGGAATAGACCCCCCCCTCCCATACGATTTTTTTCTTGTCTCAACGCAACCTACACGCCCTAGCATTTTGTCGCATTGCTCATGACTCACCCTGTATAACTTAATCTTTGTACCATTTTTGTATATCTATCCATCCGAAAACATTTTACTTGAATGAAAAGTCAAAGGAAAGAGCTTTCTCCACTCACGATGGCAAGTTCTAGTTTTTCCTCTTTGGTACTCTTCAACCATTCATATATGCCATTTGACATCATAATACACGAAAACTTTTCCAAAAGGCGGAAGTGAAAAAGCTTACCGACAAAATCACTTGGCCATGAGAAAGAATTAAGGGTGTTTGTTAGAGTAGTTGCACATCTCCCTTAAATAAGTATACGGGTTCAGTCAATTTTGTTTGTGATTTTAGCGTCTTATCGTACCTTTAAGATAGAAAAACGTGTTAATCCAATTAGCAAAAAAGAATATCTATATTAAATGTAAATCTATCGACACAATCTACAAAATTAAAGTGATATCCATGTAGTTGCTTTTGACATTTGCTTCCATAATAAACGTAAAAGCTTTGCCTTAGTAAAAGACAAAGTTCAGTATTTTATTTCCCTCATTTGCAATGTTTATTTAAACTAATATATGTACCTATAATATCTAAAATTTGAATAAAAGTGCAGAGCCGCATGCTGATAAACCAAGCAAATTGTTTTGTTAATACCTACACAAATAATTTTTTTTTCTTTCTCTTAAATTAAGTTGGTGCCTTCCATAAAAAGAACCTACCTTAGTGTTATAAATAAATCAATGGCATTAATCAGATGTTGTTTTGAACCTGTGGAACTTCCGGAATTCTTGGATAGTTTTGCACAAAAATGTACAGATCCAAGCTGTAAGTTAATTATTTTTAATTAAATATTTAAAGGTTTGTACCTACTACAACTTTGGTAAAAGATATTTTATTTATTTTTGTATTAATTTTGTGCTTCTAATTCATTTTAATTGTTTTCATTGGAATTCATTAAGCGTGTCAGACTTAGGTAAAAAAAAAGAAATTAAACAGTTAAGAGTTTCAGTGATTCGCCGATAATATTAAGGGCTTGGGTACATTCTAAGACAAAAAATTCTACAAAGGGTGTCCCAACAAGAACACAAGATTTACATTTTAAATAAAACGCAGATATTTAAAAAAAAAACCCGAATTCTTTATTATATCGTAAAGTAGACAGGATGAGGTTATGTATGGAACAACACATCGGGCAGATGGCCGCCGTGGCTTTGCTGGCACATACGCGATCTTTTAATGAAATTTTCAATGACCGTTTTGCATAAATGCTGCGGTATTTCATTAATGCAGCGTCCAAATTCCTCTTTTAAGGCTTGAGTCGTCGTCGGCTTATTCGCATAAACCATCTACTTCAAAAAATCCCAAAGAAAAAAGTCCAATGGTGTTAAATCGCACCATCTAGGCGGCCAATTCTGGTCTCCAAAACGCGAAATAACACGACCGAAATGACTGATGCAGCAATTGAATTGTTTCTCTGGCTGCATGAGATGTGGGGCCATCTTGTTGAAACCACGTCCCCTCCACATTCATTTCTTCTATTCTAGGAACGAAAAAATTGGTTATCATTTCACGATATCGAACACCATTGACTGTTTGCGCTTGACCTGACTCATTTTCATAAAAAAAAGGTCCAATGATTGCTCCAGCCGAAAATCCACACCACACAGTGACAAGTTGAGAATGCATTTGCTTCTCGTGAATCACTCGAGGATTTTCCTCGCCCCAAATGCGACAATTCTGCCTAGATATTAACGAAGCCATCAAGATGGAATGGGGCTCGTCGCTGAAGATGATTTTATCGGCAAAATCAGCATTTTCATATTGTCTCTCCAATTCCCAATGGAATGCGTTGTTTATTCGTGTAGCGCTCCATTTTTCTTAACCTTATACCTTCTACTAACAAAAAATAATAATAGGTAATTGTTCAAATGTCAAACAATGACACTTCGAATGGCGCCAAATTTAAATCTTGCGTTCTTTTTGGGACACCTTTTATGTCTAATTTTGATATAATTTATCTAAAGCGTGAAACAGAATAAAATATAGTTTAAAAAAAACACGCTTTAATAGCAAATCGAACTAAAAATCAGAAAATAAATTTTTATTTATATTTTATTCAACGGTTTACCACGCTTTTTTATATTGAAATTAATTTTCTTTTCATGACTTTATTTTTATTTTAGAATTTTTGAAAATTATTGAAACATATTGATGAGTTAGTATAACCGTTGAATAAAATATAAATTCAAATTTATTTTCTGATTTTTAGTTCGATTTGCTATTAAAGCGTGTTTTTTTCATTTTTTTTTAAACCATATTTTATTTTTCACTTTTTAGTTCGATTTGCTATAAAACCGTCTTTAATATGTACAGATGTTTTAACAGTTGCATCTCGATCGAAAACATATTCAAGAATTTTTATGTTGCCAACAAACATTTGAAGTAAATCTAATCGCTTAAAGTGGGGCAAAAATGAGCCCCAACGAGTCAGTTTACATACATACAAACAAACATACAGGTGAAATAATAAAAGCGTGTTAAAAAAACAGTGGGCTGCGGGAGCTTCATCAATAGTAGATAAACAGCCACGCTGCGCTGGCTAGCAAATTACAAACACATTTAGTAGAAGAAAGATATAAATGTAGCTCTAATAATGGTATTATTCAAGAAACCGGCGAAACTGCTCCGATTTTGGTGATTTTTATTTAAGTGTAGGTACCTAATTGAAATTAGAACAAAGTTTACAATTCAAAAATCAACACTCTCAATCAATCTACCAGAAACATTTTTGAAATTTGAAATTTTTCGAAAAGAAATATGCACCGTTTTAATTTTAAAATAGTTTTAAACTAACCTCAAAAATTTTAAATAATGTCTTTTAAAAATAAAAACAAATGCGATAAAATACGCATATAGTCACATGAAAATTATAAAATAAATTATAATATAAAAATGCTGTTAATTTGTTTTCAAAGTTTAAAAAATTCATGTCTGAATCCTTAACGCGTGGCCCAGGGGGGGTAGAGCATCAAAAGATTGGCATGGATTAGGCCTATATTCTTTGCAACGTTTCAGAGAACATATTTTGTTTTGAAATAGAAAAAAAATAATAAAAATTCCTCAAAAAGAATGAGGTGTGTGTTAAAAACAGGTACACATTGACCTAAAGGCCGTTATTAATATTTTCATCACTTTGGAGATAAAAAGGTCACTTCCACCAACAACTATATTGGTACACATTTAAATTATTTTTAATGTTGCCACGTATCGCAAACAAATAATATCGCAAACAAAAAATAGGATTAGGTATATACTTTCTTAAATTATTTTCAATGTTGCCACGTTGCAAATATATTTTTTTTAAAGTAACATTGAACATTACACTAGTTTACAAAATTTTGGGTCACCGATGCTACCTTAAAAAAAAAAACTTTTTTTTTTACCTACTAATTTGGGGTCGCTGAAAACGAAAATGACATATATAAATGACGTATATCTCGAAAACGGTTCTTTGAAAAAAAAAATTAGTGTCATTTTCGTTTTCAGCGACCCCAAATAAGTAAAAAAAAAGTTGTTTTTTCTTAGGGAGCATAGTGTTATCAATGAAATTCCACTATTTCCAAGTATTATGATATGATTTTTTAAAATTTAAATTCAAATAAAAAAATTAATCAAGGATATAAAAATAATACATAAATAATAAATAAATAATAAAAAAACATAATTTCCATACTAATCATTAAGATACAAGCAATCAAAGATTATTAAAATCGATTTTTTCAAGCTTTTTTGAAAATTTATCATTTTCAATTGAACCGTGTGGATAGAAAAAAAATATTTTTTTTGCTCAAATAAAATATATTTTTATATCTATAAAATAATAAAGTCATTGTCTAAAACAGAAAATTTAGTGTATTCTATGTAAATTTGTTTTTTTTTTTTATTAAATAAAGTAGTAATAATAATATATTCCAACAAAGCCTACTATAGTCTGTCAAAGCTCTTCAAATCCAGAAATCTCACCATAACTTCAAAACTGCTGCTGTACAGGACCATGGTCCTGCCAGTACTCACGTATGGATCCGAGACTTGGGTGCTTAGCAAAAGACACTCCGACCTCTTAGCCGCGTTCGAGAGAAAAGTCTTAAGGAGAATTGTTGGCCCCATATGTGAGGAAGGACGATTCCGGAGACGGTACAATCATGAATTGTACGCAATCTACCTTGAAGCAGACATAGTGACAAAAATTAAGCTCGGTAGACTCCGGTGGGCAGGGCACCTAGCTCGTATGAGTGAAGAGGAACCGGCTCGGAAAGTCCTTTGTGGTACATTCTATGGTAGACGGCAGCGTGGTAGACCATGCTAGCGCTGGAGAGATGGCGTAGACCAGGACGCCCGAAGCCTTGGGGTGCGCAACTGGATGGCGTCGGCTCAAGACCGGGATAGGTGGAGAGACTTGTTGAAGGAGGCCAGGACCGGACCCCGGTTGTCGAGCCGATGATGATGATGAGTAATATGAAAACGATTTCGTAGGAAAAAATGACTGACTTGTTTTTCTTATTTATTTCATAGCTTCCATTGTATATGAATTTAGATAGTACTATCATCAGCACGTTCCACACGTCGGCCTCCTGGCGATCACACAACTAACTAATTTTCTGGTTGCTGTTTCTGTGTATACAGGGTGAGTCATGAGCAATGCGACAAAATGCTAGGGCGTGTAGGTTGCGTTGAGACAAGAAAAAAATCGTATGGGAGGGGGGGTCTATTCCCCTCCGTTTAGCCGGGAGGGGCAATTTTCGAAAAAACTGACATAAAATGGGAAAAAATTATTTAAAATCAACGGCTTCATTCACAATGCTGTGCGATACGTTTTTGAAAAGCCAATAACTTTTTCTTTCATTCTGTGTTTAAATAAATCTATTCTAAGAAATAGTTTTTGAAATATTAATTTTCAAAGTCAAAATTTTGAAGAAAAAAAATTGAAAAAAAAATTTCAA
This sequence comes from Syrphus vitripennis, assembly GCA_958431115.1. Taxonomy (NCBI): domain Eukaryota; kingdom Metazoa; phylum Arthropoda; class Insecta; order Diptera; family Syrphidae; genus Syrphus; species Syrphus vitripennis. Next base: position 70,931,069 of record OY288109.1, on the reverse strand, counting down.
ATTCATTTTTTTCAAAATTTTACGTAATTAAGTGCTAATTTTAATTTCAAAATTCAATGCTGTTATTAATTTTAAGTCTAAATAAGAAAACGAGATGCAAAAAATTTATGTCGTTCTCAAGAAATTAAAAAAAAACCAAAACCACCTTTTTCTAAGAAAAACATTTATTTTTATTGTAACGAAGCAATTTAAGAAGCATTAATCTTAGTTTTTTTAGTTTTTTTTGTTCCTTTTATTTTTACTATTTTTTAATGGATGTACTTATAAAAAATTCTCGATATGATCTCCATTGTTTAGAAGGCATAGATTATATCTCCTTGTAATGGCTTCACATAAGTTTATGCTTGACAAATTTTCCTGCAATTTGACTCCAGCGACTTCAATTCGTTCCTTCAGTTGTTCCAATGATACTATTTCCACTTCGTAAACATAATTCTTCATAAATCCCCATGCATAGAAATCTAGGGGAGTTAAATCTGGTGACCTAGGCGGCCATTCCGTGGGGCCCCTTCTTCCGATCCAACGGTCACTAAAATGATCATCCAGCCAGTTTCTCACCTGTAAGCTGTAGTGTGCTGGAGCACCATCTTGTTGGTAGATTAAAGTATCTGCTATAACCAATGGAACGCTGTCTAATAAATCGGGTAAAAGGTCTCGTAGGAATTGCAGGTATGATTCTCCATTAATAATGGAATTCAAAAACCGGGGCCCGATCACAGTGTGTCCAACAATACCAAGCCAAACATTACAACTAAAGCGGTGTTGTGATTTGTTTTGTTTTTTTTGTGTGGATTGGCGCTACTCCAATAATGTAAATTGTGGAAGTTAGTAACCCCATCCCTAGTAAACTGTGCTTCATCCGTCCAGAATATTCTTCTAAAGTAGTTTTGTTCGGTTTCATTTCTAAGTAGTAATGTTCTACAAAATTCGGTTCTCAATAACTTGTCGTTTGAGGTGAGTTCCTGAACAGGCGTAAAGTGGTACGGGTGTAAATTTTCCGCCCGAAGTACTCGACATGCTCTAGATTGGGACACTCCAAGCATAGTGGATATCCTTCTTGTACTGACGGAGGGATTATTTCAGACTAAATCCAGAATTCTTTCATCTAAGATTCTTGACTCATCAGAAACTGGCTTTTCGCTTCTTCGATGCTCCAGCACTCCATGATCTCTTAGTCGTCGGTGGATTCTTGGAAACGTGCTATGATGGGGACACCTCCTATCGGGATATCTTTCAGCGTACAGTCTTTCGGCTTCACGACTTCGACCATTAGCTAAACCGAAGCAGAAATGCATGTCCATTAATTCTTCTCGGGTGTATGAGCTTGACATCGTTACGTGTTAATGAGTTAATATTCAAATTGGAAATAATTACTAAGCAAAACTGCAATGCCTTTTATTTATCTTGCGTTGCAATTTTCTTTTTTTTTTCATTAAAAAAAATGCGGTTTTATTGTCCCTATTGTCCCCATAACAGGTAGAACCCATGGGCTGCGGGCAGGCCAAGGCAAAAATATTGACAGGTCAGTTTTCAGAAGTTATCAATGAAAATAATATTAATCCAGGGTTATTATTTATTTATTTAATTTTATTACGTTCTCATAAAACTCCAATTAAAAAAAAAGTAAAAAAACTAAGATTAATGCTAAATAAATAAATAAATTGCTTCGTTACAATAAAAATAAATGTTTTTCTTAGAAAAAGGTGGTTTTGGTTTTTTTTTAATTTCTTGAGAATGACATAAAATTTTTGCATCCGGTTTTCTTATTTAGACTTAAAATTAATAACAGCATTGAATTTTGAAATTAAAATTAGCACTTTATTACGTAAAATTTTGAAAAAAATGAATTTGAAATTTTTTTTTTCAATTTTTTTTTTTCAAAATTTTGACTTTGAAAATTAATATTTCAAAAACTATTTCTTAGAATAGATTTATTTAAACACAGAATGAAAGAAAAAGTTATTGGCTTTTCAAAAACGTATCGCACAGCATTGTGAATGAAGCCGTTGATTTTAAATAATTTTTCCCATTTTAAGTCAGTTTTTTCGAAAATTGCCCCTCCCGGCTAAACGGAGGGGAATAGACCCCCTCCCATACGATTTTTTTCTTGTCTCAACGCAACCTACACGCCCTAGCATTTTGTCATATTGCTCAAGTGCGCCCCCAGACGACCACACAACACAACTCAAAAATCATCGTGATGATAGTACTATAAGTTTTATATACAATGATATACTACGTTTTCACCAAGAGTTATACTACGTTTTCACCAAGAGCTAAATCGCGATTTAAGTAGATTATCCATAAATCTTGTACAAATCTCGAAGATTTACCATATTAATAAATCTTGAGATTTCAAGGAGATTTCAAATAAATCTTGTATAAATCTTCATGGACAAATAGTTTCGATAACCGAACATCCCTAATTTAATATTCTCTTTGTGTTGTGGAACGTATTCCACAATTTTTTTGCTCTGTTTGACACAGATGGAACCCTCTATCTCACTCACTTCATAAGAAATAAGAGAACGCCATTTGAATTTTCAAGGAAGCTGTCAAATTTAATCTTATTTAAATCTTTTTAATGTGGTGAAAACACTTCAGAAGATTTACTAATCCTCAACGAGATTAACCTTTGGTGAAAACGTAGTATTAAATCGCGATTTAAGTAGATTATCCATAAATCTTGTACAAATCTCGAAGATTTACCATATTAATAAATCTTGAGATTTCAAGGAGATTTCAAATAAATCTTGTATAAATCTTCATGGACAAATAGTTTCGAAAACCGAACATCCCTAAATTCATATTCTCTTTGTGTTGTGGAACGTATTCCACAATTTTTTTTGCACTGTTTGACACAGATGGAACCCTCTATCTCACTAACTTCATAAGAAATAAGAGAACGCCATTTGAATTTTCAAGGAAGCTATCAAATTTAATCTTATTTAAATCTTTTTAATGTGGTGGAAACACTTCAGAAAATTTACTAATCCCCAACGAGATTAACTTTTGGTGAAAACGTAGTAATAGCTTCTACATTTATCGTTCAAGTTTAAAAACATTACGAATGTGGCAGCTAATTTAAAAACCTGCTTCGATTAACGTTCATCATTTTGTTGGATGCTTTCCCGATGCGTTTTGGTTTAGTTTCTCGCTGAGTCTGTGAACTCTCTCTCTCTCACAATACATGCACAAAATGGGTATGGTGAATTTATTTATATCACAAAACATGCACAAGCGGGTCTGCGGTGACTCTAATTTCCATACTAATCAGAGCCGTAAAACGCAGTTTTGAGGATCCACAGTTGGATCCGAAAACGTAGTCGTTCATACGTTGATCGCTACGTTTGTGTATCCAAAACGGACTCATTTGCTTGAAGTATATGGTTGAGAATCAGTCACAAAGTTAAACAATTCAATCGAACCAAAATGGCTTCAATTTTTTTTAGTACTTGTTGTTGTTTCCTTGCGATTTTTCCTACTTTTTGAGAACAAATTACACATTATTATTTATGTTTTTTGATATATTTTCCGCCTAATTTAGAAATAAATACATTTTATTATGCTTTTACAATCATAATATTAATACCCATTCATATAAATTTTATTAGTAAAGTTAATATTTTTCTAGCCCTTTTCTGTTTTTTTTTTCTAATGAGAAATACATTAAACGTCAAATCGAAAAAAATCTATCTCCAATTGCGGGTTCATATGCTGACTTCCAGGGGTCGTAGAAAGCAACTTACCAAGTGTCAAAAGCGTCTTAAAAATTTATTTGCTAGATCGCCTCATGTTAAACAATTCCCAGATTGTTGAGTCTCTTTTCAGTCAGCAACAGCTCGTAAGTATTTTTCAATGAATTTTAGCTTACTGAAACTCCTTTGGCATGGTCATTGTGTATAAAACTTGTAGTACTATCATCACGATGATTTTTGAGTTGTGTTGTGTGGTCGTTTGGGGGCGCACTTGTATATACACAGAAACAGCAACCAGAAAATTAGTTAGTTGTGTGATCGCCAGGGGGACGACGTGTGGAACGTGTTCATGAGAGTACTATGCAAATTCATATACAATGGGCATGGTCATTGTATATAAAACTTATAGTACTATCATCACGATGGTTTTTGTGTTGTGGGGTGTGGTCGTCTGAGGGCGCACTTGTATATACACAGAAACAGCAACCAGAAAATTAGTTAGGGGTGTGATCGCTAGGTGGCCGACGTGTGGAACGTGTTCATGAGAGTACTATGCAAATTGATATACAATGGGCATGGTCATTGTATATAAATTTGCATAGTACTCTCATGAACACGTTCCACACGTCGGCCACCTAGCGATCACACCCCTAACTAATTTTTTGGTTGCTGTTTCTGTGTATATACAAGTGCGCCCTCAAACGACCACACCCCACAACACAAAAACCATCGTGATGATAGTACTATAGGTTTTATATACAATGGGCATGGTCATTGTATATGAATTTGCATAGTACTCTCATGAACACGTTCCACACGTCGGCCACCTAGCGATCACACCCCTAACTAATTTTCTGGTTGCTGTTTCTGTGTATATACAAGTGCGCCCTCAAACGACCACACCCCACAACACAAAAACCATCGTGATGATAGTACTATAGTGCCTGGCTACACGGTGATTTTTCAATCGATTGAAAAATCACGTGCGGTGGCTACACAGTGTTGTGCCCAATCATGTTTATTTATGCATCAGCTTGAAAAATCACAATTCATCTTCTGATTATACTTTTTGAACACATTAATCCACCTCTTTTAAATTCCAATGAATGACAAAATTGACATTGTCATTGACAAAAACCCGGAAAAAAATAAACAAACGTCAAAAACGTGAACAATTTAGAAATGGAACTGTATTGCGCACTCGGAAAATTCAGTTCCCTTCGTGAGCATCTTCCCCCTTCACTCCTCATCCCTCTTGACTACAAACAGGCTGGTTAGGCGATTGAAAAATCACCGTGTAGCCAGGCACATATGTTTTATATACAATGGGCATGGTGCCATCCTTCAAGCAAAATCACGGACTCAATTTTCTCGACTCGCTTGGATCCTTGCAAAAATGAGTTCCTCACTCAAACCTACCACACTTTTTTTTGTCTGCTAGGTATTTTGTTTTTTTCCCTCCTACTCTTTTTTTTATGCACTCACCTCACAAGGTAGAACAGTATTTTTTTTACTGAGATGGGGAGAGATGAATTACCAGAGAATTCCATTTGTGAAAGCAGTTCAAATTGCTCAAACAATGTTTTGTTTTCCCATGATTCAGTAAGTAAGGGGCGAGTTATAGCGAACAGGAAAATGGATCAGGAAAATTTTTCTGATTGATTATTTAATAAGTTCTCGATCGATTTGAAACACATAAGCTGAAGTAATCGATGACAAATGACAATTTTAATGCACTATGTAAAAAAAAAAACTGATTGAACAAAGGTTTTTTGATAAAAATGCATTTATTTGTCAAAAATTTCTTTCGCGCAAAAATTACTCCCATAAGAAATTAGATTTTTTCTTCAGGCGTCAGTTAAAAAAAAATTGACAGTTTCTTTATGGAAGACTTATCACAATCAAGAGGAGCTTATTGATTGAAAAAAGCTGTGAATTTTAAACAATAAAATTAGAAAATTTATTGGTAAATCCAACAAACAAAAATTTTAATGGTCGAACATATCGAGAAAAAAAATTAAATTTTGTTTTTTGTCCAATTGTAACTGAACTTGGGGCGACTTTATATTACGGCACCCCCCCTTTTGGAAAAATTTTTTTTTTAATGGGTAGGGGGGCATTTCTATAGGACAGCTTCAAAATATTATGGTGAGGAAACCCCCCTAAATACGTTTAAAAAAAGTTTGAAAATTTTAAAAATCGGTCTTTTTTTTTAATTTTATATTGGGTAAGAGCAATATTATTGCACATAATGTGTCAAAAAAATGTACATATATATATTATTTATACATGGATATATATATATAGGTACATACTTATATACATATACAGCTGTGGACAACTAATTAGAAATACAAGTAATACAAAGTAATAATAAATACGCCAATGTCAACAGTTTTTTGAATAAACAGTACCTTGCCTGGCCCGCTTCGCGGGTTCTCAGGATTTTAACTCCCTTTTTCGGGGACACACCCGCTCACGCGACTTCGTCGCTCCGCTTAGGGTACGCTAAGTCGCCAGGCAGGCGCCAATGTCAACAGTTTTTTGAATAAACAGTACCTTGCCTGGCCCGCTTCGCGGGTTCTCTCCCTTTTTCGGGGACACACCCGCTCACGCGACTTCGTCGCTCCGCTTAGGGTACGCTAAGTCGCCAGGCAGGCGCCAATGTCAACATTTTTTTGAATAAACAGTACCTTGCCTGGCCCGCTTCGCGGGTTCTCAGGATTTTAACTCCCTTTTTCGGGGACACACCCGCTCACGCGACTTCGTCGCTCCGCTTAGGGTACGCTAAGTCGCCAGGCAGGCGCCAATGTCAACAGTTTTTTGAATAAACAGTACCTTGCCTGGCCCGCTTCGCGGGTTCTCAGGATTTTAACTCCCTTTTTCGGGGATACACCCGCTCACGCGACTTCGTCGCTCCGCTTAGGGTACGCTAAGTCGCCAGGCAGGCGCCAATGTCAACAGTTTTTTGAATAAACAGTACCTTGCCTGGCCCGCTTCGCGGGTTCTCAGGATTTTAACTCCCTTTTTCGGGGACACACCCGCTCACGCAACTTCGTTGCTCCGCTTAGGGTATGTAAAGTCGCCTGGCAGGCGCCAATGTCAATAGTTTTTTTTAGTTTTTAACTTAAAGAAATACATCAGTTTTAATAATATTTTTTATTTATTTTATTTAACTAGTCCTAAAAGCATTGCAGTATTTAATAATATTCCATTCCGTATTATTAACCGTTTAAAATTTAACCGTTCTTATAATATAATAAACAATTGGGCTATTTACCCATATCTTTGCAAATTATTAAGAGAAACAACAACAACATTCTCGCATTGTTGTTGTTTTCAACCTCGAAGTAAAATTTGACATCTAGCTAAAAAGTACAAATATCATACCTTCATACCAAAAACAAATTCGAGGAATCGGGATCAATAAACTTCCCAAAAGTAAACAACAATTTCCCATCTGAAATCTGAAAATTCATTGAAAAAAAACAAAAACATCCCTAAAATATCCATAGTCTATCAACATTAAATATGACACATGCACACAGCATGTCAAAAAAAAAATGGAAATGGTGGTTGTTATCGATGATTTTTGTGTGAAAATGAGAAATTTTAATAATTAATTAAAATAGTTTAAACTTATTTCCTCAACCTAAAATTGTGAAATTAAGTGATATTAAGTGATTATCTATCATATAAAAATAGTTTGGTGTGCAAATTTGGGGTGCCGTAAAGTAAAGTAGAGCCCTGAACTTTTTTAACAATATTTGTAACAGCAAGTATAACTATTGTTTTTATTATTTATTTACACAGAAAAAGATAATTTTTGCTGCTTTTATTGTTTCTGATTTTCATTACGCTTCCAACAAGGTTTGAGGCAGGGAAATGACAAAGACAAAAATGTAAAAATCCTATTGCGATTTCCATTAGGAAATCTTTCCAATCATATTGGAAAAGTTAGTTTCTTTTCGCAATTGTTGTTTGTGTTTTGTTTTTACTTTGACATCATTTTTTTAATTTGGTACTTGACTTGGTGTTTGATTTTTCGATTGTTGGATACCACATAGAACTGCTTATCTTTCAGAGTTATCTTTTGTCCGATTCATTGCGATTTGCTTGAAAGCAATTATGGCAGGTAATATAGCGTTTAAACTATCACTTTCCAGATTAGTGCTCTTTTAAAATTATATAAGAACTAACAAATACTCATCATTTGTGGCCGTCTATGTTTCAATACAATTTTTTTTCAATCATTTTTACTTCAGGTTGCTGTGGATGTTGTTCGGCTCTGCGACCTCGTTATAAACGTCTCGTCGACAATATATTCCCCGAAAATCCTGAGGATGGCTTGGTTAAATCTAATATGGAGAAGCTGACATTCTATTCACTAAGCTCGCCAGATAAACTAGATCGCATTGGTGAGTATCTGTACCAGAAGGCCACGAAGGACATTAATCGGAAAAGATACAAGTATGTGCAATTAAACAAAACAAAGGACAATAAGTGATCTAAAACTAATCATGTCTCCATGTTAGGTTTGTTGAAATCGCCATGGAGGCTATGGATCTGCTATTAGTCGCATGTCATGCACAAACCTTGAATCTCTTTGTTGAGTCTTTTTTACGAATGGTGCAGAAGTTGTTAGAGGACTCAAATCCTAATTTACAAATAATGGCTACAAATTCGGTAAAATTAAACACGATTGTATTAAAGATAAAGATGTAATTTTATGTTCCTATTCAGTTTGTAAAGTTTGCCAATATTGAAGAGGACACTCCATCGTATCATCGTCGTTATGACTTCTTTATTTCAAAGTTCTCGTCAATGTGCCATGGAAATCATGACAACGTAGAATTAAGAGATAGTATTCGGTTAGCCGGAATAAAAGGACTGCAAGGCGTCATTCGAAAAACTGTTTCAGATGACTTAGTGGAGAATATCTGGGAGAAACAGCACATGGAAAAAATTGTGCCATCATTACTATTTAATATGCAGGTAAATTACATCACATGTGTTCATCAATATGCAAATATAACGATTAGTTTCTTCAATTCAGTTTGGCGATATGACCCCAACCGAAGATCAAACAGACATAACTCCACCAGTGCTAGCAGAAGAAGTTCTAAGGGAATTAGTTGGTCGGGCATCGTTTGGGCACATTCGATCAGTGCTGAAGCCACTTCTAACGTAAGTCTTTTTTTAAATTTTTTTTTTTTTTAAATGATTAAGTTATTCACTTAACCATTTATTAAATCAAAAAACATTCATATGTATTTGAAGAAGATATTATTTTATCCCTCAATAATAAAATACGCAAAATCAATATGAAATTTCAGCAAAAAGGTACTAACACATTTAAGTTGTAAGTAAGTCCAATTTTTACATGAGATGAGTCGAATCGAAACAAATGCAATGGATCAATCAATATTTTCACACATTTGTATCGATTAAAGACTATGGTAAACAAAAATATTGCTTATATTCCAAAATAGAAAAAGAAGAAGCATTAGTGGTGCAATGTTTTTCACCGCGAAAGTTTTAATGAAACTCCTTCATTTACCGGTGATTGACATAATGTCGACTGGAATCATAACTGTTTCATTCTACTGCTTCACTCTAATCTAAATAAGATTCAATACCTATATTAAAACCATTTTGAAAATAATTTGGATTAAAGAGTATGGTGCACTCATGACACCATGCCCTCATGAATTAATAATTAAAGAATTTTCGATCAGCATTTTAGTCAATTGAACTTTACGCAATTTCGATATTTATCAATGATCAATTTTATGACAACCTTAATGCGGTTGTTAGTGCTCCACTAAGAGTTCGCCGGGTTGCCGTCAATAAACTTCGACAGGCTGGTTTTGGATTGTTCCCTGTCTAAGGTCAACTGAATGTAGAAGGTGTCATTCCATTTGTTTGATCAAAGAGTTTGTGAACATGTTTTTATTCTGCTAAAGTTTTAATGAGTAAATTATCGAAAATTTTAGAATGGAAAGTGGTTGAAATAAATATACATATATATTAGTATTTGAATATAAAGTTTCTAATAATTCAATTCAGACTTAATTCTCCACACTAATTACAACCAATTAAAACTAAATTAAATATCCATGCCTCGCTGTGCGGTGCACTGTGGGGTGCTTTTCCTAAGATGCTTCCAAATAAAAAATAATGCAAAAATTGAGTGTGTTCATATGTTCGGATTATTAAAAAATTAATTTTATTTTGTGTTTTCATTTAGTTCCTGGGTGTGGAAAATTGGTAATAATAAATATTTAGAAATGCCAACCCGTCATTTGGTTAATATTTTTGTGGCAGCATGACAGAGTAGCTTATGTTAAAACAATTTTCATTTACATTTGTAGGTTATTGTTATTTTTTTAAATCTAATCGTTAAAAGATAAATACATCATATTTTATGTTATTTTTTAATAACAAATAATAGGCGCAAATTAAAAAAAAAATATGCTTAGATTCTTCTGAAAAAAACAATATTCAAATAGTACTTGTCTTAAGTAACATAAGTTTTTCTGGTAAACTTAATTTTTGTCAAGGTCTATTTTCTTAATTTGGAGTTATTCTTATGTTAACATAAGTGTTTCTGAAAAATAAAAAAACAGGTTTGAACAAAATCCAATTTTGTCTATTTAGCAATTTTCTAGCTATGTATTTTCAAATTGCTGGAAAAGGGCTTTATTTAATAAAATCACTTTAATCAACTTTAGTCCAAGTAAAGCAGATGTTAGACAACAAAAAATAATGTTTTTGTTTTTAAATATAGTCATTTGAGTTTAAAACAGCTTTGAAAGTAAAAGGTGTCATTTATACCAATCATTGAAAATTTGTATTGTGAATTTTGAGACATTGATAAAGCGAAAAAGATAATTACTTTAATACGAAACTAAGGAAATTTTATTCTATTCCACAATTTCTCATAAAATTAATTTTTTTATATCAATGATTGAACTTATACATAAAGTGATTTTTCATTGATTTTCATTTTTTTAATTAATGTTTTGTTGTTTTATGTTTTTTTAAAAAAATTTTTTTCCTTATAAATACTAACACACCTCAACTTACAATTTGTTTTTTTGTTTGATTTTGATTTTTTTTTGTATACTAATATTCTATAAATTGTAAGTTAAATTGTATTGGTATATTAGTAAGTATAAGGAGAAAAAAACTACATTTTTTTCAAAGTTATACGTCATCTAGTGCAATTTTTATTTTCAATATTTTATGCTTCCGGCTCGTCAAACGAACACCCTTGCACTAGGCTCCTCAAGGATATGGTATTTTTCTGTTGGCTCAGAAACAATATATTAAACTTAAGCACGAAAGCTATTTTACAAGGTTTTGTATTTCCAACTTACCTAATCTATGCAATTCTTTCACATCATTTTGTTAGGAAAATTTCAAAAATTCCTCCGCATCATCATTTGGGATTCTATCAAAATTTCGAATTCATTTAGGAATACGATACAAAACCCAACTTACAAATCTGTTATCGTGTTTTATAGGAAGCCCAATTGTTTTTGTACGTTTGGCCAAAATATTTCCATTCCTAAAAAATATTTTTAGACACCAGAGTTGTAAAGACTGCATTCTTTTGGGTACCGCAGTTAATTGACTAAAAAGACTGATTTCATTAAGTATTTTAACTTACAAAAAGACTTTAACTGTCGCAGTCAGTACTACTATTTTAACTGTGCAGTTAGTAAAAGCAGTTAATTGACTAAAAGTTAACTAACTGCATTACTTTTTAACTGGTATTGGTCTTTTTAGTCAGATGAAAGGCTTCAGTACTGGCTGTAAGTTTTGCAGTTTTAACTGTAAGTTAATTACATGTAAATTAATTAACTTACAGTTAGTTAACTATAGTTAAGTTGACTTGCCAAAAAATCCATTACATAAATTCTCGTATCATTTCAAAAATAATTTAAATTAACCTTTGTATCTGAAAAACATAGTACTATGATAGTGGAAGTCGAATGGAGCGACAATTTTATTGCGGAGAGCTTGTGTATGTTTTAATTGATATTTATTGATAAATTTTACCTATGGCAATCGAAATAATATTCTTCTATTGCTCCTCCTCTCAATTTCCGTACCTGAAAGACTCCCCAATTCAATAAACAAAATAAAAAGAAAGTATTTTAAACATAGACATACAAAATTAATTCAACAGAAAAAATTACATTTTATAAAAAATAATAGAAGTATTTTGTATTATCTTTCAGCAAAACGGACAGAATAATTCATTATTGTGAGCTATTGACTCCTCGTTTAACTTCGCGAAATAGTTACTGCACATTTTACACGGCAAAAGTAATATATTTCGAGGATTCCATATAATTTGGACTTCATTTTATTGATAAATTCAGAGATAGTTATCCTTCGTGTCTCCAGTTTCTTCGTTAAACTGTAGATGAATTTATTTCTTTTCTCAAATTTCGCTTTCGGTCGCTCAAACATATTCCAAGTAACCCCATCCAGTGACGAACTAAAGTCAACATTGGATTTGAATTCTTCGTCTAACAAAGTGTCGCAAAATGCAAAAAAATTGTCATTTTTCGGTAAGACTTGACTCAATGTTTGATTGTATGACTCCAGCAAACTTGTAGTTCGAATAACTGAGAATTGTTTTGATGATCCTAAACGAATAAAATTAATTTCAAAACGTTCTATTTAATTTTGTATAAGGTTAAGTATCTATTTTAGAAATCCATTGTCTTTTAAAGTACCTGACAAAATCTTCAAATTAATTATATTTCAATGCCTCAATTTCCAAAATATTTAAAGCTTCTCCAATCATAGATGGTTTTAGTAACGACAGAACAAAAAACTTGTTAAAAAGTTTATGGCTCTTTCTGTCCCTTTATAGAGGACAAGCAATTTTTAATTTTTGATGATTTCCTTTTAAGTGCTCTAATATAGAAACAAAAAAACAAAAAGTAATTTGAGAAAAGAAAGTAGAGCTGTTGATACCCGGGTACCCGGTACATTGACCGGGTACCCGGATATTCCCGGGTATTACCCGGGTCGCCGGGTACCCGGGTACCCGCACGTGTCGGGTACCCGGGAATTTGTGTAATTGGTCCCAATGAACCATCATAACTCAGATGTAATAACTTTTTTCGATAACTGCTTTTGTTTAAGAGTTATAGTACATTTTGTTGAAAATTCAATTTTTTGACGCTTGCTCAGTACAAAATGTACTGTAACTCTTAAACAAAAGCACTTATCGAAAAAAGTTATTTAACATTTTTTGTAGAAAATTTATCGTTTTAAAAGTTTTGTCTATAACTTTTTCTTCTAGAATCAAAACTACGCGAGTTATATGCGAAAATCTAAATTTTCATAAAAAACAAAATGGCGGCCAAATAAAACGTGTCACATATGTGAAAAATGTGTTTTTCAGCTTGTGTAAAGTTATACTTTGAATTTATATTGAAAACGAAAAAAATGTTTTTTTTGCACCACCCTAATAATTTTTTTTTGAAAACGACAAAAAAAAAAAATTTTGCACCACCCTAGTACAAAATATTTTTTTGAAAACGACAAAAACAAATTTTGCACCACCCTAATAGAAAATAATTTTGTGAAAACGACTTTCTTTATTTCTACCTGTACTTTAAGAAGCACCCTGTTGTTATTGTTATTTTTTCATCTCCCATCTGAGTTATGATGGTTCATTGGGACCAATTACACAAATTCCCGGGTACCCGACACCTGACGGGTACCCGGCAATGTGTCGGGTACCCGGGTACCCGGCTACCCGGGTAATACCCGGAAATTTAGTTACCCGGGTACCCGCGTACCCGGTCAGTGTACCGGGTACCCGAGCGAAATCAAGAGCTCTAAAAGAAAGTAATAAAATTGTAGTTATTTAGAATTTGATAAAAGAAACTGAGAATTTGAGAACAGAAACTTACATGTACAATTCTAGTTTCAGACAATTTGAGAAAATCGCGCGATTTCTGGGTTTTATTTTTCTCAGTCAAAAGTCAGTCAAAACCTTATTGTTTAAGATTAAGATTTAAGATTTCTTCAAGATTACGAAGCGTTTTTGGTAATAAGGAACTTTTCTGTTAATGCTTCGCTTGAATGAACTGAATTGAACTAAGTGTGCTGTATCTGTCATTTTTAAGCGTCTTTCATCAAAAATTTGTCTGGCCGTATTTCTTTTTTTGTTTGTAACGGAACAACCAGCTTTAATTGAATTCATTAACTTCATTTTCTTCATAGAGTCCTCCTGATCACAGTGTGCATGAATGGCATCGTTGGATTTTATTATTGTATTCAATTCACTATTAAACTTAATTCTTGCCTTACATGTTTGTATGTAGCATGTATGATATTTTATATTTGATTTATAAGCACTTTTTATCGCATATAATTGTTTTTCAGCATTTAAATACAGTAAACAAATATTTTTTCTGAGCCCTGGCAAAAATCAAAAGCTTCAGAATTATTATTTTTACTTTCACTCTCCATTTTTAGCACGCATTTTTAAGAGCTGCAACAGAACTGCTTGCAAAATGTATAATGTAAAGGTTTGAATAATTATTTTCATAAGTAACATTTGGCACACGCTCAAATACCAATTTTAATTACATGTGGTTCAAATTCACCGTGCATAATCACATCATTCATACTTGTTTTATTTATCGTAGCCCAAGTTTGGATGGCAATTCAACTTCCAACGAATCTGATGCGCTATCCGACTCTATCCAGAGAATTGTTGCCCATTTTCACAATTCTTTGTGGCTACGCTATTCTGGTCAGACAACACCCGAAGGAAGGTATGCCGAGTTAAATAACCTGACTCAGCTTGTCAACGAGCCAACTCGTATACAGGACGTTGTAGGTCATACCGCCAACACCCTAGACTTGTTTCTTACCTCTCATCCTGGTAAATACTCTGTAAGCGTGTTATCGCCTCTAGGCTCATCGGACCATTGTATCATATCAGCCAATTTCTCGTGTTTGAACATTTCAGTTAAAGAAAATTCCCCCAAGAGAACCGTTTGGCAATACGAGAAAGCCAACTGGGACAGTCTCAATAATTTCTTTCGGGTTTTTAACTGGTCACTATGTTTCCTCGGTAGTGACGTAGATTCCAGCGCTGATATGATTACAAATATTATTCTTTATGGAATGAGAACTTTTGTTTCGAACAGGACCAAAAGCATCAAACCTAAAGAGAATTCATGGTTCGATTCGAGCTGTAAAGAAGCTATCAGTTTGAGAGAAGTAAGTTTCCGATGTTACAAAGCCAACCCCACTGAGGAAAACCAGAACAAGTTTAAACAAGCTAGAAAGACCTGCAACGCACATATACGACGAACCAAATTTTTGCATGACCAACAAATAAGGCATAAAATACTACAAAGTATCAAAGGTAGTAAAAGTTTTTGGTCATTTGCAAAAAATGTGCGTAATTGTACCTAATCCTCGGTTCCAACGTTCGTTTTCAACGATACACCTGTGGTAAGCTCTCAAGACAAAGCCAATTTGCTTGCAACACAGTTTGCTGCAAATTCAACGCTTCCACATAGTAGTATGATTCCTCCTGTACTTGAAAACGTTGACGGATTCATGGCACAAATATATTTTCGTACTCGTACAGTTGCCAGAGTCCTCAAAGATCTCGATATGCACAAATCCGCTGGTCCAGATAGTATCTCACCCATTGTTCTGAAGAGCTGTTCTTCCACGCTGGCAAAGCCACTGCGTAAGCTTTTTCATCTCTCCTATTCTACTGGTCTCTTCCCGAGTGGATGGAAAACTGCATTTGTCCAGCCTGTCCCTAAAAAAGACGAATCATCTGCACCCTCCAACTGTCGTCCAATTGCTCTTACGTCCATTCTTTCCAAGGTCATGGAAACGCTGATTAACCATCAGCTTAAGAAATATCTCGAAGATCGAAAGCTTCTTAATGACCGGTAGTACGGCTTTCGCAGCAATAGATCCACTGGTGATCTGATGGTATATCTCACCGAACAGTGGCACAAATCTTTACATCGTTTTGGAGAAAGTAAGATTATTGCACTTGATATTTCTAAAGCGTTTGATAGAGTTTGGCATCAAGCTCTCTTATCGAAAATGCGTGCATTTGGAATTGATGAATCTCTTCTTCGTTGGATTAGAAATTACCTTTCGGACCGCTCAATACAAGTTGTATTGGATGGTTTCAAGTCTGTTATCCATATAATAAATGCTGGTGTGCCCCAGGACTCCGTTTTGTCTCCGAGTCTCTTTCTTATTTTCATAAATGATCTTTTATCTGAAACTTCTAATCCAATAAATTGTTTTGCCGACGATAGTACTCTCAGCTTTTCATATTCGTTCTCAGATTCCCATCCCTGTTCTTCGGATGTAGAACTAGACGGGCAGCGTATGATAAGCTCATTAAATTCTGATCTTGTAAGCATTGTCCAATGGGGAATCAAAAACCGCGTAGAATTTAATGCCTCCAAAACTCAATGCTGCTTACTGTCGTTAAAGCGAAACCCACCTCCCATGCCGCTATCCATGAGTAGCACTTGCATCGACGAAACTGAACACCTTTCACTTCTCGGTATGTGCATCACAGACCATCTTTTGTGGAATGATCACATAGTCGATGTCGCCAAAAACGCTGCTAAGTGTTTAGGGTTCCTTCGTCGATGTAAGAAATATTTCTCCCCGTCTGACCTGGCTATTATCTATTAGAGGTCTGCATGAATACATTCATTTGCCTTCTCTGACCAAGCACAGTACTTCAGTGTATTCTGTTCGTTGCATTCATAGAAAGTAGTGTACACTGAAAATGAATACACTATTCTTGAAAACAAACACTGCACACGATTCGATCCCTTTATAACAGAACGAATACAGTATTTGGTTTCTATCCTAGGCTTGAATGCTTGAATCAAATAGAACAGAACAAGCCTAACATATTATAAACACATCGAATACACCGAATGTACCGAGTATAAAATCAAATACACTAGTTTTTTTTCTCTTCTAAGCTTTACTTCTCAAATGGTAGTTGGTCGCAGCGACGAACTGGGAAAAAATTTATAATTCAATTCTAGTGTGTTTATAATTTAAACTTATTTTATGATTGTGAGGCTTGAATGGCACGTAAAATTACAAATGAGATATCAAAAAATAGGATTTTTTACACAGATGCGATATATGAAAAAATTAACACACTACATTCAAACAGTAAAGAGTTGTGTGGTTTTTAATCGATTCTATGCAAATAACGGTACTTGCTAATTTTTTATAATTTTAATTCTTTTTTTTATTTTTTTTTATAGAATAAATTACATGTTGTGTCAAAATTTCAGATTTTTATGTCAACGCGTTTAGAAAATATTTAAAAAAAAAAAACTTGAAAAAAAAAGTTTAGAAAATTCAAAACGTTTAGCTTAATAACTTCGCTTAACGGTAACATAGAGTTTTAAATTTTTACCAAAAAATTAGAATTCCGCATTTTATGAGCTGTTAAGCGGTCCCTAGACTATCAATATTATTGAACAATATATTACACAATATTATTGACTGGTACCCCAAACTAAACAATATTTCCCACAATAAATTATTTGACAGTTCTTTATTTGTGCTTCAACATCATGCTCGAAGATATGGATTATTGTTGTGTGGCAATTAATTTAATTCAGGGAGATGTTATCACTATGAAAATTCAAAACAAATGACAAAATATGGTGCAAACACATCCACAGACTATACAATAAATTTGGTTGCACAATAAATATCAAAAGGATTTTGATTTTATACAATATATTGCACAACCCTTCAATATGAGCCCCATACTCTCAATAATATTGTACAATATCAAATATTGCACAATAATATTGATAGTCTAGGGACCGCTTTAGAATTTCAGATTTTTCGTATAGCTAAGAAAATAAAAAAAAAATAAAAAACAACGCAAAAATTAATGAATACATTTACAAATATACAAATTCAAATTATATTAATTTGCTGTATTTGATTCGGTGTATTCGATGTGTTCGATATAAACTCGCTGTATTCGATGCATTTGAGACAAAAATCAAATAGTGTATTCGTTTCAAGTAAATACACGATTCTATTGTTTTGGTTTGAGTTGATGATTCATTTGATTTGTTTTGAAAGATGTGAATGCAGTGAATAGTGTATTTGAAAAAATATAGAACGGCTTGGAAGTGGTTTCAAGCCATTCGTTGCAGATGTTTATTATCTATAAAGCCGTCATTCGCCCAAAGCTTGAGTACAACTCGCATATCTGGGTGGGTGCTCCAATTACACATCTAAATCTTTTGGACAAAATACAAAATAGAGCGATGAAAATGATAGGTGAAAGAAGCATAACAGAAACGTTCCCTTCCTTGGAACATCGTCGTAACGTTTCTTGTCGTTCACTTTTTTACCGCTTCTTCCATAAGCATTGTTCTAGCGAAATAGCCAGTTGCATTCCTCCCCCTAAGCAATTCCACCGTAATACTCGCACCGCAAGGAATGCCCATCAGTTCACCCTTGAGCCCAACTTCGGACGCACGAAATTTTTTCAGTCCGCATTGAAGTAAGTATGTACACATGTACATATCTAATTAAAATTATTTGGTGGAAAAATATTTTTTAAGGAAACCGTCACTAACGGTACCTGCCTGCCATAGAACCGGATTTTTTAACGTTTTGACGAATTGTAATTAAAATGAAGGAGGCCTTATATGTTGTTAATAATTTTCAAATAAATATTCTTGAATTTTTTGAAAAATCAAAAATTTTTTTTGAATATTTTGTAAACGGGCAAATTCCTTTTTTGAAATTTTGTTTTTTGGATGTATGGTATACTTAAAAATTGCTTACCAATTTTGTTTTCTAAAATTTATTAATTTTTAATTTTTTTGCAATTCAAGTAATGATGTATGTACATATGTATATCCTTTTTCATACATTTCTCTAATGATTTTATTTTTTTCTTAATTCTAAAATAGGAATAAGTTCTTACGAATCAATCGTTCATTTTAATTTAAGTAATGTTAATGGAGAATTATAATAAAAATAAATTCCTCGGCTAACTAATTTATTTTTTTATCCACCCAAAAACAATATCTATATCCTGAATCCTACTTCAACCATGCAATCAAGCCTCAGCTAAATTACATTTGATTTACCTTTACTTAATTATTTATTTTAGAAATAAAAAAATTAAATTAGTTTTTTATTCTCAGAATTTAAAACACTGACTGATTTGATCGTGCATGCAATACGTACATTTTATTTTTAACTACAATATATTTAAATATTTTAATTACTTTCTTGCAGTCACTTGGATCGTCATGAATTATGGGTTCCAAATACCTTTGCCATCCATACATTCCGCATTGTGATGATTTCAATTCAGCCACAGTACTCCTATACTGTTGTGGAGACTCTAATGAAACATTTGGATAATAATTTTAAGTCTTCTCCTCGTACAAGAACATCTCTAGCTGTTGTTCTTTCTAAAATTATCGCAATTGCTGCAGGAGAAAGTGTCGGGCCGTCAGCTTTAGATATTATAAACAATCTTCTGACACATCTGAGAACAAGTGTAAGCACCACCACTGAGATTACAGCTGAAGAATCGCAGTACCAAGAAGCACTTATCAATGCACTTGGTGAATTTGCCAATCATCATCCAGATTATCAAAAAATTGAAATTATGCTTTTCATTATGAACACTGTACCAGACTTGAGCAAGAAAAGCAAAGGAGATCAAATGTTGCAAAATATTCTCTTGAAGAGTTTGTTGAAGGTTGGCACTCAATACAGTACTGTTTCTTTCGAAAAGGCATTCCCGGCTTCGTTCTTACAGCCGTTGTTGAAGATGGCTCGTGCTCCTCACGACCCGACCAGAATTATTGTAATGCAGATCTTTCAAGTTTTGCTAGATCGCCATCAGAATCAAATTGTATTAAGTAGTGTTACGATTAAACCGTATAATGCCTTATCGCAAGAGCCCCCTTCCCGATCTGACATTATTTTTACCCATAAATACGGAGCTAACATTATGCAGGCTTTGATTGAAAGCATGGCTTTATCAGATCGCATCGAGGCCCTGGCTTCAAGTTATAATACAGCAGCTCTTTTGATTGTTGAAATGGCAAGTAGCGAAACAGTGCAAGAGTTCCTACTTTTCATTTTGGGGTACAATATATAATAATATGAAGTACTTTTGGTGTATCGTAATAGTTATTTTTTTTTTTAGAATTCAACAAGTGACTATAACAGCTGAAGATCTAGACAACGTGCACAAATGCAACTTACACACTATAGCAATTTCTCTTCTTTGTCTCATAGCCAGAGTAACTGGTATAAATAATCTCATGGAGTACGCAGAAAAAATTATAGATGCTCGAAAGGAAGAAGCGTCACACTTCTTGCCACCTCTGCTAGATTATAAAAAGCAAAGTGGTAAAGTTTACAACATAAACTTTCCTCATTTAGCAATTGATAAAATAGCGTTGGCCGAAAATCTACAAAACGCTGGAATGGATTACAACCGGTTGCAAACAGGAAGTCCATATGCACTCAACCAATTAGACAATTCAGCTCATAGACATTCATGGGTTGAGGCAGCTAGCAATATGCCTACAAGAAATAGTTCAGCTGATCTTGCTGCTTACAATAATGATGCTGATAGTGTGAGTAGTTCACCGGGTGTTTCAAAGGTAAGGACTAAAGGTATTTTTTTATCTTTTACAGCAATTTTTAATTGCGTTTGTTTTTTTTAGAAAACCCTTGCTCCAGAGTATAATTTTGAAGCAATGAAAAGAGCTTTGGCAGAGCCAACAGAAGCTGTTAAGAAAGAACAAAAAGAAAAGCAACTTCAAATTGGGAAGACATTCCGGGACTGTGACTTCGATGATCTTGTTAGGCGCACAGAACCAAAGGTAACCACCTTATTTTTTTTTTTTTTTTTTTGATAATGACTACAAGTTCTTAATATATAAAACTTCGTCTAACATATCTTGTATGTATTTACTATTTCAACCCCTGAATGCAAAATCAAATAATCAAAAATTGCGTGCAAGCGAAACACCTCAATGTTAACTAAAACGGTACAAGTAAGTTCGCTGCGGCGAAACATTGCACTAAAGGCCACTAAGAATTATTTTGAATCAAAAATACCTAATTTGTAATTGTATCAGGGTGTTGTTTGTCTAAGTATAATGTACTTCTAATTAGAGAACAAAGCTCGCAATCAAAAGAATTTAAGGCCTTAATTAAGCTTTAAATAGAATAGAGAGAATTTATTATGTTTTTGTAAACCAAATAAACAAATTTCCTTCTTTCTTTTCAGCACGAAGTCATCCAGAACCGGCTTAATGATCTATTTAATGCTCTTGCCATTGAACGGCAAATTTCTCAGAGTGATATTAAAAATCAACAGCAGCAACAGCCTCAAAAGCCAATTTATGAAATAAGCTTCCCCGAATTATTCTACTACTAATGCATGTAAAACACGCAGATTTTTAATTAATTATAACAAAGTTATTTGTTCAAGTATTAAGAATTGTTATTCAACGTATACCTATATTTATTTATATCTTAGTCTTGCTGTTTTTAACTTGTTTTTACTATGTACATTTGTTGAAGTTATTTAATCATTTAATCTAAGAAGGTGTTTTATATTGAAAGTGACAGCATTAAATGTCAATAGGTTTGGAAAATAAATTTTTTTGTTTAAATGCGACGGAGAACCCATATACATATATGTTTTTTTTTTAATTATTATTACATAAGGATATGTATGTATACAAGAGGAAATTACCGTCCACAGCTTCTGTCAATTCCTACTCTCATATCCTCCGGTGAATAATTTATAATATACATAATATGTAGAAGAAAACGCAGAAGAATTGCCGGAATGTAACCAATGTTGGTATCATCAGTTACCGGCAGACTAAATAAGTTAACAACTCCGTTTGAATAAATATTCACAAAAATTTATTTTATAAAAGTGAAAGAGCTATAAAAACTTGAAAATATGCATTTTTTTTTAATTTCATTTTTATTTCAAATCAAACTTATAACTATCTTAAAGCTAGACCAAAATTCAAGAAAACTAGCCTACTTATCAATAACTTACATCTAACTTACTGGCCCTAGGCGGGCGCTCTAAATTATACTTCATAACATTATATCTTATATATTAATGCCTTTCGGCCTAAGAACTAATTTAAAACTAATTTAGAATTCAACAACATTTATTTCTTACCAAGAAATAATTTTTTAAAACAACTTGGTTTGTTTATCTTTTTTTTTAATATTTTATATAAAACTTACAAACTAAGTTAAAACCAATTAAAAACTACTTAAGAACTAGAACAGCCACAGCATCACTTTTTTTTGGTGCACCCCAACTGTCCCTTCTTAAAAGTAATGCCTAGAACCTTTGTATATGAAAACTATAGTACTCTCATGGCGAGTTTTTTTTAGGGTTGCCCCGATCCTGGTGGTGGCGCTGCAAAATGTGAGGTGTAAAATTGGATTTTGGGAGTATTGAAGCGTCGAAAATTGGTGGTAGGAGCAAGAGGAGACTATTTTTTGGATAATTGCATCCAAAAAATATCAATAAATATCATTTAAAACCTACATAAGCTCTCCGCAACAAAAAAAGAGTAAGGGTTGCCGGCATACATTAGATGTCGCCCCATTCGACTTCCACCATGAGAGTACTATAGTTTTCATATACAAAGCTAGAACCTAATGCAAGTCGGTCATGGGCCACTCCAATGAACATTAAATATATCTTCTAGCTCCGAAAGGAGCCACGAAAACTGGCTCTCTTGCTTCTTCTTATCTCTTAAGTCCCGATCGGACACAGTCCTACTGAACCAAAGTCGCTCAGCGCCGCCTTGTGCGAGCACGTCTCGCTCTTAAAGAAGCCGCCGATCGACACTTCTACGGCCGACGTGGTAGATAAGCGGAATCGCTTCTCTATCCTGGATCAGCCCTCGACTGTCTACATAGAGAAATGCATTAGGGGTGATATAACCACGCAAACGTACACTTTCAATATATAATAAGTAGTAAGCCCCTAAGATTAAGGCTGAGTTCATAAATGTAAAAATGCTGCATTCATGCAAGGTTTGAGTTCATAAATGTAAATACACTGCATTATCTTTGCATCACAGCAGTCGGTAACTGTGTTCATAAAAGCAGGCTGACAACTGATATGCGATCAAGTTTGCAGTGAATTATGTTTTGTTGCGCGCAGGATAATGGCTGAACAAAATATGTGAGTAAAATAATCGAATATTTTATACATATATTTTGCGAAATTTTGTTGTGCTTTTTCTGTTATAAAGTTAAAATATATTATTTATAATGTTTTAGGAATGAAAGTGAGCAAAAATTCTTGTCGGATGCTGACATCAAGGAAAATTTTACCAACCGTAGACTCTCTTAAAATCTACAAGCGAGCCCTATCATTAGCATAAAGACAAGGTTGGAGAGAATACTGTCAATCAATCGAAGACATAAAGGACTCCGCAAGGCTCAGCAAAGTTTTATCGAAGGAACACTGTAATCCTTCATTTCTAAAAAAGCCTGATGGATCCTGGACAGCCTCTTCAGCCGAATCTCTAGAGTTACTAATGAAGACGCACTTTCCGGGTTGCGAGAATGATAACCCCGAATTGCTTGGAACTACAGAGCTAAGCGTAGCTCATGTAGAGCAAGTCAATTCCGTTATAACTAGAGAAAATATTTCTTGGGCCATTAATACTTTTTCTCCATATATGCTTTAAAAAATGCATGAAGTGGCAGTTCCATGGCTCGAACAAATTTTCAAAGGATGCCTCCTTCTCAAACATGTACCTAAGTCATGGAGACAGGTCAAAGTAGTTTTTATCCCGAAAGTTGGTAGGCGAGGTCACGAATCTGCGAAGGATTTCAGACCAATTACCTTAACATCTTTTGTGCTTAAAACCTTGGAGCGCATTCTAGATTACCACATTAGAGGTATCCTAGTTGCACGACCTCTTGAAAGCTCTCAGCATATCTTAAGGGCAAATCTACGGAGACTGCCCTCCATGAGGTAGTGCGTACTGTAGAAAAAACAATCCACTATAAAGAATTTACCCTTGCCACCTTCTTAGACATAGAAGGTGCTTTTAACAACGTTCTTACCGAATCTATGGAAGAATCGCTCGTCAAATTCGGTGTAGAAGGCTACATTCGAGAATGGATTATTTCCATGCTCAGCGACAGGAAGAGCCACCTTAGGCAATACAATCTCAATCAAACGCGTGAGTAGAGGAACACCCCAGGGTGGTGTCCTTTCACCTCTTCTATGGCTCGTTAAACTTGAGAGATGTGGAGTGAAGGCGGTTGCCTATGCTGATGATTTGGTGCTATTAGTGTCAGGAAAGTACACCCCTGTGATTAGTGAGATCACGGAGATGGCTTTGAAGAAAGTTAGCTACTGGGCCACTAGTTGTGGACTAGGAGTTAATCAAAGTAAAACTGAATTGATGCTCTTTACCACCAAAACTAAAGTACCTCCCTTCACGCCACCTGGGCTCAAGGGTCAAATTCTAACATTGTCTTCCAGGGCAAAATATTTGGGAGTTATACTCGACCCTAAATTGAACTGGAAATTAAATATTGAAGAACGGTTTAAGAAGGCCTGTGTTGCCTTCTACGCCTGCAGGAAAACTTTCGGCAAGAAGTGGGGACTTCAGTCGAAGATGATTCTGTGGACGTACACAGCCGTAGCAAATGTTATAACATTGATAAGCTAAGGAAGTTACAGAGAACAGCTAGCGTTGGCACCACAGGGGCCATGCGTACATGCCCAACGGATGCCTTAAATGTTATTCTGGATCTTCTGCCACTCGACCTCTTCATTAAATATACAGTTTCTTGCAGCGCGTTTAGGCTGAAGGAATCAAACAGCTGGTTGTCAAAACCATACGGTCACAGCAACTTAACGAAATTAATTCCCTCAGATATTATCTCGGTAAACACTGACTACTGCACTCCTACTTTGAACCTTAGTAAGGGTTTTAATGTTATTTTCCCATCCAGAAAAGACTGGGAAGATGACATCGTGACACAACCATTTTTACTGACGGCTCGAAGATGGAGTGTGGTGTTAGTGGCGTCCTGACTTTGCTAGCGTTTTTCAGGCTGAACTGCTGGCAAAAAGGGAGGCATGTAAGATACTTAAACAAAGCCCAAACCAAAACCGAAATGCGGCTATCTTCACAGATAGTCAGGCAGCGGTCAAAGCCATTAACTCGGCCACATACTCATCTAAATTGGTCCAGCAATGTCGCGATGAGCTTGCGAGCCTGAGCATTAATCTCGCTGTCACCCTGATCTGGGTTCCGGTCCATAGTGGTATCGAGGGAAATGAACGGGCAGACGAGCTAGCCAGGCAAGGACCGGCCCTTCATAGCTCACTTGCGGAAATGGTTAACATTCCTCTTGGTGCTATGAAGGGGAAAATCTTTTCTATCTATCAAACTGAATCAAATGGAAGGTGGAGCAATTTAAGCAATTGCATTATATCTAGGAAGATATGGCCCACCTATAATAAAACCCGTACAAACGATCTTCTATGCAGGCCCAGGCAAGACATAGCCAGACTTGTTGCGGTGAGACCAACGAGAAAGGGAAACGGTAATCCTTTTCCTCTGCAAATGTCCTGCTCTGGCAAACATTAGAATGCAATCCTTTGGAAAAGCAATTTTTCACGAACTTGACGAGCTTCTGAGACGAAGATCAGAGATCTTATGTTTTTTCTTAATGCGACAAAATGGCTCTAACATAATCCGCTGTGAAGCTCTTCTATAAATCTTTCCCTTCCTATCATAGGTCAAACGAGTTATGGTATCAAAACGGCGCACTACAGCGCTAATTGGATCTCAGACAAGGTTGCCTTGAAATCGCCATTTCTACCTACCTACCTTCTTTTGATTTTGTTCAACTCGCGTCACTGAAATAATAATTTTAAGTGTATGTGCAATGTGCATTCAATGTTGCAATTATGAACTCAGCCTAAGCTATTAGCCGAGGACATCGCTCTTGCAAAGTTACCCCGAATCAGCTTTATGAAGAAATTATCTATTCTGTTTATGTTGGCTCCGTTGTATATAGGTAGAACCTTGTTGGAATAATAATGTGTGTACCACAGTTTTACTCGCCAGTGGTGAGTGGATGTCCATGTGGCCCTACGATCACCTGCTTGCGCCAGTTCTTTCTAGAATCGGCGAGTTAACCGCTTCCTGTTGAAGACCATTTTTAATTTCGAACACTGTGGCAGAACAACTAACACCGCACTAAATGATGAGCCGGTGGTATAACACAGTTTTCTGTGTTGGCAAAGCATTGGTCGTAAGATGTAGCTTGCTATAAGCTACCTTCGACCAAATCTGATAGTGAAAAAAAAGAAGTTACATTGCCACTTTTGACAACAAACTTTCTGCCATTGAGCATGTAATAGGGCATATACAGCAGTTGTTTGCTTATGCCAAGTCTGGACAGCTTCAGATACAGTCCTTCTAACCATACGGTGTGGAAGGCTTTCTCCAAATCAACCAGACAGGCGCCCGTGCACTGTCTCTTAGCTTTATTCCATTGGATATCAGAAACGAGCTTAGACGCGGCATAAATGGTGTCATGTCCCACCTTGAAACCGAACTGATTATCCGGTATGAAATTACTGTCCTCAGCCCACTTGGACAGAGCTCTGTTGACAACTTTTTCGAATACCATACTGATAGTCGGAAGAAGACTTATCGACCGGAAATTTGCCGAATTGGAGGCGTCCTGGTCCTTTCCCTTTTTCGGGTGAGGATGTACCACAACAGCAGTCTTTTAGCGCCCTGGATAATATGCAATATTCAGCGCGTGGTTGAACAGTGTGGCTTCCTGAGGTAAGTGTCGTAATACAACGTTGGATATACCATTACCACCCGTTGACTTCTTTTTCTTTATTGATTCGAAGAATTGACACCTTCGACACTAGCAGGGAATTTGACCCATTTCGCTCGGCAACTTTGGCGTTTGCCAAATTATCTTCATTGAATCCGGTGAAACCAAGATTCTCCAATCGCCATTGTGTTATTTCGTTCCGAAGGTAGAAGTGGTTAAGCAAGGCTCTGTTTTCCAGATCATTGTTCGGGCGAATGCTAGCAATCACCTTGTACACTTGCTGGAACGCAACCCTCACCGCCTCGACTTTCTCGTCCGGTACATGTTATTAGCGTCTCGTTCTTTGTATTTCGGTATTCTTGTTTCGTGGTCTTGAACCCACAGTGTCAGTTATTGTCAGTCTTCAGTCCATGAGCAATAAATCCAGATACGAACAGCTTCTTCGGAACGATGGCCTATCAGTAACATGTGTTTTACTGAGCAAATGCTCAGCTACTCTGCATATTTATATTATATGCAGTCAAATCAGATTTTTTTAAAATAATAATATGTAATAGTTTTCGAAATTCGTTATAATTACTACACAGTACACAGGAAACTTTAAGTCTGTTTAGTTACTTTTGTAGAACGAAGTGTTTAATCTGTCAAATTCTTGAAAAGAGGGGAAAATTATATCAGAGAGAGTACAACTTGTCGCAAAGTAACCAAACGCTTTTGTTTCACTTTGTGCATGAACGTCAGTATGATATATCAGTATGAATCTTTTTTGTGAAATTTTGATTTATTTATAAAACAGGAATTTGTGAAACGTTGTGAGACGTCGTACGACGTTGTACGAAGTTTGTGTAACCAAACAGACCTTTTAATTCGAATCTTTCACTATCAACCATTTGCAGGGTTGCCCCTTTCTTGAAATAAAACGTCAAATCATTTTTCACGCATAATAATTAATAACCTTAATTTTGATTTTATATAACAAAAAAATATATACATATGTATGTATGTATATTATGTCAAAAAAAATGGGTTCTATAAATTTGTCTTAAACATTTTTTTTAATTGTTATATGAAAAATGCTAAGCCCAACGACAATAACAGTAAAAAAATAAATAAAATTTTGTAAATTGGAGCCACTTTTAATTTTGGTCTAGTATTTCATTATGAAAAATTGTCCTACAAAAAGTCCAAGTGGGGTTGCTGGGACCAAAGACCGTTAAAAGCTTTCTTGAATCAGCAATTGTTCACCTTCAGCTAGTAATTTAGTATTAAAAAAAACATTAACATGAAAAATGAGGGTGTTTAGATCGACTTAAAGTGATGAAGCTTGGAACCAGATTTAGCTTGGTTAAAAACACCTCATTTGTTTCAATTAGTTCCTCTTATTTTTTATGTCACACAATTGCCGCCAAACCCATAACCAATAGACAAAAGGTGCACTTGCCAGGTATATTATTTAAAAACCTAAGAAATGTAAAAATTAAATATTTTTTTCCTTTTTTTTTTAGATTTTGTAATTGACTTTTATCAAGTGACATACATTTTTAAGTTAATATAAATCGAGGTGGGAAAAACTTACTATAGGCCACTGTGACGTATGTGGAACATTTCTCTTTTCAAAAAAAGGAAAAAAAAAACAGCTTTCCATATAATAAGTTATGAAGGATTTCATGGAGCAAAGGTTAGCCTTAAAAAAATGTAATCCTATTGGACTTACGATTTTGCAATCGATAGCTATTTTATTTTTTTCTACTTTTAACTGTTTAGTCAAATAAATGGGTAAATAAAATATTACTTGAATTACATTTTTTTTAGTATAGTAAATTTAAATAGTTTTTTTTTATAAATTGTTTTAATGACAGTGTTTTAAGAAAAAATCTTGAAATTTTGTTTATTATTTGGGAAGTTACAAATTAATTTTTGTTGAATAAAAGCCATCTCTTCTCCACTAGTAAGTATAATAATAGTAATTTTACTATGCCTTCTTTCTAAGAAGGGTGAATTATTATTTTTGTTATGTGTTTTATTATTGTTTAAATGTGAAAATACTCTTTTCAGCTGATCCACTACCAATGCGTAAGACATAGTCTTGTAATGAGCCTGTATGTATTGTGAAAACCTTAAGACCAGTACTATAGTGAGGGAAAATATCAGATAGAGTGCAAAAAGAAGTATTATAATACCACCTTGGAAGGAAAGGTGGCATTGAGGTTCACTTTATCACTTTTTTCAGAAATAGAGAAACACGAAATTGAGATATGCCGCGCTAAGTAAAAAATTACGTACATATTTCGCTTCAGCAGTTTCTATTGATTGTATTTATAAGTTTTTCAGTAAGTTTTCAAATAAACTTTATATATTCAATAGAACTACTTCTAAATTTTATCTTTCCATTTTGCATTTAAATGTCATTGCATAGTTTTAATTTTTTCGATAGAATTCATCGTTGAAAAGTATAGTATTTTTAAAAAACCCAAAAAATGGAAATGTCAATTTTTGTTCCCAATGAAAAGAAGGAAGTACTATAACCATAATAATATGTTAAATTATGTGTAATATTAAAAGCATGTACCTAAATCTTAAGAACACTATCTCTTCATAATTTTTAATATGTACTATATAATTATACTTTTATGATAAATATTATTTGTTTAATATAAATACATATCTACTCTCTTTGTGTTAGCAACTTAAAAAACAAGTTAAAATTAAGCTTTGCTCACAACAACAACGAAAAATTACGAGTTAAATGGCCTTACAAAAAGTGACAACACATTTTTTTCTCAGAACTGAGATCACTGCGAGCACAATTCTTGTTTTTTCTTTTCTTATTCAATCTGATCATTCCTGCACTTATTGTGAATTTGTCTCAATATTTGAATTAAAGTTTGAAGATGCGAATACTTCAACACGATACCAAGCCGGAGTTTTAGGTATCGTTACATTTTTTTTTGTATCTCTCTCTGAAAGACAATGACGAATGTAAATAGTGTGGAAAGGGGAAAGGCCAATACAAAGTAGGTAACCTACCATAAGCAGGAGGCAATCTGGCCTCCTCAAGGCATAAATGAATCCACACCCTATATAATAACATCAATGGAATCTAGCCATTGTAGAGTGTTAGTTGTATTTTTTTTAAATAAATTAATCTAAAGTAAGCTTAATAATGCGGCCAGCAAAACCAGCCAGGTGATGCAAGTACCTGTAAGCCTAACAGCATAAAACATTCTCACAAAAAAAAAATCGCGACTATTAACAACTTTAACTGAAATACAATCAAAATATATACAGTTGATTGTGCTGGCTTCAGGTTTTTTATTCATAACTTCAGGCAGTCATCAATCGACCGCCGCGAAAAGACGAACAAAACTTCACCACTGGAAACAACAAAAAGATAACAACGAGTGCTTAAAATATATATACATATGTATATAAAAAAAAAAACAATTTATTTAAAGATCAATATATAAGATCAAAAAAGATACAAAAATTTTATTGAAAAAATGATTTAAAATTTTTGAATTAACAATAATTTAGGTCAAAAAAAGAAGTTTTCATTGATTAAAGCATTAAAGGCTTTGTATGAGCAATATTCCATCATAATATAACGTTAAACAAAGTAACTAAATTAAAGTAAGTAAGTTAAGTCGGAATATTTTTATTTTTTGTGAAATATATGTATGTATATTTGTATTTTTATTTTTTAACTGTTGTTAAACACTAAACTAGTACAACCCTTTATATTATAGCTTTTATTTGTTTGGAAATACTATTTTTATTTATTAAGCCTTAAGCAAACCCCCAAAAAGGCAAATTTAAACGAAAATAAATTAAAAAGCATTGTCGGCAGCTTATAAATTAACCTAGGCCAGGTACTTAATTGTTATTTAATATATCATTATATTAATAATACACCATCGAATAGAAATCCTATAGTAAGCTATGCAACAAACCCCCAAATTAATCCCGCAAAGGCAAGGTCTTTATAGCTCACTGTTTTCATCTGAAAAGTGATGTTTTAATATACTACAAAGTAAAGTTGACAATATTAATATATATAAATAAAAGAACATGTAAAAGTACAAAAAGCACATCTCTAAAACACATCGAAGATACAACTTATCTATTATGCCGCTAAGCATTATCATTATCGATAATCAAATTTATTGTGTTATTTTCTCTGTCATTAGGAATTATGAATAAAGGGTTTTTTTTTTTGATTTTGTTATAGCCAGTTTCAAAGTGGAAGTTAACTTAAGTTCAGATGGACCTGAAGTTCATTTCAAATGAAGTTTTAACTCGCTCGCACAGTGTAAACTGAACTTAAGATCAATTAACCGAAGTTCAAGCATATTAACTTGGCAACATTGTAGATTTTAAATTCTAATTTGATTATTCTTGAAGAACTTTTGTATGATTTCGTACACCTTAAGGTCATTCGTATCAATAAAATTAAAAAAAAAAATTAAGAAAATAAAATTTTGATAAAATAAGAAATTTTAGTTTTCTGCCAGGAACACCGAATTATTAATAGGTAACAAAATCTCTCAAAAAATTCAACATAGTTGGAGCAATTTGTTTTCCAGCGAATATGTTTTTTCTTAGCACTTTCAAAAAAAAAAAAGAAGCGTCTCTCATGTTCTCAAAATCACTTTCCGAAAACATTTTGCGAAATAAATTTAGTATAATTTAAATATACATATTTCGTTTCCTTCTTTAACACCCAATTTTTAAAATATAATCTATATCATGAAAGGTAGCAGTCAAATTAAATTTAAAAATGTATGTTCAGGTGGTCTAGGCGTTTAACGTTTAAATGGTAGTTTTCCCACGGTTAACTTAAACTAGATTGAATCTAAAGTACAACTTTAAACGTACATATTAAAACCTATTTAATTGCTGGTTTTAATCCATTTTAGTGCAATTCTGAACTCCAAAGAGTAGAAATAGACTCCCTTTCAACCCGCATGTTTATGAATTTTGTTGGTTCCTCAATTCCTCATTCTATAGGGCAATACAACTCTACCTGTTTAAAAAAAAGGTGACACTTTTTAGGTCTTTCTTTATTTGCTAAGGTAGAACCAAAATTGACGTAATTGAACTTTAGCGGAACAAAAATGTTTCGAAAAACGTTCACACTGCACATTTACGTGTTTTTGTTTAACATTTCAATTTTATTATCTAAAAAAAAAAATAAGTAGATAACACAAATCGAAATTTGTTTCATTAATTTGTCCACGGAATCGCACAGTATTTAGAAGCTATTTGGTTTGGAGAATCCTTAAAATATAAGATGCAACTTAATTTTATTGTCAATTTATGAATTGACCGCATTCTAGTGATTGGCCGATAGTGTATCTGAGATACTTTTGAAAACAAGTTGTTGGTAGGCAGCTGGTAGAAAATCGGTAGATGCAACAACAATTCAAAGAAAGGCCGGTTTTCACGTCATTAAGGGTATTCATGCAAAGATATAATTTTCCGCTCGTTTCTACGGAGATAAAAGGTTTGTTCGATGTAAGCACCGGGTCGCCCTGAATTCGCTCTGAAGCGTTTTATATAGCTCTTTTTTCGCCCTAGTTTATTTGTTCTGTGTTCGATGTGAGCTCTGAGCGAGCTCTGGACGCACTCCAACCGACTCCAGGTTTTTCTTAGAGCGAAAAATTAGAGCTGTCAAAATTCGTATCCGCTGTTATCAATTGATATCATGTGATCAGCTGATAACATTTCTAGCTCTGAGGTGTTCGATGTATAGTTAAAACCCGAGCTGACCTGAATTTTTTGACAATTGAATGACTTTCTCCAGGGCGCCCTGGAGCGAGTTACTTCGAACAAACCTAAAATTATCTGGTTTCTGACGTTTACCCGAGTTTTCCGCCGTTGCATGAGTACCCTTATTATTGATTACTTTATGAGCGTTCAAAACTAAAAAAATCCACCAATAATAAGTTATTAAGTTATGCAAGGGATATTTTTATGAGTTAATGAGGAAGGATTTGTAGGATCATGATCGCTCGGTGAAAACCAGCCTAAATATGCTAAATCAGCTTTATTATGTACATAATGCAATTTAAATAGGCGGAGATGCGGACCTCGGATCAATGGAGAACTTTCATTAAACATTCATAGCAGTTCAACAAAGATGATCCAAAAATAAAAACCCTGTATCTATGCATACATAAATTTTCCTTGGCTTGTATAAGTAAATGTATGTACATACATATGTACATATGTACATTTTACATTATCTAATAAATCAAATATTTAACAATACATTTAAGCTTGTGCCAACTAAAAAATATGTTTTTTTTTTTCACGCGCTACTGGCTACTGTGAGGAAATGACAAATTCTCTACGTACATTATGTCATTAAGAGTTTTTATTTTGTTAATTTGACACATAACTCTTAATGTGACGCTTAGCCAACAAAAAAAAACAACACAATTAGATACTTTGAATACTATATAAGAAATTCCAAAATTACTCACACATACATAGTTCCTACGTTACGGTGAAGGGGTCATAATTGTAATGTTAACTTGTTTTTTATCCTTGTATTATTATCTTGTTATCTCAACTACGCACGTGAAAATCAGCATCACGGGTTTCACAAAATGTAAAGCGGTCCCTAGACGCTCAATATTATTGAGCAAAATATTACAAATTATTAGTGGCTAGGCGCACCAAACGATTCAATATTTTATCCAATAATTTAGTTGAAAGCTGATACTGTGTAGTGTAGACAACATGTTGAGTGATACTGAAGTTTATTGTGTGGCCATTGCAGTGGCTGTTTGTTTAAAAAAAGAAAGCGCGATGGATGAAAGATTGGTACAAAAAAAAGAAATATGTTTACTCCTGAAATTTATTGAATGAGCTAAAAGTTGGTTGCTATAGTCAGGGCCGGCCCTGCCCAAACGAGCGCCCTGTGCAAAATTTAGCTTTTGCGCTCCCTTATTTTCATTACCTACTTCGTTTCTTAAGCCATTTCCACATTAATCATGAGGTAGGCTCTTGAATGCGTTTGAAACGTTTCCTATTTGAAATATTCTACTCATATTTTCTCATTCGAAATGTAAACGAACTACCAAGAGAGACAAAAAGAGAAAATCGTGTAATCGACTGTAAAAAAAATTACCCACATTCATTTTATTTGAAAGAGTTGAGCCCATAAGATTGAGAGATTTTGCTTTTGTGCAGAATTTAAATCTGCACAGTCTACGTGCGTCGGTCGAACTGCTTATTGTGGGATACCTTCATTTCAAACAAAAATCAACGTTGGCGTTGATTTCGTA
Organism: Syrphus vitripennis; assembly: GCA_958431115.1. NCBI lineage: Eukaryota > Metazoa > Arthropoda > Insecta > Diptera > Syrphidae > Syrphus > Syrphus vitripennis. Next base: position 70,897,141 of record OY288109.1, on the reverse strand, counting down.
CTTATACGAAGGATTTGTTTTTGCAAAATGATAAAATGGTTTAATTCGCATGTTTAGAAATTATTTGATAGTGACATAGTAAAAAAAAAATAATTAAAAAAAAAAAAATAAAGCAGGTTAATATAAAAAGAATGAAAACATGAATGTAGTTTTCTTGTGAGTTTGCGCCCCGTGCATTTGCAATTCTTGCACATATGGTAGGGCCGGCCCTGGCTATAGTCTTTGCTCTTTATACTCTACATTTAGAATAAATGTCCTTTCGTCCTCTTTTGCTTTTAACATTTTCACTTTAACTCGCGGAGGTATTTACTCTTCGAAAATTCATAATTAAATAACAAATATGGTGCTATAATTGTACCCATACACAATATAATATTTTATATTGTGCAATAAATATCAAAAGGGTTTTGATTTTCTTCAAAAATATTGCACAACCTCGCAATATTATCCCCAAGCGCTCAATAATATTGTGCAATATCAAATATTGCACAGTAACATTTAGCGTCTAGAGACCAGTCTTTTTTTGGCTAGGTATTTTGTACTGCTTGAGTGGACGAAGGAGCTTTCTAAGCATGTTCAGTTCACTTGCCACTTTGCCAGAAAGATACATGGGTGTCAATTTTCCTCCAAAGTTCCAAAAATTTTGTTGTTTTATTTTTTTGTTGAACGGATTTCATTCTGTTCTGTTTAGTGCAATTGACCCTGTAAAAAACTTTTGTATTATCCACGGTAGTTGTTCCCGACTTTTCAATTCATTAAGAATGATATTTTTTTTTATCCTTAAGTAGTAATGTGTATAATGTATGTCTGTTGAAGCAACTGCCTTTAGTCTTCCATTTAAAAATTTCCACTGCGCATTATCTAGTTAAAAACGTGATTGGACAAACCAGATGAGAGTGCATCTTTTATTGTTCTTGTTTCTAATTTTTAAAATATGGTTGGTATGTAGGTACCAGTACCTACGTCACAGCTTGAAAAAGGAAATATTCCACACAATATAATTTATTATTGCCAAACAAGTTTTGCTAAAAAAAAAACTAAGAATACTTAATAAAATAAATGACCGGTTCTGCTTGACAAAAAATAACAACCGAAATTAAGGTTGATAAATACAGAATCCAAATTCTATAATTTATAATTTAGTTAGAGATCAGAAATTATTGTCAACCTTTATTTTCAATTGGTTTTTCTCAGAGAGTAACTAAATTTCTTTAGAAAGAATTTGGTTACGGTTTGAGATTTATTTAAAAAAATAATTAGGTTATCGGTTGACCTTTATTTTTTATTTTCAAAAATATCTCTCAATGGTTGAATTTTTTAAAATAAATCAAAAATGAGATAGTGTTTATTTTTGAAAATAAATACATTATGATACATTAATGCACATCCGCATGAATTATAGCTCACAAAATACTAACGGTTAAACTAACGGGCATTCTGATTGATAAAATTGTAGAAGAGATTTATTTTTTTCACTCAAAAATAAAACTCATTGGTTAACCGTAACCTAAAAAAAATGAAGGTTACTCTCAAACCTTGACCGATATTTGCTTTGGTTGAAAATAAAGGTTATTGAGTGGGCATTCATGAAAAGCTTATCAAATAACAGTTATTAGGAGACCCATCAAAAGGCTGAGATTTATTTCTGATCTCTGGATTTAGTATACATGCATAAGAACAAAAAATAAATTTGACCAGTAGTTGTTATAAGCTGCAAGGAATGAATTATTTTTTAACTTTATTTGAGGGTTTTTACAAGCTTAGATATACCTACATAATTACATAGGTATTAAATGAAAATTAAAAATTAATTTTTTTTTATTAACATAAATGTTTTGTTTTGTATTGTGCTTAAGTATTCCAACATTTTACATGCCATTATAATATCTTCAAATTTAAATATTTGTTAAAGGTTGTTAGTTCTCCAAAAGAATTAACGAATTTGTAATAATTCTGCAATAAGAGTATTGCATTAATTATTTTTTGACTCCCAAAACGGCTTCCAAAAAATCATAAAGGAATAAAAACTTCACAAATTTGTAAAATAACTGATCTAATTACAAATGATTTTATTTGAATGTCTGATGAGTACGATTTTTGGTTGTAAAATTTAAAAGGCTGAAATAGAGATCTGATAAAACACCGTATCTTTTTATCAATTTAAGGATGTTAATATAAAGGCTAATTAAATTGATTGAACACATAATTAATCGTTTCATAACAATCGCTTACCGAGCCATTGATCCCACGAAAATCACCTTGCAATCATTTATAAAACAATAAGATACGCATTGCATGCTAATGATAAATGTTTACATACAAAACGTGACAGGAACATTTTTAAACCGGTTGATCGGTCACATTTTTTTTTTAGAGGAAAAAGTTAAATCCGGAAGAAAATGAGAAGGTTTATTCAAGATTTATTCAAAACTAATTTATTCACTTAGTTTAACAGGTATCACAATATACCTACATGCATATATAATAGTATCTATAATTCAATGATTGAGTTGAGTCATATCCATGCTTAAGTAAATCAAATTTGTCTATCATATATGTACATAGCTAATAAGCGTTAAAGAAACGAGACATGTTGATTGTTGGTTTCATGGTTGCGAATCTTTATAAAAATGATATAGTTTGGTTATGAATCATCATTTAAAAAGTTCATGTTTCATAAATGTGTTGCAGTGAGACAGGTGCAACAGTGACACATTCCGGATAACTCCGAAGAAACTTGCAAAAGTACGTCATGCTATCTATCATAAATCATAAAAAAGATATTATTCCGCATTAATTACCTTAGCTTGTACCTAAGCAAATTTGTTAAGGGTTATGCAGAAAAAACATGCTAAAGTAATTTCGCGTCTTGAAAAAAAATGAAGTAAATTCACCATCGGACTCGTTTTTATCAGGTAATTTTATAAATAATATATTTTTGAAGGTTCATAGGTCCTGTTAATGCCACCTTTTGTGATTTTTGTTTACTGTTATGTTTGTGTTACTGTTTATATTTTGGTTTATTATTCAGCAGAATAACAAGTATAATGTTTGGAACCTTTTTCTTAGAGTCCCGAATGATTTCCAATATGGATAATTCTCCCAGGAAGTAACAAAAAAGTCTGTCTCATTTTTGGGGAACAAGTGTCTTACTGTTGGTACTTACTTTGTTTAGTACCTTATAATTTTGGGGTTTTAAACTCTTATTGTAGGTGCCCAGAAAAAAACGCACTTAAATCGGTTTTGAATAAACTGTAGTCGTAATGACGAATCAAAGCCTCCTTCTTTAAATTTAAGCAATAAACTCAGAAAATCCACCCTCATCAGCTCATCAAAGAAATATATTTATTAGTTCATGAGGTATGTTTTTTGAGTTAGGAGTGCTCATGAGCACTCGATGAATACCGGCCTGAATTATCTACATAGGGAGCGGGTCATAATCCTGTTTGTCAAAATACTGTATGACAAAATACTGTGTGGTCAAAATACTGTAAGATCATAATCCTGTATGTCATTATACATGTAAACACAAAATCCTGCACGGCAAAATACTGTATTTTCATACTGTATTTTTTTAAAAGAAATTTCCGTTAAAAATACGAATAATACTATGTTTTGAATATAATTGTGTTTCGTTTATTGACACATTTCTTATTTGCGCGGCTAATTAATGTGCATTCAAATGTATGACAAGTAAGTTGGTATAATTCATTCATGAAATCAAATTATGTTTTCACAAAAAAAGAGAAGAAGAGAAATTGAAAAGAGAAAGTAAGAAAGAGTAAGTAAACAATTTCTAATTGAGAGAACTCAAGAAATCATTTTAGAGGGAAAATGAAGTGAACAAAAAGGAGTAAATAAGTGGATTTTTGTTTTCTCCCTCCTTTTCCCTTAGCTCCTAATTAGGTACCTAACTACATATATTAATCAACAATAAGATTGCTTATTTTTTAAGTTTGATATTTTATTATCAAAGCGCGCGAGCGCACTTTTTTACATTATCAAAATGATATTTTTTTACAGTATTTTTTACAGTATTTTGACATACCGTATTTTATTCATACAGTATTTTGCAAATACAGTATTTTGGCATACAGGATTTTGAATACAAGATTTTGCCACATACAGGATTTCGACCCCTACCTATCTACATATATGGCCCTATTTACAAAAAAAAGGGTCTTTTAAAGTCATATTTTCAAGGTAATTATTCTATGGATAAAAATTTTTCTGTGCTAACGTTGAGCTCCGGAACTACATTAGTAGTAATAATAATATGAAAAGGATTCGTATGAAAAAATGACTATGACTTCTATTCTTATTATTTCATAGCTTCTACATTTATCGTTCAATTTTAATGAATTTGATCTTCAAGGTTTTGTTATAAAAATATATTTTATTTGAGCCCAACAAAATATTTCTTATATTTTTTTTTCCATCCACACGGTTCAATTAAAAATGATACATTTTCAAAAAAGCTCGGAAACATCGCTTTTTATAATTTTTGATCGCCAGTAACTTAACGAATTCGTATCCGATTATAACAAACAGTATACCGTTGGAAAGTTTTATGTAAATTAAAAAGATCACTTAAGAGATATAAGCCGGTACTTGAGAAATAGACCGAAAAAAACCTTTTTTGTGCATATCTCGAAAACGGTTGTTTGGAAAAAAAAATTAAGTCATTTTCGTTTTCAGTGACCCCAAATTAGTAAAAAAAAAGTTGTTTTTTACAGTCGTCAAAACAATTAATTTGCACACGGGTTACTCAAGACATAGGGTTGACAGGCATTAATAATCGATTTTTTTTGTTGTATTTTTAGCATCTGACCGAGCTCATGTGGAAATTCAAACTGTGATTAACAAACATATAAAGGGTACACCATCCCCTTCAGCGCGCGCAAATTATATATATATAAAAAAAAAAAGTTGAAAATGAGCTTTGAGAAAATGTAATGTTTTCTAAAAAAAAATTGTGTATTTAGGTATAGAAAGCTAATTCAAAATTAAATGTCTCGTATTTGTTTTTTTTTTGACAATTGAACGCAAAAATCAATTTTTCGTGCGACTGGATAAATGAGTGCCAAAAGTGAGTGGAAACTTTTTCACTTTCGCTCATGGCCGCCGGCCGTGATGACGCATGTATAAAATCTGTATGGAATGGTAGGTTTGGTACAAAGATACATATGTACCAGTACATGTATTTTATTAGTTCACCAAAAATTTATTATCTGGAGTTATTTTAATCGGTTTGACAAGATTAAGCATTAATGAATAGCATAATTTTTGGTTTATTAATTTATTATCCTGACAACAAATAATCGAAAATTACTATTTATAACCTTTGGAGTTTTATCAGTTTTTATCAATCGCATCATTTATTGACAAGCTTTGCAAAATAATTGCACCGATTGCGTCGAATTGGATTTTTTGAAAGCTCCCTGGGTAGTTGTTTTTGTTTCAATTAGAAAACTATTTGATTTTTATTTGTATAATGTGTGAAGAATAAAATAATAGCATGGCAAGATCATCGTAAAGTTAAAAATTGGGATACCAACCGATAGATTTAGTACAACCATAAACGAAACCAGCAGTCGGACCAGATTTTTCAAGTTGCTTCTATTAGTAAATGGACTTCTACAGTTGCATTTTCGGCGAATTGTAATATACTATATACATACTCTAATGGTCGGTACAACTTTTAGGCTCCGTGAAATAAAGAAGATGGAAATAATGTCGATGGACCTTATTTCCACAAAATATAGGAAATAATATTGAATAGCAGGTTATTTTCTTTCGACTTTATTTCTATTATAAAAGAGTAACTACATCGAATGAAAGTGGAATAAAATCGAAAATCAAAATGGAAATAATTCCTAAAAGATACATATTTTGTGTATTCCTAATCAGCCAACTGCAATTGGCAATAATGTAGAAATATAAAGAAATAAAAGCAAAATATTTCGTAATAATGTATCTAGAAAATATTTGGAAATAAAGTCGAAATTTAATTTAAGTAATGCAAAACATATGACGTTCTTAAGGAAGAAGCGTCGGCGTCGGTCCATGGAGCAAACATTTTTTTTTACGATTGCAATAATAAGATCTCCATTCCGAAGTACTTCTTATATTATAAGCTTAGATTGAAAATGAATTATAAAACTTAATTTTCATTAATGAAAACTTCAACACATTTATATCCGATATAGTTTATGGTATCTTTTTTTATAATCTCAATCGACTTATCAAATTGAACAAAAAAAAAACTATTTTATCAACATAATATATAAAAAATATAATATTATTAATCTTAAATAGGCAGGTACTTATCGTAAATATGATAGATTTCTTATACCAACAAACATAATTTGTTAAAACGATTTCTTTATAATTTAATAAATGGAATTATATTGTTAAAGAATATAATTTAGTATTGTGTTGTCGTTTATTTCGTTAAGAACTCATTCTTTACGTTTGATATTTTACGCAAAGGTAAGGTGAAGAGTAGAGATTGAAATTATAAGTATCTAGTCAAAGAAAGCTCAATACCTCTACTCGAAGTTTTTTCAAATATTTGTTTATATTTTCACTTCCAGTGTGTGTGTTATTATATTTAATAAGTAGTCAACTAAAGAAATTCTATACAATTTATTGAAAAAAAAGCATGAGTCATTATTTCTTAGTGTAATCAAATTGTTAACTATTAAAAAAAATACCCTACTACCATTCGGAAATATTGAAACATTCCCGCAATATGAATATGTTTTAAACAATTTCTAATTTAGGTACATACATGCATATACATATGTCATCAATCAGACCGAATGATAAGATCAGCCTCTTCAGTAAATTAGTAATTATATACTTCAATGTGTACGTTGAGGAAATGTTGAATCTTTGAGGTGGCTTCAGGATTATTGTTTTTCAACAAAAACCGGAAGCCTTGATGTGCGATACTGTGAATTTGAAGATTTATTTGTTTGATTGCAATTTGTTGATATTTTGCAATCTTATTTTAGAGAGCAAAATTATTGCTGTTTGTCATTATTGAGGTAAGCCGTATTCGAAAACTATACTGAACTGATTTCGGTGAAATTTTTATTTGGAACCTTTTTTGCTGACCCATCTTAAGTGATGATAATAAAGACACGACACAAATGCATACGAAAGGGTTTTCTTTAAAAGTATAAGTGCCAGGGACATGTGGTTTCTTAGTGTTTGAAATCAAAGTTACAAGGTTATTGAATTTTGAAAAAAAAATTGACATTGTTAATTGTTGTCGTTCAACTTTATTTTTATCAAATTTATTTGCAATAAATTGGAACAGTAACAAATAGTAAATTTGTAAATTTAACTTAAACTATGAGAAACTAGTTTGTTGTTGTGCAGTTTCAATAACTGTTTTTTGCGTAAAGACCAAAGTTGGAGGAAATTAATCTGCGAAGAACATTAGTCCATTTTAGATAAAATTGCGTATTTAGAAAAAAATTAAGATAACAATCGAGTATCGATTGATGGTCTTTACACCAAACCTCTTCTTTCCCGTAACTAAAAACTATGATTTTAGACTTTAAAGCTCTGTTAACATATTTTTCTTTTCACGTTTCATAGTTTTGAATTACATATGTACATACATATATGTATAATTTTAATTTTTTTACTTTGACAAAAGACAAAGAAGCCTTAGCTACTTAAATCAAAAAGTCGCATGAAGAAATTAAGATGCTTTTGGAAAAATGATGTTTTTTTCCGATTATACACACGCAACAAAATTTTGTAGGCATAATAGTCCGTATTTTCTATCACTTGTTGTATCGTCATTAAACGAATCAAAACTATAAAATTAAAAAAAAAATATTTAAAAATAAATAATTCCACTGAGTGGTGCGTCTGGTTTCAAACAAAATTATTCAAGTAAAAAATTAAACAGGAATAAAATATACATATGCGTGTGTTTATAATAAGCATTGAAATTAGGTAAATAAACAACAAATATGCAAAAATGATAAAACAAACACAGCCGGTATGTTTTGGTCATATTTAAGAATAAACTCAACGGATATTAGATCATACAAATTTTATTTTTTTTTTCTAAGTATTTCTTTCAAAAAAGACTGAACATCATTTGACCTATTCTGCCAAATTTGTTATTTCACGAAAAATCTTTTTTAACTTTTAGGAACTTCAGTTGACCCATAAGGCCATAAATTGACGCATATATCCAACATTACCTAAATAACCCAATATATTATTTAAAATTATTATTCGTATCTTTTTATGAAAATTGATTTTTTGTTGGTCTATATCTACCTTTGTATATGAAAAGCATAATATACTCACATTGTGAGTATTTTTTAATGTTGCATCGACCCTTGTGTTGGCGCTACAAAATTTTAGGTGTAGAATTTGATTTGGAGAGTCTTTAAGCATCGGAAATTTGTAGTAGGAGCAAGAGGAGACTATTATTTGGATTATTGCAACCAAAAAATATCAATAAATATCAATTAAAATCTCTATAAGCTCTCCGCAAAAAAAAATTAAGGAAGGGTTGCCCCCACTTCTTAGATGTCGCACCATTCGACTTCCACCATAATTGTACTATGTTTTCCATATACAAAGTATCTACTACCCAATTAAAGATCAAATTTCAATGACAATTGACAAAAAGGTTCATCAATGAAACTTACATTGAAAGATAAAACAGTAAATATGTAATTATACTATTTTACTTATATTTACCAACTTACTTATTTTTATCTATATTCACTTATCAAAATTAAATAGCTTTTAAATTCGACGGGTATACCTATCTTCAAGATATAATAAATTTATTACAAGCATAACCTGAGTTTGTATTTGTCATAGTGGTTAAAATATTCGCTACAGAAATAATTTTAATAATAAAACTGATTGCTTAAAAAGTATAATTTAGTCTTCTGCTGCCTGTTATTTCGATCGGAACTATACCTTTCTTGTTTTAAGAACTTCACAGAGGTAAAGTTATAGACTGAATTTATTTACTCGTTTTCCTTCTAATATTACTTTTTTGTTCTTGTTGTTTTTTCGTTGTTGATTAGGTATGTATATTTTTATTTTTAAATTTAAAACCAAATGGTTTAAAATGGTCTTGTTCACTGAATACAAAGTTGTACAATACACCTTTTTTCAATTTTGCGAAAAATGATTCAAAATATGCTAATAATCAAATACAAAAAGTACATTTTGAGTGAGTCGGTAGTTGTGAAAAAATGTTTAACCTAAAGTTGAATTCTTTACCCAAATAATGCCATAGAAACTATAATTGAGCTACCTGCTCTTTGTTTAACAAAGTGAATTGTGCGATTGCATGAAGCACAAACGTTTATGCTTTAAATTAGTGTCAATAAACCTGAGTATCTAAGTCATTAACGAAACATAAGAATGTGTCATCTAACATTTAAATATTAGGAAAAAGATGATATCCTTGTTTTTTTTCAAAGTTTAAATTTGTTATTTTGTCTTATTTAGCAATAAATGTTCTAATTTTATTATTTTGAACTCACACCTTTTTTCAATCAATTTGCATGTCTTGATTTTGATTACTCTTCGAACAAAAAAATCTGTCATATAAAACCTGATTTATATGATCTCGATCTCTTCATTCATTCTTCATTGCTTCGCTTTAGTGCTCCATTTGTTGGGTTCGTCGGATTAACCACCGAAAACGGCTGTTAAAAATTCGTTTTTACGTACATTTATAGTGTACATATAATTATATCCGCTTCAAAGACGATTTCCAATAAATTTTAGCTTAGGTACTTAGCTATCAGAAAAATAGCTTTTATAAGTACATATGTATACATATGTAGATACATACTTATTATTTTTTTTTTTGTGTTTGGAAAAATCTATTTCTTTAAAGATTCGCCGAAACTGACTTTCCTTTTTATTGTTATGCTTACTTTAGCTTTGTAAAATTAATTTTTGGTAAATTTTACTCTTTTTTTCAACGCTTCCAGTCAGAACAAGCTCTGTTTCGTCATTCTATTATCTGCAAAATTTCATATCTTGCCATGCTTAACTCCTCTAACTTTCAATGTCATTGTGTTGTATGCACTGCACATACTTGACATATTTAGGAAACCCGCAATTTCTAACCTACCATATGAAATCTTAATTTTGTAAAAACGTTATAACCTCACAATGCAATCAGCAGTCAATATCAACACACATATTGATTGTGAAATGAGTTTTGTATCTTGTGTGATGAACACTGTTCTCTCTTGAACTTCAATTTTTTTTTATGGTTTTTTTTTGCTTATGAAACCAACAGTTTTTTTTTTTTTTTTGCTGTCTGGAAATAATTATTATTAATTGCCGATCTTCCTTATAAATACTGTTTTTTTTAATGACTTTCAGATGACAGAGATAAATTCAACATCTAAGGAAAAATCGAAATCAGTGTTTACACTCACTGATTTCAGCTCAAAGTAAGATAAAATATCAATCACAAGCCATATCATATATTACATATGTTTTTATATTGAAATTACAGAACTGTCCTAACAGAAAAGGGTCAACTTGATGAATATAATCCATTTGAGAATCGGGATCAAATAAATGGTGCATCAACAAGTGGATCTTTGGCACATTTGCTTAAAAGTTCCCTAGGGTCTGGAATTTTGGCAATGCCTATGGCTTTCAAAAATGCTGGTTTATTATTTGGAATGGTCGGAACTTTGGTTGTTGGATTCCTTTGTACACATTGTGTTCACATTTTGGTGAGTGATTGGATTTTAGTTTATTGTTATTATCCGTAAAAGTCATCATTGAAACAAAAATCAAAGGAACGAATGAATTTTTGTTTTTTGAAGAGTAGGCTATAGCAACCATTGCAACTTGGCTGCCGTTGAAAAGAACTGTTAAAAAATATTTTGATCTTTGAGATTAAGATTTGTACAGACGATTATCAAAAAAATAGACAGCGACCTTTCCCTTCTGCGGACGTGTTTGTTACTTTCTCTTGCAATGTCTAATAATAAGTGCTTTAAATTCAGAAATTCTTTTCCTCATGAAACTAAAGTTATAAAATGTAGTCTATTCTGTGTTAGACATTATCATAGAATATGTTTGAATCTTCATGTGAAGTTATTAATGAAGTTGTGAACAATAATCCGAATATTTCACATCGGTGTAATGATTGTGTTAAATTACCTATTATGGATTTGCTTGCTAAAGTCAATGACCTTTTTCCCATTGTGAGCTCTTTATGCAATAAAGTTGACAATAAAGACACTAATTTGAAAGTCTTAAGTGAAAGCATATATAATAGTTTCAATGCTAAAAACAATAACACTCCCAATCCGCCTGTGCATACCAAAAATCATAATGCACAAAATTTTCTTGAGAATTTAGATTTACAAGTTGTGCTGATGCTGCAGCTGCACCTTTCAAAGTTTACAACATCTAAGACTGAAGAATCTATTAAAAAAATATGTTGCATCCAAAATTAACTGTAATGAAGATGAAATTCAAAGCTTTAAGTTGACTAAAAAAGATGCTGATGACATTAATGAACTAAAATTTATCAATTTTAAAATTGGTATACCTTCTGTATCGTTTCATTTCGCTTTAAATCCTTCAAATGTGTTGGTGAGAAAAAAACGGCCATCAAAATACTATCAACTGATTGAAGTTGGTTGTGTGCCACCTCAATTCGACACCGAGCTCAGAAAATTTATGTTTCCAAATCCACTATGCATCGAATTTTGACGAAAAATTTGCATCTTCATGCATACAAAGTTCAATTGACTCAGGAACTGAAGCCAGCTGACCATGCACAGCGAAGGTAGTTCGTTAATTGGGTATTGGAGAGTCAACATGAAAATGCTGATTTTGCCGATAAAATCATCTTTAGTGACGAGGCCCATTTCCATCTTGGTGGCTTCGTCAATAGGCAGAATTGTCGCATTTTAGGCGAGAAAAATCCTCGAGTGATTCACGAGAATCAAATGCATCCTCAACGTGTCACTGTATGGTATGGATTTTGGGCTGGAGAAATCATTGGACCTTTTTTTCTATGAAAATGTGTCAGGTCAAGCGCAAACAGTCAATGGTGTTCGGTATCGTGAAATCATAACCAATTTTTTCGTGATTAGAATTGAAGAAATGAATGTGGAGGGGATGAGAAACAGAGAAACAATTCAATTGATGCATCAGTCATTTCCCGGTCGTGTTATTTCGCGTTTTGGAGACCAGAATTGGCCGCCTAGATGGTGCGATCTAACACCATTGGACTTTTTTCTTTGGGATTTTTTGAAGTCGAAGGTTTATGCGAATAAGCTGACGACGACTCAAGCCTTAAAAGAGGAAATTGGACGCTGAATTAATGAAATACCGCAGCATTTATGCAAAACGGTCATTGAAAATTTCATTAAAAGATCGCGTGGAGTTTTTTTGGTAAAGAGATTTTGTTTATAACTAGCTACATTCCTCCTAAGAGTTCAATTAATATATATCATAGCCATATTTCTAATATACATACATAGATCATATTGTTAGTAATTTATCTGAAAATCAATATCCATTTATAGTTGGTGATTTCAATTTAGGTGATATTACTTGGATTTATTCCAATGAACATAAATGTATTATTCCTTATAATCTGACCAAAGATTTTGAATATAGTTTTATAGACTCCATGCTTTTTTTTGAATGTTTTTCAAATCAATCATGTGCATAATTCTTTAAATAGACTTCCTGATTTAATTTTTATAAATTATATGCTTTTTGAAGTTATTGAAATTGAATTTCCATTGTTAAATAATTCAGTACATCATGTTGCCATATGTTGTATTTTAAAATTCCAAAGATGTGTCGATAACTCTCTTTTAGTATCAATAAATGATTTAAATTATAACTTTATTGAGAGGGATTTCATGGATGGCCTTTATGATTATATTCAATCGATTGACTGGTTATTTATTCTTTCTGGTTTATCGTTGCAAGATGAATATACAAAATTTAAGGATACTAAATATTCCTCACGTAGATAGCACTTTGTTAGGAAATGCTATATTGTCTAATTTGTTTTTTCCCAACACGATATTTTTAATGGTATTTCAAAAATCAAATCTACGTTGAATCCAGCTCCTGATTGAATTCCTTTGTTTATTTTAAAGCAATGTCCATTTGCATTAGGACTTCCACTTCAAATTCTATTCAACCTTTCCTTGTCTACTGGTGTATTTCTAGACAAATGGAAATTTTCGTTTATAACTCCCGTTCACAAAAACAGGGCCAAACAATTTAGTTGTCAACTGCAGGGCAATTTCAAAGGCATTTAACATAGTTAGCCACTCCGTTTTGTTAAGTAAATTTCAGTCTTTTGGGATTCATGGCCTGCTTCTGAGATGGTTATTTAGCTATCTTACTGATAGGACTCAATGGGCCATATGCATAAAAAGAAGTAAATGCTTATACTTGGAAATGTCTGCAGTAGTTAATGCAAATTTTCCACTAACTAGCACAGCAATTTACAAGTAAAAGCATTTACTTTTGTTAATGCATATGGCTTAATGTGTAAATGTAAATAAAATAAAAAAAATAGAAGTACTTTCTGGAGTACCTCAGGTCAGCCATATTGGTCCACTTTTATTTAATATCTTTGTAAATCAAATTCCATCTTTACTTAAATGTGCTTCTTGTTTGATGTATGCAGATGATATTAAATTGTTTGTGTGTATTAAAAATACTAAAAATTTATATAATCTTAAAAATGATTTTAATTTTTTAGTAGATTGGTGCCAAAGAAATTTTTTATCATTAAATATTAAAAAATTTAATGTCTTTACGCACATCGAATTTTAACCCCTGTGATGCACAACTACTCAAATTTCAACCTGATTCTCGATCGAAAATCTGAGATTCGTGATCTTGGAGTCATTTTGGATATGAAGTTGTCATTTTCATTACATATTGATTATATTGTTGCGAAAGACTCTATGCTTGGTTTCGTCAAGCGAAACTGCAATGAGTTTACAAACCCGTATGCTTTAAAATCTGTCTATATGTCCTTAGTTCGTCCAATTCTTGAAATACTTTTAAATTGTTTGGTGGAGAATTGATACTCCTTTATATAGCTCAAGATGTGCTTTAATTTAATTGGTATTGACTCTTTGGAAAAGAGACGTTCTGTTCAGTGATTGTTGTTTGTTCATGATGTATTTTCGTATCGAATAAAAAGTTCAGCGATTGTTCAAATTTTTGAAATATATGTTCCAGAAAGAAAGATACGTCAGCCTCATTTTTCAAGGAAATATATAGAATATAAATCTAAAATATAATATTTAATAAATTAATTTAAGCTTTAGAAATTGCAAGTAATCTGTAAGATACGAAATCTGTGGATGAATAAAGAAATAAATAAATATAAAAATTTTACTTAATGACCAAATTGTGCGAAAACGTTTTCAATTAGTATTTTTAGTTTTCAATAATCTATTTTTGTTTATAGTTTCCCGTCAATCATACTGCTACTCATATAAATCAGATTAAAAAAACCCAAAACGTAAAAGCCATTAAGATCTTGACATTCACTTTTTACATTATTCATGATAAATGTTCAAAACGCGTAACATTTGTGACATATGAAATTAACATTCGAAGATTATGTCTAATTTATAACAACGTCACAAAATGTCCCTTAAGTCATTATGTACTGGAATTTGTTTCGTTTCATACAAATTCGCTTCTTCCCTTTATCAATTTTGCTTATTAGCTTAAATACGATTACATAAATATATGTATCTGGTTTGATTTAATTGTCGCTGTTTCATATGAGTCAGTGATTCATTAAGATGGACAATTGCAGAATTCCCAGAACCATAAGCTCTTATTCTAGAGAAGACATGCTTTAAAGAGGAATGCAATTGCTGAACTATGAAGGAAAATAGATTGGGTCACTCCAGTAAAGATGGTTCAATGCTAAGCGTACACACACTTACATTTGATAGATTTGATACCATCAATGTTTACTGAGGAATATGATGACTCGCTTATTCTAATTGAAGACCAATATTAAGGTGTTGCAGAACGAAATTATGGATTGTTAAGAAACATACTAATACATACATCCATACATTTATTAAATTTTGAACAGATCATCGGAATATTTTATTATGGTTTTAAAATCACAAGTTAGTATTAATATCATCTGCGTAGATAAGAGCACTACAGGATTTAATATATAAACAACGTAATTGATATTATATGAATATTAAAACTAGTGGACGAATGGGTAGAAGGTGGTAGAACTAGTGTTCTTAATTATAAGATCAAAAATTAATTATATGTGTATAAATACTCTTATTATCTCTCATGTCTTGGGAAAAGTTGTTTTTGTTGCCAAAATTTCACTTCGTAAATGAATTACCCATCGATATTAATAAATAGTGCAAAGTAGTTTTAAATCAGTTTTAGTTGATGGTTCTGATTTGAATCACCGCTAGAATATTCTGTTTTACTAAACTTTGACAATACGATATTTCGTTATTGTATTGTATAAAGATTATTTCTAGTTTCCGTTCAATCGTACCGCTACTCATATTAATCAGATTAAAAAATCCAAAACTTCAAAGCTACAAAACTCTTGACATCCACTTATTACTTCAATCATGATAAATGTTTAAAACCCGTGAAATTTGTGACATGTGAGTTCGACATTTTAAGATTATGTCTACTTTTAGTTACTATAGCGCCATTAACTGGATATATAGCATAGTAATGTCATTAACGTAAAAAAAACTTTATAACATGTTAAACTTTATTAAACTGATTATATTTATCGAAATTTTATAGAATATAATTTTATATTTACAATATTATACACATAAAATAAAAATATCTAAATGGATTATCTTAATTTTTTCAACATAAAGCTAAGCTTATTTCAAAAAGCCTTCCTGCATACGTAACCAATAAATTTTGTCACAAAAAAAAAACTGTCAACTTTCTATATGCAAGTCACAAATTATTTGCCTTAGATTAAGTATATTTTCTTTGTTATCAAAGCATTCACACCAAATCAATCAAATAATATCGAAGGCCACAATCGCACAAAATTTATTGCACTAGATAAAAATGAATAGAAAATTTTGTGAAATTGCAGTGTAAATACATCTCAAAAAACGGATCGTGTTTTTTAATCAATTATCGATTTATTGTCAACTTTTGTAATAGAAACCCAATTTGTACTTTTCATTTGTTGGGGAAAAATTAATTTTTTGTTTGTTACAGTATCTAATTCAAATAAAACAAATATGACGTACAGTTTGATACGAAGTTCAAGTACTTACCTATAGTTTGAGACAAATATGTAGCTGATATTAATGAGTTCGATTGAGTGTTATCTTTGCGTCATTTTCAGTCTGATATTAGAACTGAAGTAATGAGTACCGTCAATTATAATTATCTTTTACTAGTGGTCTTAAGAAATCATAACATTTATTTTGAAGAGAACGAAAAAAAAAAAACAAGTCAAAAGTGTGATAAAATGGCAAAAATAATGTTACTCAAAGTTGTAGAATAATTAATTGTTTTCCTACGGTTGCTAAAACTTTTGTTGTAAAATAAACGGTTGAGAAAATATAGTGCAAAAAGTTTTGCAACACCGATTCTAAGATGATGGCTAAATAGGGTGAGATGCTTTTAAGTAATATGATTTAAAATCATGAATAAAATAAAATATATATATATATATATATATATATATATAAACCAGCTTACAAGTGTTCAAATATGCGTTTCGCCCCAGTGTAATGGCTGGGCTCATCAGAAGATGACCATTACACCTTGTCTTGACACATATTTACCCGAATGAATCGAGTTTCCATATAACCCGAGCTACAAAGAGCAACTGCGAATTATACAGTAGCAACAAGTCTTCAAAGAAGATAAATTGTTGCAATTTTTATCCTGCTACGGACTTTTTATGAACAAATATTTGACTGTTACCAGTCGAATTGTTATTTCCTGAACACCGTAAGCTGGTTTATATATATATATATAATATATATATATTTTATTTTATTCATGATTTTAAATCATATTACTTAAAACAAACGGTGTTCAGGAAATAACAATTCGACTGGTAACAGTCAAATATTTGTTCATAGATGCTTTTAACCCCCAAAAATAATAAATGACCAGAATATAAGAATCAGAATGGAAAAATATTTGGATACCTCAAGAGGTTTACATAACACTGGTATATTGGTTGATTTTGAAAAGCATTCAATAGACAAGCACGAGATTTGATAAGATTTGCACTTAGACCACAAGGAGTTCCCGATGCTTACGTGCGTAGAAAAACACGAGATCTGATATGAGTTCCGCTTAGGCAGCTCCGGATGTCTACGTGAGGAATATCACGGAAATGTACTAGCAAGCCAAAACAAACTTAAATGCTTTTCAATTTAAAAAAAGTACAGATTTTTGTCAAATTTTGCTAAATTCACTAATAACGGTTTTCCTTAAAAATTTATTAATATTTGGTCAAGTGATGACATTTAAGTGATGAAATTAAATATCAATAACTTAAACAAAGCAGTTTTTCCAATGAAAGTGAAAAAAAGTTAGAAAATGATTTATAAGCGCCCGCTGTGATATAGTTTTGTTGTTTTTGTTTTCTAAGGGTTCGCTTCACAAAGTCTGAGTAAAGTTCTAGGTAGCTGACTCTTACTGGCACTTAAGATACTTGCTGAATAAATCGTCCCAGAAGCGAATTTGGAGTTTCACATCAATAATCGACGTGACACTTCATGAGCCTATCCTGAGAAGTTTTATCACATAAAATCTGTAAGCATGTTAAGAGATGCTAAGATATTTTTATGAGGATTGAGGGTACACAAGATAAAACAAGGTTTCATGCATATACAGGGTAAGTCGTGAGCAGTGCTCTAAAATGCTAGGGCGTGTAGGCTTGGTTGAGACAGAATGTAAATGGGACAAGAATGGAAATCGTATAGTTAGGGGTTCTTCCCCCCCCCCTTTAATCGGGAGGGGCAATTTTGGAAAAAAATTGACTTAAAGTGGAACAAGTAATTATTTAAAATCAACGGCTTCATCCACAGTGCTTTACGTTTTTGAAAAGCCAAAAACTTCTTTCATTTTGTTTTTAAATTAAATTATTAATTTAACTTAATAATTTAATTTAAAAACAGTGAAAAAATGATAAAAATCGATCCAGCAGTTTTGATATATGCGATAAACGTTCCTCTTCAATCACTCTATCTATATTTAAAAAAAACCGCATCAAAATCCGTTCACAAGTAACAATTTTAGTGCGTATTTAGCTCTGGAAGCGTCTCGTACATCTGTCTAATTATTATTTTTTCTTGCTGACATTTTATTTTTTTACACACATATACGAGTACAACACTCTTTTAAAGCAGTATGTTCTAAAACGGTTACATATGAGCAGAGCTACCACAGGGATACAATAGTATCCCGTGGTATTCTTTTCATTTGTGGGGATTCCGGGATACCTACCTACATTATTTTTGAAAAGGACTCTTTTTTACAATTATTTATTTTATTTATTTATTATTAAGTATTTATTATTAAGTATATTTAAATTAATATACCCAACACAATATAAAATGCGTTCAAATGTTTTGTATTTTCAGTCTGAATGCAAATAAAGCGTTTTTTTTCTTTAAGTGTAGAAATACTATTAATTAAAAATTATTTCTATAAAGGGCTATTTGTAATTTAATTATTGTTATTTACTTTTTGTTATATAAAATAAAAAATATGTGCAATACATAAAATCGTTCTTGTGTAAATGTTTTTCATATTATGTACATATTTTCAAAGGGATTCTTTTATTTTCAAAAGGACTCTTTTTTATGTGAAGGGATTCGTTTATAATTTTGGTGGCGGCAACACTGCTTATGACCTTATGAGCTCATGACAGTCAATTTGTTTTATTGTGTCTATTTCGTCGTTTTTATTTTTCAAAGCATTTGTTTGGCATCTCGTTACTGAGAACAAAATGGTCAAATATAAGTTTACTATATGAACTGTCTCTGTTTTGGTTTTTTTTTTAATTGGGTATAGGTATTATTTTGGGTCCTTGACGTTCGAGTTTTGACAGCTCGCTTATTTGGTTTGCTACTTGCACGAGGATATTTTCGAAGGGGTAGGAGCTGAAGCTTTCAAGATCAGCAGCCTTTTAAAAAATTCTTCATATTTTTGTATTTAAAAAATTTACAATTCATCTGCAATTAGTTAGAATGAGCTCTCAACCCAGCTATCTTCCCTTATATTCTCAACACTGTCAACACTCAAACTAGCGCATATTTCACCACCACCAATTGGATCTTTGGTCGAAACCATAGTTTTTCGTATCTTTGATAATCTTTTCAACTTTTTTTGTTACGGTGCACTTTTTCCCAATAAGCCTTGCTGTTTTTGAAATGATCAAACATTTTTTTTACCTCTTCATAGCTATTTATTTTGTTC
Source organism: Syrphus vitripennis (assembly GCA_958431115.1). Lineage (NCBI taxonomy): Eukaryota > Metazoa > Arthropoda > Insecta > Diptera > Syrphidae > Syrphus > Syrphus vitripennis. The sequence continues at coordinate 70,877,638 of OY288109.1, read as the reverse complement.
AAGACATTTATTTAAAAACAAAAAGCTGCTGAGTGACTCTAAAGAACATTTATTTTCCTCAATTAATGCCTTTTTAAAGCATATGGTTGAAATATTAAGTAAAGCCCGTTCAAGGTCGTGTTATAAATTGTAATAGAGCATATAAATAGAGCAACAAGCTTTATAAACCTATAGAGCTTCAAGATGTATTTATTTAAAAAAGAAAATGTTAGATCCTATAATGATCCTATAATTAATATAAAATAGAGCAGTAGTCTCCGAGTTCATTCCTCTAGTATAAAATGGAGCAGTAGTCTGCGAGTTCACTCCTTTAAAGCTTTCTCAGAACATATTAAAATATCAAAGCTACGAAAATGTTACTTGGGTTTGGTTGCGTAGTTTTTAAAGATTTAAGCATACATATTTTATATATTTTTTTTATTTTTTGGTGTTTTTTATGTTGGTTTTTCGGCATTTGGATTTTCCGGATTTTGCGTGTCTCCTGGATTTCATGAGAACGCAATAAAATAAAACAGTACCGGATTAATCCCGGATTAATATTTTGATATTGATAACATTTGAAAATTGACCTGTCAATATTTTTGCCTTGACCCGCCTTGTCTTAAGCCCTTAACAGGTAGAATCTATCGGCTGTAGGCGGGCCAAATCAAAGATATTGCCAGGTCAGTTTTCAGAAAAAATATATTAATCCAAGGTTAATCCGCTATATTGATTCACTTAGAGCCGAAAGCCTTTGCTGCTATTTGCTCTACCTTTTTATTAATAACAATTTTTAATTGTACATATATTGATTCATTAATAAATAAAATAAATAAATAAATATTGCGTTTTCATAAAACTCCAATAAAAAAAAAAATTTAATAAAACCATGATTAATGCATCATAAACTAATTAACTCAAAAGTCCAGCCTCGTTAAAATACAAATAAAGGCTTTTCTTAGAAAAAGGTGGTTTTGGTTTTTTTTAATTTCTCGAAAACAGCATTATAATTTTTGCATCCGGTTTTCTGGTTTTCTCTTAAAATTAAAAACAATATTGAATTTTGAAATTAAAACTACTATTTACTTAATTACATATAATTGTGAAAAAAAAATAGTTCGAATTTTTTTTTTTCATTTTTTTTTTAATTTTGACTTTGAACATTGATTTTTCAAAAACTATTCCTCAGAATAGGTTAATTTAAAAACAAAATGAATGAAGAAGTTTTTGGCTTTTCAAAAAGTATAGCATTGTGGATGAAGCCGTTGATTTTAAATAATTACTTTTTCCACTTTAAGTCAATTTTTTTCCAAAATTGCCCCTCCCTGCTAAACGGGGGCGGAACCCCTAACCATACAATTCCCATTCTTGTCACATTCCCATTCTTGTCTCAACCCAGCCAGCATGCCCTAGAATTTTAGAGCACTGCTCACGACTCACCCTGTAAATGTATGAAACCTTGTTTTATCTTGTGTGCCCTAAATCCTCATAAAAATATGATAAAATATATTATAATGAAAATAAGTAGAGATTCGGTAGTTAGAAACTAGTGTCGAAAGTACCGAGTTAGAAAAAAAAAACAATGATTCATTAGTTGATATAAAGTTATGTTGTGGTGTAAAGAGTAAAAATGAAAAGAATATGTGAAAAGGAAAAATAAGAACAAAATTAGGCTACCAATCTTAAGATGCTATTGATTTGATTAAAATCAAAGTCAAACAACCATTTTTTAACCTCTCGAACAAAAGTTTGGATATTATCGATATATCTTAACTGCAGAGGTAGTTTGTTAAAAAGCCGAGGTGCTAATGCTGTAAAAAAGCTTAAGAATCTGTGAGTATAGTGATTAGGTTTTAAAGCAAGCGTTCTTTCATAACTTCGCAAACCATGCTCTATTGATCCCTGATTAAGTAGATTCCCGCTTCTAAAGAAGAAAATTTTTAAGACCTTGTAAAAGTAAATATGCTTTAAAGGAAGTATATTTGAAGCAACAAAAAGTGGAAAACTATGCTCATGTCGTCTCTTTTTCCAGATTATTCTAAGAATATGTTTTTGAGATACTAATAAAGGTTGAATGTGACAATTATAAGTTCCTCCCCAGCAAACAAGTCCATACTTAAGCTTAGATTGGACAAGGCCATAATAAAAGTTTCCAATAACTTTTTGGAATAATATTTCCTTAAATGGTAGAATACATAAGTGGCTTTTAGGAGATAATTTTTTACTAGATTAGTGTGGGAATTCTTGTTTAATTTTTTGTCGATATTTAAATTCTTGAACCAACTGTATATCAATACATTGAGATGAACAATTTAGATCACAATTAAAAGTATTACCGCAAAAATTTAAGTCACAGGTATTGGAATTCAAAAGCATTTTCTTACAAGTAAAACTATGAAACGTAAAAATTCGAAAATTGAAGTCAACTTTTAGATAAGAAGCAAACCATCATAGTATTAAACCTCAAAATCCAGCTTTTCTCAATTTTATTAAAAGAATTCTATAGTCTACCGTATCAAAAGCTTTGGTTATGTCAATAAATAACGCTGAAGTAATATTTTTAATTTAAAAATAAGACTAACAGACTATGAGCTTCAGAACAGAAGCTTAAGGGAGCATCTTCTGTAGATTTATTAGCTCTAAAGCCGTACTGACTCGGACATAAAAATAAATGTTTTTCGAGGAATTTAGTAATTCTTATTTTTAACAATTTCTCAAATATTTTAGAAAAGGTGGAAAGGAGAGAAATAGGTCTATAGTTATTGATTTCTTTAGGATCGCCTTTTTTGAAAATAGGTATGACTTCAGCCATTTTGAGAGACTTAGGAAAATGAAAAGGTGAGCCAAAACAAAAGCAACATTATTCGATATATTTTTTAAAAAGCGATTAGAAAAACTGTTTGTAGTGGATGAATTCGAACTATCCAGCGACATAATTTGCTTCTGGAGCTCTAAAGAGGAAATAGGTTGGTAGAAAAAGCTTCTTTCTATCTCTTTTTCATATTCTCCCGAAAAATCCTTTAAACCATCATCGGTTTCAAGTCCAGCATCTCTAATAGTTTTAGTAGCGATGTTAGTAAAAAAGCCATTAAAAGCATTGGCAATAGCACCCGAGCCGACTATATCAATTGAATTAAAGTTAATGCATTATGTGGAAACGTCGAAGATACATTTTGATTTAATAGTTCGCTTGCTATTGCCCATTCTTTTTTAAGTTCCCCTTAGCACCATTAAATTTGTTAGTATAAAAGTTATCTTTACATAATTTAAATTCTAAAACTACTACTTTACATAACTGGAAATAAGATTTGCGAATTTCGATATTTAGAGGATGTTTTTTGGATTTAACGCGGAGTTTGTTTTTTTGTTCAATTTTTGCAACAAGGTTTAGAGTTATCCAAGGTTTAAGCCTTTTTGGATTGGATTTTCTGCTTTGTATTGAAGCTACTACCTCTGTACTTAACACAACATATTAATTTAAAACTTTTAAAAATTTATCAAAGGCAACGATAGCGTCATTCTCAATAAATACTTCTATCCAGCTTTCAAGACTAAGATGCCGATTTAACATATCAAAGTTAACATAATTGCCAACCATAAACGGAATGAGTTTTTGAGTAGGTTTCACAGTTTTCAAGTCAAAAAAAAAGACAGGTCATACAATGATCAGTGATTTTAAGATGAAATATGGAGCTAAAAAGATTTATATTCATATGCCGATCAATTCTTACAAAAATGTGATCAATACAAGTTCTTGACGAACCAGATATTCTAGTTGGCAGATCAAAGATTTATAATTTAAGGTATCATTACATTGAGAAAGTAAGTCTAAATTCATATCCCCAACAACAAACAAATTACTATAGTTTTCAGCAAGTAAAAGTGAAGATAACTCCTGAATAAAAGCATCTTTACTATTGAAATGGAATCTGTAAAAACATCAAAACAATACATTTTTTGAATTTATCATGCACTAAACTTTCAATAAATCAGAGCTCCCAAGGGAAAAACAACAATAATCACAATATTATGTGGTTTAGTCTCCATGTTGTGTATTTTTATGAAAAAAAAATGATGGACAACAACCACAATTACACAGACTTTGAGACGAACTTAGAACCATTACATATATGCAAAAAAGGGACAAAACTAGACGCACTGGAAGAATACGAAATTTACAAAGCTTACAAGACTGAACAAGACAAAATATTAAATGACAAACTAACTATAAAAACAAACACACTATACAATGCAGCAATAAACTACACCATAAATAAAAGAGAGAGACATATTTCCACCACCCACCATAAGCAGCATCAACACCAGTAGCTTTGCAAAAAACACTACATAACAACAAATTAAAGCCCGAAGATGGTTGAATAACCGAAACGCGTCGCTTATAAATTAAATAAATAAATGTTGTGATAAAATTAAAACATCAAAAATAAATTCAAATTATTTTAAAAGTTAAATGTTTTTTCGTTTTTCCCTTTTAATTAGTTTGAAATTAGTTTTTCTTTTTTTCATAATAATCACAAGCCAAACCTTCATTTATAAAGACAGCAGTAGCACCGGCAGCATAAGTACTGTTACAATTTGCATAAAATTTGTAACAAGGTATTAATGTATGTACATATATTGAAAAAATCAACTTCATGATTAAATATCCAAATTTCAGTGAGAAAAATCAAATCTGGCTTATTTAAAAATGATTCCAAATGCGCGAGTAACAAGTCAAAATTGGAACGAAAGCTTTGAATATTTTGATGAATAATGGAAACATTATTTTTAAGATTATCATTATGAAAAGTATATTGTATATTGTATATTTTATTGTAGCAGTAATTATTTACATTTTTTCTTATAACTATATTGCACAATTTACAGAGATTTAGTATAACTCTACTTTACTTCTGAAAAATATAACATTTTTATATAAATTATCACAGTTTAATAAAATGAAAAATCGAAGGAAAAAGCTACAAAAAAAAACCTTCTTCAAATTGTCAGAAACATGTTATCCAAGATTGGAGAGAATAGGAGGCTAGAAAATTGCTAAAAGCGCCAAACTCAAAAATGCTTTACAAGCAATAGCTAAATAAATATATCTTACTAAAGTAAGTAATTTTAATAATTAAATAAATAAATAAGTTAATAAATATAAATAAATAAATAAGTAAATTATAAAAAGTAAATAGATAAATAAATTAGTTAATAAATAAATATACATATAAATAAATAACCAGATTAATAAATAAATAAACAAACAAATAAATAAATAAATAATTGAATATATAACTATGTTAACAAACAAATGAATAAATAAATAAACAAACAAATAAATAAATAAATAATTGAATATATAACTATGTTAACAAACAGATGAATAAATAAATAAACAAATAAATAAATAAATAAATAAATAAAAATAAATAACAAATAAATAAATTAATAATTGAATAAAGAAACAGATAAATAAATAAATAAATAATTAAATAAACAACAAATAATTAACAAATATAAAGCTTTAACCATTTTTTTTTTTTAACCATTAGTTTTTAATGTTTTTTTTTTTTTTTTTTTTATGAAAAGTACTTTTACAAAATTCATTATTATAATTACAATATTTACACTATCAAGAGGATCATCTAAAATACTATTATTTAAATTGACCATTTAAGCAGAAAAAAAAGAAATCAAAAGATTAAGTTAATTTGACAAGATCCTCAAAACAAGAAATTCTTACTACTTTTTCTCCTTCTTTTTTCTTCATTAAAATTTCTCCATTTTGTATCCATAAAAATAAAAATTCTTTTTCTATTTTAGCTTGCTTACATTTTTTGAATAATAGTCTATTATAATAAAAGAGGCTTTCATTCATATAAATAGGGTGCTGTTCATGTTGATTTCCAAAGACGGCTGTTGTAAGCTCCACTGATCGCTTTTTTGAATAATAGTCTATTATAAGAAGAAAGGCTTTCATTGATATAAGTAGGGTGCTGTTCATGTTGATTTCCAAAGACGGCTGTTGTAAGCTCCACTGATCGCTTTTTATGCAGAACTCTTCGCTTGCATTCTATTGTTTTGAATTTAATACACAAAATATTAAATGACTTATGTATGTAGCTGGTAGGTTGTTGTTAGTTGCTTTAGTTTTAATGGATTTCACAAAACACGACTTGATGTCATCTTCATTAATTGCTGCATCAATGCAATCCAAACCAAAACATGTCAAGGTAGAGCTCATTGCGTTCTCTTTGTCAATATCTTAGCATATCTTAACATGCTTACAGATTTTATGTGATAAAACTTCTCAGGTCAGGCTCATGAAGTGTCACGTCACACATTACTTGCTCTCAAATTAGTGTTGATGAAAAAAGTGGGTTTAACAATTGTCTAAGATATATAGATGTTTTGGACTAGTATCACTGATAACTTATCCAAATGTCGTAGCTTCTTTTAACTGTCACAAGATTTCTAACTTCAAATTTTTTGGGAAAAGTTTCTTTTAAGCATAAAACAATGTCCCAGCTCCTAAGAAAAAAATTTCTAACGATTTTCGGAGAACTTGTTAGTTATAGTACCTACTGTCAGTTACCGCAAAATCTTGCGACAATTTTTTCCAAGGACACGCCATAACTGTGTATGGTTATCAGTGTTGTTCTTGAATGCATTCTTTGATCGCTAGATCGGCTATAAAAATAAGTAATGATGGTAATTTTTTTTTATTGGGTATAGTTTTTAATCAATTTTTGAATATTAAATAATAAGAATTTAATTGTTTTTTAACTTAAATTTCTTGTTGTTTTTAATAGTTTTTTCTTTTGAAATATATTATAAATATACAACAACAAAATCCAATATTAAATATGAAAATATTGAATAACTTATTCAAAACAATATCAGACATTTTTGAACAAACTATCAAAATACATAAGTAGTCTTATTTTAACCTAACAATATTACGCATAAAAATGCTTTTACTAGAACATTACTACCAATGAGTGAGTATATTCCTAGCTGCAAAAGCTTCCGTATTGATTTCATCTGCTAATGTTATAATGTTACTAAAATCTATTAAATCACTTTCTTCCAAAAATGGTTGATTTTGTTATTATGTGATAATGTTAAGAAACAAAATTTTTTAATGAAGCCCTGATGAAGGAGACATCCCCGAAACATTGCAAAAAATTTAAAACAAAAGAACTGACATTTGTCCTAATTTATTTATTTAATAGGTACACAAAAGTGTTTTTATATAGAAATTATTAAATCATTCAATCAATCAATTATAAATTATAAATTATAAATTAAAACTCAAGTTAGAAGCCTAAGAAGACAGTTAAATTAATACTGTTTTTAATGATTTTTATTTCATTTTTAATATAATTTTTGTTTGTGAAAAACTGATTAAAATAACATACGGACTTCTCCTAATGTACATATACATTACATATATATCATAAAAAGATCTGTGAGAAATTAGTAGATAAGAGTTAGAGAATTACAAAATTTTACTAAAATCCTCGGAACCGTTTTCAAGATTTTTGAGAATGGATTTTCCTTAACATTTGCTTGGGAGGTACCGTTAATATAGTGTGATAATTTTTTGAAATATTTAATTTTCAAAAAATATATTTTTTTTTCAAAACTCAGAAAAATTATTTTTTTTTTTTTTTTTGTAATTTAAGCATTGAATACTTCTTATAAATTTTAGATGCTTTTGCTTAAAAATATTGATTACAACCAGATGAACTATTTTTGAGAAATAAAAAAAAAGTACCTCCCGTATTTTGGATTTGTTTTTTCCTCTAAAAGTGAGGCAATCTATTTAAATGTATTGCTTCTTTTTTCAAAAACATCTTCAGAGCCATCTTCGAGAAAAACTGATATTCCAATAAATTATATTATTAAATGTGTGGGGATACGGCCTAAGAGACACTGTTCACCAAGTTTCCAAGACGGAATTGCGAGACCAACTTTTTTCGGCTTCCCTATCTTAGTAATAAGTTTGATCAAAATCTCAAGTTCGAATTTTCTCTCGAATCAAAAATTTGGCCTATAGTGCCTACATAAAATCACAACTAAAAACCGAAAATAGCGGTCGTTTCACACTCTATTTTTGATATAAATTTTTACCTCCATATCTTAATCTCAATCTTGAAGATCGGACAGTTGAAGTTGTAAATTAGGTAGGCAACTATAACTTTTTTGGTTTCTTCAAAGAAAAAGAGCGTTAAGATATTTTCAAGAATGTCTTTTCACCCATTTTAAAAAAATTAGGTAAGCACTTGAACACAAATCAAAACAAAAAAAATTTTAATTAAGTGTGTTTTTTTTCAAGTCAACACGAAAGAATTTCTGAATGTATACAATCTATCCTTTAGTTGGATATTTTTTTTTATTGGTATTGTGTTGATTTATTTTTTTCAATAAACATGTATTTTTACAGGTCAAAACTTCGCATAATATCTGCCGAAAAATTCAAGTTCCACATCTAGGTTTTGCTGAGACTGCAGAAAAAGTATTTGAAAATGGACCTAAGCCGCTACGACCTTGGTCGAACTTTGCAAAGTAAGTTTTATTCCACATTCATATACAGAGTCAGCAGTACTTTAAAAATTGATTTATGATAATGGTACTTACCAATTCCCAATCACGACCTGACACGCCATTAAATTTAATATTTCGTCAACAGCTAAAACATTTAACTTTTAAGAATAAATTAAATCAAAAAATTCATTCAAATTAGATTTTTAGCTAAGTATTTATTTTTCCTTCGAAACAACTTTTAACTCTATTTTTATTTAGACAATTCGTCGATGGCGCTCTTATGGCTACCTACTTTGCAGCTGCGTGTGTATACATTGTCTTTATTGCATCATCATTTAAAAAAGTCATTGACTTCGAATGCAATATTGACTGGAATATACGCGTTTACATTGCATTAACTCTCATACCAGTTCTTATGGTTGGACAAATCAGGAACCTCAAATATTTGGTACCATTTTCCGCAATGGCTAATATTTTTATTGTGATAGTCTTCGGAATTACCTTGTACTACTTATTCAATGAGCCCCTGAAGTTTTCAGACAAGCCACTCTTTACAAGCTGGGCTAAACTACCCTTATTCTTTGCAACTGTTGTTTTTGCTATGGAAGGTATTGGTGTCGTTATGCCAGTAGAAAACTCAATGAAGAGCCCCCAACACTTCCTTGGATGTCCTGGTGTTCTAAATACAGCTATGATAACAGTCGTATCACTTTATGCTATTATTGGATTTTTCGGCTATGTGAAATACGGTGATAAGGTTTTGGGCAGCATAACACTTAATCTAGATGACGGAGCATGGTGGGTTGAAAAATTTTTTAAACATTCAAATAATATTATTTTTTTGCTGTCTTTTGTTCGTAGGCTTGCAGATGTTGCCAAAATTTTGATGGCTGTTTCTATTCTCTTTACATTTGGTCTGCAATTTTACGTCCCCAATGAAATTTTGTGGAGAAAAATCAGCCACAAATTCTCTGAGGACAAACACAATATCGCTCAAATCTTACTTAGAACAGGAATTATTTTAATAAGTGGTGGTATATCAGCAGCAATTCCTGATCTCGAACCTTTCATCGGTCTCGTTGGAGCAGTATTCTTTTCTTTGCTGGGTAAGAAAAATTTGTCATAGTGTAATTACGGATAAACTTAATCTTAAATTTCTTTCAGGAATTATGGTACCAAGTGTAGTGGAAACAGTATTTCTTTGGCCAGACAACCTGGGTAGATGGAATTGGATATTAATTAAAAATATAATACTTTCAATTCTTGCAGTATGTGCTTTAATTGCTGGTTCGTTTGTCAGCATTTCAGATATAATTAAGATGTACAGGTGAATAAGATTTTTCTTAAGGCAAGAAGTATTTTCGCTGTTGAGGATAGCTCGATTAAAAAAAAAACTTTTTTCAATTAAGTATAAACAATGAATTTATAATTTTAAGTTTTTAAAAATAACTTTCTACAGTAACAAATCAAGGTTTTTTTCAGTAAAAATGAGCATAAGTTGTACACAGGTACTCACTTTGTTCAAGTTACAGATTATTTTGATTGTAACACTTTTTTCAGGTATTATTATTTATGACGTGATATAAATGTTTTATGTGCAGTTAACTATAAGTTTTGTTTTGTACAGTTAAAACATAGAAAATGCATTATAAACTTTTTTGTATATTTAAGTTTTATAGTTTTTAGAAACTGTAAGATTTAAAAGCAAAAAATGCTAAAATTCATACACTTAAGACAAGTATTTAATTTTTTAAAATAATGCTTCCATCAACCATAATTTAAGATAAATGTTTACTTTAAATGATATTTATATCAATGTAAAATTCTAACTCTTAAGAAATATTTTTATGTTAGGACTTAATTTATACCTAATGTTGTTGAACTTTTTACTGATCAATAAGTTTTTAAATGCAATATCTGTACACATGTCACACAAAAAAGAAATAAGAAAAGAAAATTAAAAAAAAAATCTGTAGATACTTTTTTATTCAGTTATAAAATCGGCAAACAGAGCAGACTAGAGGTAATCAAAAAGAAAAGAAAAACCTCTACACTAGCAATGTTTTAGTTTTACGAACCGTCTCTGCCAAATTTTCACCATTTTCATAGTGAATTTTAATAATTTCAATGCGATTATGGTAGGTTCACATCGGCGTTATTTATTTTAACTTGCAAAAAGGATTAAAAACGCTTTACAGAATTTTTCATCTACATGTAACACGGCCATCCTGCAATTTTCATCGTTCTCGATGAAAACATGCATTTTCAACCAACATGAGCTCAGAAGTTTAGCATGCAAGCCTAAACTTGTCTCACGTTGTAAGCATACATATGTACTTTCTCTAAAAACAACAATCCATAAACTTCAACTTAAACTTCCCAGCAAACATTTTTATTCAGAAATGAATCATAACTAAATCAAAAAAGTGAAGAAATCGACCGAAAAAGAATTCAGAAATGAATCATTTTGAATCCTTTTACCTGGGCTCTTAGACACCGATTTGAATCATTTTAGTGAATCAATTATGATCCGAAAATTCTTCATTTAAATGAACGTATATAAAGTTCCATATATTCAATTAAATGATTACTTCATGAACCTTTTTTGAATCATAAAAATGATTCCAATGTAATTCATTTAAGTGAAGGAATTCTGAATATATATCTTCACTTTAGTTAATCATATTGGAATCATTCTTATGATTCAAAAAAGGTTCATGAAGTAATCATTTAAATGAATATATGGAACTTTTTGTCTTCAGTTGCTTTTTTAAATATTTTTCCGTTTGTATTTCACTTTTTTTATTTCAAATAAACACCTTTTGTCCTCTGACACGTTTTAAAACATCAAAAACTTTTGCGAAATAATAATTAACTATGAAAACAAAACTTTTGTCGCGACAATGACCCGTTATCATTTTGCCTATGTAAGAAAAAAAGAATAAATAAAGGACAAAAAAAAATTCTGCATAATGAAAGATCCACCACAAGATCTTTTTTAGCATTTTCTTGTGCACTTTCATATTAAGGATGAAAAATGAATGAAAACTGAATGTTATTTTTTTCTTTTTTCTTGATACATAAGGAGCATACAAATCTCTGCATGTCCCCCGTAAAAATTTGGTGGATCTTTGTGTTCATTCATAATTCATTCACAAAACTGAAAGTTTTATGAATATTATTCTTCAATTTTGGTGAACGAAATCTGAACCTTCACAAAAATGTTTGCTGGGGACTTATATAATTCATTCACAACCATCAATAACTCAAATCCCAATAAATCCTTGAAATAAATAACACAGTACTTAAAAATTGTCAACCCAACAGGTGTTTGTTCATAACATGATTTAATATGTTCATGGAAAAGACTGGTAACAGTCGAATATTTCATCTTAAACAAAGCCACAGCAAGGCACTAAAAACTTTGCTACAATTTGTCTTCTTTGAAGACTTGTAGCAACTATATGATTCACAGTTGCATTTGTAACTCAAAATTATATAGAATCTCGATATATTCGAGAAATTATGCGTCAAGACAAGGTGTAATGGTCATCTTCTGATGAGCCCAGCCATTACACCGGGGCGAAACGCATAATATGAACACAAAAAGCTGGTTTATATATATATATATAAATATATTATTTATATATATATATATAATTATATATTTAATATTCATGATTTTAAATAATAATAATTATAAACTTTCGCACCTGTTGGGACACATACATTACATATGTCCCAGTCGAAGTTCAAACAGCTCTAAAATATTATATTATTTTGTTCAAATATGTCCCAGTCCGTAGAATGATGTTTTATAACGGTTTTTTTTTTACTTGAGGTGGAATTGTTCAAGCATTGACAAGTCTAGTCACGCTTTTGTGGTTGTAGTACTTGGTGGGTTTTCCCAATTTTCGCAAAAAACATTAAAATTAATTTCTTTGTGGTGTTATAGAGGTTTAAAAAGTGAAAAAATAAGTATTCTGGTTTGTTGCGAACACATTAAATTTTTTGTAAGTAAGTAGAGATTTTTACAATGTTGTTTTTTATCATTATTGTGAACTGGGTTACCTATATATATCCCGTCAGGTTTTGTATGTGGGGCGTATATATCCCGTTAGTGTTTTTTGTAGCTGATTTTATAAGAATGTGTTTTTCGGAATAATTCATTTCGGAATAATAATTCAAGAAGAGCTACGTCAAATAACACAGTGGAAAATATAACTTTTTCCGATGATGAGGATGATAATGATGACTTCAGTGCAAGTGATAGTGATTTTGAACCGTCAGATGGTGAATCTTTGTCGGAAGACGAAGATAATGCTTCGTCAGGATCCAGCCAGGAAGATGAAATTTTACCCAATGCAAACGTAACTCAACGACTAACAATTTGGTGGAATCCTGAATCTTCTTTTGAGTCTCGATTGAAGGTAAGTCTTCACCGCGATTCATCCGTAAATCATTGTATATAAATTTATATAGTACTACTATGGAACACGATTTTTTCTATTTGGGTCGCCTCACTTGGTGGCGTGGAAGTAGCGAAATATAGGATTGGAGAGTTCGGAATGATGATAGGCAGCAAGAATATAGAATAGGTAGTCAAAGTGAGAGGATTTATTATTTTCATTTTGACAGTTGCTGACAACAAATAGAGAGAGTAAGGGAGATAGGTGAGCCAGTTGATGTTGTCAAGGCAACAAGGGGAAAATGAAAAGAATTTATTGGGCTGTGGATTTATTATACGGTTTTTTTGCATTTTTCATATATGTAGAAGTATAGATATAGCTACATTATTTTAAATTTTCAAATAATTTCGTATATTTTGTGAGATTTGATTTGTTGCAAATTTTCATGTCTTACAGATACATTTAAACTTTTTTTTTTCTTGCTTGTGATAGAATTTATTATACGTATTTGGTTTTTGTCAACTATGTACCTTGCCAAATTTCATGTTTTACAGAAACATTTATATTTTTTTTCTTGCAAGTGATAGAATTGTAGGTATTTGGTTTTCGTCATTTGGTTACAGTGATATTTTTATGATATCTTTCTTTTTTATAGGTAGGTAGGTACATGATATCCTTTTAATTTCTAAAATCTGAAGAAATGACCATTTGAAAATTAAAAGGATAAAAAAATTGATGTACCTAAAATCACTAAAAATAGTTTATGCAACAGTTTTTTGTTTTAATTTTACTTCTTAAAAAAGGTTTCCGTGTGAATTTCCATCAGTAAAATTAAATAAAGTTTTTTTTATAAAAAAATATTTGCTTGAAAGAAAATTTCTTGAACAAAATCAAATATTTTTAAACGTACATATTTGTATATTCATTTTTCAGTAAATTTAAAATATCACGTCAACTTTCAAAATTTTTAAGTAAATTTGAGATACCACGTGAATTTTAGTATTTTAAGCAAATCGAAAAATTTCACCTGAATTTTCAAGTTTAAATAATTTTCACGTGAATTTTTGTAGCTCAAATGAAGTTAAAAATTTCACGTGGATAGTTCTCAATGAAATTTAAAATTTTAAAAAGCTTTTTAGTAAATTAAGTGCCTACATATTTAATTCCAAAAATTTCACGTGAAATTTCAAAAGTTTTAATTATTTAAAAAAATTTCATAGTTCATAATTTTAACCTTTTTCTTTTAATTTTCCTGTGGATTTTTCGTAGTTCTCAAAGAAATTTAAAATTTCTTGTGAATTTTCGAGAAATTTCACGTGAGTTTTCAAAAAAAACACCGAACTTTAAAAAAACACGTAGTTTTAATATTCCAGGTTAATTCTCAAGAAATTATATAATTTTATAAATTTCAAGTGAATTTTCAAAAAAAAACACGGAACTTTAAAAATCACGTAGGTTTCAAAAAACTTAATTAATTTTACTATTCTAGGTGTATTTCCAAAGAATTAGAACATTTTATAAATTTCACGTCAATTTTCCAAAAATACGTCATTTCATTGCTCCTGTTTTTATATTTTACGGGAATTTTAAAAGTTCTTGTATGTTCAATTCCTAAACAAATTTTAAATACCACACGTGAATTTTCAAAAGAAATTAATAATTTTAAATTTTCACGGTGATTTTCATGTTTCTTGTAAATTAAGACTTTGAAGTGAATTTTATAGGTTCTTAAGTAAATTCAAAATTTCACGTTAATTTCAACAGAATTTAATAATTTTAAAAATTAACGTGAATTTTAAACATCTTCAATAACTCACGTTTCAATTTAAAAATGTTACTTGAATTTTCAAATACCTGACCGAAAAAAAATTTAAAATTTACTTCAATTTTCCATAGCAATATTTTTTTATGTCGACTTTCAATAATTTTAAAATATCACCTAAGTATAAACAACTACGTGAAATTAAAAAACAATTGATAAAATATTAAGAAATCCCTTTCATACTTACTTCAATTGTGAAAGAAAAAATAAAATTAAAATAATCTTAAAAATATTTTTCTATGTGCAAAGTGACGAAGTGCATACGGGCCTTTTGCTTGAAAAATTTCAAAACAAAATCGTTTTTTCTTCACGAATTTTCATTGCCCATTCCCTACCTACCTAGCAAAAAAAATTCAAATAATTCCCCTTTGCAAGAAAGACAATGAAGAAAAAATCAGTAAGAGTCTTTTTTTCTAACTCCCTCGAACTCCCACCAAATTGTATTCCAATTTTATACAGCTTTCTCTATCCTCTGTTATTCTCTAGACATTCATATTTATTATTCTTTTTCTTTGTACTTCCCCTATTAATTACTCTACACTAATCTCCACTAAAGGTAGGACTACGTTGCTGGGTCGGTTGCCCAGAGGTCGCGTCGTTCGTTCCTCTTCATAATAGTACTATGTAAATTTAAATAGTATAATGCGTAAATGGTGACTTCAATCGTAGTGACACCTTGCTACAAATCTTTAAAAAAATCTTCCCGCAAAGTCTATTCAACTATATTGCCCAATGCACCAATGATCGCATTCAGATAATATGTCGTATAATAGAGTGCCTGGTCAAAAAATACTTCGCTCAGAAATGATGAAATAAAAGATGCGATTTCGCGGGATCGGTTTGCAAGCATTATTTCGAAAATGTATTTTGCTCCCCCCGAAAAACCTGATGGAGCTGGAAAAACTTATTATATAAATGTCGTTGTAGAATGCCTGAAGAATAGGTTCCTGAAATCTAGACAAGACTGCCCTTTCCAAAGTATTGACGAGTCGATGACAAAGTTCAAGGGCCGTTCATCGTTGAAGCAGTACATGCCCCTAAAGCCGACCAAACGTGACATAAAAATGTGGCTGCGTTGCGACGCTCTTAGTGGCTATACGTATGATTTTAACATCTACAGCGGAAACAGTATTGGAAGGAACGTTAGATGTCACGCTTTGTTTTGACCGCTTTTTTACAAGCGTGCATTTGCTGGAGAATCTACAACAAGCTGCTCTTGGTACTGTCATGAGTAACCGCAGAGGATTGCCTATAATTGACAAAAAATTGAAAAAAGGTGAATCGGTTTTCAAAGCCAGTAATACTGGCCTTATGTACACCAAACGGCATGACACTAAGGAGGTGTCCGTTCTAAGCAACTGTCATGGAGACAATGTAGTTGAAGTCAGAAAAAAAAACAAAAAAACGGAGAGCAAATGATAATACCATGTCCTGAAATGATAAAATTTTATAGAGAAGTTATGGGTGGTATTGATCGAGCAGAACAACTGGCTGGACTGTATGAACTGGACAGGAAATCTTCCAAATGGTGGAAAAAAGTATTTTATAGACTTTTGATAATGAGTGTAGTGAATTCGCACATCATTTATTCACAACTTTCCAGAGCAAAAACGCCATTGATAAGTTTTCTAGTCGTTCTGGCAGAAGATCTCATAGCCGAAGGAAAAGTAACAGCTAAGATTCATCGGTCAGGTTGATCTGGTTGAGTTTCCAGAAAAAGGAAACGGGTGTCTGCTGTTCACCTGCCTGTAGAGGGACCAACCCGAAGACGTTGCACTAATTGCAGCGCAAATAAACTCGAAAGACGCACAAAAACTATATGCGAAGAGTGCCAGATACCTCTATAATAATCAAATATTAATTTTTCTATTTTTTATAACACTTGCATACTTCCTTATTTATTGTTCTTATCTTTTATAAGCAAAATGAAGTAATAAAATACATTTTTTACAAAATGTTTTTTTTTTTCTATCTGCGTTTGCATTTACCTAGTGGGGTGAATATATCCCACCTCGGAACCCGTGCCCAGCGCCCCCTGTGGCAGTTTTTTGAACTTTTTTCTTGGAATTAAATTTTAAGAAAGTCATTTGATCGATTCAGCAAAAAAAGGTGTTGCTGAGTTAAAAACTGCATTCCGGGTCGAAAGGGTTTTAATTTGTATCTGTCATTTGACAACAAACCTATTAGATACTTCATAAGTACCTCTAAATTGCACATTTAATTTAGATTTGCGAATATGATTTGTTATGTACAGAACAGTTGTACCTATGTATTTCCAATCTGGTTGGTCTACATTTACCTTTGTCAAATCTGGTCTTCATTCTTAAAGCATTTTCATGAATACGGCTATCAGCAAGTTCGCGAATAGCTTCAACATTTTCATATTCGAGTTCAACTTTAAGGTTCGTCAACAAAGCACTCATTTCAGGGGTTCGTCCAGTGATTCCGGTTAATATTTTTAACGATGAAAATCCAGTTGTTTTATTGGCTGTCTTATTCAATGCCATTTGAACTCGACTAACATAGCTTGTCCACTCCATATGAACTTCCAGGTTAGTTTTTGAAACTAGTCACAGGTAAAATTTGTTCCCCGGTCATTTATAATTTTTGAAGGAACACCAAATAACATAACGAAATTTGTTAAGTGCTGAACGGTCTCCTTAGCTTGTAAGGCCCTGCAAGGACATAAAATTATAAATTTTGTGAATGCGTCTACAATTACCAAAATATAACGGCTATCTTCCTTATTCATTCCATAAAATGGACATATAAAATCTACATATATGAATAGTGTGGAAACGTATCATTTTTTTTTTTTCTATTGGATGCAGCTCGCACTGTTTCTTTCCAGAAGGCTTCTTCGCTACCAAACAGAAAAGACATGATTCAACAAATTTTCATACATTTCTTGACATTTTAGGCATCCAAAAGTGTTCTCTAATCTTCGCCAATGTATTCTCCCATCCAACATGGCGCCTCATCAGAGCCAAGTGACAGTTCCATTCTTCAAGGCGTATTGCGAAATGAAATTGTATTTTCATCTTAATTTTTTCGATTATTTCTTTGCAATTGGTGTCGGCATTTTGTTCTGTACTAAGCCAATTTTCCGATAAGCTATTTAGCTGATAACATATCTTCTGTTGTGAATTTCGGCTGAAATAATCGGCATGTTGCATTTTTTAACTTTTCGATATATGATATCAAATTCAAAATCTTGTAAATAAATCCACCATCTAGCTACTCGAGGGACGAGATCCTTCTTTTGCTTTGTTTTCTTGCGTTACAATCCGTAACAATAGTAAATCTGATTCCAAATAAGTAGGTTCTAAAGTTTGACAGCAAGCGTTTCTAATTCATATGTAGCTATGGTATTTTTCTTATTAAGGTTTAGTACTCTGACTATAGTAAGAAAACACATGTAATTTAGAGTCAAATTTTGGAAAAAAAAATAGAATCATAGCCCAAGGCACTAGCATCAGTGTGCAGCTCAGTTGGAAGATTTGAATGAAAAAACACTAAAACTGGACGGCTGTTTGCTTTATAATGTATTGACGAGCTTCTTCACATTCATTAGTCCAATTGAATTTTTATCTTTCTTTGTTAAAGCTGTTATGCATCTAGTTTTTGCTGCAAACTTTGGGATGAATTTTCGAAAATAGCTTCATAATCCCATAAACTGTCTAATTTGTTTTACATTTTTTGGTAAGACTGAATTTACAAGAGTCTGTATCTTCGACTTTCCGGGTCTTATTCCTTCAGCAGAAACTTCTCGTCCAAGATATTCGATTTGAGTTTCCAATGTTCAACAAAAATCCATTTTTAGTTAATGCTTTCATGACCAGATCCAAGTTTTCAATTAATTCTAGAATGTTTTTTGATGGTATCAAAACTTCGTCCATATAAACAAGTGCTATTCTATCTTTTAATGTTCTCAATACCTTATTGATTGCTCGCTGAAAAACTGCGGGTGCGTTCGAATGCCCAAACGGCAACCTTGAATATTCATAATGACTATCTGGAGTGACGAAACCTTTTTTTTCAATAGAATCTTCTTCTATGGGTATCTGGTGAAATCCAAATGCCATATCCAATGATGAAAAATATTTGTTGCCAGACAATCGCTCAAGTTGATCTTCAATTCTCGTTAAAGGGTAGATATCGACCTTTCACAGTCGCATGATTCAAAGCTCTGTAGTCCACACATAGACAATGTTGACCATTCTTTTTCTTGACTAAAACAACGGGGCTAGCAAAAGGTGAATTGCTGTCACGAACTACATATCTTGGGATCTTTAAGTTCAGAAATTATTTCGTTCTGAAAAAGCCATGCGATACGGTCTGTAATTTACAACAACGTCTTGGCTGAGTCGAATCTTCAGTGCTCCAGTTTTCACCCAGAGGAAATCCCTTAACGATAGAAAATGAATATTTTTTCAATAAGTTGTTCACTTCCTCGTTTTTATCAAAAGCATGTTAAAAATTCTTTTTCAACATATTGGAGATATCATCTCATTGTTCTTTCGCTGAAGCTTTGAGCCACATGTGCCAACTCGAATTTCCAATGAAAGGTCACTCAGCACATCACGTCCAATTATTATTTCATTTTTAAGGTATTTTTCTTCGATGATGTGGAAAGTAACAATGGTGTTGAGTTTTTCGAATTCAATCATCAGTTTCACTTTTTCTGTAAGAAGAATTGGGTGATTAGAAATACCTTGTATGCTTAGCCAACGAAGATATCTTTCTTGAACGATTTGATCTGCAACATCGGTTCTTATTAATGAGCAATCAGAACCAGTATCTAAAAGGCAGTGATAAAGATTGCCATTTATAAAAATAGTGAAGTGTTGGTGCATAAATTGACTTTCTTTTTTTCCGAATTCTGCTTAGCCCAACTTGTTTTTTCTTCATGTCCAGTTTTATTACAATAGGAACATAACTTCATTTTTTCCTTTTTGTCAAAATTATAATGATTTCTAGAAACTAGTCGTGAGCAATTTGCTTTCAGATAACCTGGTTTGCCACACTCAAAGGTCAAAGCAGTTGTTTTCTGAGTGCAGACGAGGACGTTTCGTCAGAGAAAATTATTTTCATCATCACTCGGTCTTAAACTATTTAATCTTTTGAGTGTAACGTCATGATATTGGGATCATCTTAACATCCAAAATCGGATTAGTAACTTTTCGCAGCTGAGCGATGATATCCGAACCACTAGAAAAAGCATGAATTATGGATGAGCGTAAATCAGACCAGGTATAGTGCTGATATCCAAATTTATCAAACAAGGATTTAGATCGACCCATTAAAGACGTACATACGTAATCGGGGCGTTCTATTCTGGCATTTTTTTTTTGTGAAAATTCAATTTTTATTTAATTCAATCTTAAAACTATCTTAAAGCTAGACAAAAATTCATGAAAAACTAGCCTAATTATCAATAACCTAATTATTTAACTTACTGGCCCTAGACGGGGGCTCTAAGTTATACTCCATTATCTTAATACTAATGCCTTTCGGCCTACGAACTAATGTAATCCTAGAATTCAATATGGTTTTATTTTTTACCAAGAAAGAATTTACAAAAAAATTTGGTTTCTCTATCATTTTTTATATTTTGATAGAGAAACCAAACCATTTCACAATGTTAACCCTTGAATGGTCCATATCGTCTTTTCGCTGTGTACGCTGAGCTATCTGAAAAAAATTAGATAATGCATCAGCTGATATGAGCATTGTATTATTGGTATTCCTTTGGTCTTCGGAGGCTTGAGTGGCAGGATCTCCTTTATTTCCAGAATCGTTTTCGTGACTTTCTTCCATCGTCAGATTCTGATGATAGATTCTGTGCCACTATTTGGCTAACTTCCTTCTCAGTCAAACTTATATACATATATGTACATATGTATGTAACTCCAGAAGCACAGATTCTAATTTGTATACAATTTTCATCTGACTTATCAAACAAAATATTTTTTCAAAGTTTTAATCGATCATTTTAAAAAATGATCGAACAGAGCAAATAAGCACAAAGTACCTTTCATCTATAACATATATGTATATCATAATTTGTTTTATTAACAAATTAAGAAACCATTTTTCTTTTTCTGTCATCTCCATATATGTACTACATACCTATAATACTTTTCATAAATTCCAGATATGTAAGGTGTTTTTTTAAGCTAACTGTTAAATGTGAATACCTTGATGCTTGATTTAACGGTATTTCGAAGAATAACATTTTTCCCAAAAATGTTTAATATCTATGGCTATGAATGAATTATAATTTATTGTTCTACTCCATAATTGGAACCTCTATATGCATCAGAACAATTCACACTTCACAATCAAGTTTTTTAAAATTCACTCAAAAGTTAAAAAAAGGAAAACTTTACTCATTTAATCACACGACATTAATCAACAACCCCATACAACGAAACTGCTTACAAGATATTGATTGAGCCATTGCAATTGGATTCCATGTTACTGTTTGTATGTGGCTGGAATTCTGTTTCTTAACTTCCTCCCGGGAAGGTTGTATAACATTTGCTTAATAAGTACTAACAATAACAATGTGAATATCATCAAACAATCAATAATCATCTCTACTTTTGACAGATAGAAAAGTGCTAATGCAGACAACCAACCGGCCAGGCCACAAAATATTTATATCAGTGGAACTACACGCTATGTACATTATACAACTGCCTCCTTTCAGACAATGCCGCCCAATATAGGTATTAATGCTTCATTGACGTCAAGGTGAAATAAAGGCAACACAACCCAAGTAAGAAACGTTTCTAATAACCCAATACGGCGAGGAGACTCGTACGAGTTTCGCGTTTGTATGATGGCATGCTTTTCAAGGCGTTTGACAATTGACGAAATCTATAGGCAAAAACTGTAAGTGGCTCTAGAGAACACTATGTCAAATAACAGGACTCTTGCCTTCTCGACCTTAAAGACTAAAAAGGATAAGTATAGTTTATGGTTGCTTGGTTCACTATTATAGGTATAGCAGGTATACACTTCATACAAGCATAACAACTTTAGATGTGTTGCAAACAAAATTTAAATACAAAACTAGGAATTCCCCCACTATTCATAGTCATAGTCATAATCAAGGAAGGCCAGGCCCGCGCCCGGCATGACTGAATGAAGCAGAAACAGAATGCCAGTACAATGAAAGCATGAAAAGGGAAGACTCCTTCGTGTACCAGTCTACCAGTATAATGTCGTAGTCGTATCGTCAGTTGGTGGCGCTGGCGGTGCTAGGTTATAATTTTGAAATTGTATATTCAACGGCAAAGTAAAAAATCAAATTTCCACATTGAGTTAGTTCTTTTCGAACGGCGGAAGGATTTTCACGCAACACACCCTGTCACGTTGTCCTTTTACTAATATTTATAGCTTACAAAATTAGCTGCGCTGTGATTGCTTCGCTTTTAATCATCGTCGTCTTTGCCGCCACCACCGTTACCGCCGCCGCGCCGTTTGTCGTTTTGTTGTCGTTCGTCGTCCTTGTCGTTATTCGGTTGTCAGCAGCACCACAAATCGATGTATATCGCCTGACAGGTACTGAACTGTGGAACGTGTTCCAATGCTTCGTCTTCCTCTCTGCTTAGACTCTTTCGTACATCGTTAGAAGTGTTCTTTGATTGTTATCTTGGATTAAAAATAATTGTATTGTGCTAATTATAGAGCTGAGCTCAAGAGTATTTTGTGATGATATTGCTTCGCAAACATATGGTCTCGCGCAGTGAATTATTAAATTGCCAATAAAAACATGAAAATTTGTATTGCATAGAAACCCACATTATATAGTATAGCATTCGTTTCAGGATAAAGTGTCTGTTTCATTTGAGAAAGGTTTTTCTCTCTGTGGGTTTTCTATTGGGAATTCTAACGCTATTGAAGAAATTCGATATTATGCGATTCAATGAGCGAAGTAAACTATATAATTGGTGGATTAAGTTGGTTTTTTTTTTGTATGAACATGAAAATTTACCTTGTCCTGGTTGATTAGTCAATTTTATTATTAATGATTTTGTGTCTTATTTTTATTAATTTTTTACAAATAATTTTTTTAACTCAGACTTATATTTTAATTTCAAATTATATGTATGTATGTAGGTACCTATGTAGGTTTTTTTTCCAGTTATTTATAAAATTACTATAACAAAATCATATAGGACGTAATAATTGTGTGTGTTAACACCCTTCCACCCTTTTGAATTTCGATTGAATGTTCAGAAGTTTACAAAAAAAGAATTGATCAGATAATTCCATGAACTATTCTTGGTGTAGGTCAACAATGAAGGTCGTTAGTTGTCGGCTATAAAACGATGACTCTTGAGGCTTAACTCTTTCGAAATTAAATGAGTGTGAAGGTGAGATCAGAACTTTTTTCTCTGTGTATTATTTAACTTAAGGCGTAGCCGTAGGCATATTTTGATTGATAATTAAAATAGAATGCGTGAATGGGTCGCACGTATTTGCTCTTAAAATTGGTGTTGGTAGTTATTATTAAGAAAAAAATTTAAAAAAATTAAAATTTATGTGCTTACAATGAGTTGTGTTAATAATTAGATAATAGTCGGATGCCAGCGTATGTACATACCTAATAATTGCGACTTGGGAAATTTGGTTTGGTCTTCGATAGCAAGAGTGCTCATTAACCACTCCTGTGAAAGTGAATTGATGACAGCTAGCAACGGAAATCAAAATGTTGGATACGTATTGACTGACTGCATTTGAGCGTTCGGAAAGTTATTTTTTGATGGTTAAGGACAATTCTTCCTTAAGCTGTAAATTTTTGCATGATCAAAAATTTCAGCAAAAGATACTTTAATATACATATGTATATACTTCAAAGGACGATGTGATAAATTGTAAGAAAAAGTTATGAAATTTTACGGCATCTTCGGTTCCTGTGGGAATCTCACAAGGAAAAGTCAACTTGTTTGCGGCACAACTTCAGAAAATTCAACACTTCTTAAAAGTAATAAAATAAGACTCCTACTGAACTTGAGAACATAAACGGTATCAAACAGTGGTAGAATTGTCATGGTACAATTCCCATGGTTTTTTTTACATAACAGTAGGTACGATCCAAGCTGTTCATACTGTATTTTGTCCAAAAGAGTATTTTTGAAGTGAAGGACTCTACTGTTAGAGGAGATTCTGTCTTTTAAGGATTGTAGGTACTAATATATAGGACAAATTTTGAATTCATGCAATTACGATTATAGAGAACTCAAAGAAAAGTAGGTACCGTGATTCCGTCTGTGTGCCTGTACCTCGACCTACAGCCTAAACTATTGAAGTGACTTTCTGAAAACTTGAAACTTAAGGTTTTTTGGTAATTCCCTAGGCCAAAACTAAATTTTTTTCAGTTAGCTATCATATAACCGTTAAGACAAAACATATTTATCTCCAAAAACGGCTCTAACGATTTTGATGAATTTTTTTTAAGGATGGGTCTACCTCAGAAGCAAACTCAGAACTCATCTCTTTTGCTATTGTTTTCTCACAACCATATGATGCCATCCACAGAGAGACATATACTCAGCTCATACACATGCTGTGCATGTGCATAGCAGACAGAGTTGCACAATCGCATACATGCATACGTTATACCTGCAATGAAAGACACAAATCTTTCAATTCGGTGCCGCGAAAGAAACGCGGACGGTATAATTTTTAAGAAACAAATTCCAAAATTATTTTTTTATAATCATTCCAATCAATATGAATTTTCTTTTGAGGTGACTTGTAAATGGGTACAAAAAACTATTTTCTGAAAAAACAACTTTTGAGCAGCTCAAAATCCTTAGTCATAAAACCATCCGGTTTTCAGTGTTCGACTTTAAATTGCTAAGGGTATTGAATTTTTGAAACAAAAATTGCACTACATAACGTAAAATCTTGAAAAACCCCACTTTGATCAAACAGAATTACATGCACTCTTTGCCTCATATCTTTTACACCCAATGGATTTTAGTGACTTTCATTGCTTATTTATTACATTTGACTTATTGGCCAATGAATGAACAAAGGTACGTACTTTCCTAAATTTTAAAGAAAGATTGGGCGCATTCACAAAGCTAGTGGCTACGTAGTCGAAATTCAACTAGATTTGTGAATGCAAAACTTCACTACAAAGCTAGTCAATCCTGAGCTGTCATACAGATGCAAAAGCAAACAAACGCAAAATGCGGAACATTTGAGAAAGTTTTGAGAATTTTAAACAATATTTTTAAATTAAATAAAAACAAAAAAAAAATTAGATATACTCGTATATGAGAGATTCGGAAGAAGATGAGTTTATTTCTAAGTACTGAACTATACATAAGTTTCATTTTGAATGTTTGAATCTTTTGTAAATTTTTTTCAACAGTTGATTGTGAAACGTCAAAATCAGTGCCAACTAACTTCTTAGCCGAAATTTTTACAGTACGTCGGAGGGGAAATTTCAACTACTTTTGTAGTTAGATTTATCTTATCAGAATCCCTTGACTACGTAGCTACCAGCTTTGTACATGCGCCCATAGTTATGTATAAAGTATAAATACAACATCTACAACAAGAAACTGATGGATGAGGGAACAAAAATAGCGGTCCAGCTTTCTCATTCCCATCACATAGCTTTGTGTATCCGGATACTGCAGAAGATCTGATGTAGTATGTCTTACCTACCGACTTGAATTAAAAAAACTTAAATTAATACTAATTTATCAACACGTAATAACAGCAAAAAAAAAAAATAATAATTAACATTGAAATTCGGTATACTTTGTTGAATGATAACTAGTATTTGAAAGAGAAGATATTCACTGTCCATTAGCGTAGGTACGTAGCTTTGATATCTTGAACCCCAATAGGCAATAAGTTTAGTCTAGTAACTCAGTTTTTTTTTTTTTAATTAAAAAAAAAACTTGCCAAAATATAGACAATTTATAAAAAAGTTGAAATAAAAACGTTTCATAAATCCAATTCAAAAATTTAACAGACTTTTAAGTCTTTAATGACGTTTGTTCCATAAAAAATACGTCATTTTCATAACAGTTTTATATTTACGACTGACGGCCTTTTCTCGTTACTCTTTGCAAAACGTATGAAAGACCATACACCGCTTCAAATAAAAAACGTAAATGAACATTACACATACATACATCATCCACTCCACTGGAAATGTCATCTAAAATTATTGGACCTTGTTAAAAATTAACGCTATTTGCGTATACATTATATAGATTTTGTTGTTGAAATATCATAATTAGAAAGTGAAAAGAGAAAAGATAAAACATAAAATCGTGAAGAGCCAAAAAAAAAAACCCTGTAAAATAGCTAGAACTTTGCTCTGAAAATTCAAAATTTTTAACTTCCCATAGGGAGTTATTGTAATCGGTCCGATTTGTCAAATTGAAATTTTTGAAATTTCTCGACGTTTCAAGGTCCCTAGAGCCTATATCAATCATTTTTAGAGAGATGTCTGTGTGTGCGTGTGTACGTACGTTCGTACGTTCGTACGTCCGTACGTCCCTACGTTCTGGTACCATTTTTCGTCGTCGATATCTCAAGAACGAGTAGAGATATCGACTTGAAATAAATTTTGTTTTACAGATAATAACTTCAAAAGAAGCTGAAAGGGCGTTTATTAATATTCAGTTAGTTGTTTTTTTACTACAGCAGTTTAAAAAAGAAGTGAAAATTTTGGTTGGGCTCAAATATCTCACGAACAAATAATGCTATTGATTTGAAATAAATTTTATTCGACACATAATGACATCATACAAATTTGATATAAATTTGGAAAAAAATCAATATACCGTTATTTTTTAAAATCAAAAAAACTAAAAAAATAAATTTTTATAACTCGAATATCCTTAGATGGAAAAACGATATTAACTTTAAAATAATTTTATTTTACGAAAAATCTTGTTTTTGACTACTGGTGAAAATTTCAAAAAAATTCAATGGACAGTTATTTTACAAAAAATTAAAAACTACAAAAAATTCTACCAAAAATTGCTATAAATTGTCTTTCGACTCAAATTTTTTTTAAAAACGGGTAACGGTATTGACTTCTTGTTTGTTTTATTTTCTACATAACATAATTGCTAGCAACTGTCACGTGGAAACAACTTATACATCAACAACCTCTATAATATATGTGCATTTCGTAAATCTCTTTAAATAATTAAAATGCTTTTCAATCTTAAAATAATGATTGTTTAAATTTAACAGCTAAAGTTTGTTTCGCAGAAAATTTGGTTATTTGAAAAAAACTAAATATAAAGTTTTCAAGATCACAAATGGGAAGTTATCAGTGTGGGTCGCACCCAGCCTCTTTTTAAAATGTATTTCCTAATCTGGCAAAGGGTGATTATAGGATTTTGGGATGACATTTCGAACGAAATATATTTGCTTCAAAATATTGTTTGTTAGTAATTAAATTGGATAATATTAAACCATTTATTGAAATATCAGAGTTCCATAAGCCTTAGACGACTCTTTTGTCCCGTTTTCTTGGAAACACATATTTTCAATTGCCTATAAAAAAAATTGGTTATCGGGAAATCTATAAATTCTGATCATCAGCAATACTTGCCGCAGCAAACTTAATGCTTTTCCCTTTAGATTTTTCAAAATTTTACCTATTGCTTCCGTAGTCGATCGATTATGTTGACTATAATTATCGCGTAGTGGGAGAAGAGTGAATAGGTACTTTTTTTTATCACCATGTTTGCAGTAAATTTTAATAGTAAATGGCAAGAATTCAACTAATATTATGACAGTTCAGATGGCAGCTGAGTTTGACAGGTGTCAAATGCTACCGCTACCAACCTGAAACCACGAAATGAATGACCCCGTATATGCAAACAAAAAGTTAGCAAATGACAAGTTTTTTTTTCACTCTGGAACTTTAATCAAAAAAAACTTGAAAAATGTGTAATTTTTTAGATTCAATTGGTACATGCATATTGCATATGCATATGCAATGAGGTACCAACTTTTATAACATTAAAAAAATCAATAATTCAATTGATTTAGCGTTACCCGCCTTACATACATATTATGAAACTCAGTGAATTTTTTGCAGGTCCATTTTGCAGCTAGATCAAGTTTATTTTACAAATTGAATGAATTGATATCCAAGCTGATGGATAAATACAAATGAACGACAGTTAGTGTTTTTTATCACCCAACATGTCAAGCCTTCATTATAGCTATACGGAACAAATTTTTATCAATTTACTAGATTAGAAAAAAAATTTCTTTCGACTTTACATATATTTTCTTCTTAATTGATACATCATTATGTGATATTCAATAATTTAATCTTCTTAAATTATTTTTGTTGTTGCTCTTTATCTGATGTCGGTATAAAACGCAATCGTTCATTAAGACAATACAACAATAATAAGACAGCTTATATGTACTTTATAATTCTACAACAAATATCACGTCGTACATTCATCTGCCACTGCCATTGAAGAAATCACATTTGCCATGATCTTGAGATTGCAAGAGAATAGAAAAAAGATAGAATTTTTTGCATCAACAATTCGTTCATTTATTCAAGATCATTATTATGACTGGTGTGCAGCAAGTTTAATACACTGGTGATGAAAAGTATTCAGACATTAGAAATTAAACAAATTATCATGAATATGCACAGCTGATTTTATTTTGCAATATTTTATTTTGCTTACTTCAAAAACTCTGAATAGGAAGCCAGAAAATCCGAGAAATCATTCTATTTAAAACATAACAGTTGAAATTATCATGTACAGATCTCAGATGCTCTGAGAACCAAGTTCAAAAGATAATTTAATTTATTTTGTTTTATTATCTACGGATCTATTTGGATCTGAATTCCGATCTTGCCATGAAAATAAAACGATATGGATCTTACTGAAAAATGTATTTATCTTTTTTTTCGTATGCTGTTTTATTTTTTATGTATTTGCTTTTCCTTTTTCTATTCACTGCAGGAAGAGCTAAAAGCCATCTAGAATTTCAGAACGAAAATAAAATTTTGGATCTCAGGAAAAAATCCAGATAGAAAGCAGGTTCCAATGTTGTTTTTGAATTGCGAGTTAAAAGATAATCCAGATCCATACAGATCCATAGATAATAAAACGCAGATATTATGTTACAATATCTTAGTTGAGTTTAGTTATTTAAAGCCTAGTACGCTACTGATACTGATGATAAAAAAAAATCGATGGCCTCCACGAAGGGAACAACAAACACTGTTTTTTTGAACAAACTTTCGTTTGTCATTTCGCTTTGTCAATTTCTAGGCTAGTTGTGTTTTTTTTTTTGAAACAAATTTTTGGGTATGATAACAATGCATGACGACAGTTGTTGTTGTTTTATTCTTTGTGCAGGTGTCATATTTTTTCACAGCTAATTTTATTGTTTTAAATTAAAAATTTACCTGTTTAGTTTCATAGCTAATTTTATTGTTTTAAATTAGCTGTGAATTTAATCACGTAAATTGTTGACCTTTGCAATTAAATAAAACGAAGAATAATACAAGAATATAACAACAACGTGTCATTTTAACAGGACTGTCGGGTAGAACTCATGTTATCTTTACGCTTTATCTGGTAAATTTAACATTTCATATACATACATTACGTTAACTTCAATGTTCAATATAGCTATAGTTATCTTATTAACATGATACCAATTTTCCCTAATAAGCTTAACATGGTCTTGAGCACTGTGTGTGCTAATTTAAAGTCAATCGCTTTTATCTTTAAAAACTTTATTTGAAAACATCTGTAAAATCTGAATGTCTTGTATCTTTTAACCCCAGGATTGTTTAATTTTTACTTTTTTATCTGATCTTTTTTTTGATTGCATCTGCATAACAGTTTTTGATAAAAACGTTTAGATTTTAATAGAAAGCTTTATTTTTGTTTAAATACATACATACATAGGTCTTTAAGGCAAGTTTTGCATGTCTAATAAAAATTTGATTTTTGAATCAAACTTATAGCTTGTTTTCATTGGGCCAAATGCCAATTCCAAATTAGCTGACAAATAATATCATTTCCAAACTGTCTTGGAAATTAGATGAACGTACATTTAGGTACAATTGAACCAGCCTCATAAATTTGAGACAGAAAGGAAAACAACAATGAGCTGTCAAATGCAATTACCTCACTTGTAATGTGAACGCTTTTTTCGTAATTTGCGAAAATACCTGATTTGGCTCTAATGAGAAAGTAATATAAGCATTAAGCATTACAAGTTGTGATAGAACCGAATAAAGGGTAGATTTATTTATGGAAATTGTTCGAATTTATTTTCTAAAACCAATTACACGTTCTCGATTA
Source organism: Syrphus vitripennis (assembly GCA_958431115.1). Lineage (NCBI taxonomy): Eukaryota > Metazoa > Arthropoda > Insecta > Diptera > Syrphidae > Syrphus > Syrphus vitripennis. The sequence continues at coordinate 70,847,522 of OY288109.1, read as the reverse complement.
AAGCAACTCTCGATTCACGCAACTCCTCGATTTTCACAACAGCTGAATTTTTACCATTGTTGACTCAGTAAACGCAACTCTTCAAAAAAAATCGACTCGATAATTGCAACTTTTGTTTTTATATCCATATCTGTATTTACTCAGGTTTTTGGCTATGTTTTTTTTTCTGTTGCGTTAAATTTTGTCTCGGCAGTTATATTACCGCTACTTTTGAGTAATTGTGCGATGAAGTTGTATGAATGCATACATTATCAGCCGTATTTAATAGAATTCACTAAAACACCACTGAACGGGTGAATAGTTACGCAGCGTATAAGCGCTTATTAAGCCTCTATTCAACGTTGCGTAAATCCATATTTAAAAAACATTTTCTGCTCCAATGCCTTTGTGTTCTTTTTGTATGGGATTTAACAGACATTTATGTAGGCTTTACGCAGCCTCTCAACGCGTTTAGATTTAAATACCTCTATTTAACGTTACATAACATTTATAAATAATTTTTTGACGTTTAGAGCCATTGTAACTTTACCATTGTAACATTGTAACTATGTGGCGTTTATAAATACGACTGTATATGTATATCTATATACAATGCAAGATTTTCTTATTAGTTTAATGAATTTTTTCCAGTGATAGGTCGCTGTTTTGAAAAATGGGTGTTACTAAAGAAAATAAAACTGCGAGAAATTGCGATTAACAAAAATTTTAAATCCAAACGAAAATGTCAAATTTTGCTGCTACTAAACAGTGTCAAACTTTTTTTAGTTAGTGTAAATTAAATTGAACAACACAACTAAAAGTTAAGAGAAGTCATACCTATCAGCTGCAATAGATATACTTCCGATACTATCACCGCAAAAACGGGCAAGTTTTGTTTCAGAACTGTCTATCCGTTCGTCCATCTATTCGTCATCATCCGCACACGAACGAATAATGAGGAAGTTTTAAGTTCAGTACAAACTATTCGTTCTTGTTGTTGTCTGTCATTTAGTCAGTTTGTTAGTCAGGCACACTTTAAAATTCCACATACATTCAATCCACTAACGCTAACCCCACACTGAATTTGGATCTAGCATGACCGCATGAATAGATGTCACTTAAGTATGCCCATTAGAAATGAATCCCATTCGGCTAAATACTTTCAAGTGAGATAGGCACGCGATTCAATTGTCACACTTGTTGTGGCTGAAAATATACAACTTGCAACCACTCAAAAATATTTAACAGTTTAATGTTGTAAATACTGCTACATCTAGTTTTACTGCAATTTAACCTTTCATTTTAAATATCCAACTTTATTCGCTTAGTGCCAATACTCCTTGCAGTAGTGGTTTGAAATATCGGTAATAAATACCTGATCATCTCTGATATTATTTTAATTAAAAAAGTTAAAATTTGTTATTTTTTTAACCACTCAAGTAATTTGAATTAATACTTTTGCCATTGAAGGGAATTAAACTTGGTACGGGACAGTTTAATACTGTTTAAAGAGATGAAATAAAGTGATTAAAATTTGTTATTTATTCTTTGTATAGTGTATATGTAGCTTGACAGCTGAGCGGACAACTTAATTTTACTACGATAAAGACTCATTTCAAAAAGTCTTGTGATAAGAAAAAATATTTCAATCGATTTGTTAAGAGTAGGCCAGTGTAAAAGAGAATTTTTTTTCGTTTTTTTTTAATAAAAATAATGCTTTTAAAGTTTTTAAAAAGTGCCTTATTTTAAATTAGCTGTCTAAGTATTTGAAAAATTAAAAAAATATAAAGTGTACATATCTGATAAAAAAACAACCATACCGGAAAGTGATGAAAGACATAATTATGTATAAAAAGAGATGATTTTAATTTCATAATGTTGAGGAAATACATAAACTCACCAGCGGAATCAATTGGATTTGGATTTGCGTTGCTTTGGTAAGTTTGTATAATCTTTAAATAATTTATCTCACAAACATAACATTATGTACATATATGGTTTTTCTGCTCAAAAGTCTTAATATTGATATTTCTTGAATGCAATAATTCTGGCTGAATAAAAAGTTTAATAGTAAGAAATATATTATCGGAATTTTGTAAAGCATTTTTTTGATTGCGTCATTTGAGCATCAATTATATAATTAAAATTTGAATGACAAAAATACTTAAAAATTGATATTAAGCTTGTTAAGGTCAATAAAAGGAAATAATAATAAAAACAAACAATTGGTGGCGTACTCAAAGATTTTATTTTTTGAAATAAGTTTGTGGACAAAGTGGTTGCTAATAAGAAAGTCTTATTTATAAGCTTTATCTAAAATTAGACGACTTTCTAACTTTTAAAATGAGTCCAAAAACCTTATTTGTTGTTTCTTTTCTTGTTCTTCTATTTTTCCATCAAAATCAGATTTTGATATCATTGAGTACTCTGTACTCTAAAATATTTTTGATTTCCAAAAACGTGGCTTAACCCTATTTAATCCTAAACTAGTATGGTCAAATAAAGAAAGATGTTTTTAAAAAAGGAGGCTAAAACAAGAGCCTCATTTGTAACTTGTGTTTTGTTTTATATATATTTATTTTTGAACAAATAGGAGCTTTCTATATAACGATTTTTAAGACCATATTTTAGCCTGAATAGGAGCTTCTCTATGTAACGATTTTTGAGACCATATTTTAGCCTGTTACAATAAGTACATATAGATCATGTCAATTCCTTGAGGACATTATTCTTGTTTTAGCCTTAGAGTATTTTTTTCCAAGAAAAGTTTTTTTCTTTCATAAACAAAGACATAAATTTGAGTAGCATAACTAAGAAAATCTTTTAAATTTTCCGGAATCCTCTTATAAACATATAGGTTACGAAAAATCAAACCTGATTGAGGCCACTGCAAATATTGTGCTCTTACATCATATATTACTTTATTTTAAAATATTAAATAAAAGGCTGTAAGCTATTTTAAAATACATTAGCACTTCAGTAATTCGAACACTCCACTGAATCGAATATTTATTTATTTAATAATGTATTTTGTAAAAAGAGTTATTTACAGGGTGTCCACCGGTAAGGTGTTCTACTTTGTTTGTTTATAATTTTTGACTAAATGAAAGAGAATGGATCTTGTAATTATAAATTTTTTATTTAATGTCGGCAATTATGTATGATCTCGCAGTAATTCCATTGTAATGCTGTATAAGATGTGGTACCGTCTTGTTGATACCACATGTTAATCAAGCCCAAAGCATGCAGTTGTGTCGTTAAAAAGTTTTCAATCATATCACGATATCGCTCCAAGCTCCTTAGCACGGTATCGAATTGAGGTTGATGGATTGTTTTGAACACTTTCTTGAGCAATAGTAATATTTTCAGCCGATCTTGCAGCAAGTTGTGATCCATTTTGTTGGCACGTTATTTCTCCCAAAAATTTCACGTATCATCGTCACAGTAATCGATGATTGATTTTGATAAAATGTTTTAACGATTAAAACACGTTGGTTTATAGAATTTTTTCCATAATAAATTTGCCAAGTGTCTACTTCACGACTACCAAATATGAACTGTCGAAACCAATGTTTACCAATAATTCTGCTTTTCCATTTTCTCTATTACAAAATTCTGTAATCCCAGAATAATTCTGTGTTTCAAAATAATTTTGAATTGTTCAGTAAAACCAAAATTCTGTATTCAAAATGCAAAATCCAAAATTCAGATTTTTAAAATTCTGTGCACTCAAATTTCTATTCAATAAAATTCTGAAAAGATTCTTAGTCCATTTTGAACAACTTTAATTTTAATTAATTTAATTTTTTCAATTAAAAAAAAAAATAGTATTATAAGAAAAAGCATTAAGCATTAAGAGAATAGACACAGAATAACACCAATAGATACAGTGCAATAATAATCATTTTAATTTGGGAAAAGAAGACAATTTCAAAGTTTTGCTATTTTGTTTAATTTAAAATCTCTAATAATATTATTAATTTCAAAAAGTTTTTATAAATTTATTCAACTTTAAATTTTTTTTAAATGTAAATCAAATATTTTATATTTAATAAACAACCTCTGAATAACTAATAAACCAAAAGATGAAGAATCTTGCGTAACCTTTCCAAATATTCTGTTGTTGAACTTCAAGTACTTTTTTCATCTTTTAATAAAGTGTTCCCTGTTCCAATCTCTATCTACTTTTGTTTTTGAGTTCTACTGATTGGGCTGTCATAAACTTACAAAAATCCAACCGGATCCGAGTTAATGTTTTATTTCTATGAAAACAGTCTTTCTAAAACCGCGTTGATATTTTAGATCCGTACAAAAGTTAATTTTTTTTAGTTTATATTTCAAAATTCTTAGTTCCATAATTTTTAAATGATAAAAAAAAAATGTCTTCATAATAAAAAAGTGCGCACTTTTTTTCATTATCAAAACAATTTTTCTTTTATAATTTACAGGAATGCAGAATTTTGAAGTACAGAATTTTGTTTCCTGCAGAACTCTAGAATACAGAATTTTGGCATTTTTGCATAATTTTCGATTTACAAAACGTTGAACTAAAGTATTTTAGAATACAGAATTTTGCAAAGGCGTTTTCATTACAAATGAACTAATTTCGTTTGACAACTCACTATTTTTTTCTCTTTCTGTTCATAATATGGAAATTTGAAATTTATAAGGATGGTTCAAAGTAGCATCTAAATTTATATTTGTCTGAATATGAATATTTGTTAATTTAATTTCCAATATAATTTAACGGAAAATTGGTTGAAATTATTTCATTTAGAAATAGCTCGTTTGGTAATTATCAACGAAATTACCTCATTTGACAAAATGAAAACAGGCTATAAGAAATACTTTAAATTTTGTCACAAGTGATTTTCGAATTTTAAGAAACATGAAAACTTTTAAATGAATGAGTTTAAAAATTTGAAAATTAAAAATTCAATCCAATTGACTCCTTTTTTCAAAATCCTTTTTCGTTTTTTTTTTCAAAATAAGGAATAAATAAAAAAATATTTTGAATTGAGATGAATAATTTCTTCACCCAGAAGAGCCGTGTCGTCATCTCGATATTGTGATCCGGGATGTCTCTCTTCGTTGATCATAGTTTTCACTAGCAGGTTGGCGATCAAAGTGAAGTCAGGCTGGTTTTGGATAAAGTAAACGAGGTAGGAAAGCAGTACAAGTGATGATGGGCTGAAGGTGCTTGTAGAGAAACAAAACTATTTCATGGCTACGTTCACTTCTTTTCCCCATTAGAGGGTGGAAAGATAAAAGCATAATTCGTGATTTTGAGGATGGCCGTTACGTTATATTTCCCTGATGGTTTGGTTATCGATTGAGATTCGTCGGGTAAATTAAGGATGATGCTGATAAAGATTTGGCTAAGACTGGCGCGTAGTTGTCTTGCGAATCTTCTAGGGCAGGTCAACTCGGATTTCGGTGAGTTAACATTAATGCTCCATCATAACCGCTGAATTTTACATTAAACATCGACGAAGAATAAACTGGAATTTAAAATTTACGAGATTTTCTGGGGATTGATTTATCAGATTAGTCAGAACTCAGAAATTCAGATGTCAGAACTTACTACATTTGCATATTGTATTGGTTGATTTTGAAAAGCATAACAGACAAATTGGTGCATCAGTGAGCTCTTCATTTCTATGAATTATTATTATTTAATTGGTACTACACTGTGCACAATGTATTTTAAATGGAACAGTAATGCCAAAGTCAGACGAGACTTTAAAGGTCGCATCTTGGTCTCGTATCGTTGCCAGCTCTATCCGGGTGTGTTCAGCTAAGTCCAGAGAATTCCCCGGGCTTAGCTTAATTACGAATAGAGATGGTATACAAGCGATAATTTCATACTATGTTATCGATAGTCTGTATGAAAACTTCATTTTTCTTTTTCCTTTAACCGAACTTTAACAGAAATTGATTTTTCGACAATTCCGAAGAAGACATCAGGAAAAGTTGAAACAATATGAAATTAAATATTTTTCTTGATGGTCGTTTCGATTTCTGAGTAAATTTTAATTAAATTTTTTCATGCAACCTGTGGAATACTTTTTATTTTGTCATTTTCTTTCTGAGTTCTCATCACATTCGGATTCAGCACCCCAAAAGCCTAATTCGGTAAAATATCAAAACCATCGCACACCTTACTTCCAAATGCCTTTTTTACCACAATTTCACTAGACTAGAAGTTAGTTTAGTTCGCCTTACATAAGTAGGTGTGGCAAACGAGGTGGAAAACCAATCAGCTATTCTCTAACTGTGGCACATTAAACGTCAAAGTAACCCTAATTAAAGTTTACATCATTACCATCTTCAATATGCCTATTTATTTATTTATTTTTCACCAAGTTTCCCAAAGTTTTTCCAAAATTGTGAAAACTTGTACAATTTGTTACGGCAATTTGGTTGTGTTAATCTGGCAATCATGGTAAACTTAATTTCCATAAAAATTTTGACAGTTCACTTACACCATTTGAAGATTTACATCGTTTATGAGCCTAAAAAGTTGAATGAATACCTATCAAACATCATAGAAATACATACGTATGCATCTGAGATTCTAAAGAACTTTGAGGACTAGTTGTCGCAACACGAGTTATCCTTGGTTCAAGTTTTTAATTCATCGATTTCATCAGATTAGCTATGGCTTAGCTCTGGCTCAAAAATGTATTTGCCTATAAAAAGATTAACCATATTAACCTTATGCCATTGGAAAATTTCCGGTAATCCGCCGAAATTGAAAGATAAAAATTGCTGATCAACGACGTAAATATTTATACAACGTGCCCTGAAATCTTATTGTTTTGAACTTGGTTTAATAGTTCATTTTACAAGTTCACTGTAGCGATTATGGATAACGACATGATATAATAGGTATTAGTAGGTAATAGATTAAATTTCACATTCACAGCCATCTTCAGTTTAGAGTTTGATTATTATCAAAATTCAGTCAAAACTTTATATGTGTGCACATAATGTATTTTTGATTTTAATTTATTTAAGTATATTTTTTTTTTCTTTTTTCATTTAGGCTTATTAACATCACGGATGCCTATATGAACTATACAGCTAAGCCTCGAGTCGTACTTCCTCACAACTATGTCAAGGGTAAGTTTTTTTGCGCTCCATCACATCAAAACAAAATTGTAGACCTTTCTTTCAATCATTTAGGTACCTACATTATGTATATAAATAAGCTTTCTTAACGTATATTTCTACTTGAGCATTTATGTTTCTAATTTTACATAGAAATAAATACTTTCTATTTGTATTATTCTGTTTCCGGTCGTCATGTTATTTGGTCGTCATCGCTAGTAAAGAAATAAATTATTTTTGCTATGAGTGTTTTCCTTAGCATATAGCTAGTAGATACTCTTTGCTCTTCAGTGTTTGTTTAAATTTTTGAATTTTTGAGTTCTTAAAATAAAATAAAAACTGAATTAACATATAACAAGCGTGCAAAACTATGCGTTCGTTAGTATTGTCTTTTTTTACATATATTCACATATAATATGTATACACATAATTGTTGGGGAGAGTACGATAACTTTGGCGCCAAGATTTGATAACGGTTTCTTGTATTGGGGTCTAAAACAAGTATTTTTTACTATGGACGGGGGGTCTATCTTGCCACGTTTGGGCGGGAGGAGCAATTTTATAAAAAAAGACAAAAATCGGAAAAAAATCATTAAAAAATAACGGAAATACTTACAATTAAATTTAATACTTTTTTTACAGCCAGTATTTTGTACTATAAGCCATTTTTTAAATCAGGCAAAATGTATGTACAGTTTTTGAAAAAAATGAGTTTCAAACTCAAAACTCGAGAAAAAAAAGCACAAAAAAAAAGTTTAAAGTGTAATTTCTCAAAACCATAAAATTTAATAGTTTTTTTTTTATATATTAAATTTATAAATTTAATACAAGAAATACTACTGGAATTTTAAAAACAAATAGATAGATAAGATTGATTTTTATCTAATTATAATCTGAATTTAACATTAAATACATATAAAAATGGCATTTGCCGTCTTCCAGATTAAAATTAAACATATTAGACATAATTTTTAATATCTTCGGAATAACAAAAAGGAATATTTTTGTATTGCATAAAGCTGTAAAACAAACAATAATAAATAGTTTTTCGAAAAATGCCTGTTAATGTTTAATTCTGCAAAAAAAAAATTGGCTACAAAAATCTGCTGACAAAATTCTACTGACAAGTTAGGTTTACATAATTATATACTGATATTGCATAGCTCACATAATTAAAAGGTAATATCACGTTGATATATGCAAAAAAAAACTGCTGAAAAAGAATAAGATTCACTTATTGAGTTTCATTATTATCTAATCTTATTTCAAAATCCAAATATTATTATGTATAAAGAAATTTCTTTGATTTAATGAACAAAAACTAATTGAAATTTAATAAAATGTTCGTATTGTTTTAAAAATTATACCACTTAATGTTTACCAATAATACTGTCTGTGCTTTAACGTGATTAGTTACACTTAGAATTGAAATTTTCGGTTTCAATGCACGCAAAATGTTCGGCTGGGAATCAGAAGGTCCCAGTATCAATACTCAGAGAAAAAAAAGGATTGACACTCAGAAAAAGTAGTAGAACTAAATAGCAAAACAATATTTTTTATCCATTAACTAGTTATCTAAATAAGCAGCAATATCACCCGAACTAATTACTAGTTATCTACATGACCATCAGTAATATCCTGCTAAATTATTATAAATTATCAGAAAAATAAGTTGCTAGCAAAAAAAATTATTTGTTATTCTTTAAACCAGCAACTAGCCACAAAGTTATAACTAATTGTCGCAAAAAGTCTTCATTCTTTTCAAATTTTTAACAGTACTCTCCTTCTTTTTTTAAGACAACTTAGGTTTTCCTCAGAGCTGATAGTTTTTGATTATATTGAAGGGAACAAGAGACCATAAAAGCAGTGCTATCTTTCAAAGATTTATCATCTTTTATACAAGTTTTAACATCGGATTCTGTTCTCAGATTTGTTAAATTGCACAGTTAAGAAACAGCGATTCTGAACTTCTCCCAGTAAGGTCTTTTGGGCTTTCCTAAATGTCTAGGGGTGTTACACTCGAAATTTATTTTGAAAAGAATCCACAGGGCAAACTATCCAATTCTCAGCAATTAGAGAAGAAGAATTAAGAAACAATTAGAGGAAATGAATAAGTCCATCCAGTATTTGGCTATTCAAGAGCGTCTATAAATGTTCAGAAATTGTACTTGGTATGAGAACAATTTTCGTTGCAATTGTTGATGCATTTGTTGCAAAAGATCGTGGGAATTGCACCACAACTTGGGGAAACTTCCTATACATTGGTAATCATGTTCTTGCATAGTAAAGTTGGACCTGTTCTTAGAATGCGGGAACATTATTGGGTGGGCTTGGAACCAATTTTTTTTCCGAAATTTTCGGCAAATGCTTCCGTCTTATTCTCACTAGTCATCCCCTCCTTTGCCTGCTGCTGATTTGTTCAGGTATCTGTGGATTTCCTTGAAAATAGTGGCTTGGGATTTGATGGCCTGCAACTTTTTTCGAATTGATTGTTATAGAATGTAGAAAAGCGGTCCTCAAGATGATTTGGCTACATTTATGGAGTTGTAGTTGCTGTCCAACTCCTTGGTTAGATCCTTTGCAGACGCTTTCGCAATCGCTTTCGATGATCATATAATCGTAGAAACCCATCGGGAAGATGCTGCAATCTGTCCTTCGACATCTATGTCCTTGATCTGTTCTGCTCATTAAAGTTCCATCCTTTCGATGGCTTGTTCAATTTCATTTTGCGTTATTTTTGTTGGCTTCCAGCATCACTATCATCTCTTCAGTTTTTCCCCGGAGTCGTGTATCGTTCTGTGTATCTGTTGTTAGAACTGCAGCTCTAAAACAATTTTTATGAAGTTGGATGTTAGCGACAAGATAATTGGCGAATATTGTGATTGAAGATTAATCTGAAGTAGAAACGTTTGAAATTTTTTGAGTAGGTTAAAAAAATTTCAATTGTTTAAAAACCCAAATTTTTTAATTTGGTAATTGATCGCTTTCATATGAATGGGGCTTTAATAATTTTAGAAAACCATTGTTTGTGTCTTCCTACTTAAAAAGGTTTAGGATCATTTGTAGCGTGTATCCCCTTTTGACGCCAAACAGCAGCTGTACAATGAGAAGCAACATTATCACTCGCACTTGGAAAGGCAAATGATTTAATTTATTGTTTGTTTGCTCGGAATTAAAAAGAGATCTATGTATGTACGTCTTAGCACTTTACATTCATCAATAAAGCCATTCCACTTTCTATATTATATGTAGGTATTCTAAATCATTATTTGTTATTTTCACACAAGAAAAGTAAATAGTGTTCAGACAATCATTGCAAGAATATTTACTTGTACAATGTATACCAACTGATTGTTTATTTTTTCCATGTTCCGTCACGAAATCATCTATAAAAACTTTCTAGTTTAGAGATTTCAAAAATATAGACTCTGATACTCTTGAGCTTGATATACGAAGTACATAAATAAAATGGGATGGTATTTATTCTCTCCAACTCCAGATGAGCAAGTTGAGTTTCTTCAAAGTAACTTGTTTAGGTTATTCGACTTTATTCGACTATTCACGTTTCCTTAAAGACTACTTTATCTGTAAAATACGGTTAATGCCCTTGGTTTCGTCGTAAAATACGTAATTTAATCAACCAATGAAACTCGTCTTTCTAAAAGTGGAAGATGATTTCTACGAATATCGTCGCTTGCGCAACGGTTCGCCAAATTTGTGCGGCTAAGGTCAATTGATACAAGAATCGTTTAAATCTCTCATTAAACGGACGCAAATTGTGGAAAAACCTAAAGGAAATCGTCAACAAACCAATCAACTTCAACATCAAGGATACTGATTGCAATGAAATCAACAACACGTTTATTTCCCGAATTCAACAACGTACTTCCTTATCTCAAAATTTATCTAGAGACGAGTAAGCCTGTAATGTACACTGGACGTGCTTTTGGTTTTTCTGGGTGTAAGCCCCGAAGATGTAGTCAAAAGTTTAATTCCCTTGAAATCGAATGCAGTTGGGTTTGATCATTTACACCCAATGTTTTTAAAATGCGTCTTACCACTTATCTTTAGAAAAACGTATTTTTCCATCGCAATGGAATGATTGGTAATCAGATGTCCGACTTGCCAATTTCCTGTGCAGTTCCCCAATATCAATACTTGGTCCTTCGTTTTTCTCCCTATATGTCAAAGAAGTTCCAAAAGTAATAAGACACTGCCACGAACCTTCGCTGATGATCTACAATTATTGAAAGTTGTCCACTTGCATTGATTGAGGATTGTGTCCAAAAGACAAATGAATACCTTTCAGCTATTAGTATAGACTAATAGTCTATCTCTAGAATAGATAGAATCGAAAAGATTTTTACTTTTGAACTATAAATATTGAATTTTACGCAATACATGTTTGAATACAAAAATCATCATGACATGGCATTTGCCGTCTGCCAAATTGACAGTTAACATAACTTGAAACATTGTACCTGATGGTCTATCCATAAAGACTATCAAATGCGAACTTCTTGAGTTATTTTCCTGCAATCCAATTAAGTGGTTCACTTGTTGAGTATGTATGTATGTATGTAGATACTGCTAAAAATTTGGGTATTTGTTTCAATAGGAATAGGACCTTGAGCTGGCACAACCATATTAATCAATCTGTTGGCAAAGCTTATGGGGCCCTTCGATTACTGTGGCCCACTAGAAATTTCATCCCGTTGGACAGGAAAATGCTAGGTTAGACTCTTGTGGTACCTATTTTAACTTATGGTTGTGAAATTTTTTGCAAACTTGTCGGTGTTAGCCGAAGGAAGCCCAATGTTGCTTTTAACAATATACATAGCACGTTATATTTTTGGATTAAACCGTTGCGGTCAGGTTTCATCTTTTTCCAAAAATATTTATGGGGTTTCTTTTGATAACCTTTTAAGACGTCGTACCTTGGTTTTGTTCTTTAATATTATCCATACGCGTCAACCCTTGTACCTTCATAGTATGATCCAGACTTCGTTATCTAGACGTTCTAACCAAATAATAGCTCCCCGGTTTTCATGCCTGAATTCACAGCGGCAATTCTTTGTGAACGCAAGTCGTTTATGGAATGCACTGCCACGCAATGTGCGAGACACTGATAATTTAAGTCGATTTAAAACATTTTTTTTTCAAATCCTATTCTATGTCCTAATTTCATATAGGTCCAGTATCCTTTAGTTATTGTTGGCTTTGTTGCATATCAGTTTCTTTCTTCCAAACCTATTCTTTTTAATGTTTTTTCTTTACCTCGTTTCATTTTTTTTTTCAATTTATTCATAAAATATATTTATTCTTTTATTTTTATTTTTATATTTATTTTTTTTGTTTAATAGATACATTTTTTGAACCAAATGTACTAATCTTAAAATTAAGCTCAAAATAAATAAATAAAACTAAACTAAACTAATTAAGCTCTAAATAAATAAATTAAACTAAACCAAATTAATTATGTTTTGAAACCTCAGATTATATGAAGAAATATGAAGCAGTAAAAAAAACTCAAAACTACCCTAAAACCTGCTTCCAAAAGCATATTTCTTACGACAAAATCACTTTACTTTAAGGAAATCAACCGTAAGAAAACAAAGTAAACAATAATACCAACGTAATATGGTGATTATATTATAACAAAAGCTTTGTTTTTCCAGAAACAAAATTTAATAACCTTTCCTTGGAAAATCACTAAGCCGAAAAATTGTTATGGTTTGAATTATTGATAGCTTGACAGTTGACACGCAGGGCCTTAAGGTGTCTATGTCATATTGGTAGTTTAGGTAGGTATTCCTTATTATAAATTATAGAAAATATTTTTTTTTTTTTTTGCTTTAAAAAATATACAAACCAAGAAAGAATTTCATTAAATACCAACAAAAAGTTATTAATTACAGACAGTATAATGACATATTATACTCTGACATGATATTTCAAATAGCCCAGGAACTTTTGGCAATACTTCTAAGTTTTGGTAATAGGATTAAAATTTCGTAGGGTTGTAGAGCTAGGTATTTAATTTGAGTGTTCGAGTAAATATCCACGACGCGACGCCTCTAGCTATTGACTGATCCGTATAATCAGCATTAAAAAGAGATTGGTAGCGAAAAACAAAACATGCATGAGTTTGGGTACATTTTACGTTTTCGTTAGAATGCAAATTTTAACACATATTTATGTACCTAAAGAAAAACAAAAAAACCAGTGTGCTTCAGACCACACGACTGAAGTAAAACTTCTTTCGCTCCGTCCATATGTAATATGTATATGCGTATGTTAATTTTATATATGCATAATATAGGCATGCGCAACGCCAGCAAACTTGCAAACGAACTACTGTACATATATTGTATATACCTATACATATATTGTACATACCTATATACATATATATTCCATGCACTGGTTATGAAAGGAAACGAGAAAGAAAATGTGCGCGCGGGTTATGTCAAGTTCAACAACCCATAAAGAAACCAAAACGGAAGTTCCCACAAGTAGTAATAATAATGTTACAAATAAAATGATGACAAAGAATAATCGAGTTCATTTGCCCATCGTCTGGTCTCATTAGAGATACCAAGAAAATATATTATGCTGACATTGTTAAATGGAAATGCACTCGATCGCTACTGAACTTGCATAGCTTCGTCCGCTTTAATTATTATCAATATTCTCAGTTGGATTTCGAATACAGTTACTGCAGGCTTAATAAATTGTTTATACCTTTTTTTTAAAAGTGTTTTACTTAAATAAAGAACTTAAATCGCGCACTGCTCTCTCTCATGCCCCTATTGTAATATACGAACCGTAACACTCTCTCTATCTATCTTCACTAACTTATATCTCCCTTTCACTTTCGTTCGCCTCGCCCGATCACACTTTTCGTAACGGTTTCGTGACGCATTCACCAGCTTACTCCCAAGTTAAGCGTGCGTAAAGAAGTTTTACTTCAAAATACAGTAAAAGCGAACGAAAAGGATTGCATTATCGGTGAGTCACTTCCCACTCGATAGTATAACAATCGCCGCGCCGGTAAATGAACAAGATGAAGAATTACACTGTCAACTCATAAAATAAACTTACCATTCCTGAACTTTCCCTATAAAAGTCAATACAAAATGTATGTCAATCGTTTTTAATCTAGCTGTCTCTATTACATCTAAAGGGAACATAGAAGCAATTGCACTCTTCTACCTCTCATTTGGTCACCTCTGATTTTTTTTCCCAAAATCCATTTTTAAGCAACGATTGCTCATAAATTCTGTACCCTTGTTAAGTTCTATTATTATATTCTCTTGAGTTAATGCTGGTATTTACCATGTGTTCTCAACTTTAAGATACTCTTAACTCAAAAAATCCTCCCTCATTGGATAGTAAAAAATTCCCTTTCATGAGCTAATAAGGAAGGATATTTAAGTTAAGAGGCTCTTAAAAGCATTCGGTGCATACTAGACTTAGTATCTATGAAACACACCACACTTACATACTTTATTTTACTACACTCCAACTTTTAGTCAAATTGTATTCCACATGTCTGTAAAATTTTGCATTTATGTTCAAGTGTACAAAGAACGCAGCTTATAACTCTCTATTTTCTATTATCTTAAAAAATGTTAATACAAAAAATTTCAACTCTAAACTTTGGTTTATTTCACTTTCAGAAATACGCCCTCCTTCTAGAAAAGGCGCACCTGTGATAGTGGATTTTAGCATATTCGTTGTAGATATTAATTCAATCAATGTAGAGGATATGGACTTTAGGTAAGTTATTATTGTAGTTATGCATAATATGAACTTTGAAACTTTCTTTTTGTAAAATTTACTAAATAATTTTATTTTTTATTCAATACATACCTACTTGTATCATTGAATTATAACTAAGCCAATAACTATCAAATCCATTCACTATAATAAGGAGATTGAACCATAAGTACTTCAATATGTTGTGTAGACATTTTTTTGCAAGAATATGATTTGAATAGATTGTTATTATTTATATTACTATTAGCTGACCGGCAGACATTCTGTTCTTTTTTGGACGTCACCCGTTAAATTTGATTTCAGAATAAAATTAAGTAATGAAGTTGTTTATATTATTTTATTTTATTTTATTTTATTTTATTTTATTTTTTTTTTTTATTTTATTTTATTTTATTTTATTTTATTTTTTTATTTTATTTTATTTTATTTTATTTTATTTTATTTTATTTTATTTTATTTTATTTTATTTTATTTTATTTTATTTTATTTTATTTTATTTTATTTTATTTTATTTTATTTTATTTAATTTTATTTAATTTTATTTTATTTTATTTTATTTTATTTTATTTTATTTTATTTTATTTTATTTTATTTTATTTTATTTTATTTTATTTTATTTTATTTTATTTTATTTTATTTTATTTTATTTTATTTTATTTTATTTTATTTTATTTTATTTTATTTTATTTTATTTTATTTTATTTTATTTTATTTTATTTTATTTTATTTTATTTTATTTAATTTTATTTTATTTTATTTTATTTTATTTTATTTTATTTTATTTTATTTATTTTATTTTATTTTATTTTATTTATTTTATTTTATTTTATTTTATTTTATTTTATTTTATTTTATTTTATTTTATTTTATTTTATTTTATTTTATTTTATTTTATTTTATTTTATTTTGCTTTATTTTATTTTATTTTATTTTTTTTTTGATCATTTTGCATAGTAAAATTTCGTTTTTCTATTAAAAATCTGAAATGGGGGAACATTGATAAAAGTAAAAACAGCGCACCCTCCCGGGTCCATATTTTGTGGTTTACTGTTTTGGCAAAGAATGAACACATATTTTTAATATGAGCTAGTCAATTTATATTTATTTAATTTTTTTTATTGGATAAATTAAATTTAATTGAATAAATTAAATTTTATTGAATAAATTAAATTTTATTGAATAAATTGAAAAAATAAAATAACTATTAGAGGTTTATTTTCCATTCAATCAACGAGGTACCTTGACATATTTTGCTATCTCTAAAAATATTCAAGAGCAGAAACCCCAACAGGTTAATTATTACCATTATCTCCGGTTTCGCACTCTTCTAAGATAAGGACTTGCATGAATTTTAAAATTACTAAAGAAAACATGAAAAATTTGAAAAATCAATTTATATTTATTTTATTTTTTATTAAGAACACAAAAATAAAATAATTATTAGAGGTTTATTTTTCATTCATCATCATCATCATCATTGGCTCGACAACCGGGGTGGGTCCTGGCCTCCTTCAACAAGTCTCTCCACCTATCCCGGTCTTGAGCCGACGCCATCCAGTTGCGCACCCCAAGGCTTCGGGCGTCCTGGTCTACGCCATCTCTCCAGCGCAAGCATGGTCTACCACGCTGCCGTCTACCATAGAATGTACCACAAAGGACTTTCCGAGCAGGTTCCTCTTAACTCATGCGAGCTAGGTGCCCTGCCCACCGGAGTCTACCGAGCCTAATTTTTGTCACTATGTCTGCTTCAAGGTAGATTGCGTACAATTCATGATTGTACCGTCTCCGGAATCGTCCTTCCTCACATATGGGGCCAACAATTCTCCTTAAGACATTTCTCTCGAACGCGGCTAAGAGGTCGGAGTGTCTTTTGCTAAGCACCCAAATCTCGGATCCATACGTGAGTACTGGCAGGACCATGGTCCTGTACAGCAGCAGTTTTGAAGTTATGGTGATATTTCTGGATTTGAAGAGCTTTCACAGACTGTAGTAGGCTTTGTTGGGATTGAGCAGCCGCCCGCGTATTTCATCTTCTAAATTATTATCGGCTGCTACTATTGACCCAAGGTATTTGAAGGATTGCACCACTTCAAATTCGTGCTCCGCTACCTTGATTGTTTGACCAACTGTTCTTCTCGCATTCGACGCCACCATGTACTTTGTTTTACCTTCACTAATATGCAGCCCCAGATTTTGTGCCGCCTGCTCAATCTGGATGAAGGAATCGTGTATAGCTTGTTCGGTCCTTCCGATGATGTCAATGTCGTCTGCGTAAGCCAGTATCTGGCTGGATCTGTTGACGATGGTCCCTCTTGTTGCCGTGCCAGAGTCACGGATTTCTTCCTGCTCCCATACGTGCAGTAGAATATCATAAATTGCTTGACGTAAGGTTGGCCCGCCGCCGTGGTGGAATAGTACGCCTGGTATGCCATCGGCTCCCGGGGCTTTGTTTTTCTTAAGCCGGGATATAGCTTTCTCAACCTCTTCTATGCTTGGTGGCGGTAACATAGGGTATTCTTCTGGAAGTAGTGGAGCCTCTACTTTTACAGTGAGCTTGTTATTCATGCTATGCATATTATTCTCAGATGTTATGCATGTTATGCATATTATTCCCAGACGCAGAGTCAGCATAAAGACAATTATAAGTAGGTTACTTGAATAAAATTCCCATGAAATATTTTATATGTTAGTCAGCACAATTTAATTTTAAATAGAGGTGCAAAACAAAAATGTATGGCTTATTCGAAATCAGTACTGTAATAGTGTAGTTGTCAAGTCAATAAATAAATATACATATATTCTGAAAACAATTTCAATTTCACTTAAATTTGGTCGCTATAATAATAAAGAAAAGTTTCTTGTGTGATAAGTGTTTGAATAATAACTACACTTACATACATCATTCATCGTAAAAAGAGATAATGAAGACGGCGGATGGAAATACCAGGGACTACCCAACCCAACAAATCTAGCCTGAAGACATATTCCTTGATTTGTGTGAACCTCTTAGTCAGGCATAACACTTAATTTGGTGGCAGCGGTGGGATAGATGAAGACATAATTAAATTATCATCGATGGATATCCTCTACATATTATTTTTATTATCATTGGGAGCAACTAATCTCTTTGTAAAGCAATTGTTTCGTATTTTATATAAGTGTAAAGAGAAGTGTAATACTCGTACATGTTTTCTAAATTCCGAGAATCGTTTAACACATTGAGTCATAAAGATAATTCTGATAGTCAAGATAGAGAGACATAGGAACAGGAAGTGATAGTGAAAGAAACGTAGGAAGAAATACAGAGGTTAGCAAAAATAAAGATAATTTAAATAGTGTTGAAAATGGCGATAGTGAAGATTTGGTTGAAACGATGGCTGAAGTTCGACTTAATGTACTTAACGTCTTTTATCCCAACCTTTACTGGAACAAGTGAAGAAGTGTTTAATTTTATTTATGCATGTAACGACGCACGTCATCGAATTGGCATCCGATGCACAAAAAGATATGCTTTTTAAATATATCAAAACAAAAATACGTGGCAATGCCACATCTATTCTTATGAATAGAGAAATTTCAAATTGGGATTCCTTAAAGAAAGAATTAACCAAAGTTTTTAGAGAACCTCATAGTGTGCTGCAATTACATAGAGAATTAATTTTCATTAAACAGAATAGAGAGGAATCAGTAGTTTATTATCTGCAGCGGGTCGAAACCTTGCAGAGGCGTCTATTACAAACCAAATTATCAGATGTAAAAAGCGAGCATAAAGCAGGGCAACTGGAATATATCCAGAATGGGACCCTAACGGTTTTTATAAACTGACTATCAACATATGTGATGACCCAGCGTCCAAAGAATCTTTCGGAAGCAAGTAAATAAGCTTCCGAAGAAGAACAAAGAATAAACAAAGAATATTAAAGTTCTCACGTATTAGTTGAAATCAATGGTGAACAAAAGAAGTTAATAATAGATACAGGTGCTGAGGTGTCTCTCATCAAAGCTAATTGTGTTTATGAAGAAGATGTAGATGAACAAAATACAATTAAGTTCAGCGCGGTAAAATGCGCGAAACTTTAGAAAAAACAGAAGTAGAGGTTAAATTTATTCCTTTTAATGGAAAATCAAAACCTAAAAACATAAAGTTCCAAGTAATACTCGTAGAAAATAATATATTGGCAAAATACGATGGGTTGATTGGAAATCATTTTCTTCGAGAGGGTGGATTTTCAATTAATTATGTGGACAATACTATCAGTGGAAAATTCGGGGAGATACCGTTGAGGTATCTCAGTGAAGAAGATGTTATAAAAGGAAGGTCAGAAGTCTTTAGGACTATTAAAGTTGATTGTAATTTAAAAAGGAAAATTGTTGTATCTAGACAGGAAGTCGCTGACGGTATTATAGTTCCAAATTGTGTTGCTTTAAATGAAAATGGAGAGTGTTTGGTCTCCATTGTAAATACTACAGATAAACCATGCTGTCTTAAGAATGTAAGAATTATTGGAGAACATTTAAGCGAATTTGAATTTCGTGAAAATAGATCTGAGATAGTATCGGGAAATATTAGAACTGACCATTTAAATAAAGAGGAAGAAGGGAGCTTAATAGAAATAGTAGAAAAGTTTAGTGACATTTTCAGTATTGAAGATGAAAAATTGTCAGTGACCTCTGCAGTAAAGCACAGGATACGTACGAAAAGCTAATTTAAAAGAAAGTCAATTATTTAGGGCACGTTATTACTGATAAGGGAGTTAAACCAGATCCGAATAAATTCTGAGTATCGTTGAGATGCAGGCACCGGTAAATACTAAAGGGAAAGACTTTCCAATCCATTTCGCCAGTAGAACTTTAAATAAGTCTGAAACAAGCTACAGCACTACTGAAAAAGAGTGCCTGGCTATCGTTTGGGCAACCAAACAATTTCGTCCATATATTTACGGGACAAATTCGTCATTATGACAGATCACAGACCATTGACGTGGTTATTTCAAGTAAAGGATCCAGGCAGTAGGTTAGTGCGATGGCGTCTCAAGCTGGAAGAGCTTGACTACACTATCGTCTATAAAAAGGGTAAAGAAAACGTGGTAGCAGACGAATTGAGTAGAAATGTTCGAAAAGGAAGAAACGTGGCAAGACCTATTTAGTCTCTTAGAGGAAAAAGGTATAGAGGTAAATAAAGAAAACTCAGGAGAGAATAACGAAAATATTTTAGTAGATGATCCGACCACAGAAAGTGAAAAATTTTGTGAGGTAGAAGTAGGACAAACAACAGATAAAGAGGTGGTAAATGACCCGAACAGGAAACAAGAAATACTGCGGGAGTATCATAACGGTTTATTAGGAGGTCATACAGGTCAAAAAGCAACATATGCAAAAATGAGTAGGAAACTCAAGTGGAAAGGAATGCAAAAACATGTTGAGGAATTTATCAGCAATTGCCCTCAATGTCAAACCGAAAAAGTAAATAGAGCACCGACAAGAAACCCTATGAAAGTTATAACATCAGCCGACAGAGCGCTAGAAAAAATCATGATTGACATGATAGAACAATGAAGGAAACAAAAGAAGGTTATAGGTTCGGACTAACAATCCAAGATGACTTGTCTAAATTCATACCACTGAAAACCAAAGAAATGAAATACTTTATTGGAACAATGGGTAATGAATTATGGAATGCCAAAGATTATGTTATCAGATAATGGCGCTGAATTCTGCAATTTATTATTTAAAGAATTGTGTGAAATTTTGAACATAAAACACATTACAACGAGTGTCGCTTATCCACAGGCCAATGGAAGTGTAGAAAGAGCCAATTGTAGATTATTGGAATATCTAAAATCTACTGAAAAAGAATTAGAAAACTCCGCAGATTGGCATACTCGAATGCCTTATGCAGGATTTTGTTACAATAATACTAAACATGCCACAACTGGATATACACCATATGAAATAGTATTTGGTTTTGAAGCAAATAGACCAAGTGGAGTTGACCCTTATAACGAAAAGTCGATGTTTGACTATATCGATGAATTAAAAGCGAAATTGTATCAAACAAGAGAACGTTGAAGTAAATACTAAAAGATGTAGACAGAAAAAATTAGATATGACAAGAAAATAGGAAGACACATTATAATTAGGTGAGCAAGTTTTGATAAAGAATGATAGGTTAGGTTAGGTTAGGTAGGTGGGCTGACAGATGGTCTTGTTTCCGTCACACTCAGATCAATATAGATCCATTGTGATACCCTTAGTTGAATAACCTATGGCAAAATCCTATGAAAGAGTACATTAATTGGTAAAGTAGATAAGGTTACAGCGAGCAGTAGCTCGAAAGGTCGGAAAATCAGTTGAATTTAGGTTTCTGTCGTCGTAAGATCACCATGGTTAGGAGAGGTTTACACGTCAAGATTATTCTTGAGTTTGTTCCTCTTCCTTACCCCTTCCAGGTTAGATCACCCCCCCCCCCAGGCCCGTAAAGGCAGCGGCCTCATTCAACGTCTGGTGGATGGGATAGATAGGACCGGTGGTTGGTGTGTGGTTTAGTCAAAGATTTACAGGTACACCTGGTTGAGGAGAGTCAGAAGCGTCAGGGTGTTGACCTTGGGCTTCTTCCGTCCTTTCCCCACATGGTGTATCACAACCTTCCCCAGGCCCGTAGGGGCAGTGGCCCCATGCAGCGTCTGGTGGACGGCAGAGGTAGACCAGTGGTATTAGTGTACTGTGTTGTCTTGTCGATACACTGAGTTATACATTCGGTGAAGAGAGGTTAACACACCAAGAAGTTTTACCTCGGCGCGTTTCCCTCCTCAGCCCTACCGGGTAGATTAGCCCTCCACCAGACCCGTAGAGGCAGTGGCCTCATGCAGACGACTAGTGGATGGGTTTGATAGACCGGCAGGTTATGTATTTGTTTCTGTATTGTCTTGTCGGTGTTGTCTTGTTAAATTAGTATTTTGAGACACAACCTTGGTGAGGAAAGGTTAAAGTACCAAGAAATGCTTCCTGGGCAAGTTCCCCTTCTTTACTCACAGCGTGAACCATCCCCCCCCCCCCCCAGACCCGTAGAGGCAGTGGCCTCATTCAACGTCTAGTGGATGGGTTAGATACACCGGTGGTTGGCGTGTCTGTATCGTTTTGCCTATCCTTTAAACTATGCCACACCTGGACAGGAGAGGTTAAAATGCCAAGATTAGTTTCCTGGGCGTGTCTTCCTCGTTTATCCACACAGCGGATATCTGTCCTCCTCCAGGCCCGTAGGGGCTATGGCCCCATGCAACGTCTGGTGGATGGATTAGGTAGACCGTTGGTTGGTGTATGTACATAGGGTTGTAATTGCTTAGTTTTTAAGCCATTTTGTGGCTTTAGTGAAATCTAGCAGGCTTTTACTTGGAATAGCGGAGAGTTCTTCCAAGTCATTGAAAAAGTGTTTCCCAAGGAACCTGTTTCTCAGATGACAAAGCGCAGGACAGTGGCAAAGGAAGTGAGTAGTGTCCTCATGTGTATCCTCATCACCGCATCCTCTGCATAAGTCATCCATACTGAGCTTCATCTTCTTCTTATGGTAACCCAGTTGGTTGTGCCCTGTGGTAATACTCACGAGAAGAGAGAGAGATTTTTTGCTTAGTCGGTTAATACTATCAGTCCTTTGTTTACTGAAGTTAGGCCAGAGTTTTCTCGTTGTGACACAGGTATCAAGGGAGCTCCATCTTTTGTTTGTCAAAGATAGAATTTTACTCTCGATTGCCTGTATTAGGTTGCAGGGTGGGATCTGCACAGTTGGGTCTGCTTGACTAAGATCAAGTGTTGATCCTACTCTTGCCAATGAATCAGCGCTTTCGTTTCCTGGGACACCTGTGTGACCAGGAACCCAACAGAGCCTTATGTTATGCTGCGTGCTAAGAACCTTAAGCTCTTGGCGACAGCAAGCTACAAGCTTCGATTTTACTATAATGGCAGAAATTGCTTTTATGGCTGCTTGGCTGTCAATGAAAAAGGTAATATCAGCTCGTGGTATTGCCAACATTGATATTTGATTAGCAGCTCTTGTCACTGCCAGGACCTCAGCTTGGAAGACACTGCTGTAATTTGGTAGTCTGAATGAGCTAGCTAGTCCAAGTGCTTCTGAAACGAAACCTGCACCAACACCAGTATCCATCTTGGAGCCGTCAGTGAAAAACTGCAACCGTCGGTTTGTAGGTTAGTGGTTCGTTGGTTAGCCATTCATCCCTACTAGGGAAGAAGGTTGTGAATGGTTTGTCAAAGTCTAATCGGGGTATTATGTAGTCAGTGTCTACATTGTTGCCCGTGTATTTCTGTAGAATCTGTGCGTGACCAATGGCACTTGATTTCCAACTGGAGGTTTGGC
Organism: Syrphus vitripennis; assembly: GCA_958431115.1. Taxonomy (NCBI): domain Eukaryota; kingdom Metazoa; phylum Arthropoda; class Insecta; order Diptera; family Syrphidae; genus Syrphus; species Syrphus vitripennis. Next base: position 70,824,280 of record OY288109.1, on the reverse strand, counting down.
TAAGACGAAGTGCGCTTCTGGCCGCTGATTCTTGTACAAAGAGATCAAGGGGAATTTTCCTGTCGCTAGTAGTGCTAAGTCATCTGCATAAGCAGTAGCTTTAACACCACTGTTCTTTAGTCTCATAAGGACTGTATTCATGACGAGTATCCAGAGAAGCGGGGAGAGGATACCCCTCGAAGTAGATACTTTGATCTGAACTCCTTTTAACTCTGAATTGATATGTCTATTCTTTAACATGTGCATTATCCATCTGATAATGACGTTATCCACATTAAGATTAACAAGCGCTTCTTCCACCGCTTCGTTTTGAACATTATTGAAGGCACCTTCAATGTCCAGAAAAGCGGCCAGGGTGTATTCTTTGTCTTTGAGTGTTTTCTCAATAGTGCTGACCACGCTGTGTAGTGCTGTCTCCACACTTTTTCCTTTTGTATATGCATGCTGAGCTGGAGATAAGACTTCCGGGCTCAGTGTGTTGCGTATAAATATGTCTATTAGTCTTTCCAGAGTTTTCAGGAGAAAAGACGTGAGACTGATAGGTTGGAAGTCTTTAACACCTGTGTGACTTTGCTTTCCAGCTTTTGGAATAAAGACTACTTTGACTTCCCTCCACGCCTTAGGCACATATCCCCATTTTAGACTGCTGATGAATATGTTAATTAGGTGTGGGATTATATGATCTGCACATTTTTGTAACATCAGAGGGAAAACACCGTCTACCCCTGGTTATTTGTACGGTGAAAATGAGTTAATAGATAGGAGAGGGAAATTTGAAAGCCAATAGCCAATACAGGGGACCCTTTACTATATTGGAAGTATACGACGATTATTTGATAACCAAACTCTAAAATAAAAAACAGAAAAACAATAAAGCTAATTTGAAACCTTATTTTCCAGGATCTCGTTCGTGAGTCGAATCAAGCCGGAGAATATCAAAATAAGAAGCTTGCAGAATCACACTGGCCTATATTTTAATCATGTAGGAGATGGAAAGGACATTTTGAAAAACGTAGCATTAGTAATAAATTTAGATTTATCACCATTAGAAGAATCAACTGTACTATTAAAAAGTATGTTAAATTCCATAGTAAACCTTTGTATAGAAACTAAAACAGAGTGTAAGGAATTCCAACAGTCAGCGAGACGAGAGGTAATAAAATTAGATCATAGAATCAGAGGATAGAATTAAAGATGGAATGGAAGAAAATATTAAAGTTTTAAGTCACCTTAATAGACAGGTGTTAGACAATATAAAGAACAGTAATGTAACAATAAACAAAATCAATGAAGCTATCAACGAAATCAATAAAGTTATTTCAAAAGAAACTCATCTCAATAGAACAGTTATTCTCAATTCATATTTTGATGAAATCATCATCATCATCATCGGCTCGACAACCGGGGTCCGGTCCTGGCCTCCTTCAACAAGTCTCTCCACCTATCCCGGTCTTGAGCCGACGCCATCCAGTTGCGCACCCCAAGGCTTCGGGCGTCCTGGTCTACGCCATCTCTCCAGCGCAAGCATGGTCTACCACGCTGCCGTCTACCATAGAATGTACCACAAAGGACTTTCCGAGCAGGTTCCTCTTAACTCATGCGAGCTAGGTGCCCTGCCCACCGGAGTCTACCGAGCCTAATTTTTGTCACTATGTCTGCTTCAAGGTAGATTGCGTACAATTCATGATTGTACAATGGTCCTGTACAGCAGCAGTTTTGAAGTTGTGGTGAGATTTCTGGATTTGAAGAGCTTTGACAGACTATAGTAGGCTCTGTTGGAATTGAGCAGCCGCCCGCGTATTTCTTCTTCTAAATTATTATCAGCTGCTACTGTTGACCCAAGGTATTTGAAGGATTGCACCACTTCAAATTCGTGCTCCCCTACCTTGATTGTTTGACCAACTGTTCTTCTCGCATTCGACGCCACCATGTACTTTGTTTTACCTTCACTAATGTGCAGCCCCAGATTTTGTGCCGCCTGTTCGGTTCTTCCGATGATGTCAATGTCGTCTGCGTAAGCCAGTATCTGGCTGGACCTGTTAACGATGGTCCCTCTTGTTGCCGTGCCAGAGTTACGGATTGCTTTCTCCAACGCCAGGTTGAAGAGGAGGCAGGCCAAACCATCCCCTTGTCGGAGTCCATTAAAGATGTTGATTGGTCTGGATAGCAATCCGGCTATTTTTACTTGGCTTGTTACGTTGGTCATGGTCAACCTACAAAGTCGTGTCAATTTATTTGGGATGCCGAATTCTCTCATGGCTTTGTAAAGTTCTACCCTGGCTATGCTATCATAGGCGGCCTTAAAGTCTATAAACAGATGGTATGTTGGGATGTTAAATTCTAGACATTTTTCCATCGCCTGCCTAAGGGTAAAGATCTGATCATTTGTTGATTTGCCTGGAATGAAACCACACTGATATTCGCTGATTATGGTTTTAGCATATGGGGCTATCCGTTCTTGTAGGATAGAGGAGAGTATCTTATAGGAGGTACTCAACAACGTGATACCTCTATAATTGTTGCACGTTGTGACATCTCCTTTCTTATGTATGGGGCAAATTATACCTTTTCGCCAGTCTTCTGGCATTTCTTCCTGCTCCCATACGTGCACTAGAATATCATGAATTGCTTGGCGTAAGGCTGGCCCGCCGTGGTGGAATAGTTCGGCTGGTATGCCATCGGCTCCCGGGGCTTTGTTTTTCTTAAGCCGGGCTATAGCCTTCTCAACCTCTTCTATGCTTGGTGGCGGTAACATAGGGTATTCTTCTTGAAGTAGTGGAGCCTCTACTTCTGCAGTGAGCTGACCATTTAGCAATTCATTAAAGTACACTTCCCATCGCTCCAGTATGCTTTGGGGATCGGTGATCAGATTTCCCTCTCCGTCCTTGCAGTAAGTGCAGCGTGGTGTGTACTGCGTCATGTTTCGGACGGATTGGTAGAACTTCCGCGCCTGGTGCGGACCTCGCTCTCGGCTTCTTTCTAATTGATTGTTGCATTGCTCGGTACGCAACATTCTTACGTTCAGTCGCTAGCTTGCATTCGTCATCAAACCAGTCGTTCCCAACAAGATAGTGACCCGAGTCGATATTGGCACCTCGGTACGTTCGTACCGTCATCAAGTTCGAGTAGTGGTGACGGTCTATCAGGTTAGGTTAGGTTAGGTTATTGGGCTGACAATTGATGTAGCTATCGTCACACTTAGATCAATGTAGATCCATTGTGTTACCCTTGAGTGCAGTAACTCTTTTTCTCATAAAAACCTATGTGTTCTATATTCAATCAAGCCATTTAGAGGCATTGATGAAGTTCAATATGTGGATTTCTGATGTATTGGATAGATCTTCCAGATAATCAAAGAAGTATCTACCAAGGAATTTCCTTCTTTGGTGACAGAGCGCGGGGCAGTGACAGAGAAAATGCGATGTATCTTCGTGCTACTCTTCGTCACCACACCCCCTGCATAAGTCATCTGTACTGAGTTTCATTTTAAATTTATGATATTTTAGTAAATTATGTCTGGTGATTATGCTCGTAAGAGAGCGAAGGGACTTCTTACTAAATTGCATAATTTTTTCTGTCTTCTGCTTATTAAAGCAGGGCCATATTTTCCTAGTAGTATCACAGGTGTCAAGTAGACTCCACCTTTCATTGGATTTCTCTAGAATTAAATCTGAAGTTTTCTTTTTAATGTTGCAGGGTGGGATGTTGACCCGCTCTGCTTGACTGGCGACAAGCGCTGATCCTTGTCTTGCTAACTCATCGGCTTTTTTGTTACCCGGTATCTCGCTGTGCCCCGGGACCCAGCAGAGTCTAATATTATGCTGCGTGCCAAAAACCCTCAGTTCTTCGCGGCAACAAAAAACAAGCTTCGATTTTATAACATTGGCAGAAATCGCTTTTATTGCCGCTTGGCTATCAATGCAAAAGGTGATATCAGCCCGTGGTATTGCCATCATTGATACCTGTCTAGCAGCTGTTGTCACTGCCATGACCTCCGCTTGGAAGACACTACTATAATTTGGGAGCCTAAATGAGTTGTTTTATAGTCTGTGAAGATACTTTCACTCGAATATTTGTGAAGAATCTGCGTATGTCCTTTTGTGCTGTTTTTCCAGGAATTAGTCTGGTTTAGCCGTAAGGTGCTATATGCTGCGGATTCTTGTACGAAGAGGTCTAGGGGTTTCAGGTTGAGTATCGCCTCCAACCCTGCAGTTGGAGTGGATTTCATGGTCCCTGTGTTCCCAATGCACGCAAGTCTCTGTACTTTTGTCAGAGTTTTGAGGTTTGTGCTTTTTTCAATTGCATTCCACCAGATCAGATTACCATAAGTTAGTATGTATTGGTCTAATTATTGCCAAATACATCCACCTGATAATTTTTGGACTCGGTCCCCAGGATTTCCCAAAGATTCTGTTACAAGAATATAATGCAATCATTCCTTTTTTGGCTCGTTCCTTAGTGTTAAGACTCCAGTTTAGTTTCCTATCTAGAATCTCACCAAGATACTTCGCCTTATTTGAAATCTTCAGAGGTGTGCCTTCGACTGAAGGAATTCTGAAGCTTGGTATTTTCGTTTTATTTGTGAAGAGGACTAGTTCTGTTTTTGACGGGTTAACCATCAGTCCACATTTCTTAGTCCATCTATTAACCTTAGAAAGGGCATATTCAATCTGTTCGCTGATAGTGGATAAGAATTTTCGTGTCGCTAATAACGCAAGGTCGTCAGCGTAGGCTACTACCCTTACTCCACAGTGTTTCAGATCGAGGAGGATTGTGTTCATAACTAGCACCCAAAGAAGTGGTGACAGGACTCCTCCTTGTGGGGTACCTCTAGATGTGGTTACTCTCATCTTTATACCTGCAAGTTAAATTGCCTGTTTTTTAACATGCACATAACCCAATATATTATAGAATTATGGATCTTATTGTCTACCAGGGCTGTTTTTACTGCTTAATTCTTCATGTTATTGAAGGCACCTTCAATATCGAGAAACGCAGCAAGGGTATATTCTTTGTCGCTTAGAGTTTTTTTAACCGAGCTAACGACGCTCTGAAGAGCCGTTTCTACACTCTTCCCCTTAGTGTAGGCGTGCTGAGCTGGGGATATTTCAACCAGTTTCAGAGTGCCTCGAATATGTAGGTCTATCAGTCTTTCAAACGTTTTAAGAATAAACGATGTCAGGCTGATTGGTCTGAAGTCTTTTGCTTCTGTGTGGCTGGGTTTGCCAGCTTTTGGAATAAAAACCACCTTAACTTCGCGCCATGATAAGGGAACATATCCCCATTTTATACTATTAATAAATATATTTTTCAGGAGCGGTATTATAAGGGTTTTTCTTTTCTGTAGCATCATTGGAAAGATGCCGTCGAGGCCAGGGGATTTATATGGAGAAAAGGAATGGAATGCCCATCTGATCTTTTCATCCGTTAAAATGTCCGATGGTACAGCGTGTTCCGTATAGGATTCTGTTTCCGGATTGCTGTTTTTTGACCCGCAACCCGGAAAGTGAGCAATATTCAAGTGTTCAAGAGTCTCATTGCAGGATTCGGTCCAACTCCTAGTGGGCATCTTAAGAGATCCCAGAGGGATTGAATCTTTAGAAAGAATTTTCCTTAGCCTGGCCGATTCGTTGGTACTTTCGATTTCACTGCAAAAAGTTCTCCATGAGCTTCGTTTCGCTCGTTGAGTTTCTGCTTTAAATTTTCGCTGACTGTTTTTATATATATCCGAGACATTTTCGTTTCTAGTGCTCTTGGCGGTATTGAAAAGTTTTCTCGCTTCTTTTCTCAAATTGCAGAGTTGTAAGGTCCACCATGGTAGTTTCTTTTTTTCCTTCCCTATGTGTTTCAATGGACAACTTTTCTCAAAGGCGTTATTTAAAATCACCCTAAGTTCTTCAGATGCTTGATTAATATGCTTGGGTTCTTGAATCACAGTGTTACTGAGATTTCTACTTCTCTTCTCTAATTCCCTATTAAAGAGATCCCAGTTAGTATTCCTGAAATTCTTATAAGGTTTCGGAGTTTCCACTGTATCATTTATCAAGAAACCTATAAGTTTATGATCTGAGAATGATTCTTCTTTGAGGAAATTCCATTGATCGATAGAAACTGTATCTGTATTATTAGTAACAGTTATATCGATCACTTCTTCCCTATTTTTAGTAACAAATGTGGGCTTATTGCCCCTATTTGCGACAAATAAATTATGTTCTATAATGAATTCAAAAAGAGACCCATCTCTACCGTTAATGTCGGTACTTCCCCATTGGGCATGATGTGAGTTAGCATCACATCCTAGGACCAAGTCCCATCTTTCATTTGCTGCTCGCTCCACAAGCTGGCCTGTGAGATCTGTTGGTGGCCCCTCCGTCCCGTCGTAAGGCATTTAGCAGGATGCCAGGATGAGTGGTGGGAGCCCGATCCGCTCTAGCTTCACGGCAGTCTGATCTGTATTGCTATACGTAGATAAAAGAAAGAGATTAAACTGTTTCCTAGCTACAATGCAAGTTCTAAAATTACTGTTTGCTACCGCTTGTGCAGTTTTGAACAGTGTAAGTCCCTTTGAGTGTAAGCCCTTAATTATGCCACCAGGGGGGTCATTCCGTAATTTTCAAAACGATAATCGTCAAAACGTAATCGTCGACGATATCGTCCATTATTTGCTTCATGTAACTCATGCACTGTCGTGTCGTCAATCGTTTACAATTTGAGAACGCCTTGTACATATCAGAAACTCTCAAACTGTATTTGACTTGTCAAATTGAATGATAAATGTCAGTAAAATGTTTTTTTGTGCTGTTATGTGTTTGATGGCGGTAAATCAAAATTTCAACAAAATGTAAGTTATTTTATCGTATATATGTATAATATCGTAAAGACATACTTACATATGATTTTTAAGAGAAAAGGGATTTGATTTGTCTCTTAATTGTCGTATTCGTATTAATTGTCTTTTTTTCCAATTTTCAATTTCATTTTCACTATTTAAAATAAGAAAATTTGAGCGCCGAAACATTTTCACTTTCATTTGTCAATAGATAACATAAAAAAAAAAACAAATGTCAAATTACAGTGGGAACTCAATCACTCAACTACAGTCACCTACAAACTTCAAAATTAATGCAAGACGATACCTATTTAGCTATCGTCCAAACGCTATCGTTTTGACGATATCGTTTAGACGATTATCGTCTTACGTGAAGCAAATAGAGGAAGCACTATCGTTCAAACGATATCGTCTGACGATAATCGAGTTACGGAATGACCCCCCAGGTCCAATCCAGGGTTCTTGATTAAGGGCGATATCTATTTGTCTACTCTCCATGAGGTAGACAAGGTTGGCGCTGGCGGCTTTACTGCGTTGAAGATTAATTTGTATTAATTTCTTGTTCATGTACATTAAAAACCTCCAGCCTCTTACTTACTTCTTTGTTCTGATTGGCCATTGGTCTTAGTTTGCACCGGTTTATCCCGATGCGCACCTTGAAGCCAATTTTCTTCAGAAGTGGTATAGACTTGTGACTTAGCTGCACAACCACTTCTGTACCATCCTTCGTCTGCTCCCCAATCTCAAGCACTTTCCAGTTCGCACTGAGTTGCTCGGTATTTAGAGATTGCAGATATCTCTCAATCCGATCTCTCGGGATGGTCGGCAAAGTGCCAACCGTCTGCCTTACCGTCCTCAAGGTCTTTGTTCTTTTGTTTGTCAGGTTGTTCGTTTTGTCAGTGGTCGTCAAAGTCTTCAGTCTCTGAGTAGCATTGTCCAACGCTAGCTTCTCCCTGGCCGTTAAGGTTTCGGGTTTCTTGCTAGAAAGACGTCGGACAATCCTCTCAGCGTTGCGTCGTCTCTTCCTTAGTATACGTTCATTGAGACTTCCAGCTCTCTGTGAGGCCTTGGTCTCAATAACGGTGTTCCTCGTCGTGTTTCCTGTCAGGTCTATGACGCTACTTCTGCTTGACGAAGATGGAAGAGTCGCGCCGGAGTTACCTGCGGGGCTAGTGCCCCCAGCGCAACTCCCACACGGCCCTCCCATCCTTGCCTCCAACAGTTCCATTTTCCCGGTTTGGGGAAGTGATCCCGCTGTCTGCGTGGTTGGCGTCAACGTAGGCGTTCTAATCATGTCCGTATCTAATGGTATCCGACGAAAAGCACGTGCGTTTTGAAGTCGTAGGCGTTCGGTGTCGATCAGTTCCTCCCAACTCCTTTTGCCAAGTCGTTTGATTGTTTTCTTGCAGTTCGAGATTTTACTCCGAACTGAAGAATTTGACAATCGTGAGAAGGTGGAGCTGGCAACGGAACATGCGTCGTCATCAGCCAGAGTTCCGATGCTAACTCCATCCTCTACTCCGAGGTTGGAAAAAGGAGTGAGAAAAAGAAGGTATTCCTCTTCCTATGTAGTTGTCTTTGTCGTGTTGTCTTGTTGCTGTTGTTGTTTTTGTTTTTGTTGTTGTTGTTGTTGTTGTTATTGTTGTTGTTGTTGTTGCTGTTGTTGTTGTTTGTCGTCGGTCACTGGCGACTTCTCTCCTCCTACAATTGGAGAGGCAAAGCCAACGCCGGCAGCCGTGACTTCTGCCGACGCTTCAACGTATATCCCCGTTGATGATTTAATCGTTGGTTGTGTACTGTCCATAGTTTTTATCGTGTTTGGGTTTCTCTTAGTTAGTCTGGGATCACAGCTGAACGGCTGAAGATTTAAGAAATACAAATCTACAGCCGCTCAGCTGAGGCCCCAAACGTAAGCCTCCCCACCGCTACAAGGTGGAAACCCGGCAGGGAGGGACGACGGTCTATCAACACGTGGTCAATTTGGTTACGAGTGACTCCATCAGGTGATACCCAGGTGGCTTCGTAGATATCATTACGCGGGTACCTGGTACTCGCAACGACCATGTTTTTCGATGCTGCCAATTCTAGGACTCGAAGTCCATTGTCATTAGTGTTCTCATGCAAACTATGGGTGCCTGCGTAATGCCTGAATACCGGCTCCCGACCTATCTTAGCGTTCAAATCCCCAAGGATTATTTTAACATCATACCTTGGACAGGCATGCAGGGCCCTCTTGACTTGTTCATAATAAGTCTCTTTTTCTTCGTCTGAGGACTCCTCCGTAGGTCCGTGAATGTTAATGAGGCTGATGTTCTTGAATTTGCCTCGCACGCGAAGGGTGTATAGCCTTTCGCTTATAGCGTTAAAGCCGATGACGGTAGACTTCATTTTTTCGCTGACCAAGAAGCCTACCCCGAGCACATGGTGTTTTGTATGACAACTGTAATAAAGGTCATATTCTCTTTTCTGTAAAACACCATTCCCTGTCCATCTAATTTCTTGTAATGCTGTTATGTCAGCTTTATATTCTGACAGGGTATCGGCTAGCTGCTGAGCAGCTCGAGCTCTATAGAGCGATCGTACGTTCCATAAGAAAATTCGTAAATCATTTTTCCGCTTTCGTTGCGTGGGTTGTCGTCGTGGGATCAGTCCGTTTCCGAGGCTTGTTGTTGGTCTCGTAATTCTTTTAATTTTACGGTTCATTCAACCAAGAGATAATTTGTTCATTATGTACATATATTTTTTTCTATTTCCAGAGTAGATATGTTTGTACATCAGAGGTGGATGGAATCTCGTCTAGACATATCTGACGATATATTCGAAGAGGGTGATGATTATGTGACATTACTACCGGAGTTTTTTGATAATCTTTGGCAGCCAGATCCTTATTTTTTAAATTCAAAAATAGCAGGTACGTAAAGAATTTTCAAAATAAATGTATTTGTGTTAAAATTAAAATAAATGTTGCTGTTGTCTTTGCAGTGGTAGATTATGTAGTTATATGTTTTGTTATTTTTTTGTTTTATTTTTTTTTTCCATTCGCATAAACAAAAGAAATAATTTTCTGCATGTTCTGGTTAAACTTAATATTCTAATAATGTTATTTAATTTTCGTTTTTTTTACAATATTCTTCTGTTTGTTACAATTGTTTTATTTCCAATACTTTAGGATATGGAAGCCCCTACATTGCAACCACGTCTTTGCTACGTTACAAGAAAGACAGAGAAACGAAAAACTTTCATCTGAATAAAGATTTAAGTATGATATTATCTTCTATAAGAAAAATATAGCTTAGTTAATTTTATGAAATTAAAGATTCACGAATTGATTAAGCAAATAGCAGTTACATATGTATATTTAACTAGTTTTGTATACATTATTATAACAGTTACAAAGGGGAGACCGATTTTAAAAGGAAAAAAGCGCAATTGGATTATGCAGATATTTTTCTTAGTTTTATTTTTCTTTATATTATTATTTCATCGGTGTTGAAAATACCCTTTTAAGAATAATGAGAAATATTTGCATACAAATTAATTAATTAATTATTAAAGATCTTCTCCTTTATTCTTTAAAAAATAATAAATATTTGATTTTAATGAAAACTTAAAAATTTAATAAACAAAGCTATGACTTAAAAGAGGAAAGTTTTGAAATTTAATGGAATTTTATTTGTGCGTTCTCGTATTTATGTAACTACCATAAATCAAAACTATAATGCTGGGTTTCTATTATTTTATTTTGTGACATTATCCCATTTTTCCCCTAAAAACCAATAACTCTCAAATATACATAATATGTACAAGGCAATGGGTCATATGCTAAAAGATTAGAAAAATCGCAGAGTCAGAGCTGACAAGCTTGAAGTCATATGGGAGTTCGATCGAGCTGCGTGGAACTCGGACTCAGTTTCATATGCAAAAAAAACTAGTTCACTCTCTATAGTTCTGACTCGATGGAATGACAAAATTCAAAGATTTGTGCGGTACCCTGTACATTTATTGGGTAGTATCCTTTGCGGTTGACGTAGTCCTGGTGGTGATAGAGTGGTTTTTATTGTACGCACATGTGTACAATCAAGAGCACCAATGGCATAATGAAACTGATATTTAGTGTTCCATAACCTTTGCGCTTCCTGTATTTCTTCAGAAGTGTGTGGGAATATTATCCAATCATACGCATTGCTTGCAATTTTTGTCGCGACTTGCTGCACTACTTTAGATATCGTTGATTGATTGACACCAAGATCTTCGCCAGCACCACTTTGAAATAAAGGTTCTCCTATATACCGCAGAAAAATCCTCATTTTTTCTTCATGACTCAAAACACCCCCGCTTGTTCCCTGGGTTGGGCCCAAAAATTTATCACTCACACCCGCTTAACTAAATTTATACAACTATCGAATATCTTCACCAATTGGACATCTTCTAATTTTATAAACACGATTTAAAACAAAATTATTCTGAAACTCTGAGTAAGAGAAAACCCATGCTTAACATTTCATGAGATCGATCTCATGGAATCAATAGTTTTCACAGCTTTTTGCATACCAAACAATCTCAACACTTTGAGTTCAAACTCACAGCTTATTTATTGTTGTATTGTTTTTTTTTGCATATCACTCTAGGAATCAGAAAAATGAGCAAAAAGTTTAAACTCATCTTTTTGTATATGACGCAATGTATGCATTTTATTTGTTTGAGAAAGTCGAATGTTAATTTTTGTAAATTGGTATAGCCATCAATCAAATTTCAACACAAGTGCCAAAATCATCAAAATTAACAAATGAGTGATCGCTGTCAGAATTAAGCAAGTTATTAAATGCTATTCAGAAAAAAACGTCATCATCATCATCGGCTTGACAACCGGGGTCCGGTCCTGGCCTCCTTCAACAAGTCTCTCCACCTATCCCGGTCTTGAGCCGACGCCATCCAGTTGCGCACCCCAAGGCAGAAAAAAACATGCTAAAGTAATTTCTCAGCTTCCTAAAAAAAAATGAAGTAGATAAACCGTGTGTACTAGTTAATGTTTTAATTCTTAAGATTTCAGGTATGTAGTTTATATATGAATTAATAAAAACCGTAATTGCATGGCAAATCAATAAAATGTTTTTGTGTGAGAGAAATATTTAAATACATTTTTGATGTTTCACCAGAAGTGAGACTAGGGTTGATAATACCATTTTTGAAATTCTAAACAACTCAAAACATTCTAGAAAACCGCCAAAAAAATCCAAATTATATATGATTTTCAACAGGCTTTAATTTTATCATTTAGGTTTTTGAGATCACTTCTTTAATCAGCTTCATATCAATTCCGGTTTCTTAAAATTTTAATACAACCTTGTATGTTTCCAGTATTTTAGAATTTCAAAAATGGTATTTTCAACCCTAGTCTCACTTTTGGTGAAACATCAATACACTGATGGTAAGCGTGCCTTTTGAGATTCAATAAAAATTACCTTTCAGAGATTAAATTCAATCCAAGCAGCCAATTTTTTTTTCACAAAAAGTATCGAAATATCTACAATCTCTGAAAAACGCGTGGATGAAATTCAAAAACAGATTTTTCGGTAATGTTGAACAGGAGATGGTGCGAAATTCTATTGTTCATTTGTTATTTTTAAAATTCTCATCAGTTTGGTTTATTTCGACGGCCAACCGCCAAGTTAAATAGAAATAAATTACTTGAGAAGATAAACTGTGGAATTGTGTGTATTTGTATTGTATTTTATTTCTCTAGTTAGTACTAATTAAAGAGAAGAAAAATAAAAATTATACTAGCTTAAAGTCAATCCGCTTTTTCCTTACGTATTATAACCACCTGGACACATTAAAAAATTGAATGGATACGTTTTTAAGATATGACTTTTAAAAGTTTTCGTTCGCTACATTAGAAAGCAGCATATTATATTTTAACTTTTTCGCTAAAGATAGTTCTATGCTTGGTTTTTTAAAAGCGAAACTGTACAGTATTTAAAGATGTTCATACTCTAAAGACATTATTTATGTCATTGGATTTGCCGTTTTTTGCAATATCGTTGCATTGTTTGGTCGCTTTTATATGAGAACAGTATCTTAAGAATTAAAAGCATACAAAGAAGATTTACGCGTTTTGCTCTACTGAAATTTAACTAATCGGGTGAGTTGCGCGCACTCTTGAATGTCGAAGGAAAAATTATTATTAATTATTCGTTAAAAAAATACAAGTGAGTTGATTTCTCTAATGCTTATTTATGTTCCCGAAAGATGTTTGAAAAATCGTTTAGAACTATTTTATTTGCCCTCATATATGTAGAACAAATTAAGGTTTTCATGAGCCTATTACTGGGTCTTTGAAACTTTTTAATTCAGCATAATAATAATAATTTTATTTGCATTTTGTGTTTTATAAGATTTTGATATTATGTATATCATTATAGTTGAATTTATCTAATCAGGTGATATTTATATCTACTGATTCTTCTTCTTCTTCTTCTTCTTCTTCTTCTTCTTCTTCTTCTTCTTCTTCTTCTTCTTCTTCTTCTTCTTCTTCTTCTTCTTCTTCTTCTTCTTCTTCTTCTTCTTCTTCTTCTTCTTCTTCTTCTTCTTCTTCTTCTTCTTCTTCTTCTTCTTCTTCTTCTTCTTCTTCTTCTTCTTCTTCTTCTTCTTCTTCTTCTTCTTCTTCTTCTTCTTCTTCTTCTTCTTCTTCTTCTTCTTCTTCTTCTTCTTCTTCTTCTTCTTCTTCTTCTTCTTCTTCTTCTTCTTCTTCTTCTTCTTCTTCTTCTTCTTCTTCTTCTTCTTCTTCTTCTTCTTCTTCTTCTTCTTCTTC